>CM050201.1:0-1446250 GCA_027475355.1 Coilia nasus | reverse complement strand
CAAGTGCTGTGTCAGTGTACTGGATGAGGACTTTACATGCACTCATGTGATCCATGCACACCATGTCAAATAAAGGGTGAAAACACACCACTGAAGTAGGTCTGAAATAACAAAAACAGCCACTTGTAGCTGCACTCTGTAGTGTAGTTTAAAATAGGCAATCATTGTATTAATCAATGTAAAATGTGTTCATTAAAATGGTTGACATGATCCCAGATACAAAAATAATGATGTTAAGATTGTGTCAAATCCTAGATTGGGGGGACTCTATGGTATGTAATCCATGTCACCATAATCAGAACATAATCCAAGTGCAAATTAGTAGATTTATTGTACATAACCCACCTACATAGTAAATGCCAGCTGACTATACTATAAAGCAGACTACTATGTCTGCTTTGTGTAGCTATTTTCAGTTCACCTCTTTAATGTGAAGCCGTTTCATTTTCCTATCTGACTTTCTTCAAAAACACGCCAGAACAGGATGAGAGATTAAATGTTTCCCCTTAGGAACTGGCAGAGCCATGAGCATACACAAAGTCCCTCACACACTACACACCTACATACACACACAGACCTACACACACACACACACACACACACACACACATACACACAATCTCATAAACACACACACAATTACAATCATAATCACATAAACACACATGCGTAAAACACAAATGGAAAACATGAGAGAAGCATGCACACACGCATACACAGACAGACATGTATGCACATGTATACACGGACACACATACACACACCCACACGTATGCAGAAGGAGGCAAACACACATACATACACACACACATATGCATATACACACTGAGGCACACACACACACCCACACATATGCAGAAGTAGGCAAACACATATACACACACATATGCATATACACACTCAGACACACACACACAAACACACACATACACACACAAACAAATGCAATATATTCTTCTCGGTCTCCCAGTAGAGTTCAGTAAAACTGAAGAAGCTTTACAAGCATGACAGAACAGCATTTTTTTTTGCACTGCCAAAGCAGACATAAGTCAGAACAGGACATTGTTCTCCTCCAACCCCTCGCCCCCCAGCACCATGGCAGGAAAAATATGCCAGACTGACAGAAAGAATGTGCTTATGAAACAGGCAGGAGCATGGCATCACTGCAGAACACCCACAGATGAAGTATGCATTTGCAAACCTTTCACACATACAGTACATACACACACACAAACACACATACACACACACACACACACACACACACACACACATTGCCAGCCATGAGGTCATCAAGGTCTGCTCCTTCGATATTCTCAGTAGTTGATGGGAGCTATATCTAGAGAGGGCCTACAAGCTGAAGCTGTTAAATATAGAGTGGTGGTCATGAGACTAGATGGGTTGTGTTATTCTCTGTAAACACAGGAGTTTTTATTGATGAACGAAGTGTCCAATGTAAAAAAAATATGTTTTGAAAAAGTGTATAAATGCATTGCAAACAAACTGCAAAGTAGAAATGGGGCCTCAGTTTAAGGTATGGTAACATGATTGAGAGGCTTTAATGCATTTGTTTAAGGCATGATATTTACAAGGATGCAAGGATAGGATACAGGATTGGAGACAAAAAGCTTCTGTTAGCATAATCTCTTTGTAATTTGGTGGCATTTCTCAACCTATATGGTTTTCAAGGTCAACCAACCATTCGCATGTGATAAATAAAGTGCTCATCTTTTTAGTCCATGTCCCTCCAGATGTGCCTTACAGTAAGAGTATTTACTTTTTCCTTGTGTTACCCCTCTTCTTCTTCAAGGTCACTCTCATCTTCACTGCCCGTCTTTGTCTTCCTACAACGCTATCTTACACTTCAATTCAGGACAGGATCACTTTTCTGTTGTCTATTTTACAGTGTTTATTCTAAGTCTAATTGCTAAGTTCTGCATTTTACTCCTAACTGTACCTGACGATTGGAGATAGGAGATATTGCTCCTGGTTCTCTACCATCAGAATAGAACTGAAAAAGCCTTTTGGATGAGAGGTGAAATGTCTTTAAGCTCCTAAAAGAAGTCCAGTTGCTTATAACTTAACTCATTTGACCAGCAAACACATGATTTTCTTTGATGTTGGCCATATATATAGCCTATATATATATATATATAACATTAGTCTGACACCTGTATATCATAGAGATTCCTATTTATGACTTATGCTAATGCCAGAAAGCAGCTGCAACAGGCAGCTTTTTGACTACTGTTGCATTCACAGCTGAGAGCCAAGGCCAGACGCCAGACATAAATATCACACCTATTGTGGTTTGGGTGGATCCTCTGCAAAAGATACTACGAGAAGCCACATCTTATCAGTGAGGAAGATCTGCTCTTCCTGGTAAAGCATGGCAGGGATCCAGTGCAAGGCTGCCTGCTGCATCCACACTCCCCCAAAAAGGAAAGGGGAACTGTGGTACAGTATGGCACGGAGCCAGCTTCACAGGTATTCATGTCCCACCTGTCTGTGTGTTTCTGAGGCTGTCAACTAGTGTTGCTGAAATTGGATACAGAGGCTCAAAGCCAAGGGGCTGCAAGATACAGGAAAAAGTATCTATATTGAACTTAATATAGTCAGTCATGTGTTTGCGCGCGTGTATGTGCGTGTAGGGGTTGGAAGCATCCTTTAAAGGCAGTCTGTCAACATTTGCTCATATAACAACTCATTATTTTTGCCGCAGCAACTACTCATTCAACCACATTCTGCTTTTTTCACATGAATCAACACCTCATGGAGACAATATAAAAAAAAACCTCACCCATTGAGATTTCATTGGGGGCCAAGCAGCGAAGCTCTATAGTGTTTGTATGATTTCTGCTTTCTTCTGCCATGGGAGTCTATGGCAGCCCTTTACATATTGTAACCAAATTTGGTCAGAATACCCTTGCCCCCTTCCCAAATTTGGTGCAGTTTGGCCACTATGGGGACGCTATAATTGCCAAAAGTCTTTTGGCTCATATCTCATGACGTGTTTGGGTTAGCAACAAAATTCCAGTGTCTGGTCATACTGTGGGTTGTCCCATTGATGGATGAACTTTTTTTTCCCCAGGACACATATTTTATCTGATTGTCACAAAACATGGTACAGATGATCTTCAGACCATGCCTGACAAAAATTATGCCATGAATTTTTGTTTGCCGAAGCATTTATCCATCACAGCCAATTAAATTTCATGGAAAAGCTGCCAAAAAGGAAGTGGCCTTATTTTTCAGCCAAACTTTGGTGTACTGACATAACACTTACTGTGAGTGCTTATGACCACCTCTCTGACCTAACTACATTCTGTTGTCATGCCAACTTTGCTGCTTCATCCTCCATTGCTGCTTGCACCTACAATTTTACTTCTAAATTTTTCACAAATTGGATGAGGATAGTTTGCAACACATTTGTAGGTGTCAGGTCTCAAAGGTTTTTCTATTTGAACTAAACATTCCAATACTATATTGCACAGAGATGTATATTTCTCAAAATAGTGTTAGTGTAATGTAATCTAATGACAGAGAAGAGGCAGATAAGTTATGATGATGACATGATGTTCAAAATCAGTGGCATTCCAGATTTATCAAAACATCATTTATAGTAATATACCATGACCAACCCAAGAGAAGGGAGCATCTCACCATGGCAACAGGTTAAGACTGGTTACTGGCCAACACACAGGAAGTGCTGCAAGGACAACAGGAAGTGTCCCAGCTAGGCACGCCAGGCCCAAAGAATTCCAGGAAGTTATTGTACTTTTGTGGAATGGGCTCTGGAATGGAATGTGTCTGCCTCTCTCTCCCTCTCTTTTTCTCACTCTCACAGTGGTTGGCTGTCAAGTTGGCCGCCGGTTAAGGCCTTTGAAGATAATGTAGCACCGGCACGATATGCATTAGTCCACTGGCATGAGCACTCAGGTAATTGCCATTAATCTAACCCTTCACCCTATCCTGGTACACACACATACACATGCACACACACATACCTCTATCATCACCCAAACAGACAAGAAAACTCCTCGAAAATGAAATTAATTAAATTGTTCTGACTGAAAAAATATTTCACTTATGTTTGCTGGAACAGTGGCTTTAGGTGGTAGAAGACTTGATAGAGGAAGATATTATAGTCACTCAAGTCACTTCATGCTAAAGGAGCTGACATACCTAAAGTTGGCAAGATTTAACAGACACTTTTTGTCAAAGCACCAGAGATTTGGAGCATCAGTCAATGAACCTGGAACAACCATTCACTAGACAGCAATGCCATTGTTGCTCTCCTACAGAACCAACCTAGGTTACTCATAGTAGAGCTGTGCAATTAGTACAATTTATTCCTGATTACAATTGTTGCTGCCAACAGTCTCAACAATAACATAACTGGGCTCAAACAATTATCCCAAGTTTTTTTTGGGTTAAATAAATGTAACTAATTTTCAAAGTTATTTAATAATAATAAAAATTAATAACCATGATTTAAACAATGATCAAAATAGTTTGAATTTTTATTTTTTTCCATTACCGAGCAACCCCAACTCAAAAGTTTAGCTTTATTAACTGACCTGCTGTCTATAGTTGTACCCAGAAATTACAAATGGGGAAATCTGACATTAAATAAGCCAGAGGTGGGTAGCACCGTGCTGTCGTGTATGGGTTCTACCTCTTCACTTGACAGTAGTGAGTTCACTGATAAGTTCAGCTTGACTTGTCTGAAGAGTTGTGCTAATTTGAATGAGGTGGTGTAGGCGAATGACTGGAATAAATATGTGCTATGGGTTTTTACTCTGAGAAGCTGGGCTGCCCACCTCTGGAGATAGTACTCACATTGGGGACCTCTCTGCTCCAGGCAGCTACATGGCTGATAATACCTGAGGTGGACACAATACTGATCTGCTGCCTCCTGTGAAAACTCCCCTTTGTACATTTCAATGTTGTCCTGTATTAGGTTTCATCCTGCACACATTCTTCTGTGGCAGGACCTTGTTTGATCTTTTATGTGACACTGCTACCTGCCTAATTGACAGGGGCTGCCTCATTCTGTCCCCCATTAGACAGGTGATCACTCGGATGTCCTGGATTGTCCCGGATTGTTCTTCCTGACAGTCACTCCTTGTAACGTGTAAACAGAGCTCCCCCTGGACTGGGGGTCAGTGGTAGGGTGAGGGGGAGGGGTCAAAGGTCAATGCCACTGGTGGCTGTGCTCCAGTGGCAAACAAATTGTCCACAGATCATTTCAGTCTATACACACATGCACACACACACACACACACACAAAAGAGAACGCACGCACACACACACCCACCATAATGCCTGAAACAGTGACAGTAAAACCTTTCAAAGCTACTGCACCCAAAACAAATTCTCAACACCAACACAATTCTCACCTGTTCCCATCTGACAGCTGCGCTGAACTTTCATGTGAATACAATCACCACACACTGTCTCTCTTTTTACAAGATAATATCAATAGTTTGTCACAATCGTGCTCAAGGTTGTAGTTGTTTAGATGGTGTTTGGGATCTGACAACCCACTAGCAGTTAACAGATGTTTCACGTCTGTCGGCTGTGGTGTCTGTTTGTCTGTGTTTGGTGTAGCAAATTGCATGTTTGTTTGCCCTGATGATGTTTTGTCAATGTAGAGGTTAACAGCTCTGACCCCCAGGGCTCCTTTATTGTTGTGACAGGTATGGGCGAGAAGGGATTTACTCTCAACATACGGTATTCTCTGAAATACAGCTAAAATTGACATTAGAGCTTAGAAATTACAGATGGTTAGCTTTCCCGATTCTCAGTTCTCAGAAGGAATCTCGTGAGGTTCTCGTGAGGATTACGAGATAATAGCACTTTTACAGTCAACTAAATAATGCAAGTCTTGCTGTGGGTGGGTCAACCTCGGAAGTGAAATCTTTACTTCAGCGTAAACCTTTGTGGTCCTATGCTGTCCCTAGCGGCGGCAGTGGTAAACACTTCTCGCGACTGCAGGAATCTCGACTTGTGAGAATTAAATGAGCATCGGGAAAGCTAGCCATCTGTACATCAAAGTTTTTAAAGGTGTTCAAATACTAATGGTCTTTCACTAGGATTAAGGATATACCAATTTTTAAGATTAACCCTTGCATGATGTCAGAGTTGCCAAGCTGTTACTTTGACAAAAAAAGAAAGGATCCGGATGTGATGTGCAAATGACATTAGCCCATCCATCACTTGTGCCTGATGATTTGTGCCAACTACCAAGCCTGACTCAAAAATAACACATGGCTCCTGCAGTGGTTGTTGATGCTGAAGACACAATTCAATAGATATAAGTGAAGAGTATTATTTCTGAAATAGAAGAAACAAAAAAAAAAAAAAACTTTGTTGGGCTGACCTACCAACACTCATTTTTGTTTGTATACATATACATTAGGTGAATCTGTGTTAAAAAGTAGTCAAATGTAGATAATAGTTTATTTTTGTTTTTCTTTGGCTGATCATCTTAATACTTTCACAGCTAAATGAAATCATAGTTAGTCAAAACTGTCACTAAGAGTGCCCTGAGCTAGAACTTGTAGAACATCAGGTTTTGCTTAGCATTGTTTTCTGTTATTCTGAATTGGCCAAAAATGTCTTTTGTCATGGTATGTTTGTGTTATTCTCAATAAAACATTTGCGTGCTGCACAGAATCTGCAGAGAATGCTGAATACAGAAAAAAAACAGTTAAGTAATATGACACACAAGACCTTGTACTTCGAAGATGATCACTTTGTGGTGTTTTCACACCTCATTCAAAAATGTTGTTTACTGTGTTGAAAGTTTGTGATGGATTAGGCAAATACCTTATATGCGAAGGGCTCATAATTTTAGGAATTGTTGTAAAGCTAAACTGAATAGTGTAAGAACAGCATAAGGACACAGAGATGTGCAGTCTTAGTATGATGTGTTAACATTTAGGCTCTTTGTAATGCACAGAATCATAGAAGTTTTTTCCACAACAGATCAGTGTCATTTTTGAGCTCACTTTTACTGTGGGAGCTATAAAACTGCACAACATTTCCACCTCTCTGCTGACAGATAATCTCTACTTATAGGCTGGTATGAGCACATGTTTGCATGTTATGTGCTAACTACATTTTCAGCTCAGACTCAAGGTTGGTACTTTCCCCAATTCTGTTCTGCTGATTTGTTTTTAATCGACTTAATATTCAGGTATATACAACATGGTGGCATACAGAACTACACCTACCATGGCATGAGGTGACCTCAAAATACCACTTCTTTCAGTATATAGACATGGCGCCATCTAGTGTTGGAAAATAACAGTTTCCTCCCAAACATTTTTTAGTATTTACATTCAAGATTCAAGAGAAAAGCTACAGAATGCAATAATAAAAACAGAAATGCTTTCTGCATTCACATGTAGTAAGACAGCACACTTGGATTCACATGTGGATTCATCTGTTCTTATTTCTAGTTCCAGTGCTTTGTTGTACGACTGAACAAAGATACTGTATGCACTTTGTCATCCAGAAGTCGGAGATAAGAAGGCTTTCTAAAAAGCAGAGTGTATAGGAAAGCAGCAAGACCAAAACAGGTGCGTTTATCGCCACTAATGGATGCTCATTAGTTTAGTTAGTTAGTTAGTTTACTTACCAGGCTAATAGATCTATCGAGGATGCCATCAGCCTGGCTGTCTACTTTACTCTGCAACACCTGCAGCTACACCTACACCAGCATTTTCTGCAAAATACAGTTTTTTGTTGAAATGCCTTAGTTATTTTGTGAAAAAGTGTTGCAGTAGCATGGTATAGACACATCAAAATGTTCTTCAACTGTTGTTGCAGTGAAAATGGCATTATTTCAGAATTATTCAATTGTTTATAAATTGTTCTCTCCAGTGTATGTGCGTATCTTGCTCATTGACTTCAGCTCGGCCTTCAATACAATTGATCCTCTCAAGCTATTTGATATGCTCCAAGTCATGGGTATAAAAAAAAGCCCTAGGTCACTGGATGTTGGACTTTTTAACAAATAGAGTCCATAACGCCACGACACGTCATGCCCTTTGACCCTTAACACTGGAGTTCCACAAGGCTGCGTGTTACCTCCTCTGCTTTTTTTCATCTATACTAATGACTTGAGATGTCACCACCACTCAAGTTTTTTTTTTTCAATTATGCAGATGACACCACCATCATTGGCCTAATTACTGACAATGACAAATCTCAGTACCGCAAAGAGGTGAATTGGGTTGTAGATTGGTACAGCAGCAACAACCTTCAACTTAACGCATCAAAAAAAAAAGGAAATAGTTGTGCACCTGAGGAGGGAGCCTGTCATCAGTGTCCCTATTACTTGATCAGCCCATATCAGCTGCAGACTCTTTTAAATTCTTGGCTCTTACCAGCAACATTCTGAAATAGGAAGTTAACAGAACTCGCATAATCAAACTAGAAAAGTACTCAGAAAGAGCAGACCTCCGGCAGGGCAGCTCAGATCACCACCAAAATCTAATCACTTTTAGGTTAGCCCATTTTTGACCTACCATGAAAATGTAATAAAAAAAAACTCTTTTTTAGTTATGTTGCTGACTAACAAACGCTGATGATTACATAACCTCTGCTGGCAGAGGTAAAAAGCTCAACAAAGACTGTACTTCATAGGGCAACTGAAGAAGTTTCATGTCAGTAGACATCTTCTGGTGTATTTTTATAAAGCCATCATAGAAAGTGCCGACAGTTTGCAGCAGGAAAAAACTGGAGATGATTGTGACCAGGGTCTCAGACATCATTGGCTGTGACCTCATTCCAGTACTTCCCTTATACTCTGAACTACAGCTGCCCCGAATGATTATTTTTTAAACGGTTAATCTACCAATTTTAACGTAATTTGAGAATAAAAGGAAAGGCCAATCGTCATGATGGGCATGCCAAGTAGTTTGATGTTTATATTAAAGATAGCCTAGTGACCATAAGAAAATAAAATAATAATACAAAAAATAAATATTCTTTTGTAGTGATTACCCTGGGGATGTGGCTATTTAAAACTTTTGGGGCTATAGCCCAAAAGTTACAGTCCTTTTTATGTGGGCCGGTTGAGGGTTTTCTCTTGAGGACTTCTTTAATTCAGGCTGATGAGATGAACATGTAATATTAACGTAGTTTGAGAATGAAAGGAAACACCAATCATCATGACTGGGGAATGCAGTTTGATGTTTACATTAAAGATAGCCTGAAGGGGGGGGGGGGGGGGGTGCAGTGGCGCAGTGGTTAGAGCACCCGACCATGAATGGGCAATTGCCCATGGGGACCCAGGTTTGTATGCGGTCTGCGGTCATTTCCCAACCCTACCCCCATCTCCCTCCCACTTACTTCCTGTCACTATCTTCACTGTCCTGTCTCAATAAAACCATGAAAATGCCAAAAAAATACTTAAAAAAAAAAGATAGCCTAAGAGGGACGCGTCTCTTCTGCCAAAGTACAGCAGTCAAAATGTGAAAAGCAGGGTGGGAGCCAAACATTTTTACATGGGGTTGCCAAAGGGTGGCCAGTGTTATTAAAGGGTTGACCAATGTAGGCGGGGGTCCTCCCCTGGAAAATGTTTATTTAGCTATATTTTATTTCCTGTATTCTGGTGTATTTGGTAGCCATATAGTAGTCATTCAATTAAAGCTAACCACCGATATGAAAAAATACTATAGTTTACTATGGTAAATAAACTATAGTATACTATAGTAAATACTATAGTGTTTTTGAACCTTACTATAGTCATTTTACTATAGTGAACTATACTACAGAAAATATTTACTGTAGTAAATACTGTAGTAAACTGTACTATACTATAGATAATAATTACTATAGTAAATATTTTATTACTGCAGTATTACTAGTATACTACAATTTACTGTAGTGTACTACAGACCTAGAATACTATGATATTATAGTACTGCATTACACTTTACCACAATTGTTTTTTTAAGTGTCCTTTTGCATTACCTGGTGGATATTGTAAACTGTGTTTTAGTTGTAGTCGTTGTAATTCACTGCACGTTAGTTAAGCCCACAACCACTTACCATTAACCCATTGCCCATCTGAAATATAAAAGAATAAACAAGATTTTTTTTTTTTTTTTTAATTGTTTGTTTATTATGAATTTCTCAGTGAACGAACAAGCCACCACAGCAAACATCTCTGAAAGAATACCTGTTACATGCAGATACATTAAACAAAATGAAACAATCCAAAAAGACAAACTAAACAAAACAAAAACTGGAGACAAAAACAAACAAACAGGCAAACAAAAGTGCATTCACTGTTCAAACATAGAGTAGGATAGATCAGGATTTCCAAAGGTCACAAGGTCATTTCAAAGGTCCAGGCCAGGCAATGAGTTTACATAGCTTATGAAGGGGTCCCAGGTTTTATAGAATGCCTGAAGGGAGCCATTTAGTGTGCATCCCATTTTCTCAAGTTTTAAATTCTGCATCGTATTTTTAATCCAATGGTTATGAGTTGGAGAAGTTGTGTCTTTCCATTTAACTAAAATTAACCGTCTCGCCAATAAGGAGGAAAAGGCAAATGCTTTGCAGGTAGGCTGGGAAACTACATTGGTCTGAGGCAGGAATTATGCCAAAAATTGCAACACAGGGAGAAGGCTGAAAATCAAAACCATATATTTGAGACATGGTATAAAAAAAGATGACCAAAAAGGGGCAAGCTTTGAACAAGACCAGAACATATGATATATAGTTGCAGTTGTGTGTTTGCATTTATCACATTTATCTTTAGATGGGGATTGTGTTAGGAAATATTCTTGCTAGCTTAGCTTTAGAGAAGTGTAGCCGATGTAAAACTTTAAACTGTATCAGGGCGTGTCTGGAACAAATAGAGGAAAAATGAACCCTTTCAAGGGCCATTTCCCAATCCTCATCAGAAAGTGAGACCCCCATATCGTTTTCCCATTGTTCTCGGATATGTGAAATAGAGGGACTATATCTAGCCATTATGTGTCTATAAAACATACAAACTCTTCCCTTTCTAAGAAAATGGCCTTTCAATAAAGAATCTAGGCATGACAGGGGAGGGCTATTAGGAAAGATAGTAATTTGTTTTGTACAAAATCCCTAATTTGTAAATAGCGAAAGAAATGAGTACTGTTCAGATAAAATTTTTGGGATAGTTGTTCGAAGCTGGCGAATGTATTATCAATGTATAAGTCCCCAATGCAATGTATACTCCTTTCATACCAGGCTTGAAAGCCCTTATCTAATAAAGACGGCTGAAAAAGATGGTTATTTACTATAGGTGAGTGTATGGAAATCTGCTGTATACCCAAGCATGTCTTAAATTGTTTCAGAATACGTAGAGACTGAGTAACAACTATGTTTCCTTTGATATTTTGCACAAATGATGGCAAGCATGAACAAAGTAGGGCAGGAAGTGAATATGGATTGCTCGTGGACCGTTCAATATGGAGCCACGCTGGGGCAGTATCATTCCAATCCCTTAGCCATAGAGAGATGGTATTAAGCATTGAGGCCCAGTAGTACGAGCGGAGGTTTGGAAGGGAGAGCCCACCTTCCAGTTTTGGCCGTTCCATGAATTCCTTTCTGATGCGGGCGGATTTATTATTCCAAATAAAGGAAGAAATCATCTGGTTAAATGCCTTAAAAATTGACTGTGGTACGAATAAAGGTAAGGCCTGAAACAAGTACAGATATTTAGGCACCATATTCATCTTTACAGAATTTACTCTCCCAATAAGGGATAATGGTAAGTTTAACCACCGCTTGATATCTTTTTGTGATTGCTCTAATAAAGGAGTGAAATTTTTCTTAAATAAGTCATAGTATAATCTGGTGACCTTAACCCCTAAATATGTGATTGAATCTAGCAAAAGTTTAAATGGTAGATTGGGAATTGTCCTGGCATTGGCGGAGATAGGAAACCTGAGAACGTACTGATACTGAGCCAGCAGTAAAGCCCAGCGCTAAGGGTGTGGTGAAGCTGTCGGCTGAATGTTCTTAATCTCCTCTAGGAGGCCCAGCATGAGCTTGTGGTTAGTTTGTATGGTAAAATCACGCCCGTATACATATTCAGTGTTTCCCCTAGAAAATGTCTGAAGGTGCGGTGGCAAGACCTGCGCTCAGACATACGACGTACGACGCATCGACCCTAGTATGAGGATACGGGAGCATTCTGAGAGGTTTTTTTTTGACACAACACTCTAAAATGGTGACCCTTTGTAAGGGAATAAATTAATAAACCTAGTCTTGAAAGAAGAACCATAACCTTTAGAAAACAGCCAGGAAGACTAAATCCCCTTCCCCCTTCACTAATGCCAGAGCGACCTCTTACCCCCACCCCCCTAAACATAAATCTCACAACACATGATTACTACAAGTACACATTTATTGGAAATCAGTGGCAAAGTTTGCAGGCTTGCTCAGAGCACTTAATTTTCCTGGGTTTTTTAAAAAGCAATTTTAAGGCTTGCTCATGGGGGAACTCGCTGACAGGAGGTCCGTGGCCCTGTGTTTGCCCTTCTTTTGGCTGCTCTCCTCTCTGTGTACCCTATCTTCACATTCTCTTTGTTCCAGCCTATTTTGCTCCCCTGCTTGATTACTGCTACTCTAATAAAACATTCATATTTTCAAAACATTTACGTGCACATTTTGAAATTAACGTGGTTTTGACCATTTCTGATCTGATATGGCATTTGGCAGATGAGCAAACACTGACGTTTGGGGAGAGGACTGTGTTTAATCATACATACTCGAATTAGGGATGGACATCACATATTCTCTATGTCCAAGTTTACTGTCATCACTGTAATGGAGCGTAAATAAATAGCCAACAATTCACCTGCAACAACATTTGAACAGCGCGCACCGGAGCCTTGTAAAATGACGGTGGCGGTTCATCTCAATTCCAGCTGTCGACTCGGTTAGACTCGGACAAGAAGGAGCTTGAACATCTCATAGTAAAACTGAGGTGGGCTAGTTAATACAAACGTCATGGCTTTGATAGTAAAACACGAGGAAGAGGGTCTGAAGTTTCCACAGGCTATCAATATGAATAGCCAACTTTAATATTAATTATTAAGCAATGCCCATCCTTAGCTCGAATGACTTAAATTTTGCACGAACGAATCGAGTTTCTTCATCTCTCTCCTTTCTTTTTTGGGCGAAATACTTAAGCAAGCTCATCGGCAATCGAAAGATATCGTTGACGTTAGATCTCTCTCTATCAGTCAGCTCAAATGAAAACTAGCGCTCTGGTGATGAGCTGTAAAAATCGTCCTTACATTTATAATCTATCTAAGAGAGCTATATGGATGTGGATATGCCTATGTAACGGAGGTTTACTAATGTTCTACGCCGAGCTCTGCTAGCTGGCATCCGATTTATCCCCTCAGTGTGTGAGCGTGTGATCTACCACTGAAGACCGGGAGGCCAAACGAAACGTCTTGTCTAACATAACCTAAACGTTGCCTACTAACAGTTTTACATAAAGTTTTACATAAAGTAGCCTACTTATGTGACAAAACGAAACATAATCACTGGAAATATAAGGTAACACAACATCTTCAACACCTTTCCTAATTTGGCATCTTAAGTGACAGCTCTGTAGTAGCGATTTATTTTACTTCAGTTTGGCTTGGCTATGCTGCTTCAGGCAGAACGTTGTCCAATCAGAGCTCACGGCGACCCGTGGAAACCAATCAAGTAACTGCTAAATCGGCCGGTGGAACTCCGCTTCGGCCCAAACGCAAAGACTGGGCAAGCAACGTAAAATTGGTAGTGGAATACAAAAAAAGGTAGTGGGAATTCCTGAAGGTGCGGCGGTAAAAATTAAGGTGCGGTGGCCCGCCGCAGTCATTTGTACATAGCGGAAACACTGCATATTGGTGGAACTTTTTTACTGCAAATATTACAGCAATGGCTTCCCTCTCCAAATGAGAGTAATTTTTTTCAGCTGGCGACAATGAGCGAGAGGAAAAACTGATTGGCCTCTCAGTGTCTTCAATCCTATGCGAAAAAACTGCTCCAACTCCGTACGGAGATGCATCACAAGTTATGATTAGGGGCAACTGGGGGTCATAATGAACGAGTAGTGGTGATGCTGAGAGCAAGTTCTTTGACTTCTGGAACGCTGTATGCTGCTGAGAACCCCACACCCACTTTGCCCCCGCCTTTAAGAGACAATGTAGGGGGGCCAACACTGCGGATAGATCTGGAAGAAATCGGCCATAGTAATTAATCATTCCAAGGAAAGCCCGCAGTTCAGCAACATTTTTGGGGTCTGGGGCCTCTCTTATAGCTCTTACTTTCTTTTCCAAGGGTTTGAGACCGCTGGCAGTTACCCAGTGGCCCAAGTATTCAACTGCTGGAGCCATGAATTCGCACTTTGATCTCTTTAGCCTGAGGCCTGCTTCCTCTAGTCGTGTCAGCACCTGACTGAGGTTTTGGAGATGGGCTTCCTCTGAGGGACCTGTCACAAGGACATCATCAAGGTAAACAATGGTGTGTGGAATCCCTGCTAATAAGTTCTCCATGGTCCTCTGAAATATTGCGCAAGCTGAGGAAACTCCAAAAGGAAGACGTGTATACTGGAATAACCCTTTATGAGTGTTGATTGTCACCAGCTTACGAGAATTTTCAGCCAGCACCAACTGTTGGTAGGCATGGGACATGTCTAGTTTAGAGTAGCTTGTGCCACCAGCTAGTGTAACGAAAAGCTCCTCAATTCTTGGTAGTGGGTACTGTTCTAGTCTTGAAGCTATGTTTGCCGTTAATTTATAGTCTCCGCATATCCTTACAGTGCCATCTGGCTTTAGCACAGGCACAATGGGTGCTGCCCAATCAGAGTGTGTAATAGGTTCAATGACACCAACAGCTTGTAGTCTGTCCAGCTCTGCCTCAATTTTAAGTCGCATGGCAAAAGGCACGGGCCTGGCCTTGCAATAGCGAGGCTTGACAGACGTGTCGACATGGAAACGAACTTCCATACCTTTCAGGGCCCCAAGCTCATCCTTAAAGATGTCCTTATGTTTGGAGAGAACATGTTGCAGCTCACTATCAGATACTGTCACGGGGAGCAGACAGACAGATGCAGACCCAATAGCGTAACTTCACAATAGGCTTTATTAAAGGGTTCGGGGAAAATGGGGAGAAAGTCAAAAGCCCGAAAGGGGGGAAAAGTCACTGACGAATCGCTCGCCGAGGCACCCAGACAGACGGGCAGGGACAGCCCCGCGACCAGGCCCGTGATGAGACGAACCCAGTAGAGGCCGGGCTGAGGTCGAATACCGGGGGCAGGCGAGTCGGCACCGGAGGACTGGAGATACTGACAGACAGACAGGGGAAAACACAGGCACAGACGGAAGACGAGCAACACCGGGAATACACAGCCAAACAGCCGCAGAGAAGTCAGGAGTCAAAATAGCTTGCCGAGGGAATACACCGTGGTTCGCAGACGGACTGACGTGGAGTGAGTGAGAGAGGCGAGTATAAGTAGTGGAAACCCCGGGAACTAAACGAGCATGAACGAGGAGTGCTGGTGAGTAGAATGATTGAATAACTCGTGATAGTCACAAACCAGGAAGTGCAGGTGAGACGGATGATTACAGCGATCGTGAAGCGAGGAGAGCGAGTGAGAGAGATAATCTAATGAGGGTCTAAACAAGGAAGTGCAGGTGCAGTGAATAATCAGATAATGCGGGGAAGGAGCAGTGAAACACGGTAGAGTGAACCTAATAGACTAATAGGTGGGTAACAATGAAAAACACATACGAAAATTCCCAAGCCCAGAGCGAAACCGTGACAGATACCTTGAATATTGGCTTGAACAGTTCTTTCCAATTGAGACGCAACACACCCATCCAGTCCCGCCCCAGCAGATTCGGTCCACGATTCCGAACCACCAGTATGTCCAGAGCTGCTCTCTGTCCCTCGTAGTGAACATCCACTGTAGTTTTGCCCTTAACTTCAACCCTCTCCCCTAAGAATGACCTCAGAACAACTTCAGAAGGTTTCAATGCTAATCTGGGGTTTGCAGCTTGTATTTTATTGAAACAGCCCTCCCCTATCACTGTTTGTGAGGCCCCAGTGTCAACTTCAAATTGCACTGGACTGTTATTTAGCTCTACTTTAGCCACGATGGGGCCATGTGGCTTCTCTTTCAGAGCCATGAGATAATCAGTCTGTTCCTCCTCTTCCTCAGACTCTTGAGGCCGAGTGAGCTCTGACATCAGGTGAGCAGCCTTAGGTTCCTGCCTCGGCATGGTTCTGCCTTTATCCTGTTTACGCCGTTTACATGTGCGGGCTATGTGACCAACTTTTTTACAGTAATGGCACACTGCTTCCTTAAATCGACACGAATCAGCTGCGTGTCCATCGCCACAGCGGTAGCAGGTCACTGATCTTGTAGCTTGTCGCCTTTGAGTGATGAATCCTGGGTTTTCAACCTGATTAACTTGAGCGGTAGGCTGCAGGGTCTGTGCACCTTTATCTGCTGCTTCCAGTGCGATTGCTTTATCAAGGGCGCCCTTCCATGTTAAATCAGGTATTGCGAGTAAGTGGCGCTGTATTTGCTCGCAACCTATGCCCCAAACAAACTGATCTCTCAGCCGTTCTTCCAATGTTGCGCCAAAACCGCAATACGTGGCGTGATGTTTTAATTTGACTACATAGGACGAGACAGTTTCCCCCTGTGCTTTTGTGCGCAGTGAGTGGAATTTAAACCTCTCCACGATTTCGTTCGGTTTTGGGTTAAAATGTTCCCCTACACGTTGTACTAGGGCCTTATAATCTACTTCTGTGGGTTTTGATGGGGCAATCAAGTCCATTATTATGCCATACAGACTTCTGCCACAAACAGAAAGAAGAATAGCCCGCTTAGTTTTGTCCTCCGTTACCTCATTGGCTTCAAAGTAGAATTTCAATCTCTCCACATATCTATTCCAGTTTCCCGATACTGGATCAAAGTCCTCCACTTTCCCAAAGACGGACATCTTCACGGTTTCTCACTTCCAGTTCCACTTCAGTAAGCTTCCTTCAGGTTACCGCAGTAGTCTAATATGCCTTATCCTCGTCGCCAAAATATTATTATTTCTTTATGTTCTAACTAAGAAAGAAAAAGGCATGGCAGCTTGGGTAGGTCCACACGAACTCTCCTTTTATTTTCTTTTTCGCTGTTCATCTTACTTCACTCCTGCATGCCCATCATGCTACCGGCTCCATAAATGAAGGATACAACAACGACGCAATGCTTTAGAATCAGAATCAGAATCAGAATCAGCTTTATTGGCCAAGTATACTTACATATACAAGGAATTTGACTCCGGCAGATGTTAGCTCTCTATACACATAACACAGAACGTAATACAATACAATAAATACAATGGACTAAACAAGTATGTGTACTTGTATTGCACAGTAGGGACAACAATATACAATATACAGTAGGGACAACAATATACAATGTACAATATACATACAGGCACCCAATATGGGCAATAATGAACAAGTAGGCACATGGTGTTACAGTGGGTTAAAGAACCGGTATGACAATATACCAATAAGGCGAATAAGGGGGGGGGGGCACAAAAAGAGTCCTGAGTTGCTGGGCAGGGGACACCTAGGTAAGTCTTTGCTTGTGTCATGTGCAAGAGAAGCGCTGGGGGGGGGGAATACAAGGGCATAACAGTAAGCATATACACATGTGCATGTATGTATGTATGCATGTGTAGTTCAGCTGTTCAGTAGGGTGATGGCAGTGGGGAAGAAGCTGTTTTTGTGTCTGGTAGTTTTGGTGCGCAGGGATCTGTAGCGTCTACCAGAGGGAAGGAGGTCGAAGAGGGTGTGTGCAGGGTGAGAGGGGTCTTTGATTATGTTCTCTGCCCGCTTCCTGGACCTCCCAGTGTACAAGTCCTGGAGGGAGGGCAGGGGGGCACCGATGATTTTTTCAGCAGACCGAATTGTGCGCTGTAGTCTGTGTTTGTCTTGTTGTGTGGCTGCTCCAAACCAGACTGTGATGGACGAGCAGAGGATGGATTCTACTACAGCTGTGTAGAAGGTCACCAACAGTTCTTGTGGTAGGCCATGCTTCCGCAGCTGGCGTAGGAAGTACATCCTCTGCTGAGCCTTTTTGAGGATGGCGTTGATGTTGGACTCCCACTTCAGGTCCTGAGAGATGATGGATCCCAGAAACTTGAAAGAGTCCACCTTTGATACTGGGCTGTGGGATATTGTGAGGGGGTGCAGCAGTGATGGGTGCTTCCTGAAGTCCACAACCATCTCGACAGTCTTTAGTGCGTTGAGTTCTAGGTTGTGTTGGCTGCACCAGAGCACCAGCTTGTCAACCTCCTGTCTGTATGCAGACTCATCACCATCCTGGATAAGCCCAATGACAGTGGTATCGTCTGCAAATTTCAGGAGCTTGACCGCTGGGTCATTGGAGGTGCAGTCGTTTGTGTACAGAGAGAAGAGCAGTGGTGAGAGGACACAGCCTTGGGGAGCACCAGTGCTGATAGTCCGTGTGCCGGATGTGACACCTCCGAGCCGCACATGTTGGCTCCTGTTGGTCAGGAAGCTGGAGATCCACTGACAGATGGCAGGAGACACAGTTAGCTGGGAGAGTTTGGTGGTGAGGATATCTGGGATAATGGTGTTGAACGCCGAGCTGAAGTCCACAAACAGAATCCTGGCGTAGGCCCTTGGTTGGTCAAGGTGTTGCAGGATGAAGTGCAGTCCCATGTTCACTGCATCGTCCACTGACCTATTTGCCCTGTAGGCAAACTGCATGGGGTCAAGCCGGGAGCCTGTGATCTTTTTGAGGTGGGACAACACAAGGCGTTCGAAGGACTTCATGACAACTGAGGTCAGGGCCACAGGTCTGTAGTCATTTAGTCCAGAGATGGAGGGTTTCTTGGGGACTGGGATGATGGTAGAGCTTTTGAAGCATGAGGGAACTTCGCATAGCTCCAGTGATCTGTTGAAGATCTGGGTGAAAATTGGTGCCAGCTGGATGGCACAGGCCCTGAGACAGGAGGGTGTTACTCCATCTGGACCTGGAGCCTTCCGGACATTTTGCCTCTCAAAGAGGCGACGGACGTCCTCCTCGCAAATGATGAGTGTGGATTGGGGGGCGGGTGGTGGATTGGGGGGGTGAAGCCAGGTGGGTGGAGGGGTCTGCAGTTGATCTGGCGGGGGGAGGGGTGTGAATGTCTCCTTCTCAAATCTGCAGTAGAAGGCGTTCAGGTCATCAGCAAGGCCGTTGCTGGCCTCAGCAGGGGGGGGTGGTCTTTTGTAATTCGTGATGTCCTGAAGCCCTCTCCATAGTGCCGTGGTGTCGTTAGCTGAAAACTGGTTTTTCAGCTTTTCAGAGTATTGCTTTTTAGCTGCTCTTATTTCTTTTGTGAGTGAGTTCCTGAGTGCCTTGAAGAGAGGCTTATCCCCATTTCTGTAGGCCTCCTCCTTGGCTTGGCGGAGCTGGCGGAGATTCGGGGTGAACCATGGTTTGTTGTTGTTAAATATGCGGAAAGTTTTTGTTGGCACGCAAACTTCCTCACAGAAACTAATATATGAGGTGACGGTATCTGTCAATTCGTCCAGGTCAGCTGTGGCCTCCTCGAAGACACTCCAGTCTGTACAGTCAAAACAGTCCTGTAGTTCTTCCTTTGCCTCCTCCGTCCACTTCTTTGTTGACCTGATCACAGGTTTAGCTGTTTTTAACTTTTGTTTGTAGGTAGGAATAAGATGAACCAGGCAATGGTCTGAGCGGCCTAGTGCCGCTCGGGAGACAGAGTGATATGCATCCTTGAGAGAAGTGTAGCAGTGATCCAATATGTTGTTGTCCCTGGTAGGACAGTTGATGTGCTGTCTGAATTTTGGAAGTTCGTTTTTTAGGTTAGCTTGGTTAAAATCCCCTACAATGATAAGCAGTGAGTCGGGATAAGTTTGTTCTGATGAGTTAACCTGGTCAGCGAGAGTTTGCAGAGCTTCACTCACGTCAGCCTGAGGTGGGATGTAAACACCGGCTAGAATGAATGAGGAGAACTCCCGCGGTGAGTAGAAGGGTTTACAGTTCAAAAAAAGTGATTCGAGGTTTGGGCAGCAGTGTTTGCTGAGAACCGTAACATCTGTGCACCAACCTTCGTTAATGTAGAAGCATATTCCACCACCCTTCGTCTTTCCCGATAGCTCTTTCTGCCGATCGGCGCGATGCAAGCCGAACCCTGGAAGATGTAATCCATTGTCTGGAATGAGTTCACTGAGCCATGTTTCAGTGAAGCAGAGGGCAGCAGAGCGGGCGAAGTCCTTGTTTATCTTATTCAGGAGAAGCAGCTCATCCATTTTGTTGGGTAGGGAACGCACGTTCGCCAAGTGCATGGCTGGAAGGGGCGTACGGAATCCGCGCTGGCGAAGTCTCACCAGCGCTCCGGCCCGTTTCCCACGTCTGCGCTTCTTTCTCCCATAGACAGCAGCTGCTCCTCCGATCAAAAGTTCCAATAAACTCCCTGGATCGACGAAGTTAGGTAAACTGGTTTGTTGTAATTGGTTGCCAATTGAAAGTAGTTCCTCTCTGCTGTATATAATCCGGTTTGCATGACTGTATCCAACGAAAATAAACAAAAACAACACAAACACGAGAGAGCGATGCACCGAGGCTGCCATCTGCGGCGCCATCTTACCAATACAATCTAACCAATACAATACAATGCCATACGATTTTGCATAGCCACTCTAGGCTAGAGAGTTTCATTTATTATGCAAACAGGGAATGATGCTTGAACAAGTCATTAATTGCTCAATCCAGGTGTTCTTTAAAGAAACTCCAGAATTTTTATATGTTGTAGAATTAGGTCCAAAGAATGGTCGCCACGTACAACTTTGGCAGACTCCCGGCTCGGATCACTTCTGTTCACCCGAAGGTCCAGTTGCTGAAAGTATTGAGATGCAACTGAAGTGTAAAAAGGATAATACTGGACAAGTGAATATGTTGTTGCTGCTGATGAAGTTATTGCTAAAAGGAAGTTGTGCTAAAATTAGGTCCGGTCCACCTTCATGGGGTACTGATAAGATAAACTGTTCTTTGGTTTCATGGATTCATAATACGGGTGGTGTGTACAGTATGGCAGTGCGAACAGACGTATTTCTCGTAACCCTGAGGATATTTATTCACCATTTTGGGATAATAGTTGGTATGATTGGGCTGAGTTTACTGCGAAAACTTATCATCCACCGGAAAACTGTTATGTATGTGCGCAGGCACGACCTCCAATGATTGTTATTCTTGCACCTCATAGTCATTTCAATGCTGTAGAATATTATGATCAAGAATGTAAAAAGTGTTCTCCAAATCCTACACAGTGTTATCATGAATTACAGGTTGTGCGTGATTGTTTAAAATTATTATCTGTTAGTGGATATGAATGTCTGGTGGGGTTAGGAACCATGAATTTTGATAACATTAGGCAAACTGAAGTACGACAATATGCTGTTAAGCGATGTGATCTCTTTAAATCTAAAGCATGTGATAAGATGAGTAAATGGCCAGAGACTTTTCCTTCTACTATTAAAAAATATAAATTAGGTGAAGGATTTGATTTTGACTGCTATTTGTGTAAGGGAACAGATAACGTGGGAAGATTTGAAGGTTTTTGTAATATTACCTTCTTTATAGATCATGAACAACAGTTAGTTATTCCAAAAGTTCCAAAAGCAGAATCGGATTTGCGTCGATTTTTGTATCACTTTAGGCCTTATGTTCTTCCTATAGCTATGTTAGATCATCAAAATGTCTCTCTGGCAAATTATTGGTGGGCTTGTGGCCCAGAGTGGGGATTGAATAATACTCTGCCAGAGGACTGGGATGGTCTTTGTGCATGTGTTACTGCAATGCAGGATAGTTCAATTGTGTATGCATTGGACAATAGAAGTGTAGCTTATGTTTCATCTGGAAATTATTCAACTCATTAAAATAGAGTGTTGAGAGGTGTTAAACCATATGAAAAGAATCCAAGAGTATAGTTGGATGCCACATCTAGAGTGGCTATGCAAAATCGTATGGCATTGTATTGGTTATTAGCCAAGGATGGGGGTGTGTGTACAATGGTTGGCCCTCATTGCTGTACTTATATTCCAAACAATACAGCAGCTAATGGATCTTTTACCTTGGCTATGAACAGATTGAAAAGTTTGAGTGTTGAACTTGCAGAAAATGCGGGTCGGGATACTAAGATTGATCAGTGGTTTGATCATTGCATTAAAACTACCTTTGAGCCTTTTACTGCATGGTTTGTCAAAATAGCTACTTTAATTGAAGGCATTCTTCTCATTGTTTCTCTTGTGTTTTGCTGTCTTGTTCCCTGTCTGAGAACCTTGTCCGTGAGGATAGCGGCAGGACAAGTTAGATCCCACATGGTCCTGTCGGGGCTGGCTGACGAAGAGGAGGATATATACTGAGACGAACAGGAATTACCAACTGCCCCTCCTTACGTTGTATCCGGATGCTATGGAAAAAGGGAGGAGGCTGTGAGAAAAGATTTCTTGTGGAATATAAGCAACTGTCAACCACCCTGGCAGGAAGGAGTAGTATACAGTTAGACAAATATAGAGTAGATTCGAGTAACAGTAACCTATATACTCTGGTACACTCATTGCATAACCTACTTATATGCGTCACACTTCATAAAGATTGCAATACAGTAACAAGAATAAAAACTGACATGCTTGTACACAGAAAGGAAAACTCAATGAAAATGAAACTGTTTTATTGTCATTTTGCCTTTCAGGATTATTATCAATGGGACTTTGATAAGAATGAATTTGCATTTAGTAGCTTGTTATAATGTTAATTGATGTAATTCCTTAAGGAACTAGTTGCATGAATAGAGTGATATCTCTTAAGGAAGAGTTTTCGGAGTTATTCTGGAAATGAAAGCTATGAAACCTTCTGAATGATCAAACTGATGTCAGAATGATGTTTGTGAATATTGTGTCACCGAGAATCAGACTAGGGAGAATATACCCTTAGGCTCCAGGTGGGTGAGTCAAGACCCAGGCCGACGGACCCACCCAAGAATTCTCCCATGTATCAGTCCAAAGTCATGAAAGCTCAGGTTAAAATACTGTTAAAGGAGTTGTTTCTTGCCCCACTGATCTGAGGTCTCACTGGTTAAGGGATATTCTGCAGATAGTCAGATAAGACTGTCACCTGAAAAATTTGGGTGATCGCATGTTGTGTGGTGTAATAATAATATAAAAAGCTGTTTACTGGATTTCATGAAGCACAGGCTTCCGAAAAAGGGAGGAATATGTTGTAATTTCTGTAAGAGAGACTGAAAAGTGTATTTACAGGAATAGAATGTGTGTGTGTGGCATACTGAAGGCTCAGCAGAGAACTGCTGACAGAAGAAAACCATTACTTATGTGTTTGCTATGTTGGGAGTCACCCTTGTAAGGTAACGAGTTGTAAGCTCACTGTGTCTGAATTTGGACACTAGTTAATATAATACTGAAGTGTTTAGTATAAAAGGAGACAGTATAGGACTGATGGTTAGGATGGCTAGGAGAAGCGTATGTGTGTGGGTCAGCTATCCTCTCGGTGAACGCAAATAAAGACCTGTGAACAGTAAACCTCCTCCTGACTATTTCTCTGAGAAAACGACATTTGTAAACCTTTGGTTTGAGTACGCGAACTTACAACATTTATTTTGAACTGTTTTTGCGTCGAAATGTCTTGGCTGATTATGTTTTCTTACGCTACCTATAACAAGTTTGACTTCATTGTAACGCGAGTGCTGTGCGTCTTCTTTGATATAGAAAAGGATTACGATTAGAGGCGGGCCGTTATCGGCGTTAACGTGCTGCGTTAACGCGAGACTCTTATCGCGCGATAAAAAAAAATATCGCCGTTAATCTATTCTCAAAGTTGGGTTGGGAGCTGGGTCTATATACTACACAAACTATGATGACTTTCACCAAAGATCTTAGATTCTACAAAGATAAGCCAACATAATACGTTACTATGGGACCAAAATGCCAACAAATTCCTATTTCGAACTCTTAGAAAATAATTTAGTGTGTCTGTAAAGCGAGCTAGCAAGCTAACGAACTAGCTCTAGCTCATTCAAGTGAATAGTAGTAACTATAACAACATCATGTGCTAAACGCTAACAGCGACTGGACTCACCTTGAATTTAATACATTGCTGTAGCCCTATAACTTTATATTACTTTGTCTGCTTACACTATAACCAGTAACAGTATCTAGGTGGGTGTTAGTGACAGCTTTCAATTCAAAACATTACGTTAGCGTAGTTCGCTAGCGTTAGCGCGCTAGCAACCACCTAGTAAGTGGTTGCTGCCTGACCTGAAATAAAGCTAATTTTCTAAAAATCCAAACAGTAACAACTAAGGCTTGAAATTATTACAAATAGTTGCAGATTGTGACACATGATTCCAAAAAACCCTTAACAACTCCAGAAAAACGTAATGACCAATTTATTAGTTAAACTCCACGTGTCCCATTCATTTCAGTGAAATGAACCTAGAATCTGCTCTGCACTGCATAAAGGGGGATTCCCCCCTCCCCCTTGCGAAAATAGAACACGGAAGCAAACTGCTCCCTTCCTCAACACTTTCTGCTTTTACCTTGATATTTTAGCGCGGATGTACTGTATACCCTACCTCTATATTTTAGTGCGGATGTATACTTAGCCGAATTGCACTGAAGGGGACTCCTGCCACAACTGTCCCATGCGAGAGACTTTTTTCTTTAGCAGGCCATATTGTGCAGAAAAGGAGATCTACTTTGCCACCAGAAAATGTGAACAAGCTGGTCTGCCTAAGTGACTGGTGGAAGAAGGAGAAATAGAGCTTGGACTGATTGACACAAAGCTACTGACTGTAAACAGTTAATCACAACTTCTTATGTAGGCTTACAGTTCAAAATCCATGTTTCATGTTTCATTCAGTTCATGTTTAACTAAATAAACAGTTAGTAAACACAAGTACATTTTATTGAACATGATTTATTTTCATCACCAAGTATCAAAGTAGAACAGCTTTTTCAAGCAGTTAGTGATGCATTTTGGAAACAGGAGATGAGCCCCTGGTCTACTGTGCCACCTGGCTTAAGAAACCCGTTCTCAAAGACTTACTTCTAGTCATTATTTAGGTAGCACACATATTCTGAATGCCTTCGGCAGAATTCAAATGAGCCATTTTAATCTAGATTAATCTAGATTAATTTTATGATTAATCTAGATTAATCTAGATTAAAAAAATTAATCTATGCCCACCACTAATTACGATATGATGTGGAAGGAGGGTCTACTAATAAGGCTACATAACATGGGTTTTAATGGAAGGGTGCTCAACTAGGTTAGGGATTTGACTTTGTCTTTGTTTACTGCTGCTTGTTTGCTTCGTCTCTGCTGCTGCTGTTATTGCGTGCGCGAGTGATAGGCAAACTGTTAGTTGTCTTTCCGCAATGGGGCTACAGGCACTGACTGATTGCATCAATTTATGTGTGTGAATACAAACACTGTAACACAAGTGTTGTACACGTCTTTGTTGGATAATTGCTGTGCTGCTGTTATGGCGGGCGCAAGTGATCAAATGGCACAATCTTACATGGCTTACAAAAATGGGCAACAGGCTATCAATGTCCTAAATCTCACTACAGTAGAATATTATGCAGTAGTTCTAGCATTTTACTGATGAGATGGGCTGTTAATTCTTCCGAAATTTGCATAGGCCGACTCATGTTTTCCCCCTAACACCTAATTCAAATCAATGAGCTATTAGGAGGTGACTGCAGGGCCTGTTGTATTTGTAATGAGATGAATAGTAAGAGCTTTTGAGGTGTGTAAAATATATAATGTGTACACGAATAAATGTTACACTACTTATCTTATACCTTCTTACAACTTGCACATGGAATATATACAAAGTAATAAATGGAGTACTAACTTGTCATTGTTGTCTCTACACAGGCCAGCACATCAAGTGCTCACATTCAGCCACCTCTGTCAGGGGATGTTGCCTGCCAGACAGACCATGTGGAAACACAGCTCACAGCACAGCTGTCCTTGAAGACTTTGCAGTCCCACTTTAGAAGTGAAGGTATCTACTTGCCACCTTCAGTATATTCACGTTTTGTGTAGTTGCAAAACTGGTATTTCACCACTATACAGGCTACATGTCAAAACACTAAATGAACAAGCGTAATCAGAGATAGCAACCTGGTCTCCATAAGGGCAACGCTGTGGGCAATATGGGCAGACAGACAGACACACACACAGACGGACAGGGTCATTGCAATACCTGGTCAATCCCTCCGGGGACCAGGTAATAATTACAATGTAGTAATGTATAGTGTAGTATTTTAGAGCACTCTATTTTCAGTCCCAATTGACAGAGTGCATTTCTTCCTAGTAGGTGGGCAGGGGTATGTTTGGCTATTAGTATGGGAATTTTGGCTTCTCTGTCTTCTATTTGAATTCATATGGGGATGGTCATTGGGTTATGCTGTGCCTTCCCCTAAAAAGCCTATAGTCTTCCAGAATTTTCATTTAGACCTGGGGAGGTGTTGGGCATCTCTCGGATGAAGCTGGTATCGACTAAACATTGAATGGATCCGGGAGGAAGAGGAGGAGACCATGGAATCCGGGGTCAATCATTGGAGATGCAGAGCCAGAGGAGGCATCGGGAGGTCAGTGAATAGGCGGCGGTACATGAGACATCACAAGATTGGTCGGGAAGCGGGGGCGGAGGAGACATCATCATCAGGACCTGCTGGACGAGGACAGGAACCCATGGAAGGATGCTGGGGAGGGAGGTGGGCGAACGACGGAATACACCTGTGAGCAGCAAAGCAGGAAGGTAAGATGACGTTTTAAAAACGGGTGCTACGTGCTGATTGGACGATAGATAATTGATGACGCGCATTACGTCTTCCTGGTAGAACCTCTCGCTGTGCTTACATTTCAACCAGAAAGACTCTGAATATGTAATAACTTAATGACAATTTATTTGATGACAAGTAAAGTTATGGTACAACAAACTTTGGCATAGGTTCTGTCCTTTGTCCTAATCATAAAAAACATGAAAACTGAACAGATGCTGACTGTAGTAGTAGAAGGGCATAATAATAAAACCCCCCTGACAGAAGGACAAGAACCCACTGGTGGTGGTCTTAACGTAGATAACAGACTTTCAGAAGCATAAGATGCAGAGCATGACATTAAATGCAACAATATAGTACATCGAGAGAGGAAACTGGGGATTTCGAGAGCACGACCCTGGATCCCCCTGGAGCACCGGGGCAAGGAAAAACTCCCTAAATATTCTTGATGAGGAAGAAACCTTGGGCAGACCCACGTCTCTAGGGGGAAGCCTAACTGCCTGAGGCTAAAACGATGCTCAATGAGACAATAGAGTCCGGGTTGTCGCTCAGGTGACAGGAATCCGACATCCGGGGACAGAGCAGAGTCACCCGATGAGGATGCGTCAGAGAGTTGTACATGGAGGGGCGCAGCAGGCAGCCCGCAGGGTATTGAGGAGCGATCCGGGAGGAAGAGGAGGAGACCATGGAATCCGGGGTCAATCATTGGAGATGCAGAGCCAGAGGAGGCATCGGGAGGTCAGTGAATAGGCGGCGGTACATGAGACATCACGAGATTGGTCGGGAAGCGGGGGCGGAGGAGACATCATCATCAGGACCTGCTGGACGAGGACAGGAACCCATGGAAGGATGCTGGGGAGGGAGGTGGGCGAACGACGGAATACACCTGTGAGCAGCAAAGCAGGAAGGTAAGATGACGTTTTAAAAACGGGTGCTACGTGCTGATTGGACGATAGATAATTGATGACGCGCATTACGTCTTCCTGGTAGAACCTCTCGCTGCGCTTACATTTCAACCAGAAAGACTCTGAATATGTAATAACTTAATGACAATTTATTTGATGACAAGTAAAGTTATGGCACAACAAACTTTGGCATAGGTTCTGTCCTTTGTCCTAATCATAAAAAACATGAAAACTGAACAGATGCTGACTGTAGTAGTAGAAGGGCATAATAATAAAACCCCCAAAAGAAAATAAGATAGATATGTAATTGATACTTACATAGATAGATTAAACTCTACCCCCAAAAGAAATGTAACACCTACCGATTTGGGAAGTAATACCCACCAACACCTTCAGTCGCCATCGTCTGCAAATAAGCATAATTATTCGAGAAAACACTGCAAGACGACTCATATACACAATTTGAATTCCCCAACAATCGACGGTAAGAATTGAAAAGCAGAAGACAAAAGTCCCGTGACGCCCGTAACCCCAACACACTCAGTGAAAATTGAGTCCCATATCGGACCAGAGAAAAGCCTCCGGCAGTACGGAGACAGTGAGAGGAGAGAGGTAGAGAACCCCGGGAGAAAGACCTCGGGCATCGGCGCAAACAGTACATCACATAACATTACATTATGCGAAGCAGACATACCACACGTGACATTAGATACAACATGACGGTGTATTACCAACACTACACAGACAGAAACTGATGCTTCTACTATCGTCTGAATGACGGATGCCCCGAGTGTCAGCGCAGACATACATATGAATGATGATGATCATGATTGCATTGATGATGATAATGATATCGAAGATGATGATGATGATGATGATGATATTGATTATAGTGATGATTATGATAGTGATGATGATGATGATTATGATGACGATGATTATGATTATAATGATTACGATGATGATGATGATTATGATTATATTGAGTATGTTGATGAAGATAATGACATGTGTGATGATAATGATGGTGACGATACGATGATGATGTGGGTTATATGGATGAGGATAATATTGACGACGATGATGATGATGATGACGAAGATGACGATGATGACGAAGAGATGACGAAGATGATGATGATAATGGCATTGAGTTCTTTGATGATTATGACATTGATGATAATAATTACGATTATATTGAGCATGATGATGATGATAATGATATTGATGATGATGATGATGATGATGACGAAGAGATGACGAAGAAGATGATGATGATGATGATGATATTGAGTTCTTTGATGATTATGATATTGAGGATAAAGATGGTTCCGCTTCCAGGAGGGAATTAATATAAGGCGTAAATAGTCCTTCCCGAAGTTTAAAAATTAACGAGTTAAGAATACTCGGCGTGATAGGCAGACGCTTATCTGGCGCAGAGGGAGAGGATTTGGCCATGCCTTTAAGAAGCAGGCGGATGGAAGGATTCGAAAAAAGACTTTTAACGTCTGGATCCTGCAGCCTGGCATGAAATTGAACACCCGCCAACAATCTTTTAAGTGATGAAAACTTAAGACTACGGGAGTGGAGGCTGTGAACCAAAAAGGCGGTAGACGGTAGAGATTCAAATCGGAAAAACGGGAACATTAACGGTGAAACAAAAAGACACAAAAAGAGACCAGGCAGATTTGTAAGCCTTCACGGTAGTGGGCGCTAAGCCCTTAGTCATAAAAGCTCTAGCGGAATTTAGTAAGGGGACAAGAGCCGGGTTCAGACCAGCAGGCGGTCCTCCAGGACCGGACATTGAACGGGCTCTTTGCTGGCAGTTGGGCAGAGACGTCGGAACTCCTGTAAACGAAAGCGAGACAGAGCATCAGCCAAAACATTCTTATGACCAGGGATATGCACCGCGCTAATCATAAAATTGTTCATGACGGATTGCCAGATCAACCTGCGAAGCAAAGACATAATTTTCGGACACGCGGATCTGCCCTTGATGATGATAAAAACCACGGCTTGGTTGTCGCAGTGGAAACAAATGCGCCTGCGGGACCAATTAGCACCCCACAAAACGCTAGCTATGACTATGGGGTAGATTTCATGCAAGGCTGAGGAGACAGAACCCCGCGCGAACGCAGTAAATGGAGCAGACCAACAGTCCGCAAACCACTGGCCTTGAAAGTATCCACCGTAACCGAGGGATGGTGCAGCGTCGGTGAAGAGATCAAGGGAATCCGAAGATTCCGGTGCATCATTATAGAAAAAAGAAATTCCATTCCAGAAATTCAGGAGATGCGACCAGAATAAGGTCAGACCTACACCCCTCGTCCAGGATGATTGGATCACTCAGCTTCTCCGCGGAGTTGGCCAGCGTGAGGAGTCGAGAGATAAACGACCGACCTTGAGGGATAATCCTCATAGCGAAGTTGAGGTGCCCTAGCACAGACAAGAGATCCCTTTTTGTGGCACGCCCAACAGAGAGGAATGAGTCGGTAATAGACCTAATACGGGCGAGTTTGTCGTCGGGGAGAGAAGTGCGCATTAAAGTGGTATCGAGGACTATGCCCAGAAATTCGAGCGAGGTAACTGGCCCGAGCGTTTTCTCAGCAAATAAGGGGATGCCTACATGAGTAAACACGTACTTAAGCGTGTCGAGAACCGGAGAGGGAGACGGGGAGGGAAAGTCGATCAGTAAAAAATCGTCATACAGGTGCAAAACGAATGGCAATTTATAAATGTTGAGCAAAATCCAGCAGAGCGCTTCGGAAATGCAGTTAAACAGATAGGGGCTGCTACGTCACCCGAACGTTAAACGAACAGCGAAATAAAATTTTGATTTCCATTTAACGCCAAAAAGGCACCAATCCGAGGGGTGAATAGGCATGATCTTAAACGCGTCCGTAATGTCGGCCTTAGCCAGCCACGCACCGTGACCGGCGGTCTTGATCAACTGAATTGCGTTATCAACAGAGGCATAATAGAGGGAGTACGGCTGCGACGGAATGCATTCGTTAACACTGGCAACGACATCGGAATGAGGCGAGGACATATCAAAAATTAAACGTTTTTTTCCGGAGTATTTCCGAGTAGCGATCCCTAGAGAATTTACTCGAAAAGGACAGAAAGGAGGCGTTTTAAAAGGACCGAGAAGATACCCTTTATTAACCTCCTTGGCTAGGAGGCTGGACACTACATCAGGTTCGGCCAGAGCTGACCGGAGATTTTTTGCAACAAATGACTGGGTGAGGGGGGAAAGGGTGCCTACGTGAAACCCCTGGGAGAGACCGGTGAGCAGAAAATCGACGAAAGAACTATCAGGATGAGAGGAGAGAAGATAGGAGAGATGAGAGACATTAATGGGAGTGGACGGGTGGGAGGCTAGAATGTCTTTGAAGAGGGCTGGGGGCGCTTTTGGCTCTGGGGCCTCAGACGACGAGGGCAAACAGACTTGGGATGGGATTCCATGCAAAAGCTACATAGGTGGAGAAATTTACAGCCAGAAAAGGTACAAACAGATTCATTGAAGTTGTTACATATGGATTGACCGTTAAACTTCGAAATGGAGCGACCACGGAGGTCGCGCATAGGGCTATTGCTTACTTGCTCGGATCCGCTTCCCGAGCGTAAGGCAGAAGGAGGAGCTTGCACGGCGCCCGATAATTCCGTGGCCAGGGTTTTAGGGCAGACGGCGGTGGAGTGGCCATGAGAGTTGCACACGGCGCAGGCTATCAAGCGATGGCCGCCGAAGTGGCGAAGGAGCAACTCGGAGTCCACGACCGACCAATCAAGCCTCTCATTATTCGTGGCAATGGACGCCGCCGATTTAGCCGAGAAGGCAAGGTGATACTCGTAAAACAGGGTCCCACCATGGCGTTGACTAAAATCGGCCATCATCGCCAAATAGAAATCCATTTCTTCCCTGCGCTCAGGATAAGCCTGGCAGAGAATGTCCCTGTAGACGCCAAAGGCGATAACAAATTCACCGAATGAGATATTGCGCAGCAGGCAGGAGTCAGAAGCTTTCAGAAGCACCGCAATATCACCGCAGTCTATCATTTTCCTATCCAGCGCAGGGGAAGGCAACAGCAGTGAGGCCAGATTCACATCCCTACCCATGACGATTTGCGAGCGAATATGAGAAGAGACTGAGGCTGCGGCGGGCGCGCTGAATCTCCTACCGAATGACGGGGCAGGAAGAGCAGAGGCTAATGAGAAGTTATGCATACCAGGATCCAAGAGAGCGGATGACGCCTCGGGAACAGGGCCTTGCGCAGCCATCGGTGGAGCGTGAGAAGTGGATGGGAGCGGAACGATGCCATCGTGATCCCGTGAAGGGATGAGAGGCTGCCGGAAAAAAACCCCAGCCGAAGCGTGTTCGATGGCGGCCATTCTCGACTCCAAGCTCTTCATGGAGGACGACAAGGCCTGCAGCACTTCGCTGAGCTGTTTATCGGACGCCTGGGAGCGACTGGCTGGCGCGGGACGTTTCCCCTTACCCCGTTGGGAGGGTGGTGGAGCGACGGGAGTGCCTGCGCGCTTCCGTGTTGCCTTCCTAGGTTGAGAAGGCAACACATCCTTGTCAGGGGGAGGCGGAGGGTCTCCGAGGTGGTCAGCGGCGAATTGAAGGAGATGATCCCGGGACATATCCGGATCCGCATTGATGCCCTTCTCCTTGAGGAGACCGCGGATGTCTTCAGGAGACCAAGAGGCCCATGGCGACTCCCGGAGATGGACACGGGACGAATGGCGAGGAGAAGGAGTCGGAGGGACTAAGTCATCAGACTCAGAAAAACTGGAGTCAGGAAAATACGTTCAGAGCGACCGACGGCGAACGACGGAATACACCTGTGAGCAGCAAAGCAGGAAGGTAAGATGACGTTTTAAAAATGGGTGCTACGTGCTGATTGGACGATAGATAATTGATGACGCACATTACGTCTTCCTGGTAGAACCTCTCGCTGCGCTTACATTTCCCCATCAGTTCCCCTTGAGATGATGAGGAACTGACCCTCCCCTGGCTTTTCTGGGCCTCGTCAGTAGAGGGGAACTCCCCCATAAGGGGAGACCAGTCCACTGGCAATGGCTTGTTGGGCCATTTGTGGCAGTTGTGGCTGGATAGGAAGCTGTTGCGATAGAACAGGAGACTGTTTTAGTTGGGCAGGGGGTGGCTGCAGTTGGACAGGGGGTTGCTGCAGTTGGACAGGGGGTTGTGCCATCATTTGTGGCGGTAGCTGCACGATGGCTTGGTCACCTTGCGGTGCTTGTAGAGAATAGACAGGCGGTTGTTGCAGCACATTTCCTTGCTGTGGACAGTCTTGTTGCATATGGTCCATCGCCCCACATGTCCAACATCCTTGACGGAACCTCTGGCTTCTCATTCCCCCTCCCACTTGTCTGTTCTGGTTTCTGGGTCTTGGTTGCCACTGGCACCTCTGCTGGTCATTGAACTGCGTTCTTGTGGCAATGGTCGCGTCTGGGTCTTGCTCCATCCTTGCTCTCCATGCTTGGGTGGCTTTTTCCACAAACGCTATAGGATTCTCCTCTCAAGGGTTGTGAGTCCGTGCTTGAGTCACTCATGATTTTATATATATTTACATGATGTAGGGTGGACTCGGCCTCTGCTAGATTTAGTTGAGCACAAACTTTATGTCTCCTAAAGCAAGGGTCTTTCCTGCTGTTTCATTCTCGAAGCCCGTTATCCAGGCACCAGTTCCTTCCTGTAGGACGGGGTGTGTTTGTATTAGACCTTTATTTTGCTATTTGCTTTTTCTCACATTTACAGACAGCGCCTCTTTTTATGTTTGCATATAATTTTACTTCAGATTCTATCTATGGGACTATGGGTTATACTGTACTTTTTAGTAATACTGATGTTTTATATTTTACATAAACAGATCTCCTGCCCCTGTTTCCCGTGGCGTAGGGTTACACCTAACTATGGGCACCTCTTCTCAACACCCTCTCTTCCTCAGTGGGCCTTCCACCTTAAACAAGCAGTCCACTAACTCCCTTACCTGTCCTGGTTCTGCCTTAAGGGCAACACCAATTTCTCCTATCACATGCTGTATCACCAGTTCCCTCCTAGAGCCCGCATCAACAGGGCATTATGTCATTCTAGCATCTCTGGTCTACAAGGACTGTTTGCCCGTTGTCACGTAACGACATTGCGTTATTATGCCACGCAAGAGGCCGCATAAATGGGGCACTGCATCGCTGTAACATTACATTATTGCATCACGCAAGAGCCCGCATTAACGGGGCATTTTGTTACTGTGTTCATCTGCTCCGACACCACTGGACTGCAAGAAATGTTGTCTTGTGGTGATCTTGCCAAACTGCAAAGCACTTCGAGTTGCATCTTGTATGTATGAATTGTGCTATACAAATAAAGATTATTATTATTATTATTATTATTATTATTATTAGCTGTGGCTATGCTACTTCTCCTCCTCCTACCCCCCTCCGCTACTCTAGCATTCACTTGAACTTGGGGTTTCTTGTCAGTCCACAACACAGTGAGCATTAATCCTCTTTTCAGGCCTGGCGGCCACCAATCTGACTCAGGTAGCCTCCTTTCCTCCCTTGGGCCTGACCACTGGCATCTCTCTATCTCCTTTAGCTTCTCCTTCTACTGTTCAGTTCTCGCTTTTCTACATTCTAACAGTATTCTTTTTGGCTCTACACCGTGTTCTTCTTCCCCAGACCTCTCACTATCATCTTCTCCTTTCTTTCTGTCTTCCTCCTCCCTTTCCTGTATGGGACCCAACCCCCTTCTCTATTTCTGGTTCACCCTCTGACTCTTCATCGTCACTTATGATAACAGGGGAGTTAAGAGTGAATGGGGTAACAAAGGGAGGCTCAAGGGGTATTGTAGGAGTATAGTCCGGGCTTGGTGGCAGGATGTATTCTACTAAAGGAGTTGGGGGTGGAAAAACGGGAGGGTTGCCTCTATTTTTCAGGAATTCCACCACGTGTTGCAGCATGTCAATCCCGTCACAGATGGTTGGGACTCCCGTCACCGCGTAGGGTGGTGGGTTGGTGAGCAGCTCCTCAATTACAATAATAATAATAATAATAATAAAACTTTACTTGTATAGCACAGTTCATACATGCAATATGCAACTAAAAGTGCTTTACAGTTTAGCAGGGTTGTTACAAGACAACATTTCTTGCGGTTTAGTGGTGTCGGAGCAGATAAATACAGTAGCAGACTGACTCTTGCATGAACACAGGTAGGCAGTTCTTGTAGGCCCTAGTCAGCAATCTTTGTAGTCCAGTGGCGCTAGAGCTATGCAACTCCCTGTTAAAGTGGGCTCTTATGTGAACATAGGTCGGCAGTCTTTGCAGACCAGTGGCACTAGACGAGGAAAGTTCATTTAGGCGCAGTCGGTTGTTAGTGTCCCCAGGGAGCAACAGGGGTGAGGAAAAACTACCTGTTTGTTTGATTTGCGTGAATTCAGGAAGAAACCTCAGGAATCAGTGAGTAAAACTCACTGTTTTTCTAGGAAGAAACCTCAGGCAGAACCACATCTCCCAGGGAAGCCCATCTGCCGGGCCTGGTAACGGGAAGTCTGTGACTATTTGAAGGGCCTTTGGTCTGGGCGGAGGAGTCTGGCTGAAGGGACTTTGGTCTGAGTAGTTAGGTGTAGGCTTGGTTGAATAGGTAGGTCTTTAGTTGTCGCTTGAAGATGTCGAAGGATTCTGCTTCTCTGATGTGCTGTGGTAGGGCATTCCATCTCCTTGGGGCGTAGTATGAGAAGGCCGATTCCCCGATCCTTTTGGATGGTGCGTCTGGAATCCTCAGGAGACCGGCATCAGCGGATCTAAGGGCTCGTGCAGGGGTATAAGAGGATAATGCAATATAGCATGGGGCAAGGCCATTTACAGCTTTAAATACCAGTAGTAGTACTTTGAAGTCAATTCTATAAGATACAGGTAGCCAGTGTAGTTCAGCCAGTACAGGAGTAATATGCTCCATCTTTCTTGTTTTTGTTAGTAATCTTGCAGCCGAGTTTTGAATAAGCTGTAGTTTTTCAAATGATTTTTTTGGGAGGCCTGTAAACAAGGCATTGCAGTAGTCTAATCTACTTGTAATAAATGCGTGAACAAGTTTTTCAGCGTCTGGCTTGGTCAAGAAGGGGCGAACTTTTGCTATATTTCTTAGATGGAAGTATGCTGTTTTAGTAACTTTGTTGATGTGTGGTTTAAGGCTTAGGTCAGAGTCAAGGATGACACCTAGGCTAGTTACCTGTTCTCTGACATATTGGTTTAGGTTGCCTAGACTGGGGAGGAGAGCTTCCCGTTTGTCTTTAGGGCCAATAAGTAGTAGTTCAGTTTTGCTTTCATTTAATTTTAGAAAGTTATTGCTCATCCAATGCGTGACAGCTGACAAACAGGAGGTTAAAGACTGTAGAGCTGTGGTTTTGTTTGGCTTAACTGAGATATAAAGTTGTGTATCATCGGCATAACTATGAAAGTCTATATTATGTTTTTTGATAATGTTGCCCAGCGGTAGCTTGTATAATGAGAAAAGGAGGGGGCCAAGACAGCTGCCTTGAGCAACACCGAATGGTACATCGTGATTTTTAGATATATGATCTCCTAAACTAATATAGAATTGTCTTCCGGTGATGTATGACTCAAGCCATTTTAGTACATGGCCTGAGAGGCCCACCCAAGTTTTGAGACAATGTAGTAGTATGTTGTGATCAATTGTGTCAAAGGCGGCACTTAGGTCCAAGAGGACTAGGGCAGAGACTTTGTTTGTGGCTGTGCTGAGTCTGAGGTCGTTTACTATTTTGGTTAAAGCAGTCTCTGTACTATGATTTGCTCTAAAGCCTAATTGGATTTTTCTAGGATGTCTTTTTCATTAAGGAATTGGTTGAGCTGTACGAAGACAGCCTTTTCAAGTATTTTGCTTATAAATGGGAGGTTGGAGATTGGTCTATAGTTATTTAGTGTGTTATAGTCCAGATTTGGTTTCTTTAGCAATGGCTTCACTACAGCAGTTTTAAAGGCGCTTGGGAAAATACCTGTGAGAATGGAGGTGTTAATGATCTGTAATAGGGGTGTGGAGATATAGTTAAAATTATTTTTCATATGGAAAGTGGGAATAGGGTCAAGGCTGCATGTTGACCGCTTGCTATGTTTAATAAGTTTATAGAGATTGTCTTCCATAATGGCGCTAAAAGTCTGTAGGGTCGATGGTTCCTTACTAGGAGCATCCTGTAGGTAGTTAGGGTCTCGAATGATTTCTGCTCTAATAGCTAGTATTTTGTTTGTGAAGAATTCTGCGAACTCTTCGCATTTTGGAGTGGTGGCTAGACTAAGCATATCACAGACTGGCGCAGGATTTAGTACTTTTTCAATTGTAGAGAATAATACTCGTATGTTGTGATGGTCTGTGATAATTTTTGATAGATAGTTTTTTCTTTCTGTGCGTATTGCATTGTTATAGGTAATAATATGTTCTTTAAGGATTATACGATTGACTTCTAATTTAGATTTTCGCCATGCTCGTTCTGCTGCTCTACATTGCCTTTTTTTCTCTCTTACTGACTCATTTATCCATGGTGAGGTTTTAACTCTCGAGCTGTGTTTTATTTTTAGAGGAGCAACCTCGTTTAAAATTTCCTTTAGGTTGCTATTAAAGCCAGCCACCATTTCATCGAGCGATTGGTGGCCATTGAGGAGGTCACGGGAGCTAATAAGTTCGGTGATTTTTTGTTGCGCTGATTCATTTATGCATCGTTTGTGGGTTGCACCGGTCTCTCTATTGCTATGTATAGTAAATGGGAATTCAAATAAGACGCAGTAATGGTCGGAGATGGCTATATCCGACACGGAAATGTTGTTAATGTTTGCGGGTTGCGATATTACTAGGTCGAGCGTGTTTCCTAGTTGATGGGTAGCTTCTGTTACGTACTGATATAACCCAAGGCCGTCCAAGGTGTTCAGCAGGTCTTTGCCATTTGAGTCACCGCTTTTATTAACATGAATGTTAAAATCTCCCGTGATAATTATTCTGTCGTAGTTTGTAAGTACCGCTGACACGAGGGTGGAGAAGTCAGATAAAAAGGTTGGTGAACTTTTTGGCGGTCTGTATAGCGTGATAAGGAGTAAGCTGTGATCGGTCTTAACTGTAATTGCTAGGTACTCTCAAATGACGTGAACGTGCCTAAATTTATCTCGTTACAGCTGAGTTTATTGGAGAAGATGACAGCTATACTGCCACCCCTTTTATTGTTTCTTATCGATTGATAGAATTTATAGTTAGGGGGACAGGTTTCAATAAGGGTGGCAGCCCCTTCTTCTTTTAACCAGGTCTCCACAAGGAACATAAGGTGTAATTTATTTTGCGAGATGTAATCATTTATAAAGAAACTCTTATTGGTGAGGGACCTTACATTAAGGACAGCAGCTTTTATGACGGTTTTAGTCTTATTTACCCAGCGCCCGAGCTGGATATTAATTAGATTGTTAGGTATGCAGCCTGTGGTTCTATGCTTACGTTTCCTATGGTAGGTTATAAGGGGAGGAATTTGGTGGAGCAAATTATCTGACTGAGCCAAGCACACTGTATTCTGAGCACTGGTGGTAAGGGGGAAATATATATCATCATCTCGGACTAAGTTGCTATTGAGATGTGCTGGCTTGGAGCTTACTTGCCAGTGTGGTGTGTGATGGGCTTCCAGGGCTAGCTCCAGGTTGCTAGCTAGCAGGCTCGCCCCAGCCATGGCGAACCATGGAGGACCCTACGAGGACCGCGACTGGTCGGGTGGAGGACGGGGGGTGGCGGGGTCTCTCTCGGGCGACTCGTCTCGGAGCAGGCGGCTTCGGAGGGTCGAGCGATGCTGTGGGGGAAGAGGAATGGCGTGAGCAGGGTCAGCTACGTTACTATCGGCTAACACCGAGTACCGGTTTGAAAGATTGAAAGGAGGTGGAGAGAATCTCCTCAGTACTCCCCTTTGACGGCGAGCGACAACTTCGGTCCAGGGTTGGTTCCGTTGTGGGGTCGAGCATGCCGGCTGCGAGGTGGTGGCAGGTTCTTCAGGAAATTTCGCCTGAAACGACATATCAATATGGCTTTGAACCTGGGCCCGTAGAGTGGAACCGTATGCAGAGATAAGTGTATCTTTACTAGCTAGGTCGTTTGTAAGCCGGCAAATGTCTCTTTTAAGAGAATCAATCACCATGTTGGCTTCGTGGAGGAGCAGAGGGCCCCTGCAGCTGCAGTCCAGTGTATCCATGTTGGTGTTGTAATTTATAGGATGTTTACGCGTAGTAGTATGCAGCTGCTTTTACCGAGTTAGCTTGATAGTTTTAGGATGCTAGGTAATGCTAAAAACAAACTGGATGTGTGGTGTATTTAGCTCTAACGAACAAGTGTATGTGGTGAAGTATAATTTGACTTAATGCAGCTAAGTAAGTTTAAACAGAGATTGTAGAAAGAAATTAAGAAGGTTTTTTGTTAAAGCTTTGTAGAAAACTTAGCTTTTTGCTGGATAGTTTCTTCTCTCGTTCCGGCGTTGCTGCAAGGGACCTTAGCATGTAATGCATGGATGCCCATGCAACACAAAAGGATACCCTTATTTAGGTTTTCCTTATAATTACTAATTATTTAAATTAAAATTACTTGTAGTCTTTCCGATAGTAATGACTGCTGCTGAAAAAACGCTTTTCCATCATTGAAGTCAGCTGAAATGGTGGAGGAAAACAGAAAAGGTAATTTTGTTCTCACATACTTTCCTAATTCCTACATAAGCTACTCAGACTTTTGTTAGATCTTCTTATGTTGGAAGTAAGAATGCTGTTTTGTCAGAACTAGGATGCAGTTTTGTAGTTGTGTCAGAATAGGCGCTTATCGATCTTTTTGTACTTTTTTAGAACGTGGACCTAACAAATATATCAGCACACCACACACACACATCTACTCAGGGATTCTGGAGGAACGTGAAGGCCTCACTGTATTCAGTCTTCTCGCAGCATTCGTTCACATGTATATGGGCGACCTGTATGTGAACAACAAACGCATTGATGAAAACTCTACTGCAAACTCTGTTTTGATGCAGAAATAGCCAAAGAACAATGACTGCTATCAAAAGTGTATAGCTTTGGGAGAACAAACCTCAATTGGAAACTTCCTTGCTCATGCGAAAGCTGCACACAAGGAGACTACAATATTTCTCAAAGAGCAGTCAAGTAAACTGACTAACTGGATACAAATTGTGCCTAAAGGAGGCCCAGCTACCTCCCACTTTGATGTTAATCGCGACATTGTGTTGTGGCTGTGCCACGACCTGCTTCTTTTTAAATAAACGATCACATACGTTCTGTGCTTCTGTGCAAAGCCTGCACTACTTGGTGTACATATAAACGGGAATAGCATTGTTATCTGCCCTTGACAAGTGGGTGATAGATTTTTTCATATGTTCCCTAAATAACAAACTAGATGTACCGCATAGCGGTACATGGTATGACCGCCGCAGTGTATTGAAATGTGGGAACTGTTGGAATGATGAATGTGTGGTAGAGCAGTGTTGTGAGGTGAGAAATTGTGTGGAAATGATTTCCTGGAAGTGGTCATGGATGTGGTGTCACGGTGTTACGCTGGGCGTTGGATATGTTCATGTTTCCTTGTCACTGTTTCTCACCTGTTAGTCTATTAGGTTCACTCCCCGGGTTATCTGCTAGTTCACGGCACCTGTACTTCCTTGTTTAGACACTCATTAGATTATCTCTCGCACTCGCTCCCCTCGTTTCACGATTACGGTAATCATCCGCCTCACCTGCACTTCCTGGTTTGTGATCATTACAAGTGATTCAATCATTCTACTCACCTGCCCTCCTCGTTTCACGCTCGTTTAGTTTCCCGGGGTTTCCACTACTTATACTCGCCTCTCTCACTCCCTCCTTGTCAGTCCGTCTGCGAACCACGGTGTATTCCCTCGGCAAGCTATTTGACTCCTGACTTCTCTGCGTCTGTTTGGCTGTGTATTCCCGGTGTTGCTCGTCTTCCGTCTGTTCCTGTGTTCGCCCCTGTCTGTCTGTCTGAATCTCCAGTCCTCCGGTACCGACTCCTGCCTGCCTGACTCCGCCTGCTCTTCTGCCCTGGTAACGACTCCTGCCCGTCCTCGACTCTGCTCTGCTCTGCTGCCCTGGTGAACGACTCCTGCCCGTCCTCGACTCTGCTCCGCTCTTCTGCCCTGGTAACGACTCCTGCCCGGCTGACTCACCTGTCCCTGGTCTCGACCTCCGCCTGCCTTCGACTCTGCTCTGCTCTACTGCCCTGATAACGACCCCGGCCCGGCTGACTTACCTGCCCCTGGTTTCGCCCCTGGTCCGTCCCTGGTTTTCCCAGATTCTCCAGCCCGCCGGTTGTCTACTCCTGGCCGCCTGCCTGGGTGTCTCGACGCTCCGCTGGTGGATATTTACCTGCTCTCCGAAGCCTTTGACTTTTTCCCACTTCCCCCAACCCTTTAATAAACTGTTTTTGAGGTTACGCATTTGGGTTTCTCTGTCTGTCTGTCCGGTCCCCGTGACAGAACGGACTGACCCACACCGGGCCCAGCGGACCTCGCTATGGACCTGAACCAGTCTCCTGAGCCGCCGTCTGCCCTACAACGGCTTGAACTTTCGGAGAGAGAGCTCGGTCGTGTGTCTGGCGACGTGGCCTCGCTGATGGGCACCACGGAGCACATACGTCAGCTGGTGTTGCGTGTCCAGCAGCAGGGGACGAAACAGGCTCAACAGCTTGCCCAGATCTCCACCTTCGTCACCTCCCCGGGAGTCGGTGATCCTATGGCTCCATCTGCTGGACACTCTGCCCCGTCGTCTAGCCTGTCAAGCGTTCCCCTTGCCGCAGGCGGTCCTGAGCCCAGGATTGGGCTGCCGGAGCGGTTTGGGGGGGACCCAGAGGAGGTAATCGCGTTTATGACGAACTGTCAGCTCACTTTTGACCTTCAGCCGCGGAACTTTTCCTCGCAAGCGGCACGGGTAGCGTTCGCCATAAACCTTCTGACTGGACGGGCCAGGCTGTGGGGAACTGCTGAATACCAGCGTCAATCGCCGGCCTGCAGGTCCTTTGACGCGTTTGCAGCGGAACTACAGAAAGTGTTTGGCGCTGGAACCCGTGCAGCTGACGCTTCCCGCGAACTGATGGAGATTCGGCAGGGGAAGAGAACTGTGGCGGACTTCTCAATTGACTTTCGCACCATTGCCAGTGAGAGTCACTGGAATACAGAGGCGCTAGTTGACGCCTATCTTCACAGCCTAGCTGATTACATTAAGGACGAGCTCGTCGCCCACGAGACTCCGGCGACTCTGGACGAAGCTATCGCCCTCACCATTCGCATAGATCAGCGAGTTCAGGCGCGCCGCCGGGAGAAGGGCCGGTCCAGCCAGCCTCCTCGCCGCTCCTCTGATGGGGGGAGTTCGTCCTCCAGTCGCCTAGCCAGCACCCGACAGGACTCTATGGAGCCCATGGAGGCCGATCGCACGTCCCTCTCTCTCGCTGAACGTCAGCGGCGTCTGACGGGGGGACTATGCCTGTACTGCGGGGGAGAGGGTCATCGCGTCTCTGCGTGCCCAGTAAAAGGATCGAGCTCACCGGAGGTAGGGAACGTCCGGTTGAGCTCGACCTCCATGAGTGCTCCCCGGGGAAATAGACCTCTCCTGCGGGTAGCTCTCCAGCTCCCCTCTCTGTCTCGCTCACTCACTGCCCTCATCGACTCTGGCTCGGAGGCCAACATCTTGGATGTCACGTTGGCCCAGCAGATGGGGCTAGAGTTCCACCGTCTTCCGTCTCCTGTTCCCGCCCGTGCCCTGGACGGTCATCTGTTGGGTCAGATAACCCACATTTCTGAGGCAGTTGGCTTGTTATCTTCAGGAAATCACCGGGAGAGGATCCGTTTTCACCTCCTCTCGTCTCCCAGTGAACCCATCGTCCTTGGATTACCCTGGCTCCGCCTTCACAATCCCCGTATCGACTGGCGGACTGGAACTGTTGTTGAGTGGGGTGCAGATTGTCACCAGTCCTGTCTCCGGTCTGCAGCCCCCTCTACTCCGCCGGCTCCATCCATGACACCGCCTGACATCTCCGGGGTTCCGGATTGTTACCTCGACCTGCAGGAGGTGTTTAGCAAGGCCAAGGCCACCTCTCTGCCGCCGCATCGCCCTTATGACTGTGCCATTGACCTGGTGTCTGGAGCTACTCCTCCCCGCGGTCGCCTGTATTCCCTCTCTGGTCCTGAGAGGCGGGCTATGGAGGAGTACATTTCGGACTCCCTGGCGGCAGGCATCATCCGTCCTTCTTCCTCACCGGCAGGCGCGGGATTTTTTTTCGTGGGGAAGAAGGACGGTTCCCTTCGCCCCTGCATCGACTACCGGGGACTGAATGACTTGACTATTAAGAATAGGTACCCTCTGCCACTGCTCGCTACTGCATTTGAATCCCTCCAGGGGGCCACGGTCTTCACGAAGTTGGACCTCCGTAACGCCTACCACCTTGTTCGCATCCGGGAGGGCGACGAGTGGAAGACGGCATTCAATACCCCCAACGGACACTATGAATACCTGGTTATGCCGTTCGGACTCACTAATGCCCCTGCCGTCTTCCAAGGACTAGTCAATGACGTGCTGAGAGATATGTTGGACAGGTTTGTGTTTGTTTATTTGGACGACATTTTGATATTTTCCAAGAGTGTGGAGGAACATAAACAGCACGTCAGACTAGTCCTCCGTCGCCTCCTGGAGAACTCGCTTTTTGTGAAGGCTGAAAAGTGCGAGTTCCACGCCAAGACCGTGGCCTTCCTGGGATACATCGTGGCAGAGGGTGCCATTCAGATGGACCCTGCCAAGGTGTCTGCTGTCACCTCCTGGCCAGTTCCCGAGAACCGCAAGCAGCTCCAGCAGTTTTTAGGATTTGCTAATTTTTACAGGCGGTTTATCCGCAATTATAGCTCAGTCGCAGCACCCTTGACGGCCCTCACCAGCACTAAACACTCCTTTTCGTGGACTACCGCAGCGGATGAAGCCTTCCGCAAGCTTAAGACTCGCTTCACGTCTGCCCCCATCCTCCAGGTGCCGGACCCAGAGAGACAGTTCGTGGTGGAGGTGGACGCGTCGGATATAGGAGTCGGGGCTGTGCTTTCTCAGCAGCACCCAGAAGACAATAAGTTACACCCCTGTGCTTACTTTTCCCGTCGCCTTTCCCCTGCGGAACGGAATTACGATATCGGAGACCGAGAACTTCTCGCCATAAAACTGGCCCTGGAGGAGTGGCGACACTGGTTGGAGGGGGCGTCCGTGCCGTTTTTTGTCTGGACTGATCATAAAAATCTGGAATATATCAAATCTGCCAAGAGACTCAATCCCCGGCAAGCCCGGTGGTCACTGTTTTTCTCACGTTTCAATTTCTCTCTGTCTTTTCGTCCAGGTTCCCGTAACCTCAAGCCGGACGCCCTCTCCCGTCAATTCCAGAAGGAGGACGACCGTCTCCAGGGTCCAGCCTCCATCCTGCCAGAGTCCCGGGTCGTGGCAGCGCTTGCCTGGGACATAGAGGGACAGGTACAGCGAGCCCTCCAGGATCAACCCGGTCCCAGCGCCTGTCCCGAGGGAAGGCTCTTCGTGCCCGAGGCCCTCCGCGCCCAGGTCCTGCAGTGGGGGCACGACTCCCTCCTGGCTTGCCATCCCGGAGCTACCCGCACCAGCCTCCACATCGCTCAGCGCTTCTGGTGGCCCAATCTGGAGAGGGAGGTCCGGGAGTATGTTCAAGCCTGCCCGGTGTGTAATCGAAACAAGACGTCCAACCGACCACCCGCTGGCCTTCTCCAGCCTCTGCCCGTTCCTTCTCGTCCCTGGTCCCACATCAGCCTGGATTTCGTTACTGGACTGCCTGCCTCGGAGGGGAAGACTGTCATCCTGACAGTAGTGGATCGATTCAGCAAAATGGCCCATTTTGTTCCTCTCCCCAAACTCCCATCGGCAAAGGAAACCGCGCAGGCAGTCCAGCAGCACGTTTTCCGACTCCATGGCATCCCCACTGATGTGGTCTCCGACCGTGGTCCCCAGTTCACCTCGACTTTCTGGAGAGAGTTCTGCCGTCTTTTGGGGGCCACGGTCAGCCTCACCTCTGGATTCCACCCTCAGGCTAATGGGCAGTCGGAACGGGCTAACCAGGAACTGGAGAAGGCACTGCGCTGTGTGGCCTCCCGGGACCCCCTCTCCTGGGCTGGTCGGCTGGTGTGGGTTGAATATGCCCACAACTCCCTTACCTGTTCTGCTACTGGGATGTCTCCTTTCCAATGTGTGTATGGCTACCAACCCCCCTTGTTCCCCAGCCAGGAGGGAGAGGCATCCTGTCCCTCTGCTCTTGCCAATGCCCGTCGCTGCAGGAGGACCTGGGCTCGGGCACGGGTGGCTCTCCGGAGAGCCGTCGCCGCATACTCAGCCGGGGCTAACCGCCGCCGGACTCCGGCTCCTGCTTATCGCGTTGGACAAAGGGTATGGCTGTCCACCAAGGACCTACCTGTCCGGGTGGAGTCCCGGAAACTGGCAGCGCGCTTCCTGGGTCCCTTTGTGGTGGAACGGATCATCAGTCCCACGGCGGTCCGTCTGCGGCTCCCTACCACCCTAAGAGTCCATCCCACGTTTCACGTGTCTCGGATTAAGCCAGTCAGAGTGAGCCCCCGTACTCCTGCAGAGCCTCCGCCACCCGCTCCGCGTCTGCTGCATGGTGACCCCATTTACACGGTGCGACGCCTCCTCCGGTCCCGTCGGAGGGGCCGTGGCATGCATTACCTGGTGGATTGGGAGGGATACGGTCCTGAGGAGAGGTCGTGGGTCCCGGCCAGCAGGATCTTGGACCGTTCCCTTATCGCCGACTTCCACCGGGACCACCCTGACCAGCCGTCCCTCCGTCGGGGTCGTCCCGGGGGTCCTCCCCGGCCCGGTCGGGCGCCTCGGCTCCCGGCTCCGTTCCCTCCCGCCGGGGTCGCTGGAGTGGTCCGGGACGATGACGCCCAGCTGTCGGATCGCTCTGAGGAGTTCTGATGCTTCTCCTCCTCCTCCTCCTCCTCCTCCTCCTCCTCCTCCTCCTCCTCCTCTCCTCCTCTCCCCCTCCCTCTCCTCCTCCCTCCCCGCTGTTTTTGTTTTGTTTGTTTTTTGGGACTTCTGGGGCCGTCCCTTGGGGGGGGGGTTCTGTCACGGTGTTACGCTGGGCGTTGGATATGTTCATGTTTCCTTGTCACTGTTTCTCACCTGTTAGTCTATTAGGTTCACTCCCCGGGTTATCTGCTAGTTCACGGCACCTGTACTTCCTTGTTTAGACACTCATTAGATTATCTCTCGCACTCGCTCCCCTCGTTTCACGATTACGGTAATCATCCGCCTCACCTGCACTTCCTGGTTTGTGATCATCACAAGTGATTCAATCATTCTACTCACCTGCCCTCCTCGTTTCACGCTCGTTTAGTTTCCCGGGGTTTCCACTACTTATACTCGCCTCTCTCACTCCCTCCTTGTCAGTCCGTCTGCGAACCACGGTGTATTCCCTCGGCAAGCTATTTGACTCCTGACTTCTCTGCGTCTGTTTGGCTGTGTATTCCCGGTGTTGCTCGTCTTCCGTCTGTTCCTGTGTTCGCCCCTGTCTGTCTGTCTGAATCTCCAGTCCTCCGGTACCGACTCCTGCCTGCCTGACTCCGCCTGCTCTTCTGCCCTGGTAACGACTCCTGCCCGTCCTCGACTCTGCTCTGCTCTGCTGCCCTGGTGAACGACTCCTGCCCGTCCTCGACTCTGCTCCGCTCTTCTGCCCTGGTAACGACTCCTGCCCGGCTGACTCACCTGTCCCTGGTCTCGACCTCCGCCTGCCTTCGACTCTGCTCTGCTCTACTGCCCTGATAACGACCCCGGCCCGGCTGACTTACCTGCCCCTGGTTTCGCCCCTGGTCCGTCCCTGGTTTTCCCAGATTCTCCAGCCCGCCGGTTGTCTACTCCTGGCCGCCTGCCTGGGTGTCTCGACGCTCCGCTGGTGGATATTTACCTGCTCTCCGGAGCCTTTGACTTTTTCCCACTTCCCCCAACCCTTTAATAAACTGTTTTTGAGGTTACGCATTTGGGTTTCTCTGTCTGTCTGTCCGGTCCCCGTGACATGTGGGTTTTGAATGAATGACATTGTGTGTGTTTGTGTAGTGTGTAGGAGTGATTTGTGAAAGAAATAGGCAAAATGAGATTTTATACAATTACAGTGCCCCCTATGGGCCCAATTTTATGGTTATGCTTTTATAGGTCTTTGAGCTGATTGTGCATGATATATTTTGTGCAGTTCCCACCTTCTTCGTCCAAGATATTAGCAATTCAAAATCCCAATTTTTGCATTTACCCATATCACTAGGTGGTGCTATGCTTCAAGTGAGTGTTTATGGGCTGGGTCGATACGCCTCTGTAACACCGACATACTAACACAAAATAGTGGTCTACTGCAAAATTGTTGATAACAAAAACTGTTTTTCGACACCTAGCTGTGACGATAAACATCGCCCCCTATGACAAAATATTACAAAATTTAGTACACATGAAAAGAAAGCTGTTTAGAGTTGGCATGTCAACTTTGACCAAATTTGAGCAATTAGAAGCCAGGATATGGACTTTTGAAGACTTTTAAGCTTTGTGGTAAATGTTCATTGACATGTAACTTCGAAACGGTTTATGTCAAGATAAATCCTGTGATAACTTTTTGTCAGCATTGTCTGTAGATGATATATACCAAATTTGGTGAGATTCACATTAACTGCCTATGACGAGTTCATTTGGATTGGTTTTTGCAGTGTTGAAATTTCACGGAAATTTTTTTCGTTGGAAGTGGGCGTCGACCAGTGTTTTCAATGGGTGAGGGTCAATAGATTTCAGGATAAAAACACATTGGTTGTAAACGGTAGCAGTCTCTAGATAATAGGCAAAATGACATTTTGACAAAATGACATCAGGGACAGGCCCGCGTCTAGGTCCTTGATGAGACGAGCCAAGTAGTGGACGAGCAGTGGTCGGTACCGGGGACAGGAGAGCCGAGAAGAGTCGAGGGCAGGCAGGAGTCGAATACCGGGGCAGCAGAGCCGAGCAGAGTCGAGGGCGAGCAGAGGTTGATACCGGAGGGCTGGAGAACCAGGGAAAGCCAGGAATGGACCGGGGTCGAAGCCAGGAGCAGGTGAGTCAGACGGGCAGGAGTCGGCACCGGAGGGCTGGAGAACCAGGGAAAGCCAGGGACGGACCGGGGTCGAAGCTAGGAGCAGGTGAGTCAGCCGGGCAGGAGTCGTTACCGGGGCAGTAGAGCAGAGCAGAGTCGTGGGCAGGCAGAGGTCGAAGCCAGGGGCAGGGGCGTAGAGCAGAGTCAGGGACAGGCGGATGTCGGTACCCGAGGACTGAAGAGCCAGGGAGAGCCAGGGACGGACCGGGGTCGAAACCAAGGGCTGGAGAGTCAGGCGGAGTCAGGCAGGCAGGAGTCGGCACCGGAGGACTGGAGAAGCTGACAGACAGACAGGGGAGACAGGCACAGACGGGAGTCAAGATAGCTTGCCAAGGAGTACACCGTGGTTCGCAGACGGACTGACAAGGAGTGAGTGAGTGAGAGAGGCGAGTATAAGTAGTGGAAACCCCGGGAACTAAACAAGCGTGAACGAGGAGTGCAGGTGAGTAGAATGATTGAATAAACTCGTGATTGTCACAAACCAGGAAGTGCAGGTGAGACGGATGATTACAGCGATCATGAAGCGAGGAGAGCGAGTGAGAGAGATAATCTAATGAGGGTCTAAACAAGGAAGTACAGGTGCAGTGAATGAACAGACAACGCGGGGAAGGAGCAGTACAACACGGTAGAGTGAACCTAATAGACTAACAGGTGGGTAACAATGAAAAAACACACACGAAAAAACCCAAGCCCAGAGCGACACCGTGACACAGTCATCTTTAAGTTGTAATTAGTCCTGATCATAACTTAAGCATAAGCTAAGTTCAGACTGGCCATAGAACCATCTCCCACACATTTGTCTCATTTATCAATGCTTTGTCATTCACTAATGGCAGCTCTGTTCTGTACTCTCTGTGGGTTTATCTTTTGATGCTTTGACAGCCTTTGGTTTCACATGTATGCACAGGCAGGGGGTTCCTAGAACAGAGCCATTCTGACAAAGGTACGTTTTAAATTTAAGTTCTTCAATTCTTTTGGTGTGAGCTGGTACACTCACAGGTATGTGCTTTGGTTGTAGCAACTAGTCCTGTATTTTTTTATTGCAACATGCAAAAACTGACTGCCCCCCATCTCTGTGTATGTGCAAGTTTCCTTGTGTAAAATGTGTGTGTGCATGAGACTGATGAGCAAGGACAATTAATAATCTTGAGAGGAATATATGAAGTGGCACTCAGGCTCCAGAGAAAGCAAAAAAAACCACAGGTTGTCTCACCACGCCGACCATTCCACACCTCCCACAGCCCTAGCAGTCAGCCGCTAACACTCCAACGCACCACCTACACAACACACACTCACACACACAATCCACCCATACTTCTGCACACACACATGCATACTTGTACACACCACCCACACAAAAGTACAGACACATACACACACATACCTCCCGTATGCACACACATCTAGCCAAGCATAATTTCACAAGTCAGAATCACACAGAAAGGAGGACAAGCTGGAGAAAGAGGCAACCACATGAAGGAGAGAGCAAGACAAATATTGGCTCTTCAGTTATCAGCAACTAAATGGTTGCAATACCTCAAACACACACACACACACACACACACACACACACACACACACACACACACACAGGTGTTGGTTTTTGTACATGTCCCCATCTCTTCATCTGCTTGTTACTATGCTAATGAGAAAGTAGTGATTTTTACATAGTTGCTGTGACTGTGTGCTAATCCTTTCAGGTGCATTTATTTCCTCTACTACCGACAGGTGATTCCAGAGAGAATATACAGTGGCAATTAAAAGAATGTGAACCTTTTGGAATGTCATGGTTTTCTGAATACATTTGTCATAAAATGTGATCTGATCTTCATCAAAGTCACGAGTGAAGATGAACACAATGTGCTAAAGCTAATACTGCAAAATAAACTATTACATTTCATGTCTTTGTTGAAAATATACACGAGACATCCAAAATACTGTGTGCAAAAGTAAGTGAACATTTGAGATTGAGCACTGGTTTAACCCTCTTTTGTCAGGAATAAACTCAAGCTGGGGGGGTAAATATGAATTACATATACACAAGAGTTAGGAGGTGTATCCCATTCTTCTTTCAGTTAAGCAATTTATTAGGGAATTTCTATGCATCTATGGGTTTTCTATGCATCTGTATCGGTGCTGGTCATGATCCTGTTGAAATAATGATAAACTTGGGACCTACCTTTTTCTTGCAGTGATGGCAAGTTGTCCATTACCTGACACATTAAACCAGCCACAAATCATGATGCTCCCTCAACTGCAATTCAGAAAAGAGTGGGTGCATTAATTGTGTTTAGATGTCATCCAGTGTTCTGCGTTGTTTGTGCACAATTCATTATATGTTTTGCCAATCTACGAGCTATTCTCCAAGTACAATTTTGGAGTGTCAACGCTGCATGTGCAGCCAACAGTGCTGAGGAGGGGTTGGGCAAAACTTTGGCACAGTACTGTAATTCTTCAAAATTATCCATGTAAGTTATTTGCAAACAGTATTTTCCATGCAATAGAAACTCCTTATTGTTCATCAGCTTTGTAATGGTACATTTAATGTGATTTATTAAAAAGTATACATTTTAAAACAAATAAATTCTCATTTTCCTGCTATTTTCTGAGATTTTTCCAAGATAAACATTTTGGCTTATTTGGAATTGTATTATCATATCAGTCATGAACAAGTGAATAATTCATTTAATTATTTGTTGTTTTTGTTCTTCCAAGGCTAAGAAAAAAGTGAAAAACACTCTTAAAACCACTGAGCCAGCAAATACCTCCAACATAGGATCCCTGTCCAAGTCAACAAAAAACTGGAAGGAGGAGGACATTGAAGAATTCCATGTTCTAGAGGCCATTTTTGAACCCCCAGATGCTGTGCTGTCTCCTTTCCAATGCTTCAAGATGCTCATGACAGATGAAACTAAGACCACATTGAATTTCAAACTAATTTGTACTCTGCCCAGGAGTTAGGGATATCCTATCAAGAAAATGCCAAAATAAAAGTGAAGATTTTCTCTCCATGCTCCTTTTTTAGCTTCCCATCAATAGATGATTACTGGCACCATGAGTCTCGCTTCAATCCAGTTACTGATGTTATGTAGAGAAGGAGATTCCAGGTCTTGTGCAGATATATTCATTTCAACAACAATGAGCAATGCCGATATAGTACTGATCGATTTGTGAAAATACGTCCAGTCTTTGACATGGTCCGCAAGCTGTGCCTACTTATACCATCCAATTACAACCACAGTGTGGATGAAGTCATAATTGCATACAAAGTCACCAGGGCTGGCAGTCTATGTCAGTACATTGCCTGCAAGCCCAACAAATGGGCCTTCAAAGTCTTCTGCAGAGCCAGTTCATGCGGCATCATTCATGATCTACTGTTGTACCAAAGAGCATCCACATTCGATTCATTGTTAGTCTCAGTGGAGACAAACAGGTGCTACCTCTGAGAGCAACCGTAGTCACAACACTGTGCAAAAATATTCAAAGACCACGTCTCTCTGTTGTCTTCTTTGAAAACTTTTTCACAAGCTTCTCACTGACCCCACAGAACCGCACTGGTGGAGCCCCCTTCATGACTGACAAAGATCTCGTGAAGAGAGGTCGTGGTGCATATGATTACAGCTCTGCTCATACAAGGATACAAGGACAGTGAGGGCTGTGTGTGATTTTTTTCTGATATTTGATGATTTATGGCCTCATTTATATATTTAAACATCAAATTACAAAAACATGCAATACATTTTTTCATTGTGATATCTACTATTTATTTTTTTAGCCTATTCACCTGTTATAGTATTGCCTTTATTGCCTATTTATGCTTATTGTGCAACTTTGGACAACCAAGCTGAATTCTATCCATTAGGCCTATAGATCACATTTCTGCAATAAAACTTTAGGGTACTCAACATTTCTGTGTTTACTCTTGGGCCTATGGGGATCACCACTAGACTATGCTGTGTGTGTGTGTGTGTGGGGGGGGGGGGGGGGGCATGAGCCGCTAGGGCTGTGTCACGTATGTGTGTTTTGGTGGGGGTGGGGAAATGAGGTGAGGAGCAAGGCTATATGCTACATGACATGCAGGAGACGCTATATGCTGTGTGCTGCGTGTGTGTTGGTGGAGGGGGGCGTGATGTGAAGGCTGATGGGGTTATTGCAGTGAATTGGTTTGACAACAAATGTGTAAATCTATTAAGCACTGCTTATGGGGTCGAGCCCCTTTCAACTGTCCAACGATGGAGCAAAGAGGAGAGGGCAGATGTCACTGTCCAGTGTCCATCAGTCATCCCAGCTTACAATCAGCATATGGGGAAAATCGATCTGTCGAATATGTTGGTGCAGCTATACAAGACACCAGCCAAGTTAAGAAGGTGGTACATTCCAGTCTTTGGATATATCCTTGATCGGTGTGTTGCAAATTTCTGGCTGCTATACAAGAGTGACTGTGTACTAAACACTCTCAAAAGGTTCTGTGTAGCAGCTGCACATAGCTTGCAGAAGGTCAACAAGCCAGTTGGTCGACCCCAATGTTATATGTCAATATGACAACATTGTGGTATACCATGAAACTTTAAGTTGGTCATTTTTTAAAAGGGCAATGTTGCAAAGTGAGGTGTGAGAGGGTTAAATAATAGTTAAAATGTTACATTTTGCAACTTCATAAGAATGTTCTCACATTATAGGTTTCATTATTTTGGTTCATGGTGTCTTTGACAAAGTCACAGTGTAATGGCACACTTCTAAAAATTAAGTATTTGTACTTTTTAGACACCCAAAAAAATTAATGTTGATATTTATCCATTGAAATGAATTGAATTGGTACTTTTACCATAAACAGACAAATACGTCATTTGGTAGAGGTTCATATATTTTAAATGATGGGATGTATTGCCGAAAAAACAACTGATTATGATTATTAGAGGCCAAACTAGAAAAGAAATTTAAAAAAAAAAATTTCATCAGCTACTTTTAGGAGTGAAAGTTAAAGGATAAAGAGTTTAAACGTGTTTTAAATGACAGCTTGTCATCTAACTAAGTGCTAAGATATATGTATTGAATGGCTTGCTCAGTTCTTGCCCATTTAGAAAGCAACTTGTTATGGCATGAGAATTACACTTTCCTGAAAAGAAAAAAAAGTGTGTTTGACTCGTTTAAAACCAATCTAAAATGTATTATCTGCATAGAAATTAACTTTACAATATTCTTGATATTACTGATGTACAACATAATCTATACACATCCAAAAACAGAGCCTTGTTGAACACCATTTTTTAAAACTTGATGGGTCCTGTCATATTGCTGTGCACTGTGCATTCGCATTTTGTGCTTGCGCATTGTTCGTTGGAGATGACACTGCGCCCTCACGGGCGTCATCAAAAACAATATGTGTGGTCTGGCGCAAAGCTCACCAGATGCTAAAATAAGGGTGCAAAAAACAAGTTCGCCAATGACCAAGAAAACATGGTCTGTAGTCAGTCACGCATTGCTGAAAAGCTATTTTATGGGCGCATAACGCTTTGGGATATAATGAGAGGGATCCCCCTCTTGATGAGTAGCTGTTGGGGAACGATGGCTATCCACTAAAGGCATGGTTAACGACACATCTTGCGAACAACAGTGCGTGATGTTGGCATGATCTGTCACAACAATTGTCATTGTGAGCTATAGACAAGGTGAAACATCTTCAAGCCAAAAAAAAATGCAGTTCTATACGACTTCATGCGGCATGCGAGCTCTTTTGAGTAGCCTAATCTAATGATAAGCGCAAAGACAAAACTTCTGGCACATATTTAGAAATAATGCACATCTACTGAGCAGTGTTGCTTTTCAAAATGAACCTATACACATAGTCATAACCAAAGAGAAATTATGTAAATTAAATGAAAAAACAGACCTAAAGAAGAAGTCAAAATAACAAATGCATGAGGGTTTTGGTGGGTTTCTTCCATCCCCGAAGATTAACTGCTCATGCACAAGCAAATTGGTCTTCAAAGAAAAAGAGGCAAACCCGCCATTATAATACAGTAGCAACAGGCAATGGGAAAAGCGCGGCTGGCTTTTGAAGAGAATGAGAGTATAAACTCTGATTGGTTTATTGAATGTTACACCCTGAACACACCTATGATGAATTAGGTAACTTAAGATCAACCCTTCTGAACCACGCGCCAGGCGCAATGTGCACTTTTCCCGTCGTCAAAATATCATATTGTCTCAGGACCGCCCCCAAAGCAACTTGCACGACAGACTTCAGACAATGCACATATGATCATGAACATAGAGCCCTTTGTGTTCTATTGGAAAGATAATTCCAGAAAAGCTGATTTTATTTAGCAGTACATTAGTTATTTAGACTACAGTCAGTGTCAAAAGTTTTTATACATCAATAAACATAGCAGTACAATGTTTCTAACAATTTACAGTAAAAGCTGCTGTAAAGCTGATGTAGGCAGGTCCAGAGGCAGACTGATAAAAACTTAAAATAACATTAGAAGACACAAAGGTGTCACGCTGTTCATTTATAAATGATTCACCTTTATAATGTGCGTAAACAGGATTTTCCCTAATAAGATAATCTTACACTTGTTTTGCTGTGAAGATTGGCAGACTGTGTCAGTGGAACATGGCAGTGCTGACTAAAACAAAGATGTGGTATTACATGAGTGTGTATGTGTGTTTGTGTGTGTGTGTGTGTGTGTGTGTGTGTGTGTGTGTGTGTGTGTGTGTGTGTGTGTGTGTGTGTGTGTGTGTGTGTGTGTGTGTGTGTGTGTGTGTGTTAATGGATAATTTCCATGACTATGTGTGTGTGTGTGTGTGTGTGCGTACGTCAGAGGAGAAGGATGGTATTTAAGAATCCCGCCTCTCGTTTCCCAGAAGAGGTCTCTGAATCCCCCCTCAAGTGTTTGTGCATCATTACACAACACAAGGTAAGAAACCAATACATTTCTTTGCATTGCTTGTCTTTGTCACACACACCACTTAATGTGCTGTAATTAATTTTCTCTCTTTCTCCCAGGCATTAGAGTAGATTCCTCTTGTTACGTAGAAAATAGGGACAGTCTATTAAAAAAAGACATCACCACTGGGGTTGTGTTAATGATCTTTGTCTATATTATTTTGCATTCTGGTCACTTAAAGATTTACTTATTGGTTTATTACATAAACATGTGGGCTTTATGTAATTCACAACAGATGGAGAATACTTCATACTTAATTCTTCTGTATTATAATGTTGGATAAATACTGAACAGTATTGTATATTCAGGTAAAATAGGTGAGATAGATGTGTCTGTTTTTACACATAAACTATTGTAGCCTTTCTGAGATTACACAGATTTACCTCATCCCTCTTTCATAATAACCTTATCAGTCATTTGTGAACTAACAATGAGGCCATATGCTATTTTAACACTTCTAAATGTGCATTTTTTCTCTTTTTTGCCATGACTGGGCAACTTCTCTGATTTCTTTGTCATGCCTCAATGACAGTGTTGTCCAAACAAACCTTTTTTGTGTGTGTGTGTTCTGATTCACAAACAGTTGTGTCATTTGTCCGTTACCTTCTCCTTGGAAACTAATCATGGAAATTATCTATTAACACACACACACACACACACACACACACACACACACACACACACACACACACACACACACACACTTTCTGTCCATGGTCTGTCTCTCTGTCTCACACACAAACACATACTTGTAGCTTTTAATATGAACTATGAATTAATATCCTGTCCTTATCCTCTCATACACATACACACACACACACACACACCTGTTTATACATTCCTTTTCTGATATCCCCTTCTCTCACTTCTACACCTGGCCAGATGAACAGTGGGATCTGCATGTGTGTGCTTCTGATGACTCTGTGGGTATCATGCATCCGGCGGGCATGCTGCTCTGTGCAACATGAGGAATCTCTGCCCTCCCTCGCCTCTCGCTCCGCTGTGCCCCACGTACCCACTGCAGATGGCAAAGGCACCACTGCTGATGGCAAAAGCACCACTGCTGCCACCAACTTCAGCGAGCTGCTTGCCAAAATCATGTCCAGAAAAGGTTAGAAAGCACAAACTCTAACAAGTGCTTTCTTTATTAACTATTTGTTATTATTATTACAATTCATGTACTATTCATTCATTGGTATTCATTTGTTACATTTTGGAATTCACAAATTAATTGTTTAGGCATGTTCAGAGCATGCATGTATGAAAGACAAATATACATTTCTCTAACTGATGCCCACACACAAACACACACACACACACACACACACACACACACACACACACACACACACACACACACACACACACACACAAGCACGAATAGCAAGTAACAAACGTGGATCACGAGCATCTGTTATGAACTGCTTGCTTGCTCACATTTACAGAACTGAAATGTTTAAAACATGGTTACTGATTAGCAGCTTTGGCGGCAGTCTCCTAGAGATGCACAGTGTTTCAGAAAGGTGTTAGCCCCACACACCACACACACACACACCGAGATCTGCACCAAATGTTCTCTTCCCCTCTCTCTACTTGGTGCTATATTTTCAAATTGCTCTCACAATGCCAACACCCTCTCTTTCTTTCTTTTTTATTTGTCTCTCTGCTTCATGTCAGTCATTTCTAACTTCTGTTTATAATTTCTCACCTGTTTAGGCTCACTACGTAGGAACTCCATGTCAAAATCAAGAGCAAGTGGGATACACACCAACCACCAGATAGAGGACAGAGATTACCTGGGCTGGATGGATTTTGGACGCCGCAGTGCAGAGGAATACCCCTCCTGAAAGACAGTGAAAATGGTTAAACAAAAATCCAATATACCCAACGAACCTCATAGACCTCAACCCATTCATTACAGTCTCTTTACAGGCAATGTTTATTAAAAAAAAAAACACACACACTACTTCTTCTATCCTAATGTGTTAAAGGTACAGCCACCAAGACATGCTTTTCTTGTTGTGTAGAGGTTCTCTGTAATGATGACATGATGAACAATTAAGGCGCTCATATGTGACTGATAAATGGTTAGTGTACCACAATTTATAATGAGAAAAATAAGAGTTTTCAGAATAAATATGAACATAGCACCACTGCAGCTTATTTCCTCTGTTGACGAGAAGATATTTGGTGTTTGTCAATAAACTCTGAATTCAAACTTAGACTGAGTGCAATTTCATTTGACAACCTTAAATTGGACCACAGCACATTACTTTTTAAATACTTCAGCGTGTGAACTGAAATTTACAAGGTTAAGACTTGTAGGAAATATGCCATAAGTGTTATTGTGGTAAGTCTAAAATGTGTGTGGAATCAGTTTTTAGTATTGTACTGTGCAGTGATGTTTTACAAACTCTGACTAACAACTAAGTTCACAGCTCAATCGTAGGGTTTAGGAGTTGCCCATCTGGCTTTCTTAACCTGTGTGTGCGCAATAAGTGTCATAGTGTGTCTGAAGTTAATGTAAATGAGAGTACACCAGCTCAAGTCAAGGTCTAAACTGGGCCATCCTGGCTTATCTTGGTCCAAGGTTGAGAGCAGAGTGTCCAGCCCTGCTCTTGGGATGTTAGAATACTGAGGAAACAAAAACAAAATAATAATAATTGGGGAAAAGCACATAAGCGCATAACCAAAAAAGTTCAGTTTAGGGAGAAAAACATCCGAAAAAATCAGACATCCCAATCAGTTGAGCACAAAACACTCTATATCATCTGAAATTAGGCATCTTTTATGACACTGTATAGCTAGCTGAATAGTGTTTTAAAGACATTTAGTAATAAAGTCTCCATTAGAATATTGTGATGAGACAGGAACCACTCCAATGAATAAATGTAATCGCTGGTCAACTTTTATTGACAAAAAAAGGAAACAGTTACAAATGACCTTTATTGCATACAGTGAGCTGTGCAAAGGATTTTCCTGAGGAAAAATTGAAATAACACCAATAAATGGTATATGATAAATGGACTGTATGTGGGGAAAGAGTGGCACAGGAGGAAGAGCTAGTATTTTGAGGGTTGCTGAATTAATTTCAGGTTCTCCTGTCAAACTGTCCTTTAAATTCATCCCACACTCAGACTGAATATATTCACATATTAGAGAAACTAATGCATGTATGTTTAAGTGCTGTTAAAGGAGAAATTTGGTGTAAAATGAAAATTGGCATGTTAAAACATCATACCGAGTTGGTATGTTTGCTAAGGAGCAAAATTGAGTTAGCCTGTTGCATTCAGAACTTAACTATTTTTTACCATTTGTTCCAGAAGGCTAATAATGGAAGTGGTAGGTGCCCTTAGACGAAGCATTAAGATTACGCTATTATTAAACTATTAAAACAGTTCGAAGAAACTCCACACTCCATCGGCAGTACAAAGGTTCTGGTATTCAAAACATAGCACTAAGAACTTTGTAAGTGTACACAACGTTTATTAAAAAAACCGCTCTTACATGCAGTAGTTTGCAGTTGTTTCTCGTCGCCGCCATGATGAAAGTCGATTGTACTACGTCTCGTGTTCGTCAATCGACTCTCATCATGGCGGTGATACTACCGATAGAGTGTGGAATTTCATCAAGCTGTTTTAATAGCGTAATCTTCATGCTTTGTCTAAGGGCACCTACCACTTCCATTCTTAGCCTTCTGGAACAAACGGTAAAAAATAGTTAAGGTCTAAATACAACTCAATTTTGCTCCTTAGCAAACATACCAACTCAGTATGATGTTTTAACATGGCAATTTTTATTTTACACCGAATTTCTCCTTTAACTGGCTGTCCTTACAGATGTACCTTTTAGCTAGACCACTACATTCACAACAACCATTTCTCAAATATGTACATTTTTAGAATAGTAGGTTTTTTTTAAGAAATGAGGACTAACATTTACATACTTTTGATTGACTGACTGTGTGTAGCATGCATTCAAATGTCTACAGTGTGATGATCGGCATTATGAAACAAAATAGACAGTGTGTATTTGTTGTACATCCATGATGTTTCTTAAGTACTGCTATCAATAGTAGATTTTAAATTTCAAATGACAATTTGAGGATGAACATCTAACAACAGTGACCTCTGTGACACTATCTTTGCTCAGGAGAGCATATGCAGTATTCTCATAATTCATATTTACATACTATGCACACTATACATGATTTTGGAGATTTTCATTTTAAAGATATTAAATACAGACACATACATTTTCAAATAGTTTAGCACATCTCTTTCCAAGCATGGCATATTGACTTTGTACTGCTTATATGTTATTCTTGCTGGTAGCTCTAACCTATGCTATATGCTATGTTACATTTTAAGAGTAAGTAAAAAGTGACACCTAGGGTTTGAAATGATAGCCTATGTGTCTCAGAACACATCAGTGTAAGAAATGCACATGATCCCACTAGTTTTCAGGCTGTTGGGTTAAAGTAAAGCAATGTGGTTTCAGCTGGTTTTGTGATTTTCTGCTCATAATGTATCTGATTTTGTACTAGATTTTGTGTATGTTTGTACAGCGTATTTGGTTGATCGTAGAAAACTTGTTTTCAGACACTTGTTTTCCTATACAATTCATAGGTTGCACCTTTAAGAAAACTGTGTGTAATTTACTTGTCTTGTGTAGTCTGGTTATATACTGATTGAGTTATGTAGTGGTTGGTCTATGCAGTGTTCAGGTCTAATAAAGACATACAGGAGTGTGTGAGTGTGTTTAGACTGCTAAAGGGATATTATGTACAGGAATGTGAGTATTTTGCATATACATTGGGCATACATTTATCTACATTAAGTGGAAACTCATGTGGCTGGGTTGGTTACTTTAGGCTACTCTGTTTGGGTAGTTTGGGCTCAAGTAGCATTTCCTCCTGGGGCCCCGGGCCCTTCATGGCCATGCTGGCCCCCACCATCACCGGGTAGCTGCGGTTCCTCCGCATTCCTTCATTCAGAGAGAAGGGAGAGCCGGGCCGCCGAAGCCCGCCGAGGGCCCCCAGGATGGGAGTGTGGCCCCTGGACTGGCCTCTGCCAGGGCTGGCCAGGCCAAGACGCTTCAGCTTGTCCACCAGGTTGAGGTTGTAGACACTGACGTCTGTCTGGCTCTCACAGTCACGTGCCTGTGTCCCTCCAGCAGCCACTTCCATAAGGATGGAGCGTGCGGGCCGCGAGGCCAGGAAGTTCTCACTCAGAGGGCTCTTGAAAGAGAAGTCAGAGGAGCCGTCCTGCTCTGTCTGTGAGCCAGGGCTTTGAGAGCCATGTTCAGGGGAGTTGGGTGGTGTAGTGGCTCTCTGGGGATCCAGTGGGGCTGGGGGGGCCACTGACGTGCAGAAGAGGACACCACTTCCTCCCGCAGCGCTACGATCCCAGCTCTGGTGCTGGTACACAGCTGCAGAAATCCCTCTCTCCTGTAGGAGGCGCACTAGGCCCAAGGAGGTGCTGAAGGTCTTGGTGGAATCACGTAGGTTTGTGAAGGACTGGGACTGGGAGAGACTCATGCGGCGTGGGGTGCAGGGTGTGGCTGCAGGGGTAGAGCGCAGGCTACTGCATGGTCCAAAGGAGGAGGTGGGGATGGGATTCAAACTGAAATCAAAGTCACAATCACCAGCGAGTGGCCTGAATATGTTATTAATAAATGACCAGTTTATTAACAACATACAACTGGAGTCTTACATAAATAGTTTTGTTAACCAATGCATGAGTTGCACCATTAACAACTGTGTATAATACTGTAGCAATGTTAGTTGTAGCATACAGTGGTTTTGTGTTTAGGCTGTATGTATGAAAGCTAGAATGACAACCTATTTAAGAGGTGTAAGTACTAATAATTGCGTAAACAAATTGGATGCCAATTATAGGACATAGGAGAGCAGTGGTGGCACTGCAGTCAAATAAGATGTCGCAAGTCTGTCTGGCTATGTTGTATCTGCTAAACTTAACATACTTTAGCCTTTGCTTGGAGCTACAATTGCCATCTATATTTCATTTTCTGAACAAACAACTGTTTCAGCAGCTAAGAAGTAGTGATTAGATCTACTCAAGATATGGGTTTAAAGCAGGTCAACAAATCATTATGCAGAAACAAAATCGATTGACCCCACACTGAGGGATTAGTCACAGAAACATAGAATAACTGAAGAACATAGAAATATCAATTCTTTCATTAACTGCAACACTACCCATGTGGTTTAGATCCTTAAATGTCCATGTGGTTTAATCTATGTGGGCCAAAGGAAACATCCCCTAAAGAAACACATCACGGTGCGCAAAGTGGCTATCTGCAACTGCAACATTACATCCAGGCAACATGGACTATGCCATTGCCAGACATTACATCCAGGCAACATGGACTATACCATAGCCAGACATTACATCCCGGCTAACTACGGCTTCATCACACCTTCCCAACAGGCAGGAGATGTGAAGGCACATCAAGTGAAGGCACCATTGAGAAGGAAAGCCTTCTGGATCCACACACTGAACACAATAGAACCGACGAGTTTAAAGGAGGAACTGACACTGTCTTTTGTAGTGCCTCTTACAGTTGTGATCAAAATTATTAGCCACCTTATGAACTTAAATAAAGCTAACAAGTTAATAATAAGACTAATTTTGATGTATGCTTTGGGTCATTGTCTTGTTGGAAGATGCAGCAATGATCTAAGACAAGACTACGAGCAGATTTATGCCTTAAAATTTCAACATAATTTTCTTTTCTCATGATGCCATGCACCCGAGCAAGGCTCCATGTGCCTCAGGCTGCAAAACAGCCCCACAGCATGATGCTTCACCACCATGTCTAACTTTGAGAACTGTGTTCTTCGGGTTAAAGGCCTCTCCCTTTCTTCATCAAACATAAGCAAAATCAATGTGCCCAAACAGTTCCAGTTCCAGTCTCATCAGACCACAGCACAGACTTCCAAAACTCATCTTTACCTTTCTAATGTTCACGGGCAAACCTCAGTCTGGCTGTGATGGGCTGCACTATTTTACTCTCCAGAGTTCTTGAAATATTGCGCTTACGACCACACCCAGGTGTGTTTCTTACAGGATTTGTCATCTTGTATTTGGCAATGATGCAATGTACAGTGGTTCTAGGTCATTGCTGGGTCTTCCAACAAGACAATGACCCAAAGCATACATCAAAATTAGTCCAACAGTTCCTCAAGGATACCAAAACCAAGGTCCTGGAGTGGCCAGGACAGAATCAAGACCTCAATCCTATTGAGAGTCTGTGGCGGGAGCTCAAAGTAAATGTCCATGCTCAGAAAAAATGCAATTTGGACCTGCTGGAACAATTTGCAATGGAAGAATAGGCCGAAATCCATCAGGAGACCTGTGCCAACTCAGTAAAGAACTTGTTTGTTGAGAACTTGTTTGTTGTTGTTGAAAGAGATTGTTGTTGGTTGTGGCTCAGAAAGGGTAAACTATTGACTCTTCATGGTCAGGGGGCTAATAATTTTGAGCATGTCATTTTTGCTCTTTCTTTTTTTAACTCAGTGTATCAGTAAAATATCCTAATCAAGCTTAGTGGACATTTGTATTTGTTATTTTGGAAACAAATACACTATAAACACTTGTTGTTAATCAAGAAATCAAGAGCTTTGTCTAATTTCACAAGGGGGCTAATAATTTTGATCGCAACTGTGTGTTTGATGATTTTATGGAATGTATTACCTTCTGTGTGATTGGCAGATGACAAGGTTCTATTAGGGACACATCTGTGTATTTATAGACTGGCGTTTATATTTTTTGCTTGTCTTTTCTTTTTTTTCTGTACGAGTACAGAGTTATGGTTGGTTAATTGTTGCATCCCCCACTCATTAGCACAAACCAATCTGTAAGATTGGGAGACAGGATTAGGACATTATTTTTTCTGTAGACATTAACCTTTCTCTGTTTGACTCTCAAGAAGACGCTTTGCTGTCGAAACATTTCACTGCACCTATTAAAAAGTTAAAAAGGACTCTGTGTGGTCCAGTCTTTCCTGGATCCAGTGTGTTCTAGAAGTGGCCCAGAACTTGCTGATTCTGCCGTCCTGCTCTGTGACGCACCCAGGCTTGAACAAAAAGTGAACCCCTCTTCCTAATAAATAAAAACTGTTCAGATGACTGAATACCTTTTTACTTGCACTGCCAATAACCAACAAGTATATATGTAGACTGGCAAGGTTGTGAAACGTTATTGTGTGTGTGTGTGTGTGTGTGTGTGTGTGTGTGTGTGTGTGTGTGTGTGTGTGTGTGTGTGAAGTGTGTGTCTGTGTGTACCTTGGAGTGACTGTAGTCAGCTCATCAGATGGGTGAAGAATTCGACACGTTGTGAAGGTGTAGGTGGAGCTGGTGTGTGCCATGCACTTGCCAGGGTAATATACTGCCATTTGAAACACAAACACACACACACACACACACACACACACACAACAACAACAACAACAACACACATAAAGAAATTACAATGCATGTGAGTATACATAGAAACATGCCACTGGAAAAGCTGACCACATCTAGACATTCATTTCAGTATTACATGTAAGCAGTTCAGAATCAATAACTCTTTACTTTTTTGGAACAAATTCTAGAATGTTTATACATATACAGGGTAGGTTGGAAAAAACTTGACCACTTGTTATTGACAACATCTTCTGAATCACTTAGGCTACCACAATTACATCCTTGCAAATTAAAGATAATTCTGTCCTCTTTCCAATTATATCATGGTTTATGACCATGAAAGTACGGGGGTGTCCACTATGCTATTCAGACATTGAAGATAAACTTGGATATGTGTCTGACATACCTATCATTGCTTTAAAAGAATATCCAGCAGTGTTTTGTTGTATGTTTCGTGAACTACAGTTAAAATGGGTGTTCTCAATACGTAAACATAACTTTACTGCCATCTTGTGGTAGAAGCTGTGCATAATGTGTAGATCCATCAAATCCATCAAATTGTACAAATTGATATAAATAAGCTTTTGAACTGAATTAGGGTTACCACACAGATCAGTAAACAGAAACATCATTGCCTTGGTGAAATAAATAAAAATTAACTGAGGTGAGCAGGAGTTAAAGTAGCACAATGCACCTTTTTCGAGTGAATTAATCATCTTTATAAGTCGGTGGATGCTTAAATGAGTCATTAGGCAAATTAAGACTTTCTCGACTGTCTGTGGACAGAATACCACACTTGCAATATCTGGGTGTCCGTGCAGGCACCCTCCAACTCACAAAGTCTTGAATATTGCGAGAAGCAGGATCATGTTAAATTCTGAAGAAGCTCTGGACGTAGCTACTACTTTCGTATTGGCTGCTTACTCTGATCACTTGAGTTGAAAACACATGCACTGGGTGAGGGGAAGTAGCCTGTTAAACCAGCCACTCGTACTTCATTTCATTTTGTACAGAGGGTCCGGAGTCGAGGCCCTTGAAATTCATGTATGACCGAGTAACTCCTTGCTAATCAGCGAACAGATGTTCGTGAGCAATGACATTGCCTTTGTATGCTACATTTAAATTGTAGTGCGTAGGTAGGCTAATTGCATACGTGACGACCAGACGTTAGCGATTGGGTAAAGGCAGAGCCACTTGTTTTAAACTTCAGCAGAGTCCACACCTCCAGGAGAAAATCGTTTCTCACGGTTTCGACTCCGTACCCCTCTGTACAAAATGAAATGAAGTACGAGGGGCGGGTTTACCAGGCTAGAGGGTAAGGGAAAACAGTCCATTTACTTGGAGACACTGGGAGCTCCATTGCGAAAAAACACTCGAAGTTGCATAGTATCTCTTTAAGAGATCCTCTTCCTGTGAAGTCACTAGAGTTAAATACCTTCTTAGAAATAAAAGTTATTTTGAATTTGTATTGTCCTGGACTAAGTTTTTGCATGTTTAGTATTAGCATGTAGAAGTGTTAGCATGTAAAAGTAAATGAAATTGAAGAGAATTACCCCCAGCTTTCCCGTTAGGAAAGTGAAAATTAATTTTTCATCTGTGAAGCCAGGATAAAAGGCTTTTTTTTATATGAAATCTACTTTAACTGAACTGAGTAGATTTTTGTCCGAGCAGTCAGGATGTAGAACACAGGAAATCGAACTGAGCTGAGTTTCACCTGAGGTGTCTGTGTTGAGGGCTTGTCCAGTACTGGGGCAAAGAGAAGGAGATGCGGTAGAGAGAGCATGGCTGTAGGTTGAGTTGGGTGTGGAGGTAGTTGGAAGATTCTGGAAGTACTGCTCCCCAGGCTCGTCCTCATCAAAGTCTCCGTATTGGCACACCTCCTCCAGGTCAAGGTTCAGCGGGCGGAAACCCTTCGTGACCACACCTGGCCGGGCGTCCAGGATGCCACCCAGATTTGGCTGTGCCAGCTGCTGCCAGTGCTGCAGGGTCATGGATCCTGTTGGTTTAAGAACAGCAGAGATGTGAAAGCAAACACCCAACATCAAAATAATTCAATGTTTATCCAGGGCCACCATTTCATAGACCCTTTTCTGAACCACTTGTGTATTCAAAATGCAGTTGCATATTTTGCTATTCACTCTCGATCAACCAGGAGGAGGTACCACCTTATTCCTGCTCTGAAGAACTGAATAGTGACTAGGCAAGGGAAATTCACCTGAAATTGAATAATTTTTTTCACTGGGCTCATATTGGTCATATTGATTCCCTGTGAATTAACGTCTTTAAGAAAAAAAGTTTTTCTTTACCTCTGCTGTACAAGGGGTATCAAATTAACGATAGGCTCGGTAATGTGACTTAAAGGGCCCATATTAAATATATAAAAAAAAAATTGTGTCTGGGATGTTTTTTTTTCAGTTACTGGCATCTCTACTCTATTTCCAGTAGGGCTGATTACAGCAATAGCCTTTTCACAGGCCTTTCTAAAAACACCATCAAACAGCTTCAACTGATCAAAAATGCAGCAGCAAGTGTTCTTACAAAACAAAAAGAACTGACCACATTACTCCAGCACTGGCTCCCAGTAAGTTATAGAATTGACTTTAAAGCATTGCTTCTTGTGTTTAAAACAATAAATTAGATGTGACCCAATTACCTATCACATATGTTTCAGCTGTATGCACCGACTAGGTCTCTAAGATCACAGCAGAAAAATCTGCAGAATGGCAGAAAAAAGCTGTCAGAACAAAATGTGATGAAGCAACTTTCAGCTGCTATGCAGTTCAGCTTTGGAACCAACTTTCAGGAGACATCAAAAGTGCTCCTACTGTTGGCAGTTTCAAATCTAGACTTAAGACCAAACAGTTTTCAGATGCCATCTGCTAATGATTTACCTTTAATTACTATGCTTTTTTCTTTATTTTTTAAATATGTCTTTTTATTTGTCTTATACATATTTTACTTTTATCCTTTAAGTATTTGCACTTATTTTATGTTTTATGATTTTACATGTTGTTCTTTGCTTTTACTTTTGTTTTTGTTTGTATGAAATGCGCTATACAAATAAACTTGCCTTCCCTTGCTTAACATTACAATTGCATAAAGTAGAACCAGAGAGTGTTGTAGAATTAAAGATCTTTGGTAGAACCATCTGATGGGACCTTGAAGCCATGAGGCATGTGAAACAGAGCATGGCTGTTATTGTAAGATCATGTGTTTGCACCATAGTTATAGTTTTGAGGGTGTCTAGAGGACTGGAAAATCATTGAAGCCATACTTTGTCTAATAACATTTTCAGAACTGTTATTCCAAATTTTTCCAGTGAATTGTTACATAGTTGTTTTTGAACTGCATATAGTCTCTTGTGGTAATACTAATTTTGGGGAGTGACTTTGCTAAGAGTGAGATGAGCATATCATTTAAACAATGTTTTGTTGAAAGCCCAAGGCTTACTTTGGGTACTCAAGAATCTGTGTGGTTATTTAGTCTTTATTATAGTTTGGGCACATAAAGAAATGTTAGGTGTTATCAACACAAACTGGATTTTGTACAGGGCATGGTCAGAAAAAATGTTTAAAATGTTACTTAAATTGCTTTGGAAAGCTCTTGTATTAAGGCCAGTATATGCTATGTCAATCATTAAGTTATTCACAACATGTCTCTGTGGTCTATAGTTTTATATAATAATAACATAATATTTTTAATAAAACAAACTAAATATAAAGCACAAAGACAAGATAAAGTGGGAAATGCAATGACATGTATGATAAACAAAAAGTCTTTTAAAAGAAAAATACTTACTATACTAAATTACTGACAATAAATGTGACACTGTACCGCTGAGATGAAAACAGATGAATAAAATGAAAACAGAAAAACAGAAATAATAGAAATCAGAGACCAAAGGTTTAAAGGAATCTGATATTTTCTTTTAATGCACATAAATGAAAACAGGAAAGCAACTGAATGAAGAAAAGAAGTGAACCATGAAAAGCATGGAGAGGAAATGAAGAAAATACATGTATACGAGCTATTCAAGCACTACTAAATTCAAAGCAAAATAATCTGACTAACCTTATTAATGCCTATAAACACAGACATTGACTATTACCTAATCACTGACAAAATGAGATAAAAAATTGTAAAAATGTATTTTCATTTACTTTTATGTTATATACTTAGCAGTAAACAGTAAAGGAAGTTATCTACCTGTATGTGCTTATCTGTGTGTGTATGGTATACTTCTGCAGAAAGGGTCTGCGGAGGGTTACATGAATGTCTTGTGATGTAAATTTTGTCATGTTGACAGCCTATGCATTTTTTTGTACTATGGAAAATATGTGGTACGCAAAGTGTCTGCATTGACCAGGCATATGCAAACCTAATTGTGCGGGTAGAAATACACACAGATGTGAGAATAGGCAAGCAGTCAGGCAAAATTAAGTTTAAAAACCACTGGCCCAAAAAAAGCCTTGTGAAATACAGGAGATGAATATATTTCAAAAGCTGTTCCACTTGCTTCTTTTAAATGAACTGAGTAGAGAAAGAGAAAGCTAAATTTGCACTCAGTGATAGCAATCAAGTTGAACCAAGTTGTCTATCAATGTAAAAATGGTGAAGGCTAAAAAAGGTAAAGCGGTCTGGTAAAAAAAAAAAAAAAAAAGAATGAAATAGACTACACTTTTCAAATCTCACTTCTCGACATTCTCAAAACAAAGTTATAGGGCATAGTGCAGATGTAACAAGCTTACCCGCCATATGCATGTTGAAAAACAAGTATACCACAACCATATTCATATCGCCACATAGCCGTGTTCATAGATGCATAAAGCATCCTAGGATATCTCCAGCCATTTGCGAGCATGTTTATTTGTGAAATGTGTGTGTTTGCTGTGGCGCATGACTGACCATAGTGAATTAAAGAGCATGAGAGAAAGGGGGTGCTTGTGTGTGCGTTGGGGGTGCCTTGGGGACCTCTGTTGAGGTCGAAGATCAAACATCAGGTCTTGCTTCTTGGAAGCCTTTAGAGAAGGTTTAATACTAGGGTTCATGTAAGGACTTGTGTTGGCTGCAGTGTTGGGGTGAGTGTTACTACTTATGTGGGGTTTGCTGTTAGTGCTGAGCGTAATATTAGAGTTGCGATAAGGGTCACCTTCTAAGGGCTTGACAATCTGGAGCTTGTCGGGCAGGTAAGAACGGCTGGCCCAAGATTGGTGGGAGCCTAGGGACATGATGCTATCACTATGGACCAGGCCGCTGACATAGTGGGGGCCGTCCTGGGAGTAAAGACCCCGTTCACGCTCCTCCTCGAAGAAACGCCGTTCGCTCAGGCAGTTCTGGCGCCGCAGAGACAGCCGACGCAATGCCAGCTTGAGGTCCTCAGAGCTTGACCGTTTCTCTGGAGTGTCCAGGCCACTGTCCGATAAAAGATAAAAAATACATGAAATTTGACTGGGCGGAAAACAAAGCAATAGAGGTCCTTTTACTTTTATTATATCACGAGTTGTAAGACAGCCATGTCTTTCTGTGTTCCACTGAAGGCAGCTGTTTCATAATCTATGTATGCTGTACAAAAAATAAGTCATAGTTCTGGGGTTTCTTACTCTGGTCATCACTTCCACTTCCAGTCCGATCATCACTCCCACTTGTGTTCCCACTCCCACTCCCACTGAATAAAGATTTTATTTGTGATGACATAATTACCCTAATGCTACAGACTATACACACCCACCTGAGTGGAGTAGACTCCCCAGCTTCCTCCTGAAGAAGGCTCTGAGTACGGTTGTCAAGGGCAACAGTGCAGCTAATCTTTGAGTCGCCGAGGCTGGGCAGAGGAGTGGCCAGCCCACTGGAGAAGGCGGAGTTTAAAGGGGATAGCATCTGATTGGACCCTGGGATGTTGGAGAGGGGAGGAGCTGGACTGCGGTGTCGAACAGTTTGATTGATGTTTTTCACCGTCTCAAAGACTCTTTTCTGGTGCACCCTGGGCAAGTGAGTTTGGGGGGGAGGGGTGACAGGGTTCAAATGACATAAAGCAGTTGGGTATTGGAATGAGTAGATGTGAAATTACTGTTTACTACTGTCAGTGCTGAGCAGTTATATTTAGTTAATATAGGTGTGTATGTCATTCTTACATCAGCATCTCATCCATACTGAGGAGCCTGTCTATAAAAAGCACATCCTATACTCCAGGTCTAAACAAAAACTGCACAGAATATGTTCTATAATTGAAGTGTTTACTTATAGGACACATCAATTTAATTAACAAATGAAGAGAAGTTGTGATTGGTATTTTAATATTTTGGTATTGAATGAGTGTAGCCAACAAACAACTCTTCAGTAGCCAAAAACTACAGTGTCACAGAACATAATGTTTGAAAACGGTGAGCAGAAAATCATCAGATTAACAGTTGAAACAGTCAGGGAAACTCCTATCCTCAAAACAGCTGTTTATCAAGAGATAAGAGACTGGACAAAGCACTGTTCATTAAAGGAGAACTTCAGTGTAAAATGAAAATTGGCATGTTAAAACATCACACCGAGTTGGTATGTGTACTGAGGAGCAAAATTGAGTTAGCCTGTTGCATTCAGAGTTTAACTATTTTTTATCATTTGTCCCAGAAGGCTAACAATGGAAGTGGTAGGTGCCCTTAGACGAAGCATGACGAGTACGCTATTTTTAAACCATTAAAACAGCTCGAAGAAATTCCACACTCCATCGGTAGTACAACAAAGGCTCTGGCATTCAAAACAAAGCACTGAGAATATTGTAAATGTACACACCGTTTATTTAAAAAACGTTTCTTACATGCAGTAGTTTGCAGTTGTTTCTCGTCGCCACCATGATGAAAGTCCAAACAAGTCGATTGTACTACCTCTCCTCTTATTCTTCCTGCTGGTTCGTGTTCGTCAATCGACTTGTGCGGACTTTCATTATGGCGGCGACGAGAAACTACAGCAAGGTACTGTCTGTCAAAACTGTTTTATTAATAAATGTTGTGTACACTTACAAAGTTCTCAGTTCCTTCTTTTTTAATGTCAGGGCCCTGTTGTACTACCAATGGAGTGTGGAGTTTCTTCGAGCTGTTTTAATGGTTTAAAAATAGCGTAGTCATCATGCTTCGTCTAAGGGCACCTACCACTTCCATTGTTAGCCTTCTGGGACAAACGATAAAAAATAGTTAAACTCTGAATGCAACAGGCTAAATCAATTTTGCTCCTCAGTACACATACCAACTCGGTATGATGTTTTAACATGCCAGTTTTCATTTTACACCGAAGTTCTCCTTTAAAAAGTCTGTCATTCAGATGAAGGCATCGGAAATCATGCAAAAAACTTCAGCTGCCCACCAAAAAGTTCAAAACTAGCATTAGTCATGATTTCATGTCAAAGATCTTACAAAAAAACTGAGCATACATTGTCTTTTTGTTTGTGTTATTTGATAAACAGAATTAGATATTCATGTAGAGGCCGATTCTCCCCTGTGCGTAAGGGCACGTAAGTGAAAAATAGCGTGCAACTGCGCCCACGCGGATTCTACTGTTGACTTAAGTCTGTCATTTACACAGAAATCAGTCAGTTATGCTTCGGGAGGAGCAACCCCAAAATTAGGGAGTGTCGCATGTAAATGAACCCTACGCGCATTCTACCCTCCACTTAAGCGGTTTTCTCTTTACGCGCCTCAAAGGGCTGTAGTAAGGTCCAGCGCCACTATAAGGCGAAATTAAATACTGCATTTTATGTCGGCTAGGCCTATAATGTCAACATTTGTTTTGCCATATTTAACATACCAAAGTGCAGAGTCAGTAATGTTTGGTTGTTGATCCTTATTCTTTAAAGGACAACGTTTCTCATAGCCATGACATTATTTTTCTAAAATATCACGTGATATCACAAAAGAACCTGTTCTCCAATTAAAAACAAACGACAATGAATGACAATGGATCATTTTTTAATTACGTAATTGGCATGAATATAAACATGACCAACATCCTCTCATAATCAGAAACCAAAATGCCATCCTTCTACCTGTTGGCACTCCTGCGTCAATGGGAGAGAGAACGCCGTGGTTGAAGACGTGTATACTGTAGGTCGCGGTCTAGATAAACATCCTGGGTTTCACTGACATGGAGTGCATGCAGCGGTTTTGCCTGGACCGTTTTGCAACACCTTTGCACATTTGCAACACCTACAATACATCACACAACCTCAAGTGAATGTAACAGCCAAATCAAAGTGGATGAAAGAGGCCTCAGCGATGGATATTGTAATGATCCGAGACTTGCTTGACACTTTCAGGAAGCTTAGAAACCGTTTATAGAACAGAGTTGCTGTTTAACCACTACTCACGCTTATTCCACACAAACACTACGATGCAACGATGCAGCAACTTTTCTGTGTTTCTCTCCTCTCACCCCGCGCGCACACACACAACACAACTCCATTCCTAGGCATATACGCATAAGAATATCGCAGAAAAGAACACAATTAACAGGTTATCACAATATGTTTGTTGTGGTTGGGTTGGAAAGCCACAGTGTTCGGGGTAACAAACGCTTGTTTGTCATGACATTCAGTTGAACACGAAACATCGGAGTGATTTCAGTTCTCAAATGTGAGCATTGTAACAGAGCTCAAATAATATAAGCTGTACGGTTTGAGTGCCTAGAATGTAGGCTACTCCTTACTCTCTGATTTTTCCATGAACAGTGTTGTGCTTCACAACAAATATAGCTATTGTTTATTTCATTATCACGGCATATATATTTTATAAAACCGGACTTCTTAAAGTAATGGGCTAGAAAGATTCTTTGCACCACTTGTTTGCTTGCATATTCAAATTTAAAGTTCTTTTCTGTTTCCCACGGACTGCCACTGCTTTTATAAGTTTAGTCAGAAAGTCCATGTCCCATGTTTTCTTTGTAGCCGTAATCCTTGCACTTGGCACTGACGTTGCTTTCATTTTACATATATCACACCCATGTTGAGTTACACGCTGTATTTCGGAGTTAAGCGCTAGGGGAGTGGCAGAGGTTCAGAGGGGAGAATCCGCGCAAGACGAAAGTGCTTAAAAAGTGCGTGCGTAAAAAAGACTTACACGCCTATGGGAGAATCAGCCCCTAAATGTTTTCCGAAAATGCATTATTGCCTTTTCCTGTCACCCGCTTACATACGTGTAAGTGTGTGTGTGTGTGTGTGTGTGTGTGTGTTTAAGATCCACACTTTCTCTCTTTACACTCTGGGTCATCCTGGCTCATCTCCTTCCTCATGGTTCCTTCAATCTCAGCAGCCAATGAGTCCTATTTAATAACAAACACACAAACACACACACACACACACACACACACACACACACACACACACACACACACACACACACACACACACACACATACACCCACACGCACACACATATTGCAAGTAAATTATGCCATGTATAAGGCCTTATTTCCACTGACTTGAGCGTGTACGATATGTGTGTATGTGTGACAGAATATGCTCAGATCACATGTGTGGTGGAAATGGTCTAATCTGTTAATGTGCATTCTAAATTAATACGGACAGAAAACGGGCGAGTGTGTGTGTGTGTGTGTGTGTGTGTGTGTGTGTTTGTGAGGCAGAGACTTTGATATTTGGAAGATAAAACAGAGCGATCTCATGCATCATTCTTACACAAAACATCAAATATTGCATAATAAAGCAAAAAGCTTATTTCTATTGTGGTCCTCAGTGGTGGGTGGGTGTTGGTGGGGGGCAGAACCATGACAGCAATAATTACCACAATAGTACAAATGATTAACACCATAAATCACAACCACAACAACCATGACAACCCCCATTATCAGTAAGCCCCCCACTTCCACCACAACTTTCTACACACTTCAGTGCCACCCCCGCTCATGCCACACGTTTACCCCATCCCCATCTCAACGCACTGCCCCCCCACATGCACAAAAAATAAACACAGCCCTCACTTTTGCCCCTCCCAACCCCATCCACTGACAATCATCAGTCCACATTGTTCATACCACTCATCACCTTTACTTTTCTCTGTCCCCACTCCACCTTCTAACACAGACCCCACCCAATCGCCCCTCTCAACCCCACCACAACTGCACTTTATCCTACCCCTTACCCTATCAGCACCCCTGCCTTTTGCCCTCAGCCATCCCCCAACTGCACTCTGCACACTTTACTACCACCCACACACTGTAAAGGCTGACAAACAGCATTTTCACTGCATGTATTACCTTACCCAGTATCTCAATGCATGTGACAATAATATATATTTGTATCCTTGTATCCGTGTGTGTGTGTGCGTGTGTGTGTGTGTGTGTGTGTGTGTGTGTGTGTGTGTGTGTGTGTATGTGCACGCGCTTGAGCATGTGTGTGTGTGTGTTTGTGTTAATTTGTGTGTAGTACACACCATGGGAAAGAGCCCAAGTGGATGGTATCTACGAGGGGCTCCAGCAGACACATTCCTGTTCCTCAGGTTCTTCAACTCCTCCTGTGCTTCATGGAGCATCTCGATGCACTCAATATACTTCTCTTCCAGGTCCTGCAGCTGTGTGTGTGTGTGCCAGACAGTGAGCAAATGGAGAGACAGAAAGAAAGTCTTGGCATTTTAAAAACTTTGAAACCAAGAAATCTCAGTCTACCATACCAGCTAAAGATAAGTCTCCAAATTGCATTATTGGAAACTATCCCTTCATTTCCACATCACTTTACCATATACTGTGACATATTTTCTACAGACCCTTTGGATAAGGGAGAACTTCGCTTTAAGTCAGGCCAGCCTTTCAGCTGCAACAATGAGCAACTTTATCCACATATTGTGCAGAATAGCTCTGTTAAGCTTTGTCTACAAGAAGGAGCTACTGAGGATGGATGGCTTATTGTTGAGTGTTGCATTACATGTTTAAATACTATTACATGGAGTAGGTTAATAGTGTTCTGTAACTCTTGCAAATTGCAGCCTTCGGCTCATTCACACCGCATTGCATGTGAGTGGTGCAGGGTGAAAGCTGTCTGTGAACAGGGCATGAGCGTGTGTGTAATTCACACGAGGCATATTTGACATTGTTCCAAAACATGAAGTCATTGTTGTCAAATTACCCTTTATTAAAAAAAAAGAAAACAATATTTTTTTCACCCCTTCCATAAAGTTGTGATAAAGTAAATTATTACATTTAGTGATATATTGACCTCAAATTTGCTCACTGGCTTGTTAACGCTTGTTAATTTGAGATTTACCAAACCAAAAAGCCAAAACTGAATGACAAAAACGAGTTATTTAACGAGTTATGTTAACGCTTGTTAATTTGAGATTTACCAAACCAAAAAGCCAACACTGAATGACAAAAACGAGCTATTTTTTTTAGGTCGAGTGGGCAACAGAAGAGAAGTGATTGCGAATCTTCTTTTATTAAGAATGCTCTGAATTCTCAGATTATTATACATATGATTTAGAATACTTTCTACGCACTGTTGACAAATGAGGCCCCTGGTGCTGTGTGCAAACAAAGGTCTTTATCTGCATCCTGCCCGCATCAAATCACTGACACAGTTTTGGGAATCTAAACCTGCCCTCTTTCTAATATCAGTGAATGAAAGAGTCATCCTCGAGTAATGCAGCCTTAAATTGCCAGTGAGAGAAACAGGGCTACTTTGAGTGGACAAAAATAGCTAGTAAGATGTAAGAATGGTCAGACAGAAGAGTTGGTGAAAAAGTGTACATGTTGCAGCCTACAGTAAGTGCATACAAATTTAAAACATCGATCACCCAAGCAAGCAGGCAGGTGTAGTGATGTAACGAAGTGGGAGAAAATGTAATGGTTCGCTGGCATATTTCATGGTAGCTTACCTCAGAGGTGAGCTGTCTCTGTGCATCTTTGGCTGCATTTAGGTGCTGTGACAACTCCTCATTTTCCACTGCATACTGTTAAAAAACACACATACACACATGCGCACACACACACAAACACGGACACTCATAACATAAACAGGATATTACAAATCCAAGTTACTCAGTCCATAAGAGAAAATGTCTTTGATAATAACAGTCCATTGGACTATGGTCAACAAAAACTTGTCTAGAATGACCAATTCTACATTTAGTATATATACAACTTGATCATGCCTAGATGAGAATGAAAAACAAAGCTGTTTCTTAATGGAATGGCATATTTCCTGTAATTTGTTATTGGTACATCCATCCCATTCAGTTTGTCCTTTATCAAGGATATACAAACACACAACAGGCTTAATATCTGAAACAGGCATTTGACATTCAGTAATATTGTCATTCAAGGCTTTTTTGGCAGCAGTATCTGCCTTCTCATTGACACGTATACCCACATGACCAGGGACCCAACAAAAAACAACATCCAAATTAAGAGTTTTTAAATAGACCACTTTTTCAAGCATTTGCACAATCAGGGGATGATCTTTTTTTTTTAAATTCCAGTGCTTGGAGACAGGATTAGAGGTTAGATTGTCCAGGTTAACATTCAGTTCTTCAAGAACAGGTTTCAGTCTCAGCCCAAAAGGTCTGATGGATTTTGGTTTAGCCTGATATAACTGTAAAAACTGAGGTTGAAAAATTGCAGAGTGAGCAGGATTATCTTTGTTTACTTTAAGTTTAACTGCATACTGTAGAGAAAGTTTCAAGTGCCGTAACTGTAGAGAAGGTTCATTTGCTTCCACATAAAGACTCTGGATTGGAGAGGTTCTAAAAGCACCCAAGATCAGTCTTAGGCCTTGATGGTGAACAGTATCCAGCATTTGGATATAGGATTTTCCTGCGGATCCATAGACAATGCTCTCATAGTCCAAATGTGACCTCACAAGAGCTCTGTAAAGTCGTAACAACACAGTGCTCTCTGCTCCCCACTTTGTTTTTGCCAATACTTTTACGAGGGGATATCAAAAAGTTTTGAGCCTCCCACATTTTTCCCAGTCGAATAGCACAATGCACCCGCATCTGGTGTACACCATTGTATTAGCTACTGATTTCATGTGGGATCCAAATAAAGCAGAGGATCATGATGCAAGGACCGAAGTTGACAAAAATGAGCACAAGCAGTTTTAAACCATTTTGAATAGATCATGTACTAATCTTATTTATACACAGCTGAAGTTGTCTTTCGATTGTACTAATACATTTCCCTATATAATAAATACAGATGTCATCAACATAAAGGCTGTAAAAAAGATTTGGGCTAATGGCTTTTACAATACTGTTGATTGTGACACTGAAAAGGGTGACAGAAGGAATAATTCCCTGAGGAACTCCCAGTTCCTGCAAATGAGGAGCAGACAATGTAGTTCCCAGTTGGACTTGATAAATATAGGCAAATGTCCTCTGAACCCCATGGAATAGAGGTCCTTTAAAATTCCATATCGTCATGTTGTACCATAGGCCTTTTCAAGATCAAAAAATACTGCTGTCACATGCTCTTTCCTGATAAAACCATCACATATCTAAGACTCCAGTCTGATAAGATAATCTGTTGTACTCCTTCCTTGTCTGAAGCCACACTGATATTTAGTCAAATATTCTTCAGATTCAAGCATCCAAACAAGTCTCTTATTCACCATCCTTTCCATGGTTTTACATAAACAACTAGTCAAAGCAATTGGGCGGCAGTTGTTGGGGGTCAGTGTGATCTTTTCCTGGTTTTGGAATGGGAATGACAATTGCTTTTTGCCAGGACTTTGGGAAAATTCCTGATTTCCAGATAAGATTAAATATTTCTAGGAGGTGGGATAAAGCACTGAAAGGTAAGTGTTTTAAAAATTGGTAATGAATTGAGTCAGGGCCCACAGCAGTGTCAGCAGTAGAACAGAGTAGTTCATCCATTGAAAAGGGCAGATTGTAAGGCTCCGAGTTACTTGATAGAAAGTGCAAATGTTTATGCTCCTCCTTTGTGCACAGAGCTTGAAAGAGCTTGAGTTCTTTTAAAATGTTTCTGCAAGTTTATTTGCTATTTCTTGTTTTGTTGAGAAAACACTGTCTCCACATTTTAGGTGTTGAACTTGAGCTTCACCTCCTTTACTCTTAATCTTCTTAATCAAGCTCCAAACCTTTTTTCGAGGAAAGACTGGATGTAAGGTTTGCTACATACTTCCTCCAACTTTGAGTCTTGGCCTCTTTAATGGTCTTACGGGCTTGAGCTCTGCAGATTTTTAGTGCAGTTAAATTTACACTAGTTGGGTGTTTGCTAAAAAGTCTTTCTGCTTTTTTCCGGGCTGCAATAGCATTCTTACAATCATCATTAAACCAAGGGTTTTCCTGAGGTCTTAGGCCTGATTCACACCGACTTGACCATATTCAGCGCGTAACCGTATTCAGCGCGTGAGCATATTGTGAGCGTATCAGCATTCACACCGGACATGTCTGTGTATACAGCGCGTGAGCGGGAATTCAGCTGCCAACCCCGTCTTTAAATGCACTTGGCCAGTGTCTTTAAGTGCACATAGCCATGTTTCCCGTTGATCTCTCACTTTAATAAACACAATATGTGTTTCTCTGGTTTTATTTCCTTACTTTAAACGTTGTTTAGAAAGCATTACTGCACATATAGTGCAACTTGACACTTTGATAAGGCCAATGGAATATTTGACAATGTTCTCTAAATAATGTAGGCTGATCATTATCAAAGCCTTTATTCACATCCGGTACAAAAAAAGCGAACGCTTTTTAACCCCTTCCATAAAGTTATGATAAACTCTACCTCTCTGGCAACAGTCACTTTGTCCTACATAGGGTAAATAAATTATTAAATGTAGCGACTTATGGACCTCAGTTTTGCCCAGTGGCTTGTTGACCTTAGATTTATCAAACCAAATAGGAAACACTGAATGACAAGAACGAGGTTGCTATTTTTTATAGCTCAAGTGGTCGACAGAAGACTAGCGATTGATGTTCTTCTTGTATGGAGAATACGCTGAAGAAGAAACCTTCAGCAAAGTCTTGCTCTTCCTATTAAGAACATAAATGTTCCACCACTATTATACCTACAACATGTTTGACTGAACAGTGTGACAACTTTACAGGTATTTTAGTTTCTGTGTTCACGCTGAGGACTGCACTTGTAGTGCAGATCTGATATGACAAGGTCAATATCGATAGCTTTCCAGCATTTGTTTCATGCAGTTGTAAGCGAGTGGTAATATTTTGCAGTTGGTCGCGAGGTTTTTAGGTATGCCCTGTGTCTAGGGTGACCAGACGTCCTGAAAAATTCGGGACAGTCCCAAAATCTAAGCTATTGTCCCGAATCCCGAATCAAGCCCTAAATGTCCCGAAAATTGCACTCAAACAGAATACTGAGTAGTTATTTTCCGATAAACATTAAAAACTGTTCGTAGAGAAGTTGAGTCGACTGGGCTGAGATGCAGATGCAGCCTGTGCAGATGCAGCCTGTTTACTGTCTATGTAGGCTATCAACCACCAGTGAGCCAGATCATGCATGCGGTGTGAAGAGTCTAATTTGTTAACATGCATTCTAAACGAATACGGACAGCAAACGGCCACACGCTGAATACGCAGAGTGTTTGGTGTGAATGAGCCCTTAGGCCTGATTCACACCAAACACTCTGCGTATTCAGCGCGTGCCCGATTTCTGTCCGTATTCTGTCCGTATTCATTTAGAATGCACGTTAGCAGATTAAACCATTTCCACCGCAAGCGTGCTCTGAGCATATTCTGTCCGTGGAATACGCTCAGAATACGGACTGCAGCTAGAAAATAGAAACCAAGTCTATTTTTCTGCATGTGTTCTGCGCGTATTCAGCAAAACTCCCATTGAAAGCTATAAGCACAGCTATACAATTCATGTCAACTGTGCTATCAATGCATGTATTGACACAGGGAATACCTCAAAAACCTCGCGACTGTCTGCAAAATATTACCACTCGATTACAACTGCATGAAACAAATGCTGGAAAGCTATCGATATTGGCGTTGTCATATCAGATCTGCACTACAAGGGCATTGACTACTAGCCTACATAAACACAGAAACTGAAATACCTGTGAAGTTGTCATGCTGTCCAGTCAAACATGTTGTAGGTATAATAGTGGTGAAGCTTTTATGGTCTTAGATTTTGCTGAAGCTTTCTTTTTCGGGGTATTGTCAATGCAATGCAATTGGTCTTCTGTCGACCACTTGAGCTATAAAAAATAGTAACCTCGTTCTTGTCATTCAGTGTTTCCTATTTTGTTTGATAAATCTAAGGTCAATAAGCCACTGGGCAAAATTGAGGTCCATAAGTCACTACATTTAATAAATACATTTATTTATCCGAGGTAGGAAAAAGTGACTGTTGCCAAAGAGGCAGAGTTTATCATAACTATGGAAGGGGTTAAAAATAAGTTCGCTTTTTTTGTACCGGGAGTGAATAAAGGCTTTGACAACAATGAGCCTACATGATTTAGAACAATGTCAAATATTCCATTCGTCTTATCGAAGTGCCAGGTTGTACTATTTGTGCAGTTATGCTTTCTAAACAATATTTAACATAAGGAAATAAAACCAGAGAAACACATATTGTGTTTACTAAAGTGAGAGATAGGGAAACATGGCTATGTGCACTTAAAGACATTGGCCAAGTGCATTTAAAGAGGCAGCTGAATTCCCGCCCACGCGCTGAATACGCAGAGATGTCCGGTGTGAATGCTCATACGCTCAGAATACACTCACGCGCTGAATACGGTTACGCGCTGAATACGGCACACAGAGATCATGAAACAGAGTCCAGTTCGCTTTTTTAAGTTGCCACTTTGGAGGTTTTAAGTGAACATCAGGTTCTGCAGATGACATAATCGTGACAATAATGCAACAATGGCTCATATGAAGTGTAGGACTGAGAACAACTGTAAACTTATAACCTGAAGATTTCATTTTTCTTTCACAAATTTCAGTATCCATTTTAAGAAGTATGGAGAGTATATGGAACAAATATGAGTTAAATATTTTATATGTGTTACGGCCCGGCTCGTGAGACCGCAACATAAAAGGGAGACAGACAACTTACAGTTTTTAAATAACTAACATTTATTAGACACAAGAGGAAAAAACAATGTCTAGGGGTTAAATCATCAAACAAAGGATCAGACAGGACAAACAAAAGGTTGTATTTAGGTGTGTGAAGATGCGTGTGAGAAAGAGGTGTGTGAGAATTAGAGCCAGGGAGAAAGGCATGAGCAGCTCCTTAAGTACTCTGCACACGAATGCAGGTGTGCTCAATTAACCAGTAACCCCACCCTGCTACCACCACAGCCTCTGCACTGCCACTCCAGGACTAATGGGGGGCGCAGGGGGTCGTAACACCTCCCTCCCTAAAAGGGCTCCTTCATGGAGACCAAAAACAAGAAATAAAACAAAAGACCTCCTGCGACCACTCCCATACCATCTCCATCCACCTGGCTCTGCAACCTGGGCCCTAGGCAACAGAAAAACAGATGGAGGAGAGAAAAGGGAGAAAACACAACAGGCAACATACACACCACAAGTCACACTGGCGTCAGTCAAGTCAGACATGTGGACAAAGTTTAACAAAAAAAAAATGACGCCACAAAAATCCAAAATCTCACACCATTGAAGGACACTTTCACACCACAAGACATAAGACACAGTCCCAAAGCCACATCACTTTATGACTGAAACAGGCTCAGGGCAGAGAATCATCATCCCCAACTTAAATGACTGCAGCAGGGTTACCTTAACTGACATCCTTAGGGCAAACGACAATGAAGCACCACATCACAATAGTGATCATGTTCAAGTTTCAGAGATCCCACACACACAGCCAGCACCAAGCACAAGACTATCAAACCCCCACAGGGCTTCAAATTTCCTCAACCAGTGTTCTTCCCTAGAACATCCAGCTTTCGCAGTCCTACCACAGAACTGCAATCACAGTCCCCTCTCAGGACAGTGATCCAAATGAGGAACACACTCACCTGACCAACAAGTGAGAAACACTCACCACCTGACCAACAGGTGGATCCAGTCACACACAGTGACTCGTCAAGTCTAAGTGCTGGTCTTGTTGCAGGTACTCTCACCACCCAAAATCTGATGCTACCTTAAAATGTGGATACACCATTTACATTTACCCATTTCAACAGTCAATACCCTGCAAAGATCATAGTCACAGTAACAACAAGGTTTCTGTCTGTGCCTTACAACGTTTGACCCATGGTGGAAAACTATGGGAAATCACACACACACACATAATTTAATCTGAAAAATAAGCAGCTCCCCATAACACACACAAACCTAACAGTTATCCAATATTAGCATTGCCAGTGTTTTAAATTCAATAAAAAAGAGACGTAGCATTTTTGAGTATACCAAAACTCAAACTCCAAAGTTTAACAACATGTAGTACATGAAATTCCCAAACATGTAGCCAATTTCTACTATGGGTCTAACCAAGCATGTCACTACATTAAACATCACAAAGCATTAAATGCTCCAAAAGGACCAGTTATACCACATGCCACAAACCATAAAACAAAGGCATCACTAATAAGCTACATGCCAGCCCACAACTACACAAATGGGTAGACACTTAGCACATACAATGGGGAAACACAAAAACCCATGGTGAGTTAAAACTACAGCACATCACCAGTAACAAGATGGCTCCCACACCTAACATTAAAAAAAGGCTAACTAAACCTTGCTGCTCTTCTGTGGCATACCAAGCTCGAGGCGACTTTAAACGTTTTAACTCATGAGCAGGTAGCTGACCAGTGACACAGTCAAACACCACACTCTGATACGTACCCCCACCCAGGATAGCCACTAACAAAACAAACTAAAATAACAAAGCAAAACAACAACCTGTGTTCCGAAGGAAAAGTCAAGCCAGGCCTGACTCAGCTGAGACACACTTCCTGAGGGAGCTTCTCAAGTCACTAAAGTGAGTATGCATCAGTAGTACTAACTCACCAAAACACAGAAGTCCTGTTGATCCAATGTAGCTTATACGAGAACAGCTCCCGGACGAGCCCCCAATTTATGTTACGGCCCGGCTCGTGAGACCGCAACATAAAAGGGAGACAGACAACTTACAGTTTTTAAATAACTAAAATTTATTAGACACAAGAGGAAAAAACAATGTCTAGGGGTTAAATCATCAAACAAAGGATCAGACAGGACAAACAAAAGGTTGTATTTAGGTGTGTGAAGATGCGTGCATGTGAGAAAGAGGTGTGTGAGAATTAGAGCCAGGGAGAAAGGCATGAGCAGCTCCTTAAGTACTCTGCACACGAATGCAGGTGTGCTCAATTAACCAGTAACCCCACCCTGCTACCACCACAGCCTCTGCACTTCCACTCCAGGACTAATGGGGGCGCAGGGGGTCGTAACATATGTCATTGGTGAATACTGAGGCCGTAAATGAGGGTCATTCTCACCATCTTTGCTTTCTTCTGCAGGTCCACGATTTGAGACAGCAGGTAGGTGATCTCTTCTTGCTGACGGGAGGCATCCTCAGTCTTTTTAGCCAGCTCCTCAGCTATGGTAGAAATCTGAAGACTGGATTGCTCTAGTTATACACACAGACACACACACAAAACAAATATACAACAACAAACAGACATTGACACAAGTAAGTGAACAGACACTGGTATTCGTTTCAATTTCAATTTGTAACTTCAAATTGAATTGCATGTCAATGTTGCAATTTACTTGCATAAAAAAGCTCTGTTGTAGACACTGTGACTGTTGTAGACACACGCACTCAGCACACACACACACACACAGACTCTTTTTTACCACTGAAACTCACTGAGCTCCTTGACACAGTCCTGGACCAGCTGCTGCTCCTTCTCTTCGTAGCTTTCTGTCTCTGTTTTCAAATGGGATGCCTTGTAACACACAGACACACAGACACACAGACACACACACACACAGATATATATTTAAAAAGGCTGCATTATACAAACTCACAAAGAAATCTTACAGTGGCAGCAAAATGTGTTCATACCTCTGTTTTGAGTGACAGATTTTCCTCCTCCAGTTCTCTGAGTTTCCTCTGCATAACATCAAGGGCGCTGCCACTTGGAGCAGACAGTCCAGGTCGGACCTGTCCACTAATGCAGAATACAGCAACAGTTTGAGTTTCCTGGACAATAAATCAATAACCTATAAACATATCTCAATCTAGTATTACAGTGATGAGTACACACACAAAAAAGCACAATAAGCATATGGACACAACAATCAATAAAATTGACTATCAAGAAAAAAATAACTTATCTTCTATACTAGTAAACAAGTAAAATACTACTGTACTGTGTAGAATCAGAAAAATGATATGATGAGCATGGGGCAACTATTCACAGGTACACTCTGTGTCATCACAGTTGAGATTGCTGAGCCTAAGAGGAGACTGAGGACGCAAGTACATTCCAGTGTGACGGCCAATGCCACTGACATCTATATTTAGCAACAACAGGATGGGTCTTTCTGGGTGAGCAGGAACAGAAAATCTGCTTTCCACTTACACTATCTCTTTCTAATGAAATCCAATGTCTGGATTCTGTGTCTTTTGATTTTTGTTTTGTGAATTTTGGTTTGTATGTTGTGTTCTTTGTGTTTGTTTTTTAACTCTGTTTTCATGTAGCCCCCTCCTGTTTACCTTGTGTATCTCCTCTGTCAGTATCTGTCAGTTGCTTTTTCTTGTGCTTCTGGTTTTGCTTCTGCCTGGTGTCCTTGTTCCCACCCCCTCTCCTTATTTGGGCTTCCTGTTCTGGTTTGTTGATTGTTGGCTCACCTATTCTTTGTTTTCTGTCACTTGTGTTGACTTGATTCTATATTGTTTGCCTATTGTGATCACCTGTGTCCTGTTCTCCACTGGCTTATTGTGTCCTGTTTAATTTGTGTTCTGATTAGTTTTCCATGTATTTATACCTCTGTGTTTCCTTCATCTCATCAGTTCGTCTGTTTTTACTATCTGTTTTGTTACCTGTTTCGCTTCCTGTTTTTGCTACCTGTTCCTTGTTTCTGTCATTGGTTTCTGCTACCTTTTTGCTGTGTTTTTCTGTGCTCCTGTTTTTTTTTTTGTATATGGTATGTCCTTTTGCTCCTTGTTTTGCTGTTTTTGTGACCTGCTTTTTCAACCCTAATTTTGTCCTATGATTTTTGCATAGTTTGCCCCTGGTTCTGTTTTTCCCTGTGGATTTCTGTTTTCCCCTTTTGTAATAAAACCCCCTTTTTTAACTCCAGTTTTTGTGTACTGCATTTGCGTTCAATCCTTCCTGAAACCTGACATCCACAGATGACTCGTAACACTCTTAAACACTCAATTTAGAGGCAAAACTAATTGAATCTTTCTTCATGCTTTTGATTGAATGCAAATGTCAAAATGCAAAGACTTTAATACAAATAAAAACATAAAAAAGTCAAAGTCAAAAGTAAAAACATTAGAATGATCCAGTGTTGATTAGATGTGTTTAGGAGTAGGTGTCGGTGTGGCCTACAGAGGTGTCAGAACATCATGCATGCCAAGAAATATAGTGACAGTCAATAAAGTGTTACCCATTTAAAAAATAATAACACTCATCACTTTACACACAATATACAGGTAAAGTTTTTTGACCATCAGTGACTTTAGGGGGTGTGTTTTACTTTGTTCCTAGTATAGTAATACTCATAAGAAAAATTACATTGCATGCATCAATCTATATAACATAAAATGCTGTCAAGCAATGGCGTTACATAAAACAAATGCAGTTTGTCACTCTATGTAGGCTAGTAGTGGTACTACATTAACATTTACAGATTATTATGCAAAACAGACTCAGAGCTATAATTCCTTCCAGCCTTGGTGCTACCATCATTTGACACTGCTAGAAGGTTAAAATGTGGGGGGGGACATGTCCCTCTGACCAGTGTAAGCACACGTCCATACATGCCACTTATCCTGTTATATTTCAGGAACATTTTATACATAGGCCCCAGTTTGAATGGTATGTATGGAGGGCCAAAAATGACATAATTAATAATAAATATGTATGTAAAAATATGTAGCACAAATAAATAAAATAACTAAAAAATGCACCAAAAATGTGCTTAGGAAAGCATTTGAAAAATATATCACACATAAAACTGGACATAAATGGGAAAGAAGTCATTTTTATTTACTGCTGTATTTATTTACATTTACATTAATTCCATAATGTATTTATTTTCCATTTGGAAACGCACCGCAACTACCATAGTACCCGCGTTCTCTCGACCAACCAATGGGCAAGAGGGTGACGCCTTGCGAGACAGCCTACTTCATTTGCATACCGAGACATAAATGTAGGCATAAATGTAGGCATAAATGTAAATGTAGGACAAACAAATGTAAAAAGGAGTGACAATAAATAAATATGTCAGAAAGAAATGCAGGTATATAAAACAGTATGTAGAAAATATTACAGGGAAAAATATCTGTAAATAAATAGAAAGAGAAAATGGAAAATAAATAAATGATGGAATTAATGTAAATGTAAATAAATGCAGCAGTAAATGGAAATGACTTCTTTCCCATTTCCCATTTGTCATTTTATTTATTTATGCTACATATTTTTACATACGTATTTATTATTAATTATGTCATTTTTGGCCCTCCATAGGTATGATGGGAAACTGAAGCAGCATAGAGAGAGAGCCCTCCTCAATCTGTGATCACGGTGAAGCTGACAGGCTGTTGTGTGAAGTGGTGAGAGATTCCATAGTTTAGTTTGTGTGTGTGTGTATGTGTGTATGTGTTGGTCCTACTTCGACGAGCAGCTGTCCTCCTCACTTTCGTCCCCTGCATTGGTGTAAAACTGCAAGAGCTCATCCTTCAGATTTAACTCGTGGTGCAGCTGAGCAACCTGAGAGACAGAGAGGGATGGAGTCACAGAGACAAACAGAGGAGAGAAACACAGACAGCAAAAGAGGGGGAGGAAGAGAAGGAAAGAAGGATTTCAAGTTAGTGTTTGTTAAAACGTGTGTGTGTGTTGTGTGTGTATATATATGCATGTGTAAGTGGTAAGTGTGTGTATGTGTGTGTATGTAATGGATGCCAGCTAGCACAGCTCAGTGTAGAACGCTAGTAAACCACTCTCCCGACACCTCAAAAAGATACACTACTAACTGAGCTACAATCCCGGCTATTTATTTCACTTGGTAGCGTGTCTGCCTCTCATACCGAAGTTGCTGTGGGGTTGCGGGTTTGAGACTGGATCTGGACTGCGCAGGAAGACCTTGGTTACATGCACATATGTGTGTGTGTTGTGTCTCACCTCCTCACGTATGGCCAACACCTGTTCCTCCAGGTAGTCATTCTGCTCTGTGAGTCTGCGGTTTTTCTTCAGGAGGGACTGGCCAATACGAGCTGCTAACTCTAGATCTCGTTCTTTCTGTCAATTAGGGCAGAAAAGGCACACATTTGAATCATCATTATCATAAACACATACATTAGATGCTCTCAAATAAACATGGTTGTTACTGGACTTGTGCCATCAACAGAGGACATTACATACACCTTGTGTCTTCCCCTCATACCTCTTCAAGTAGTCGAGTGACAGCATCAATGTCATTGTAGGTTTTAGTCATCTGGCCAACTCTGTCAGCACATAGCACTGCAGACAGACACAGAGGGATCAATAAGTTGTAAAATTTAGAGCTTTTACTTCACTATGCATTTCTGTGTGTGTGTGTGTGTGTGTGCGTGTGTGGAGCGCATTGGACAAATCCTTTTCTTTCAACCTCACATGTAACACTGTCTTACAGCCATGTTTCTGGCATGTGCTCTCTACAAGACCTGAGCAAAAACCATCACATCTCACAGAGGCCACCACATCTCACACAAACATTTCCCTATTTTAGTGTCCACCCCACATTCAGCAGCTAGTAAGTGTCCTCAGCCACCCCCTTAGTTACCACAGTTCTGTTTCTGAGTGAAGTTACATATGAACAGGCAAAAACTACCTCCCCTAATGTTTTTCACAGCAGAAAATTAATATTAACATGTATGGTTAAGAAGGACAAACGGCCACTGGCCAGTCTGATGGCTGTAACTATATGCATTCCTAGCAGTCCACAGCAGAGTAGGCTAGTTGCTTGGTTAGTGGTCTGCTCCACTGAACAGCTTCAATAGCACTTGTATAACAAAAAAATTTTGAGTCATTTTTTAATGTACCAGGCTCACATAGGCATAAGTACAATTTCTAAGTCTGTGTATATTCATGTAGGGCCCTATGATTTCCGCGATGTGAAAAAACACAGACCGAATCGTGGAATCTAAAAAATGAAATTTCGTTATGAAAGCGGAATCGTGCGGAATTTGCTTATTTATTGTACTGATATTTAAAATCCATTATTTCTCAGACTAAAACCCCTTACAACAAGCATAAACTCTGTGGGAATGCTACTTTGCCTAGTAACCACGTCAGAAATATTTTTTCTGTCGGTTGCCAACATGGACCCATAAAGACACGTGCAACCACCACTAGTGAAACCACCACCGGCATTAGATGCCAGGTGTGAGTTTGTGGAAGATTATGTTTTAATGTACATACAGTGTGACATAGCGTTGCAAAAGATAAAAAGGGTAGGCCTAAGTCTATTTCTTGTAAACATTGCAAGTAGGGAGGAAATTCAAATCAGAAAATGTTAACAACTCAATGTCTGTGTGATTCTCATTCATCCAGGTCATAGTAGTCAAAGGACTTTGCACAAACACATGCAAGAACTGCTGTTAGACTAGCCTTGTAAACCCGCCCCTTGTACTTCATTTCATTTCGTGCAGAGGGTCTGGAACAGAGACCGTCAGAAACGATTTGCTGGAGGTGTGGACTCTGCTGAAGTTTTAAAAAAGTGCCTCTGCCTTTACCCAATCGCTAACGCCTGCTCGTCACGTGTGCAATTAGCCTACCTATGCACTACAATTCAAATGTAGCACACAAGGGCAATGTCACAGCTAACGAACACACCCTTTGTTCGCTGATTGGACCGTACTTTCTGCGACTTCAGAGGTTCCGGTCCAGACCCTCTGCACAAAATGAAATGAAGTACGAGGGGCGGGTTTACCAGGCTACTGTAAGACATCTGTGGCATAAAAAAAAACAGTGTGACAAAAAAGTGTTTGTCAGTGTTGCTTAGCTTTAATTTTGCCACATCTATCTATCTATCTATCTATCTATCTATCTATCTATCTATCTATCTATCCATCCATCCATCCATCCATCCATCCATCCATCCATCCATCCATCCATCCATCCATCCATCCATCCATCCATTCTTGCCTTCAGTGGTATGCATGCTTGGCTCTGTTTATTCAACAGTTCAACATCAATTAACTGATGTTTGTGTCTGGCCTTGACTTTTAAAAGGCAAATATTGGTTAGAAGCCTTCACAAATCCAAAATGGCAAAAAAATAAAACAGATAAAACAGAATTTAAGAAAAAAACATAATAATAATAATAATAATACTACTACTACTAATAATAATAATAATAATAATAATGATAATAATAATGATGACGATGATGATGATGATGATAATAATAATAATAATCTTTACTTGTATAGCACAATTCATACATACAAGATGCAGCTCAAAGTGCTTTACAGTTTGGCATGGTCACCACAGGACAACATTTCTTGCAGTCCAGTGGCGCCGGAGCAAATAAAAAGGGATTTCATAGGGCCCTATTCATGGAGAAAGATATTACAGTTTTTCTCAGTTGCTTTGGTGCTTTTCTCATATCAGTATTTACATTTGCACAGCAGTTAGAGCATTTCTCAAAACAATTAATGCAAACTGCAAAATCTAGTGGATAACCTGCAAAAGCACATCACATGCTCAAAATGGATAGTCCATTCCTCAAAAGCAAGTATTCATCTCAACGAAACTGCCAGTGTCACCAAAATGAGAAGTCTTCACACCATGGTTTATGAACAAGATTGTCAAATGGCTTTGTCATGTTTTCATTATGACAGTTTATTCTGTCAGTGTTTTACAATGCAAAAAAATGTTGAACTCTGTGACACTGAAAATGCTCAAGACAGCACTATACACTACTTGTACAGCCATTTGAAAACTACAGTAAAGTTACACATTGCTGTAGTTAGGGGAGTAGGTGAGTACAAGACACTGAATACGTATGTTTCACTGTATTTTTACTGTATATGCTCTTTGCAATTCAACAGGGAACAAGGGTTCTTACAAGAACAGAAAGATCTGACCACATAACTCCAGTTTTAAGGTCCCTGCACTGGCTCCCAGTAAGTTATAGAATTGACTTTAACGCATTGCTTCTTGTATTTAAATCATTAAATGGGATGGAACCCAGTTACCTACTGGATATGTTTCAGTTATATGCACCAACTAGGTCTCTGAGATCACATCAGAAAAATCTGTTGGTAGAACCTGCTGTTAGAACTAAATGTGGTGACGCAGCTTTCAGCTGCTATGCTGTAAAGCTCTGGAACCAACTCCCAGAAGACATTACAGTTTTTCTCAGTCGCTTTGGTTCTTTTCTCAGATCAGAATGAAAATTCTCATAACTATTAGTTCAACCTCCACAACATTTAGTCATTTGTGCACATCATAGTAGCAATTTCTCCTCCCTCTGAACAAATTGCAAATGCTTTTGGACATGTATCAGTTGCTTTCGTACAATACAATGTTGTTTTATAATATTGTCATTTGCTTATGTCATGTCAGTTAAAATTAACTATACTTATGGATGCTGAATAGTCATTCCCATTAAAACTAATAGTCTTCATTTCATTGCTTAAGTCATTACATACAAAATTGTTGAACTAGTTATCTGTCAACCAAATGTTATACCTTTCCTAGACACTCTTTACAGGGACATAGTCCCTGAGAATGAAAGGAGTGGGGGCTAACTCAACAAGTATGTTGTTGTGTGGGATAATGTCTGTTCTCACATCTGGCAAGACAGTGGTTTGCAGCACATGACAGGACTGGTTGAATATCTACCTACCTACTCCCCATTCCTTAATCCGATAGAGAAGATTTTCTCTGCCTGGAGGTGGAAGGTTTATGACCGGCATCTACAGTAACATGTGCAAATGGCCTTGCTAGCAGCCATGGATGCAGCATGTGACAACATCACAGTAGAGTCATGCAGAGGGTGGATTCGCCACTCCAGGAGATATTTTTCTCGCTGCATTGCAAGGGATATCTGTTGTGATGTAGATGAAAATATATGGCCAGACAGACAGGAACGTCTGTCATCGCTGCAGCTCAAAGTAGCCCATCCCAAAGACACGATGCATTCTGGCTGTTATACATTCATCAGCAGAGACAGTGTCTCAGGTGACACACACACACATACAGGGAACAGTGAGAGAAGAGGTTGCAATAACAAGGAAGAGTGTGTGCCAGAGGGAGAGGAAGAAAACGATACGAAAGGTACAAAGATGCATGTGTGAGGGACAAGGGAACCAATCAGAAGAGCTGTGGTCATTATGTATGACAACAGTGGAAGGGTACCTCCCCAAACTACCACACGTTTCCTACATATTTGCTACATGGCATTCTATACTATTTTCAACATGATTTATTTAAATGAATGGTGATGTTTGTTATGGTGAATGACTTTGCATCTATTCCCAATTGTGTCTGCCGCTTTAAAAAGAGGATCAATAGAAAATGAAAGGATCAATTTTTCACTTTCAGCTGCCAGTACACAGATCACGTGGTCATACAGAGAATCACAGGCTTACACTATATAAAATGCTATATTATATTATATTATATTATATTATATTATATTATATTATATTGTTATGTATGGAAGCCCGTTTCCGCCACTTTAAATAAAAGTTTTTTATGAATTGCGAGATAGTATCTCACAATTCTGACTTATTATCTCACAATTCTGAGTTACTATCTCACAATTCTGACTTATTATCTCACAATTCTGAGTTACTATCTCACAATTCTAACTTATTATCTCACAATTGTGAGATTCTATATCGCAGTAAAATACCATCTCAACGCGTGGCAGAGAATCATTCATGGGCCAATAGGTCAAATCGTTCGTTAGGTTACAGTCTGTTTTGTTCGCGATTCAAGAACTCGGTGTGGATTATACGGCATTTGCTTTGATTGTAATACATTAAAACGGAGTGATTGTGGCATACATCAGTGTGTACAACTACCACCACCATCCATGTCTCTTAATAAGAGACGGACAGTTTCTCTGTCTGTAATTATGCCAGCAATCCAGCATTTCTGATGCATCCATCTGTAGCCGTGTTGTTGACCCGACTGTAGCTGCTGTTGGATGAACTCTGCCACCTCGACAACATCCGTTTTATTACGCCTGCGCCTGAGCTGGTTTCTTGCCAAAGTTCTCTGTAAAGTGCGGAGGCTTATTTCAATGCCACGCTCTTCATCTAATAGCGTCCGAATCTCACTTTGTGTGAAACCACGTAGAAAATATCCTTCAATGATCGCATCCATTTTGAATGGCCATGGGAATGTAGGCTAGGGTGTCTGCCCAATGCCTTTAGGCTATCTCACAATTGTGAGATAGTAACTCAGAATTGTGAAATAGTAACTCAGAATTGCGAGATAGTAACTCAGAATTCTGAGATAATAACTCAAAATTGTGAGATAATAAGTCAGAATTGTGAGATACTAAGTCAGAATTGTGAGATACTATCTCGCAATTCATAAAAAAACGTCCATTTAAAGTGGCGGAAACGGGCTTCCATAGTTATGGGAATATTTTAGCATTTTGTAAAAAAAAAAAAAAAAAAAAAAAAATCTAACTGAACTGAATTAGTTCTAAATGGCTTCACTAAGACTTAGGCCTCATTTCCACTGACTTGAGTGTGTACAGCATGTAACCATGTAAAATATGTGTTCATGTGTGACAGAATACGCTCAGATCATGCATGCAGTGGAAATGGTCTAATCTGTTAACATGCATTCTAAATGAATACGGACAGAAAATGGGGACTTGCTGTCTATTATACAAAGACTGTTTGGTGGAAATGAGCCCTTAGTGTCTCTTATTTTTAACACAGCCTTTGTTGAAATACTCTGTCAATGAGACGGAATAGAGGTAAAAGTGTGCTAAATCTGTTTTTGGCCCAAAACATTTCCATGTGTGTCAATGAAGCAAACAACCAGCACAAAAGAGTTAAAGACTTCTGATAGTTCCACAGTCACAGTGCAACCCATCCATCCATTCAATAATCCATCTATTTAGCCATTTACTCATTCAGCAATCCACTCATCTACATATTGAGTCCCTGACTGCCACGCATCATTTTTTGTGTGACCCATGTAGAAGGATTTTAAAGGATGCTGAGGCTCACAGAAGTAGCTGAGGGTCTCCTCAATCTGCTCGACTGTCAGTTCGATGTGTGCCTGCGGAGAGATGATGGGTGTGTGGATCCAGTCGTCGTGATCATAGCCGTACAGAGTGTCAGCACGGAGGCGATACACTGGCAGCTGTTCCTCCAGAAGACTAATAATTTCAACCTCGTCGAGCTCTGTGCTGTTACATACATCTGAAGAACACAGAGAGGAGAGAGAGAGAATGTGTTAAAGTCATAGACAAAAGCACAGAGTGGTACATATGTTTATTTAAACGCATTAGGAAACAGTGTGTGTGTTACAAACAAAAGTGGAGAGGAATGTGTGTGTGTGTGTGTGTGTGTGTGTGTGTGTGTGTGTGTGTGTGTGTGTGTGTGTGTGTGTGTGTGAGTACAGTACACCTACCCCTGATACCAAAAACACACACACAAACAAACTCACCAGTGATGGTCTCTGCGTCCCGGTAGCCGTGGTCCGGCGTGGGCTCGGGTTCCACTGCCTCGCTCACATACTGTTCCTCTAGGGTGGAGCTCAGCTGTGGTGGTTCTGCAGGGGATGTTCGTTCAGAACCATGCGTAGCCAGCTTGGCCACCTCTCTCACCACCTAAAAGTGTGTGTGAGAAAAAAGAGTCGGAGAGACAGATGTGTATGTATGTGTCAGAGAGAGATGTCATTCCTGCTTCCATCTGAGGTGACCAGTAACAACCATAAAGTAAAAATTATAGGTAATGATATGTTTCAGCCATGTTAACATGGCTGCAATATATGCCTGGCTTATTATTATGACCGCCGCTAGCGAAGCTAGCGAAAGCGGTCATATTGGAGTTGCTGCAAAATTTTTCCCTTTATTTATTTATTTATTTTTATTTTTTTCTCACCGATTTTTCATCAACGATTCCCGGGACACTGAAACTCGGGGAGACATGAATGTTTGTAGGCATGTAGCCCAAGAAGTTTGTGAGCGAATAACGCGTTTTGGTCCCCCAGGGCCACCCCCCCGCTGTGCCAGTGTCCGTTAAAGAGGGGAAGACCGGCAAAAGTTTTTGCTGAATAACTCAATGAACGTTTCACCCAACAATATGAAATTTTTGTGATATGTCGGTGTTACAGAGGCGTATCGACGCAGCCCATAAACTCTCACTTGAAGCATAGCGCCACCTAGTGATATGGGTAAATGCAAAAGTTGGGATTTTGAGTTGCCAATATCTTGGACCGAGAAGGTGGGAACTGCGCAAAATACGTCATGCACGATCACCACAAAGACCTCTAACAGCACAGAACGTGCCATAAAATTTGGTCCATAGGGGGCGCTGTAATTGTAGAAAATGTCATTTTGCCTATTATCTAGAAAATACTTATGTTTACAACAATTTTTTTTTTATCGTGAAATCTATTGACCCTCACGCATTGAAAACACTGGTCGACGCCCACTTCCAACGAGAACAATTTCCGTGAAATTTTAATATTGCGAAAACGAATCTGAACGAACTCGTCATAGGCCGTTCATGTGAATCTCACCAAATTTGGTATATGTCATCTACAGACAATGCTGACAAAAACTTATCAAAGGATTTATCTTGAGATAAACCGTTCCGAAGTTACACGTCAATGAACATTTAACACGTAGCTTAAAATTCTTCAAATGGCCGTATCTTGGCTTTTAATTGCTCAAATTTGGTCAAAGTTGACATGCCATCTCTAAACAGCTTTCTTTTCATGTGTACTAAATTTTGTGACATGTCGTCATAGGGGGCGATGTTTATTGGCGAAGCTAGGTGTCAAAAAACTGTTTTTGTTAAATAACTCGTCAACAATTTTGCCCAAGACAACGATTTTGTGTTAGTATGTCAGTGTTACAGAGGCGTATCGACCCAGCCCATAAACACTCACTTGAAGCATAGCGCCACCTAGTGATAAGGGTATATGCAAAAATTGTGATTTTGAGGTGCCAATATCTTGCACCCAGAAGGTGGGAACTGCACAAATTACGTCATGCACGATCAGCACAAAGACCTCTAAAACCACAGCATGTGCCATACAATTTGGTCCATAGGGGGCGCTGTAATTGTACAAAATATCATTTTGCCTATTATCTAGAGAATGCTAAGGTTTACAACCAATTTTTTTTTATCATGAAATCTATTGACCCTCACGCATTGAAAACACTGGTCGACGCCCACTTCTAACGAGAACAATTTCCGTGAAATTTTAACATTGTGAAAACGAATCTGAATGAACTCGTCATAGGCCGTTCATGTGAATCTCACCAAATTTGGTATATGTCATCTACAGACAATGCTGACAAAAAGTTATCAAAGGATTTATCTTGAATTAAACCGCTTCAAAGTTACACGTCAATGAACATTTAATACGTAGCTTAAATTCTTCAAAAGTTCATATCTCGGCTTTTAAATAACTCGGCAACAATTTTGCCCAAGACAACGATTTTGTGTTAGTATGTAGGTGTTACAGAGGCATATTGACCCAGCCCATAAACTCTTACTTGAAGCATAGTGCCACCTAGTGATAAGGGTAAATGCAAAAATTGGGATTTTGAGTTGCCAATATCTTGGACCGAGAAGGTGGGAACTGCACAAAATACATCATGCACGATCACCACAAAGACCTCTAACACCACAGAACATGCCATAAAATTTGGTCCATAGGGGGCGCTGTAATTGTAGAAAATGTTATTTTGCCTATTATCTACAGAATGCTTATGTTTACAACATTTTTTTTTATCGTGAAATCTATTGACCCTCACGCATTGAAAACACTGGTCGACGCCCACTTCCAACGAGAACAATTTCCGTGAAATTTTAATATTGCGAAAACGAATCTGAATGAACTCGTCATAGGCCGTTCATGTGAATCTCACCAAATTTGGTATATGTCATCTACAGACAATGCTGACAAAAAGTTATCAAAGGATTTATCTTGAGATAAACCGTTCCGAAGTTACACGTCAATGAACATTTAACACGTAGCTTAAAATTCTTCAAATGGCCGTATCTTGGCTTTTAATTGCTCAAATTTGGTCAAAGTTGACATGCCATCTCTAAACAGCTTTCTTTTCATGTGTACTAAATTTTGTGACATGTCGCATAGGGGGCGATGTTTATTGGCGAAGCTAGGTGTCAAAAAACTGTTTTTGTTAAGTAACTCGTCAACAATTTTGCCCAAGACAACGATTTTGTGTTAGTATGTCAGTGTTACAGAGGCGTATCGACCCAGCCCATAAACACTCACTTGAAGCATAGCGCCACCTAGTGATAAGGGTATATGCAAAAATTGTGATTTTGAGGTGCCAATATCTTGCACCCAGAAGGTGGGAACTGCACAAATTACGTCATGCACGATCAGCACAAAGACCTCTAAAACCACAGCATGTGCCATACAATTTGGTCCATAGGGGGCGCTGTAATTGTACAAAATATCATTTTGCCTATTATCTAGAGAATGCTAAGGTTTACAACCAATTTTTTTTTATCATGAAATCTATTGACCCTCACGCATTGAAAACACTGGTCGACGCCCACTTCTAACGAGAACAATTTCCGTGAAATTTTAACATTGTGAAAACGAATCTGAATGAACTCGTCATAGGCCGTTCATGTGAATCTCACCAAATTTGGTATATGTCATTTACAGACAATGCTGACAAAAAGTTATCAAAAGATTTATCTTGAGATAAACCGTTTCGAAGTTACACATCAATGAACATTTAACACGTAGCTTAAAATTCTTCAAAAGTCCATATCTTGGCTTTTAATTGCTCAAATTTGGTCAAAGTTGACCTGCCACCTCTAAACAGCTTTCTGTTCATGTGTACTAAATTTTGTGACATTTTGTCATAGGGGGCGATGTTTATTGGCAAAGCTAGGTGTCAAAAAACTGTTTCTGTTAAATAATTCGTCAACAATTTTGCCCAAGACAACGATTTTGTGTTAGTATGCCAGTGTTACAGAGGCGTATCGACCCAGCCCATAAACACTCACTTGAAGCATAGCGCGACCTAGTGATAAGGGTAAATGGAAAAAGTGGGATTTTGAGTTGCCAGTATCTTGGACCGAGAAGGTGGGAACTGCACAAAATACGTCATGCACGATCAGCACAAAGACTTCTAAAACCACAGGTAGTGCCATACAATTTGGTCCATAGGGGGCACTGTAATTGTACAAAATGTCATTTTGCCTAGTATCTAGAGAATGCTAATGTTTACAATCAATTTTTTTTTATCGTGAAATCTATTGACCCTCACGCATTGAAAACACTGGTCGACGCCCACTTCCAACGAGAACAATTTCCGTGAAATTTTAATATTACGAAAACGAATCTGAACAAACTCGTCATAGGCCGTTCATTTGAATCTCACCAAATTTTGTATATGTCATCTACAGACAATGCTGACAAAAAGTTATCAAAGGATTTATCTTGAGATAAACCGTTTCGAAGTTACACATCAATGAACATTTAACACGTAGCTTAAAATTGTTCAAAAGTCCATGTCTTGGCTTTAAATTGCTCAAATTTTGTCAAAGTTGAAATGCCATCTCTACACAGATTTCTGTTCATGTGTACTAAATTTTGTGACATTTCGTCATAGGGGGCGATGTTTATCGGCGAAGCTAGGTGTCAAAAAAAGGTTTTTGTTAAATAACTCGTCAACAATTTTGCCCAAGACAACGATTTTCTGTTAGTATGTCGGTGTTAAAGTGGCGTATCGACCCAGCCCATAAACACTCACTTTAAGCATAGCGCCACCTAGTGATAAGGGTGATCAACAATTTTGCCCAAGACAACGGTTTTGCGTTAGTATGTTGGTGTTACAGAGGCGTCTCGACCCAGCCCATAAACACTCACTTGAAGCATAGCGAAGCATATGGGTAAATGCAAAAATTGGGATTTTGAATTGCCAATATCTTGGACTAAGAAAGTAGGAACTGCATAAAATATGTCAACACAAAGACCTCTAAAAGCACAGCACATGCCATAAAATTGGGCCCATAGGGACCGCTGTAATTGTAATTTTGCATATTCCTTTCACAAATCACTCCTATACACTATACAAACAGACACAATGTCATTCATTCAAAACCTACATCCATGCCCACTTCCAGAAAATTATTTCCACACAAATTCTCACCTCACAACACTGCTCTACCACACACTTATCATACCAACAGTTCCCACATTTTAATACACTGCGGCGGTCCTACCATGTACCGCTATGCGATACATCTAGTTTTAAGATGTTATCTCATTATTTCGCTATTATGTTAAACTTTTTATCCACTAGTAGACAAAATAAGATAGCATCAGGTCAGGTTCTAAACAAGAGCGCAATCCACAGCTTAATGCTTTTCTAAAACTGCTACAACAAAATGTTACAATTTTTGTTTGTTCAATAACGACACACCAACAAAAAATAAAATTTGATTTTTCAATAATTGAAATAGTGTGATAATCTCACTGCTGACAAGGAAAACACCTATTTTTTCTTGAAGCCATATAGTTAGGCTACACAAATATATGTTTGGCATGACATTTATTATTTATAGGCCTACTTACTAATTTACATTAGTGCTCTCAGGTGATTGAAAAAATATCTAATTAATTACAGGACTTGTAATTAATTAATCTAATTAATCACATTTTAATCTCATACCTCCTAACGGTCCCCAAATAAAGAATTCTAGGACATTACAAAATTGTATTGCTTGACTAATCATTTGAATACACTAAGAAGAGAAGAGATTGAGTACTGAGGAGATTCTCTCCACCTCCTCCTTTCAATCTTTCAAACCGGTACACTAGCCGATAGTAACGTAGCTGACCCTGCTCACGCCATTCCTCTTCCCCCACAGCATCGCTCGAAGCCGCCTGCTCCGAGACGAGTCGCCCGGGAGAGACCTCGCTACCCCCTGTCCTCCACCCGGCCAGTCGCGGTCCTCATCGGGTCCTCCATGGTGCGCCATGTGACCCTACCGAGGAGCGAGACGTGGTGCCTGCCCGGAGCCCGTGTGGAAGACGTCCAGGCCAGGGTGCCTGAGGTGGTGGAGCAGCACCCGACCGCCTCTGCAATCGTGGTCCACGTCGGGTCGAACGACATCAGGTTCCAGCAATCCGAAAAACTTAAGTCCGATTTTACCTCTCTAATTCAAACCATACTCGCTACTGGCAAAAAATGTATCGTCTCAGGCCCTATCCCATCTGCTTGCTTCTCAGATATGCAGTTCTCCCGTATCCGCCAGCTCCACGTGTGGCTGATGGGGCACTGCAGTCGTGAGAACGTCCCTTTTGCGGATAACTTCGGTAGCTTCTGGAGAAGACGCAGCCTGTTCGCCCGCGACGGACGACACCTGAACAGGGCTGGGGTGAGCCTGCTAGCTAGCAACCTGGAGCTAGCTCTGGAAGCCCATCACACGCCACGCTGACAAGTAAGCTCCAAGCCAGCACATCTCAATAGACACTTAGTCCGAGATAATGATATATCTTTCCCCCTTACCACCAGTGCTCGGAATACAGTGTGCTTGGCTCAGTCAGATAATCTGCTCCACAAAATTCCTTCCCTTATAACCCACCATAGGAAACGTAAGCATAAAACCACAGGCTGCATACCTAACAATCTAATTAATATCCAGCTCGGGCGCTGGGTAAATAAGACTAAAACCGTCATAAATGCTGCTGTCCTTACTGTAAGGTCCCTCACCAATAAGAGCTTCTTTATAAACGATTACATCTCGGAAAATAAACTACACTTTATGTTCCTTGTGGAGACCTGGTTAAAAAAAGAAGGGGCTGCCACCCTTATAGAAGCCTGTCCTCCTAACTATAAATTCTATCAATTGATAAGAGACAATAAAAGGGGTGGCGGTATAGCTGTCATCTTCTCCAATAAACTCAGCTGTAACGAGATAAATTTAGGCACGTTCACGTCATTTGAGTACCTAGCGATCAAAGTTAAGACCGATCACAGCTTACTCCGCTATACAGACCGCCAAAAAGTTCACCAACCTTCTGACTTCTCCACCCTCGTGTCAGCGGTACTTACAAACTACGACAGAATAATTATCACGGGACATTTTAACATTAGCTGTGTTTGAGATTCCAGTCCGCCCGTCTGCAACTGGCTGCATACGTCAACAAGAATTGCTGGTCACAGCAGGGGTGGGCATTAAATGAGGAAAATAAAGTCGAACACAAATCCTAACGAGACTGAGCTCGCGCCTCCCCGATCATCGTAGCAGATGACACACAAGTCATGTGTGGAGAGGGAGGGCAGGGGTTGTAGTCCTCTACAGTCTATGGTTGTAGTGGGGTGCACTGAGAGTTTAATTGAAGTTGAGTCTTTCTTATTGTTTAGATTAACATTGGAACAAAACGAGTTGCCCCAAAGTGCTCCACAACACAAACATGAAAACTAAGACAGCAAAATAATAAAACAAAGACCATAAGTAGGTATATAACACGGACAATGAAATAGAAATGGGATTAATAATTAAATAAATAATAGGCCGGGCTTGACAGCGTCAGATAAACCATCAGAACAAGGTAAAAATAGAGAGAAGAGATATATGTTCAAATTGGAGTAAAATAACGTACACTTTAGATGACAAGTTCAGTCGGGGAGCACCGGACAATGCACCTGCACAGACGTCAGTGAACTTTTAACCAACCACGGCAAAGTAGCGTCACCGAGGAGGCGTTAGCTAGCCGCTTGCAGTTGTGTGGAGGCAACTGCAAAGGTCTGTACGAGTTGTCTGTAAGCGTCATGCTCCCGCGAGTTTTCGGGTCATGTGTCATGGTTGCATTGTTGTGACAACTCGCGACAACCTCACACATTTCGGGCATGTCGGACACAATTTCTAACCACAATGCAACATTTTCAGCGTCAGGCTGCAAACGGATGCAAACGTCTAGGTCAAGTCAAATGCAGCTACTCATGTTAATAAAAGCGGTGACTCAAATGGCAAGACCTGCTGAACACCTTGGACGGCTTTGGGCTATACCAGTACGTAACAGAAGCTACTCATCAACTAGGAAACACGCTCGACCTAGTAATATCGCAACCCGCAAACATTAACAACATTTCCGTGTCGGATATAGTCATCTCCGACCATTACTGTGTCTTATTTGAATTCCCATTTACAGCAACAGAGAGACCGGTGCAACCCACAAACGATACATAAATGAATCAGCGGAACAAAAAATCACCGAACTGATTAGCACCCGTGACCTCATCAATGGCCACCAATCGCTCGATGAAATGGTGGCTGGCTTTAATAGCAACCTAAAGGAAATTTTAGATGAAGTTGCCCCTTTAAAAACAAAACACAGCTCACGAATTAAAACCTCAACATGGATAAATGAGTCAATAAGGGAGAAAAAAAGGCAATGCAGAGCAGCAGAACGAGCATGGAGAAAATCTAAATTAGAAGTCAATCGTATAATCCTTAAAGAACATATTATTACCTATAACAATGCAATACGCACAGAAAGAAAAAAACTATTTATCAAAAATTATCACACACCATCACAACAACACACGAGTATTCTCTACAATTGAAAAAGTACTAAATCCTGCGCCAGTCTGTGATATGCTTAGTCTAGCCACCACTCCAAAATGCGAAGAGTTCGCAGAATTCTTCACGAACAAAATACTAGCCATTAGAGCAGAAATCATTCGAGACCCTAACTACCTACAGGATGCCCCTAGTAGGGAACCACCGACCCTACAGAATTTTTGCGCCATTACGGAAGACGGTCAACATGCAGCCTTGAACCTATTCCCACTTTCCTTATGAAAAATAATTTTAACTACATCTCCACACCCCTATTACAGATCATTAACACCTCCATTCTCACAGGTGTTTTCCCAAGCGCCTTTAAAACTGCTGTAGAGAAGCCATTGCTAAAGAAACCAAATCTGGACTATAACACACTAAATAACTATAGACCAATCTCCAACCTCCCATTTATAAGCAAAATACTTGAAAAGGCTGTCTTCATACAGCTCAACCAATTCCTTAATGAAAACGACATCCTAGAAAAATTCCAATCAGGCTTTAGAACAAATCATAGTACAGAGAATGCTTTAACCAAAATAGTAAACGACCTCAGACTCAGTACAGCCACAAACAAAGTCTCTGCCCTAGTCCTCTTGGACCTAAGTGCCGCCTTTGACACAATCGATCACAACATACTACTACATCGTCTCAAAACTTGGGTGGGCCTCTCAGGCCATGTACTAAAGACAATTCTATATTAGTTTAGGAGATCATATATCTAAAAATCACGACGTACCCTTCGGTGTTGCTCAACGCAGCTGTCTTGGCCCCCTCCTTTTCTCATTATACATGCCACCGCTGGGCAACATTATCAAAAAACATAATATAGGCTTTCATAGTTATGCCGATGATACACAACTTTATATCTCAGTTCAAATTCAAATTCTTTTATTGGAGGATAACCCCTTGAGATGAGACATCTCGTTTTCGAGGGGGTCCCCAAAAAACAAGCATAACACCAGACATACACTCTCTCATACACACCAAAGCTCTTCATCACCACCAACCACCCCAGTCTGTCTAAATTCAACCCCAATAAGCTCTCATACAAAAGATAAATAGAAAGTAAACAAATAAACGTGTATGTACATATACATATGCACATACATGCTACAAATACACACATGTTCATATGCACATATACACACATACGCACATACATATAGATACACACATGTACACAAGCATACATACATATACCTAAACACAAAAGACAATCAAAAGAAGTCATACACCAGAAAAACATTTACATTGGTCACATGAATACAAGTAAGATAAGAGAGATAATTTAAAATGAGGAAAAGAAGAGATGGACCTTAACAAACAGGGTAAGCGATTCCAGTCAGATGGGGCTTTGAATTTGAAGGCACGCCTTCCAATTTCTTTGGATATGTTCGGTACGGAAAAAAACAAGTGACTATGGTGTCTGAGACCATAAATAGAACTGTATGGGATTAGATAATGTTTTAAATAAAGGGGATACTTAAAAAAGAAGCACTTGTAAATAAACTGAAACCAGTGTAGCTGTCGTCTGGCTTTAGGTGATAATAGATTTAGTTGCTGGTACATATGGCAGTGATGAGTTAAATAAGGACACCTCAGAACAAAGCGGCAAAGACTATTAAAGGCAACAGTTAGAGATTTAAGGTGTAAATCAGTTGTGTTCATATAAACAATGTCTGCATAATCAAAAATGGGAAATAAAAGCTGTGTTACAATTCTCAATCTAATCTGTTGTGTAAAGCAATTTATTGAGCGATATAAGATTCTAAGGTTACAGTTTATTTTCTTCACAACAAAGTCAATGTGAGACTTGAAGGAGAGGTGAGAATCGAGCCATAGGCCCACATATTTAAATTCCTCCACATTCTCCATAGATGTACTATCCAAAAATTTTATTTTTAGAGTATTTCCTTGATTATGTCGGGCAAACCTATTACTAAAAAGCATACTATACGACTTTTACGACAGTTGAGCCAAACAAAACCACAGCTCTACAGTCTTTAACCTCCTGTTTGTCAGCTGTCACGCATTGGATGAGCAATAACTTTCTAAAATTAAACGAAAGCAAAACTGAACTACTACTTATTGGCCCTAAAGACAAACATGAAGCTCTCCTCCCCAGTCTAGGTAACCTAAACCAATATGTCAGAGAACAGGTAACTAGCCTAGGTGTCATCCTTGACTCTGACCTAAGCCTCAAACCACACATCAACAAAGTTACTAAAACAGCATACTTCCATCTAAGAAATATTGCAAAAGTTCGTCCCTTCTTGACCCAGCCAGACGCTGAAAAACTTGTTCACGCATTTATTACAAGTAGATTAGACTACTGCAATGCCTTGTTCACAGCCCTCCCAAAAAATCAATTGAAAAACTACAGCTTATTCAAAACTCGGCTGCAAGATTACTAACAAAAACAAGAAAGATGGAGCACATTACTCCTGTACTGGCTGAACTACACTGGCTACCTGTATCTTATAGAATTGACTTCAAAGTACTACTACTGGTATTTAAAGCTGTAAATGGCCTTGCCCATGCTATATTACTGACACATTATCCTCTTATACCCCTGCACGAGCCCTTAGATCCGCTGATGCCGGTCTCCTGAGGATTCCAGATGCACCATCCAAAAGGATCGGGGAATCGGCCTTCTCATACTACGCCCCAAAGAGATGGAATGCCCTACCACAGCACATCAGAGAAGCAGAATCCATCGACATCTTCAAGCGACAACTAAAGACCTACCTATTCAACCATGCTTATACCTAACTACTCAGACTACTACAACGTCCCTTCAGCCAGACTCCCCCACCCAGACCAAAGGCCCTTCAAACAGTCACAGACTTCCCGTTACCAGCCCCGGCAGATAGGCTTCCCTGGGAGACGTGGTTCTGCCTGAGGTTTCTTCCTAGAAAAACAGGGAGTTTTACTCACTGATTCCTGAGGTTTCTTCCTGAATTCACGCAAATCAAACAAACAGGGAGTTTTTCCTCACCCCTGTTGCTCCCTGGGGACACTAACAACCGACTGCACCCAAATGAACTTTCCTCGTCTAGTGCCTCTGGTCTGCAAAGACTGCCGACCTATGTTCACATAAGAGCCCACATTAACAGGGCATTGCATAGTTCTAGTGCCACTGGACTACAAAGATTGCTGACTAGGGCCTACAAGGACTGCCTACCTGTGTTCATGCAAGAGTCAGTTTGCTACTGTATTTATCTGCTCCGGCACCACTGGACTGCAAGAAATGTTGTCCTGTAACAACCTTGCTAAACTGTAAAGCACTAGCTGAACTGTGCTATACAAGTAAAGTTTATTATTATTATTATTATTATTATTATTATTAAGATTTGAAGTGAAATCAAAAATGAAAACACCCACGTATTCAAATGCACGGTTCAGCTTTGTAGTGGGCTAGAGGCCCCGGCTCCTCCTTGTCAACTGTTTAATTGAGTTTGTCAGTTTGTCTGTGGTGCCTTTGCGCATTCGTTTCTCAAATTCTGCAAGCGTGGTTTGACGAAGTGAGCTCACAGTAGCACTATCACCGGTAACAATGGAACTTCTCCGGACATGTAGCTTTCAAATGATAAGTCAGGCTGTAGCGGCTTCGGTGATAAGAAAAAAAACTTTTTTTTACAAAAGCTACAAATCACCGCGTTCTTGTTGATAGTCCCGTATTCGTTCTTAATAAACTTGCAGTTCAAAGGCCCTATAGCAACCATTTGCTCGCCTCGCACCCCTGAGTCCCGTCCACGTCAGTTGTCACCATGCTTTATTTGTTTGACTAGCGACGCAGGTGGGAAGTGACTTGCCACTGCCAGGTAGCCTACAGGTCATTCAGTGGACCACATTTAAAATACTCGCGCATTGAATTGTCACTCATAATTAATTGCGTTCATTTTTATAACGCATACTTTGCAGTGTAATTAATTCATCTTAATTACAGACAGTCCTCATTTACATATATTGCTTAACATTTGAATATTCCAAAAATAATTTTGATTATGTTGATAATGTTATTAAAAAACTTCAATTTAATATCAACATAATATCTCAACAAGGACCTATATTTAAATAAGGTAATACCCTGAAACACCTTGAACTGATGTTGAGTATTTTGTCTGAATTGACGAGATCATGAGTAGCCTACGGAGTACAGTGAGGTATTTTTTTTGTGAAACGTACGAGAGAGCCAGGGGGGCACCACTAGATTTATTGCGTGTTTATAAAAAGCTACTCATACTTACACATTTTAAAGTCAGCATACAGGAAACTGATGTTAGTGTTCTATACTGTTACTTGACAAAGAGTAAGAAAAAACAAGTAGTCACATAACTTGATTGAAACAGAAGATACAAAAATTATACTAGAAATAAGGTTGTCGTAAAAGAAGAGAGACTAGGAGAGTTAGCAAGAATTGTCATTAAAGAGGTGTTTTAAAAAAAGGAAAATGAATGTGAAACATAAAAATAAAGACCAGGCAAGATTAAAATGTTTATAAATCCATCTCTATATCCATCCTTTGGCACTCATCCTCTTGGCAACCACTCCAAATATCCCTTGTTCCCCTACCCCCACTTGCCAGGACATAAGCGAAAGTATTCAGAAGGCACCATGAGACAAAAGTTTGCCAATACCTGCCAAAAGTCTTCAGTGTCCTCTGAACAGAGTTTTTAGGGGAAAGAAATTAGGCCTTCTAACAAAACAGTCCATAGGTCAAAGATGGGGGTCGAGTTAAAAAGCAGAATACAAAAACTTTTTAATAGCCATACTGTACTGTCTACATGTTACCAAGGTATCATCACACCATAGCATTTTGATATTAACTCAATAAATCTATATCTGAAGAAAGCAAATCATTAATAACTATTGAAAATGTAGCCTAATGTGTAATAACGTGGAATGAATGAAACAGGAATCAAAGGAATGTCAGGGAACTAAATCATATAGAAAGCTATTCTAATGTCTTCTTTTTACAACTTACTATCAGTTGGTTAGTATTAGGTAGTGAATTCATGGGCTTTAAAGCAACTTTTTGTTACTCGTGTGTCATTATTACAGAAGAAACACCTCATGGCAAGACCTTTGCAACCTAAAAGTTGCAAAACATAACAAAGAATTTGGTTATTAACATATTTCAGAACTTCTGCGTCTTCCATTCATCTGCAAGTGAAAGGATCATTCCGTCACTAACCATTCCCACACAGGAGCTCTTCATAGGATTTCTGACCATGTAGGTTGGTCAGTAGGATACTCAGGACTATGGTAGGACCACTTCAAAAGGGTCTCAAGAAAGATTTAAAGGCAGCAGACTACTAGCCTGGCAAACCAGCCCCTCGTACTTCATTTCATTTTGTACAGAGGAAACTCTCTGCACGAAAAGAAATGAAGTACGAGGGGCGGGTTTACCAGGCTAGCAGACTATACCGACACCAAAGAACCTTTATGCAGCCATTCGCATCTGCATATTCTCATTGACTGGATTCAAACCACAGCGGTGTGTCTGTATGAATTAGGCCAACATATGCTTCAAAAGAATAACATTTTTAATATCGTGAACACCATGGTCGCTACGATCAGCATGGGTGTGACTAGGGATGCGTGTTGATGACGTCTCATGGAGATGAAGAATATATACATTCCCACAAAATGTCTGTTAATGTAAATCAGAAATCACCAATACAATCCAAAAGCAGAATACATTTATGAGGTCACGTTAAGCACCAAGACACACTGATTATCATCACGCATGCAGTGTAGGCAAGACAGAGGAGCAACATTGCGGTGGATATTTGCTTACTTAGAACAAGGCAGACGGCTGTTGATTTTCAGTTTATCCGTTTGCAATCAGATGATCATCTTTTCAAATGAAGAGTCAGAAAGGACGTGTAAGTGATGTACAGCGACGACACGTCCTTCACGACGTGTCTGCGCGGCTGCAGGGATGCTTGATGAGCGCCCGTCCTCGCTCTTACAACAACCGCTGCGCTGCACAACGTGTCAGGACAGAGGCCGAGTTTAAGTTACAGTCCTTTATCCTCTGGTACCGTGCTTGTGCCTCTGTATTTTTCTGTCCATCGCTCGGTGCATTTCTAAAGAAATACGGCACAGATCTGTGACGTCACGCGAGAGAGGATGTGATCCGTTGCGTAAAACAAAGCACCTAATTCCATAGACGCCGCATTGGATGTGGAGGGACGTGCCTAAAGCGCCGCCATCCTGGTACCGGGCTATCAGAGGCAGCGGTGCATGAACATCTACGAAGAAAAGAGACTCCTCAATGTCATAGTGGAATTATTCGCTGAAATTTTGGACCGATTTCTAAATGGTTTGATTTGTTATAGCTAATTATATAGTTTGTTATATGTTATGTAATTAGAAAAAAAAAACACTAATAATCTATCTATCTATCTAGTCACTTGTTACAAAAAAATCCTGTGAAAATAGCTTGACAATTGAGCAATTTATGATCCCTTTTTATGGTGTAGACACATATTTCAATGTAGAAGACAGTGGCCCTGTTCCAAGATGGCCGCCCTGTAGGCATGTTGCTCTAGTGGGCAGCAGCAATCAATGCGGGGTCTGCCTAATTCTGTCGATATTTCGTATTAATATGGAAGCCTATATGTTCAACATTAGGGCAGTGTCTGCATATTGGTAACGCATACTGTATCTTGTCTCATAATTTCAGTTCGTTTGATGATAGGCTATTGCCAAACACACTAAGATGAGACCAAGACCAAGGCTGGTCGAGTCCAAGTCCAAAAAAAGACTAGGATTACAACTGATATGACATGATTACTTGTATAAATTATTACTGGCAGCAGTTGGGTAACACCCAATTTACACACATGCGCATGGTAAGTAATACAATAATAATCATTTATACATTTATTTACATATTTATAATGCACTCCGCCAATGTAAGCACCATTTAATGTGTATGTAGACTAAGGTTTAATTAGGTGCCTGTCCTTTCCTAAATTTATTTCTATGTGAGATGCTAGTGAAAATCAGCAGGCTATGACTACTGCTGATGTAGATTTACTTGATAATGTTCTCTGTGGTATCAGTTTAAATAAACATTACTAAACTAGAAAATGCTTAAACCGTATGCACAAATCCGCACATATTTGTGCTTGGGAAAGAAAAAAAAGTAGACCGCCAATAATATCTGGAATAAAAGTGTCTTTATTGTTATGCCGTGTCATGGAACCACTGTTGGCACGGTAACGTTGAACAGGCTACAACAAAGTTGTATCAGTAAATAGTCTACATCAGTGAATATAAAAGAATAACTTTCCCCCATTTATACCCATAATTGTACCTACCCCTCCTTACCAAAAGCCCCATAAACTTGGTGAAACAAGACTTGCGTGTCTCAAACTGAAATTCAATAGTAAGCAGAATGACTTCATCTTTCTCTAGATTTATTGCGTGTTTATAAAAAGCTACTCATACTTACACATTTTAAAGTCAGCATACAGGAAACTGATGTTAGTGTTCTATACTGTTACTTGACAAAGAGTAAGAAAAAACAAGTAGTCACATAACTTGATTGAAACAGAAGATACAAAAATTATACTAGAAATAAGGTTGTCGTAAAAGAAGAGAGACTAGGAGAGTTAGCAAGAATTGTCATTAAAGAGGTGTTTTAAAAAAAGGAAAATGAATGTGAAACATAAAAATAAAGACCAGGCAAGATTAAAATGTTTATAAATCCATCTCTATATCCATCCTTTGGCACTCATCCTCTTGGCAACCACTCCAAATATCCCTTGTTCCCCTACCCCCACTTGCCAGGACATAAGCGAAAGTATTCTTCTTCTGGTGTGTCCAGTGTCAACTGTTCTCCAGATGCATCGAGTACAATGTGTCAGGCACTTTCTGATCCACCACTCTCCCTCATCTAACCTTCATCGACTGTACTGAACGCAATTCTTCAAAGCACACCAGACTCACTCAGATTATCCAGCTGGGTAAAAAAGACAAAATATACAGTAAATACCTTATTAATACACTTCACAAACACGCAATTACTGCAATTATTTTTAAATTGCAATATCTTTTATCTGATGTTTTTACACTGATGTGAAACACTTTGAGTGCATGATATTTGTCAATACCTGCAACTAATAACAATGTAGCCAACAACTTCATTTATCCCCAGAACTAATATCAACACAGCTGCCAATTTTGTAGTATAAACCCTCCTGGTGCATGCTTATTGGAAAAGCCTTTTGCCAACTGCAGTGTCTTACACACCTACCAGTATGACTTGTCCCCAGTAGTTGCTTAAAGATCCGTGTCAAACCATGCCAGCTGGTTGGAGTCCTGGGGTGGCAGGCTGTCCATAAGCTCAGGGTTGTGGCTGAGGTCAGGAAGGCCATCTACAGGGTAGTCAGACGAGTGAGGGCCAGCCATGTCATGCTCCAGCATGGAGTCCATGCCAAGAGCATCCTGGCCGTAGCCAGTGTAGCCACGGAAGCTGGGATCTGAGAGGCAGAGAGGGAAACAGAAGAAGACAAACACAGTGAAGGGGGGCTACGGGCAGTCTTGTTCTAGGCACATTACTGGAGATCACTACCTACATACAATTTCATGAAGCAGTGTAATGCACCCTGACGTGACCATTTAAATTAAGGATTTCACAACAAATCCCAAATACCTTTGATATGATTTCCTTTACAACAGATGTCAAATCAACACAATTAACAACAACACAAGAGGTCACAGAAGTCATCAGCACAGCCCTGAGATTTCCACCTGGGAGCAGGTTAGCTGGTCACTTCACACACAGCTGAGAGATTGTGGCTTCTAATCAGCCTCTTACCATCAGGTCTGTAAGCCAGTGGATCCCCTTGTGCCCCCATCTCCAGAGCCATGTCACCAGTCTAAGACACACACAGGAAAAACAGGTCAAACACACGGTCTCACAGGAGTATTTGTGACCGACCGCGGCAAAACCGGTCTCATGTCGCTCAGAGAGAAACGGAGAAAATCGCATTAGACTTTTTTTTTTTTTTTTTCTAAATTTGTGATTTTATTTTATTTTTTTTGCAAAATGTGAGAGTTGAGATCATGAAGAAGCCATTCCATGTTTCAGATAACAGCATTGGTTGTTTTAAAAGCATACATTTTGTCTTTGCAATTGGGTAGTTTTTAGGAAAGAATCTCGTCTTTTTTTGGGGCATGTGTAAATTACCATAATTACCATACTGACGATACTGGCCATTCACGTGACGATTACAGTGCTCTTTTGTTTGTTTTTCTGCCAATCAGCTGTCTGCTAAATGCAAACCTCGTGGCTACTTAAGCTGTGTACCTTTCTTTGACTGTAAATGCTACATAAGAAAGAAGGAGAACTCTCTCCTTGGGACGTTCACGTAGTCAGAAACTTTCTCCAGAGTGTACAGAATGCAATCGGACCCTCTAGCTGCCAAAAGAGAGTGAAGTATTAGCAGTGTTGACGGAGGGGAGGGGGGAATCCCCCTTTATGCAGAGTCAAAACTCGTTTCATTGAAAGGATTGGGACGCGTGTGGAGTTTAACTAATAAATTGGTCGTTACGTCTTTCTGGAGTTCTTGATGTTTTTTTGGAACCATGTGTCATAATCCGCAAGTGTTTGTGATTATTTCAAGCCTAATAGTCTACGTTGTTACTGTTTGGATTTTGAGAAAATGAGCAGGCAATAACACTTCCCATGTTGTTGTTTGCGTGCTAACGCTAGCGAACTACGCTAACGTAATGTTTTAAATTGAAAGCTGTCACTTTACTCACCAACACCCACCTGTTACTGACAATGCTCAAGTGGACAAAGTAATATAAAGGTATAAGGTTACAGCAATGTGTTAAATTCAAGGTGCGTCAATCACTGTTAGCATTTAGCACATTGGTGTTGTCATAGTTACTACCATTCACTTAAATGAGCTAGTTTGTTAGCTTGTTAGCTCGCTGTACAGACACACTAGGAGTTTGTTGGCATCATACTTCTAGACAATAACACACTACACAGAATTATATTTATCTTTGTAGAATCTAAGATCTTTGGTACCAATTCAGCTTACGTGTGGTTGCATGGAAGGGAGACATTTAGCTGAAAGCAGGGGCAACGGGGCTTCTTTAATTGTAAACATTAGCATCATGTTACTAGCCAAAACCTCCCATTACAGCAGTTTTGATTTGCAATGGGCTATTCATTTGAATAATGCTTGAATTGACTGGTGCTAATGATAAAAATCTCGATTGCATTTACTGCAGTATACAACAGTAATACTGTAGTAAAAACTGCAGCTTTGATGCAATACAGCTGGTAGCTACTGCAGCACTAGTTGCTAAATCATTAGCATCTCTGTCATAATACCACACCTCAGTGACCGTCTGTAGGGGGGGAGGGCAAAGATAAGCCAACATAATACGTTACTATAGGACCAAACGTGAACACGTCCAGACTGCATAGATGGGCGTGTCATATGACGTCATAACAAACTTTTTATTTGAATAAGCTGTAAAATAATATAAATATAATTCTGTGTAGTGTATTATTGTTTAGGATGATGTATGATGCCAACAAATTCCTATTTCGTGGGGTAATTTAGTGTGCCTGTAAAGCGAGCTAGCAAGCTAACAAACTAGCTCTTTCAAGTGAAATAACTATAACACCAATGTGCTAAACGCTACCAGTGATTGGACTCACCTTGAATTTAATACATTGCTGTAACCCTATAACTTTATATTACTTTGTCTGCTTACTAATATCAGTAACAGTATCTAGGTGGGTGTTAGTGAGTAAAGTGACAGTTTTCAATTTAAAACATTACGTTAGCGTAGTTCGCTAGCGTTAGCGCGCTAACAACCACTTAGTAAGTGGTTGCTGCCTGACCTGAAATAAAGAAAATTTTCTCAAAATCCAAACAGTAACAACTTACACTATTAGGCTTGAAATTATTACAAATAGTTGCGGATTGTGACATATGATTCCAAAAAAACCTCAACAACTCCAGAAAGACGTAATGTCAAATTTATTACTTAAACTCCACACGTGTCCCATTCATTTCAATGAAACAAATCTTGAATCTGCTCTGCACTGCATAAAGGGAGATTTCTCCCCCTCCCCCTTGCGAAAATAAAACACGGAAGCAAACGGCTGTTGGCGACTCTCCCTCCCTCAACACTCTCTGGGGAGGGCTTATCTTAATGTCATGCAAATGGCCACCATTCTGCCCCACAACGCTAGAGTGAGGCAATCTTCAAGAGGAGTTTTCTCAGTTTTGTGTTTTAAGGTGTGCATTAGGGATGTAAATCTTTTACCCACAAAACGGTCCGATTCGATCTCGATTCACAGGCTATGATCCAATTCAGGGACGATTAATAAAAAATAGTCACCGATTCGATATGGTTCGGTTCAAGTCGATACATATTGACAACTCCAAAGCCCTTTGTTACTAAAAAAAAAAAAAAAAAAAAAAAAAAAAACAGAAAAAAACAAAATGACATTTCAAAACAGCATTCTTTTGTTTATTTTGTATCCCAGAGAATAAAAACACAAAAACTGGTAACAAGATGCCTGCCTCAAGTTCACAATCTGCATGTACTTGAAATACAACACAAAACAAAAACCAATGAGGTTACCAGATATCAAAAATGAGTATTAATTATTATTAAACAAGTAAGTGCCATTCATTGGCAAAAATCTAAATTATTATTAATTATTAATATTATTATTATTATTATTAATAATTATTCATTTTCATGGGAGTGTTACTAACTAAAAAACAAGTACAACATATAATTTAAAGGAAGAGTCCACCATGTTTCCATAATGAACTGTGTTCTGAGACGAGTTGATATGTACCTCCCAGGCCTTTATGCATGCTGCCAGGCAGTCAGACACGCTGCGATAATTTGTTAGAATGTAGCATTGCATTGAGTAAAAAAACAGTGGTACATGGTATGATGTGGTGTGCATGGTGTGCATGTGGTGTACATGGTGTGTTTGTATAGTGTGTAGGAGTGATTTCTGAAAGGAATAGGCAAAATGAGATTTTGTACAATTACAGCGGCTGCTATAGGCCCAATTTTATGGCATGTGCTGTGCTTTTAGAGGTCTTTGTGTTGATCCTGCATGAGATATTTTATGCAGTTCCTACCTTCTTAGTCCAAAATATTGGCAATTCAAAATCCCAATTTTTGCATTTACCCATATCACTAGGTGGCGCTATGCTTCAAGTGAGTGTTTATGGGCTGGGTCGATATGCCTCTGTAACACCGACATACTAACACAAAATCGTTGTCTTGGGCAAAATTGTTGAATTATTTAATAAAAACAGTTTTTTGACACCTAGCTTCGCCAATAAACATCGCCCCCTATGACGAAATGTCACAAAATTTAGTACACATGAAAAGAAAGCTGTTTAGAGATGGCAGGTCAACGTTGACCAAATTTGAGCAATTAAAAGCCAAGATATGGACTTTTAAGCTACGTGTACGTAAGCCAAGAATTTTAAGCTACGTGTTAAATGTTCATTGACGTGTAACTTCGAAACGGTTTATCTCAAGATAAATCCTTTGATAACTTTTTGTCAGCATTGTCTGTAGATGACATATACCAAATTTGATGAGATTCACATGAACGGCCTATGACGAGTTCGTTCAAATTCATTTTCGTAATGTTAAAATTTCACGGAAATTGTTTTAGTTGGAAGTGGGCGTCGACCAGTGCTTTCAATGCGGGAGGGTCAATAGATTTCACGATAAAAAAAGTTGTTGTAAACATTAGCATTCTCTAGATAATAGGCAAAATGACATTTTTTACAATTACAGCGCCCCCTAAGGACCAAATTTTATGGCATGTGCTGTGATGTTAGAGGTCTTTGTGGTGATCATGCATGACATATTTTGTGCAGTTCCCACCTTCTCGGTCCAAGATATTGGCAACTCAAAATACCAATTTTTGCATTTACCCATATCACTAGGTGGCGCTATGCTTCAAATGAGTGTTTATGGGCTGAGTCGATACATCTCTGTAACACCGACATATCACAAAAATTTCATGTCATTGGGTGAAACGTTCATTGAGTTATTCAGCAAAAACTTTTGCCGGTCTCCCCCTCTTTGACGGACACTGGCACAGCGGGGGGGGTGGCCCTTGGGGACCAAAAGCTTCTAGTCGCTCAAAAAGTTCTAGGGCTACAAGCCTACAAAGATTCATGTCCCCCGTACTTCCAGTGTCCTGGAAATCGTTGACGGAAAATCGGGGAAAAAAAAAAAAAAGTCGTGGCAACACTATAATGACCGCTTTCGCTAGCTTCGCTAGCGGCGGTCATAAATATTAGGAGTTAAGGTATCAATGAATCGACTGACAATGTTCATTACAAACAGAATTGCCCATGTAACTATATTGTCTTTAAACTTAGAGGTTAGTTTGAAGAGAGACTCGTATTATCTTCAGATTAGCAAACTAGTTTAGCATGCTAGCAGAGATACGCTTCCATGGTGGAGTATTTTCATATGCCTGCTAGAGAAAAACTTACAGTTTGTCAAACTCAGAGTTGTAGGGGAGCTTGTTTTGGCTGTTTCCATGATAAAGCATTTAACTACTTTAACTATTTCCTCAGACAATTAATTACATTCTTAACACGTTTACTTGGCTAACTTTAGCTGCTAATCCTGTTGTCCTAACGTCACTCATAACGTATTATTTTATGAAACATATTAGACATAAATGGGCTAATATTGCAGGAAAATCACAATAAATAGGACCACTAACCACAAACTTTCAGGATTTATCCAGTTTAATCCATAAATCAACACATATGCAAGCCTGCAATCAGTCATGTTCGCTGCTCTGAGACACCGAAGTTTTCCTTTGTTTACATGAGGTCCGAGAACATTCTGTTGTAGCTAGTAAGGACACGCGGGGTGAGAGGACCACGCAAACAACATTACCTGATATCTTCCCTCTCCCTGAATTACCATCGGATCCTCCCCTAATGGAAACACGGCTTATATTAATAATGATTGCAGCGTGACAAGCTGTTTTGGGCATTCATTAATATATGTATTTGTAATACAACAATGTACTTGAATGTATGTGCTGGAAACCGATTTGGGGCCGTCAGACCAAGCAATCGGACTGTTCGTAGTGCATTCGAACTGTTCTGGACTTGATGGACCGGTTCAGTCGGACCGCATTGGTCACTAGGGCTGTCAACGAATATTCGAAATTCGAATATATATTCGAATAGTTTTTTAAAAAAGGAATTCGAAGGTGAAAGTTAATATTCGAATGTGAAAAAAACGTGCACTTGCGCTTTGGAATGTCGAAGGCAAAAGAAATACTCGTCTTTTCCTCCGCTGGGAATATAGTAAATAAAAAGAGATCGGTGCTGGCTCCTTTAAATGTGGACTATCTTGTGTTTTTGGCAAATAACCTGTAGGTCTTCAGGCCAATAAGACCCGACGGTGACAGTTTTTCTTTTTTATACAAGTACCAAGAATGTAAGTAGCCTTTTCGTTTTTAATAGCGCTTATGAACCTCAGTGTAAAAGTTCTTTGTTGTCACATTTGTCGGAATTGTGTGCCTCGTTTTATTTAACGTTACAGTTTCATGCACGTCGGGCTTGCACCGGTTTGTTTATTTAAAGTTTCATGTCAGGGAAAAGTGTCATGTTTAGGCCTACCTCACTACAGCTCGCTCGGAGCATTCCAGGTTTTAAAAAAGGCGAGAGAGAAAGAGAGAGTGAGAGTGAGCGTGCGGTCTTGGCAAATATTTTTTTGATTTACTTATTTTGTGTAGGTAATGCATTCTTAAATATGTTTAAATAAACTACCTATACAAGTAGTTATGTCTCTTTGTATTATTTGTCCTGTTATTGACGTAATGCGCGTCATTGACAAAATGTGCAACCTGTTCGAATAGTTCAAATATTTGTGTTTTATTTGGAGCGAATATTCGAAAATCATTTTTGAGCAATGTTGACAGCCCTATTGGTCACAGACCGATAACCGATCCAAAACGGAGTATCGTTACACCACTAGTGTGCATGCTTTCAAATGGCCACAAATTCTTCAAATATTATCCAGATATCATTGGAAATCTTAGAAATTACACTTACAGAATCTGTGAATAACTCAAAATGCCTCTGGGACGACTTGTGGCCGGTTTTGCCGTGGCCGGTCACATTTTATTCACTCATTCACTACACAATTCAAATGAAAATGGTCTAGCAATATACAGGGTGGGCCAAAAATATTGGACACATTTTGGATTATAATGAATACTGATTAACTATTCTGAATAGTGTTTAACATGTTGGCAGTTCTTTGCACTATGGCACGTTCAAGGTCGACCAGTTTTTTGTTTGTGACAGAACACAGGCATTAAATTGATGCGATACAGGATGATTTTTTGGGATGGTCCTTGACGCTATCGAAAATGCTGTCTAAATTTCCTCTAGGCCGAAAGCTAATGGTGGCTGGTCAAATATTCTTTGACTGAATATGCAGTTTGTTTTAAAATCTGTGCCATTATGTTAGGGGTCCCAGGAGGAAGGAATTCCTTAGTGCAAGAGCGTGCTTTGAAACGTTCTTTGCTGACATAAAGCAATTGTCCAGAGAAATTAACCTATGTATCAAAAACTCCTGAATGTCAGCTTTACAACATATGTATTTGGTAGAGATGCTCCGATTGACTGAACACCGATCATGATTGGCCGATATTGCCTAAAAATAGCCTGATCGGAGAACCCTATAAAGCGTGTGACATAAAATACTCGTGACTTCGTACATGCGGTGCTATGCACAGTAGAGGTGCATCTCAACGGTAGCAGAATGACCTATGCTGTCTGGAATTACTTCAAAGTGTCTGAGAAAGGTATAAAATTTGCTATATGCAATGCATTTTACGATGAAATCAACTTATACTGAGCTCCACACCAAAGATTCGCCACAAGACTGTCTGCAACGTTCTGAAAACTGGCAACTTCTTGCAACTCGACGTTTTAAAACTGGCCTTTTACACCGCTGCAACAGCTTGCAACATCTCCATAACAACCAAGCCGACATGGGGTCAGGCATGATGGCCACCCTCATTGTCCCTAAAAGAACGAAACAACAGCATAGAAAATGCTAGTAGAATGTCTGTATGTCTGCAGGGTCTGTGAATCTTCTGGCCAATCGATTTTCGTTTCATAATTCAGAATGGATAAACAAAAAGGAAAGACAGAATTTTAAAAACAGAAAAACTGAAAACGCAGATCACGACGTTTTTTTTACATTACATTACATTACACTTAGCTGACGCTCTTATCCAGAGCGACTTACAGATATTTACAGGGTTTTAGTTACAGTCCCTGGAGCAGTGTGGGGTTAGATGCATTGCTCAAGGGCATCTCAACTATGGGTAGGGCGGGATTCGAACCGGCAACCTTCCGATTGCAAAACCAACTCCCTAACCACTAGTCCACAGTTTTCTGTTTTCATCAGTACTTTTCATACATGGAATCACAGACAACAAAAATAACCCCCAAAATTCCAAAATGTATCTTAATCTGTATGTGAGTCCTAGGCTAGGCTATTACAATGGCGGCTGTGAAAATGGGTGCATTCGTAAATAAAATCTGCCACTTTGAAACTGGAGTTACGATCTGCAGTCTGCAAAGCCTGAGCATTCCATCTCCCTTTGAATTAACAAACGGTTTTGTTTACATAAGTGGATGAAACTTCAATAGTCCCGAAGGAAAAAGTTACTTTTTATGTTTAATTCAGATGCTGCTCCTCTCACTTTTGAGCTTGTTGTCAGTAATGAACATAATGTCCTCTCACTTTTGAGCTTGATGTCAGTAATGAACATAATGTACATTCGGCTGCAGAAACTGCACCATTATACTGTTGTGCTAAAACATTGATTTTATTAGTCTCACGTGTTAGCATCTATTATACAGCTGGGTGAACTAGCGATACAATCAGTTAGTGTGACGTCACACTCTGCTGCTCTTTCTTTTCGGTTGGAGTAGCAGTTTACAAAAGCAACCCTTATGTCTACGGCGCCATCCACCCAATCCGTCACACCCAAATGACAAAAAAAAAAGACAAATCAATAATACTTACTTACGGACCATTTCTGTTGTCTGTGATGCCATGTATGAAAAGGATAATATCACACAGTGGGCCAATGGCCTCTTTCCAATGTTGACCAATTACCTCATTCCAGGTCATGGGTTCCGTCCTGAAGAGGGAGCTAGTAAGCTCCACTGACAGCCTCTTCTTGTAATCCTGGGGCTTATCTTCAGACATGCGGAACAGCACAGCAGCTGCATAGGTGGCTACAAAACACACACACAAATTACTTAATTACAACATTATCTGTAATGACAGAAAAACAATGTGTTGCACTCATAATGGAGGACACAGCCAACTTAGCAGCCAAGTCTTCTTCTGTGGAATTTATTGCCAGCTTGCAGATTATGTGCATTACCCCCAACTGAGGTGTGATCTTATTAAGACTTAAAATCTGTGATGAAAAATGGGAGGGACTATCCCCGTTCTGCACCAATAGCCTTTAATTACACTAAATTTCCAAAATAACTAAAATAACCACCCAAGTTATTCTCAACTAATGGCTTTTTTTAAAGAAGAGGCTCAAACTTCTTTAAAACTACTACTGTTTGGATGACACTACATTCTGAATCCTATCTGCCTAGGTGTAACACACACAGTTGGCTGCTAACTACAGCTATTCAAGCAACCACTTGTGAGCCGCACAGGAAACAGCATCTGGAGCGGCAGGCAGGCACTCAGCAAGGGTTGACATGAACCAGGCTACTGTTACAGTGATGGAGGCTGCTTGGGCCGCTTTTTAAATGGTACTTGAAGTGTGAGACAATGCTGCAGACAATCACCTATCACAGGTTCCATAACATGAACAACTGAACTTAAACGTTTACATGGACAACCCAAAAAACAATGGCTTGGTGGTCGTATTTTAGCATTTGGACATTGGTACAGAATCCAGAACTTGAAATAATTATCCTAGGCACAGAAAAAGTATTTTGTTCATAATGTGGGACCTTTGAAATAATGTCAAAGGGTGACGCATGAACAAAATACTTTGGGTTAAAAGCCTTTCGAAATTCTTTCACCATAAAAAAAAAGCAGAAAAGAGTCTGTCCAGAACGAAGACGTTTGTCACCAGTGTAAATGTGTTGCCATACCAACACCCTCGTTTCTGGAGTGGAGCAGCTCTGTGAGCGGTGCCGTGGCTCCCTCTGCCTCAATGGCCTCAGCAGCCTCCTTGTCCTGGGCCAGCTCACACAGCACGCCTGCCGCCACGCGCTGGATGTTCTCAATGGGGGAGTACAGCAGCTGTCGGCGGGCCAACAAACACTCTGAACTTTTCATTTGTGTAAGTATTCATGATCATTCAAGCAACTTTCATATGCACTGAAAACCAGAGATTTTACCCATATCAGATAAAGGGGCTTTTTTTTCCAACTGGAGACCCTACTACTACCAACTGGATCTGCACAATGTTCAGGAGACATACTAGCCTTTGCCTTATTTTCAAGATGATCGTTATGGTTTTCTATTCATCTTTATGGGTGATGGTCTTTAAACTGTTGAAAGGTGTTTATCTAATTCACATTTACCAGGTGCCTCAGCATGAGTTTAGTCCTGGCAAAAGAGGGTTAAACCAGTGACCAATCTTAAAGGTTCACTTACTTTTTGCACGTTTCGTGTATGTTTTCAACAAAGACGTGAAATATAATAGTTTACACAGTCAGAACAAGCTACACGAACATGGTGCAACAGCACACATCTGTGTTTGTATGTGTGGTGTACATTACCTGCACAAAGAGTGGAATGGTGTTGAGGCCTCGGATGACTATTCTGTTGTGTACATCCCTGGCCAGAATGTGCAGAGCTCCAGTGCAGCCTTCGACAATCTCCTCCATACGGACACCCTCCTGCAGACACACACACACAGTCAGTCTTCAGAGATCCTATGTAAATGTTATACACGTGTGTGTGTATGTATGTGTGTGTATATATATATATACACAGTACATACATACACACACACACACACACACACACACACACATACATAGGCCAAAAGTTTGGACACACCTCCTCATTCAATGTGTTTTCTTTATTTTCATGACCATTTACACTGTAGATCAGGGGTGCTCACTACGTCGATCGCGATCTACCAGTCGATCGTGAAGGCAGTGCTGGTAGATCGCCTGTTGTCTAAATTTTTTTGTTAGGTTGGTTATCATAACTAGAACGGCTACTGGAAAACTGCAGCAAAGAAGGAGTCCTAGCTAGTTCGCCAACTTGTATCTAGCCCATACTGTTCATAAAAACTATGACAGTGACTTCCCCGTGAAAAGCGAATTGAGAAATGTGAAGGAAAATAAAAATGCCGTTTACAGGGCAGCAGTCACTTCATTATGCGGAAAATGCATGAACGAGATCGTTGATGTCGCAACCAAAATAGCCTGCTGTATTCGAGCGAGGTCTCTTCAAAGACGTCTGTTCTGTGCACAGTTGGAAGAGGCTTACTAACTATTCTGTCCTCTTGCTACACACCGACGTGAGATGGCTTAGTAGGGGGAAATTCTTGCAGAGATTTCTACAGCTCTGTCCGTTGATTAAGGAGTTTCTTCCTGTCACTAAACATGCGGAACACAAGCAACTTAATGACATTCGGTGGCTGCTAGACATGGCGTTTGTAACTGATCTTACTAACATGTTGAACGAACTTAATTTGGAGCTGCAAGGAAAAGACAAAAGCGTGGTCGACATGAGACATGATCAGCTCAGCTAATGCATTCAAACGAAAAATAAAATTGCTGTCCTCAAAGTTGCAGTGCTATGATTTGGGAAACTTCCGAAACCTTGCATCGGAGCTGGAGAAAGCAGGGAGGGCGTGTTCGCAAATTGTCAGTGTGCGCGCTACACACAGCAGCTCTATGCAACCCTGTCTGACTCAGATTAATTAAGTCCTGGCAATAGATAATTACAAATGTATTAGAGTTGTGCTCTAAAGGTTCATTCGAAAGTAATACAAATGTATTATTATAATTGTGCTGTAAACGTCCATTATATCATAATACAATTGCATTAAAGTTGTGCTGTGAAGGTTTATGCATGGATGCATATATTTTAACTATGTTGCATGTGTAATGCAACATGTATATCAATATACAAACATATCAATAAACTGCATAAAGGTACATATGAAACGCATACTGAGTGATTTATCATCATCATCTTCATCTTCACCATCGTCTTCTTCGTCATCATCATCCTCAGTAGATCGCGGCGACATGGCCGTTTTAAAAGTAGCTCGCCAGCCAAAAATTAGTGAGCACCCCTGCTGTAGATTCTCACTGAAGGCATCAAAACTCTGAATGAACACATACTTAACAAAAAGTGTGAAATAACTGAAAAACATATCTAGTTTCTTCAAAGTAGCAGCCCTTTGTTCTCATTACTGCTTGCCACAATATAAATTGTCATGGAAGTAAAGAAAATGCATTGAATGAGAAGGTGTGTCCACACTTTTGGCCTGTACTGTCTGTCTGTGTGTGTGTGTGTGTATGTGTATATATATATATATATATATATATATATATATATATATATATATCCCCCTCCCATCTCAGAAAGCAGGTTTTGTCCTTGTCCTTTCAGTGGACAAGCTATTTTTATGTCCTTGAGACTAAGACACTGAATTGCAAGACCTCTTGGAGGACCTCTTGGAACAAATTGTAGTTGGAAATGGAATAAAACATTCACATGCATATAATGTAGATGCACACACACACTTACCACAAACTGCTGCTGTGTGCCACCCATTGAGGTGCGTCTCTGGGTGTCCTGGTGTGCCCTGACCAGCAGCTGCACCAGGCGTGGAATAGCTCCCTGCTCACGTAGGGGGGCATGATTGGCTGGGCACAATGCCAGGTTACGAATCAAACCCACTGTGGCCTGAATTGAAGAAAAACACAGAAATGTCACCGTGTCAACATGAAACAGTGTCTATGGACATGTCAGGTAATGCAAGTCTCCTTTAAATGCCCTTTCCATCATATGTCCAGTAGGAGGAGCTATTCAGAAATGCGTTTTCAACATGTTTAAATATATGTAAGTACATATAAGTATTTCTTTTCCAGGATCCTACATCTGCACCTCAAACCATGACGCATTACAACTTTACCAGTGCTCCTGATACTCACTTTGATTAGTGGCCAGTGTGAGGGAGGGTGTAGGAGTTTCACCACAACTGGCAGGCCATAGTGCAACCGCACGGCATTCTGGGCCATCTCGGCATCCTGGTGGCGGGACGTGAGGTGGCGAAGGGCACACACTGCAGGCTCTGTGATGTCCTCACGATCTCCAGCACGCAAGACCGTCCGCACCAGAGCCTCAATACCACCAACCTGATAAACATTCAGTCATGACATTAAAAAGATGCTTTCGTTTAAAACAATAACTCAATATTTCATGTAAAACAAACATCAAAGCATCCCATACCTGGCAGACCATCATCTTGTTTTTGTAGTTGTTGCAGGTGAGATTGGAGAGAATGCCGGCAGCACATGTCACCACATTGATGTCATCAGAACCCAGCAGCTGCACCAGGGTTCCCAAAAGTCCTTCCATGCCCTCCTATGTATGCACATGCACACACACACAGTTTAAAAACAAAAACAAAAAACTTTTTCTGCACATGCTATCTCTCCTGGCATCCAAAAGTGTACAACATCCTGAACTTGCATTATCCTTAGGTAAGGCACTTTTTTTGTATAATGCTTTTAACCCTCTAGGCGCCATTGTCGACTTAAGTCGACAAGATGCCGCACTGAATAAAACGGTCGATTTTGTCAAATAGGGTGTCAAATTTGGTTTGAACTCCCTTCCACTAGGTGGTAGACATGTCATACTACGTCCCTGACTCAGAATTACGTTATGTTTCTATACAAAATAGTCGAGCTACAGCATGTTGAATCAGTGTGAGCAAAAGCGAAGCTAGTTTGCATGCGAGCTATATAATTAGAGCGATATTGTCAACGTCAGCGAGTGTTTGCCTTCGTTTTTCGTCTAATTTCATCAAAGAAGTTTATCTGCAATGAAGTGTTGGGTCTTCTATTCGCAGACCCTTATTCTGAAGGCGAATATCTGCCTCCAGAAGATGACGGTGATGCGTTTAGCGACGACGCTTCAGATGCGTCCCTGCCTTGCAGTGATGCAGCTGGACAAAGTGATTATTTAGCCCTACACCAAGCACAATCTTTGGATCATTTGGCCAAAGTAGATACTCATTTGCTCAATGTCAGCGATGGGAACAGTGTTTCATGGGGTGGGAATGTTTATCAGGGAGTAAGCAGGCGTGTTAGTGTGGGGAACGAGGCTAGAAGTGAAGTCGGGGTCCAGTGTTTTTACTGCGCTAGCCATGTAGCTAATTTGTTTTCCGACTGTACCTTTCCCTAATCGCGGAGACAGTAACGTGGTGGAGACGTTGTCTAATGCCACTGGGTATGTTAGACGAGGTCAAAGTGTTTCTAGGAGAGCTAGGGGACAACGTAGAAGCAGGGTGAGGAGACGCAGTGAGAGTCCTACCCATGAAAATTCCTCTCCTCTCCTCTCCACTCTCCACTCGGCACAAGTGCGCAGCAGATCTGCGCGTGCTGCTCGCAGCAGGAACAGAGGCGGTGTGGCACGGGGCAGAGGAGCTAATATGCTCGTTAGTTTATCTAGGCAAGATGATGGGAATGCCGGTGTATTGTCACACCTGCTTTGAGTTGATCAATGAGGAGGGGTATCAAAATTGTCTCACGCCCTTTGATCAGCCAATTGGATATCTCCAATGCCAATTCGCCCCTAGATTTTCTGTCACTCTTTCTCTGATGATTTCTGGAATGTTCTTACAAATCTTTCAAATGTTACAAATGAGACAAATCGCTTTGCCCATCAGTTTTTAGCCTTTGTCAGCTCAAAAAAAGCCCAACCAAAAAAACAAACAAACCTAAAAAAAAAAAAAAAAACTACTAACGTTGTCTCTTGTCTCATCTTGTCATCTCACTCATGAGATTTTAAACTAAACAAGTCTTATGATATATGTATATATAGAATAACATATAAATGCCCCATATATGGAATCTGAGTGCCTCTGTAATAAATGGAAAATCTCTACAGCAAAAGGTCAGCCTACTGCTACATGCATTCGGTTTGGTTCTGCCATTTATTAGTAAAGATTTACACTGTTTGGTTGCTATTTACTATTTATCTGAGCATTCAGTATTGTGCAATATAGCATACACAAGGTACATACACATTTTTTTGGGGGAGGGAGTACTGCATTTTATCTTTCAAACGTGACAATTTATAAAAATTCTATAATCCAAGATGGCCGCCGCCATGTGACGTCATAATATGCAAATTAGATGGGTAAATTTAATCCCTACATAAACTTTGGATCATCCTTAATATTTCTCTAATTTACAGTAAGTCTCTATCTCTTATAATTTTTAAGTTATAACCTTTTGAAATTAAGATGTCAAAATCGAATGTTTTAGGAAAAAACCTCTGGCGCCTAAAGGGTTAATGCAAAAAGGCAGCTCAATGTGCTTAACAAAAATAAAAACAAAGAACAATATGTAAAAGCATAAAAGATAAAATAAGTGTAAAATAAGTATAAGGTTAATATGTTTGTTTGTTTGTTTATTTAGTTTATTGCCATTTTGAGCTACTATGACTATTTCATGGCCAAAGCAGGTAAAGTTAAATAGTACACATTTTTAAAATACATCAAATAAATAAATAAATAAATAACAATAGTTTTTTAAACGTTAATACATGTTAACAAGTTCAAAACCTTTAAAGGTGGGACCTTACAAAAAATGTTAATTACATTATTTTCTTTAAAAAACTGCTGCCTTTTAATTCTCAGGGCAGAGCAACATAATAAAATATGCCTGATTGATAAAGGTCTATTACAAAATTGACACAGTGGAAGTTCACTTCCAGTCAACAAAAAAGCATGAGTTAATCTAAAATGACCCATTCTACATCTCAACTTAACAACTAAACAACTTGATCATGTCTAGATGAGAAAGAAAAGATTACCCTCTTCTTAACAGACTGACATATTTCATGCAGTTTGTTATTAAGACATTCATCCCATTCAGTTTGCCATTTATCAAAGATATAGGAACACAGCACAGGTTTAAATACAGAGGCAGGGATTTGACATTCAGTAACTTCTTCACTCAAGGCTTTTTTAGCAGCACTATCTGCCTTCTCATTGCTATTCAGACCCACATGGCCTGGGACCCAACAAAAACAGTATTCAAACCCAGATTTTTAGATGTTCCACTTTTTCAAGCATTCTTACAATCAGAGGATAGTCCGTTTTTAAAGACTCCAGTGCTTGAAGACATGATCTAGAATCTGTACAAATCAAAGAATACTGCTGATTGGTCTCTTCTATATATTCAAGTCCTAAAGGCAAGGTTTAAGCCTCAGCTGTAAAAATAGAGCATAGTTCTGGGATGCATACTAGTTCTTGGGTTGAACTAGGGATGCGAATTATTGATTGATTCATTAATCATTAGTTGACTTGCCTTGTTGATCAATTAACAATTAATTGACAAGCGGCGATTTCTCCCTGAATTTTAGTGTTTCAATAGAGTCTGTAAGATAATAAGCTAAACGTAGTTAAAATACTGAATTCAAAACAATGTTATATTCCTTAATAAAGCATTTATTGTACCATTAGGAACACAGTGCAGACAAATGCATTTATGTTGTATCACAAAATACATTCTTTATAGAAATTACAGCTACTTTAACATGAAACTAAATTGTGGACTGGCTCATTTGTTGCATTTGAAACATTTATTTATTAGAAACATAAAAAGAAACAGAAGACATTCTAAACAGAGAGCTAAACAGAATATTATTTAGCTTTATACCACGACTTCCTTCAAATTCACATTGTGAATCATTCTTTACAACGATTATTAATTTTCTATATAGGCACACCTATGAAGTCGTCCCTGCTTTCCAACCATATCACGTTTACTGTATGTATCAATGTGCCAAGTACGTAGTGAACTGTACAGTACAGTAAAGATGTGACAGCTCTAGCAAATGACGAGCAGATGGAAGAACACAGAGTTGCAACGTTACATGGCTCTGAGATCGTCTTTTAGTGTTGTCACGCTGCATTTGGACTCTCTACGAACGTGATTTTGCTAAGCAAGGCTTAACAGACCTTTGGAATAGCCAGCTTGACTACCAAAGGCATGGAACTAACGACTGGGTCATGGCCATAGCAGTAATGGTGCATATCCTGTCAGTAATGCCCTCTGCTCTCCTTTCATCACATGCTCGCCTTCCCAACAGTGCTGTGATTGTAGGTTGTTCTTATGCACTCATTCCATGAAGCACAGCTGCATGCATGCTGTTGAGGTGGTAACTCAGTGAAGTAGTTGAACTGTTGTATTTAAACGTAGCACCACGCAGAGTGCATTTGGCTTCTTTTCATCTTGACCGCTTCATGTTTTCTGAGCTGTCTCTCGCGTTGCGCTCAGCGACGCCCTCTATTACCGATACCACTAGTGAAAAGGACAATTAGCTGACAGTTAATGTAATTTATTCGACCAAATTCTTATCCACATTTAATCGATAGTCGATTAATTGTTTGCATCCCTAGGTTGAACCAACTGCTATTGCTGATGACACACAGTTATCCATTTTTGAACCAGTATAGATGGGTGTATATAAAGGGAAATGTTGTCGCACATCAAAAAAGCAATTCAGGTATTCATTTGGATGTGTGCTTGATTTCTTCCTATGACTTAAATCATTTATAATTTCAGGTTGTTTCAAAAACCAAGGGGGAATGGAACAAAAATGAGGAGGTGTTAGACTGTCCAAATTAACATTCAAGTCCTCAAGGAAAGTTTTTATTCGAAGTCCAAAAGGTCAGATATACTTTGGTTTAGTCTCATAAAGTTGTAAAAAATGAGGTTGAAAAGCAGTAGAGTAGGCAGGATTATCTTTGTTTGCTTTAGGTTTGATAGCATACTGTAAACCTAGCTTCAAGCGTCATAAGTAAAGGGATCTGTAGACAATGCTCCCATAGTTCAAACCTCACAAGTACTCTGTGCTCTGTGTACTCTCTGCTCCCCACTTTGTTTTTGCCAGTACTTTTACAATATCTAAATTTTTAAAACATCTCTTCTTAAGGCATAGGTGGAATGAAAGATAATTTGTTATCAAAAGTAAGGCCAAGGACTTTCACTTCTTTCTTCACTTGAATTGCTTCACCCTCTATATAAAGCAAAGGATCATGATGTAAGAATTGAAGTTGACAAAAATGTATACAAACACAGTTTTTGACTTCGAAAACTTAAAACCATTTTGAATTGACCATGTACTGATCTTGTTTATACATAACTGAAGTTGTCTTTCAATTATACTCATACACTACCCTCTATAACAAATTCAAAGATGATCCACATAAAGGCTACAAAAAGGTTTGGGTTAATTACTTTTACAATGCTGTTAATTGTAACACTGAAAAGAGTAACAAAGAATACTACCCTGAGGAACTCCTAGTTCTTGTAAATGTAAAGTTGAAAAAGTACTTCCTAGTTGGACTATTACACAAAAGTCTATTACACAAAAAATTGAGATAAATATAGGCAGATGTTCCCTGAACCCCATTGAATATAGGTCCTTTAAAATACCATATCTCCATGTCGTATCATAGGCCTTTTCAAGATCAAAAAACACAGCTACCACTTTCTGATAAATCTGTCACGTATGTTGGTCTCTAATCTGATAAGATGGTCCATTGTACTCTTTCCTCGTCTGAAACCACACTGATACTTATTCAAATGTCCTTCCGATTCAAGCATCCAAACAAGTCTATTATTCACCATTCTTTCCATAGTTTTACATAAACAGCTTGTCAAGGCAACTGGACGATAATTGTTTGGATCAGTATGATCTTTTCCTGGTTTTGGGATGGGAATAATTAATGCTTTTTGCCAAAACTTTGGTACATTTCCTGATTCCCAGATTAGGGTAAATATATTTAGGAGATGGGATAATGCACTAGATGGTAAGTGTTTTAAAAATTGGTAATGAATTGCATCAGGGCGCACTGCAGTATCATGGGAATTTCTTATAAAGCAGGGATGTTCATCCATTGAGAAGGGCTGATTATATGGTTCTGTATTGCTTGTCAAGAAATTAAGTTCTTTGTGCTCCTCTTTCCTGCACAAAGCTTGAAATTTGACAATTTTCCCATAGATGAGCTATTTTCAAATGTCTCTGCAAGTTTATTTGCTATATCTTGCTTTGTTGTTAGAAAACCTTCTTGACATTTAAGGTGTTGAACTTGTGAGTTTCCACTTTTGCTCTTCATCTTTCTAATCAAGCTCCAGACCTTTTTGGAAGATACATTAGATGTAAGACTTCATACATACTTCATCCAACTTTGGGTCTTAGTCAGATTTTCAATTTAGAAAGATTTTCGGATGCTTGTTGAAAACTCTCTCTGCTTTTTTCTGGGTTCAATGGCCTTTTTACAGTTATCATCAAACCGTGGGTTGGATCTATGGTATGGCTTTCCTGAGGTCTTTGGGATAGTTTCTTTTGCAATTGCAATTAACGTTTTATTGAAATCATCAACATCTTCAATATTTTGAGCCATTTGATCAAGTTGAACAGCACAGAGATCTTGAAAGAGAGACCAGTTCGTTTTTTTCAGTTGCCACCTTGGAGGTCTTAGCTGTATATCTGCTTCTGTAGATGATATTATCAAGCAAAATGTCAGGATCACATATGGATAAGTCAATAGCTGAATAGCTGAATAGCTATTGACTGGATGTAAATAGGGAAAAGATCCATCATTCCACAGGCACAAGTCATTTTTAGTAATACAATCCTCTAGAGCCTTGCCCTTAGCATTTGAGTAATTGCTTCCCCATACAGGATTATGCGCATGAAAATCCCCTAAAATAAATATATAGGGGAGGCAGTTGTTCAGATAGATTATCCAAGTCTTGCAATGTTAGTCACATCAGGTGGAATATAGACAGAACACAAGGTAATTACTTTATGAAGGGTAAGGCGAACTGCCACTACTTGTAAATGAGTAGTAACTACAAGAGGACTATGAATTATGTCATTCCATACTAGGACAGTTGCTCCACCAGAAGGACACTTAAAAGTTTGGGCTATAGGCATTAAAGGACAACTTCGGTGTAAAATGAAAATTTGCCTGTTAAAACATCATCCCGAGTTGGTATGTGTACCGAGGAGCAAAAATTATTCAGCCCGCTGCATTCAGAGTTAAACTATTTTTTATCGTTTGCCCCAGAAGGCTAACAATGGAAGTGGTAGGTGCCCTTAGACGAAGCACGACGACAAAGCTATTTTTAAACCATTAAAACAGCTCGAACAAACTCCACACTCTATCGGTAGTACAACAAAGGCCCTGACATTAAAAACGAGGCACTGAGAACTTTGTAAGTGTACACAACGTCTATTAATAAAACAGGTTTGATAGGCAGTACCTTGCTGTAGTTTCTCGTCGCCGCTATGTTGGACGCCCACATAGCCGATTGTCGAACAAGGACCAGCGGTCAGAATAGGAGGAGAAGCAGTGCAATTTAATTCCGTGAAACTGGAGGGATTTCATCTGTTCGTGACAATATCCAGTCATTGTGCCCATTTAACAGAGCCATGGTCCCAGCAACGGCACCTAATCCACCAAAAAGGCTACATCTGAAGAGAGGTGCCATTCGGAAACCTGTGCGACTTGGTGGAGATGTATGTCCAACAACAAAGTCAAGAGAGAACTGCAGCCATGGAGACAACAATCGGGAGATATTTCACAGGTTACCCATGCATGATAAGGACACTTTGCAGCAGAAGCTGGTCTTCCAAATCGTGTTATCCCTGTTCACGTGCACAGCACGACTTCCGTCAACAACAGCACGCGAGACTCAGTCCTAAGTGAAACGACACTTGAATGGACCTCTTCAGTCTCTTGTACAAAATGGCAGGATATCGTCACCAACAAGTCGTTGCAAATGGACTTTTGCCATGGCTGCAGCTCTCTCTTGACTTTCTTGTTGGACATACATTTCCACCAGATCTCCGAATGACCCCTCTTCAGATGTAGCCTTTTTTGTGGGTTAGGTGCCGTTGCTGGGACAATGTAATCATCTTGGTTGAAATGCAGGCTACAGACACGATAATCTGTTTCAGCCTGTGGGCGCGTCTTCACGACGATTTGCAAGACCAGTTACTGCTGCAAAGTGTCCTTATCAAGCATGGTTAACCTGTGAAATATCTCCCGATTGTTGTCGCCATGGCTGCAGTTCTCTCTCGACTTTGTTGTTGGACATACATCTCCACCAAGTCGCACAGGTTTCCGAATGGCACCTCTCTTCAGATGTAGCCTTTTTGGTGGATTAGGTGCCGTTGCTGGGACCATGGCTCTGTTAAATGGGCACAATGACTGGATATTGTTACGAACAGATGAAATCCCTCCAGTTTCACGGAATTAAATTGCACTACTTCTCCTATTCTGACCGCTGGTCCTTGTTCGACAATCGGCTATGTGGACGTCCAACATAGCGGCGACGAGAAACTACAGCAAGGTACTGCCTATCAAACCTGTTTTATTAATAGACGTTGTGTACACTTACAAAGTTCTCAGTGCCTCGTTTTTAATGTCAGGGCCTTTGTTGTACTACCGATAGAGTGTGGAGTTTGTTCGAGCTGTTTTAATGGTTTAAAAATAGCTTTGTCGTCGTGCTTCGTCTAAGGGCACCTACCACTTCCATTGTTAGCCTTCTGGGGCAAACGATAAAAAATAGTTTAACTCTGAATGCAGCGGGCTGAATAATTTTTGCTCCTCGGTACACATACCAACTCGGGATGATGTTTTAACAGGCAAATTTTCATTTTACACCGAAGTTGTCCTTTAAACACTGAATAATTTTTTAAGGAGACAGTATTATTTGTTGATAGGCAAGTCTCTTGAAGACAAAAGGCAAGAGGGTTAAACAGAGCAGCCAACAGTTCAGAAAACTATTCATTGTCATCTGAGTAAGAGTCGACTGCGAAAGGTTGAGCCTTCCTTCATTTCGACATCCTTAGAATTTCCATTCTTATTTTCTTGACTTGATTTAGAATAAGAAGTAGTAATAGCTGATTTCTTTTTTTCTTTCGATGGTTAGAAGTCATCAAGTGTGACTGAAACTTGACTGGTAGAAGTCTGTGTGTTCTAATTTTGCTTTTATTGGAGGTTGATGAACTTTTATTTCTACTAATTAATTGTGGTTTATCTTCGCTTACCCAAGTTAAGTCTGTTTGACAATCAGTGGTCTTCCTAGAGGGTTTAACAACAGAGGCAAAAGATTGTGGGAACGTGTACATAGGAACACCATCCACCTGTTTTCTTGCTTCTGGGTAATATTTTCTTAATAGTCCTTATTCTTTGAATTTCTTTTTCCTTCATCCATACAGGGCAGTGTTTTGATGAGGCTGCATGGTTCCCTTGGCAGTTGCAGCATTTTCGTGATCTTGTACAGATAAGTTCATGTCCATCTTCTCCACAGGTACAGCAAACTGACTTATTTCTACATCCAGCAGAGCCATGACCAAATTTATGGCAATTGAAATATCTTCTGAGACTCCTGCTAAAACATTACACTGCAACAAGTTTTCTGCTTGAGAATGTTTGGAGCATTCAACCAGAATCTGACCAGTTCTCAATTTTTTAATGTCTTGAACTGCCCCTGCTATTCCTGAAATTCCTTTCTGTATTGCAAAAAGGGACAACTTAGTTAGAGTCATGTCTGGTGACGCAGATTTGAGAATTATACATTTCTGCCAGTTATTAGATTTAGAGGGGAAGATCAATGCCATTCCAGAACTATCCAAATCTTGATCCATTAATCTTTTCTTATTGGGTTGATTATTAGCCATATTTGTGAATTAAAATTCATCATCTCTGCTCCTCACCCACCTCGGAGCCCAACAAGGGAATGCACAGAGCTGCGGTTTTCCTCCAGATATGCATCAAGGATACAGGGATGGTATACTCGAGCAATTTAAACAAAAAGATGTTCATATCACTCAATTGACCCTCAGCCACAGCCTTCAAGGATAATAAAACCTTGGTCCCACAAATAGGTTCCAGAGAAAACTTTGACAAGTCGATTGATTGCATCGGGCCCTTCCAACCACCCATCTAAGTGAAGTAGGAGCCAAAGCACTGTGTTGGACCTGTGGCAGCCGCAGCAGGACACATTCCTCAAGTGCCAGGAATTCTTCCTCCACTGACACAGGTCGCAACTCACGGCAGACAAGTCGCCCCATTTGTCGCCTCTTACGATCAAGCAAGGGGGTGCTGGGGACCTATTGTACCCCGGGTCCCCACAGGGAGAGTATAAGGTTAATAAAAGACATTACTAAATGAAATTGAATGAAAGCAAAGAACAATATGTAAAAGCATAGAAGATACAATAAGTGTAAATGATTAAAAGAATAAAAGTAATTTTTGTACATGACAATCCTTCACGGTCCACACTTCAGTGGAAGCATTGTATGCAGCTGCCAGAGACATATTATCCAACGTCCCAATGGAGGAGATGATTGGGTATTTCTCTCTGGTGAACTAAAACAATGGCCCTCACCAGCTGACAGAGTGTATCCTAATGTACATCACCGTTTCAGTTCGTACCCCAGCAGAGTCTTTATCAACTACAATAGGTTCTGTCTACACTGTTACAGAGCCCTTATTAACAGGTAGACCCAAGGTCGTCGGAAAAAGAGGTTGCACGGTGAACAGAGGCGCGATAGTGGTCAGCCAAGACTTTTGCTCCAGTCCAGCTGAGTTCTGTGCTTTTTGGTCTGAACAATGCTCTGCGATTCCAAAAAAGATTTAAATTCATCCCAAGGGAAAAACATGTCTTTGCTAGCCGTGTTCAGGCTGAATAGTCAAGAGAATGCAAAGCTTCCCTGTGCTGGAAATGAGCCTGTGAGGAGGTGATTCCTCTTTCCCCTCCTCTCCGCTGCATTTGTGTTCGTTTATGAACAGCGCTTATGAGAGCAAGCGAGAAGTGACTCACGGAACCGCTCACACTCTCACACACGCATACACACACACTAACGTCGCAACATGGATTCTGGATGGCTGCAATGTGAAAATGAACTTTGATATGTGTCGGGTTTGTTTGGGGGTAATGTTTGTGAACGCTGGGGGGGAAAAGTTTGGGTAGTGTTTGGTGCCGCGGGCGGCGCCATTAACTCTTGAGAGCGTGGTGGCTCATGCCAACTACCGCGCTTAATATTTCACACACTCTGCAGTTTCAGTTTCATTATAACATTGTTTAGCATCTAGTGAGGTACCCACTAGTCATGTTTCACTTCACAAATGCACCGTAGTTTCCCTGTCCATCTATTCAACACAAACATAAAGCATTCCACTCACCATTCCACACACCAGTTCCACCGTCATTCTCTCCTTGCGAAAGCGCTCCCGCTGGGGGAGTGAACCTTTTCACTAGTCAGCTGAAACGTCATGTACTACGGAGTCGGAGTTGTTTGTTATTTTCGCCATAAAAGCAGCTAAGCTAAGCTACACCGCACTAAGAAAGTTTGGAGGAGCGGGCTGTCTCTCTGTAGTTCAAATGAGAGACAATTCTGGTTCCAACCTTTAGGGCGACCGAAGCCAAAAACTACTTATTGTTACTTTAAATACTCCCAAACCCAAAAGAGTGTGTGTGTGTGTGTGTGTGTGTGTGTGTGTGTGTGTGTGTGTGTGTGTGTGTGTGTGTGTGTGTGTGCGCCCACCTGTTTGGTGGCAGCATCAGAGAGATTCCTGAGTGTCCACAGACAGTTCTGCACCAGGCGCTGGCTTGGATCGGTCAGGTGGAGTCCTAGAGCCTGCATCCCTCCTGCACATTCAAAGACAATTAAAGGAGAAAATTAAAGGAGAAATCTGATGTAAAATAAACTTTCGGTATCTTGAAATATGATAACGAGTTGGTATGTTTGCTGGGGAGCAAACCTGTTAGCGTGTGGCATTCTGAACCTAACTATTTTTATCAGATTTTAAAAAAGGCCCACCATGTGTGACTGAGGCATGGCCTTAGCTTGAAGACATCGCTACTTTTTAAATCATTAAAAAGCTCAAATTACACGAGACACATTTCTAAAAGTCCACAGGCAGTCCACAGTGGACTGCACACATTTTACATACTGGTTAATGTTACATCATGTCTGCGTAATATGCAACAGTAAACCATGGTCACATTATTAGGCAAACATGTATAACATCAAGAAATTAACATCACCAATGGCCAGAATGTCTATACACCATCTAGTATTTGTTCCAGTACATGCAAATGCCAGTTTTACATGAAGCCTCAGCCAGTGAATCACTGAATGAGTCAGTGTTTGCTCACACACACCAACTTGTGCCAACTTGCCTGCCTCCACGATGGCGGGTTTGTTGCTGGAGCAGACAGAGAGCACTTTGAGCACTCTGCTGGTGGTCCACAGAAGTTTCTCATAGGTGTAGGTCCTCATGATGTTCACCAGAGCCTGGGGGCCTCCACTGGCCAGAATGATCAGCTGAAGCAGACACAATATACTTAATATACTTAAGCCTCACACGGGGTATGCCCATGGTGTATAAACATATTGGCTATAGAGAAATAGAACCAGGCCAAGAGAACAGATCATTGCTTCTCTAAAATCTTAAAGGACAACTTCGGTGTAAAATGAAAATTTGCCTGTTAAAACATCATCCCGAGTTGGTATGTGTACCGAGGAGCAAAAATTATTCAGCCCGCTGCATTCAGAGTTAAACTATTTTTTATCGTTTGCCCCAGAAGGCTAACAATGGAAGTGGTAGGTGCCCTTAGACGAAGCACGACGACAAAGCTATTTTTAAACCATTAAAACAGCTCGAACAAACTCCACACTCTATCGGTAGTACAACAAAGGCCCTGACATTAAAAACGAGGCACTGAGAACTTTGTAAGTGTACACAACGTCTATTAATAAAACAGGTTTGATAGGCAGTACCTTGCTGTAGTTTCTCGTCGCCGCCATGTTGGACGTCCACATAGCTGATTGTCGAACAAGGACCAGCGGTCAGAATAGGAGGAGAAGTAGTGCAATTTAATTCCGTGAAACTGGAGGGATTTCATCTGTTCGTGACAATATCCAGTCATTGTGCCCATTTAACAGAGCCATGGTCCCAGCAACGGCACCTAATCCACCAAAAAGGCTACATCTGAAGAGAGGTGCCATTCGGAAACCTGTGCGACTTGGTGGAGATGTATGTCCAACAACAAAGTCAAGAGAGAACTGCAGCCATGGCGACAACAATCGGGAGATATTTCACAGGTTACCCATGCGTGATAAGGACACTTTGCAGCAGAAGCTGGTCTTCCAAATCGTGTTATCCCTGTTCACGTGCACAGCACGACTTCCGTCAACAACAGCATGCGAGACTCAGTCCTAAGTGAAACGACACTTGAATGGGCCTCTTCAGTCTCTTGTACAAAATGGCAGGATAACGTCACCAACAAGTCGTTGCAAATGGACTTCTGCCATGGCTGCAGCTCTCTCTTGACTTTCTTGTTGGACATACATCTCCACCAGATCTCCGAATGACCCCTCTTCAGATGTAGCCTTTTTTGTGGGTTAGGTGCAGTTGCTGGGACAATGTAATCATCTTGGTTGAAATGCAGGCTACAGACACGATAATCTGTTTCAGCCTGTGGGCGCGTCTTCACGACGATTTGCAAGACCAGTTACTGCTGCAAAGTGTCCTTATCAAGCATGGGTAACCTGTGAAATATCTCCCGATTGTTGTCGCCATGGCTGCAGTTCTCTCTTGACTTTGTTGTTGGACATACATCTCCACCAAGTCGCACAGGTTTCCGAATGGCACCTCTCTTCAGATGTAGCCTTTTTGGTGGATTAGGTGCCGTTGCTGGGACCATGGCTCTGTTAAATGGGCACAATGACTGGATATTGTCACGAACAGATGAAATCCCTCCAGTTTCACGGAATTAAATTGCACTACTTCTCCTCCTATTCTGACCGCTGGTCCTTGTTCGACAATCGGCTATGTGGACGTCCAACATAGCGGCGACGAGAAACTACAGCAAGGTACTGCCTATCAAACCTGTTTTATTAATAGACGTTGTGTACACTTACAAAGTTCTCAGTGCCTCGTTTTTAATGTCAGGGCCTTTGTTGTACTACCGATAGAGTGTGGAGTTTGTTCGAGCTGTTTTAATGGTTTAAAAATAGCTTTGTCGTCGTGCTTCGTCTAAGGGCACCTACCACTTCCATTGTTAGCCTTCTGGGGCAAACGATAAAAAATAGTTTAACTCTGAATGCAGCGGGCTGAATAATTTTTGCTCCTCGGTACACATACCAACTCGGGATGATGTTTTAACAGGCAAATTTTAATTTTACACCGAAGTTGTCCTTTAACCCTGTTTTCCTGTTGGTAATAGGTTTGAAACACTTCAAAATTGTTTAAGCCTAAATTGTATAAGTTGATGTGAAGCAGAACAATCATGTCTTCAGATATTCAGTTTGCTTTTATTTACATGAAGCACCATGAATTGTGTGTGCAAAATGAGCTGTACAAGTATACCTGCCTCAGCTTTAATCATTTTTCAATCTTTTCAGTCTTCCATTTTTGTCTCTGATGTTCAATATTTTAATTGTTAATTGTTTTAATACATCAAATGTGACTGAGCTAACTGTTTGACAGTACTGTTACACGGGTATGAAGTTATGCCATAGAGAGGTCGCCCTACCTTGCTCTCCTGGTTGCCGTAAGCCAGAATCTGTAGGCAGTCAGTGGTGATGGCCAGGAACTTGACATTGGTCTTGCTCAGCAGGGCCACCATTTTCTGCAGGCCCCCGGCTAGACGCACCGCCATCTTGGCGCCCTCCTGGTGCAGCAACAGGTTGTGGAGAGTGGTGATGGCATAGAAGAGCACAGAGTCCACTGGAGATCTGCACAGTCAACCAGGCATCAGGGTTATACTAGACAAATGCAGCTACAACCGCTTAAATAATGCTTGAAACCAGTGAGCATGTTTCAAGGTGTATGCACCCAACCTAATATGCATGGAACAGTGTTCTTGCAGGTTGCAGTAAGTTAAATTTAAGACCTTTTTAAGACTTTTTAAGACCATAGGAAAAATTTAAGACCAACACGACGCATTCCTAGAAACCAACCGTGGCAAAACCAGTCACAGGTCATCCAAGAGGTATTTTGAGTTATTCACAGAAAAGTGTAGTTTCTAAGTTTCAAAGTCTAGTTTCTAGGCTTTCCAATTGTGGCTTACACATGGAAATCTGATAATATTTGTGGCCATTTGAAATCATGCACATCTTAAAACACAAAACTAAGAAAAAAGTCTTCTTGAAAGCTGCCTCACTCTAGGGCTGTGGGGCAGAATTGTGTCGTCCCCTCGTTTTCTCAAAACCCTAACAGTAACAACTTACACTATTACGCTTGAAATAATCACAAACTGTTGCAGATTGTGACACATGGTTCCAAAAAACCATCAAGAACTCTGTAACAACCAATTTATTAGTTCAATTCCACACCTGTCCCATTCATTTTTATGAAACGAGTCTTGACTCTGCTCTGCATAAAGGCAAGCTGGTGTTTTTCCAATTTGGCATGACACTCCAGCACCTTCACACCGAATGTCCCTAACTGTATTACCTTTTTGCATATCTTGCAGCGAGCTTCATGCCTACAGCTGGGGACGGCTTGTAATCAGCTGCAAGAATTGCTATTATCGAGCCAAGTCAGCCAACTCTTACTGAACTAACACTTACCCATTTTTAAAAACTATGCGCTTACCAACTCCAACTTTACACTGCAGAAATTCGGGGGGAAGGTAGTGGACAAACTGGACCGTTGCCTAGCTGCAGCAACCACTATGGTGGTTAGACCATGGGATTTGTAGTTTTTTTGAACGTAAGAGTAAAACACCACAGCGTTTTACTATTTTATTTTCTGCAGACAACACTTCTCGTAAATAAACAGAGGTAAGAAATTTAAGGGCTAGGATGAAAATCTGGGTGTTTTTAAGACTTTTTAAGGCCTTAAATTTAACTTTCTGAATTTAAGACTTTTTAAGACCCCGCGGGAACCCTGATGGAAACAACCCTAAACATGAGTTGGACCAACTAGTTGTGTACCTAAAGATATGCCTTAGAGTCATAGACACAAAACTAATGAAAATGTCACAGGAGCATAGATAAGGACGTGTCTAGATTTGTCAAGCTAAAGGCACAATCCTCTAGCCTGGGTGTGCCCATACTGCCTGTGACGCTGCATTTGCATTTCGCAAGCAAGTCAGTCTGGCCAAGCTGCCTATCTAAACCATTTCTGCTCGGCTCTCAGATAGCGGGCCAATGAAAATCGAGCATTTCAAAAGGCAATGACACGGTAGTTTAGCGACCGGAAATCTCTCTCAGTCCCTGTCTACATGGTGAACATGGAGCAACCGTAAGATTTCAAAGCTACTGTTTTGGATGAATTCAAAGGGAAGTTCTCTCTGAAAATAGAGCAAAGGGCAGCCCTTGAAGCATTTGTTGCGGGAAAGGACGTTTTCGCAATGCTACCGACCGGCTTCGGTAAAAGTTTAAATTATCAGTTAGCCCCGCTGGTATCCAAGTCGATAGGGCTTTGCGAGAATGCTGTTGTTGTGGTCATTTCGCCTTTGATCGCACTCATTCGTTTTTCGAATATCAATATTGAATGACCAACACCAGCCACTCTCGTGTTCACCTCACAAGTCCGACAAAAATCATTTAACGCCATTTCTATATGACTACAGGTTACTATTACTTTTTGTTTGAATCAAGCAGTTTCTTTCGCTGCATATACGTCAGAGGACAGAGGGGTGTGATTGGTTGAAGCTTCGTCCAGTAGCAAACAGAGGCATTTGAAAGAGGCGGGTTAAGCCCGCCTTCTGAGAAATGGGTTTACAACACAGCTTGGCCAAACCAATGCTCGCAGCATTGACAAGTCGCGATAGCCAGGCTAACAATCCTCCATTCTGGGAAAAAAAAATGTTGAAAGGAGGCTGAGAATCAAAAACTGTTTTTACCTGGAGAATGATAGTCCGCATTCCGCATTCAACATACGAAAATGCTAGACATTCTGAACGTCTCAGTTTCAAAGAAATTCCTCTTTTAAACGTTGTTTTCAATTCATATTCCGAGGTTTTTTCACGCCTGGTGAAGTTGTGAATCGCGAGCTTATTATGCTAAGGTAACAAGGCCCCTGACATTCAAAACAAGGCATTGGGAACTTTGTAAGTGTACAAATTGTTTATTAGAAAGATTGCTTTTACAGCTAGTAGCCTACCTTGGACCACCATTATTTGTTCCACCTTTGTGGTATAACAGAGAATACACACACCAGAAATTACCAGACTACTTAATGAAGAGGATCAGGTTAGACACACACGTGTACACACTGAGCAGTGTTTCAGCAACGTACCAAATTCTGTGAATATTTAATAGCCCTCTGTTTGGAAACGTTATTGCGGTCCAGAGAGGAAGGAAATCTGTACATGAAAACACTCATTGGCACAGGGAAGAACCTTGTTATTTAAGACCTACTATAATGATCATATTTTAAGCACTTTGATGTTGTGTATGTACTAGGGCTTTGACATCGAAGTTTGTTATTCGAATATAATTCGAATATTTAAAAAAAATATATTTTTCGTGAATGCGTTTGCTTGTAAACGTTGTTTTCAATTCATATTCCGAGGTTTTTTCACGCCTGGTTGTGAATCGCAAGCTTATCATGTTATTTTTAGTCATCTGGGCTCCTGTAGCGTCCTGGTTCGCGCCCATTTTGCATACCAAAACAATAGCAACAAGCACGCCTGCAGTCATGACGAGGAGTTCGAAACTACACTCCTGACCATTTGAAAAGCATCGTGTGGCGCTAGTTTAGTCTCCAAAGCAAGAAAAGGAAAATCACGAGTAAGGACGGAGTGATATGCCTGACTGTTAACAAAAAAAAACAATCACTGTGACACCGTGTTATTCTTCCGAAAACATAATTGGCTGCCTATAGACTAGCTGAAGGAAAGGTTCCTGTAAGCTTGTGTATTTCCAGTAGAGCGTTAACTGTGTCATAACAGCATCTTCTGTTATATTCCGCTCATTACATCTTCACTCCGACACTGAACAACTTGTTTGCTCAATAATAACAGTTTTAACACACGCATAAATACTTGGCCTTTCGTGCATGTTGTCTATTGACTGACTGTACTGCCCTCTGGTGGACAACTTAAGTTTGATACCAATATAGGTCTTACTGAAGGCATTTAATGGTCAAAATATTAATACATGTTCGAATATATTCGAATATTCGAAATTTATAAACAGACGAACTTTGAATATGATTTTTGGGCAAAGCTCAAAGCCCTACCCCTCGCTTACTTTTGTGCTCAAGTATCGGCGAGATAATAATTTATTAAAATTAGCCAAAATCTCTCATATTAGCGCTTTGCACAGGCATTACTCTCGTTGAAATTACTCGCGAACCCGTGATCGGAAGAACCCATATCAAAAGAAAGTACAGAATTTCAGCTTTCCAATAACACCAAGCACATATTATCACATTAATTTATCACGTTAAAACAAGGGATCAAATGTTTGCCAAGTAATGATTCAACAAATTTTTCCTTCATCCATTTTACACTCGCGGTTATCAGTCAATGCATAATGTAAACAATAGCAGAACTTACCGATTCTACTGCTATCGTGCATTTCTATCAAGACACGTTTCATACAGTTTTGAAATTACTGCAAATTTCTGCACAAGATCCACAATCCTGCATAATCCTGATATAACATCCTTCATTACATGGAAAATAGGCCCTTATTTCCGTCAGCCACAGACTACATATTTATCAACATTGATAAGCCATTGAATATCCCACCATCATGGTTCTTATATTGCCAGATTCCAGACAATCTCCTCTACTCACATATGAAAAGATATTCCTACTGACAGCATTGTATGGACAGGTACTTGCGTTTTTTTCTACGCAATATGATTTTTTTATTGGTTTATCATTTTTTATTAAATCAGTGCAAATAGTAGCTCACCAAATGAAACCAGATCTGGATAGCCTTGACTGTCCTGAAAAAAAAAAAACAAGATATCCATAGTATTCGCAAACAACATTATTACGTCATGTCGGCCATATTGTTGACATAGAAGTGCTGGACGGCGCGAACATTTAAGTTGAACTGACAGGTTTCGTCATGACTATCATCTCAATCGTCTCGTTATCAAGACAAAATTAGCTTGATCGGTGTGGACCCTTACCATATATACTTGTTAGCAGGGGCGGCTTGTTCATAGAGGCGATTTGTGCGATGCACTACCAAAAGTTACCAAAAATATATATATATTTTTCTTTCAATTTAAATCTAAGTGTCTCTGACCTTGTAGGCTAACTGATGGTAAAAGTCAGTCCAATCAGTCTTAAGTCGCGCCTGGTGTTGTCACGCCCATTTGGTGCGATTTCTGTGACCTTCGAATTTGCACCAGAAACGTCTCATTGACATTAATGGTACGTCCGTTTAAAAAAAAAAAAAAAATCATGCTCCCAATGAGGTTTTATGTGCTCGCACAAAGGACACGCTTTCGTCATCTGTCTGTTGCGTGGGACCATGAATGAACATTCTATGAAGAAGATGGCGAGTGTCAAGTTTAGCAATACCATTGTGTCTCTGAAAGACTTTCCCTTTAGTCGTCGTACTAATGAGGAGAAGGCAGCAATCAAGCAGCTAGGACCTCCTAGACCTGACTTAAATATCAAGCAGGTGTCTACAAAAGGGGAGAAGGCCTACACACGATCTTTTAATAAGAATTGGTATCTCAGGAAAACCTGGATAGCCGGCTGTCATGTAGCCAATGCCCTTTTTTGCTACCCTTGCCTGCTCTTCCACCCTGAAGGCAACACAGCAGACGGTACTGTACAGTACAGTGTACAGTACTGCGTGGACCATAAAGGGAGTTATGGATATGCAACATCTGTCCGAAAAGGTGAAGAAACATGAAAAATCGAAGAACCACATGGACAACTGTCTGAAATTTTCAGCCTTAGGACGAGTGAACATCGCTACACAGCTGGATGAGGGGTATCGGCTAGCTGTTCTTCGTCACAACGATGAGGTGAGCAAGAACCGACACATACTCAATCGGCTCATTCAGTGTGTGAAGTTCTGTGGGATTTTCGAGCTAGCCTTGCGCGGCAAAGATGAAACCGAGGGCTCCACCAACCCTGGTATTTTTCGTGGGCTTGTCGATTTTGTAGCAGAACTGGACGAAGTGTTTGATGACCACCTGAAAAAGGCAAGCGGAGGAGGAGGAGAACTTCGGTGTAAAATGACAATTGGCATGTTAAAACATCATACCGAGTTGGTATGTGTACTGAGGAGCAAAATTGATTTAGCCTGTTGCATTCAGAGTTTAACTATTTTTTATAGTTTGACCCAGAAGGCTAACAATGGAAGTGGTAGGTGCCCTTAGACGAAGCATGACGACTACGCTATTTTTAAACCATTAAAACAGCTCGAAGAAACTCCACACTCCATTGGTAGTACAACAAAGGCTCTGGCATTCAAAACGAACCACTGAGAATATTGTGAATGTACACAATGTTTATTTAAAAAGCTGTTCTTACATGCAGTCGTTTGCAGTTGTTTCTCATTGCCGCCATGATGAAAGTCCAAACAAGTTGATTGTACTACCTCTCCTCCTATTCTTCCTGCTGGTTCGTATGATGTTTTAACATGCTAATTTTTATTTTACACCGAAGTTCTCCTTTAAGGGTACATCAAAGACGATTCAAAATGAGCTGTTGGGCTGTATGTTAAGAGTGGTGAGGGAACGCATTGTCGAGGAGGTGAAGGCTGCCAAGTTTGTAGCCATCGAAGCTGATGAGACCACTGATGTAAGCACACAGACGCAGCTGGTTCTTGTGCTGAGATACATCGATTCTAACAACGCAGTCCACGAGCGATTTTTTGAATTTCTCCCTCTCACCGAGTCGACGTCAACCTCCATTGCGAATGTGATACTGGAGCGACTGAACAGTCTATTTTCCGACGATGAGAGAGAGAAACTCATTGCCCAAGCCTACGATGGTGCCAGTGTGATGAGGGGGGAGAAGGCTGGTGTGCAGCAAAAGGTGCGTGAATATTTCCCAAATGCCCATTATGTGCATTGTTACGCGCAACAGCTGAATCTGATCATGCAGCAAGCCACATCACACATCAGCAAAGTGAAAGTTTTCTTCTCCGAGCTGAGTGGGATCTCGACTTTTTTTTCACGTTTACCTAAGCGAACCAGCATTCTCGACCAGGTCATCACTCGAAGGCTGCCCAGGGCCTCAGCAACGAGATGGAATTTCAATAGCAGGATCGTCAGCACTGTGTATCAGAATCGAGCCGACCTCATTGAATGTTTCGAAGCAATCAAGACATCCGGTTCATTTGATCCACTTACAGTGAGAGGCATCTGGGTACATCAGAATGCTGCAAGATGAAGACTTCGTTTTTTTCTTGAGTATTTTTCACAGCATCATGCCTCATGTGGACGTCCTGTACCAGCAACTCCAGCAGAAGGACATTGATGCAGTACTCATCCAGCGGGCCCTCCAGAGGTTCACAAGCAGTGTGCAGGCCATAAGGTAAGATTATAAAAAATAAATTAATATTAAATGTATTATTAATAATGTAATAGTATTACATGTACTTATACCAAACATGATTTATTAAAATGTAACCTTTGTGGTTTAGTCTATTTTCCTGTAATGGCCATACAAGCTTGTGCTGGGCACAAAACTGAAGAGAAGTTGTGAACTATGTTGGCCTGACTAACAAAACATATTGTATATTTTCTTCCATTCAGGAACGCCTCCTCGCATCAGCAGGTCCAGGGAGAACCAGGTGCCAAGCGACCAAGGACGGCATTGGGAGAGGAAGAAAAGCAGAGGATGGCCAAAGAGATCTGTGACACCATCTTAGCTCACACCAAGGAGCGTTTCTCATTCACTGACCACCTGGTTAGTGCAACCTTACTGCAAGGAGATCTGTTTGGAAAGTACAGCCATTCATTTCCAATTGAAGCTCTGCATGCCACTGTGAAGGCATATCCCATGCTGGATCAAGCAAAGCTGCACACAGAACTGTCCCTCATCTACGAAAACACAGAATTTAGGGGATGCTGTGGTGCCCTGGCACTGTACCAGCTGCTCACGTCCTACAACCTCCAGGACACATTCTCAGAGACTGTTGCTCTCTTGAACATCATCATAACCACCCCAATGACCACATCTGAAGCAGAGAGATGCTTCTCAACTTTAAATAGAATCAAGACCTTCCTGCGCAACTCTATGGGTCAAGAACGTCTTAACGCTCTGGCCATGCTTTCAATGGAAAGGAAGCTTGTCCTTGGCATGGCTGATTTCAATGAGAGAGTTATTGACTGTTTTGCTGCATTAAAAGAGAGGCACAGCAAATTCCAGTACAAGTGATGCTCTCCTGTGCTCTCTAAATAGCCTCAATAATATCATCTTTCACCTGATGTGCTTTTTTCTCAGATGTTAAGCAGTGTTTACATTTTTTTTTTCAGTAGCTGGTAAACATTTCCATGCTTAAATATCTCAGTAGCCTTAAGTTCTGTCTGCATTGCTTTGATTTAAGTTCCATTTCCAGTTTTAAGTACAGTATGAATGTAAGAATGATGACAAGATTATAATAAGCACATTTGTAGTACAATATTAATGACAAAAAATGAAAATGTGCTTATTATCACCTTATTATTCTTATATTACAGTATGAATAATGTAGGGATGCTGAAACTGAAGTCAAGTTGCACTGACCATAAAGCTTTATGTAATATTTGATGTAGCTAAATAACCTTTCGCCCTCATTGACTTGCTTGTAATGATGTAAATTTAGATTTATCCTTTATGTAATGTTGAAAATAATAGAATTTATTTATAATGATATATTCTCATGGTTAGAATGGTGCAGTTCTATATTTTTTTTAAAGAAAGAAAACTCACATAAGCTGCACTGAACCGTGCTTGTTTGACAATTGGTTATGCTTTTCAAAGCATTTTCTTTAACTAAATTCAATAAATGCTTGTTTTTGATGTACAGTATATGTTGTCACTTTAATTAACCTACATTGTTTAGAATGAAAGAAGGATGTTATAAGAATGTATGTGTTTACTGAATTTATAGAATACTGGAATAATGTGAGGAAGATAAATAACTAATGGGTTAAGTGTAATATTGACTGATTTGGCAAATTATTAACTGGGAAATGTTTGCTTTGAAGGCTTCACAATGTAACTTCCCTAGTTTGACACCTGTAACTTATTAAGTGTTTCCATCTAGTGGACAGAGATATTGTCTAAATTGATATGTGATAGGCTCTAGCAAGTTAGATAAATTGTCTCGCTTACATGCATACCTAAGTCCTATGGACGTTTATGATGCTTATGTACATGATCAGGAAAAATTGCAACACCTGAAAAAAATGGCAGGAGCCGCCACCGCTTGTTAGCATATAGCAAGATTCCGTCTTTACTGCCAGCCGTTGATTACCCCGATATTTTTAACTGCCTCGTCCATACTACACGCCCTCGTAAACAGAGGAGCATTGAACATGACTGATTGCAGGCTTGCATCTGTGTGATTTGTGAATTAAACAGAGTGAATTCTAAAGGTTTGTGGTGAGTGTTCCTATTTATTGTACGTTTCCAGCAGTATTAGCCCATTTGTGCCCAATTTGTTTCATAAGATTAGATGTGAGTGGCGTTAGGACAGCAGGACTAGTACGCTAAAGTTAGACAAATAAACAGTAAGAAGTCAATTCATTGTCTGAGGAAATATTTGTGTGCCAGCCATATAGCAAGTAGTTAAATGCTTTATCATGGAAACAAGCCCCTCCTACAGTTCAGAGTTTGAAAGACTATGTTTTCTTCTAACAGGCATATCAGCATAGTATGCTGCAGCTTAGTATGCTAAATTAGTTTGCTAATCAGACGATAACACAAGTCTTTCTTCAGATCATCTCTAAGTTTAGAGAAAACATAGTTGCATGGGAAACTGTATTTGTAATGAACATTGTCTGTTGTGAGAAATTAATTTTGTCTGTTTAGAAAAAAATATTGTCACAAAGACTGTGCAGCTGTTGACTTTGCCAGAACAGAAAGTGTTAAAGGGCACTGTGGAGCTTCAAAGTGTGCAGTTTGAAGAGCTTTCTTGTACTTGCTAACGATATTCTCAAGTGCTCCAAGCACACGTTGACCCTCGGGCAATATCTGCCATTCTTGTAGCCAATGTTATGTTTGCAATAATGCATTAAACTGATACAGGAGGTAACGCTAACTCAACGTAAGCTGTACTTGTTTTTGCAACACATTAAGAGTATTGGAACATTCATTGGTCATGATATAGGTGGTTGTGTGCACCAGTTTGGATAAAAAATTAAACGCCCGTCTCGTATAGATGCCCATTTATCCCAAATAAAGGCAGGGTATGTTGAGTCATTTGGGAAAATAAAAGCCCTGGTTATTATTTGCAGCTTTACGGTACATTAAGTCACATAGCATATCTCATTACGTATGCCAACATAGAGCGCCCTGTACGGTGTGACAGACTATGACTTAACCATAATGTTTTCTGAATTTCATAAAATGATGGACACAACTTTTGGGTTGGGAGGTATTTATTATTTAATTCTAACGTTACCTGTGGTAAAGTTGTCGGAACAGACTTCAATGTGAGGAGTTGGTTAAAAGTCCCGTCTGTTACAACAAGCCACAACTCTCGCCTGCGCCAGCTTAACTCCTCAGTGTCTTTTCCTTCCTGCTTTCTGACAGTAGGTATAGAATAAAAATGAACTTTCTGGTTCTTGTTGCTGCTGTTAGAACAGCCATGAATTACACAACAAACCATAGCTGATTGGAGAAAGGCAGATAAGTATGCCCAGAGTGTCAGGTGCCATAGTAGCATCGATCGTTTATTCCAGGAATGTCAACAATATGGCCGCATAGAATGTTGATGACGCTGATCGAATACTATGGATAGCATGTATGTATGGCCCTTACAATGACCAAGATATGACCTTAAAAGTAAAGGTAGTAAAAATACCCTGAAAATAGCCTAGGGCCCGTAGGGTTAATGAATGTACACATGTACCTGTCTTTGGTTTTCCTAAAACAATGTTATGAATTGCAACAAACACTGGATATAACAAAGTTTTTTTTTTTTTGATGCACACTGGCTGGACAAGTAGATGACCTGTTGTACCTCCACATGACGTGAGGGCATCATGGGTCTTAGTTCGGGGCTATCTTTAAAAGACAATTCTACATTCTGATGCCTTACCCCAGCATCTTGACGAGGGCAGGAATGCCACCGGACTTGAAGATGGCGAGCAGGCCCTCCCTGTGGTGGGAGAAGTTATGCAGCGTGCCAGCAGTGCACCGGGCCGTCTCCATGTCACTGGTATTCTGCATGGTGCGCACCACAGCTGACACCATCTGTGGTGACCGCATGATGGCATGGCGGGAGGCTTCCTTCTTGGAGAGCTGGTGAACCATCACTGCTGCCTTGTTGACCACCACCTGCAGTTTGTCCAGAGATGTCAGCAGGATTAGTCAACAATAAACCTTCATTACATTAAATGTCAGACACTACAATTATTACGAGCGAGTAGAGCGCATCAATGTAGTAAAAAAAACATATTGTTTATGCTCACTGTACATACTAGGGCTTTGACCTTTGCCCAAAAATCATATTCGAAGTTCGTTTGTTTATGAATTTCAAATATTCGAATATATTCGAACATGTATTAATAATATTTTGACCATTAAATGCCTTCAGTAAGACCTATATTGGTATTAAACTTAAGTTGTCCACCAGAGGGCAGTACAGTCAATGTCAATAGACAACATGCACTAAAGGCCAAGTATTTATGCATGTGTTATAACTGTTATTATTGAGCAAACAAGTTGTTCAGTGTCGGAGTGAAGATGTAACGAGTGAAATATAACAGAAGATGCTGTTATGACACAGTTAACCCTCTACTGGAAATACACGAGCTTACAGGAACCTTTCCTTCAGCTTGTCTATAGGCAGCCAATTATGTTTTTGGAAGAACAACACGGTGTCACAGTGACTGTTTTTTTTTGTTAAAAGTCAGGCATATCACTCCGTCCTTACTCGTGATTTTCCTTTCTTGCTTTGGAGACTAAACTAGCGCCACACAATGCTTTTCAAATGGTCAGGAGTGTAGATCTCGAACTCCTCGTCATGACTGCAGGCGTGCTTGTTGCTATTGTTTTGGTATGCAAAATAGGCGTGAACCAGGACGCTACAGGAGCCCAGATGACTAATAATAGCATAATAAGCTTGCGATTCACAACTTCACCAGGCGTGAAAAAACCTTGGAATATGAATTGAAAACGTTTACAAGCAAACGCATTCACGAAAAATAATAACCATAACAGGTTCGAATATTAGGGCTGCCATTCAAATATTTGATTTTTTTTTTTAAATATTCAAATTATATTCGAATAACAAACTTCGATGTCAAAGCCCTAGTACATACACAACATTAAAGTCCTTAAAATATGATCATTATAGTAGGTCTTAAATAACAAGGTTCTTCCCTGTGCCAATGAGTGTTTTCATGTACAGATTTCCTTCCTCTCTGGACCGCAATAACGTTTCCAAACAGAGGGCTATTAAATATTCACAGAATTTGGTACATTGCTGAAACACTGCTCAGTGTGTACACGTGTGTGTCTAACCTGATCCTCTTCATTAAGTAGTCTGGTCATTTCTGGTGTGTGTGTTCTCTGTTATCCCACAAAGGTGGAACAAATAATGGTGGTCCAAGGTAGGCTACTAGTTGTAAAAGCAATCTTTCTAATAAACAATTTGTACACTTACAAAGTTCCCAATGCTTTGTTTTGAATGTCAGGGGCCTTGTTACCTTACTAAATAAGTGTGGAGCAACTTCGAGCCGTTTTAATGGTTTAAAAATTGCTACATCTTCCATCATGCCCCAATCACTAGCATTGTGAGCCTATTCTACAGAAACGGTAAAAATAGTTTAGTTCTGAATGCAAAGGGCTAGCCTAGTTTTGCTTCTCAGCAAACTCGGCATGATGTTTTAACATGCCAATTCCCATTTTACACCAAAGTTTTTCTTTAAGAAGCTCCTGAAGACCCTTCTTTTCCGACAGCACTTCCCTTCCTAACAAAGCTAACCCCCACTTATCAACGCTGTTCTGTACCCTGGCTGCACTAACTTTGTTACGACTTATGCTTACTCTGTTCTCCTCAGCATATCTGTAGCTTGTTTATGTCCTCCATTGTAAGTCGCTTTGGATAAAAGCATCTGCTTTATGTAATATAATGAAATGTAATACTGTAGTGTGCGCGCATGTGCACATGTCTAACCTGATCCTCGTCGTTGAGTAGTTTGGTAAGTTCTGGGATGGCCCTGGTAGCCAGCTCTGCGTCATCCTGATAGTTGATGAGGTTGACCACGGCGTGCTTGAGCATTTGTGAGGGCTCAGCCAGCTGCTGCACGTTGGTGGGGTGGGCAGAGTCAAACTGGGCCGAGGGGATTTGGAGGCCCTCTTCAAGAGTTTCAGGAAACATGGCAGCACGCACACGTTGTGCACGGGTCATGGCATACTGCCCATCCATATCTAAAGGCATATATAAACAAATTGGTGCACACAGCTATAGTTGCAATAAAATGTATTCAACCCACATTGCAATAGTTTTGGAAACATATACCTGCTTCAACTGTTTGCAATAAACAAACCAACAAAGTAATTTAAATAACTTAAAACAATCAATATTACAAGTGTTTTTTTTTTTTTAATTCGGTAAGCACCTAGGTTTGGTGCCACCTAAAACTCCTGACTCAATGAAGCACAAATTTTGTTTCAACGTGTGATTAAATTACGAGCATCTCTAGGTCATTTTCACCTAGTTCCTGTGTGTATGTGTGCATTACCTGAGACCTGTTCGGGGTTGTAGGGCTGGTTAAATCCAAGCTCCCAGTCGTAGAGCTGTGGATCAAGCTGCTCATCCTCAGGGTTGGGCTTGCCGCTCAGGGAGGGGGCAGTGGTGGTGGCGCCAGAGTGGATGCCTGAGTCCAGGTAGTTCTGCTGCTGCCACTGGCTTACTGCAGCCTTGCCATCAGGCTCCATTGCCATGTCCAGCTCCATTAAATCAGCTGAGGGACAGGTGCAGACAGATTTGCAAAGAGTCACACAGACCAGTCACACAGACCAGTCACACAGACCAGTCACACAGACCAGTCACACAGACCAGTCACACAGAAACGCAGACTAACACCGAACTAGATATGAATTAAAAAAGGTTCTAAACTGGTGCAGTGAAATGTCAAGCCAAAGTGATCAGGTTTTTCAGCAGAGGTTAAATGCATCATTTTGACACCAGATGTGAGTCACCTTCCTGACAATTCAATCAGAAATAAGAGGCTTTACCTTGGATTACCCACCCAATTCCATTTCTTTTGTGCTGCTATTGACTCAAATAATAAAATAACTTCTTTAAAACAGGAATTGAACTGGCATCACATCTCTCACCACATGCAAGACACTCAAATCTTTCTGAAGATTAAACAGTGCTATTATATTGCTATTGCCATCTGTATTTCTCTTCAGTCACAATAAATGATGCAGTTCATCTCTTTAGCTCGTCTTAAACCAGATAATCGTCAAGATGGCCTAGAGCTAAAGCTTCTGTGTCTGCAGAATTTATTCTATATATTTGTATCACTTACCTACATCTAGCAAATTATATTAATGATATATATATGGGTCATTCCATGGGCCTAGGGGTGGGCGGTATAAAAGGTATAAACGGTATGCGGTATAAATTTGGCCAACGGTAGAGATTTTGGGTTATACCTTCCTACCGCGATAGTTCATTGCGTCACCACAACAAGGAAGAATGAAAAATAGCTGCGCGCAGTGAACACGTGGAATAGAAGGAGCTTGTAAAAAAGACCGGCTCAACTTCTGTAATCTGGTCATGGTTTGGCTACGAGATGTCGGATACTGAACAGGAAAACATAATCTGCAGAATTCACGTTATTCTGACACGCCTATTTTCAAAATTGCTCATCTTCCGCGGTTGTAACATTACTTACGGTTGGTTTGCTACTGCAAGTCAGCTACGTTGGAAAACCTTGTAAATAAAGCTCCAGTGCACAGAAGCTGTGAGAAAAGGGCAAAGGGGAGGGGGCGCGGGAGACAGCACCTCTGAGTCTCTCAAATGCAATACACAAGTGGGCAATACTCTGCAATTAGTGAGCGAAGTCAGTCACACAAACTTCCTTCCCAATAACGCACATTTTATTCCTAACATTATATTTACAAGTTTATAATTCCTGCACATTTTTTAATTGTGTGAAAGGCTAATAAAACAGGGCAATACAAAACGAGTAGGCGGTCACCAAGGTGAATTAGTCTTAACTCCTGGTCGGCAGTGTTCGGGGATGGGAAAAACAGTATGTTGACTGTCGAGTTACAAACAGAAGGAGATGGACAGAAAAAGGTCAAAGCCATTAGAAGTGTAGAAACGAGCAAAAGATGAAGGTATGCAACTGTTCTCTCTGCATTATCACGTTAATCATGCCATGAATGAAGGGCTAATGTTAATCATGGTATAACTCTTACGTTTGTTAGCCTTCTAGCTATGATGCTACGATTGCTATACTCAATAATAATTCGGTCTTAGCTCAACAAACACAAGATCTAATTTCACCATAAGATTTGGCTTTGCAACAAAACGGTTACAGGTTTAATTATTATTGATTTCCATAATTTGGGTTAACGTTGAGCCCTGTCATTAGCCAACAGAATGTTATGGTAGTTTCAACATTTGCAATTTGCTGCAACTCATAGTTTGCATAGTTTAACTATAGGGTAGTTTAGCATAGTAAACTAGTCATACCTGAACGTGTAACAAGCATACTGTAGAATTCGAGGCAGTAACCAAGGAGCTAAATGACAGACATTTGGCATGTAAGGGCATGTAGGGGAGACCGGGGTTAGATGTCACACGGGTTGGTTGTCACACTCATCATATCTCAGCCACTAAAGGGCCCTGATCAACGCCGCTGACATAGGAATGTTCAGAATTAGTGTTAGGGGTCATCTACATTTACAGTTCAAGTGTTTGACACAAAGTTTTGCGATGAGATCAATATTAAGGTTTTTCATGTCAAAATGTAAATTTTTAGGACTTTAAGTTTTCTTTTCTAGTTTTGTAACTAATGGGTTGACTTTAGAAAAACTATTAACATTAAAAAGTATAAAGACAGAGCTATATTTTCAATATGTTTTTTCTTAGTTATGCTACAACTTGTGGCTGCTAGCGTCACTACTAGCATACAAGGGCAGTTGGGGATGGTTGTCACACTCCGTCTGGGGTTGGTTGTCACATTGTCTCCCATACAAAAAATTTAATATATGGCCATATATGTATTCACTCTCTGACACACACACACACACACACACACAAACACACACACAAATCTAAATAGTAACAATAGGCCTACTTATGCAATTGTTCTAATCTGTGTTTTGGTGCATAATATGTATATTTAAATAATATATTATAAAATAGTATGTATTCAGCAAGTCTATGTTTTATTTCAATGTCCCAATATTCCCAATGCCTGTGTGTTATACTTATATTCTGATTAAATTTCACTTCACTTTTTTGCACAATTTTCAAAAATATTTCTATGTTATCATTTCCCCTCCCTCCCATTGAAATAACATTGTAACAACCAACCCCATAGTGTGTGACAACCAACCCCGCGATGGGGTTGGTTGTCACAAGCTGTCAATGTCTATTTAGCAGCCCATATCTTTTGAACACAATGAATTTAAGGTGATTTACGACCCTCCAGTCCTACCTGACACTTTAAGCTTACATTATACATTGAAAGGGAATCTATTCATAGCACCGTTTTTGAGGGATTCAAATGAAAGCAAAAAATGTGACAACCAACCCCGGTCTCCCCCAATTATATTAAATTGCAATTTATGGATGCTTTGTATAAGAGTTTTTGTAGCCTACAGTGTTTGGTGTTAATTTCAAGTGCAATTCAATAATAAGATTCACTATGTGGTCATAATAAAACGTGCAAATTTTTTTTTTTTTTTTTTTTTAATCATGGGGGTGATTGGGGGGTTCGGAGGTCTCGCCCGGGGAGTAATAGAACCACCACTGCTTTAGGTAATGCTTAATGAGGAGCCTGTCGTGCTGTTTCATAGACAGCTACACCTGCACTTGACTGACCCATCTGCGCCGACAGCAAGTCACTGACGACCAGTGGCGCCGCCAGGCGTACGGCCGTACGCACCAGGCGTACCTTGGGGAGAGAGATGTGTTTTTTTATTATTATTATTATTATTATTATTATTATTGTTGTTGTTGTCACCAAATGTTTTGGCAATGCAACATATGATGTCATGCGAATAAAGCGCATTACATTTAAATTGATTTTGAAAGACAGAGAGAGGTAGAGAACTGGGCACGATTTAAAGCACCGAGTTTATACAAACACTTACAGTATGCTTTCGGCGCTACCCCTCCCCCACTCTCACAAAAAAAATGATACATTAGTCAAGAATTCCATTGCAGACTACCTCCAGTCAACTACTGTAGACATGCACAACTGGATGAGGCCCGGGTCCTGGTTGCTCAAACAGTGAGGACTGCTCGCATCCAGAATATACCAACATGCTTGGCTTGCAATAAAAGAACTCAGGTTAATGTAATTAAAGTGCAATAGCAATTGTAAAATTAAACTAAGCAAGACGTCAGTATCACTAGCAAAAAAACAAGTGGATCATAGCTGCCCCAACTTAAGGTATGACAGAGGGTTTCCTTTATAATATGCCCGCCGTGGCACTAGTTACCAAGACAGTCACAACACGATAAATGTTATTTTCATTGCATCTTAAGTCATTTCACGTAGGATTTACCGTCTATTTATTGTGACTTCTACTAGCGTCAAATCCATAGCATCGCGGGCTATCTGACAGCTAGCACCCCCTTAAGAAAGGCGAACTTTTGACCGCGCCTAAACCTTTAGCTAGTAGCCTAATAATCTGTTGAATATACAGATTATAATCTGTTGAACAGGGGGGGTTGTAGTGTTTTTGATTGCAACTTAATTTACAACGTAGTTCTGTAGACGTCCTTGAATTTACTTTGTTGTTGGCAATGTGTATAGCTGACAATTTAACAGTGTCTTTCTGCTGGGTTGCATACTGTGGTCACACAGAGTTTATGCTTAGTGGGCCAGGCAAACACTTCTTCTGGAAAGCTGTAAAGCTATACCGACGCCTGATTCATATGGATTCATGTTCAAAGCAGCACACTCTGATTGTTTCAATGCCTATGTTATGCATGGGTTGTGCTATGCTATGTTGCTAACTGGAAACATTTAGTAGGCTACTGCAGCAATATATATTTTTTTCTTGTTTGGGGTACCGCGGACCCTTTTCCAGGGGAGAGAGCGTTCAGACCGTGTTTATTGTTCATGTGTAGTTTACATATCACGTATGTTCATATTGTTCATCTTCAAGTTCAAGTTAGTCGTTGTGTTGTATATAGATTGACCCTTCATAGAAAAAAAACAGCATAGCCTGCAGCACGCGTGCGTTTTTTTTTTTTTTTTGGGGGGGGGGGGGGGGGGGGGCTGTGTCGGGGGTGTCACACACTGCTAGTGCGTACCTTACAGTTAAATCCTGCAGGCGCCCCTGCTGACGACCCAGCTCTGTCCATTTGGCAAAGCGCACGGATTGACTGCACTCTCCCAACATCATAATTTCCTGTGCCATCATTCTCACGTGTTCATCTAGTTGTTTTGTGTGCGGATCCTGTGGAATACGACGTTATTGTGCTCTGAATGCGTTGTATATTTACCTCAGTCCCGGTTTGCCTAACCTCTGGCTGAGCCAAGTTCCCACACGAAAATGTTACAATGTTTTATATCGTGTTTGGTGACGTTCAGAAATATTGACATTCAGCATTAAGAGTTAATACTGTTACATACCAAAGTATACCGTGATATATACCGTCTACCGTCTATGGTTCACCTTATACCGCGATATAAATTTTAGGCTATACCGCCCACCCCTACATGGGCCCCATGTCAGATTTTGCTCAAAACTACACCTAATATACCAATCACTACGGGCACATGGTAGGATCGGATTGGATTGGTATTGGATTGGGTGTTGCTACCCAACGGGTGGTCCGTCCCAAATCCCTGTGCACATGAGAGTTCGTGCAAGCGGATAATAGTCAGAGATCCAGTTAGTTTCCGCTACGCTAGATGACGCTGTATTCCTTTCAACAAGTGGTGTTAGAACTACTTCAGGTTGACGGCTGCTAAAAAAAAATAAACAAACTATCTGGTGGCATACAAAACAAAGATAGCGCTCGAGGAGGTTGACAGAGCGCATTTGCATGCATGTTGTGCATTCTCCTTTGTTTGGAAGTCTGTATGAAAGAACAAACAGCGTTTTTGGTTTCCTTGATACGACATGAACTGTGCCGTCGGCGTTTGATTTTACAAGCAATTGAGGACAACGAGACTTGTTGAGAGCAGGCGCTAGAAACCCTCCACGTTCAGTATGGATGAAAATCAGGGACAGAAGCTTCTGGGATCGAGTGGTCTTACATGCGCAGTATGCAAATCCAAACCAATACCGTGCACAAGGCGGCACCAAGCGGATTAACATCGGCTTAAGCCAGGGGTTGCAATCGGATTCGCGAAACCAATCCCTATACGATCTTTAGCCTGTGCACATGAATTCAGTACGATCCCAAACCATTTCCAATCGGATTCAACTCGTCCATGTGCACGCAGTGAATGAAAGCAATGAAAAATGCCCAAGTTAATTTTTTGAATGGTTTTTGAACACCCATAACTTCATTTCTACACAAGACAAAGGCCTGGAAATCCGTACTCCTGTCAATTTGCACTTGCACTTTCAGAATCCTCTATACCAAGTGTTGATTAAAAGTGACAGGCATATCAAAACTGGATTTTGGTTGGGCAGAATACATTCTTTTTACTTTTGGCTGTGACACCAACCGTTTGTCCCAGAAGGCTAACAATGGAAGTGGTGGGTGCCCTTAGACGAAACATGAAGATTAAGCTATTATTAAACCATTAAAACACCTCGAAGAAACTCCACACTCCATCGGTAGTACAACAAAGGCCCTGGCATTCAAAACAAGGCACTGAGAACTTTGTAAATGTACACAACGTTTATTTAAAAAACTGTTCTTACATGCAGTAGTCTGCAGTTGTTTCTCGTCACCGCCATGATGAAAGTCCAAACAAGTCGATTGTACTACCTCTCCTTCTATTCTTCCTGCTGGTACGTGTTCGTCAATCGACTCGTGCGGACTTTTATCAATGCGGCAACAAGAAACTACAGCAAGGTACTGCCTGTCAAAAGTGTTTTATTAATAAATGTTGTGTACACTTACAAAGTTCTCAGTGCCTCGTTTTGAATGTTGTGGCCTTTGTTGTGCTACTGATGGAGTGTGGAGTTTATTCGAGCTGTTTTAATGGTTTAATAATAGCGTAATCTTCATGCTTCGTCTAAGGCCACCTACCACTTCCATTGTTAGCCTTCTGGGATAAACAGTAAAAAATAGTTAAGTTCTGAATGCAACAGGCTAACTCAATTTTGCTACTCAGCAAACATACCAACTCGGTATGATGTTTAAACATGCCAATTTTCATTTTACACCGAAGTTCTCCTTTAAGGGGGGCAACTGCAATTGTCCGAGTATACATGGCAGTGTGTTGTCCGAAAGCACCTAGTACCCCGGTACGATAGGTAGCGCTGTACCAATTTCAACTAGTGTTAATAGAGCTACTTCCGTTGACCTCTTCACCACGCATAACGACAACAGCGTCAAGCATTCCTGAAAGATGGCGAACGACGAGGTAGAAGCTATGTTCATCATGGCGTGGCTCATCACCGTGGTTAAAACAGTAATGAGATGCCAAACGGCACTCTTAGTTTTGCTAATTGCTGAGGAACAAATGATACAGGCAAATGATACGGGGGTCACAAGCATGCGCAGAACGCAAAGTCCTAATCCCAACCGGGTTGACCGTATACATGCACCCCTGATCCGATTAACAATCGAGTTATCTCGGGGTGTTAATTCGACTATGGTCGTCCGATTTCCAGTCAAATTAAGGTGTTTACATAAAAACAGAAACTCGATCTTAGTCAAATTAAGACAATGATTCGAATCATTACACTCCCATGTAAACGCACTGATAGATAGTAGCCCAGAGTAATGAAGCTTTCACCACCTAAAGATACATGGCTATGCATGACATCTCAGCTCAACTATATTGTACTCAGTTTGTGCAAAGAAGCAGTTCCCCTTATATTTTTCATATTTTTTCACTTTTTGACCTTCAGCTGTGAGACATCCAATTGACCAATACACATGAACAAAACGATGACAGGAGAGCAGACTCACCTTGGGTGGCCATCTTCCCCTCTCAAGTCACTCAGTTGGCTGAGTGTTCACACCTGCACAACATAAAAAAGTTACACTTGAGAGTCTGTAATGAAGACTTCTGCAATATCCCAGCAACACAACACAAACAGCTATTCAACTGGTGAATCTAGAGACTGTACTCGGGACACAAACTACTGAACTGTCACAACTGTGATATCCCAACAAAATGTCTGTATTTTGCAATTAACTTTATGGACAGGTTATAACCACTAAGGCACTGTTGAATGTAGAGACTCACAGTAGACTGATAATCAGGACATTGTTTATCGCATGACATTGTCACAGCCCAGCATATCTGTTGAAGAACAGCCTTGGCCAAGTACCATTCAAACTCACAAAGGGGCCGATTCTGCCCTGCGCGTAAGGGCGTGTAAGTGAAAAAAAGCACGCAACTGCGCCCACGCAGATTCTACTGTTGACTTAAGTCTGTCATTTATGTGAAAATCAGTCAGTTACGCGCTTTGGGAGGAGCAAATCCAAAATTAGGGAGTGTTGCATGTAAAAGAACCCTACGCACATTCTACCCTCCACTTAAGCGGTTTTGTCTTTACGCTCAAAGGGCTGTAGTGAGGTCCAGAGCCACTATAAGACGAAAGGAAATACTGCATTTTATGTCGGCTAGGCCTATAATGTAAGGGTGGGCGGTATAAAAGGTATAAACGGTATGCGGTATAAATTTGGCCAACGGTAGAGATTTTGGGTTATACCTTCCTACCGCGATAGTTCATTGCGTCACCACAACAAGGAAGAAGGAAAAATAGCTGCGTGCAGTGAACACGTGGAATAGAAGGAGCTCGTAAAAAACACATGCTCAACTTCTGTAATCTGGTCCTGGTTTGGCTACGAGGTGTCGGATACTGAACAGGAAAACATAATCTGCAGAATTCACGTTATTCTGACACGCCTATTTTCAAAATTGCTCATCTTCCGCGGTTGTAACATCACTTATGGTCGGTTTGCTACAGCAAGTCAGCTACGTTGGAAAACTTTGTAAATAAAGCTCCAGTGCACAGAAGCTGTGAGAGAAGGGCAAAGGGGAGGGGGCGCAGGGGGCAGCACCTCTGAGTCTCTCAAATGCAATGCACAAGTGGGCAATACTCTGAAATTAGTGAGCGAAGTCAGTCACACATAAGCTTCCTTCCCAATAACGCACATTTTATTCCTAACATTATATTTACAAGTTTATAATTCCTGCACATTTTTTAATTGTGTGAAAGGCTAATAAAACAGGGCAATACAAAACGAGTAGGCGGTCACCAAGGTGAATTAGTCTTAACTCCTAGTCGGCAGTGACAGAGTGTTCGGGGATGGGAAAAACAGTATGTTGACTGTCGAGTTACAAACAGAAGGAGATGGACAGAAAAAGGTCAAAGCCATTAGAAGTGTAGAAACGAGCAAAAGATAAAGGTATGCAACTGTTCTCTCTGCACTATTCATGCCATGAATGAAGAGCTAATGTTAATCATGGTATAACTCTTACGTTTGTTAGCCTTCTAGCCATGATGCTACGATTGCTATACTCAACAATAATTCGGTCTTAGCTCAACAAACACAAGATCTAATTTCACCATAAGATTTGTCTTTGCAACAAAACAGTTACAAGTTTAGTTATTATTGATTTCCATAATTTGGGTTAACGTTGAGCCCTGTCATTAGCCAACAGAATGTTATTATGGTAGTTTCAACATTTGCAATTTGCTGCAACTCATAGTTTGCATAGCTTAACTATACTTGGAGGGGGTCTCGCCCAGGGAGTAATTCAATGTAGAACCGCCACTGCTTTAGGTAATGCTTAATGAGGAGCCTGTCGTGCTGTTTCATAGACAGCTACACCTGCACTTGACTGACCCATCTGCGCCGACAGCAAGTCACTGACGACCCAGCTCTGTCCATTTGGCAAAGCGTACGGATTGACTGCACTCTCCCAACATCATAATTTCCTGTGTCATTCTCACGTGTTCATCTAGTTGTTTTGTGTGCAGATCCTGTGGAATACAACGTTATTCTGCTCTGAACGTGTTGTATATTTAGCTCAGTCCCGGTTTGCCTAACCTCTGGCTGAGCCAAGTTCCCACACGAAAATGTTACAATGTTTTGTATCGTGTTTGGTGACATTCAGAAATATTGACATTCAGCATTAAGAAGCTGTTAACAGTTACTGTTACATACCAAAGTATACCGTGATATATACCGTCTACCGTCTATGGTTCAACTTATACCGTGATATAAATTTTAGGCTATACCTTCCCACCCCTACTATAATGTCAACATTTGTTTTGCCATATTTAACATACCAAAGTGCAGTCAATAATGTTTGGTTGTTGATCCTTATTCTTTAAAGGACAACGTTTCTCATAGCCATGACATTGTTATGACCGCCGCTAGCAAAGCTAGCGAAAGCGGTCACTATAGTGTTGCCGCTATGGGGGACATGAATCTTAGTAGGCATGTAGCCCTAGAACTTTTTCAGCGACTAGAAGCTTTTGGCCCCCAAGGGCCACCCCCCTGCTTTGCCAGGGTCCGTCAAAGAGGGGGAGACCGGCAAAAGTTTTTGCTGAATAACTCAATGAACGTTTCACCCAACAACATGAAATTTTTGTCATATGTCGGTGTCAGAGACGTATCGACCCAGCCCATAAACACTCACTTGAAGCATAGCGCCACCTAGTGATATGGGTAAATGCAAAAATTGGGATATTGAGTTCCCAATATCTTGGACCGAGAAGGTGGAAACTGTGCAAAATACGTCATGCACGATTACCACAAAGACTTCTAACACCACAGCACATGCCATAAAATTTGGTCCATAGGGGGCGCTGTAATTGTAAAAAATGTCATTTTGCCTATTATCTAGAGAATGCTAACGTTTACAACAATTTTTTTTAATCGTGAAATCTATTGACCCTCACGCATTGAAAACACTGGTCGACGCCCACTTCCAACAAAAACAATTTCCGTGAAATTTTAACATTGCGAAAACTAATCTGAACGAACTCGTCATAGGCCGTTCATTTGAATCTCACCAAATTTCGTATACGTCATCTACAGACAATGCTGACAAAAAGTTATCAAAGGATTTATCTTGAGATAAACCGTTTCGAAGTTACACGTCAATGAACATGTAACACGTAGCTTAAAATTCTTTAATTGCTCAAATTTGGTCAAAGTTGACATGCCATCTCTACACAGATTTCTGTTCATGTGTACTAAATTTTGTGACATTTCGTCATAGGGGGCGATGTTTATCGGCGAAGCTAGGTGTCAAAAAACAGTTTTTGTTAAATAACTTGTCAACAATTTTGCCCAAGACAGCGATTTTCTGTTAGTATGCCGGTGTTACAGTGGCGTATCGACCCAGCCCATAAACACTTACTTAAAGCATAGCGCCACCTAGTGATAAGGGTAAATGCAAAAATTGAGATTTTGAGTTGCCAATATCTTGGAACGAGAAGGTGGGAACTGCACAAAATCCGTCACGCACGATGAGCACAAAGACCTCTAAAACCACAGCACGTGCCATACAATTTCGTCCATAGGGGGCACTGTAATTGCACAAAATGTAATTTTCCCTATTATCTAGAGAATGCTAATGTTTATAACCAATTTTTTTTATTGTGCAATCTATTGATGCTCACGCATTGAAAACAGTGGTCGACGCCCACTTCCAATGAAAACAATTTCCGTAAATTTTTAATATTGCAAAAACGAATCTGAATGAACTCGTCATAGGCCGTTTTTGGGCCAGGATTTTGAATTGCCAATATCTTGGACTAAGAAAGTAGGAACTGCATAAAATATGTCATGCACAATCAACACAAAGACCTCTAAAAGCACAGCACATGCCATAAAATTGGGCCCATAGCGGCCGCTGTAATTGTAATTTAGCATTTTTCTTTCACAAATCACTCCTACACACTATACAAACACACACAATGTCATTCATTCAAAACCTACATCCATGCCCACTTCCAGGAAATCATTTCCACACAAATTCTCACCTCACAACACTGCTCTACCACACACTTATCATACCAACAGTTCCCACATTTCAATACACTGCGGCGGTCATATCATGTACCGCTATGCGGTACATCTAGTTTTTCTAAAATATCACGTGATATAACGAAAGAACCTGTTCTCCAATTAGGTAAATTACAAAACAAACGACAATGAATTAATGAATGGATTAATTATTTTTTAATTATGTACTGGTAATTGGCGTGAATATAAATATGACCAACATCCTCATAATCAGAAACCAAAATGCCATCCTTCTACCTGCTCGCACTCCTGCGTCAATGGGAGAAAGAACGCCGAGGTTGAAGACGCGCTATAGGTCGCGTTTATAGGTCTAGATCAGGGGTGCTCACTAATTTTTGGCTCGCGAGCTACTTTTAAAATGGCCATGTCGCCGCGATCTACTGAGGATGATGATGATGATGAAGACGACGATGGTGATGATGAAGATGATGATAAATCACCAAGTGTGCGTTTCATATGTACCTTTATGCAGTTTGTTTATTGATATACATGTTGCATTACACATGCAACATAGATAGTTAAATATATGCATCCATGCATAAACCTTCACAGCACAACTTTAATGCAATTGTATTATGATATAATGGACGTTTACAGCACAATTATAATAATACATTTGTATTACTATCGAATGAACCTTTAGAGCACAACTCTAATACGTTTGTAATTATCTATTGCCAGGACTTAATTAATCTGATGATGACCTGCACTGGAGGTCAGAATAGTTAGTAAGCCTCTTCCAACTGTGCACGGAACAGACGTCTTTGAAGAGACCTCGCCCGAATACAACAGGCTTTTTGACACCAACGATCTCTTTCATGCATTTTCCGCATAATGAAGTGACTGCTGCCCTGTAAACGGCATTTTTATATTCCTTCACATTTCTCAGTTCGCTTTTCACGGGGAAGTCACTGTCATAGTTTTTATGAACAGTATGGGCTAGATACAAGTTAGCGAACTAGCTAGGACTCATTCTTTGTTGCAGTTTTCCAGTAGCCGTTCTAAACCTAACAAAAACATTTAGACAACAGGCGATCTACCAGCACTGCCTAGGGTTAGATCTGGTAGGACTGGTAGATCGCGATCGACGTAGTGAGCACCCCTGGTCTAGATAAACATCCTGGGTTTCACCAACATGGAGTGCGTGCAGCGATTTTGCCTGGACCATTTTGCAACACCTACAATACATCACACAACCTCAAGTGAATGTGACAGCCAAATCAAAGTGGATGAAAGAGGCCTCAGCGATGGATATTGTAATGATCCGAGGCTTGCTTGACACTTTCAGGAAGCTTAGAAACCATTTATAGAACAGAGTTGCTGTTTAGCCACAACTCACGCTAACCCATACACACTCACTTGTAGCATAGTGCCACCTAGTTGTCCGTGTAAATTCTCATTCATTCAGCTCATGGTAGTCAAAGGAGCTAAGTTGTAAGCAAGTGGACTTCTTTTTAGATTCTGAAGTACTTTTCAGCTTTCACCCAAAAGGCTTCTTCAGTTCTGGCCTGATGATGGGGAACCAGGAGCTGTATCTCTGGATCACTGGTGGTGGAGCTGTAGACCACACCTCTCATTTCATGACAAAAGGAACACAAGTCAGCCATCAAGGTATGAATTGGAGAAAAAGTTGCTGTACTTGCCATGCTTTTTTTTTTTTTTTTTGCAGCGATATGCGCTGACTTGAAGGTTGGCATTAACATGAGCGTTCTACACGGACTCCTCAAAGCGTAATGTGCACACCGAGTTATTTGGTACTCCGTGGTATTTTCATAATCCAAAACATGAGTATTTAACATGTATTCCTGCAGTTATTGACCACTCTGTATACATATGATTCTATCACGATACATTGCGATACTGGGTATATTGCAATATATTGCGATATTCCACATAGTTCTGTGAAAATGTAAAAATAAGAGATGAATTATTAGTTGTTATTTACGATCTGGATAGGGTTAGCTGACATCTTACCAAAACTGAGTTCAATCAACACAACTCAGTTACTGAACTCAACATAACTAATTAATTTTTTGGAGCCAGAAATTGATAAAGTATATTGTGAAAATTGGTATCACGATACATTGTGATAGTGATGTTTAACTCAATATAGTATATTGTAAAAATTAGTATCACGGTATATTGCGATAATATTTTTCCACATCCATAGTTGTCAGCGAGATTAGAAAGATGAATGGTTACCAAACCAAAACAGAGCTAAAACTACGTGACAATGCGAAGCCCGCAAGCCTGGAATCACTTCCAGTGTGTGCAGTGTAGCATAGCAGCAAACGGAGCTCCTCCTCAATTCCCTATAACAATGCAGGCCACACAAATGAGGAATGTGGATGGTTGGGGCCCTCAGTTTAGAAAGCCGGGCAAGATTGTAAAAAAAACAATCATGGTCTAAAGAAGTATTATTAAATGCGGACGTCCGACCGAAAAGCTAAAACATACACAAGTTGCCATTAATGTATACCAACATTAATTGCAATAGCATTACAGCAACATCGCTACCATTTATTTTGTATTGAATTCAAGCCATCGCGTTGTGAATAGTAGACGACAATGTGAACTTATTGGTGGCTGACACTGGTACTGGTAGCTCCGAAATCAAGTTAACCCGTCTTACACAGTCCACACAAAATAGGTCCACACAATATAACTTCGCATGACAGTAAGCACACTTCATTTGCGAGCATGGCACACATACTAAGTGTAAGCTGACTAACGACATGTTTAGCCAACTGGTTATCCAAGCTAAGATTGCATCTCATCTCGCATTTTTAGTCCATCATCAATCCCAATTAAATAGCCAAAAATAACGAGACAAGTACCAAAAGGAAGTGGTTTGATTACTACCAAGTCAAATCAACCCTGACGAGTAAATTAGCCGTGAACCAAGTCAGCTAATGTGTTTACCAACTACCGTCAACTTTACAGAATGCCATCAACAGGAACGAAAACCAACATTTGCATGGAGCATTTGTATTCATATAGGAGTCGTCGCGGCTATACCTTTTAAAGGAAATACCTAAAAACTAAGTAGGTGAGGAACGCGGGCAAAAACATTATGGAGCTTCCAGACATCTTCGAGAAATGTTACATGCTGTGAATAGCTTTCGCGTGATATCGGACTATCGTGAAAACATGAGATGTTTACTGCGACTGCTATCCAATCTATCGAATACTTCCTAAGATGCCACTCTTTCAGCAATCTAAATCCAGGGGTAGATAATAATAACGTTAATGCGCCAGGGTTTCTCCCAACATTATACAGGCCACCAACAGTAGGATTGTAGACATCAAAGTCTTTTTCTGTTACAACAGCAGCTATTACATTAACCTAGCGAAATCCAGCCAGGTAACCCATCCTTGGTAGCGTCAGTTTAAGAAGATTACCTGGCCATTAGAATTACGACAGAACACACAACCATTATTGTTACTTAAAACGTAACATTTCAAATTACACCAAAATCCTTCATGGTCTGTTTTGCAATTATTGTAAAATTGTATATTAGGATTTTTGTCGGTGGTTCCAGAATCCATCAAAGAGGAAGCTCCCTTTCCCCTTTTCCACGACGACTATTCCCTAGGAATCTGCACATACAAACGAATGAACTACGAAATATTTCCGTTTTCAAAAAATAAATACTTACAGTCTTGTCTTCTTTGTCCGTTGTAGATGGTTACTCCGGCCGGTGAAAATAAATAAAACAGAACAGGTAAACCGTCTGGATCCAAACAGATATTCCTGTTACCGCTGTACTAGGATAACGCTATCGTTAGCTTACCCAGTAACCTATCTTAAAATGGCGTCTTGCAGGGCAGTTTCACCAAGAATGTAGTTCGTGTATTCCGCCGCATACAGGACCGTAGATCAAACTAAAGTCTGAGAGAAACACACACTGAACTGTTTTATGTTACTCCTTTTACATATGGTGCAATACTTAAAACAGACTGAGCGTTTTGTATGTGTTTTGTTTTTAGTCCTTGGGGAAATGTGGTTTTGGTATGCGCGGAAGGACATAGAGCAGCCCCGGGAGGGCGAGGTGATTGTACGTCGAAATTTGACTGTTTTGAAAACTTGGACATGAGACACAAACCAGCACCTTTCTGCAACCCATGAGTTCTGTTAGGCATTAGTACCTATGTTGTAATTTTTCATGTAGGCTTTATATGTTATATGATTACTTTCAAATGTGTATATTTGTTTGTTAAAACTAGCCTAAAATTCCAAATAGGACGCCAGCATTGTTACCCGCTCATAATTGGCATCAAACTTCACCTTTCAAGTTCACAATAAGGTTGCATGTGGATCGCATGCCAGGAAGATTATTTTAACTACTCAGCTCCTCCATTGCTTCTCGATTAAGATGCTGTCAGTGTCAAAGAGGATTGAAGCAGACATTAAACATGTTCTCCACAATTAAGGGTTGAAAACAGGATCTGAACTTGTCACTTTCAGAAAACTGGTTAAATGGCCATGGTGGTCATACCATTGCTAGCACGGTCATAGACCGTATTGCTGGAAATAGGACTGAATGAGCTTTGATTCCCATGATTTTGTGTTGTGGTAGCTTCAATGACAAGGTAGCAACTTAAAAAGTGTTCCATTTTTGTCCACCCTGTGTGTGTGTGTGTGTCAACTGTCAACCTTTCAAAACATGTCTTTGATGGAGGGCAGATTTTTGTCAAGCAGTCATGTCAAATTGCTAAAATCCCAAATTCGATCATTGCGAGATATTTTCCTTATATATTTTATGATCATAAAATATTATTTCATTATTTTGTTTAGTTATAACCTCTGTAAATATGTTTAGTGGAATATACATTTTTTAGTTTAAAGGAAAACTTTGGTGTAAAATGAACATTGGCATGTTAAAACATACCGAGTTCATCGCACACCATATAGCCTTGCTTCCATAGACAGTAGAAGAGAATGGACCGTGGTATGGCGTCGTTTTCAATGGGAGTCATTGAAGCAAGATTTTGAGATTTTTAATTGGTCACCAGGCAACTGCGCATGCGCCGGGTGACGTACGGTCACGTCGGCCAACGAACCCAAATACTGTACTATAAATTGAGTGGTAGATGCTCAATCACAAATCATACAGCGTACGATAATTTTCTTAATAAGTATTTTTCTACCATTATAGCTGCAATCACTTACTGGAGGGGGAGGCTACTTACCAACAAATTCCAATTTCTAAGCTTATTTTTCGAGAAATACTGATGTAAATGTTTCCCCAACATGAATAGAAAAGTAAACGGGCATGACTGTGTCTACAGCTTGTTATCCAAACAGTACGGCAAATTTTCTCCTGTGCGACAGAAACTCACCAGCCGTCGCATGATTTATGGCGTAATTTTTAACATAATTTCAGATAAACGTTTTTTACAAAGCAATGACATGACAGATTTCCGATCGAAGCACGTATGTTTTGCTGTGTCCTCTCCGGTTTACAACAATGCCAATATCAAGGTACGGATGGCTTCTCATGTAAAGTTATTTGATTTCAAAGTGACGCTAAAATGAATGGAAGTCAACGGAATGTTAAAGGCTATTGGGCCCTTTCCAGGTTGAGATTTCCCCATGGATGCTTCAACTTCCGGATATATTCCTACCCCCAGCTGCGTTATAGGCCTATCTCACTTAAAAATGGCGAACGTTCGATTTAAGCAAAGTGAGAGTATTGTTACTTCCGGTCAGCCATCTTGCCAGTTACTGAAGCCCAAATAAGCCTAAATAAGGTTTCCGGTTTACTTCCGGGTATCGGCTCAGGCCAACGAATTCTTACATTTGTGTGTCAGATTAAGAGTGTTGCATTTTCACTAGTGACGGGGCTTATAACAGAAGGACGGTGTTGAGTTTTGATCCGAATATGCGGATCATTTAACCTTATGGGCCTGACGCCTGCAAAGAGCGTGAAAATGTACACACATTCTTCTCTGTTGAATTCCTCTGGAACGGTACATCGAGATGGCATTTATACCAAACGAAACAGTTGAACAGTAGGCCAGGGCTTTACAACGTGACCTGCTTATTTTTGCGCTATCGGCGAGTTTTTTTCAATTAGCCAAAATCTCTCATATTAGAAATCTGTACAGGCATTACTCTCGTTGACATTACTCGCGAACCCGTGATAGCATAGACATTACACGCATATTAGAAGAAAGTACAGAATTTCACCTTTCCAACGACACCAAGCGCATACTTTGAACTGCATTGAATGTATCACGTTAAAACAAGTACACCAAGTAATGATTTTACAAATATCTACTTCACCCATTTTATACTCACGGTTATCAGTCAATGTATGATGTGAAGAATAGCTGAACCTACCGATTCTACTGCTATCATGCATAGATTACAATAAAATGTTTTGCATGCATAATTAAATGACACATTTGAGACAAGTGCAGTGCACTGTAGCATAATAGTAATGCAGCTCTGATCAGCTCTGATCAAAACGTGATATGAATGTTTGCCATATCATCATACCAACAACAGACAATTCCGCAACGTAGACTCGCAACAGAAAATCGCTATATGTTTCAAAACTTGATGGAGATAGCGTAGCAGGTTTAATTCTATCAGTTCTGTATTCCCTTAAAGTTTCTCAGTCACACTGCAAACAACAGGTGCACTACTGAAAAGGGGCGTGTCGTCACCTTCTCTTGCCAAACAATGAACCATTCACAACGCTGATTTTCCACGAATTTTACATGTAAAAAGCTAATGGGAGGGTCGTTAAGAGGCTGCTGCCGGCTCAACACACTAAAATTTGTAACTAACTTTTGCTATTAATATGATTAACAATCCTGCAGATACGTTTCATTCCTACAACATATGTATTCCAAAAGTAGATGATTCAAGGTTTCGAATGGTGTTACTTGCGAGTCCCTAGGACAAAAACTCGCTGAGATTTAGACTTCCCTCCTCGACTTAGGGTCAAGGAGGAGTCAAACAACCAGGTTTTGCTGTGGGAGGAGTTTCACCGTGTAGCAGTCCGCCATGGGGTCCGCTACAAGAGTGTCGCTGAACACTTCCCAGTGCACAGGACAGACCTCTGGGCGAGAGATGGAGTGCACCTGAGTGACAACCATGGAATGCTCCGCCTGGTAGATCTTCCCTGGTATGCTGCTTACCTTCACCTCTCCCCACCCCCACCTCCACCCCCTCCACAGGTAACACCTGTGCCCACATGTGCCCGTCCAAGATTAGTGGTCTCAGGAACTTCTTCCAGTCTGAGGCCTAGAAATGCCTTCGATGACGCATTGGTGAGTGTTTTTCTTTGTTAAGGAATCTGTATCAATGTATTGCTGATGTGTATATATCTATGAAATAATTGATGAAAGTGTGTAAGTGATACCTTTTCTTTGTCTTTTTTATGTGTTGTAGGTGAAGCGGGGTGTGAAGTGGTCCAAGGCTCAGTCTCTTTTCCAGAGTGTGACAAGGGTAAGTACATACTAGATGAGTAGATATTTTAAAAGTCACTGTTAGAACATCCTGTTATAACAGTACTGTTTTAATTTAACTTTAAAACATTTTAAATGGTCTTTGTGCCTACAGGGACTGTCTGCGGGTGTAAGATGCCATATTTTAGGTGAGGAAATCCTTTGCTACCCAAAGGCATTCCAAAGGCGGACGACAACCCCAGAACCAGTAAGTATAGAAACAGTGGTGCTGTCATATTTATGTTTAAGTTGTCATGTACTATTCTTAATACTTTTTTGTATTTGCAGGCAATGCCTGGATGTGGACAGCCTCCAGTGACAAATCGAAGGACAGAACCGAGGGCTGAACTGGAGGCAGACCCAAGAACAGCCAGGCCAGTAAGTGTTCTGCTTGTGCCTGGTTCTGTCAGTAAGGGGAAGAGTGGAATTGTGGGGGCCAGGAAGAGGAGCAGGTGGGGTGAGGCAGTCAGAGAAAGTGGAATAGAGGTCAGTGCGGGTGGGAGAGAGGAGGTGGGAAAGAGGACAAGTGAGGATTGTAGGGGGAGTGGGAGAGAGGAGGTGGGAGAGGGGAGAAGTGAGGATATTAGGGGGAGTGGGAAAGAGGAGGGCAGGAGGAGGGGGAGTGAGGAGTATGGAACAGAACAGAAATTAAAAGGAGGCGTGAAGGCACGTAAACGGAAAAATTATAAAATCAATTATGTTAGAGTGGCTCAAACAATTAAGCAGCTCCAAAAACAGAATAGCATAAAAAGTTAAGGGTTTTGGGATATTGTTGCAAAGTCACTAAATTGGCCACATGGTAGGTCCTCAGACTTAAGAAAAAGTTCACTTCTTTTAAAAATGATATGAAGAGAAAATCGCAAAAACATAAGGCATCTTGTGGAGAGTGATGAAGACAGTGTAAGTCAGCAGTCCCTCACTAACAACAATCTCCACTGTTCAGATGAGTGCTTAGATGAAATGGTTATTGACTCCCATATTGAAGATACACCAGCGTTTTTACATGAGAATGAGGTGATAGACATGGATACCAAACTGATCAGTTCAATCAGTAGTCCAGTTACTGAAGACACATTACGTAGTGTATTAGGACAAGAGTCTTGTTTAGGGCCATTTAAACATGCCTTGGAAAAAACTGCCGTATTTACTTTAGAACGTCAGGAGTGGGAAAAAGTTTTTACAAGCAATACAGAATGTAATCGATTCTCAAACCAGAACTGGGTTAATACTTTTGTGGATAAATTAAAGGGCTCTAACCCATACTTTAAATTAAAGGGCTCTAACCCATACCCATACGACCCACTGGATTTAGTGCATCCAACTGTAGCCTGGTGTGGAGACCTAGGTTTAGACGATGAGCTTACATTTAGAACCACTTATCAGTGTGATGCCTGCAAGGACTTAAGGTTTTCCAGTGTTGTTGTTGTGAATATTCATCAAGCTGGTGATGTTGGGGAACTTTTGCAGTTGAAAATGAAGGAGCATTTCAGTGAAAGGCTATGTAATATTTGTATTAACTCTGGGGTAGTGATTGAAAAAACGCCAGATATTTTAATTGTGACTTTACCAAGAGCTCAAATGAAGTCAGTTATACGCAAGTCTATTTCCTGTGGTGATTTCATTACTATCGATGCGAGTCAAAATAGGCCAGTGAGGTACAGGAAGAAATCAGTAATATGCCATCGCGGTCAGGCTAATCATGGGCATTATTGGGCAGTACTGTACGACAACATTATGTGTACAAAGGTGGGTGATATGACAATAGCCACACATAACCAGAAATCTGTCAGTGTTGACAAAAGTGGGGTAGTATACATTTTTGAGAAACATGATAGTCAGGAGTATAGTGAAACTTTCCAGAGTGCTGAATGGCAATGTGGCAGTGCCAATAATGAAGTGGCCCTTTTAACTAAAGTTATTGTCTGCCATTTTAAGCTATTGTTTTCATTATGTGCAGCATATAATAGATTATTGACAGACTTAGGTAAAGCAAATCAGATGACTCATTCAACTAGCCTTTAGAAACTTAAAGTGCACTTAAGAGTTGGAGTACAGAGGCTTTAATTGAGTGTGGTATGCCTTTAGATTATGAAGGAGGGATTCAGGCAATTGAACATGCTCTTTGCGACACAATCAAAGCCACAAATATGCTTAGGAATTCTTTTCAGGTGCAAATTCTGCATATAATATCTTGTGGCCAGTGTTCATATAGTCCTCTGGCTAAGGTAAAGTGCTGTTCAAATTTAGTGATTAGAACAGTGCAAGACCTTCAAAACATAAATCTTGTATGTTGTGCAGTGGAGACTGAAGAAGTTATGTGTAGCTATTGTGGTTATCAGTGTGCCAAAGGGGAGAGGTTTATAAGCCATTTACCTGAAAATGTAATTGTAGCTATTGATAGTCCATCTGGCACTTTGGAAGACAGTGTATCATTATGTACAATCTTTAAAAGACACATCTTCAAGCTTTGTGGTGTAATACTGTGTTTAGATTTGTTGCCGTATTTCATGTTCATAAGGTTGGACAGGAATACTGGCGGTCTTCCAGTGGTGACCAGTGGTGGGTCTGATCAGCGGAGGCAATGAGGCCCCGTACAGAGAGGAGGTGGCTCAGCTCAGCAACTGGTGCACCGACAACAACCTGTCCCTCAACGTGGACAAAACTAAAGAACTGGTCATTGACTTCAGATGGACTTTGCATAAACACAACCCACTGTGCATCAACAACCTCCCAGTACAGATTGTCCAGAGCACAAAGTTTCTGGGCATACACATAACTGACGACCTCTCATGGACTCTCAACACCACACACATCACAAAGAAAGCCCAGCAGCGTCTGTACTTTCTGAGAAGTCTGCGGCAACTGCACTGTGAGGCAACTGCACTGTGAGGACAGCCGAAAAGATCACTGGAGTCTCTCTGCCCCCCCTCTCAGACATCTACAGCTCCCGCTGTCTGCGGAAAGCCAGGAACATCATCAGAGACACTTCCCATCCCTCCCATGGACTATACACCTTACTACCATCTGGTAGAAGGTTCCACAGCATCACTGCCCTCACCTCCAGAATGGGGAAGAGCTTCTTCCCGCAGGCAGTCAGACTGCTGAATAACCTGTAGGGCAATATTTTTGGACTGTAATTTCTTAGTAACTCAGGTTACAAACCAGCGCGTCACAGCACACTGCACCTTATGCCCCCGCACTTTTCTGCTGCTACTACTTATATTTATTTAGAATAGTCTTTTGTTTACAAATCATACCACTACCCTGCTGCTATTATTTATATTTATGTAGAACAGTCTACTGTTTACAAATCACACCACTAGCCACAGTGCTCTGCTAAAAGCCATGCCCTGTCTAGAGTGTTTGTTCTAGGTCACCTGCAAACTTGACCTGCCTTGTTTACAACTGTGTTGTATTGTTCACTACTGTGTTGTACTGTATGTACAGATGTGTACAGGAGTGTGTAAGCGTGCGTGTGTAGTCGTGTGTGTGAGTGCGTGAGTGTGTGTGTGAGTGGGTGAGTGAATCTGTGTAGTCCCTCAATAGTGTATGTAGGCACTATTATGTATCTGTCTTGTCTATACTGTGTTTTAACAGTTACGTGTACCACCAATTGTTCCCGGTGAAACATTGTCTCGTCTCACTATGTATATGGCTGAAACGACAATAAAAACCTACTTGACTTGACTTGACCTACTTGACTTGACTTGACAGTGGTGCATTGAACTTGATGCGCAACATGTTGTCACGTGGAAGCAACTTGTTGGTTTGGTGGCTGATAGTGAATCAGTTTTGCTATTATTCAACAGAAATTCTGAGGAAAGTGTGTTAGAATTAAATGTGTACACAGTGGATCACATGTGCACTGCATCCTGCAAGGTCACCAGTGGTGTTACACTACTTTGAAAGGGGTGAAAATAAGTGAGGAGGACTTGCGGTGTTTAACAGATTGTTCAGCGTGGTTAAATGATGGTATTATTGATAATTACATTGCTGGATTCATTAGTGTGGTAGGAAATGATAGAGTTCTTGGGGTGCCAGCAACATTTATATCAGAGTCTTCAAAGTTTATACATCAGTAATTATGATTGGATGCCTTCCATACCAAAGAATGGTAGAAACTGGTGGAATTATGATACAGTTGTCATTCCTGTAACTACCAGTGATCATTGGAATTGTATTGTAATTTACATGGGGACAGCAAAAAAAGTGGAGTCATGTACATACATGTTGATGTAATGGATTCATTATATACAATTAACCTCAGTATGTCACGGAAAGCAGACAGACGGATGCAGACCCAATAGCGTAATTTCTCACAAAGTTTTTATTGAGGGTTCGGGGAAAAATGGGGAGAAAGTCAACAGCCCGGAAGGGCGGAAAAGTCAATGGTGAATCGCTCGCCGAGACACCCAGGCAGGCGGGCAGGAGTAGACAGCCGGCGGGCTGGAGAATCAGGGAAAACCAGGGACGGACCAGGGGCGAAACCAGGAGCAGGTGAGTCAGCCGGGCCGGGGTCGTTACCAGGGCAGTCGAGCAGAGCAGAGTCGAAGGCAGACGGAGGTCGAGACCAGAGGCAGGTAAGTCAGCCGAGCAGGAGTCGTTACCAGGGCAGTAGAGCAGGGCAGAGTCGAGGACGGGCAGGAGTCGTTCACCAGGGCAGTAGAGCTGGGCAGAGTCGAGGGCAGGCAGGAGTCGTTCACCAGGGGAGTAGAGCAGGGCAGAGTCGAGGGCAGGCAGAGGTCGGTACCAGGGAGCTGAAGAGCCAGGGAGAGCCAGGGACGGACCGGGGTCGAAGCCAAGGGCTGGAGAGTCAGGCAGACAGGAGTCGGTACCGGAGGACTGGAGATTCTGACAGACAGACAGGGGAGAACACAGGAACAGACGGAAGACGAGCAACACCGGGAATACACAGCCAAACAGACGCAGAGAAGTCAGGAGTCAAAATAGCTTGCCGAGGGAATACACCGTGGTTCGCAGACGGACTGACAAGGAGGGAGTGAGAGAGGCGAGTATAAGTAGTGGAAACCCCGGGAAACTAAACGAGCGTGAACGAGGAGTGCAGGTGAGTAGAATGATTGAATAACCCGTGATGATCACAAACCAGGAAGTGCAGGAGAGACGGATGATTACCGCAATCGTGAAACGAGGGGAGCGAGTGAGAGAGATAATCTAATGAGGGTCTAAACCAGGAAGTGCAGGTGAGACGGATGATTACCGCAATCGTGAAACGAGGGGAGCGAGTGAGAGAGATAATCTAATGAGGGTCTAAACCAGGAAGTGCAGGTGCAGTGAAACACGGTAGATTGAACCTAAAAGACTAGTAAATGGGTGACAAAGAAAAACCACATACGAAAAACTCCCAAGCCTAGAGCGAAACCGTGACACAGTACTACAGAGCATATTAATTGTTTGCAGAGATATTTAGTCTGCCAGTACATTGCACTGCATGGTCAAGTTTTAAATGTTAGATTCGTTGTTACACATGTCAGCAAGTGCGCAGAATTTGTCAGACAGGACGATGGTAGTAGTTGTGGGTTGTATGTTTGTCTGTTTGCCAAAAAGGTGATTTCAGGTATAAATAATATCACTGGCAAATCAGCGGATATGCGGAGAACAATCCTTCACGATCTGGGAATGTAGTAGTCACATTGGTATATTGGTACTTCAGTCTTTCCATCAGCTTTCTGTCTTTGTAATTTGTAATCCCATTTGTAACCATAGCTGTAGAGTAAACCATTGTTTCACTTTTAATTGCAAATAAAATAATTTATGTTTTTTTGAAATTTATTGAATTTATGTACAAAAGAAGTTTTGTCCTACATATTGTGTGTTGTTGTTGTAATGTTTTGTTGAGGGGGCACAATTTTTTGTTTTTCCAGCCCAAAAATATAGCCATATGTTATTATGTGATTTAATAGGTGAACGGTTATTAGGCCCTGTATGCCACGCGGACGATAATTCCCCACTTTTTCTTTCAGAATGTGATTCTAGGCTGTCTGCTGAGTAGATTCAACCCCTATATTAAGGGGGCACAATTTTTAGTTTTTCCAGCCCAACAAGTTATATATAGCCATACATTATTATGGGATTCAATGGGTGAACAGTTATTAGGCCCTGTACGCCACGCGGACGATAATTCCCCACTTTTTCTTTCAGAATGTGATTCTAGGCTGTCTGCTGAGTAGATTAGACCCCTATATTGAGGGGGCACAATTTTTAGTTTTTCCAGCCCAACAAGTTTTATATAGCCATATGTTATTATGGGATTTAATAGGTGAACGGTTATTAGGCCCTGTACACCACGCGGACGATAATTCCCCACTTCTTCTTTCAGAATGTGATTCTAGGCTGTCTGCTGAGTAGATTAGACCCCTATATTGAGGGGGCACAATTTTTTGTTTTTCCAGCCCAAAAAGTTTTATATAGCCATATGTTATTATGGGATTCCATAAAATATTATACTAGGTAGGCATAGCACTGAATAGATTGATCCCTTTTAAAAATAGTCTGTAAAAATTAGTATGATAAACTGATAAATTCTTTTTTTCCTTTTAATGATATTAGAAAGTCATGATTACAATTGAGCATTGAGCTGATAATATTGGCTGTTTACACTAATTGCAAAGCATTAGGCAACTGATGGATCTATGTCAGCACTTCTGATTATGGCTAATGTACTGTATGCATGAGCAGCTTGTCTGTAAGGTTAGATATTTTAGCATACAAGATGTTTCTATACACTGTATAAAGAATTCACGGCTGTAGCGTTCCCAAATCCGAAAATAACAAACAACAGTTTTCACTAGGACTACCTCCAACAAACGGCAGTCAGTTGAGGAATTGCAGTTTTGTTTTTTTGGCAGCATACCGACAGTCGGTAAGAAACCAGTGAAAGGTCGGACTTTTCAAGCTAGCTGGAAAAGCAAATACCCATGGATAGTTTACGATGCATCAAAATATAAGGTCTTTTGTGAAGTTTGCACTGCAGCCAAAACCATGGGTGCCCCTCTCCCATCCACAGCACAAGACCAAGACTCTTTAAGAGCTTTTGTACGGGATGGTTTTTCCAGCTGGTCCAAAGCACTGGAGCGTCTTCAGACTCATGAGAAGTCAAATGTACATAGGGCTGCAGTAAACACTATTGCTGCGGGCAAAGCAGGTGTAAACGTGGCTGCTTCAATGTCTCTTGGTAAACGGAAACAAATGACAGAAGCAAGAACAGCGTTGTTAGCCATTCTGTCTTCAGTCCAACATCTTTCATGCCAAGGTTTGGCCATCCGAGGAAACTTGAACCAGTTACTGCAGTTACACGCCAGAGACATCCCAGAGTTAAGGTCATGGCTCGCACGCACGGAGAACAAGTGGCTCTCACATGACATTTTTAACGAGATGACAGAGATTATGGCCCACGATGTACTGAGAACACTGATTGGAGAAATCCAGTCCGATTTTTATTCCGTGATAATGGACGAAACCGCCAACATTGCATTCAGAGAGCAGGTGTCCATTTGTTTTCGCATCGTTTCTGATAACCTGGAGCCAGAGGAACACTTTGTTGGATTTTATGAGACTTCAACAACCACAGCAGACGCGCTCTTTCAGCTGCTAAATGACGTGTTGATGAGATTCGCATTGCCACTCAAGAAATGCAGAGGGCAGTGTTATGACGGTGCGTCAAATATGTCTGGTGTTAAAGCTGGTTTGCAAGCACGCGTGCTGGAGCAGGAGCCTCGGGCGCAGTATGTGCACTGCACCGCACATTTGATGAATTTAGTTGTGCATGACGTCGCCCAAAGCATTCCTGCATGTCGGAACTTTATGTCCATCATCCGTGAATTGATAACTCTCATTAGAAATTCACCAAAACGACTCGCCTGGTTCAGGGAGTTCCAAGGTGCAGAATCACCAGCGTTGAGGCCTCTCTGCCCCACTCGCTGGACTGTGAAGGCAGCCTCTTTGCAATCCATTGCGGCAAACTACAGTGCTTTGGTGGACTTTGTAGAGGATATGAGCGCAAACGACAAATGTGATGCAGGGGGTAAAGCCAGTGGCCTGCTAGTGCACCTACAGAAGTTCGGGACCTTTTATACTTTGCAGCTCATGCTCACTTTCTTCTCTCGCGTGGAGACGGTTAACATCGCACTCCAAAAGTGCCAACTACGTACACACAGCGCGAGGGAAATGCCCGACACACTGAGAGGGGACCTGAAGGTAATTCGGGAAGGATTTGCTGAATTCTGGGAAAACACTACTGCAGCAGCAGATGCCTTAGGTTTGGAAACCCCGGTTTTGCCCCGACTAAGGAAAATTCCCCGCCGGTTGGAAAACACTGTTGCGCCGGCACACAGCTTCCAGACACCTGACGAGCTGTACCGACATCAGTATGTCCAAGTTATCGACTCAGCATCAGCATCCCTGGATTGCAGATTTAGTCCTTCAGCATTCAAACATATGCAAAATGTTGAGGAATTTGTCACAGGTAAATGCGACTGCAACAACATCATGCAGTTTTACCAGGATGACTTGGATGCAAGCCGACTCACCCTGCACCGTGACATGTGCATGGACATAGCGAAGCAGAAAGGAGTTTGCTTGGCAACTTTTCAGGATGTTGTGGACTTTCTCAAAGGGGACAGTGGAGAGAATTTGAGAACCCTGTTGCCGGAGCTCACAAAACTTGCCCTCACTGTGCCAGTAACATCATGTACTTCAGAACGGTCATTTTCTGGTCTTCGACGTTTGAAGACCTACCTGCGGTCCACGATAGGGCAAGCGAGGCTGAACCATGTTGCGCTACTAAACTGTCACAAGAAATTATCAAGAAATTTAGACCTGGAAACAATTGCGAACCAGTTCATACAGCGCACTGCGTCCAGGGGCAACACATTCCTCATCAAGTAGGCTACTGAGTGTGCGTGTTGGATTTTGTTTCTTACAAATTACGCTGCCGCCTATATTGACGATGTGGTTATCCACAGCTCTATGTGGGCAGAACATCTTCTACATCTGAGTGATGTCTTCCAGAGAATTCGTCAGGCGGGGCTGGTGGTAAATGCCGGTAAGTGCTAGCTCGCCAGACCTGAGGTGTCCTACCTGGGATATGTCCTAGGTGGTGGCACAATCCGACCCCAAGCTAGTTGCCATCCATTAAGAAAGGGGTCAGGTCCTTTTTTTGGATTCGTTGGCTGTTATAGACATTTTATACCTGTCTTTTCCAGCTGTACTGCTCCTTTGACAGAGCCTTGTGAGGAACAATATGGTGCCAGGAGTAACTCTAGCTTTTGATGGAATCGTTGACTGGCAATCGAGCAGGATGAACCTCTGCGCCCAATATTTACGGTATGTATGGATGGTGTTTGTGTATATGAAGTGTTTCAGGTCTCTTAGCCGAACCCTGGAGAGAAAGCCACAAATGTGCGACCATTTTACTACATTCAATCATGCAGAACTCGCCCCTCCTGTGAAAGAAAATGAGGAGGTGTGGTACTTACCTATGTATATACCACCCACGCAAGCCAGACCAAATACACGTTGTTTTTGCGCCCAGTATAGAGTTTTTTTTCTGAATCATGTACTACTCACCGGGCCCGACCTGAACAACAGCCTGCTAGGTGTGCTGATGCGTTTCAGGCTGGAAGCAGTTGCCATTACAGCTGACGTGGAACAAATGTTTCACAGCTCTCTGGTCAGAGAAGGCCATCGGAAGTTTCTCAGAGTTCTCTGGCATGCCAACAACCACGAATATCATATTTGACCCTCTTGGCATCCTTACTCCAGTCACTATGCAGGGTACGTTATTGCTTCGCGAACTAACAGCAGGTCCTCTTGATTGGGATGCTGCACTGCCTGAGGAAAGGGAAGCTAAATGGACAGCATGGAAAAACTCTTTGCAAGATCTCATGGACTTTCAGATACCTTGAAAGTACTGTGGTGATTCTCTCACTTCAGCACAAATACTTGAAGTCTACATGTTTTCAGATGCCTCCATCACAGCAGTGGCACACTTGAAGGTACTAGACTGTGATGGAACCTGCCACTACTAGGCAAAGCAAAGCTTGCACCTCATACAGTGCCTCGGTTGGAGTTAGAAGCTGCAGTTCTAGCAGTTGAGCTATCAGAGTTCATAGTCAGTGAGTTGGGTGTAACTCTGCATGCCCTTGAATTCTATACCGATAGCAGAGTTGTACTGGGCTACATGCACAACTTAAAGAGGCGGTTATATGTGTATGTCAGTAATCGTGTTCAGGGAATTCGAAAGTCAACCACGCCAGAGAAGTGGCACTGTGTTCCAAACAGCCTCAATCCTGCAGACCACACTACAAGATCACTTTATGTAGTAGAACAGTCTACTTGGCTCACAGGTCCGGCCTTTCTTAAGTCTTGGTCCACAGGAAAACCTCCTGCTGCTCGTTTGATCTAGTTAGCCCAGACACAGATGCGGAAGTACATCCAAACTGCACAGTTTTGGCAACACAGATAAAGGACCCTCAGCTTGTTTCCCAGCGCTTTGATAAGTTTTCAACATGGCAGTCTCTCGCTCAAGCAATCAGAGTTCTCATTCACATTGTGGAAACCTACAAGGTTCCTGTTGATCATCGGGTTGATTGTCACAGCTGGCACTTCTGCACACGACCTCAAACAACTGAAAACTTCTCAGAGGCCTCAAAGCAGCAAGATGCCTATGATGATAAAATCCAAAAGGAAGTTGAACCCAACTTTGGACCATGAAGGCTGCTTAAGAATAGGACGAAGACTTACACATACTTCCACAGAGAATGCTGAAAGACATCATATCATCGTGAGGTATTTCCATGAGCGCATCAAGCACCAAGGTCGTCTGTTCACTGAAGGTGCAATCAGAAGTGCTGGATACTGGATCATAGGAGCAAGGAGGTGCATCAACAGAGTCATCCATAAGTGTATTACCTGTCAGAAGCTTCGTGGGAAGGCGCTTGAACAGAAAATGGCTGACCTTCCTTCTGATCGACTCAGTATGTCCCCACCGTTTATGTATGTCGGCCCTGATGTTTTTGGGCCATGGATGGTTGTCACAAGCAAGACACGGGGTGGCTCAGCAAATTGAAAACGATGGGCTGTCATATTCACGTGTGTCAGTATACCCGCAGTACATTTTGAGCTCATTGAATCACTTGAAAGTTCCAGCTTCATCAATGCATTGTGGCGCTTTTTTGCATAGAGAGAACCATCAATGCTTATCCACCCTGATCGTGGGAGTAATTTTTTAGGCGCCTGTAGGGAGCTAAGCATGCTTTCCAAGGAGGCAAGTAAATGGCTTCCTAACAGATGAAGGTTGCCAGTGGATTTTCAACTCTCAACATGCGTCCCACATGGGAGGGGCCTGGGAGAGACTCAGAGTCTAAAATTCTCCTGGCTACCCCACTATGCTTCTTCAGTTGCCCTCTCAACTCACACAGGAAGTGCTGTCGACATTCATGGCTGAAGTGTCTGCCATAATGAATGCTAGACCTATTGCCGCAATATCTAATGACCTGGATTCACCTGCTCTGTTAACTCCAGCGATGATGACACAGAAGGCCAGTAATTTGTCTCCCCTCCTGGAACATGCGACAAGGACGCCTGCCGCCAAAGGTGGAAGCAGGTGCAGCATCTTGCCAACACATTTTGGGAGCGATGGAAGAAAGAGTACCTGGCCACTCTACAGAGTCGTTGGGAATGGCAAGTGAGTAAGCCCAACATCAAAGGAGATGTCATTCTCCTAAAGGTTAGTCAGTTGAAAAGGAACCAGTGGCCAATTGGACTCGTCACCAAGACTATCCACAGCAATGACGGTAAAGTCAGGAAGATTGAGTCTAAGGTCTAAAAACAAGGAACTGTCAAGACCTTCTTTAGGCCAATCTCTGAGGTGTTTTTTCTTTTGTCTTCAGATACATGAATGAGACGGTCTGTTAATCTTTAAATGTTTGTGTTATGCATAGTGGTATTTCAAAATCCCAGGCAGGGAGTGTAATGTCTCTGCTTAGAGCTCCACCTAGTGGATATGTTAGGTAGAAGTTTAAGGTTTAGAACAGTATTGTAGTCATGGATACGGTATCCATGTTTGCTATTTGTGTGTGGTTAATTTTTAGTCACACAGTCAGTCAGCAGTTCCTCACCCCTTTTTTTAATCGTATAAGAAAATCTTTGGGTGTGCATATTTTCACACTGTCATTATGATAAATTGTTAAGTTGATAAATGAAGCTGCATACATACTGTAAGCGCAAAAATCAGATTTGATTTTTGCAGCGTGGGTAGTCTACCATATGACCTCTCACTCGGGGTTCCAGAATTGGGCTGAGGATACACGCTCATTTCCGCAACTACTGGCGACAGAAATCGCCTGATTTCTCAACATATGGCTTCGTGTACTCGGCCTGCTCGAGTCGAGCGCTCGGCGAGGACTCAGACCTTGATTCATACCTGAGTCTTTGCCGACTGTTGTAATCGAGCTGCTTTCAGGCCGTAGACTTTTTGGTGTTTGGGATGTGAGGCGGCAGCTGTTTCCTTGCGAGATTAAGTGGGCTCTTGACATCCTCAAGTATTACACAAAATATCCATAAATTGCAATTTTACATTAACATGCCCTTACATGCCAAATGTCTGTCATTACGCTATATTAATCTATCTTTTAGGGAGGAACATTTAGCTCCTTGGTTACTGCCCCAAATTCTACAGTATGCTTGTTACACGTTCAGGTATGACTGGTTAACTATGCTGAACTATAGTTAAACTATGCAAACTATGAGTTGCAGCAAATTGCAAATGCTGAAACTACCATAATAATATTCTGTTGGCTAATTACAGGGCTCAACGTTAACCCAAATTATGGAAATCAGTAATAACTGAACTTGTAACAGTTTTATTGCAAAGCCAAGTGTTATGGTGAAATTAGATCTTGTGTTTGTTGAGGTAAGACCAAATTATTGTTGAGTATAGCAATCGTAGCATCCTAGCTAGAAGGCTAACAAACGTAACAGTTATACCATGATTAACATTAGCCTTTCATTTGTGGCATGGATAACATAATCATGCAGAGAGAACAGTTGCATACCTTCATCTTTTGCTCGTTTCTACTCTTCTAATGGCTTTGACCTCCTTCTGATTGTCACTAGACAGTCAACATACTGTATTTCCCATCACCGAACACTGTCACTGCCGACCAGGAGTAAGACTAATTCACCTTGGTGACCGCATAATCGTTTTGTATTGCCCTTTTTATTAACCCTTTCACATAAGTAAAAACTGTAATATTAAATATAATATTAGGACTGAAATGTGCATTATTGGGAAGAAAGCTGATGTGTGACTGACTTTCGCTCACTAATTGCAGAGTATTGCCCACTTGTGCATTTAAGAGGTGCAGAGGTGAACTGTCCCCCACACCCCCGCGTCCCCTCCCCTTTCCCCTTCTCACACAGATTCTGTGCACTGGGCCTTCTCAGCAGCCAGAGGGGGTGCCAATTTGCCAATTTCCTACACAGTGATATGATAAATAATAAAAACATTTTTGATTATATATTTTTTCAAGCGCCTGTGAGGCCACTGGCGCCTTTCACGAAATCCCGCCCAAGGCGGCTGCCCTACTCACCCCCGTCAAGAACCGCTACTGTCAAGAATTACCTGTTGGCACCTGTCCTTGCAGCCGTACAGGTTTACGATACAGGGCAGGTAAGGGCAATATGATAGCCAACTTCCTGTCACACCATGACATGGACACGCAGTCTTAAGGGGGGGTGTAACAGGGGTGTGTAACAGGTATGCACCGTCACTGCAGCCAGGTGCTGCTATCAGCAAGAGGTTACAAACACTGCTGCATTAGAGGCAACTCTCTGCCTGTGTCGGTTAATGATGTTTGTTTTTTCCGTTCAGCATTATTCTGTGTAAAAACATTTGTAGCAATCATTCAGCCTGCATATCCATAGTTAGATCCGTAGTTAGATTCTGTGGCCTGTTTCGCAGGTTTAAATGTCCTGTCATCTTCTGGATTCCAGGAAGTGAATCGGGTCAATGTTTTAAAAAATGAATTTATGCTGCTGTCTTGTTATTGGCTTTACCTAAGTCCAGCAAATGTATTTTAAACCTGAAAAGTTTGCATGAAAAGTTTGATTCATGGAATGTTGTTTTAAGCTGTTGTAAGGTTCTGGATTCAAGGATGATTACTCTGAATGAGCACAACAGAGGAATTTGCATTATCACAAAAAAATGGTGCTTCAGAGGAGCTCCCCCACTGCATGCTCTTGTGTTTAGTTGGGTGTCCTTATCTGTGCCCTGCCAACATGTGGTGTGGAGACCTACTCAGGTCATCCTTAGGACAAAGATATGAGAAATAAGGGTATTTTATATTGTGGATAATGCTATGAGATTTACAGGTCATGTTTGGTCTTATTGTGATGGTCTCAATGTGAGTGGTATACTGGTCTCAGTTCTGAAGCAGACAAGCAGGTTATTCTAATAACGATCTCAGATCCTAAGGTAGTGCGAGGCAGTGGGCTGTCTCCAACCCCCCTGCCCCAAGGTAACACTTGATGGTGGGACCTCAACAAAGGACCAAGACTGGGTATTTAAGGGAAAGATAGTGAAAAACTCTTTGAGCTGTCTTTGACCTATGACGCTCCCACATGCTGTGTGTGTCTCTCTCTCCCTCTGTCTTTCTTGTTTGGGGTTTTGTTTCATTTCTTTTATATCTTTGGTTTATTTGGTCATTATGATGATCATGATCAGAAGCTCAATGATTCACTTTAAACATGTAATGTATGTTGATTTTAGCAATGTGTGTTCTCGTTTAAGGTGGTTCGGATGCAGCGATGTTACGGCCCCGCTAGGTCTTTTGCTGTTTTTGTGCCTGACTGATTAACTATCTGCAGGTTTCTAGGGGGCTGGACTTCGCTAATTGCTGGTGAGCTGCTCCAGGTGTCTCACCAGCTTTAAAAGATGGCTGCCTCTCCCATTCTGGGGCCATTTTCTTTTTGATTTTGACGCAGCCAGCACTCAGAACATCTCACATCCACCAACATGCATGCATTACTGATGACTGACTTTAACCCACCTATTGTTTTGTTTGTAATTTAGTTAATAAATATATTTTGTTAAAAATCCAACCTCTCGCCTCCCTCTTTTTGTTGCGGCCTTGGCACAGGGTCGTAACAAATGGGGGCTCGTCCAAAACACCAATTATCATTTGGTTTGCCGTTTGAGTCGCACATTTGTTCGTGTTTTTGTGATTTTTGTGAAAGTGTTGCTCCCTGAGGTTCACATGCTTTGTCATTTGGTGTCACTTGCCTTGCCTTGCTCAGGTGCAGGATGGCTTGTGAATTTGAAGTCCAGGTAAGGAATCTAGCATTCGGTGCGTGTAGCGCACATTTGGACATTAGGCTGCTTTGGTTTTGGTTTGTGTTCTCGCACATTTTGGTTACAATACCATTTTGGAAGTGTGAGATTTGTGCTTGGTAATACTGGCTTGAGTGCCAGGTGTAAGTTCTTTCAGCTTAATGCTGTTATGTGTTACATGTGCGACATTCATTTTGACATGCTCCTTGGCTTGTCTTTGGTATTACTTTTAGCCATACTTTTGGTATTTTTGTGCATCTGTGAAATACAAATCTCTTGTCCTGCATTGAAGAGTGCTTTGCACTTTTAAAGGGGGGTGAGGTTGCATAATTTGGATTTTGTTTTTGGCTAAATTCTGTGGTGGTGTAATTTTGTTGATATTCACCATCTTGGTTTTGGGTTGCACTTTGCTAATGTGTTTTTGTCTAGCTGTATAAGGTACGTAGGTTGCATACAAACTTCCCCTGATGGGTGTAGAATGTATCCTTCTGGATGCATTTTGTTATTTTGCTTATTTTTTATTTCTTTGTTTTTGGGCAGCCAACGTGGTTGTCAGCAGTTGTCTCGGGGGCACCTCCAAGGCTTGGGTAACTGCTCGCCAATTGGCAGTTTTCTCAGGTCTTTGGGTTAGCGGTGCGCAAGTACCCGCCACATGGCTGCCTGAAGATTAGGGTCTACTTAGGAAGGTAGCTTATTGTTATCTAGAGAGTATGGGGAAGGTTTGTATGAACATTTTGGATACAGCTGGTCTTTAGGAATTCTTCTGGTGGTTCTGTTTGAGCAAATGTGCATATCCCTTTGTCTACAGGTTGAAGTTGCTTAGTGGTTTTCTACTGGCTTTAATGTCATTCTGTGTGGTTTTTTTAGTTTGTATTTCTACCATGTCATCTTGTAAGTCTTGCTTTCTAGGGCCCAGGAAGCTGAAGTGCTGTGATGAGATTGAATGGAGGGTGCAGACTGTTTGTATAGATTAAGTACTACATACTGTAGTTTTAATGTTTTTCCATATTGGATTGTGTTTTTGTGTTTGGCCTGTTTTGTACTGTTTCAGAAACCTATGGTTTCTGTTTTATGGGGGAGGGTGTTACGGCCTGCTAGGCCTTTTGCTGTTTTTGTGCCTGACTGATTAACTATCTGCAGGTTTCTAGGGGGCTGGACTTCGCTAATTGCTGGTGAGCTGCTCCAGGTGTCTCACCAGCTTTAAGACGGCTGCCTCTCCCATTCTGGGGCCATTTTTTTTTTTTTTTTTTTTTTTTTTTGATTTTGACGCAGCCACACAGCACTCAGAGCATCTCGCATCCACCAACATGCATGCATTACTGATGACTGACTTTGACCCATCACATTGTGTTTGTTTTGTTTGTAATTTAGTTAATAAATATATTTTGTTAAAAATCCAACCTCTCGCCTCCCTCTTTCTGTTGCGGCCTTGGCACAGGGTCGTAACAAGCGATAGTTGCCCTATTTAATAAGCATACCATAGGAAACGTGTTTGTTGGGCTGAACCAGCGATGTATACAAAAAACATCATGTAGTTCAATGTCAGGTAGAAACAGTTGCATTACACCCAGCCTACATTGCAGACGATTTATACCCCAAAGTATCCCAACAACCTGTTTGTAAAAGTTTGACGCTGTTGTAAGATGTCACATTGTTAAATTGACCCACTTAAGTGATACGGAGCAGAAAATGGAAAAAAATAGAAGGAGCTGCAAATAAACTTGAGACAACTGTGCAATTATTCGGTTAAAACATGTCAAATGTTGATGTTAGCAATGCGTGTTGTTACTGAGGGGAGTTGGAAGCAAAGACAGTTGCTCTTTAATTAAGAATAATACGTCTACAACCCTCCTCACCCTCCTGCTGCCACAGACCTCAACCCAGACAACTTTGCCACCTTCTTCACTGAAAAAATAGCAAACATCAGCAAGCAATTTAGCGATCCTCCCTCCTCTGCTGAAAACTCACCCCAAGTAACTACTTGCACTGTAGTTACTCTGTAAATTTACTCCACTCTCAGAAGGTGATGTCTCTAAACTCATCGTTGAGAGCCGTCCCACCACCTGCCCACTGGACCCGTTGCCAACAAGCCTGCTTCAAGACATCACTCCATCAGTGGTCCCAGCAATTACATCCATCATGAACTCCTCGCTATCCTCTGGCACCGTCCCCTCTGCCTTCAAACAAGCAAGGATAACACCTCTACTGAAAAAGCCTACACTCAACCCAGCACAGGTTGAAAACTACCTGTCTCACTGCTTCCCTTCCTATCCAAAACCCTGGGAAGGGCAGTTGCAAAGCAGGTTACCAACTTCCTAAATCAGAATGGGCAACTGGACCCAAAACAATCTGGCTTCAGAAGTGGCTATTCAACTGAAACAGCATTATTGTCTAACTGAAGCTCTGAGGACTGCAAGAGCGGAAGGGCTATCCTCTGTCCTCATCCTACTAGACCTATCAGCAGCCTTCGACACGGTCAACCACAAGATTCTCCTTAGGATACTCACATCCATGGGAATCACTGGTGCTGTCCACTCCTGGTTCAACTCCTCACTGGTTGCTCCTTCAAGGTGTTATTGCAAGGAAAACTGTCTTCAAACTACACCCTCACCACAGGTGTTCCCCAAGGATCAGTGCTGGGGCCTCTTCTGTTCGCAATGTACACCACCTCCTTGGGACATGTCATTCGAACACATGAGCTCTCCTATCACTGCTATGCTGATGATACGAATACGAATACGAATACTTTATTGTCCACGATGTGAAAATTTGTCTTCAGTTTCACTACAGACAGTTAAACATTAAACATGAAAAGACACAATACACAACATTTAACATCAGAAGACACAGTCCACAACTCATCCAGGCGCTGCATTTCCCACAAAATAGAAGAGGAGTAAGCTAGACCCTTATTAAAAAGAAAAATGCATGTAATATAGGCCTACTAAATTAAAAATACATGTACATTACCACAAGGGTGTGGTGTTTAAAAGAATAAGATAGCTAAGGAGTAGTAAATATCATGAATGAGTATGATAAATACATAAATAAGTAATCAGACCCCTAAAAACACTGTGGGTGAATTAGGTGAAGATACCCAGATGTACCTGTCATTCCAACCAGATGACTCCACGGTTTCGGCACACATCTCAGCCTGCCTCGCCGACCTATCAACATGGATGAAGGATCACCACCTACAGTTGGACCTGTCCAAGACCGAACTCCTAGTCATCCCAGCTAAAGAATCAATTTGTCACAACATCAACCTCAAGATGGACTCTGCCACTGTGGCCCCAAACAAAGTCGCCAAAAACCTTGGCATCATGATCGATGACCATCTGTCATTCTCCAACCATATTGCATCAGTCGCCCGGACTTGCCGATTCATGCTGTACAACATACAGAAAATCAGACCCTACCTGACCCAACATACAGCGCAACTTCTAGTTCAAGCCATGGTTATCTCCCGCCTAGATTACTGCAACGCCCTCCTTGCTGGTCTACCTGCTTGTGCAATAAAACCACTGCAGATGGTGCAGAATGCAGCAGCACGTTTGGTATTCACTTAACCCAAAAGGGCCCATGTTACTCCTCTATTTATCCAGTTGCACTGGCTACCTGTGGCTGCCCGGATCAACCCTTGCAACTAAATGTACCACATAGCGGTAGCGGTACATGGTATGACCGCCGCAGTGTATTGAAATGTGGGAACTTTTTTGTCCAATTTTATGGCATGTGCTGTGCTTTTAGAGGTCGTTGTGTTGATTGTGCATGACATATTTTATGCAGTTCCTACCGTCTTAGTCCAAGATATTGGCAATTCAAAATAACAATTTTTGCATTTACCCATATCACTAGAAGGCGCTATGCTTCAAGTGAGTGTTTATGGGCTGGGTTGATATGCCTCTGTAACACCAACATACTAACGCAAAATCGTTGTCTTGGGCAAAATTGTTGACGAATTATTTAACAAAAACTGTTTTTCGACACCTAGCTTCGGCGAAAAACATCGCCCCTATGACAAAACTTCAACAAATTTTGTACACATCAAAAGAGGGCTGTTTAGAGTTGGCATGTCAAATTTTACCAAATTTGAGCAATTAAAAGCCAAGATATGGACTTTCGAAGAATTTTAAGCTACGTCTTAAATTGTGTCAAATGTTCATTGACATGTAAATTTGACACGGTTTATCTCAAGATAAATCCTTTAATATTTTTTTGTCAGCATTGTCTGTAGATGACATATACCAAATTTGGTGAGATTCACATGAATGGCCTAGGACGAGTTCATTTGGATTGGTTTTCGCAATGTTAAAATTTTACGGAACTTTTTCTTGTTGCAAGTGGGCGTCGAACAGTGTTTTCAATGCCTGAGGGTCAATAGATTTCACAATAAAAAAAATTGACTGTAAACATTAGCATTCTCTAAATAATAGGCAAAATGACATTTTGTACAATTACAGCGCCCCCAATGGACCAAATTATATGGCACGCGCTGTGGTTTTAGAGGTCTTTGTGCTGATCGTGCATGACGTATTTTGTGAAGTTCCCACCTTCTCGGTCGAAGATATTGGCAACTCAAAATCCCAATTTTTGCATTTACCCTTATCACTAGGTGGCGCTATGCTTCAAGTGAGTGTTTATGGGCTGGGTCGATACGCCTTTATTACACCGACATACTAACACAAAATCGTTGTCTTGGGCAAAATTGTTGACGAGTTATTTAACAAAAACTGTTTTTGACACCTAGCTTCACCAATAAACATCGCCCCCTATGACGAAATGTCACAAAATGTAGTACACATGAAAAGAAAGCTGTTTAGAGATGGCATGTCAACTTTGACCAAATTTGAGCAATTAAAAGCCAAGATATTGACTTTTGAAGTATTTTAAGCTAGGTGTTAAATGTTCATTGATGAGTAACTATGAAACGGTTTATCTCAAGATAAATCCTTTGATAACTTTTTGTCAGCACTGTCTGTAGATGACATATACCAAATTTGGTGAGATTCACATGAACGGCCTATGACGAGTTCGTTCAGATTCGTTTTCGCAATGTTAAAATTTCACGGAAATTGTTTTCGTTGGAAGTGGCCGTCGACCAGTGTTTTCAATGTGTGAGGGTCAATAGATTTCATGATAAAAAAAAAATGTTGTAAACATTAGCATTCTCTAGATAATAAGCAAAATTACATTTTGTACAATTACAGCACCCCCTATGGGCCAAATGTTATGGCATGTGCTGTGCTTTTAGAAGTCTTTGTCCTGATCGTGCATGACGTATTTTGTGCAGTTCACACCTTCTCGGTCCAAGATATTGGCAATACAAAATCCCAATTTTTGCATTTACCCGTATAACTAGGTGGCGCTATGCTTTAAGTGAGTGTTTATGGGCTGGGTCGATACGCCTCTGTAACACCGACATATCACAAAAATGTCATGTTCTTGGGTGAAATGTTCATTGAGTTATTCAGCAAAAACTTTTGGGCGTCTCTCCCTCTTTGATTGACACTGGCACAGCGGGGAGGTGGCCCTTGGGGGCCAAAAGCTTCTAGTCGCTCAAAAAGTTCTAGGGCTACATGCCTACAAAGATTCATGTCATTCATGAAGGAGAAGAGCAGTGGGGAGAGGACAGCCTTGGGGAGCACTAGTGCTGATTGTCCGTGTTCCAGGTGTGACACCTCCCATGCTGACTCCTGTCAGTCAGGAAGTGGGAGATCCACTGACCAGAGGTACCGTTAGCTGAGAGAGTTTGGCAGTGAGGATATCTGGTACTATGGTTTTGAACACCGAGCTGAAGTCCACAAAGAGCATCCTAGCATAGGCCCCTGGTTGGTCAAGGTGTTGCAGAATGAAGTGCAGCTCCATATTCACTGCATCACCCACTGACCCATTTGCTCTGTAGGCAAACTGCAGGGGGTCAAGCTGGATGTTCATCTTGGTTCGACTTCATGGCAACTGACGTCACAGGTCACACAGATCTGTAGTCATTCAGTCCAGTAATGGAGGATTAACTACTTCCCAAATAAGACAAATGTAGTACAGACACTAACCCTAGGCATATATTCCCTCAATCTTGAATAATTAGCATTCTTGGAAATAAAGTGCTGTCCTATCATTTTCCACAATTTGAAAGATATTACAGTTTACATATTTACTATAACAGTACTGTGTACTGTGTACATAAACATACAATAATATCTACACAAAATACATATTGTAATCATATATAGCATATGCAGCTTTCTTTTCTTCCTGTTTTATGGATTTATTATGACAGGGCGGTGAATATTTGACAAGAAATGAGTAGAGAGAGAGAGGTGGGGTAATGACCTAAGCCAGATTTGAACCTACCCCATATGTAGTAAGGGGCTTTAACCACTGTGCCAAGGCTTTAACGCCTATATCATAAGAGTCAGGATTCTTTGAACAATAAAAATAAATTGGGAAAATCTAAAATCAAAAAATTAAATATTACAATAAAAATAAAGAATAGGGAATCTGAAAAAAAAAACAGAGGGCAGATTGCTCACTGGGCTTCATCACACTTTTTTGATGTTGGGTTGGACTTGAAGTCCTGCTCCTCTCAATGACATTCCATGAACCAGAAAATGATCAATGGAATTTCACAATTTACATATTACAACTCTTGGTACTCTTTGTCCTCTTCCTCCTACCTGCCCCCATCCTCTGCCTTGTACCCCCCCTTCTAACACACACTCGTTCCCTACCCTCTGGTTTCTGTCCATTGTTGATATGAAACTCCAACCAGCCCATTTCAACTCTGACCTAGCTCATACTGGTTGTTATATCATCAAACACAAGTGTTATCAATTTTGAGTCATAGTGTTTTACAAGTGACGTGGTTGAATTGTGTTCAGTTTCTGCCTTGTTTGATTTACAATATAATTACTGCAATACGTGCATCACAATGCAACCTATGCTTTAATTGTATGAGAATGTGTTAAGAATTTTTCAAAAAGGGTAAATGGGTTTTGCAAAATGTACCTACATAGGTGAAAATGGTGTATGGTTTTGCCAAAAAAAGTGATTAATTCAATAAATGTGTTCATGCATTTGGGAATTTGATTCAGAGAACAAGGACAATATCAAAAGTTTGATGCTAGACGTTTCACAATAGCAGGTAACAGTAAGAATGTGTTACATTGTAAATGTGGGCTACTCTCTGTAGACACATCTCTGTAGCCGAATGTATCTGTTACACATGCTGTATTTAATAAAAAAGGTAGAATGTTAAGCAAAGTGTGTCTCTTTATTGTTTTGAAGACAGACAGTTCTTAGGCTACCTTATGCTTAACAACTACTGTGCAGTAATATCTTCAAAAACATATACATTTGCAAAATGTATAATTTATTTATCAGGCCTTGTCTTTGACTTGAGTGTTATCATGCCTCTCAAGTCCCCACTGGATCATCTTAATGCCTCACATTTGTTCAATTTATTGTTATACCCTCTACCCACAGTATGAAGTGTAGATACAGTGGGTGGTGCAGTTGGCTGCACAGGTGATGCATTGCTGCAGGTGCTGTAGGTGCAGCTGGCAAAGCAGGCATGATTTTGCAAGCAACAGCTGTATGTGTAGCTGATGTGCGGGCCATACTGTTTCTAGAGAGCCACATAAGGCTTCCTCAGCAACAGTGACGTCCTCTTCCTCCTGGGCTGCACAGGCCACTTTGTAGTCCTCCACCACAACATTTTTTTGGCTGTAAAGATATTCAATATCTATCGGCTCGCTTGAAACAACCAGATAACCAAAAATGTTTCATAACATATGTTATACTGTTTCATTGTGCAATACTTAACTGTATTTACTGAACAGTATTGCATGCTGTGCCAATGCCAGTTCTTGTGAGGATACACAGAGAGAGCCATTGTATATACTACTTTATACATGTGACAATAGACTTGAACATAAGTGGATGACAGAAGTGCCTGACCACAACTTGTTAAAAAATACAAATTTACTTTATGCCTATCAGTGTATTTTTGTGGTACTGTGTACTCCACAAGTTTCTTCCCGAGCACCTCCTCAGCCAGCTGATTGGCAGCATGTCGTAGAGGACCACTGTATGAGTGTAGCCCTTGTCTCCCCTCTGTTTTCAAAGTTCTGTCCTCATTCCATCTCGCAACACCATCAACCAAATAGGCTTGGAAAAAATGGCACTTGCCAGTGTTCCTAAAAACATACCATTTTACATCGCAATGGACATGTTAATACATGCAGTAAATATGATTGTAAAGGAACCTCTACATTATAGGGTACAATTTTACATTATAGAGGACAGGTTTCACCTGGGATGAATCGGTTCATATGGAGATGAAGGTTCTCCAATAATGTTAAACCTCTTGCACATCAGTATGTGGGAAGCACATTACCACCCTTCTTCACTGTCCCAGTTAGTGTGTACAGCTGGAAACCAGGAGGGTCCTGGAGACAGCGAATGGGCTTGTGTTGCGCCTTCTAGATTTCTGATCAGAGGTACACCAAGAATGTTTTGGCCTTTCACTCCCTCACTCCCACCCGTCTGCATGGATGAAGGAACACCACCTCAAGCTTAATCTGTCTAAGACTGAACTCCTGGTGATCCCAGGCCAGGAGTTAATCCACCACGATCCTGAATATGGGCACTGTCATGGTTGCTCCAAACAAGGTTGCTAAAAACCTGGGCATCATGATTGATGACCGGCTATCTTTTTCTGACCACATTGCCTCCGTAGCACGGTCGTGCAATGTTATGCGCTGTACAACACACAACTGTACACACTTTGACTCTAGCCTACAAAGTCACTTCCGGACCTGCCCCTACCTCAACGTCATACTAAATGCTTACATGCCGTCCAGAGCGCTGCGATCCTCTAATACGAACCGCCTGGCCGTACCCTTTCCTAAGACAAAGCGAGGTCATGCCAAACTTTTCTCGGTTGTTGTCCCTCAATGGTGGAACAACCTACCAGTCGCTACAAGAGCAGCAATATCCCTCTCGACCTTCAAAAAACTTGTGAAAATCGTTCTCTTTCCTTCTTCGCTCTGCTTTCCTTCCTAACAAAACTAATCTCTACTAACCATTTCTTTATATAGGTGCCTTCGATGTTCTCTACACATCTGTTAGCTATTACTGTATGTCCTCCTTTTGTAAGTCGCTTTGGATAAAAACATCTGCTAAGTGTAATGTAATGTAATGTAATATGCCTCAACCAGCTCCTTCAACATGACCTCCATTTCCATTCTACTTTCCTGGACAGTTCTCCTGCAGTGAAGTATCATCTCTGCCCTGGTCATATGTCTTGTCACATCTGCCTCTGTGGGACGCATGCCCTTTGCTTCAAGCTCTGCCTGCTTGGCTGCTCTGAGTCTCTGTAGATCCTCCTCATCCCACACAAAGATACAACAGCTGTGTTGGGCCATAAAACTTGCATAGAGTAGCTGGGAATCAGTTGTGCATCTGACAGCACACCGCCTCATAAAATGCCAGATGTCCTGATCATCATGTTTGGCCAAGCTGCAAAGATCTACTGCAGGTGGGAGTTTGCACAGCAATTTTGGTCCACATATAAAATCTCTGGTGGTGACATGCCAGCATCCTTACATCACCTTACAAGACCCTCTGCCATCTTTGCCAGGCCTCAGCCCTCACTCTCTGTAAGCACACTCATTATCACATGCCCATGTTCATTACCTATATTTTTGGCCAGGTCTCCTGGTGGTTGAGGTGGATACCACCACATTTTGTCTCCCTTTGTAGTGTTCAGTTCTGGCTGATCAAAGCATGACCACTGAAACAGAGCTTTGGAAATCCAGCACTGGTCAACCTCTGGCAAGGCGGGGATCCATCCAGCCGGCAGGGATATTCTGTTCTCTATTAAACATGTGAGAAACAGAAAGACAGACTGTGAGTGCGCTTGCTCATGTGAGTGAGAGTTTGGCAATCCATAATAATACGGACATAAAACTATGGTTATAATTATAGGTATATGTCCTTTACAAATGTTTTATCCAAAGCTACGTACAATACAACACTATCTACAAAATATGTTCTATTTGTGACTGTGCTTAAAAGTTTATAATCAATTAATTATAATACACACGCGCTACAGTATGCTTAACTCCACCTATTGAGCCGCCACCAACAGTTCCTTGTCACCTATGTCAGTAGGTTCCATCTCTATTGTGGATGACTGCACAGTGGGGGAGTCAGCAGTGGATAAAGCAGGAATGGCTGCAAAAGACTGAATAAAATGTAATCCAGTAATGATGTAAATGTGATATGATATAACTCAGTGGCTACACAACATCCATATTGTAGTCATATTTACAAGGATAAAACTTTTGTAACGAGCGCACCTTCCTCAAAGATTTGTCTATGGGTCTAAGGCCTGCTGAGACTTGGCTTTCCCCACCAACATTGACCGCAGGGAGGATACTGACACTGTTGAAGACATTCTCGAATATGTGGAGGGCGTGCTACTTATTATCTGGGTCTCCACCACAAAGTCTTTTATCCTATCTGGTAACAGAGCCCTGGTCCATGGCCTATTCTCAGCCTTAATTTTTCTGGCCTCCTTTGTGTCACACAAGCTGACACAGGCACAGCCATCCCTCTCCTCCTGAATTTAGGATCCGTTCTGTAATACACACACACGCACGCACACACGCACACACCATATATGCTTGGTCTGACCTCTAAGTCCAGAGTTTTCGTGAATAAAGGGTTGTTTACAAACTCAGGGACAAATACTTAAGTTTAAACACTGTACTGCTTACAATATCTGTTCATTTTAATTTGAGTGTCATTGAAATAAATTGACTTCGCCAAAGCGGTAATAACGTTGCCAGCAGGGGGCGATGAGATTACTTTCCCTCCCAAGTCAAGGCCAAGACGCACCAAAGATGATGTTTGACAGACGGATACATTTACGGACAGGCGTTAAACGACAAAAAGCACAGAAAATATGTGTTTTACACGTCCGTTTGCTACTATGACTCCCACGAGTTTTCGAGGTCGATTCAACGTTACAGACTGTGCCAATTACCGTCGAATGAGTGTTGTGGTTAAAAAACAATGACAGCGAGCCAACATCATTTTGCTGGTTCTGATACGGTAAAAACGATCTAATGACAGCTAGTTCCATCCTTTATTTGTCCTTTGAAATGAAATGATCAACGACCCCTGCAGCCTATCATCGGGTGGACAATTACGTCTGGGCCAGCAGTGGGTGTGGCTGATCCCTAAAGAAGCAGTCTTGACAAGAAACAGCGAGACTGGTTTGTGCAAGCATCAGCGAACAAAGGATTATCTCAATAAGAATAACCTTTAAAAGAAACTATTTTCGAAGATATTTAAAAAAGGTAACCATATGATATATCGGCATGCCTTTTGCTCTGTGGTCGTGTATTATAGGCTAGACTAATTTATGCTCTACCAAGCACATTTCGGTATTGCACCTGTATTTATAGAATATCAGAAAACTACATTTCATAATGTCTTCTGTTGTAGGTGAAGTCTGTAGGCCTGCTGTTTAGTAGCAAGTCTCTCTAAAATCTAAAGATTAGCCTTTGTTGTAATGAGTATTATTATACACCACACAGTTACGGTGCGGTGCCCTAAATGGAAGTATTCAGGCGAGGTGAATAGAATGCACTGTCATGATGCCTTAGGTCGAAGGAAGATTGCAGTTTCAGTTGAGGTTATTGTTGGTGAAGATTGTCAAAATGTCGACAACCCTGTGATGCTGTTTATTTCCATTACATCTATAGAAACTAGAACGAATATCTGCGATGACATGGGCATAGTAGCCTTGGTTTGATGTGGTGGCTTTGCTTGAAATATCCCTGTGTTCATCAATAAGGCTGCCTGATCTCTGTTAGAATGAAGGCTGGGGAGGAGGTCTAGCGGTGTCACGACGGATTGTAATGTTATGGCCAGTAGGTTTTGTCCAGTCAATTATACTGGCAAGACGGGTGTGTGGCGACGTACCGCATATCGTCTCCCTAACTGGGCATGCAAACACGTCCTCCAAGCTAGACGGCATGTTCTAGGAATAACCTTTTAGGAAGGATGCAATGAACGCCTAAAAATAAAGTGTAAACAAGTCCTAAATAGTCATACTTAATACATGCTGAGGCAAACGTAGCTCAAATAACACTGTACTGTGCTGTCTCCATCATCTACTGCGATATATTTACCCCATCATATTGGGAAGTATGTCTAATTTAATCAACTGTCTGTGTCAAATGCAGATGAAAATGTTGGAGACATCAAACAACCAATATGACTCCTTCCTCTTCTGGAGGCAGCCCATCCCTGAGCTGGATTTGTCTGAACTCAAGGACCTAGGTCTGGCTGAGGTGGTAACCATCCAAAAGAACCAGAGCAAGAAGCAGAAGTCCTTCCAGAAGCCCCAACAAGAAGACAACCATGAGCTGTTGGAGTATAGCACCTTCAACTACTGGAGAGAGCCTATTGTTAGCATCCAGACTATTGATTTCAACTTGCTCTTGTGAGGCCATACAGTCAGCACCTGTTTTAGGATCAGTTTTGTTCCAAAAAAAACAGTTTGGGACATTTAAAATGTATGGCAGTCTTTTACAAGTAACCCTGTAAATGTATGTGAGATCCTCAGTTGGAATGGAATTAAGTTGAATTGATTGCAGTGTTGGTACTAATGTCACACTAATGTTTAAAATGAAGGTCCTGTTTGATCATCCACCTAACAACCTTCTGCAAATTTTCTAACAGCAAGGCTGCTGGAATTGTATGAATGGAGAGCAGCACTACAAAAGCTTGTTTTTAATGGTTGACTGCCAGTGTTCACTCTTCGAGTAACCTTTGCAGAGTGGATTTTCTTTTCTATGTAGGATGGCGTAGACCCACACCCAACACCAATTTTGATTGTGTCTCCCAACTCGGGACATTTCATTTGTGATGTTGTAAATGATTAACAAAAATAACAGCTTGTTTCTGCTGACTAACTTGTCCACCGTGAGTGTGTAAAGGAGGTAAATGGGCTGGAATTCACTCACACAATAAAGATAATAGATATGTTGCCTGTATTTAACCAGATAAAAACATCAATGTTTTCATATCTTAGGGCTTGCAATGAACAAATGTGATTTGTAGCAGCTCCCTTACCTGTTCATTTAAAAAAGTACTTGTGTATGCTGCTTTTGGTCTGTTTTGAGCAGGGCTCAGAGGGATAAGACTACTGGCCACTGTGATTGTATTAAATTTATTTAGGCACTTTTCATTTGTGCATTATGCACTTTTCAGTTTATTTATTTATTTGAAATGAAGAAATGAGTGAATCAAGGGCAATGCATTATTGATGAATGATGGATGTGTTAGGATGTACAGAAACAATATTAGCCTTTACATATTGTTGTCACAGGATAGCTAATGAAAAATATTCAGTGGTACATTTGTCTGGGATGCCCATTTGACTGTTTGCTTCAGTTGTGAAACAAAAGTTGAGCTATGAAGTTGAAGTCCATCATTAAAAATGTTTTAAATCCAATTCGCTACAAATAAACATTTTGATTTCTTGTTTTATGTTACTTTTTCTGCATTTTCTAGGCTTGTCTAGAGTAGCTCTATAATATTCCGGTATATTCCAGACACCTTTATTTAGTACTTGGTGGATAAGAATTTTTGCACGTTCTGGTTCAAATAACAAAAGCTCTGAATAGACAGGGCTTTGGGAAATCTGTGGATAAAGCCCATGGCATAGTCCTTGAGCCAGAGAGCTGGTTGGTACCATTTAAGGACAGTAAGATACGTATAGTGATTTTTGGAATGGTATGCCACCCTTTTTGTGCTCGCAATTCCACAGAGGTATAAATTACTAGTGAATAGGGTAAAAAATACAACTAGTAAATATCCCCATTAAACTTCACAGCTGATTATTTGCATAAAGAAAATAGTTTTTGTATTGAACGTTTTCTGCATTGCTTTGTACATACATGTATAAACCGTTATCTCTTAACATGTAAGCAGCGTATTTTAGGCCACAGGATTACAGCACAGTCCTCTCAAAAACAAATCTGTCCATGCAGAATATGAATTTGAATGTTAACACTGACCACTTTGGGATCTTTCAACCCAATAGGTCTACATGAAAATGCAATGGATTACACTCGGTTCATATACGCTATGCAATGTAGAGCTTTTTACACTGTGGATGGTGTGAAAGAAGCGAAAACAAGTTAATCAGCGTTAACTATTTATTTTCTAAAAGCTCTGTGTGATTTAATACATCAGTTTTGTGTATGAATGTCGGGTGGAAATGGAACAGTAATATATCCACCATTTAAGTTTTCGCTAACTGTTATAGTAGCATATAGTATTAAGTATATAATGCTTAAACATTTCAGAAAACGTCTGATGCAAAAGATGCCTTGGTGTAAACAGTCAGATAAGGAACTGTGGGTATAGGTATTTCCTAGGAGTTTCGTCCCATTCTAAAGCCCCCGGAACAACTGTTAGTCCATCGGTAACACAACATAAAGATTTTCAAAGACATTCTCATTTTTCCCTTTTATACAGTTGTGCAAAAATGGTTATCCGCCAAAGTCAACGCAATACGGTTTGAATACTCGGTTTCTAAAACGCCATACCGCACCAGGGGACCAACGTGTGCAAAAGTAAAGACATTGTAAAATTATTTTATGCCGAACGAATTTAGCACAAAACACATTGAACACAATTTGGGTCTTGGCCTCAAAGCTGGGCTACACGTCTCAAAGGAAACGTGCCCTCCCTTACAAGTAATCGTTGCAAACATGACGCCGAACTGTCAATGAGATAAACATTCTGGACATGGCCGTCGGCAAAAAAAAAAAAAAAAAACATCGCGTTGACCCCTTCCCTTTTACTTCCGGTGGCGTTTAGCTGCCATCTTTCAACCGAGGGAAAATCTAAAACAATATTTGTTTTTAAAAAGTTGTGAGGTTAAAAGAGGAAAACTCTACAACGGATGTTGATATAGATCTGCAACGAAAAAATATCTGCCAACGACATAACAAGGTAAGACGCCTCACTCCTACGCAGCATAAAAAACAAAACAGGTTGCATGCTGCAGTGGTAACGCCGTGTTATTAGTAAGTCAGATGCTAAATTGCAAGTTAGCATGCTAAACCTCAAAATCAGAAATTCACGTAAGCATTTAAATCCACTTAGATTTAAAAATGCGGCTCTGTAAAATGTTGCCGCAATAAGCGAACTATACAACAATTCAGTCTATCTTTATGTACACACAGCGAACGTTAACTGGTTTACACAACTTATCCAGGTTACTGTGGAAGTTCGTGGTACTACTGCCTAGCTGTCATTAGCCAATTAGCTATAGATGTGTACATCTGATATCGACCAACTAACTCAACCGTAAAACGCGGACAGTACGATAATAAGTTGTGTTACTAATGGACGCTAACATTCCGGACAGACATCGCCGCGTATAGTCACCATTCATTCAAAACCCTCTCGCATTTAATGCTACAAAGCTGTTGAAACCTGACCGCGAATCCATCGCAGAGATTGCTACTGGTGCTCACCGGATGTGGAAGTAGTTTTTTCTCTTGTAAAATTAGATTTTCTCTCTTGACTTCCCCCGGAAAACCTACAAGTTAATATCAACGAGTTTCCTGTTTGCCCGTCTGTCATAATTTTGTTTTAGAATTGTTGTCTAATATAATTAAATTACAGCATAGTGACACATGGCATTCCCTGGTTCTTTTTTTGCTTAGCTAGCCAGCCAGCTATCGCCATAATACTCGCCTAGTTAGCTAGCTAGTTATTTGCAGTGAATGATAGCATAAAATGGCTTCGCAGGATGGTGAAACGGTGTGGTGTATTGACTTCTTTAAAGTTGGAAAGATTTTGGCAGATTCGAAGTTCGCGGTATAATGAAATACAAGGGAAACGCTAGTTGTAATCAGAACTTCAGTATAATCAAAGCCATGCAGACAACAAGCTATAGCAGCTACCTTTATTGTGACGGTTCGTCCGTCATGGAAAATTTACATGGAGTCGTTAGCCCGCTGTAAGACGATAAATGAAGTGACCATTAAAGCCTATTCCCTAACTTCTTTCTACCAGTGTTCAGAAATGTATTTTTTATCACATCGATGTAGTCTTGGTTCAGCGTGTGATCGCATGTGATGTACCAAGCAAGAATTTTGCAGAATCACTTAACACAATAATGGCCTCAAGTCGAGTATAGTACAACATTTAGTTTGCAGAAAAGTGCTTTTGTTTAGCTTTTGGGAGATATTGTTAGATATTCAACATCAGCAATCTCGCTTGCAAACGCATCGCCTGTCTATTTTTGTTTGTGTTTTTTACACTTGAGTGCAAACTCAAGCGGCTCACAGCTAGCTTCACATTGATTGGAGTCTTATTTGTCAAACACATTCAACATTAAAATAATTATGTAGCTTGTCTCCACATGAATTTTGCATTACTGTGCAATACTTATGCTTACTTTTTAAAGTAACCTTTTCACTATTTATCTCACAGAACTGTATAGAGGGATAAGGAATGATTTGGATAGAGGCAAGATAGGGTCTGGAAATTACCTTGAGTGGGACTTATACGTCAGCATACACACATTCAGTCAGTGTGTAGGCTTCTGATTTTTTCCATAATACATCTGACTAATTTTGGTACTTTTATTCCAATTTACATCATGGCAGATATATGCAAGGACTGGCATAGTGGCTATGACATGCCAAAAAACAGTAGAATGTGCATGTGTGGTTTTGGTGTACCGCATAGTTATTGTCAACGGCACTCTTTAATTCAGTCACTGCGAATCTCCTCAGATGTCGCTGGTGGATTTAGGGAAGCGGCTTTTGGAAGCTGCACGGAAAGGAGAGGATGATGAGGTCAGAACACTGATGGCCAATGGAGCACCTTTTACCACAGACTGGGTAAGAGCCAACAACTAACTCCTGAACCTCGATTCTTTTCTCTCCTTGCTACCTGGTCTTTGGCATTCTGAGAATAATCTGCCTTTTTTTTGTAAGTCAGTGACTATTACATTAAAGTTCTTGATCTTTTGTCTTTCTTTATTATGAAAAAGCATAATCTCAATCAGTCTAAAAATGTTTTTTCCAAAAAGTTTCTAAGAAATTAACCTGCTCATCTCTTGATCCTTAGTCATAATCTTCATTGATATGTCAGGATGCTGTTATTTATTGATAATAATCTTAGGGTTGGCATAGATAAGTAATATTGATATTAACCAACTTCATTATACCGTGTCTCTTCTTGTAGCTGGGCACCTCGCCACTGCACCTGGCTGCCCAGCATGGTCACTACTCCACAGCAGAGGTGCTTCTCCGCGCGGGAGTCAGCAGGGATGCCCGCACTAAAGTCGACAGGACCCCTCTGCACATGGCTGCAGCTGAGGGACATGCTGTTATCGTTGAGTTGCTTGTCAGGGTACGCAATCACTTTTGTAAATCAAAGTTAAGTAAGCCATTTGTGAGGCACAGGTGGTAAGGTAGTACAAAGACAGGTCAGGGTTCAACATTATCTATGACCTGATGGCTAAGGGCTGCAGAAAAGGGCTCTGGCCTTCCAGTATCCAATGGAGATGGCCTATGGTGGACACCATACTCCAAGCCCATCAAAGCTCTACACAAGCATTCTTATTTATAGGCTCCTTTTAATTCTCTCTGTAAGTTTGGCTAATGTTGCTGTCTACACACTATGCAACTTTCAAAGTAGTCAGATCTTTGTTATTGTTCAAACTATATGACTTAAATCTGGACACTGTAAGTCGCTATTGGCTTACATTACATAACAAATCGGTGTTATGTAATGTAAGCCATAACATTATTCATGATTTGTTATTAAATCAGATATTCTGTCAAAAACATGTGAAAAAAGACTGGAATGACACTGAAAGGTATAGTATTTTGTACTAGCTATCCAGTAAGCTTAGATGATGTGTGTACTATGTGGTGCCAGTAGTACCTAACATCAACATAGTCTAAAACAGGTAAAAAACCCTACAAAATCTCCTACTTTTTTTTTTGTCAGCTTTGATTTAGCTGGTTTGTGGCAAAACACTTTCAGCTTGCAGCGGACATCAAAAAAATTGCATCACTAATAATGCCCCCACTAAAGATTAAAAGCTATTACTAAACAGCTCATAAATTGTTATAGATTGTGCATTCTGATTCTCATTTTTAATGGCTTTTGGAGGTCAGAATGTTTTTGGCTGGACAGAATATATATATTTTTACACCTGCGCATAGCGATGCGGGTGTATTGTAATCGCGGGCGTCTGTCTGTTTGTATGTCCGTCACAGCGATAACTGGAACAGTTCTGATCCAATTTGCTTCAAACTTGGTAGGAAGGCTGTGGTCAGGACTTATGCTATCGTTTTTTTTGGAATTGGTCTAAGGTCATGGTCACAGGCCAAGGTCAAAATTTTGCCCCAATGCTTAGTGCATGAGAATACTTTGACAGCTTATATCATGAAAACGCTTAGAGATACAGCCATGGTTTACATTAACATTACCTTGAAAGGTCAAACTCAAGGTCACCCATTCCAAATGCGGTTATAAATCAGATAGTTCTGATCCGATTTGGATCAAACTTGGTAGGTAGATTGGGATTGCGGTCAGGACTGGCGCTATCGATTTTTTGTTTAGGACAAGGTCAGAGGCCAAGGTCAAAGTTTTGGCCCCATGCTAAGTGCATGGTGGTGCCATAGGTCGCGTTAACCGACAATTATCCGTCATTGACGGATTTTTTTCAGCTATGACGGAAAATTCTGAAAGCCGTCCGTCATTTTGACGGATTGTTTTAGGCATAGGAAACGGGGGGTCGGGGGGGTCAGGATCCCCCCAATGTTGACCTCCCCCCACCAAAAAAACAAACACGTCGTTTACAATAGTAACGCTCAGTGCCAAAGACACGAAAACGCGTCAATTACATTTTTTTACAGGGGAGGTGGGGTAATCATCTGATCTTGCTTGTGTAAAAAAATCTAAGTTGTAATCACGAGGGAACCCATTCTGTGGGTAGTAGCAGTGTCAGTGTGGATATGTGATCATCTAACATTGTCTGTAGGCGCTTTCACACTGGCAGAATTACCGGTAATTTCAGCCGAAATTAGTGGGTTGTCTGTTGCGTTCCCACTGCCGACATGGGGTGGCGTGTCCAAACGACACACCAATTCGACCCACCTCGGACCCTACACTTTTTTGCGACCTGGGGCGTGTGGGAACACGAGCCGAGGCGAGACGGGGCGCAGGGTGTGGTATGGTGACGTTTCACAACTGCCACCACCCACCGTCGGGGCTTTTAAAACAGCTGAGCAGAACTACAAAAACACCAACAAGGAGTTCAGAGGCAAACTGCAAACTGTCTTTCGAAATATGCTGTTTATTTGGCCTAAATCATATAACTCACCCAACGTGATACCAACGTACCAACCAACGTAATTTGTTTTTAATTTAGATGCTGTACATGTCTGTTGGCCAACAGCTTTATCATGTAGCCTCCATGTGCAAGGAATAATATCCCCCATTTCGGTGTTGTTTGAAAGTACATGATTTTGAGTAAAAAAAAAATTGCGAGTTCACTTCCTGTTACCCCGGTAGTCGTAGCGTCATTTTAAACTCCGTGGTCGCGGGAAACTTTTTTTTAGAAACACAAAACAATGACATGACAATGGAAACGGTAGGGTAAATGCTATGCTGAACATTTTATGTTAAATAAACAGCATATTTTGAGAGACAAATCATTGTGTTGTGTGCCTTTTAACCAGGAGAGTAAATGTTTAATAACTGTAGAGTAATGTTGATGTTTGATGATAGCTCTACTGTTTTGTTAAGGAAACATATGTCCAGAGCGTATCCATCAATATATCTCCATATATTGTAAATATCCCGAATGTGACTGCAAATATCCCCACAAAGACCACTATCGCCCAGTGCATCTTCACCCTAAGTGTTGTGGGCGAAAATGTGTGGATAGAGTAAATTATTTAATGATAGCGCTATAGTTCACCTGATGGTGCCGTGTACAAATAGCTACAGTAAATCGGCATCAAATGTATTCTTTGCATATATTTGCAATCCCATGTAAGCATCCAGGTGCAGTACAGTACCATGTCATTTGCCCTTGAATGGTTGTGCAAAGAGCCAGCAACAACTCTGTGCGTCTTGCCATGATTGTTTTAAAAAACTGAATGAAAACTTTGCAGACAGGTGTATTTACTACGATGCAAGGGTCATTCGCGTCATTGTACATGCCCAGCAATATGCCTGGCGTAATGTTACAGTGCCACTGGGCTACGCCTTCTCAACCCACCTTTTCAGAAGAGGGTTCAAAAACACGCCGTGCATTCCCACTGCCGTTCCGGGGTAAATTAGCATGTTGTACCGTGTCGCCACAACGTGTCGTGCAGTGTGAAAATGCCTTCTGTGAGAAGCTGAAGTATCCCCTTTCTCACTCGTCACGGCTCACAATGACTTTTTGCTGCGTGACGGTAGGCTAATTGTGGAGGGAGAGGGAGAGAGACTTGTTCCCGCGGGCACACACACACACGCTGACTTGCACACACGCATTCACAAACAGACACGGCGTTTCTCCTTCCCAATCACCCTTTATGGACATTGTCTGAAGCATTTATGAACTTTGGGGGATTATGAGTGTTGTGCACGGTGTTTGGGGTTACCTGTTAAAGCTTATCGCCGACTCGCCGGCGTTTATGCGCGACCCCGACCAATTGTTTGGTCGGTGGCGATTTGTTAAACTTGCTGCTTTTTATTCATGCTTTTTATTCATGCCTCGTCAATCTTTAAGGATAACTAATGTTGCCAGCATTATTTTTGATGCAGTATACAATCCCTCTAAGCAGAGCCTATGTTGTTTATATTCTTTTATTAGGCCTATCCATAATAACATTGTTCATATGCCTGTTAAGTTGCAACAGTCGCAGTGTTTTTTAGCGGCGGGGAACAAATGGTCTCATACGAGGATTGACTGAAAATCTCAATCTCTGTTCGTCTTTGACATACAAAAATAATGCACGCCTGTTCATTGAATTCATTTTTAAAATGAAAATGAGCCCATAAAAACACAAATTATTAAAAAATATACCATTATAGTATAATTTAAAAGTCAAAATGAAATGACGGATATTTATGGACAATGACGGAATTTTTACGACCCTGTCCGTCAAAATGACGGACAATGAAAAAGTCTAACGCAACCACTGCTAGCACCTCTGAGTGCTTATCTAGTTCACTTTTTGGCCGTAAGTGGTGAGACCCCCAATTGACCAAGACCTAATTATTTTCTCTATTAGTGTTATGACCGCCACTAGTGAAGCTAGCGAAAGCGGTCATATTGGAGTCCCACCGATTTCAATGATTCCCGGGACACTGAAACTCGGGGGGACATGAATGTTTGTAGGCATGTAGCCCTAGAAGTTTGTGAGCGAATAACGCCTTTTGGTCCCCCAGGGCCACCCCCCCCCCCGGCTTTGCCAGTGTCCATTAAAGAGGGGGAGACCGGCAAAAGTTTTTGCTGAATAACTCAATGAACGTTTCACCCAACAACGTGAAATTTTTGTGATATGTCGGTGTTACAGAGACGTATCGACCCAGCCCATAAACGCTCACTTGAAGCATAGCGCCACCTAGTGATAAGGGTATATGCAAAAATTGGGATTTTGAGTTGCCAATATCTTCGACCCTGCCATACAATTTGGTCCATAGGGGGCGCTGTAATTGTACAAAATCTCATTTTGCCTATTCCTTGCCTGCACAAATCACTCCTACACACTACATCCATGCTCACTTCCAGGAAATCATTTCCACAGAAATTCTCACCTCACAACACTGCTCTACCACACACTCATCATACCAACAGTTCCCACATTTCAATATACTGCGGCGCTCATACCATGTACCGCTATGCGGTACATCTAGTTTAGAAATTAATCTTCAGTACAAAGAAAATATCTAGTATAAAACATTAAATTATGGTTTTAGAGGGTACTGAAAATGGTCACAGCTCAGAAAACACCCCTCTGACCAGGGGCGACTCGCAATGCAAGCAAAGGAAATCCTGGCTTCCTCGGAATTTAACAAATAGTGACAATAATAAACAAATCAATATTTCAAGGTTTCAAATCAATATTAAATCAATTGATAAAATAATGCAGCTAAGCATTCTAGGTTCTATATAGATATGTGTATTGTGTACATTGTATTTTAAACAGGGACTGATTAAAATCACAGTTCTGACACACATTTCTGCTGCATTTTCTTGTGTACAAGCTTGCGCTTGGGAAATAGCATAAAATAGCCATAGGGAACATAGGCTACTGTTATGACATCACCAAGGGAAGCCAGGTTTAGTTAACGCCCATTTGGCTTCAACACTAGTTTTTCACAGTCTAGTGAGAAAACCAATGAGATGTGGCTGCCATAGTGGGCTCTATACAATGCATGGTACAATGCAACAAACGAAAAGACTTCTGGCAAAAGCCAGCTTCCACAAAATTTCACTCTAAATCGCAAATGGGCAGATCTAATAAACGCACCCAAAGTTGTTGTTCACCAGTCAGTATCAGATATGCAGATATACTTTTTTTTTTCCAGAAAGCTTGTACTCCCAGCCAGGGCTTCAGTGATTCATTGACAGTGCTGAGAGTTATTACAATGGGGAACAATATTGATTTTGTTTTGCAAAACGATTTCACAAAGTTGCCATTTGAGCAACAACTTCAGGTAAAAGAGAAGGGGCAGCCTACACCAGATGTTGTAATTGTTGAAAAAAAAAAACCCCAATAAAGTCAGAACCTTCAACAACACTTAATACATTAAAACACATTTAACACATTAAAAACGAGTGGTTGACTGCTAGCACGACTACAGCAAAGCTGTTCTGCTGGTCGTGTTTGCTGTTTGAGAGGGCAGTGGCAGCTGGCAATCCCTGGGTTTCATGCGGTTATTCTGATTTGATCAATTTGGGAAGGGCAATTCAGAGACGCGAGAGATGTAAATCACACATAGTTGCAACCATTACATTTAATGTGTTTGGTAAGGTAAGGATAGATCAGGCCCTCAGTCAGTCAGCTATGCTTGGTGTTCAGCAGCACAACAGCACCTACGTTTGTGAGCTACCTGTGGAGTCGATAATCAAATAGTCTCTCATGTCCAAAGGGCAATGCTGTGAACACTGATTTCAAGTTTTTGGAGTTACAACAAAGAATAATGATAAAGACGCACCTCAAAGTCTTATTCATTATATTTATGACGCACAGACTGAAGTAATGCAATAATGCAGTAAAATACAGGTTGCATCTTGTTCTTGGATAAAACAATAACAGTCATTTATTAGACAGACGTGCTTCTGATGGTCAACATGGGTAACATCAGCTCCTGCTGACTATTCCATGGGGATTTTCCCTAATTAAGAATGTCCTTAAATAAGAAAGTTGCACAAGTTGAAACATAGGACTGATTAATGTAACTGATTTCAGTCAAAAGGAAAAAGAACCCTTGCACTATTGTCATTCATGGGTTAAAATCGTTTGTTTCATATACATACTGAATATGAATTGTAAAATAATTGATGTTCACACTACTTACTTTTAGTCTGCCTCTTGTAAACAGCGTGAGGATCTGCACAGGTTTTTTGCAAACTCTCATACCATGTAAGGTACATCTTTACATGATGAAAACAAACTTCATCATCACCTCGAAATGTGTATCCACTTCTCCACTGCAATAGCTCTTTTTCCTTTTAACTGAAATCAGCTACATCAATCAGTCCTCAGTAACTTGTGACGTTCTTAATTAAGAAAAATCCTAGTGGAACAGTCAGCAGGAGATTATATTTTTGTAAAAAATAGTGAGTAATGTCAACAGACATGTAGTAACAACAGAGTAGACATGCCTAGTAATGCCGGTGAGCACCTAACTTACAGTGATTTATGTTGAATCACAGTGGTTTTTATTTCTTACGGTAAAAGTACTAAGAATGTTTGTTTGTTTCTTGATCACTAAGAATTGAAATTGTTTTGTTGTTGGCATTACACGGTTACATTTTCTGACATAAACTACTGACAACTGTCTCTGTAAAAGAGCTGTGAGCTTAGCCTGGCAATCGCGACTTGTCAATGCTCTGCAAGCATTGGTCTGGCCAAGCTGTGTTGTAAACCCATTTCTCAGAAGGCGGGCTTAACCCACCTCTTTCAAATGCTTCTGTTTGCTACTGGACGAAGCTTCAACCAATCACACCCCTCTGTCCTCTGATGTATACACAGCAAAAGAAACTGCTTGGTCCAAACAAAAAGTAGTAGTAGCCTGTAGTCAGAAATTACGTTAAATGATTTTTGTCAGACTTAAACATGAGAGTGGCTGGTGTTGGTCATTCAATATTGATATTCGAAAAACGAATCAGTGCGATCAAAGGCAAAATGACCGCAACAACAGCGTTCTCGCAAAGCCCCATCGACTTGGCTACCAGCGGGGCTAACTGATAAATTAAACTTTTACCGAAGCCGGTCAGTAGCATTGCGAAAACAACCTTTTCTCGCAACAAATGCTTCAAGGGCTGCCCTTTGCTCTATTTTCAGAAAGAACTTCCCTTTGAATTCGTCCAAAACAGCAGCTACAGCTGCATTGAAATCTTACGGTTGCTCCACGTTCGCCATGTAGACAGTGACTGAGATAGATTTCCGGTCGCTAAACTACCGCGTCATTGCTTTTTGAAATGCTCGATTTTCATTGGCCCCCTATCCGAGGGCCGAGCAGAAATGGTTTAGATAGGCAGCTTGGCCAGACTGACTTGCTCGCAAAATGCAAATGCAGCGTCACAGGCAGTATGGGCACACCCAGGCTACTGTGAGGTATTAATGACAATAACATGACTTTACTCGTCTCCACAGAGTGGGGCGGATATTAATGCCAAAGACATGCTGAAGATGACGGCACTGCACTGGGCAGCACAGCATGGGCATCATAATGTGGCAGAGATGCTGCTGAAACACGGAGCTGATGCACACTCCCTCAGCAAGTTTGACAAGACTCCTTTTGACATCGCAGTCGACATCCAGCACGCTGAGCTGATACTGCTTTTACAGGTACTCCATGCAGTCTCGGCAGGTTCATATACCTACAACAAAAAATGTCTAGTGTGGTTTTTCAAGTGTAATCTGATTAATAGCACTATTTCTAGTTGGCCTTCTAGTTGGTCTTTGTGTTGACTGATATTAATGAAGATGTGTCAGTACTCTCCTAGGGCTGGGTCTTGGAGCTTCTCTCTGGCTCTTGGGTTTTCCCTTCACCTTTGCAGCTTTGTCTCCTCTCTCTCTCTCCAGTGTTACTGTTTTCACTATTGTCTGTGAAAAATGACAAAACCTGACCTCCTTTTTATTTTATTTGATTGGAACACTTGTGCTCATTTTAGGAGGCCATGCAGACCCAGGTGAACATTAGTGCTGAGGCCGGTATCCCTAGTGGAGCGGCTGGGCCTCAGTTCATCATTCAGGGCATCCCTGGTCTACAAGGAGGGGTCATGAATCTTGCTGACCTCATCAAAAGCAACTCAAGTAGGGACTGTGTGAAAACATTGGTAGAGCAGTGTAATGACAATTTAAATATTTATCAGTGATCAGGTGTTTGTCACGGAAAAAATGTGTCTGGTCACATTACCACTTAACCCTTACATTCTGGTTTCGCTTCTTCTGTTTAGGTGACACTGAAGAGGCCATTGCTGCCAACACCTTGGACTCCAGCATCCAACAAGTGGTTGGTGAGGGGGGTCAAAGGGTCATCACCATAGTAACAGATCAGCATGGAAACCTGCAGACAGCTGGTGGTCTGTCACAGCCATTTTTTTTGACCATGCAGAATGGACAGCAGAGTAAGTCTGGAAACACACCACAAGTGTTTTTTCCCCTAAGACAATTAGCTTTGTGTACTTCATTACATTTTACTACAATGTACTTTACAAAGGGAATGATTTTAAATTCAATAAAAAAATATGTTCACAGAGTTTGTAAAGATTAATACAGATGATTGCTTTGGCTTAACAAGTGATGCATTATAATTTCGAAGCAATGCACTTCTGTGCTGGTTCAAAAACTAGTAAATTTTAACTGCTTTAAGGAAGTGAGCTGATGGTTGCCATGCACAATCTTCCAATGAGACCAATGTTGTGTCATTCCATGACCTGCTAGTGTTCCAATGAATGGCTTGTTCGCATCACAGGCATGGTATGTCTAAAGCCATTAATAAAATGAATATGTTTAATAGGCAACATTAACTTAAAAATGTATGTACTTCAATAAAGGCCAGATCAACACCTAATTGGAATAAGTCTGGAGATGGGGGGAAAAAAAACGCTGAAAAACTGGCTGGTCCGGGGAAATATGGGACATATGGTCACCCTAGGTAGAGTGCAAGTTTGGGCTCATATTTTGTTCCATCTCTTTAGTGTTGGCGGTCACATCCAATCAAGTCACAGAGGAGGTTGTGGAGGAGGATCCCCAGCCACCCCCTGCCAGGAAAAGAAAGATAGAAATCTCAGCCAATCACATGGAGGCTGATGACACGGTAGGCCTTACCATAACATAATGAATAACAATGACTGTTGCTACTAATTAGCAACACTAAGGTTGCTAATAATGTTTCCAAAATCTGCCCTTCCCCTATCAGCTAGAACAACACTATGTAGATTTGCTATCTCCGGTAGAAAAGCTGTAATTTCTGTGGGGAACCACAGTACTAATCATCCTCACAATGTGACATCCATTGCAATAAATGGGTCAGAGCAATTAAAAACTCTTTATTACCCTCTGGAATGAAATGCTGCTTTCTGATTGGTTGCTAGGCATGCAGTAAAATCGTATATCATGCACGCCTCGGAAGTAGTTCTGGCAAATAAGTTTAAAACTTCAGCACCGTTCCATATCAATACCCAATAGAAGGTACATACCTACAGCAACCATCCCTGTCAAACTTCACAATTCATGGCAACGTGGAGTTGAATTTCCTAAACCGAAGTAAACCGAAAATAACAAATAAATGAATGTTTTGGAATAAGTATCTAATGTGTCGCGTTGCTCAATCCAACCTAGCTAACACCACATGAGCAGTAGCAAACACCTTACCAACCCTGACAACCGATTTGACCAGTGACTGAGGGCTGCGTAGCGCTCTACTTAACGTTGTAATATTAGGCCACATTGTAGCAAAACTGAGTCTTAACCCTGTAATTGAGAATTTTTCTAAATACATTCTAAATTATCGAGTGGCATTAACCGGGTCATAAGCTGGGTAATAACTTGGCGGAGCAAACTTCTTCGGGTCATAAGTTCTTAGGCTCCACCTCGTTGACTTGCACGCCTCGTCAGATGTCACCCCTTACTTAGTGTTGCTTTAATTATCTTGGGATAATATCTTGGGACAGAAAGAGAATATGGAACTGAACAGGTACATACAATGGCTCACTTCTCCGGTATATACAATGGCTCACATTCACCACAGTGAGGCTGTAATCAAGTTTACAATGTATCAGTGATCTTGGAAAAGTTAGCCCAGCTGGTCCTCTCAGTTCCAGGGCTGCAGGAATCTGTCCAGTCATTTGCATTTTTGCTTCATTGGTCTTCTACTCAACATGAAACTTGGTCTGTATCCTCTAAAGATGATGAGAGATCTTGTATCTTACACAGTGTCATTTTGTTGTATGAAATGTCAGATTTGTGACTGAGGCCCGAAGAGTCCTACCACCATAAGCGGAGTGTACACGGGGCAGAGGGAACAGTCGCCCTGGGCCCACAGGAAAGGGGCGCACCTTTGAACAAATCTAGTTTTGCCTACTGAATTGTTGAACCTAATATTCAGCCCTCGCAAGGAAAGCTTACTAGCTTGGCAGATAGCTAGGCAAATTCGGCCAAAGATAAGAATTCACGTTTCCTCAATTGGTTACCTTTTTGTGGAACTGAAGGACAATAAAACACTAAATACAAATGAGCATCTGTCTTGCAACGGTTAGGATAAAGCTAGCCTAACATTAGAAAGTCCATAGGGAGGCTTACACAATTAGCATTGCTCTACTTAAGATTTACTTTAAACAAGTTACATAAAATACTCACCAAGACTTACAAAAATAATGTAAAGGTTAAAAATTGACGATAGTGTAACGTAGACATGAAATCTCTGTGTCTTAAAAACAAACTGATTTGAGAAAAGAAGAAACGTTTAAATTGATTAAATTCTTTCCAGTCTCCCATAGGTATATAGCCTGGTAAACCAGCCCCTTGTACTTCATTTCATTTTGTACAGAGGGTCTGGAACAGAGACCGTCAGAAACGATTTGTTGGGGGTGTGGACTCTGCTGAAGTTTAAAAAAAGTTCATCTGCCTTTACCCAATCGCTAACGCCTGATCGTCACGTATGCAATTAGCCTACCTACGCACTACAATTCAAATGTAGCACATAAGGTCAACGTCACGGCTAACGAACACACCCTCTGTTCGCTGATTGGATCGGTCTTGCTTCGACTTGCTAAATGACCCTCAAGAGATTCCGGTCCAGACCCTCTGTACAAAATGAAATGAAGTACGAGGGGCGGGTTTACCAGGCTCATAGGTATACGCAAATATATATAGTTACATGTATAGGTGTACATATCTATGCCAGTGTCCAAGGGAACTACCTAGCTACGGCAATCCTAGAGGGAGAAATTTCAACACAATACTTATGCTTATCTGTGAGTATGAAGCAGATACAGAAATGCTTATCTGTGAGTATGCAGAGTGCGCTCACGTTGTCAAGTTGGATGAGAAATGGTATAGTTAACAAATATGGATAGACAAGACGATTTCTAAAGTATCGGAACATAAGCTAGCCCTGCTGCTAGTGTGAGTAAAATGTCTTAACTCGAGTCCTAGAAAAGAATGATAAACTCCAACGTTTTGGTTCACATTATAATCATCCCATTGACTTGACAAGACGCCAAGGCTAAGTTAATCTTAGACACTTTTACCCTATATGCAAACAACAGCCACACACCACTAAATGGATCACCATAGGGATTTTGCAGGATTACAGTCATGTGTATGATCAACCAATTACACCAAATTGATTGTAGATGTCAGGAAGCCTACATCCACAGAGGATCTGGGGTTAGTTCTTCAAGATGTTTGGCACAAGCTACCAGCCAAGTTCCTTCAAAAACTGTATGCAAGTATACCTAGAAGAATTGATGCTCTGTTGAAGGCACACCTGCCTAAAACCTTTGCACATTACTGTATATTTTTCACTTTTTTGACCATCAGCTATGAGACCTGCAATTGACCAAGACCTAATTATTCACTTGATTAGTGTTATTTCGGAATGAATCTGAGTAGAAACAAAATATCTTGATATAAGACATTAAATTATGGTTTTAGAGTGTACTGAAAATGGTCCCAGCCCAGAAAATACCCCTCGGACCCCCTTTTTCAGGGAGATGGATGACCACATAGATAGTACACCAGAGTAATCAAACTTTCACCACTTGAAGGTGCATGTCTTGGCTCAACTCCACTCCTTCATATTTTACTTTTACCTACATATGGGTCTTTGACTCCCCTGCAAATGGCATAGAGGACCCAGACTGGATTACTGGAGCATACTGTTGCCTCTGGGATTTGGAATCAGAAACACCAAATGTCATGTGTGCATAGCTGCTTGGACCATTTTATTAGCATTTGATGCTCTGTTGAAGGCACACCTGCCTAAAACCTTTGCACATTACTGTATATTTTTCACTTTTTTGACCATCAGCTATGAGACCTGCAATTGACCAAGACCTAATTATTCACTTGATTAGTGTTATTTCGGAATGAATCTGAGTAGAAACAAAATATCTTCATATAAGACATTAAATTATGGTTTTAGAGTGTACTGAAAATGGTCCCAGCCCAGAAAATACCCCTCGGACCCCCTTTTTCAGGGAGATGGATGACCACATAGATAGTACACCAGAGTAATCAAACTTTCACCACTTGAAGGTGCATGTCTTGGCTCAACTCCACTCCTTCATATTTTACTTTTACCTACATATGGGTCTTTGACTCCCCTGCAAATGGCATAGAGGACCCAGACTGGATTACTGGAGCATACTGTTGCCTCTGGGATTTGGAATCAGAAACACCAAATGTCATGTGTGCATAGCTGCTTGGACCATTTTAATAGCATTTGTGGCAATATCTGCTGTTAGTTTTACTATAGTTACTCCTACCATCATCACCATTATAATAATGATGCACCACAATTACTACTATTATTGTTATTTATTACCTGGTCCCTCGGAGGGGATTGACCAGGTATTGCAATGACCCTGTGTGTTTGTCTGTCTGTCTGTCCGCCTGCCTGTATTGCAATGACCCTGTCAGTCCACATGGGGGAGCAGGTTGCCATCTCTGTTTGCACTTGTTGTTCAGGAGGTTGTCCATTCTGCCTTTTTGTACAGGAGTTGCTACAGCGCCAGCTCCAGGAGGCAAACCGTAAAGCTCAGGAGTACCGTCAGCAGCTCCTGAGGAAAGAGCAGGAGGCGGAGCAGTACCGCATCAAACTGGAGGCCATGAGTCATGGCCAGAGCAACGGCACAGTAACCGCTGAGGAGGTGGCGGAGGAGGGCATACCCCAGGAGGTGGTGGTGGAGGAGGAGGAGGAGGTGGTGGAGAGCAGTGCACCTGCTGGGGAGGAGCTGCTGCTGCTGTCAGAGGGAGCGGTCATCGTCAAGGCAGGGGAGCTGGACACAGAGCAGCAGCTCACACTAGTGGAGGTTACAGCCTCCCACAGAGACATGTTATCTTAACCACTGCATGGACAGTCATATGGCCAGATTGATCAATGGAAGGAAGAAAAACAAGAGAGGGAGTTTGAAAGAGGACTACTGGTAAGGAAAGGGACTGTATCCTACTGACGTTCCTTCTTTTTCCTTCAGTTTTTTTCTTTTGGTGATTTATTTTTTGTTTGTTTTACACTTACATACCCATGGTGCCTCCGAATTTTCCCCATGATACCCAGAGCCGCCGTGCTTTGACAACAGACCACAGTGTTCCTATAGCTTTCCTCAGGGCCAAATGCTCTCAGTTCTCCATGTGCTAATTATTTTACATTATTTTTTTCTGTCTAAGTACTGCCTTATGATGTTAGAAGGTCTGTTGCTCTTTATTGTAATGCCATTTCATTGAGAGTCTACAAGATATTTTTTTCTTTGACAGCTGTTCAGGTAAGATCTCTTGGTTAAAATAGCCTGGTTCAAAACGTCAGTAAAAGGATTGTTATTTTATTGTCTATTTTTCTTTGTTTTTTAACTGAGATGAAATATTTTTTAAGGTATAATAAAAAAAAAATCACCTTTGTGTGCAAGAAGAAAACACCCATGTCATTCCAGAGTGCATCAAATGTCTCTATTGTTTTGTATAAATAAACAGCCCAGGACAATTCAGGAAGTAACAATAATCTGTACTTTTATTTGTCTGAATACATGCACCATTACTCACAACTGCATTATGCCACTACCCCTGCTATTCCCCCAAAAATGGTAAGGAATAATAATGTGTGCTATATCTTTGAATGGTACAGTGAACAGCAAGTGAAAAACACTTTTACATTTCACATCACACATTAACAAGTTTGAAAATTACATTTAGAATATACATTTACATCTAGAAAACACATTTACATGTCATAAAAAACACTTTTGCAAATGTGCAAACAAATTTACAAAACAAGAAACACTTTTACAAGCACTGAGACAAATTTACATGTGGCAAAAACACAAATACAAACCCCTGAAACAAATTTACAAAAATAATAGAAAAGGAATGTCCTAAAAGCGGAAGTAAAATATATACCGGTATGCTGTGAGGGCATGAGAGCTGTGTGCTGTGTGTGTGTGTGTGGGGGGGGGTGAGGGCTGTGTGTGAAGAGAGAAGGGGTGAGGGGCATCTGGTGGGGAGCGAAGCTATGTGCTGTGTGGGGCGGAGCATGAGGCAGGGAGCAAGGCTCTATTGCTGTGTGTGAGGAGAGGACCTGGGAGACATGACCCAGGGAGAACGAGGGCTGTGTCCTGCGTGCTGTATGGAGGGGAGGGGGGCATGAAGTGAGAAGCAAGGCAATATGCTGGATGCTATGTATGGGGGTGGCGTTGTAGGAGCTGTGTGTAAGGAGACATGAGCCGGTGTAGATGGAAGGGGTGGCAGGCAAAAGGGGCATAGGATGCAGTGGAGGCAATGGAGGATGGGGAGGCTCTGATGACATCTACTGTGTATGTGTGTGTGTGTGTGTGGTGTAGTGTAATGTGTTTGGGTGTGTGTGCTGAGTGGTAGATGCAAAGTCAGTATGGTGTGTGTTCAACCTCTGATGGTCTGTGGATAGGCTCCTCCTGAGTCTTTTAGTCCTAGCCAAGTGTGATTGCTTAGGCATCTTCTAGACCTCAGTGGTTTAAAAAGTCCAGGATGAAAGGAGTCTGTCAAAATCTTTTGGGCCCTTGAAAGTACTCTTCTGGAATAGATGATTTGCAGAGCAGGGAGTGGAGTTCTGGTGGTGCGTTCAGCTGAACGTACCACTCTCTGCAGAGTACTGCAATATCTGGCTGTGGAGTTCCCATACAAGGTGATGATGCTACCTGTTAGTACAATTTCTACTGTCTCTCTCTACGCTGAAGTGTAGAAGGCCTTCAGGACAGATTAAGAAACCTTGAATTTCCTTAGTTGACAAAGAAAGAAGAGTCGTTGTCTGGACTTCTGCAGTACCTGTTGTGTGTTAACAGTCCATGTAAGATCTTCAGTGATGTGGACACTAAGGTATTGAAAACTTGTGATTGTCTCTACAGGTGCCCGATGATCAGTAGTTAAGTATATAACTGCTACTCCGCTGCCTCCTATAAATCCACCACCATTTCCTTTGTTTTACTGACATTCTTTCAATATTTATACCGTTACTATACTTAATCTGTGTACTTTGTAACTTCTATATTTTTACATCATTGCTTAATAGTGTTATATGTAATAACATGCTAAAAAGTAGCTTCAGGCTGTATCAAGAAATATTTTTATTACAACTTTCAACTGCATAACACAATTACAGCCACAGTTACAGATCGTGCCTGACAAATCATGTGTGCAACAAATGAATAATCCAGCCAGCATTAAATACCCAATAAAGTGAAAACCATATTTGGTTTGATAATGTGAAATATATCAGAAAACTGTTTCTGAAAAGATGGTAGGATGATGGTTGTTCAGATAACCACCATCATCCAACCATCCCAATATCCCATACATATTTTAGAGCTACAGCTTATCCTTGTGGGACCTGTTGGAGCAAATGATGAGGCCTTAGTGTGAAAGTGGCCTAGATGAATAGTTCCCTACTCATAGTTTACATTTTTAATGCTCTGTCTTCATACAGAACAAGGAGCAATATATCCATGCCTTTGTAAAATAAAATACAGTACAAAACTCAGGGCATATTCTTAGGCTGCCATAGTCAGTGGCTCTGTACTGTCTGTCAGTCTAGCTAAGGATTTCTCATGTCATTAACCTCCTCCCTGTCGGTAGTGCATGCCAGCCAGGGGTTTGTTTTTCCATGATGGTTTCTCTTTCTCACAGTCTTCCTATGGTTCTGCAGCCTGAGGTATTCACTAGGTATCCTATCACATGGAACTATTGTCTTGATATATTGGTGGATCTTAGTTGTTTCATCCTGCATGGTGGCCCTGACACTGACTAGTTCTCAGCCCCCCTCAGTATCCAGCCTCGGGGTACAGGAGTTGAATCGAAACCCTTGATACATTGTAAGTAACTTTCTTGCTTTGATGTCCGTGCCATGGATGTCCTATTTTTGTCAGGGTATTACACATACAGAGTACCTGATGACAGGTATGGTGTAGCTATTGATGGCTTGCATCTTGTTTCTCCCATTGAGCTGGCTTTTCAGGACCTGACCCACCCTGTGTGTACTTGGCAGTAGCACCTTTCCTGGCTACCTCCTCTTGGTTGCCATTGGCACTCTGTGGTATTCCAAGGTACTGTCCTCCACATCTGCTATGTTTCATTGAATGTACTGTACATCTTTCAAGGTCCGTGCTTCTTTAATGCAGTTAGGTAGCCAATACTAACCTTGCATAAGTCAAAGTGTACTTTATTGTCAATTCACTATGTAACAAGCATTACACAAATTGTGTTTCACCAGACACCAAATGTGCAATTTAAACTGAAATGTGCACAAAATTAACCCAAAACCTAGACTTGATGTACATCATTTTCATGACAAATTTGCAGGTAATTTTATTACACAAACTTTGAGTTAATGCCATGCTTTATGGTACACATTTATGTCATCTTAAGTTAATGTAATAATAATAATAATAATAATAATAATAATAATAATAATAATAATAATGTAACACTTGCAAAAGGGCAGGTTGCAAAAGGTTGAGAACCCCTGGGTTATTAGACCTTATGCCATTTCGACTCGGTGTGGGGTCAAAAACAAGCATGGCTGAATTCTGTTTAACTGTTCTCAGTGGCTTCTTCGTTTGTACAGCTTTGACCATTGAAGATTATACAATATTTTTCAAAGCTTTCTTTATTTACTTGACCAGCGACGTCACTTATATGGAAATCCATTACAGACCTGTGAAAAAGTTCACGTTGAATGTCTCGGAAATTGTTTGAGTACTTTTTTCCGTGCATATGATGGACGAAGGAGCTGGCATGCCTGTATGTTCTCAACACCTGCGGTGCTAGCTCGTTAGAATGGAGAATCACCTGTTTTCAAGGGGGAGGAGGAAAGAATGTGACGAATCTCAGCAGCGTGAATCCCTCTTCAAATCTGGTTTAATGAAAGCGATAATGGCAAAATCAGGTGAGTAATCTACTTCGCGATGTGGGTTTATGGCTAGCCGGATACATCAGATATAGGCCTAATCATCTGGTTAAGCGCATGCTCTTCATTTTTTTTGACATGAGTTTTATTCGATGAAACGTTAAACCCGACTAATGAACGCTGCTGTGGGCGAATAGGCGTGTTTGAAGTTTTATTGTGGGTACTAGGCGTGAATATGTCATTTGATATTGATATTTTTTTAAGTGTTGACTTGAAATTGTGATATGCTGTGAACAAATCCGGCTATAGCGACGCCAGCCTTTGTCAGGGAATTAACTGTTTCCCTGTCGGTCAATGAAGTATTTTTTTTGCTTTGGTGACACGAAATAGTTTTTTTTATTAACGCAAAAGATCGAAATAGCCCGTATAACGAAATAATGGGCTTAAGACAATCTCAACAAACTTGGTTGGGTTTCTACATGGTGAAGCTTTGAATGTTTATCCAGCCGTCCTAGAAAAATAAAAATGATAGGCAACGCCGACCATTGAAAGCATGCATGCATGCGAGTCTACATGTATTAGGCCTACATGTTTACTCTTACGCCTGCATAGCTAGGCCAACACAAAGTGTAAGGACACATTTATGTCAAATCGTATATTGTACTGGTATGGCTTCCAAAAGTCTTATTTTAGGCCACATCTTATTGCTAAAGTTGCAGTCGTGACCTTTGAGAGGTCAATCAATAATTAGCAGATATATTGGACTGCATGAAAGTTTGAGCAAACACTAAAACCACACAGACTTTGGATACATTGTGTCAACAGTCAATAACTGTCAGCAGTCTAGGTGGGTGACAGAAATACAGTGTTTCTTGCTCCAGTTCTGTTTTTACACAGTGATGTTGTCGTACTCATATTCTTCCTCAATCTACCTATCCAACTGTATTCCCCCTTCTTTGTCTTAATTACACATACTACACATTTATTTTCTGCTTATCTGTCTTGTACTTATCTATCTTGTGAACCTCAGACTCTTGCCTCAACCCCATGTGTGACTTGCAGGAGGATGCTGTGGAGGCCTGGAGGAACCTAAAGCGCTAATGAAGTTTGGTCTGAGTGTGGTGCTCATAGGTCATGTTAACTTCCTGTTGGCGGCGTTGGTTCATGGTGCTGTGCTGCGGCATATCAACCTGCACCCGCAGGCACGAGACATGGAATATGCCATCTCTAATGTCATTGCCATGGCTGCAGGACTTACGGTAAGATCTTAAAGGGCGTGTTGCAGGGTTCAATAAATAACAAATTTACACCACTTTCTTTTTGGTAATACACATTTAAACTGTTATCCATTGTATTTGAGTTTGATGGGCATCACAAAACAGAATATAATACGAAAAAGTGTTGCAGTACGCAGCCTCTCAAAACATTCCGTGACGTCACGTTGGGGAGACGACCTGTAGATGACAGACCGAAAGCCATAGAGACAGACGAGAGCAAGAGACAAGCCAGCATGTTTAGCAGCAGTAGATAGTTACATAGATAAATCCATATATATGTATATATATGTAGATAGATAGACAGATAGCCTAGATAGACAGATACATATTTATATAGAGAGAGGGAGGGCGATAGGAGACCACTAGATAGCATAGTATAGATAGTTAGCCAGATAGCTAGATACGCATTTTTATAGGCAGGTGGGTTGGTAGGATTCATATAAAATGGTCAACTATTGAGTTTATGCTGGCTGTAAAAACACAAATCTAACAGGGCACGCTTATTCACTTGTCTGTAAGCGGTGTTGATGATAGTGATGAGGAGTATATGAAAAATGTGCTATATAAATAAACTTGTCTTGCCTTACGAAATTAATCATACTGAAGAAACATTGTGAAGATATGATCAGCCTATTCGGCGGCGGCAGAGTTTGCAACATTTAGCTAAACTGTACTTCTGTAGATGAAGATGTTGGAGCTAGTAAGCTGTCACTGCAAAGTGAGATAACTAATCGGATCTTCCAAGTAGAGTATACCGGCACTTATCTGAACTAACAACATAACCACTGTCACTTAATATAAAGACAACTTGTTACTCACTCAGTAAAACATTTTATTGTATGCACCACTGATCGTACACTAGGTCCAGCGTTCATTGCTGCTGTGCTAAATGATAGCAACTCACCAGGAGGCTTCACCACTCATTCTCTGACCACGAACTGAATTGGCTTTGATGATCTGTTCTTGGCAGTTGCTCATTTAGACACTCGCGTCTAACAGGTTCAAAACTGTATGGCTGCGGGCTAACATAAATACTATTTATGGTTGTTGCACACTCTTCCTCATCCCAGCTAGTCGCAGTTCTAGCAAAGATCGTATAGATTAGAACCCCTCTCTGCTGAGGCTACCTTTTCAACGTCCCCAACGTGACATCACCAAATTCGTTAAAAACCAAAAAGGACAATAAATGGTCTTAAATAGATTTTAGAGACATTTTTTTTAAATGGTATACATATCTTGAGTGCTTTAAGCACCCACTAATCGACAGTGGTGGTTAACCTGCAATACGCCCTTTAAGGGGAAAGAAAATTACATGTTTACTCTTGTAAAAAATTCCATGTTACTCTTAATAAGATTAGGCTGTACTGAGATCAGTGATGGCTTAAAGGTAAAAGAGTAGAATCAAGCCGATTAGCCAGAAAACAAAGTAAGTGTTACCGTCTTCCTGTACGCTCCAGACCAAGCCTCGAACCCATGACCTCACAGCAACTCTGGTATGCGAGAAAGACATGCTACCAAGTGAGCCAAAAGCCAGGCTATAAGCTCAGTCAGTAGCGTATCTTTTTGAGGTGTCAGGAAATGAGTTGTTTGAAATTATTTGTTTTGTAAGATTTATAAAAATATTTAATTATAAAATATTTCTATATAAAATATAATAAAATATTTTCTGCCAACAGGGTGTCATAATTGGTATAATGGCCATTGTCTTGTCAAAAAACCACTCTCGCCAAGCACTTGTAAGTAATTACCAAACATACTGGCACACTGACTTAATAACATATTTAGTTTGATGTCATGTTTGTATTTCCTGTCATCTTCATTTTAAGTCCCAACGTTGTTATAGTCACGTTTAGAAAAGACAACATTTTTAGGGAGAGAAAAGTTCATGATCAGCATAGAGAATTGAATTGTCCCGAAACTGCCCTCAGTTCTCTAGATGGTGCTCCTTCAATCTACAGTTTTGAATCTCTAGGCTGGTCATGACAACTGTGTTCAACTGGCAGTGTCAGAATGCTTTTTTTTGGTGCCTAAAGGTGGGCCCAGACCTCCTGATTTTTTAAAGTCTTTCATAATTAGAATGTGACTGAGCAGCACACCAGACCTCCTAATCGGGAGGTGTGTGCCTAGCTTAAGCTAAGGAGACTACATACAGTAGAGAAGATGTGAAGTTATGGATACCATTGCATACCATCAATAGCCATCAATACCAAAGCATACCATTTGTGTTATAGTGATGCAATACAGCATAGATCTCCTCTGGGCCTCTAGCCATCACCGAGTACTCTGTGCCTCTGTACCTAGGGAAAACAATAAACAGGCCATCATGTGTCAGAACATTAAACATGATCATGCCACCCTGTCCTAACACTTTGGTAACCCACTTTTCCACCACTCCCCCCAACCTTTTAGTTGACTGCTTGCTCGAACACTCCAACATGGCTTTCTCCCTTGACTCTCTATATATATGCGTTATGTATATTTGTTATGCTCATGGATATTACTGGAATTTTGTCAGGCTTAGTGTCCACTAGGGTGCATCATTTGCCCAACTTTTTGAAAACATTTTTTAAATCAATCTGTACCTAGTATATTTTTTTACACTTGCCAAAGTAATCTTCCATGAGAAACTTCATGAAATTCTATTGCTGCCTACTGGGTCCACCAAGCCTCTCAAGTTTAGTGCCTGCCTGCCAACATAAGCATATAAGCATCATATAATCACATAAGCATCTTCTTCCCTCTCAGATTTGGTGTTTCCTTTCTGTCTGCTTAAACCACCTGCAGAACATTCTGATAATGTTCTTCTGCTCTTGCAGAGCCAATGTAGTCTGTGCTTAGGTTGACATTACGTTCTGCGCTGTCATTTATAACATTGATGCATTCTAATGGGCTTCCTGGTAGGCTTGGTGAGCAGGCCAGGTTGAAACATCAGTGGTGAGGAAAGCAGGGTCCAGCTGCAGAAGATATAAGATGTACCATGAATCAGGCCTCACTAGGTCTGCCAGTGTTGTTTCCTGGGTTATCCTATTCTGGAAACTTGGGTTTACGAAACTCCGAGCCATACTGTACTTGTCATTAGGATGTGTGCAGGAGCCAGCTGGCTTTACAGCTAGCAAACTACAGTCATGGGGCAGTCGTGGGCTAGCGGCTAAGGAGTTCGACTTGCAGCCAAAAGGTCACAGGTTCAGTTACCCACACCGACAGGTGGATGGGGGAGTGAATGAGCCCTGTGGTGTCCTGAGCATGGCACCGTGCCCACCCACGGCTCCTTGGCCATCATTGTCATGGCTCTGCTCACACATGATGTACTGTGGAGTCACAATGACAAATGGGAATCACTTTGTGGGCAGCTAGGGGCTAGGGTCTTGGTCAGTCGCAGATTCGAATCCTGAATGACCTAGATAATATAATGATCTAAACCCACACTGCTCCTGTACTGAAACCCCGTAAATAACTGTGGGGCAGTGGTGGTGGCCTAGGAGTTGGGTGGCCTACCAGTTAGGGCATCAGACCTGTAACCGCAGAATTGGGTTCAAATCCTGGGTCGGCAGTAGCGCCACTGAGGTATTGTCCCCATGCACTGCTCCCGACGGCTGTCTCCTGCTCATGTATGTGTGAGATGGAGGTGATTTTTGTTGTCTTGTGTGCTGTGTGATCACAATGACAAAAATGGGACTTTTACTTTCACTTTTCACTCAGAGGCCAAGGATGTCTTGTGCTCTGGTGGTACCTTACTGCTGACACACTCACAGCACTGTTACATATCACTTCTGACAAATGGGAATATTGAAGTGAAGAACTGCAGGTCATTCCATGGTGCATCAACTGCCACTGAGCATTGCATCCACCAAGCTGAGTAGAGGAGTGCCACAATTGTGACAAAGCTTTCTAGGCTGCTGTCTCGAGGTAACCTTGCCAGTGGGAAGCTTAGTAATTTCATCCTGAATATAGTGACCAACTGCACTATATCACTACAGAAAGAGTACACATTCTTTGTCCCTCATCTCATCTTTGGCCTTTGTTGATATCACTTCAGCCAGCTTAGGTTGACCTGGGTGGTGGATATTGGATAATTATGAAAAAAAGTCAAAATCTTGACAAAATTGTCATATCTTGGAAAGTTATAAAGATGGAGATATAAGACTGGTACCAAAAGATGCACAATCGTGATATTTATATTCAACGATTGACAGTATAGCTCTAAATTAGCATTATTTTTAAAGTTATTTGTTTATTTTCTGACAGGGCCTTGTGGACACCGCTAGGATGTAACTTAAGAAACTTAGTGGACCCAGTAGATATTATTCAATAGAGTTAATATTTTTCAGATGTTTTGTAATTGGTATTGTCAATTACAAAACAATCGATCACGCTCATCATGCACAGGCTGCATTTAAATTGCTCTGAGGGTATAGCCATTTTGTATTTCTGCTGACATTCATTTTGTCACAAGTAGGCTACATGTTTTAAGCAGATAAACAACTAGGCAAAATCGAGAGTAATAGGCTATAATGTCTTTTTTGTCTTAGCAAGCAGCTGATAAATCTTAAACATAATTCAGATTCAGGGATGAAGGCATGAAGCCCTGCCCATGAATAATAAAGTATACAATGGAAAAATGTTTCACTTGACAACACCAAAAACTGTGGTAGAAGCCGCTATGAACAAGATGACAGACAACTTAAAATATGAGCTAATCTTGTTTAATTATGTATTGGGAAATTAGCAACTTTTGCTACCAAGCAAACTTACAATGACTGGTTGCCTCGAAGTATTACATAGTGTAATATGGTCATAATATCCTTAGTAGCCTTGTCAGTGCATTTAGTTTGATAATGCCTACATTTAAAAGTGGTTCATGCTGATCAAAGCGTTCATGATGCGGTTCCCTCCATTTGCTTTCGTGGTCTACTTGTTCACGCATAAGCAGTACCTAGGTGCTCACATGCAGTGACATGCAATGTTAAGGCAATGGGCAGGTAAGCAGAGCCTACCCTGTCGCTAAAAGTGAACGAAGCCGGCTGTAAATCATGGTGATTTACTTCCAAATGTCTACGGACTACAACATAAATGCTATGATAGTTATACACAACATGATGCTTGCAAATTCAGAACATTTTGTGTATTTTGAGAAAAGACCATACCAACATACCAAATTTCAGCTCATTCGGACCATTTTTCATGAATCTAGACAGTTTTGAAAATTTCACCATTTTTGCATCGATTAGTGACTGACACAGAAAATTGGCAAAATTTTGCAAACCCATCACTCGATTTCCATAAATTTGGTATCATTACAAAGGGGAGAAATTCCCTTTCAAATGATGTATAACACGATGACCTTTCAAAGTCGTTGCATTTTCAAGGTCATTTGATGTGTTCGTGACCGTTGACCTCATTTTTCAGACAATGAGTATCGATCGATTTTGATTACATTTTATTATCTGTTAGGCAAAGAAGTATCAATTATGCCTGCAAAGTTTCAGTTTGGAGAATCACATGGTTTGGGAGATATTCAAGGAAGACTTTTTGATATACAGGGTGTTCCAGAAATAAATGCTAATGCAAAAAGACAATGTCAGTACCATTTTACACTCTAGCGTCACTCTACTCACTCTACACTCTACTACATGTAGGCTACACAAATTTATGGTAGGCGGTGCCATAATGATCTTAAATACTTTGAACCTGCAGCTAAATGGCAAGGTTACTTGATTAGAGATGCTCAAGCCATACTAGATTCTGCACCAAGTTGTCTAGCAGCCAAGTACTATATGTAGAATACTACAGATCATAATCTCAGTTATAGTCACTTCCCCAAACTGGTCAACATTGCCACAAATGGCTGGATGCAAAAAAATGTCTAAAAGGCTGTTTTATGGAAATGAATGAATCTTTCTTCATGGAATTTCACCAATAGAAATCCTGTCAGTACTTGGTTGTGCTGCTGGAACATGCTCTTGATGAAAAAAAAAAAGGCAAACTTGTTAATGATTTTATGGTCAGAAGGTGGAAGTCCTCAAGCCTAAGTGAACAAAAATGTGTGAAACTCAAAATTGGCCCAGCATGACCTCTGCAACTATATTGGGCTGTATCTCAGAACTGCCACATTCCACTTAATACCTGTTTTGGTGTGATGGGTCACATATACGCTTGGTGTTTTATCATGATGACATTTTAATTGTCTTTTTTCCATCAAGCGCATGATTCAGCAGGTCTTTGGCTTCTCCAAATTGGAAATGTAGCCAATTTTCTGGTGTATAGTCACTAATTGATGCAAAAATTGTGCAATTTTCAAAACTGCAAGAGCTGAAATTTGGTATGCTGCCATTTCTCGAGGATAGCCATGAGTATGCCAAATTTAATCAAAGTCGGAGGGGGGACAGAAAAAAATTGAGTGGTTTGGCATGGAATGACCCACATGTAGACCATAAAGTGGTTCCCTCCAAGCACTACTTTCCTACAATATCTGTTGTGCAAATTCTGAACATTGATTCATTCACACATTTGCTTTGAGACATCATTTTCTTTTGAAAATATAAACCATCAACAGAGCTCTCCCAAACCCCAGCTTACATCCTGCAAAGTACAACTCAAACTGGAGTACAGCAATTACAAGGATTTAGCAGAGATAGGGATATGAAAACCAGAAGGGGCGAAATCCCCCTCATACAAATCTCACCCATTCTTCGCCTGTGCCTTTCTGATATTTTCTTTGGCCTACCACATCTTTCCTTCACAAGGACTATTCCTGTGGCCTTCTATTTCTACACTACAATTCTGACTGTGGCGACAGACAGATATTTTCTTGTATCCTTCTCCTAACTCATAATAATGAATTATCTTAGTTAGCTTTAAGTCACTGAAGAGTCGTTTAGAGGCCCAATGGTTGCCACTTTCTAAGAAAGAACCTAGGACAAGCACAGCCAGCCATTACCGATGGCTACCTTTTGCATGATGGTTCAACCTGTCTTTGTAAATTAAGGTCTAACAAGCTAATCAAAGCAATTTTATGCTGCAACATATCAGCTATAAATCCCAAACTTGCCAATCCAATTTTTAACATTGTATTTCATTGAAATAAGACGAATGTAATGCTATTCTTTAGAATTTTGGCCTGGAAAACACTCTACATCTCTGTAGGAAAACAAATCTTGTTTCTGTGATCTTTTCTTATAAAGGTAGAGAAAATTATCATAAAATCTCAGAGGGGTGCCCAAACATTTGCAAATGGTCGCAAATTAAAGATGTCTTTTATGTTAGGGTAAATGTGGCTAACCAGTTTTTCACACAACAACAATGCCAACAATGTTTTAAACTATACACCAGAATTAAAAATTATGAAGAGGCCATTAAACAGTGTCAATAGGAACATTTCAAAGTCAAAATTAGTCAGAAAAACAGGAAAGACAGGAAAACTGTCCATCATTAAAATGTGTGGTACAGACTGGGCAACTCAATTCCCTGAGTTTATGTCTAAGAACACAATATAACTCTTCACTTAGTTTGGGATGTTTTTTTTCATAGTATGGGCACTTTAATTGTCCAAATTTCATGAAACTTTACAAACTTAATGTGTTCAACTTCCTTTGGCACACTAAATTGTGCAAAATTTTGACCAAAGATGGGGCTGATCTCTGCAGAGCTGGGAAGATTTAAAAGTTTTTGTGTATGAAGTTGATTTTGGTATAATTAACTTGAAAAAATACAGGAACACAAATTGCCATTTGTAGTGTAAGTCATTATGGCAAAATTTCAAATTTGCTTTTGTCAGCATTTCAGAGTAAGACCTGCATCAAGTTTACAGCATTGCCCATAATTACACAGTAGTCAATATCTTAGTTTCTAATTATTTTTACAAAACTTGCATATTCAATGTACACGACATTCTTTAGAACCATAACAAATTGTGTGAAAATTCATCCACAGATGGTGCTGGTCCCTTGAAACCTTAAAGGCCAAAGTCAGAGTGGTTAAGAACTGAATCAAAATGATAGGCTATGATGGATAGGCCAGGCATTGCCTCTGTATTAGCTCAGTATTTCTTTTTATTTGTTGTGAAATTCTTGTCTTTTAGCACTCATGTGAATCACATTACATTGTGTAAGTATGTAATGTGTTATATAAAGGTACTTGCCTATTTCTGAGAGAACTAATTCTTTTCAACATTGACTTTATGACTGACAGTGACTATTAATACTTAAAACCCCTAACTGAGTTCGCAAAACTAATAGCACAAACTCTGTTTTGCGCTTAGTTTGAAATTTCGTAACACACTTTGCAGTAGTGAAACACAATCTACTGCACAGCACTCTTTCTGCAGAACTGAAAACACTACTCACTCCTTTACACTCAACTTCCAAATGATCAACCCACCCCTAGCAATGCTATACACATTTATGGCTATTATTTACACCATTTTGTCAACTGTTTGACCGCATTGTCACATGTGAAGACTGTTTTAGATAATTAGTTCATTTTGCAATCAGTCTGAGCATTGTCAATAAGACACCAGTAAGCTTCCGGTGTGAGAATTAGTGAGAATTAGAGGAGGGCAATATGCAGGTAAACAAGTAGGAGAAAGAGGAGAAGAAGGAGGACGTGGAGGTGAAGAAGCAAGAGGAAAAGGAGGATGAGGACGAAGACAAGGTGATGAAGTTAGAAGAGGAAGAGAAGGTGAAGAAGCAAGAGTAGGATGAAGAAGGGAAGAGGAAGGAGGAAGGGTAAGAAGAGTAAGATATATAATTACAGATGACATCAGAGTTACAGTAGATCAACCATCATGACCCTGAGTGAAGCTGGCCAACAGGTTGAGCCTAACAACTGTAGCAACATCATTAGGGCATTTCGAAATGAGAATCATTCTTGGACACCCTACATTACATTCTAATGTCAAACGTTCAGAGACCAGTGCAGTCCAGGTACAGTGGTATGAGAAAGTTTGGGCACCCTTGACAGGATTCTGAGCATGGACAGCCTGCTTCAAGTCATTCCACAGATTCTCGATGATATTCAAATCTGGGGACTGGGATGGCCATTCCAAAACATTGTACTTGTTCCTCTGCATGAATGCTCGGGTAGATTTTGAGCAATATTTGGGGTCATTGTCTTGTTGAAACACCCATCCCCGGCGCAACTCTAACTTTGTGACAGACTCTTGAACATTATTCTCAAGAATCTGCTGATACTGAGTGGAATCCATGCGACCCTCAATTTTATGAAGATTCCCAGTACCAGCACTGGCCACACAGCCCCACAGCATGATGGAACCTCCACCAAATTTTACTGTGGGAAGCAGCTATTTTTCTTCGAATTCTGTGTTCTTTTGCCGCCATGCATATCGCCTCTTGTTGTGACCAAACAATTAAATTTTTGTTTCATCAGTCCAGAGTATCTTATTCCAAAATGATATTGGCTTGTCCAAATGTTCTTTCGCATACCTCAAGCGACTCTTTTGTGGCGACTGTGAAGAAAAGGCTTCTTCTGTATCACTCTTCCATACAGCCTTTCCTTGTGCAAATTGCTCTGTATTGTTGACCGATGCACAGTGACACCATCTGCAGCAAGATATCCTTGCAAGTCTTTGGAGGTGGTCTGTGGGTTGTTTTTAACCATTCTGACCATCCTTCATCTTTGCCTCTCTGGAATTTTTCTTGGCCTACCACTTCTGGGCTTAACAAGAACTGTGCCCGTGGCCTTTTTTTTCCTCACAATGTTTCTGACAGTGGAAACTGACAGCTGAAATCTTTTGGACAGCTTTTTGTAACCTTCCCCTAAACCATAATGCTGGATAATCTTGGCTTTGAGGTCATCAGAAAGTTGTTTTGAGGCTCCCATGTTGCAGTTCTTCAGATGACAGTCAAACAGAATGAGAACTGGCATTTGGCCAGCTTAAATACCTTTTGTCATTATTGGATGCACCTGCCAATTAAGTTCAAGGCTTAATGAGCTCACCAAACCAACTTTGTGTGTCCAAATATCTTGTGATGATTAGTTACAGGCCATCAAAGCAACAAAATAACAAGGGTTCCCACATTTTTGCATAGCCTATTTTTTCCCACATTTTTGCACAGCCTATTTTTTACATTTTATTTCATTTCATACAATTGCATACTATGAATACTTAAAATCTGTGTTTGGAAATCAAGCTAACACTTGGCTCTTATGGGCAAATGAAGGACATGCCACCAAGATAATTTTGTGTGAAGTCAGAGTCCATTATTATACAACCTCAGAGGGGGTGCCCAAACTTTCTCATACCACTGTAGGTCATCATATGGGACAGTGGTAGTTTTTATATGGCTGCTTTGGTCCATAACTGGTTTACAGATCACCCACTCTCCACTGTACTCAAGGACTGGATACGGCACTCCCGAAGATATTTTCCCCAGTGCCTTGTACTACAGTAAAACCCATTGCATGCGATGTCGACGAAAATTTTGTGGCCAAACCCAGACAGATGACAAGATACTGTATGTAGACAGATTTTTCTTTCCCTCAGTGGATTTGCTGTATATTTTCTTCTGTTTTTACTTGGAAAACACTGTTTTTGTTTTTATGTGTGTAACTATACATTCATACTTAAAATTTACTATTATAAACTTATATTACTTATATTATTACTTATTACTACTTATAAACTATTTACTATGACAAAAGTATAACCTCAAACTGACATACTTTCTGCACAGAGAAGCCAAAAGCCACATGTGTTTTTCATTCACACCATCAGTGTGCAGTTGCTGCATTGTGTGCTTAGTAATGTGATGGCATATATTAACTGGTTGGTACAAAATAAAAATTTTACAAAGGGTTATAGAGGGGCCATTCTGCCAAATGAGTGCCATTTGCTCGCTTCAACTTTTCAAAATTAAACTTAACATTCTATTCAATTTGTACACAGAATCTTGTAACACACACAATTAACTATTCAAAATGAGTAGTGGTCCATCTCAGGCTATTTTATTATTTTTTTATAAAGTTTTCAAGATGAGTATCATTGATTTTTTTTTTTTTTTTCAGTCCTATTACCTAAACTAAAATGGCATTTTTAAGACCTTGTTTTAATAAATATCCAACAAACACTAGAAAAAGTACATTAAGAAGTAAGGGCTGGTTACATGTTCAAATTACTAATATTTCTGACTAAAAAAATCACTATATTCGAACCCAAGTTGTATTTTTCTAAGAATGCGAAGCAGCTTTTTTCCTTTTAAAGAAAATGGAAAAAATAAAAACCTATCCAAAGCTTGAGCATGTATTTCATTAATTGATTAAAAAACTACTGGAACAACTAGGAATCCTTTAATATAAGGTATGTTCTTTATTTTTGGGAAAATCAATTAAGTAACATGAAAAAATATAAGTAACAGGAATGAGTGTAAGCTTAAGAACCATCCATAAACTACTGCCCAAACAGCATTGTTTTTCAATAGATCTGTGCTTTATGTATATGTGATGTCCAAATCAATGCAAAATGCATAGGCTACATGGGAGTAGTAAGACACACCACAATGTATTGGGATTTTATGCCCCCTTCAATGTATATTTACATCAAATTAAAATACCATTGTTTTATATGGGGAAAACTAGCTTTCACATAAAGCGACCTTGGGACCCCAAACCTTGGAGCATGTGTGTGTCTTACTTAGATACAAACTTTCTATGTGGGACTATACTCGAAAGCGCATGATATCTGGAGCTGTGTTTTCAGCCATGTCAGCCAGGCCTCGAAGCTCCCTCGCAACTGTATTCCAAGAAATATCCACTACAAAATTTGCAGTAAAACAACTATGGTCAATGACCAAAGCAACTCTCGCTTCTATCATTTTCTATGGAAGTATCAGTTAATCTCGATCAACCAATGAGCAAGAGGGTGGCACCCTGCCCACCTCATTTGCATACCAAGGCAGAAATGTAGAAATAAATGTAGGCATAAATGTAAATGTAGGAGAAATAAATGTAAAAAGGAGTGACAGTAAAGTTTTAGTAAAATACAAAATAAAGACAATCCAATTTTATGTGTGATATATTTTTTTCACATGCTTTCTTGAGCACATTTTTGTGCATTTTTTAGTAATTTTATTTACAGTATTTATTCATTTATTTATTGATTTCTAATTGATGTCATTTTTCGGCCTCCATAGTGGTTTGGCTCCCTGTAAATATTGTATTCACATCATAAAACTGATCTTAAATGATAACGACTTCAACAAGTGCAATCAGAGATGGCAACCTGGTCCTCCATGTGGACAGACACGGACAGGATCATTGCAATACCCGGACAATCCCCTCCGGGGGACCAGGCAATAATTTCAACTGTAAACGTTAAAAGCCAGCTAAATAGCACTTTTTTATAGATATGCATACAAATTAAACAATAAACTGGATAATTCTGCTAATTTCTGTCCTGTAACTATTACTCACTCTTCATTTAAGTAACAGGACTGAGTTTTCATTTAAGTAACAGGACTTTTTAGCATAAAGTTAGCAAAAACATGAAATATAGCTACATGAAGGTTAGGCTAATGGCGCGAGGTCATTTTGCACATTCTAGTGATTTACCAAAATTAATATTTCGATTAAATATTATTTGTTGCCACCTGGTTATGGAATCAGACTATTTACATTAACACTAAAGTTTTATCTTAAAATGCGTTATTTCTAAGGCGTTTTTGCAGGTCTTTATAAGGCTAGCAAGAGTAGATGCATCTGTTTCGTCAGTAATTAACATCTTTCCAGTGATGCCTCTTTAAGGTGGGGCTGCATGTATACTTTCCAGTGAGTTCTCTGCTGTTCCCATTCTTTCTTGTTTGGTCATAGCTAAGATGCAAAGACTGAAAGAAAACCCACCTGTTTTGTCTCTAACTGCTTTCAGACATGGGGGCTATGGGTGCTGAGCTTGGTCTCAGCTCTTCTGGCAGCAGCCTCAGCTGTTGGGCTTCTGGTTTCCGTCGTGAGGGCAATTGTCAATCGTGGGCGGAACTTGCTGACTCATTGTCGTTTCCCAGATGCCATTGGATCCTACTCCTATGTGACTAACGAGTGCCCTTTTGATCCTACCCGGATATATGTGAGTTTGTGTTATCCAATAATGCCTTTAACAGGTTTAGGGTGGCCTAGATTACTTTTTTATTTAAATGTGGCACAGATCTACCAAACTCACATTGATCTTGATGTTTCCAGTTGAAAATTTGCATGACAAGAGCACTCAATTTGATCTAAGAAGTAGTTAATATAAGTTGTACATCTTTCAAACTTGGTATACATCATTTTATATCTGCTACTCATTAAAAAAAAACAATTAAATAAAAGTAAATATACAACAGGAAAGGTTCTATATTTGTTACTCTTAACGTTGACTTTACATCATTAAAAATGCATTGGTTTAATAAATCATAATTGTAATTTAGCAGTTTAAAGTATGCAGTTGTGGAATAATTAACCCACAGTCCTGTAAAATCTTGTGACATTAACTGCACACACTTTTAATAGCCATGTTCACAATGTAAGCAGATATGACCCTGAGACTACAGTCGTGCAGACACCAAAATTGTTCTAGGATTTGAGATTCTCAAATGAAAAGCAGATAGTAAGACATAATTATGTATTCGCACTTGCATGGTAAGGGTTCACCTTACCTGACTTAATGACATTAACCCACAGCTGTCCCCACATTAAAAATGTTTACAGTAAACTTCTCAAAATGGTACCTGGTTTGAATTAGCCATGACTGGTTGGAAAGTTGTACTCAGCTCCTTTTATTTGCCCCTTTATGGCCCGGTCAAATAGAATGCTGCTTTCTGATTAGCTGGTGGGGTATGCAGTAATTCTATCAAACCGTTCAACTATGGAAAGTAGTTCTAAAATTCTGCCATTAAGTTTATGCACCGTTCCATATTAATGCCCCATAGAATGGTAACTATAACGACCAATTTAATGGTTGCTTTTCTGCTCTTTTTAACGACAGATTACAGTAAACAACAGATAATGATTCCTAATTGTAAAGAAACTATAGAATAATTTAAGTGTTTCCTAACCATTTAAAATGTTTCCTAAATTCACAAGTGTGGTAACCAGGCCATAAGTGGGTTAACAGCCTTCGAGGCATGCATTGATGCATTAATCAACTTGGCGGAGCATAACTTCGCCTCCGTCAGCGTTGATTAATTCTGTGGAATGCATCCCTCGGCAGCTGTTATCCCTTACTTAATGCTGGGGGCACTGTAGATTTATGTAGATGCTGAAGGTCTCACAGAGATGGCATCCTATAAAAATGTCTGAGAAGTGCAATTGGTTGCATAATGTTTTTAATGATGTTCCTTGGTCATTTTATTGTTCCAGTCAGGGGGCTTCACACACTAAAAATGTAGGGTCACGTTCACCCAACTGAACTGCCTCTGCCCACACCTTCTTTGTTTCGTACTACACTTCCTACTCTAAAAGCATTAATGAATGCATCTATACCTTTTAAAGTTCTTTGTAGCAGTCTTCTCATCAAGGTCAAGGTTTTCATCTTTGTGCACAGACCAGAAATTTCACTTTGACCTTCTTGTAATGAGATTTATTTTCTATGAGCATTTCTAGTTGTTTACCATTTCTTCCCCATGTGCATTTGCAGAGCACCACACTGATCCTGTGGATCCCTCTTATCGTGGTGAGCATTATACAGGTTGTGTACTGTAGCTGGGGCATCTCTGCTTGTTCATCATTCCTGGGCCTGTCCTGCTGCCTGAGGCACCAGCCGTCTCGAGAGATAAACAGGCCAGTATGTTCTCTTTGCCATTATTGTACTGCCTTTTAATATGTAGGGACAGTTTTGTAGGGCATCGAAGTTCTGTTCTCTTCAGTTAGATCTGTATTAATATTTTAGTGGCTGTAACATATAGCTTTATCTTAATAATTCATTCAGAGATTTTATTGTAAGCATATAACTGGATTGCTGTAGGGTTTGGAACAGTTAAAGAGTGTATTTGCTGTCTGGGAGGGGTAAGAAAGAGGGTCATCTGCTATTTTTTACACCTCTTTTGCAGCATCCCAGAGGTCACCATAGGTGTGGTGAAAATCAGGTGCGTCCTGAACAGCATGAGTTGCTGACTCAACACCCCCAGCCACCGGCCCATTCCGTCCACCACTCAACACACTCACAACCCAGCCGTGCTTCCCAGCTCAGCCGCAACAGTTTCTGGATCTGACGACTCCGTCCCAACACTGACCAGAAACTGCTGGAGACAGAAGTGTGAAGTACTAGGGTCATGATCAAAAGTGTATGTCACATGTTTACAATCTCATTTTTTTGTTCATCCTCTTGACTGTTATTCCAACCACAGTGAGCACATGACCACAGACCATATCATCGGTCACCACACCTTTGGCCACGTTTCATTACCAAGTTTTTGATCTGTATGTTTTCTGTGTGCGCATAAAGTGAGAGGGCGAGTGGTGGATTAGAAGAGGAGTGTGTTAAGGGTGTTTTAGATAAAGGTTAAAGAAATTAGGCATTTTATAATTCATTGAAGGGCATGTGTATAGTGTTTAATGATATTTTAAGTAAGTCTCATATTTTTGTTCAATAAAGCAGAATTACCCACTGATTTGCCTGCATGAAAAGAATGATTTTGGTAGCATTTTCAAAATGAAAAAAAAAAAAAAAGAAACGCCAACACAAGCAGGTTCCCAAACCTTTTGATGAAGCATAGGCACACCTGGAGTGTCAAATACACAAGTATATTTGTAAAGGAAAATGGGATAATGCCTACTTTTATAAGGACTGTCATGCAACAGAAATATTAGATACTCAACATAGGCATCAGAAGTCTTGGTACAAATATGGAAGCAACATGATGCTGGCAGGTCAGAACAACACAAAAAACATGACAACTTCTGCTGTGTTAAAACTGTCATTGAAGTACAAGAGGCAGGACCAACTACAAAACTGCAGGGCCAAGGGACAGTTCTTGCAGCTGCGATTATTTTTTTTTTAGGTTAATGGATATGTGGCGACATTTTCTTTCCCTTTCATAGAGTGGTGTAAGCCCTTGGTGGCAACTCTCAGAATGAGGTGCAAAGCAGTTTTGCTTGCGATGTAAATTTCATAGCCATCTGTGATATTAAACACAAGACTGATAATGTGATAATTAAATCCTATAAACGAAACGCAAGCCGAGTTGCTTAGAGTAAGGAAATTAAATAAAGTTACTGATGCTTACATAAACAGTAAACCGTATTTAAAATAGCACAATAATACTGTTAGGTTAACACAGACACCCCTCCCTTACCACACACACACACATATATATACACATACATACCATTACATACATATTCACAAATGCACAAGCACACTCGCATGCTCACTGGAATGGAACTCATAGCTCTGAGATTGATATGCAAAAGCAACAGAAATAAGCACTGTAATTCATTCTCTGGTCCAAATATACTTTAGCAATGCAAACATTTCTAATGCTAAAATTCTACCACAAACTGATTAAACGGGACAAGAACCAAGACCAACTGGTACATAATTACCTCAGCTAAACTCAACTGTCATAACATCACCTTCCATGACAAAGTACAGAGTATCCCGAAATAAATAAACAGAAGAAAGTTTTATACAATAAAACACAATCTTTAGCCTTTTTAAAGAAACGATCATCAGTAACTGGAAAGGAAAGAATTCTGGCATTGCGTCCACTCCATCCATTCTAGTCCATACTGTTTGACTGGCTGATTTAGGAGAGGGGCCAGACTGGAGCTACATAATACTGCATGGAGAGCTGCTTCTGAAGGTCTGTATAGGATTCTGGACATTTGCCATCTCTTCTCATTGCATCTCTTGCTTTTCAATACTGCTTCTGCATATTCAGCAACACTGGATATAACATTCACAAGTGACCTGTGTATTTCAAAGGGAACAAATTCAGGTCCTGACTGAAACATTAGGCAGAGGAGAACATGCACAATTCCCAAGGGAGAATTGTCTTTTCGCTCTTCCAAAAATCCTGTTGGATACTGTGGTGTCATGGCATTCATGGCAGGCCGCTGCAAAGTTATTGAGCACAGAGCTGACCTTTATGCTCTGACCTCAGTAAAGAACAAATACATGTGACATGCAGAGGACAGATGGTTTGGCAGGTTTTTTTTTTCTATTTATATATGCATGGTCCTTGTGCAAAAATCACTGCGCATTTGCTGCTGCTTTTGTCTTATAACTCAACAGGAACACAAATTAGAGTGATGAGATGAAAACCTTCATGCATGTTTTGTTTTGTTTTGTTTGTTGTGGCTCAGAACTGCGAGGCGCTGCTGGGGTCACACTGTAGTAGCCTCACGATGGAGGGGTCGCTTTTGGCACCCTTGATGAACTCCTCCAGGGAGAGCTTACCTGAGAGAAAAAGGATCAGACAGAGAATACAAGACACAGAGGTAAGGCTTGTACACATATTTACGTTTGCAGATGTGTGCATGTATTTGTAGAACGTACAACTTTTGAGTCTGAGAGTACAAACAGCCCTTACAAATAGTTCAACAGAGTTTATCGCAGCTCCCTGCCAATATTTACTTTTAATTTACCCAAATACACTGTTAAGGGAAAAGGCCATCCCTGACAGTCTATGCATAGAATAGTATGAAGCACTTATTTCACCTCTTAAACCAGAACATAAAAGTCAGTAGAAGTAGTCTCTTTTTTACAGACTTTAACCTTTTAACTTCTAGTGACCTCTTTTTTTAAAATGGTTTGGTTTGTACCACAGTGAGACTGATTCAATATAAAGTGCAGTACAAATGTATTATTATTATTATTATTATTATTATTATTATTATTATTAATTGATAAGCTCTAATCTGGCCATTCCTAATATGCAGCACTTTGGCGCCATCTCGTGGCAGTTTCAAAAGTAATTGTAGTAATTGTGTATAAGACACTTCCTCGCAAATGTTTCCATTTGTTCCACAATAGAAATTCCTCCCTTGTAAACTGTTTGACTGATTGGGCTCATTCATGAAATTGTGTTCATTTGTGGTCATAAATGTACTAGGTAGGTTTTTCAAAATACTGTCAAAGTTGAGATTGGAGGATCACAAATAAGGAAACAATGTATATGTGATGTATCAAAACAGGTGTGATAGATTTCTGAGATTTTTTGTGTATAGGTTTGTACATTTTTTGTGTACCGTAGAATACCAAATAGTAGCCAGGGCTATTATTTGTTTCAATCACTTCATAGACCAGGCATTTATTTGAGACCAGGCGGCTATTTGGGACAGGCAATTAATTCCTTCTTCATAAAAATCTTGCTCAGCAAAACTGGGAAAATATGGTACTCAAATTATTTTAATCAATATAACTATAACTTTCAGTTTTTCTTAATTAACTAAATCAACATTGTGATGACAAAACAAATACAAAATACCCAATAATTCAAAATGATTTCTATTAACCAAAAAGCCTTATGTGCATAATAAAATACCCGTTTCCCATTCACCATTAAAACATCCCTGTCATAATAGTTTATCCCATGAAACACCTGCAAAACTCCCCCATATCCAACCTGTGGTACATTCCCTCGGTTCTGCACGGAAATCTGGGGTGCGTTTCCCAAAAGTTTCGTTGCTAACTTCCTTAGCAAGTTCGTAGGTTTGAACGATGGTCTTACCACACTGCTGTTTCCCAACACCATCGTCCAGACTTAGCACCCAACGATGTTTACAACTACAGTAGCCCGATGCATCGTTCAACGACGCAAGTGTTTCCCAACAACAAAGTCTGGACGAACCATCGGAAGTTCCATCGTGAAGCTGTGCAGTTGGAACGATTAGCATGGACCTGTCGTGAGACCGTCGTGTTTGTTCACGTGACGTCTTGCTCGTCACCTTTGGCCTTTTTGTGGCGGATTAGGCGGCTGTCTGTGCGTTACTGCCACCATCTGCATAAATGATGTTACTCCCAATTCACTTAATTTTCGGTATTGCATTGCCAGATCATGTAAAAAGAAGGTAGAAACACACCCGATAATACACAAAAAGCTGTTGCAAAATGTGGTTGGATAAAAGTTAATGTTAGTGATGTTAATGAGCACTTTTGTAATATTGTGATGCATGTGCACTGATTACTGACCCACAAGCACGGTTATTCCATTGCCCCGTAGATCATTTTCACCTGTTACAAATTGATTACTTTTCAAAAGGATTCGAACCCATATCTCACCGAAAAAGACAACACTTCCTTTGTCAGACCGACAAGCTAACCCCTCATCCACCTCACCACTTACCTACATGGAGGGAGTGGTTATATTTATAGCTGTTGCTCCATGCAGTATAAATTAAATACACAGACATATGATACAAACTGACAGTCCGTTGTTACTTTTAATGAGTAGAGCACATGGTTGTGTTTACGGAGATATCCCAGAGTTTCTACAGCTGTCATATCGGCTTAAATGAAATGAGACTACGTTTATGTCCTTATGTAGATCAATCGTTTCTGTCGTTATCCACAACGAATGCATCCGAATACTCTCCGAGCACTTCCGAAACATCTGTGTACTTTGCAGTTTGAACCACCTAAGTCCAAACTAACGACAGTTTAGACTTCCATCGTACTTTGGTGGTTGGAGAACAGTCGGTTGTGGGGTGCTGAGTAGTTTGAACCTACGTACAACGGTGGTTTAATGCTAACCTCCGTCGTTGTTTGGGAAACGCACCCCAGAATGTTCGGAGAGTTTGCATAACAGAACTATGTTTGCACCTTGAAAATGATAAAAACCAATAAACTGTGATGTTTTAAATGACCTGTCTGTATAATGGTGTTTCTTTGCTAGTAGATGTACTTTTAACAGATGAGAGATGATAATGATTACGACTATGAAATGTGCACTGTACATGTGAGTTTGACAAACAAATGTTACTTCGGAATGCCGGTAGCCCTGTCCCTGCACCACGCTATGTTAATGAAAGGTTATTGCAAATGATGGCTTACAACTGAACTCTTTTGACCTGGATGAATGATCATCTTCAGACATATCTCCCTTGACAGTGTAGTGATCAAAGACTTACTGAAAGAAAGCACAATATGGCTACGTGAAAACTAAACAAAACAGGTGAAGACAAACATGTAGCGTCAGTGGTCACGTCTTTTTCCTTCATTTTGTTTTGGATTGTTTTTTTTATAAATTAGACCCAGCATTTATTTAGAACCGCCAAGGGCGTGGAATTGGCGTGGACGGAGGTGACACGTCCCCACCAATATCCAGCAATCATTGATTTGGCCCCACCAATAATTTGAGTAGCCTGGTAAACCCGCCCCTCGTACTTCATTTCATTTCGTGCAGAGGGTCTGGACCGGATCTCTTGGGGAGCATTTAGGGACTTCCAGCACGACCGCTCCAATCAGCGAACAGAGGGTGTGTTCGTTAGCTGTGACGTTGACCTTGTGTGCTATTTGAATTGTAGTGCGTAGGTAGGCTAATTGCATACGTGACGACCAGGCGTTAGCGATTGGGTAAAGGCAGATGCACTTTTTAAAAACTTCAGCAGAGTCCACACCTCCAGCAAATCGTTTCTGACGGTCTCTGTTCCAGACCCTCTGCACGAAATGAAATGAAGTACGAGGGGCGGGTTTATAATTTGAGCCCCTCCAAAAAAAAAAAAAAAAACATCTGTCAACGTCTCATCACCTAGCAACGCAGAAATGGTTAAATTATGTTCTCTACTGAAGTAACACATTTGGCTATGCCCTGCTTTCACGTGAGACTCAGTTTGGTGTTAGCAGCGCCAAAACTAGAAGCAGAACTTGTCCAAAGCGAGTGGCGAGTAAGCAAGCTTAAAGTGGCGAGCGATGGCAGCTAAAAAGAAGAAGGTGGACATAAGAAGCTACTTTTTAAAGAAATGTGTAAGTCACAAAGTCAAGATCACTACTGAAATGAGTCCCATAACAACGTTAACAACGTTAATGAGAACTAGGCTTTGGCGCACAGCATGTCTACTGCAGGTTAAAATCGTCTGCAGCAGCTATTAACCCTTTGATGCAGTGGGGCATTTTGGCTAATTTCCGCCTATATTTGACCTTGAACTTCAGGCTCTAATATCTCTGGTTCTACACATTTCATAATGATGACCCATGACTTAAAATGAAGAAGACACTTGGGCCATCAATTCAGACATTCAAGTGTTTTATTATAGTCATTATTGATTCATTTGTGCAGTTGGAAAGACAGAATTTTTTTTAATAAAATTCAAAAACGCCTAAAATATTTGTTGAATTTGCAGTGTGGAAATGGTTATAAGTGTCACAGGAACCTAAAAAATGGGTTCACCCACATCATAGTAAGAAGTGTACAAAATTTGAAGCAGATAGGCAAAGGTTTACAAGTTTTATACACAAAATACATTTGGTGTACAAAGGCGTTTCCAAATATGTCTTCTAACCTATCCAAAATCACCAAATACAAAACAAAATGTTTATTACTAAATGTGAAGTATATTTTCTTTTTTCTTACCTTCTGACCAACAATCAACCATACTGAGTTATTTTCAAGGAGCTACTATGTATTTTCTTGGAATAATTTTAGTGGTGGCCTATACTCTCTCCAAATTGCACCTGAAACCTTTCCAAATAAGCAAAACAAAATGTCTATTACTAAATGTGAAGTATATTTACTTTTTTCTTCCCTTCTGAACAACAACCAACCATGCTAAGTTAATTTCAAGGAACTACTATGTACCAATGTCCTCATACTTACAGTATCATATTACTAGGCATTTGCATCTTTACATCAGGCTGTGTAAGTCAAATACAAAGTATGTAGATAAGCATAAATGATCCCTTTCACCCACTACACTGTACATTTGAGCTTTTTTCCCTCAGGATAGGCGCTTTAGACATAGACACAGTCCAGCCTTTCCTCAAATGCCTCCTCCTCATAAGAATCTATACTTGCCGGATAGCCATCGGTCTTTGACAAGATTTCCTCCTCGGCCGCCGTGAAATCAGGGTCAAAGAGCAACTCAAGCACTTTAGAACAGGTAAATCGCTCTATTTTGACACTTATGCGACAATACCAATTAGCCGGCAACACGTGGGTTAGTGCGTAGTGATAGTAAATGCGTGACGCACGAAAACATGCCCCCCGTGCAAACTGGATACGCATGAACCAATCACGTCTTTGGTTACTTCAAAGTAGGGCAACCCATATACCGTTTTAAACCTAAGGGTGTCTACTATTGGACCAAAAAGGTGTCAATCACATCAATACGACTGGTTTGAAAAGCTTCGTTCAACTTGGCCGATGCTGACTTTCTTCTGCGACGTGATTTGCGGGGTGCTGGAGGGGCGGGGATACAAACCCTGCAAACATGTGGGACATTCCACTGCCTGTAGACTTGACGAAACCGGACGAGACTTGGCTGGATCGATTCTAGGTCGCCATCTTGTGGGCTGTAATTTTTACTACAGGAATTCCAATTAAAACTGCAACTCCGCGACCTGCAGAACAATTAAATTTGAGTGGCTTGTGTGTGCAAATTAATTGATTGTTGCATAGTCTGTTCCACAATATTTAGTACATATTTAATATATCTTGTCAAACATGATAAAAATGACTTACACGACAGCTGCTTGTGCATGCAACTTATGATGGAACACAATGTGGTTGTGGCATTTTTGACACGACAAAAAAAACGACCTATCATCACTTACACTTCGTTTTAACTTGTATTTAGGAACACTGTGTCTGTAGTAATAATATCAGACTTTCGCCAGTGGCATATGAAAAACAGCCTAACTGGGCATTGAACCCCGGTCTTCCACATGGAAAACAAGAGAGCTACCGCTGCACCACCATTCTCGCCTTCAGATAGTTGAAGGAGGCAGATAATACCTATCACGTATTCACTTTGTTATTATCACTGCTGAATGCAAGTTGAATGAGAGAACTGACCAATTTATTTACACCACGCTTTAGGGTTGTTGCATTAGATTAAGCAATGTATAGGTTTATTCATGTTCACGTGCGCCAAGGTGCGACCATACAAATGTGACTTATGTGACATTTGAGCGGCAAACACGGACATGTGGCTACGGACATGGAAGTTCATCAAAACAAACGCCATACACGTCAGCGTAGACAGAAGCCAATCAGGGCAAAGTGCCGACGTCATGGAGGCGGTTCCACGACTGAGCAGCAAGCGGAGAGCAAATGCGCTGCTGCGCAGCAAAAATCTTGCTCCCGCGATGTCTTCAGGCCATGTGACATGGAATGCAGAGCAGAGAACACTCCCACCTACACCATCATGGACAAATTTCTAACCGGCATGCGTTACGGTCACGCAAAGCACATGTGCGCTGCGTCGATTTGCGCCGATTTGCGTGATCGTGGATGCACCCAAAGATTCACCACATTTTGCCTGCTTGCCCCAAACACGGAAGTGACTCTGGTGTGCGTGCTGCACATCAAAACGACGATCAAACGTGGAAAATAATGAAATTGAGTGAGCAAAACAAGTTTGGCCGTGTAAAGGACATATAAGGCTTTTCTTGTGTATCGATGGATTTGATATTTAACGTTTTTTTTTTAATCGCTACGAGATCGGAAGAATCACCTTCATTTCCAATGGAAAGGAATAGCCATTATTCGTCATGACTTCAGTAAGCTCAAAACATATACAAATGCAAAAGGTTGAATGTCCCCGTCGAGTGATTTAATCTTTTGGATATAAAATGATTTTAGATGGCAAAAAAAAAATTGTTAGGGAAAAAGTGACAATTGGCTTGACGAGGCAGGACCATTTTTTTACAAGTCAATCAAACGTCTCATTTTCCACCTCTTTGTTTTTCTAGACAACCGTAACACCTACGAATGTAAAATCCCATGTGCTTGTAGAAAAATAACTACACATCCTGTGAAAAATAAAATTATAATCGAAAGATTAAATTTTTTTTGATGAGGTTTATTTCATTTAGACTCTTTGTTCTTCCAAGTAGCATAATCGCGGCGGTGCGACCGGAGGGGGCGCTGCTGAGTTAACATGCACAACAAAAATGACAAACAAAACTCTCAGTTTCCTACGGATATTATTAGCCTACAGTGGCTGTTAAATTGACATGTTTAACGTAAGAACTTTGGTGACAAAATAACTGTTTATTCTAATGGTAACTGACTTTGCAGTGCAGTCGGCACAAATGATATGTAAAATGCAATCACTCTACAAACGTTAATGATGATTTCAAGATCTGCATAGTGACACAGAAAGGCCGAAGTAGCTATCCAATATGTTTTTTTTACTGGCATGGGGGGTGGGGGTGGGGCGGACAATAGGTCCCCACCAATGTCAAGAGCAAATCTACGCCCCTGGGAACCGGCCTTTATTTATCAAAATATACACCTGCATCCGGCATTTAGAGGGAACCCGGCGGTTAATTGGAATTCTGCTATTATTTGGTATCTTTCGGTATTAAAGAAGTACCATGGTTGATGTAGACAAACTTTGATGATACTGCCAAGTTTTTGTTTATATTTCGCAATGGAAACTTATGGGTACCGTAAATTGTATAGTTGTGGTAACCAAAGAAAAAGTGTTCGGATCACCACCGGTTTTCAAGGTAACTTTCAAGGTCTTTCGTACTGGCAAGTCTCCCGTAGCTTGAGCAACAGAGCTCCATGTTAAAAAATGACCAAAATTGCCCTTTAATTGCTGTTGTGCCACTACAGATTACCTTTGAGAATGAATAAAGTAGGTTGCTCTCTGTGTCTTTCTTGTATGCTTTCTCTCTCTCTCTCTCTCTCTCTCCCTTTTCTCTCTGTCTACATTGATTAGGTTTCTTTCTTTACAAATACTTTATGTATAAAGACTTACCATCATTGTTAAGGTCCATCTGTCTGAAAATCTTGTCAGTCCTCTTCTCTGGAGTGGATTCATCCTCAGGCATCTTCATTACAGAGGACACCATTTTATAGATGGCCTGAAAGGGAGTAGATAGGCCAATAGCAAGTTGAGTACTTGAGGTATGAGTGCTACAGCACAAAACATTCAATGTCAAATTAACAACACATTGTGTCCCTGTGGCCATTTTCCTCCTCTATCAACATTGTCATCCACCCTGTACCATGTTAAAGGTGTACTTCTGTCGTGTTTTCATTAATTTTGCGGTGTTCTCTAGTATTAATAATTGCCCTGTGCGCTGGTTTTAATGAAAAAAATGTTCTAGTGCTTCTGTTTCAGGCTGTTTTAGTTTGGTAGAGGGGGTGGGGCCGGGAGAACGACACGATTTCACCAGAGGCACGCTCCATGCAGCTTCCTTTGCCCCACAGTCAACTTGATAGCAGAGTAGGTAAAGGGGGAAAGTCAACTTGACAGCACTAAAACAGCACACAGAATGTCTACGGAGATACAGCCTTATGTGTTTGATCCTGAATCCGAAGAGGAAGGAGAGATGGCACAAGCACAGTCGCTTCCTGACCGTTTGTCAATGAACGTTTCAGAATGGCAATATTTGCATGACAAAACAGTGCAAGTGCCCGGCTAAATGCAGTTCAGTCATTCAACTAGCTTGCTAATCTTATGCGAGTCAGTCAAACAGGCTAACATTATTTAAAGCCCATTCGGTCAGTTTCTCTTATATGTATTTCCACGTCTACGTCACGCCGAAGGCCCTTTTTGCATTGGGTCGTTTTTCTGCCTATTGTCTTCTTTTGACTGATATAGAAATCGGGGATAGAAAAACATTTTGATATGCAGCATGCATATGCAACTCGGGGTGACCTATCATATTTCAAAAGAGCAAGTACTAAACGGTTTCTCGTGGAAGTACACCTTTAAATCAGAAAGCAGAAAGGAAGTGCCCAATTTCAGTTAATTTACCATTTCACAGTGTTCACACTTCACTAGTTGAAGAGCACCACAATACCAAGACTAAACAATAATTTCAGGTGTTGTATTTGCACATTTAGTGTGAAAATTACCTGTAAAATGCTTTTTAAACATCAACACCAGTGACAGAGTGGCTTTAACCTACCTCAATTAATGTTCAATTCAACACTGGTGGACCAAAACTCAGAGCGTAAATGTGACGAAGAGTATAAAGAGTTGGGCAACCGTGGCAGGTAAATTGTACAACTATGTAGCGTTGAAACAACACTTTCATGTACCGGTGTACAGACACTGTGTGGTAAAGGCTAGCATTTCTTTGTATCTCTCTGTATATCCATTGTCTTTCATAAGGATGGCTCTAAACCAGCAGTGCCATGAATAAGCATTTATAAAAACAGCGTTTGTCTCTGTTTTTGTCCTTTATTCCTCTCATCTCCTATTTTTCTGTCCTCCCACCTTCCACAACCAGCCTCGTAAACCAGCCCATTTTACTTCATTTCATTTTGTATAGAGGGTGTGGCTGTGCTGCCATTGACATTGCTGCATTAGGTACCAGTCAATCCTAGCCAATCAGCAAATAGAGCCACTTGTTTGAAACTTCAGCAGAGTCCACACCTCCAGGAAGAAATTGTTTCTCAATATAGCACCGCCAGACCCTCTGTAAAAAATGAGGGGCTGGTTTACCAGGCTATTCCATGACAGCCCTACACTCCCATAGTGGGGTGGCAGCACTCAGTAACCTCCAGGAGCGACTGGATAATCCCACCGTTGTGCACACTCAGGATAAACCCCTGTTAAATTTAACTCACTAATCCCAGACCCAAAAGTGCTGGGGCCTGAGATAACAATCCTTTTATTCTCTTTCTTTTCTCTGAATCATTCACTCTAACTTCTGTTTCTGCTGCTCTCAAACAATCGCTTTTGTATTTTTCTTCATTTCCCAAAAAAGAGTGTTGTTGACTTTTTGAAAGAGAGTTACTAATATACTGTATATGTGGAAAAAGTGCACAATGACAAAGGAAACTTGCTGGTTTAGGTCGAGATAATGGACAAATATTCATAACCCATGACATAACTTGAAAATGGCTTGACAAACTAACATTTTGCTACACTTTCAGTTAGGATGGTCTGAAGATTACCTTATTTCATGACAACTGGATTAAGAGCCTCACTGTTTTGTGAACATATAAAGTAAACTCTTGCAGTTGATACGAACCAAAGTTTGATTTAGCTTTGAAGATCCAGTGGTGGCTCTAATAGGTTTGGGGATTAAGATATAATACAGGATGAATGAACCTTCACTCATTTTTTGCTGGGCCCACCCATTTTTTTTTTGTTTCTGGCTATGCCCTGATACCAAATAATGTATTAAGTTCCAGTGAACTTACATTCTATAATTAACGGTCAAGTAAGTGTGATACAATTCATAGTGAGCAACATAAATTCATGATGTATCTTCTATTACATCATAAATTCAATTATCATGAATCATGTATAACTCATGACTTAAAGGCACACACCATTATTTTGGGAAATTACCCCATTCACCATCATTCAACAATTCGGTTACAAAATTTGATGAATTTCCTTCCGTAGCATTACTGTAAAGTGTCCAAATCCCTTTGTTGGCAGTGGCACTGCATACACAGGCACAGCTGAGTGATGTAAATAGACAAGCAGTACGCACAGGTATGGACAGTTGATGCTTTACTGCATGTACAAAGCAAACATGCTAGTTGGACATTGGCTGCAGTATCTTCAGTGTGTTTGAGTGCAATTTTTTTGTCCCAATGTCAGCAATGTCAGACAACAGGAGCCAGAGGCTGTTTTTGTGCTCATTTCCTGCCATCAGAGTGGTGTGTTCCTACTACCTTACAGCATGACAACCAATATTATATGATATGGAATTAAAAATGCCCCCAATTCTTTGAAGCATCTGATTTCCATGCATGTCCATTTATCTGTTCAAACATCTGTTGCAAGACTCCCATCTGAGGTTTTAAAGATTTAGAAATTAGAAAGTTTAGTCCTCTTTAAAGGCCCGCCTATTTGAATTTGAATAAGGATGATGCGTAATCTTTAAAAAATGCCCTTTCACAACCTTTTCTATGACACTAGCATGTATCGTATTTGCAAATATCAATCCTTGTCCTAATATTTGTGTCCTGTTTGCATAAAAAACTCGCTATGTAAAACAAATACACCCTAGAGGTCAGGATTACAATAACACAATGGCATCCCCCCACAGAGATTGCAGTTATGAGGTGGTCCTTCTCACCTGTACAATCTCTAGCATCTCTTCACGGCTGATGTAGCCATTACCATCCAGGTCATACATGCTAAAGGCCCATTTCAACTTCTGGTCAAGTTTCCCACGTGATGTAACACTGAGTGCAATGATGAATTCCCGGAAATCTATCGTTCCATCACCATTTGTGTCAAAGGTGCGGAAGACATGCTCTGCAAACTTGGAGGCATCGCCATATGGGAAGAAATTTGCATATATCTTCTTGAACTCTTCAACATTGAGTGTGCCACTGGGACAATCCTTCAAGAAACCCTGGTGAAAAAGAGGGAACATGATGGTGTATTTTTTTTTAAAGAAATGAATTTATGCCAGTTTTATTAAAATCCTTTTTTAACCCCTCTAGAAGTAGAAAGGCCTTTGTTTAAAACAAAAGAGGGTCTCCAAAAAGATAATGTTATATTATTCTGGACATAATGTCTCTCTTTTATTTGTTTCTATTTTTTTATTTGTACTATGACACACTGCATGTCAAATATATGGATGTCTACATAGACACTTGAGTTTACATTATTTTGCATGGCTGCTTTGGAAAAACGAATGTCGTCTTTGCCATGCCAATAAAGCATTTTTTTATTTGAAGTTGCTTCTTCAAGAATTATAATTCCTAAATTTAGACACTGTGCAAATGAACCATAATCCAAAACACTAACTTTGTGTGACATAATCCAGATCACATGCATGTCAACACTCTCTACAGCTTTATCCATTGATTTAAAGTGCTTAAGGCCCAGTGGGAGACTAATCCATTCATGTATCTGCCATGTGACTGAGAAGACTCTCTGAAATGTCCAGAGCGTTTTCAAATATATATTACTTTCTGAAGGGAGAGGGTATTTTTCAACTTCCACTGCTTCTCTTGGGTATTTAAGTCTCCTTTTCAGCTTATTTCAGTCAAAAGAGATTTAGTAAAACAAAATCACTAAAAATAGCAAGACCAGAAGACCACCAAAATATATAAACTGCACACACAGTCGTATAACTGTACATCACAGAGACTCTCCAAAATGCACCTGAGTACAGCTCACTTTCACTTACATCAAGTGTATTTCACCTAGTGTTACCTGCACAAAATGTCTTTGTGACCTATTTACATGATCATTTGTATTTTTGTTTTTGTTACAAATAGTAAAGTCTTATTTAGCAGACCCATTTAAACAAGGTCTGTTTTTCTCCATCTAGCAGGGGTGTCCATGTGCTCACCTTATACCACTCCTGCAGCTCATGGTCAGAGAACTCTGTGTTCTCCCTGAGGTCCTGCAGCACTTCCGGACGGAGCTTGCTGTTCTGTTTCCCCATGCTGACAAGTCTGTGGTGTCAGTAACAGCACCAGAGCCCCTCTTCAAATCTAAGAAAGATAATGACAGCTTTATTAGTGACTAATCAGTCTATCATCAACATTACATTTGTAGTGTAGTGTGTTGTCATATTCTATCATGCAGGTGACAATATTTTGGTTGCAGTGTTAAGCTCCCGATACTGATTCCTCCTCTCATTGGGCAGACACAGCTATTTTATTGTCTTCAATGTATACCTCAGCAAGATCCTTGCCTGTCTCTTCAATGCTCCACTGCCTCAATGATACAATGCTCCCTGACTGTTATATCACTGTTTATAATCAGAGCTCACACGAGAATATCAGGTTCATTTGGGGATAGAAAGCTGAGAACAGCAGGGAGTGAGGGAGGGGGAGAGGGAGATGCAAAGGGGAAATAAAGAAGACAGAGAGGGTGAAAGGGCACCAGCATGAACAGTGATAAATCTTAGTACATCTGCAGTACATCATTGCAGTGACACAAAAACGTCCCCTTCACCAACACCCTACAAGTAAGCAGCTGATGCCCTCCTTCCTTGATTGTGCCTACACAAAAGGAATTAACTACTGTGTGTCTGCAACACACACCGACAGACGAAAACTAACTCTCCCCATCTGGTCCTGTGTTCCCCACATAACTCCATGCTCTTGCTCAACATTCCAATCGATGTTGGATAAGATCCTGATCAGACCACTTATACTGAACACTTGCCCAGGCTACACTATACCCACCCCCAACCTAAGCATCTGTTCTCTTGTAAGATTTGGGTCAACAACATCTTTCTCTGCCAATCAGCTGTGGAAGAGGGACCATCAAACAGAAACACACACGTCAAGGGCCATCTCTTGACTGTGATGTGAGATTCTGAAACACTTAAACACTTCACATACACATTTGCATATGCATATGTACGGGTTTGTGGCAATCATGTTTTTTTTTTTTTTTTTAAATAAAGGATATATTTATCCAGTTTCTGTCATCTTCTATCAGTTATTTATGAACATTTTATTTCTTGCTATCTTAAGCACATTCAGTGATTTAAACAAATTTGCCAGATATAAATGTTCTTACCTGTAAAAAGCTGAGAACAGTGATTAACCCTTTTTACATAATTGCACATTTTTATTGAAGTAAAATTTAATTTGGTTGAGTTTATAGTATACTGACTGACATATTAGTGATATTCATTAAATTGATTTGGGTCCTTTTTTTATTTTTTTTATTTTAGCCTATTACAAGCAAACGTTAGAAATATTTTAAACAAACATAATGATTTTATATTTTTACATTTTATAGCCCGTATTCAAACATGAGTTAACCACAAAAGCTGAAACTGTTAGTTTTGAAGGAGACAGTTCGGTATCAGTATCACCAATGCCTTGACATTCACTTTGTACTGGACTTCATACTTGATTCACACAGTGTGCCTCTTGACTGTGAGCCTGTTTACAACTAGTTTTAATGCATTTTGGATTATCAAGTAACTGCTGGAAAACTGGGACACATTGCCATTTACACCAGATTCAATATATACTGTTGGAGACATTCCTGACCATTTCTGTTTAAATTCCATTGCCTGCGGTCCCTGCACTGGCTCCCAGTTATAGAACTGACTTTAAGGCACTGTGTTTAAAACATTAAATGGGATGGGACCCAAATGCCTATCAGAAATGTTTCAGCTATATACACGAACTAGGTCTCTAAGAATCACAGCAGTTGGTAAAACCTGCTGTCAGAACAAAATGTGAAGAAGCTTTCAGCTGCTATGCTGTTAAGATCCGGAACCAACTTCCAGAAGACATCAAAAATGCTCCTACTGTTGGCAGTTTCAAATCTAGACTTAAAACCAAACTGTTTTCAGATGCTTCCTGTTAATGACTTGTACTAATTTAACATATATCCTTTTAAGCATTTACAATTATTTTATATTTCCAAATGATTTCTACTATTGATTTATCTTTAATTACTCATTTACAAATATTTTATGTTTTCTTATGCCTTTATATCTTTTATATGTGGACAAATACATTTCATGAAAAAGGGATTTGAATAACTGGATCACAGTGAATTTTGGTGGTCATTCATAAGTTAATGCAACACTTTCCACTTTTAATATTCCAAAATGTATTTTAAAACTAACTGTACATAAGGTCTGTGTTGTAATTTACTATAGTCTCTTTTCCATGTACAGTACCTGCTCACCTTTAGTGTCTTTTCTGTGTTTACTATGCCAAATCTGCAATGCATCACCTCTCACCAGAGTCCAACCTTGCTGAGACTACTACTACTAAACGGTGATGTGCAAATACTGCAGCTCATGGATGAGTCACTTTTGTCACTGCTTTGTCATGAACAGGCCCAGTTTTTTAGCACAGAGAACTCAGAGAACACAGGCCTCTGCCAGGGCAGCTCAGATCACCACCAAAATCGAATCACTTTTAAGTCAGCCCATTTTTGACCTACCCTACAAATTTCATCAAAATGCATCTATACCTTTTTGAGTTATGTTGCTAACAAACAAACAAGCAAACAAACAAGAATGATTACATAACCTCTGCTGGCGGAGGTAAAAATGTAATGTTAATAATAGCAGCCAGAAGTAAATGCTTTTATTGCTTGTGAATGAAAAGAGTTTAGCTGTTAACTGAGGCAACACAGACCAAGAGGATTTATCAGGATTTGTCAGCATCAGCATCTGCAACAGCATCTGTCTTCATCAATTTGCTAAAAATAACCATGAAGCCCACATAAAGGGATTGTTGGTGATCCAAGTTCGATAGACAGACAGTTTGATCCTCCACTTTTTCCCCCACAAGGTTTTGATAAAAAAAAAACAAGAGACTGTATCTAACAGCCGAATATTGTGCTTTTAATGGCATTTAGAAAAATTGGTATTGCTTTTTCATGTGTGGCACCAAACTTCTGATCACTAACATAGATATGAATTTTTCTTGGTTTAAATCTTGAGTGTGTGTATATTTACTTTTGTGTATGTACTGTATGTATCCGACAAACCTTGAACTATTTAACATTCCTATACACAAATATAAAACACATAGAGTAGAGTTGGGAAAATAAATTCTTAACTGCAGAGGTAAAGAAAAATTACAGAGAACAGGAAAAAATGGAGGTGGATGAAATGTAGACACATCAGAAGAGGTAGAAAGAGAAGGATAGGTGGAGAGAAGGATAGGTGGAAAGGTTACACAGGAGAGGTGGTAATGAAGGTAGTAAAAATAAGAATGAGGAAATGAGGCTGTGTCCTCTGTGAGAGGGACTTCCAGAAGTCAGACACGCTGTGCTTTGTTTTATTTCTATTTCCATCCAGGAGAAAATATTGAATACACACACACACACACACACACACACCATCACAAGAGGCAGCAACACATTTGAGATTACTGTTACGTAATACTACTAAGTCCAATATAAAAGTGATTAGTTGATAAATATACACAAGCACCTGCTAAAATCACACAGCTGTTCTTTTTCGCATAATACAAATGGTGTTATGATTCAGACAGACAGAGGAAAATATAAAAATGAGCTCAAAGATCAATAAATAAAAAAATCAGGGATACAGCATGGTAATAAACAGACAGTTGCACAGACATCACCTACATATAGGTGGAATTGTCAAACTCACAAACACAAAAAGGTAGGAGGTTGGAGACATTTTAACAGCATTAGTGTTCTGAATGTTATGTAATGGATAGTCTCATTTCTGTTCTGTCCTTTACATGCCATTACACGCCATTCCACACATGCCACACTCTCTCTCTCCCTCTCTCACTCTATCTCATACTGCCACTGTTCAGATGAACTAAAATCGTCAAAGCAGGCAAAACTCTCATTAGAGCTTTGCCTTCACGATATACAACTTCGAAATAAAAATACAACCCTCAGGTTTTATTTTAATGCCAATCAAGCAACTAAAGCCACATACACTGCTGTCGAAACCATCACACAAAGTCAGATACAGAGCAATTACAGGTGATATGGACACCTTGTACTTTAACAATAAAACCGTGTGAGTAGTAACACCTGGTGTCTATTACTACACTACTGAAGTCAGGGATTTCTTTTCCCAGAGTGCAAGAATGTAAAATTTGAAAGGAGGTAGTACAATGTGATTGTCAGGGCTAGCCTTCTTTTGAGGAACTCAGAGCTTTTAAAAATGACTCTATTTCTAAGTGGGTCGATCAGATAGGGAATTCCAGTCACTATTCACAGCACCAGAGCACATGACACAAATGAGAGGGGGCTAAAATGGCAAATTATTTACGACCCATGTCCTGACCTCCTTAACAATTACATTAATTTGGGTGAGGACTGTGTGTGTGTGCGCGTGCGCGCATGTAACCAAGGTCTTTCTGTGCCGTCCAGCCCCAGGCTTGAACCTGCAACCTTACAGCAACTCCGGTTTGGGAGACACACGCTACCAAGTAAGCTAAAACCTGGGCTATTAGCTCAGTCATTAGTGTATCCTTTTTAGGTGTGAGGAGGGAGAATGTTCCGAAGCCGAGCTGTGCTAGAGGATGTGTGTGTAAGCTGGTACATCTATATGACTCCTGTAAATCAGTTCTTTTCATGCCAGCACATTTTTAGGTAAAATTGGATGGATGCAAATGCAGGCTAATGTAATGGCAACAGATAACTTCTAGTTTGAAAATATATGTAATGACCTTATGCTCAAAATCACCTCCAGGAAAATAATTTGAGGGTGATTCTCTACACAAAGGCATTAATAAAACCCTACCAGAAATTTCTGTGAGGGTCATTTATGTTGTATGACCATTGCTACAGGCTTAACAACTTCCAACTAAGGTAATAACCACCAAGGTTATTCAAATCACAACTAGATGTACCGCATAGCGGTACATGGTATGACCGCCGCAGTATATTGAAATGTGGGAACTGTTGGTGTGATGAGTGTGTGGTAGAGCAGTGTTGTGAGGTGAGAATTCCTGTGGAAATGATTTCCTGGAAGTGGGCATGGATGTGGGTTTTGAATGTGTAGTGTGTAGGACTGATTTGTGAAGGCAAGGAATCGGCAAAATGAGATTTTGTACAATTACAGTGCCCCCTATGGACCAAATTTTATGGCATGTTCTGTGGTGTTAGAGGTCTTTGTGGTGATCGTGCATGATGTATTTTGTGCAGTTCCCACCTTCTCGGTCCAAGATATTGGCAACTCAAAATCCCAATTTTTGCATTTACCCTTATCACTAGGTGGCGCTATGCTTCAAGTGAGAGTTTATGGGCTGGGTCAATATGCCTCTGTAACACCTACATACTAACACAAAATCGTTGTCTTGGGCAAAATTGTTGACGAGTTATTTAACAAAAACTGTTTTTCAACACCTAGCTTCGGCGATAAACATCGCCCTGTATGACGAAATGTCACAAAATTTAGTACACATGAAAAGAAAGATGTTTAGATATGGCATGTCTACTTTGACCAAATTTGAGCAATTAAAAGCCAAGATACGGCCATTTGAAGAATTTTAAGCTACGTGTTAAATGTTCATTGACGTGTAACTTCGGAACAGTTTATCTCAAGATAAATCCTTTGATAACGTTTTGTCAGCATTGTCTGTAGATGACATATACTGAATTTGGTGAGATTCACATGAACGGCCTATGACGAGTTCGTTCAGATTCGTTTTCGCAATATTAAAATTTCACGGAAATTGTTCTCGTTGGAAGTGGGCGTCGACAAGTGTTTTCAATGCGTGAGGGTCAACAGATTTCATGATAAAAAAAAATTGTTGTAAACGTAAGCATTCTCTAGATAATAGGCAAAATGACATTTTCTACAATTACAGCGCCCCCTATGGACCAAATTTTATGGCATGTTCTGTGGTGTTAGAGGTCTTTGTTGTGATCGTGCATGACGTATTTTGTGCAGTTCCCACCTTCTCGGTCCAAGATATTGGCAACTCAAAATCCCAATTTTTACATTTACCCATATCACTAGGTGGCACTATGCTTCAAGTGAGAGTTTATGGGCTGGGTCAATACATCTCTGTAACACCGACATACTAACACAAAATCGTTGTCTTGGGCAAAATTGTTGACGAGTTATTTAACAAAAACTGTTTTTTGACACCTAGCTTCGCCAATAAACATCGCCCCCTATAACGAAATGTCACAAAATTTAGTACACATGAAAAGAAAGCTGTTTAGAGATGGCATGTCAACTTTGACCAAATTTGAGCAATTAAAAGCCAAGATACGGCCATTTGAAGAATTTAAAGCTACGTGTTAAATGTTCATTGACGTGTAACTTCGGAACGGTTTATCTCAAGATAAATCCTTTGATAAATTTTTGTCAGCATTGTCTGTAGATGACATATACCAAATTTGGTGAGATTCACCTGAACGGACTATGACGAGTTTGTTCAAATTCGTGATGTTAGAGGTCTTTGTGGTGATCATGCATGACGTATTTTGTGCAGTTCCCACCTTCTCGGTCCAAGATATTGGCAACTCAAAATACCAATTTTTGCATTTACCCATATCACTAGGTGGCGCTATGCTTCAAATGAGTGTTTATGGGCTGAGTCGATACGTCTCTGTAACACCGACATATCACAAAAATTTCATGTCATTGGGTGAAACGTTCATTGAGTTATTCAGCAAAAACTTTTGCCGGTCTCCCCCTCTTTGAAGGACCCTGGCAAAGCGGGGGGGTGGCCCTTGGGGACCAAAAGCTTCTAGTCGCTCAAAAAGTTCTAGGGCTACATGCCTACAAAGATTCATGTCCCCCGTACTTCCAGTGTCCCGGAAATCGTTAACGGAAAATTGGTGAAAAAAAAGAGAAAAAAAAAGGGAAAAAAGTCGCGGCAACACTATAATGACCGCTTTTGCTAGCTTCGCTAGCTTCGCTAGCTGCGGTCATAATAAGAGTACATAAATTACTGATTACTGATATACAGTACTGTGCAAAAGTCTTGTGGCAGGTGTGGAAAAAATGCTGTCAACTAGAAATGCCTTCAAAAATGGAAGTGTTAATCATTTATGTTCATCAATTAACAAAATGCAGTGACTGAACATAAGAGAAACCTAAATCAAATCAATATTTGGTGTTACCACCCTTTGCCTTTAAAAGAGCATCAATTCTTCTAGGTCTATTGCATAGAGTTTTTGAAGGAACTTGGCTGGTAGCTTGCGCCAAACATCTTAAAGAACTACCACAGATCTTCTGTGGATGTATGCTTCATGACATATACAACCAATTTGGTGTAATTGGTTGATCATACCGTTCAGAATGCTGATTTCACTCGCGCAATCCGTGATTCACGCAGTCCGTGAAATGTCAGTACCACTGCAGTCGCTAGGAGCGGCATAGGAACACAGAGGTTTACGCTGAAGTAAAAATCTTACTCCCAAGGTTGACTCACCCACGGCAAAACTTGTAGCATTTAGATGACTGTAGATGTGCCATTATATCCTGTGGTTCAATTGCAGTGAAATTAAATCGATGTGCAGAAATATTGACAATACAGCTGTCAAAACATTTAAAAAGCAAAGTCACGTCATCTCGTTTTCCTTGTTAAAACCGTATGCCATGACTTCAAAGTTTAACAATTAAAACAGCAGCCTAGTCATTGAGTTTCGCTGAGTTTGGACATCACTACTGTAATATATTTGCAAGTTGGCCATGAAGTAGAACATTTACCCCGGTAACACCGGGAATCTTTGGTTTGTGACACACACAAGAGGTACTGATATCGGTACGTGAGTGCCTATTCAGCTGTGGTCTAGTGGCTATGGAGTTCGGGTAATAAAAGGTTCGAATCCTATCCTGATATTTTTTACTTGTTTATTGCACGTCCTTGTAAAGATTCGGTACATTATTGCGAGATGGCACTCATACCAAACAAAATAGCGGAACCTGGGCTTTACATCATGACCGCCCGCTTATTTGCGCTCAAGTATCAGCGAGATATTCTTTTTTGGCAATTATTCAGCGGCTTATGGCAGTACCAACCCAAAGTACATCGACATTTTAACAGCATTCTTGTTTTTTGACCACAGCACACTTAACTAATTTGGCTAAAGGGTAGGCATTATTCGCGGTTTTATTTCGCAAAGAAAAATCATACATCTTGCTTATGTTGTGTGATGTTGCTATTATTAGCTCTCATAACAACACAGCAGGGTTGGGTTCTTTAATACGGGCGTTTATTTGACCAATGAATACACTGTAAAAATGGGTAAAATAATATGTAATCACAACATTCACAAGAACACTTCAAAACATCGACATGAATCGCAATGCTCATTGAACTGCAGTGTGACACAGACTGTCGGAGTCTGGTTTCAGCTAACTTTAGCCTAGTAACTACCAGCCTAAACATGTATTTTCCATTGCTACAAATCAGCTAATATTACTGGAAACTCACAAGAAATACAAACACTGACTAAAAACTTTTTGTTCAGTTTTATCCACAAACCAACTTAGGTGCAAACCTGCAGTTCGTTTATTAAGCTAACTTTTTGCCTTATCCTATCATCACTCATAAGGTCTTATAAAGCTGAAAACACTGTAAATATGCACACTGACTCAAACCTTTTTGGATTTATCCAGTTTAATTCCCAAATCATGATGTAAACCTGCAATTCAGTCATGTTTCACTCCTCTGACACGCAAGGTTCCCGAACTACTGTGGCATTTGACACCTCTGACGAGGAGAGGATTGCCGTGTGTGTCGAATGAAGTATATATGGGCACGCGGCGCTGTGACGTCACTTTTGCGCGCGCACTTCTGCATGTGGCGAGTATATCCCTAGCTTTAGGAAGCTGCACTAAGGCAATATTATGAAGTTTTACTAACTTTATACTTTTCCTTGTTAAGTGAAAGCAGAAATGCTTATCCAAAATCAATGTATTTCTGAGTTAAGGCAGCTTTCTTTAATTTTAATTTTGATAAACTTCTTGAAATATGTTATCAACTTAATAAAATAATAGACATGTAACAAATTGTGTGTGTGTTGAGTGGTGTTAACTCTCTAGGCGCCAGGGTTTTTTTTTTTTTTTAACGCTCAATTTTGACATCTAAATTTCAAAAGGCTGTGGCTTGAAATTGGTAACAGATACAGCCTGACTGTAAATTTGACAAATGTTGAGGATGACCCAAAGTTTATGTTGGCAGTAAATTTACCCATCTAATTTGCATATTGTGATGTCACAGGGTGGCGGCCATCTTGCATTTTGACATTTTTTTCATGAAATGCAGAGATTTTTCAATAAATGCTCAACCCATTTCATAACATTTGCCCCTTACCATCACTGTTATGTGTTGCACATACATTATGGTCAGGAAAACAATAAATTGTAAGCCAACAGTGTACATTATAACTAATATAGAGCCATATAGTAACAAACGCATGTGAACGGTAGGCTGGTCTTTTGCCTGCATGGGCCTAAAGTGTGCCTATCTGCCCAGGTGGCAGTCTTTGTGGTTTTTCAGTGTGTAGTACCTCTCATTGCAAGGTCCAGCACACAGACCCACTCCACAGTTATTACATGTGTATTTTGTGTGATGGTGGCCTTTGGGGCAGGTACAGTCAGAGCAAACTACAAAAACTGGTCGATCATCACCATATTGCATAGCCAGTCACACTGTAAGTCTTACTGACATTTCTGAAAATGGGCATGGGCATATTGATTTGTTTTAGTTGTGAACAAATTCAAGAAATCAATTGGAAACAACATATAGGGCCAATTTATCATTGGTCATCTCTCTGTCCCTCCTATATCCAATTGGCTTACCTAGGGGCTTTATCTAGTTTTGGTATTGTTCCTCATCACTGTTGCTAAAACACACCCAGGCTCTAATTAGGCCTAACTACCCTTTCCCTTATGCGCACGGAGAGTGAGCACTTCTGATTGTATTTTACTACCTCTCCCGCGGTTGAAAGATTCATCGTCGCTACTTTCATTTTTATTGGCACTCCTACTGACTACAACAGCTCTTCTACGGACAATCCGACCACTGCCACCCTCCTGGCATTGAACACGGAGACTAAAACATGCGTATTACTTGCTCAGTGATAAACACTTCGCATAATCTCGCCACACACAAGCGCGTCGCGACGATGAAAAAACAACGCACATCTACACTTTTTCCAAGCCACATCCTAAAAAGCTCTACTGTGACACTACAACCTCCAACAACTCTCCTGCAAACACTAACATGTGTTACTGAGTCACTTCCATCAAAGAATTAATGTTTTTGTTTGAGCACTGTTGCTTTGCTCAACATTGCCATTGCTTGGCAGGCACACCAGGACAAACGTGGGCACTGAACGAGAAATGCCGTCATCTACTGAAGGCATATACTCTTATTCAGAAACAAAACATGTGAACAAAAGAAACAAACCACCATAACAGGTTAAGTTTATAGTTGCAGTTTGCTGTTTATTCAACGGAATTATTTGCAAAATTTGACTACATTGCGTTAGCTTCATTAGCTCACTGGTAAACTAGCTCTGCTACTTCCGTGTGTGGTTTGAATGTTTTTTTCTCGAAAAAAATACATGGGAGGGTGTCGTAATTCTCAGCCAGAACTAAAGTACAACATGTCTGCCAACTAGTGGAGAGGAGTATAAATGTAATTTGACACTATATTTGACCTAGCAAGCTGTTTTATTCAAAACCGCATCCTGTCGCAATTCTGCGACTTTGGCGCTTAGAGGGCTAACCACTGGTTCAAATACAATAGTCCACTATACCATTTATTGTGTTATAAAGGCAGCGCTCCCAAGTGCCACCTGGTGGTTGTTTGGGTACATTGCAGCCCCTGACAAAAAAGGCTGCGTGAATCTTACGTGAGTCTCGTGAGAATCATGCGTGAAACCGAGCAAGCTGAAAGGACAACATCTGTAGATGCTGAGGTACAGTTTCCAAAAGCAACAAAAAAGCTCCTTTGTTGTAAGATTGATTTTAACCAATTGATAACTGGACCAGTGAATCCAACCCAATGTTCCAGTCGATGTAGTAGTATGCAGTGATCAACAGTGTCAAATCTGCAGTAAGGTCCAATAACACCAAAACTGATGTTTTGCCAACATCAGAATTAAGACGTATATAATTTATGACCTTAATAAGAGCTGTTTCAGTGCTGTGATTGGCACAGAAACCTAACTGAAACTTATCAAAACAGCTATTTGATGTGAGAAAGGCAATTAATTGATTAAAAATTATTTTTTGATAATTTTTCCAATAAATGTTAAATTGGATATGGGCCTGTAGTTATTAAGCACTGAACCATCAAGGTTATTCTTTTTGAGTAAGGGTTTTACAGCTGCATATTTCAAAGAGGAAGGAAATATGCCAGTCTGTAGTGATGTATTTATAATCTGAAGTACATTGGCTGATATAAGATGAACAGATAACAAACAAAAAAAACTGCAAAATATCCAGTTCAGATGTGGAAGAACTGAGATTTTGTATGTTTTTTTTCAAGGGTTCACAGTCAACTAAGCTAAATGTTGGCATTAGGTTGAGGTCCCCTATTTTTTGGTTCGTGAGCTACTTTTCAAACGACCATGTCACCGCGATCGACTGAGGATGATGATGATGATGATGAAGATGGCGATGATGAAGATGAAGATGATACGTCACAGCACTACTTTAATACAATTGTATTATGATTTGTATTACTTTTGAATGAACGTTTAGAGCACAACTCTAATACATTTGCAATTATCTATTACCATGACTTTATTAATCTGATGATGACCTGCACTGGAGGGAGTCAGACAGGGTTGCATAGTCCGAAGCTGCTGCGTGTGCACACTGTCAATTTGTGCGCACACCCTCCTTGTTTCTCCAGCTCTGATGCAAGGTTTCGGAAGTTTCCCAAATCATAGCGCTGCAACTTTGAGGACAGCAATTTCATTTTTCGTTTGAATGCATTAACAGAGCTGATCATGTCTCATGTCGACCACGTTTTTGTCTTTTCTTTGCAGCTCCAAATTAAGTTCGTTCAACATGTTAGTAAGATCAGTTACAAACGCCAAGTCTAGCAGCCACTGATTGTCATTAAGTTGCTTGTGTTCCGCATGTTAAGTGACAAGAAGAAACTTCTTAATCAACGGACAGAGCTGTCGAAATCTCTGCAAGAATTTCCCTCTACTAAGCCATCTCACGTCGGTGTGTAGCAAGAGGTCAGAATAGTTAGTAAGCCTCTTCCAACTGTGCACGGAACAGACGTCTTTGAAGAGACCTCGCTCGAATACTACAGCTTATTTTGGTTGCGACATCAACGATCTCTTTCATGCATTTTCCGCATAATCAAGTGACTGCCCTGTTGACTGCATTTTCTTTCTCAGGGGGAAGTCACTGTCATAGTTTTTATGAACAGTATGGGCTAGATACAAGTTAGCGAACTAGCTAGGACTCCAGTAGCCGTTCTAGTTGTTATGGTAACCTAACAAAACGTTTTAGACAACCTGCGATCTAACAGCGATCTAACAGCACTGCCTTCGCGATCAACTGGTAGATCGTGATCGACGTAGTGGGCACCCCTGCTCTACAGGGTCCCCTCTCTCTACACATTAAATCATCTGCACAGTCTGATGGTTGACTTGGGGTCTGTGAGAGTGCCTGCTCAAAAAAAAGACCTGTGTCAGACCTGTGTCATTATTTATGACTCTCCTTCTTACAGACATAGACCTGTTTTGAATGTGAGGGGACATACAAACATCAAAGAGAACACAAATGATCAGATACACCCAAGTCCATAACAGTTGTAGAGACATTGACTCTAAAGCTGCCTTCTTTGCCAGGGGTGCAACAAGTGCAGGACTCTGGGGCAGGCATAGACCATGGCCCACCCCCCTCATCCTCCCTTCCCAGCTGTCTATAGGACTAGGCTCAGGGACATGGAGAACCGCTTGCGTTGTTGTGTAACGGGTGCCAGCTAGCACAGCTCAGCGTAGAACGTTAGTAAACCTCCCTCCCAACGCCTCAAAACGACACGCTACTGACTGAGCTTTAGCTTTTAGCTCACTTAGTAACGCGTCTGCCTCCCATACAGGAGTTGCTGTGAGGTCGCAGGTTGGAGACTGGGTCTGGACTGCGCAGGAAGACCTCAGTTACAGTTGCAAGGCCTACAAGGACAGCCCCCTTGCGTGGTTGCTAGCACCTCTCCAATTTTTTAAGGGGGCATTCCCCCAGAAACTATCTAATATGATAGGTCACTCCGAGTTGCATATGCATGCTGCATGTGAAAATGTTCTTCTAGCCCGATTGCCTCCATCAGTCAATGAAAGAAAATACATGGAATAACGAGCGAATAAGAAAAGGGCAAACAAAGTGACATAAGTTCATAAATCAGAAAAAGCCATGCCATAGTTATGATGACAGGAGTAGTCTCGTTGCTGCACACACTCACCTGGCAAGGACATACAGGTAAGTAGGTGTGTTTGTTTAGAACATTTAGACCTTCTATTTGGTGTGCTATGACCGAATGGGCTTTGATTGATGGTAGCCTCTGACTAGCATAACCAAGAACCTGTCATTCTCCCCACTCCCCCATTTCCTCCATCTAACTAAAACAGCCTGAGACGAGAGCACTAAAGCTTTAAGGATTAATACTAGAGACCACCGCTTTCTCTCAGGCTGTAATGTCCTTAACACTGTTAGGAATTGATGTAATTTTTACGGTAAATTGTACAGTAATGTATTGTATTTGTGTTTTTACTGTAATTTGGCAGTGCATCATGGGAAATATTTGTGCAGCCCTGTATTGTTACTGTAACCGTACTGTATACTGGGTTTTTACAGCGCTTTCACAGCATTTGCGTTGCATCATGGGATTTACTGAAGTGTGGATTTTGAATTTTGGGCGGCAATGCAGTTTCTGGGACAAAGGTAATTTATTATAACTTACTGTGAGCTGTATGTATGTATATTAAAGTGTAAAATAAGTGTAAAGTGTAAAATATGCTTATGCTTCTCTGACTGGGTAGTCTGTGACGTTATAAAGGACGATTTCATTCAGACGAGGTCTCAGACTTACTGTTAGCTATGATATTGGCTAAAGATTAATCTATGAAATAAACGTACGTGAATCTAGATGTCAGGTTTACATGTATCATGTTGGTTTAGGCATGTGAATTATCTTCTGTGGGAATCTTTGATAACTTCCACAGTGCGAGTAGGCTACGTCGACATACAAGCAGAACTGTCTTAAAAAGCCAGGGTTTGCTAAATGTCTGCACGTCTCAGAATATATGCTATCCGTTTTCTCTGCTGCCCTGCAGGATTGTGTGGCGAAAATAGTGCATTATGGCGTGTTGTATGTTAAGGACAGCATGTCATTTTTGTGTCAAAAATATTGGACATCATCAAACTGGCGCTGTTCGTTCGTTCATACTTGTTATCAGATCATACTGATATCTGCTGTGTAGTCATTTACTTCAGTTCAGCTTCCCTGTGCATTCATCAGTAGCCTACTGTCGTGCGTGCCCCTAAACTGAAGTGTAATTATATGGGTGTGAGTTCGGAAGCTACAGTCTCCTTTAATAGCATGAACATACTGTGGAATTTGTTTTCTTTCCCCAGCATATTTGGAGGGTGACCACGACACCACCATCAATCGGTAAGTTTGATGTAGATTTTTACCTAAATCAGAGATGGTGAAAAGGTTAGAACTTAGAATATCTTTGACTAAATCGCGCATGTGTCTCTGACCGAACGTTCTTTCTACAGCCAAAACCGTTGAAACGTAGCTGCTACAGCTCCATTCCGCTTGACCTCTGACGAGAAACCTACGTTTGTTTCCTGTCTCGTTAAAGATCTGATGACACGTATGTGATTCAAGTAATGTTTTGAAAGCTATTTTATACATTTGTACATTTTCCAATTATTCCACCTTAATTTTTTGCCTGTTTCCCCGTTGTCTCGTCTGAACATGTAACACGCTATTACCACTGTCCACTTGTTTTTGAAGGTGAGCTTGGCCAATGGCTAACTAGCATGTAGGCTAGGTTATTTTGTGTCCAAAATATTGGACATCATCAAACTGGCGCTGTTCGTTCGTTCATACTTGTTATCAGATCATACTGATATCTGCTGTGTAGTCATTTACAGTGGTCCCTCGCTATATCGTGGTTTACCTTTCGCGGCCTCGCTGTTTCGCGGATTTTTTTAGTGCATGCAATCTCCTGTACAGTACAGAATGCGCTCAGCTTGTAAAATTTGCATAAATCTTCCACCACTAGCTGTGTGACTCTGAAGTGCTGCATGTTTGCAAGTGTGAGCTTTGTCTGTCTGAGAAAACTGTATAAGTGTAGTGAGGGGTTTTACAGCCTTAAAACATCTATAATAATTGTAGAAAATAAAGCTGACTACTTCGCGGATTTCGCCTATCGCGGGTTATTTTTAGAACGTAACTCCCACAAATAACGAGGGACCACTGTACTTCAGTTCAGCTTCCCTGTGCATTCATCAGTAGCCTACTGTCGTGCGTGCCCCTAAACTGAAGTGTAATTATATGGGTGTGAGTTTGGAAGCTACAGTCTCCTTTAATAGCATGAACATACTGTGGAATTTGTTTTCTTTCCCCAGCATATTTGGAGCGTGACCACGACACCACCATCAATCGGTAAGTTTGATGTAGATTTCTAACTAAATCAGAGACGGTGAAAAGGTTAAAACTTAGAATATCTTTGACTAAATCGCGCATGTGTCTCTGACCGAACATTCTACACCTGGTCTTTCTACAGCCAAAACCGTTGAGATGTAGCTGCTACAGCTCCATTTCGCTTGACCTCTGACGAGAAACCTACGTTTGTTTCCTGTCTCGTTAAAGATCTGATGACACGTATGTGATTCAAGTAATGTTTTGAAAGCTGTTTTATACATTTGTACATTTTCCAATTATTCCACCTTAATTTTTTGCCTGTTTCCCCGTTGTCTCGTCTGAACATGTAACACGCTATTACCACTGTCCACTTGTTTTTGAAGGTGAGCTTGGCCAATGGCTAACTAGCATGTAGGCTAGGTTATTGACTTGTGTTTTTGTAGATTGTCGTTTGTGAGTTTTTGAGTGTTTTTAGGTGCTATATACTATATATTTGTACTTTATTCCACATTTTTATTAATCTGTTTCCCCGTTTTGAGGCTTGAAAATGTAATAACCACCACTGTCCTTGAGGGTGACCTTGGCCAGTGATAACAAGCGAGGGTAGGACTAGTGCTAACAAGTCACCTTAACAGTTTTACGTATTTTGCATATTGCACATCTGACAATGTTTCGCTGCAAATTTAGTTCGTGTTGGAAGGAATTTGATAAAGTCTGTGAGTATATTCAGCACATGAAGATACACAGTAATAGTGCAAATTACCGATTTGCATGTGGCGTGTCTGAATGCTCCAGACAGTATGCGAAAATCCCTGCTCTCAAGGCTCACATGTACAGAGATCACAAGGCAGCCGCAGACATACCATCTGGCAGTACCGATGATCAAATAGCTTGTACGCCTTTGACTTGCGATCTCTGTACAGTAAGATGTGAAACATCATCTTTACTATTCATTCACTTGAGGTCGCATTTACGAAGTGGATTACATGTTGAATGTCCATTTACAGGATGCAATGCAAGGTTCTCTGTTTTGTTTAGGGAGAAGATGGCAGCCACCATAAATGACAAGCAACGCAACATGTTAGAGTACTTCGCAACACTGAAGACAGCAAATGTGGAGAATGCCCTCCAGAAACACCGTAGCAAGGAGTCAGTTTGCCTGGTAATGTGCCTCCTGGCCTACTTCAGGGAAGCTGATGATGGTATCTTCCTTTCTGTTGATGTGAGTAAAACTTGCATGACATTCAACCAATCTCTCAGTCTCTGTCCTGCTATGTTTTTTTATCAGTGTATTTAAGCCCGTCAGTATGCTTACTCCCGTCTTATCCTTTTGCTTGTGGGCCCGTGGTGCAAGGCTCAACGTCATTAAGTTTTATTCAATATCTTGCAAAAGCATACTTCAAAGGTCATTATCTCATTTGCCATTGGCATGTTGAATGGTGGAAAGCCCCTCAAAAGTTGCTGTGCCTTGGTGGACGGTGGGGAAACTTTATTTTCTCCACAGAGGCAGGGCAACACCGTAACACGAGGCCACAAGCAAAAGGGAGAGGACGGGAGTAAGCATATTGACGGGCACCCTTGTTGGCAGGGATCAGGATTGTGACATCACCGCCATGGAGGATATGTTGCCAGCGTGTTCCTTTGTTAACTCTTAATTACAGCACTGCATCTCATGCAACCTAATTTTACTTAACATTTGCAATATACACTCATTATCTGAACTATGCTCCTGGAGCGTGTGGGGCCAGGTATAGCAATGACTCTGTCTGCCTGTCTCTCTGTCTGTGTGTCCTTGCGGGTGGGCCAAACACGCATCATAACATACATCTAGCCTTTCTCCTTTCTCTAGTCCTTACCACCCTCTGTAGTGCCTTCTTGTCTGCAGCTAGACAGCTGCCGTGTCAGACAGAAAGGCTGCTGGTCAGGATGCTCTCAGGATCTGTGTGTGGAGCTAAGCCCCTTGTGGATGTTTGCGGAACCATATATATCTGGCAGGAGCCAGATTAGAGTAGCTCAAGACTTGTTTTCTTTGTTATGGTGTACTGTACTCAACTTACTCATGGTTACCTGATTGTTTTTTTTTTCTAGCCCACTGCCACAGCTGCTGACATACAGACATCCTCAATCTTGCCATGCACACCCCGACTAATTATTCCAGGTATAATATTTCCTTATTTTAAAAAAGTTTTTTAAAATAATGCCCATGGTTGAGAGAAATTCTTTTCAGTGTTATTCGAGAGTATGGCGGTCAAAGGAAATAGTGAAGTACAAGTGTGCGAGACAGGGTCAGCATGCTGTGCAGTTCATAGTTATATTGTTGGTGGTTTTCAGGAGACATTCTGCAAGCTGACACTTGGTACATGTCCATCGAAGGTGTATGTGTGATGGGGCCTCACAGCAACATCCTGCACGGGTTGACTGCAATCTTTGCAGCCTACTTTGTGTTTAACCTCCAGTACCCTGCAGAAGCTGCAGCGACACTTGAATTCATCCAGAGGTTTGTTTCAAGTGCACCAGCATTAAAGGAGAACTTCGGTGTAAAATGAAAATTTGCCTGTTAAAACATCCTCCCGAGTTGGTATGTGTACCGAGGAGCAAAAATTATTCAGCCCGCTGCATTCAGAGTTAAACTATTTTTTGTCGTTTGCCCCAGAATAGGATGAGAAGGTCAGAATAGGAGGAGAAGTAGTGCAATTTAATTCCGTGAAACTGGAGGGATTTCATCTGTTGGTGACAATATCCAGTCATTGTGCCCATTTAACAGAGCCAGCAACGTCGTAGGTCCCAGCAACGGCACCTAATCCACCAAAAAGGCTACATCTGAAGAGAGGTGCCATTCGGAAACCTGTGCGACTTGGTGGAGATGTATGTATTTGATACTGCCTATCAAACCTGTTTTATTAATAGTCGTTGTGTACACTTACAAAGTTCTCAGTGCCTCGTTTTTAATGTCAAGGCCTTTGTTGTACTACCGATTGAGTGTGGAGTTTCTTCGAGCTGTTTTAATGGTTTAAAAATAGCTTTGGCGTCGTGCTTCGTCTAAGGGCACCTACCACTTCCATTGTTAGCCTTCTGGGGCAAACGACAAAAAATAGTTTAACTCTGAATGCAGCAGGCTGAATAATTTTTGCTCCTCGGTACACATACCAACTCGGGATGATGTTTTAACAGGCAAATTTTCATTTTACACCGAAGTTCTCCTTTAAAATAGCCTTTGCCAAAACTTGATGTTAACACATACATGACACTACATTTCTCCTGAAACACACACATACAGACCTTTCTACAATCTACATTCTTCTTTTGCACACACACATGCAAGCATGTTAATTTACTGTAGTGTAGATGTAGTATAACATAGAAAGAATGTTTCATGTCATCCTTATGCCAATGTCCATCCATTCTTAAAGGAGAACTTCGGTGTAAAACATCATACCGAGTTGGTATGTGTACTGAGGAGCAAAATTGATTTAGCCTGTTGCATTCAGAGTTTAACTATTTTTTTATAGTTTGACCCAGGAGACTAACAATGGAAGTGGTATGTGCCCTTAGACGAAGCATGACGACTATGCTATTTTTAAACCATTAAAACAGCTCGAAGAAACTCCACATTCCATTGGTAGTACAACAAAGGCTCTGGCATTCAAAACGAACCACTGAGAATATTGTAAATGTACACAACGTTTATTTAAAAAGCTGTTCTTACATGCAGTCGTTTGCAGTTGTTTCTCGTTGCCGCCACGTGTTCGTCAATCGACCTGTGCAGACGAGGCGGCGACGAGAAACTACAGCAAGATACTGCTTGTCAAAACTGTTTTATTAATAAATGTTGTGTACACTTACAAAGTTCTCAGTGCCTCGTTTTTAATGTCAGTGCCTTTGTTGTACTACCGATGGACTGTGGAGTTTCTTCAAGCTGTTTTAATATTTTAAAAATAGCGTAGCCGTCATGCTTCGTCTAAGGGCACCTACCACCTACCATTGTTAGCCTTCTGGGACATAAAAAATAGTTAAACTCTGAATGCAACAGGCTAAATCAATTTTGCTCCTCCGTACACATACCAACTCGGTATGATGTTTTAACATGCCAATTTTCATTTTACACCGAAGTTCTCCTTTAACTGGTACCTGATCTCTTTTTTTCACCGCTGTCCTTCCAGAGCCTTTTGTGGGATTCATGCTCAGACAGGCAGCAAGACGGGGGAAAGATGAGGACTCAATGCACCATTATGCACACTGTTAAGGAAATGACTGGACTTTGAGTTAAAAGGTAGCCCGTAAACACACTCCTGCAGAGTGGTGAGTGCAAGTGCATTTGGGGGGTGGGGGGTTTACACAAGTGTTATCAGGCTGACCAGACTGGTGCTACTGCCCGTTCCCGGCACCAGTTGTTTCACTGGGAGCTTTACATTTTTTACATTTTTGCTTTACATGTGTATGACATGTTTCACCACCACCAAAACCAAGAGTTTTATGTGTAATGCTGTTTTTTTTTTTCAATAAAAATGTGAATAACAAATGTAGTACTTGTTTTGTTTTTCTTTGCATGATTAAATGGTTTATTGAAGTACATGAAGTTAATTTATTGAAGTACAGCATGTAATTGTAATGTTTACAATATTCTGGCCTCTGAAATTACAATAATTTCAATAATTCCCTTAACATACAGGACATTTGCTGTAAAATAGCCTGTAATATTTACAGTATGCTATCCTGTACATTTACAGGAAATTCCTGGCTACTAAGTTGCCGTGATATGCAACCCTTTATTGTAATATTTACAGTATACTATCTTGTAAAATGACAAGAAATCCCTGGAAATTTACAAGAGGATATTGTAATTAATTCCAGTAAAGTACTGTATCAAATACAGTACCAGTGCTGTAAACTATTTACAGTAAATTTACGGCAACTAGTAGCCAGGAATTTCCTGTAAAATTTACAGTACATTTCTAACAGTGATCTCTATCTTGAAAGCCCTAAGACTAGTAGCTGAGATAAAAAAAATGGGTGAATGGAAGAAAAATTAAACACCATTTCAGAAGAACAATAAGTATGCTCGCAGTGCAAGCACACTTGGGGTGCATTCCTAAATAAAATCTGCTACTCTGAAAATTGAGTTACGCTCTGCAGTTCGAAAAGCATGAGCATTCCATCCTCATTTGAATTAACAAATCAAACTGAAATAGCCCCAAAGTTAAAAATGGGTCTTGATGTTTAATTCAGATGTTGCTCGTCTCACTCTTGAGCTTGATGTCAGTAATAAACATGATGTACATTCGACTGTAGAAACTACACCATTATAATGTTGTGAAACTAATAAAATCAGTGTTTTAGCATATGTTGGTATCTATCATCCAGCTGAATGAACCAGCAGAACAACCAGTTAGTGTGACGTCACGCTCTGCTGCTCTCTCTTTTCGGTTGGAGTATCCGTAGTACGTTCTGAACATTCTTGGTGTGTGACACTCAATCCAAAAACACTCGGAATTTGTGAACCGTTTGAAAGTGCCAGAGTGTGCTCCGAGCGGCAGTTTACGAACTTTCTTTGTTTGGGCTTCACTTTCATTGAATAGTAAAATCCATAAAGATAACAATTCCTCTTACAAACCAGCACCAGTTCCTAAGCTTATTTTGTGGGAATGTTTCCCTAGCCTGGTAAACCAGCCCCCCGTACTTCATTTCATTTTGTACAGAGGGTCTGGAACAGAGACCGTCAGAAACGATTTGTTGGAGGTGTGGACTCTGCTGAAGTTTTAAAAAAGTGCATCTGCCTTTACCCAATCGCTAACGCCTGGTCATCACGTATGCAATTAGCCTACCTACGCACTACAATTCAAATGTAGCACACAAGGTCAACGTCACGGCTAACGAACACACCCTCTGTTTGCTGATTGGATCGGTCTTGCTGGGACTTGCTAAATGACCCTCAAAAGATTCCGGTCCAGACCCTCTACAAAATGAAATGAAGTGTTTCCCCTACAAGAACAGAAAAGTAAACGGGCGTGACTATGATTGATTTGTTATCCAAACAGTACAGTAAATTTCCTCCTGTGCGACAGAAAGTCACTTGTCGTTGCCCAATTTGTGATGTATTTTTTAGCATAATTTCAGATAAACATTTCTTACAAGCAAGGCTTTGAACTGGTAAATGAGAGAAGAGAAACATTAATTTAAAATAATGGCAACCAGTTAATACTGTTCTTTTTATCATTCCTTAAAAAAAGTTTTGTATTTAGCCTACAATTGACCCCATAAAGTCCACTTCCTGTCGTTCACTCAGTGCGTGGAGAGACCGTAGAGAATATGAACACAGACAGCATGCATTTGACAGGACTATGTAGTCTCCCGGTCTCTTATTAGAGGTAAATATTGCCAATACCTTCAATCTTAAAAACCTTTGTTTTAGACATGAATGGCAGCATTAGCCTATCATGTTTCTATTATTTAAACTGACAGGTTCTAACCAAAGATCAATTAAAGAACCCAAGTTGAAGCACTCTGTCTATAGGTTTAATCAACGGTATTTGGTCTAGCCCAGGGGTGTCCAAACTTTTTGCCAGGGGGGCCGGATTTGGCGAGGTGAACATGTGTGAGGGCCAACCATTATAATGACACGATAATAATAATAATAATAATAATAATAATAATATGCACATTAGTTATTTAATTATTTTTTATTGCAATGGCATACTTTTCATGTCTTCACCTTTGTTTCTACCAAGTCACTGAGATTTTAGAATTTATTTAGGCTACCCCAGAAGGCGAAACAAATAACTTGCCTGCACTAATGTGATGGGTGGTACTGAGATTTAGATTGCAGCAAAAAGGCCAGGTCTGGCTCAAAGACAGTGGTTTTGGTGCACAAGATGTCACACAAGTGACTGCACTGTTTCAAATTTTATGTACCCGTGGGCCGGACTTTGGACATGTCTGCGTCTAGCCATTTCTTGTGTTTTCAAAGGTGGTTGCTGTGTCTGTAAAAAGCTTAAAGGAAACCTGCTTTTTGTCAGTAAATGACACTGCATTTATTGTCTTAATTCGTGTAGTATAATCATAATAACTACAATAAAGCAAATCCTAGCCTAGTGCTAGCAAACATCTGTTCGCTGTAGAATTTGTTTCTAATTTTAGCAAAAGTAGAACAAACAAAGTGTTTGTCGTTATATTTCCAAATACTTCCTATGCATGATCTGGCAATTCTTTTAGCCTCAAGTAACTGTTTTCAGTTCATATGCTGTACGATACTATGCCCTTAACCTGGAAAAAACCTTCATCGCAATTCGTTTTATGTTCTAGCTGTGATATCACACAGCTTATATATGATTTGCCTTAAGAATGATTGCTGTTATAGTAACATAGGTGAGGTTGCAAGTGTGAATGCTTAAAATGCAGGCAGTTGCTGGTTTTCAAAATTTTGCAGACGGGTTGAACAGCTTTAATAGACAATAACCCTGTCTTTTAGTCCTGCCGACTTAAAAGATTTAAAGCTAATCCTACCTTAACTGTTTGTATGTCTCACAGCTGACATGGAACCTATTAACCGGTTTAGGAATGTTATTTTTGCGTTCTAACCGGTTCGGGAACATCGATCAGTATTAGAGTGGAACTCAAAACCAGAAACGTTAAAATAAAACGTTTCTGTTCAGAATGAACCAACTGGCAAAAAATTCTGGTTCAAAGCCCTGCTTACAAGGCAATAACATGAGAGATTTCCGACTGGAGCAAAAATGTTTTGGAATAGAAGTCAATAGAATGATAAAGGCTACTGGGCCCTTTCCCCATGGGTGATTCAACTTCCGCATATATTCCTGCCCCCTTGATGAAGGGTCGGACGCATCGGTGACGTCACTTTCTCGCGTCCTCAGGCAGCATAAGGACATTATTTTCAGCAGTGCCTTAATCAAAAATTCTAGAATCTTTGCTCTGTTAGGCCTTGAAAGCTGAATGTCGACACACTGTAGTCCTAGGCCCACTGTTCAATCTCATGTGGTTTACATTAATTCCATAACATTTTAATTATGCACAGGCTATGCCAGTCATGTAGGCTCTGAATCAGTGAATTTAGATATCTCCAGTTGACCAGCCCCAAAATGTGCCAGAACATAGAAAATCACATCTATGAAATCCACATTCCCTTTTCAACCCATTATCATCCCCCACACTTTCAAAAAGCCTGCTATTGCCTGCCTGAGGTAGTACTGTTTCCCCTGTTTTGTCGCCAGGAAGGATGTTAAGAGCGCTCCAGATTCTTCTTAAAGATCATTATGCTCAAAATACATGCAAGCGAGCAAAGTGGAACCTTACATTCTTTTGCATTGGGAGGCAGCAAGTGGAGACATATATCAGCGAGGTGGGCAGTAAAGTTGAGCTCTGCTTTATGCAAATGGGGAGCGGTGTTTGCTGAGCGGTAATCAATTTCAAATCTTTTCAAATTACTTTTCTGTCTGAAGGTAGCAGGTGGAGAGATAAACATTTAACAATGGACGTACATAAAATTTGAAACAGTGCAGTTGATTAACATTATATTGAAACAAAATAATCATTACAATTCAGAATTCTTCAGCCTTTTAAACTTCATGTCTCTTCAACTGATGTTCGATACATGCCCACTCAAGGCTGAGCAAGTGGAGAGAAACTGGTACATTCCGCTTGCATGTATTTTGGGCATTAACGGAGGGTCTTAGTGCTCATTCACCCCAAACACTCTGTGTATTCAGCGTGTGCCCGTTTTCTGTCTGTATTCGTTTAGAATTAGAGGCGGGCCGTTATCGGCGTTAACGTGCTGCGTTAACGCGAGACTCTTATCGCGCGATAAAAAAAAATATCGCCGTTAATCTATTCTCAAAGTTGGGTTGGGAGCTGGGTCTATACTACACAAACTATGATGACTTTCACCAAAATCTTAGATTCTACAAAGATAAGCCAACATAATACGTTACTATGGGACCAAAATGCCAACAAATTCCTATTTCGAACTCTTAGAAAATAATTTAGTGTGTCTGTAAAGCGAGCTAGCAAGCTAACGAACTAGCTCTAGCTTATTCAAGTGAATAGTAGTAACTATAACAACATCATGTGCTAAACGCTAACAGCGATTGGGCTCACCTTGAATTTAATACATTGCTGTAGCCCTATAACTTTATATTACGTTGTCTGCTTACACTATAACCAGTAACAGTATCTAGGTGGCTGTTAGTGACAGCTTTCAATTCAAAACATTACGTTAGCGTAGTTCGCTAGCGTTAGCGCGCTAACAACCACATAGTAAGTGGTTGCTGCCTGACCTGAAATAAAGCTAATTTTCTCAAAATCCAAACAGTAACAACTTACACTATTAGGCTTGAAATTATTACAAATAGTTGCAGATTGTGACACATGATTCCAAAAAACCCTTAACAACTCCAGAAAAACGTAATGACCAATTTATTAGTTAAACTCCACATGTGTCCCATTCATTTCAGTAAAACGAACCTAGAATCTGCTCTGCACTGCATAAAGGGGGATTCCCCCCTCCCCCTTGCGAAAATAGAACACGGAAGCAAACGGCTCCCTTCCTCAACACTTTCTGCTTTCACCTTGATATTTTAGCGCGGATGTATACCCTACCTCTATATTTTAATGCGGATGTATACTTAGCCGAATTGCACTGAAGGGGACTCCTGCCACAACTGTCCCATGCGAGAGACTTTTTTCTTTAGCAGGCCATATTGTGCAGAAAAGGAGATCTACTTTGCCACCAGAAAATGTGAACAAGCTGGTCTGCCTAAGTGACTGGTGGAAGAAGGAGAAATAGAGCTTGGACTGATTGACACAAAGCTACTGACTGTAAACAGTTCATGACAACTTCTTATGTAGGCTTACAGTTCAAAATCCATGTTTCATGTTTCATTTAGTCCATGTTTAACTAAATAAACAGCTAGTAAACACAAGTACATTTTATTGAACATGATTTATTTCCATCACCAAGTATCAAAGTAGAACAGCTTTTTCAAGCAGTTAGTGATGCATTTTGGAAACAGGAGATGAGCCCCTGGTCTACTGTGCCACCTGGCTTAAGAAACCCGTTCTCAAAGACTTACTTCTAGTCATTATTTAGGTAGCACACATATTCTGAATGCCTTCGGCAGAATTCAAATGAGCCATTTTAATCTAGATTAATCTAGATTAATTTTATGATTAATCTAGATTAATCTAGATTAAAAAAATTAATCTATGCCCACCACTATTTAGAATGCATGTTAACAAATTATACTCTTCACACCGCACGCATGATCTGAGCGTATTCTGACCGTAAATACGGGCAGAATACGGGCAGAATACGCAGAGTGTTTGGTGTGAATGAGCCCTTACGGGAGCCCTAAGAAGGGTCTAAAGACCCTCCTAGTGCTAAGAGCTTCTTAACCGCATTTGGGAAACCTGCTTTATATCTGTATAAAATACATATTGTAATCATAGTATATGCTGTAAAGCTTCATTGTTACTGATTATCATGAATTTCTCTGAATTTCATGAAGTTCTTCTTCCTGCAATTCTAATTTGAATTGTAATTCTGTTTCCTCTTTGCAACCTCAATTTAATTTCAAGACTTGAATTGAAATTTGGGGGCCATTCTCAATTTCATACAACCCAGATGCCAACAACAGCAGTGAATGAAAACTTTTCAGAAATCTTGGGGAAACAAGATGGCACAAACAGTACAGTGCTTTAAGATGCTATTTTTACACTGAGATTTATGTGGTTCTCCTTTGAATCATGTTAAGGTTTCACAAACTCTGTGTTTGCCTCTATGCTAACCAAATGAAAGCGGAGCAAAATTTGCCACAGTGGAAACTAAGCCCTAGCTACATTCAGCTGGTGTTTCCCCAAAACTGAGCATAACACTGGTAGCATTACTTCTGCACAGTGAAGCAGCAAGGTCTTTGCTAATGCTACAAGATGCTAGCACAAAGTGAGATTGAGCTGTGAAAAAGAAACAAATTAGGCCTAATGCACCCCCCTTTTTCATCATTCATTCTTAACTATGCAACCTTATCAGTGTGACTCTCAGATTTGCCAGAATTTGGGGGAAACACTAAGCAAGCCTAGCCCTTACTGCAACACAGTATGGTATGTTTCATGGAAATGACAGTGGACATGTTAACAGCAGGGATGGGCGATCACTCTGCTTTTCTTAAGCATATACACACACACAAATAAGAAGACACACACAGAGAGAGACACACAAGCTTCTTTCGCACACACACGCGCGCGCCGAGAAACTGAATAGACAACAGCTGACGAACTGGAACAGAGCAGAATCAAGTACAGCATCTTCCTGCTATTTCCTTACGTAACTATCTGAGCTGCTAGCACCAACACACGCATGGGTACACGGTCTGTAATCCATAAGGTGTATTAAGTATTATAACGGTCTGGGTACCTACCAACCTATTGCATAATTCAAACACTCCTCTAATGAACGTAAAGCATCTCCAACATGTTGTTCGGTACTGCTTTCACCTGAGAATGTCACCGGCTATCTTCCATCAGCAGTTTAGCCTACTAATCATGCCATCATCATCCAAAGGTTATTTTCATGTTATTTCCTCCTCAGGCATGGTGAGGTTAGAAACATCTGCAGCCTACAGCGACATTTTAAACACACTGGCACTGCACACATTACTGCTCTATTAGGCTAAACCGAAGCTAGCCGAAAATGTTAGATGAAGCAATAAAAATGTGGGCCATAACCGGCTACTTCGAGTTTAGGCCTATATATATAAAAAGTTACAGCTTGCGTATGCTCCGGGCCTAAATGCAAACAGGAAGCCATACTAAACGAACATCTTCCATGCACTTCAGTAGGCTGGGATTTAAAAGCAAAAGTGATTGTTTTGATGGTTTGAACACTCAACTAGCTGGCTCAGTAGTTTAGTAGTAGGCAGCAGTATGGCAAAGAGCCCAATGTATAAAGTTAGATTTTAGTGCCCTTTATTTCTGCAATTTCTTGTCTGAACACCATTAACAAGGATACCGGACACAAACCATCCGTGTTAATCGCCGAGACTAGAACGCAGGATATCTGAATTACAACGTCATAAGAAAATGGCAGAAGCTAACAATTACACTGTAACAAGTCATGTTTCTGTAGCTATCAGCAAAAATAGCTTATGCATCTAAAGGATTCAGGGCATCCTTTAGGGATTTCAACAGAGCCCGTTGTCCTACGTAGGCAACGATATTAATATATTTGACTTGACACAATCACACCCAGTTGCCTATTTAAAAGCCTACTTAACACTAGCTTACTAGAAATGTATTCGCGAGTGAATGAAGACAAAACTCACCCATGCAATTTACCGAACAGCTTGCCATGAGGACACCAACACAATTAAGAAATACGAAAATTATTTATAGCACCGTCTATATTGAGGTTCACAGTCTGATACAATATGTTAAAATGCATCGCATGGTCGCCATTGCACGATTCCATGCAAACGTATGCTACATAATGCTGACCAATGTCCATCGTTATACACTGATTCTAAACGCATATTAAGCGAGTGCCGTTCATTTTACGTGAAGCATGCTTACCTTGTACAAAAACAGGTCCTGTATTAATCGCCAGTGTTCACACAAGCAAACGGAAGATTCGTGTGGCTTGTGCCCTATCCACGGCTACTGTTCAACTATTGCTGCTGTGACTGACAAACCATGTTACCGTCAGATGCCCCAAGAGAGAACGGGCTGCATTAAGGATACAGTGTATCGGTTCTAGAAACAGGCAGCGCTCCGCCAGTGGAGTTTAAGGTGCAACGGGGAGGAATACGCTGTGCGAGTTTTACTCCACAGGGTTGGGCACTGTGGTTGGTTGATAGATAGATAGATAGATAGATAGATAGATAGATAGATAGATAGATAGATAGATAGATAGATAGATAGATAGATAGATAGATAGATAGATAGACAGACAGACAGACAGACAGACAGACAGACAGACAGAACTACTAGTTAAGTCTTTATTCGTTTGTCTTTTAGTGTGTAGGATTATGCCATTGTCTACACCAGGACACAAAGAAAAATATGCTCTTTATACTGTAGGCCAGAGGTGCCCATTACATTTTGGCTCGTGAGCTACTAAAATTACATGTCAAAGTGATCTACAACTATTACTACTAATAATAATAACAACAATAATAATAACAAATCACTCAGTATGTGTTTCATAATATGTACGTTTATGCAGTTTGTCTATTGATATACATATTGCATTACATTTTCCGAGACTGCTTCCCTTCCCTTCCCAACAAAACTAATCTCTACCAACCATCTCTTTACCTAGGTGGCTTGTGCTTGTATGAGTGTGTAGGGTGTGTATGTCTGAAGTGTCCCTGCCCTGGGAAATTTAGCTAAGGCACATGTATGTGTGTATTTGTGTAGTCTGTTTACTCTGTCTTTATTTACACATCTGCTAGCTTATTATGTCCTCCTTTTGTAAGTCCCTTTGGATAAAAGTGTCTGCTAAGTGTAATGTAATGTAATTACATATGCAGCATAGTAAAATGCATGCATCAATGCATGAACCTTTACAGCACAACTTTAATATATTTGTATTACTTTGTAATGAACCATTACAGCACAATTCTAATACATTTGTAATTATCTATTACCATCTTAAACTGATGATGACCTGCACTGGAGGGAGTCAAACAGAGTTGCACAGTAGCTGCTGATAGTGAGCCTCAAGCAGGCCTCCAAATGATCATCAGTCATGGTGGAACGGTATTTGGACTTAATAATCTTCATGTGGGAAAAGGCCAACTCGCACAAATAAGTAGGGCTGAATAATGCAGTCAAGGAAGAGCACATTTCTTCATGTTTGGGTACTTTTCCTTTGTAAGTAAATTCCAAAACTGTCCATGCACCCTAGCCTGGCTATCGCGACTTGTCAATGCTCTGCGAGCATTGGTCTAGCCAAGCTGTGTTGTAAACCCATTTCTCAGAAGGCGGGCTTAACCCGCCTCTTTTAAATGCCTCTGTTTGCTACTGGACGAAGCTTCAACCAATCACACCCCTCTGTCCTCTGATGAATACCAAAGATACTAGATTCTGTAGTCATATATAAATGGTGTTAAATGATTTTTGTCGGACTTGTGAGGTGAACATGAGAGTGGCTGGTGAAACAAAAAACGAATCATTACAATCAAAGGCGAAATGACCACAACAACAGCGTTCTCGCAAAGCCCCATCGACTTGGCTACCAGCGGGGCTAACTGATAAATTAAACTTTTACTGAAGCCGGTCGGTAGCATTGCGCAAACGTCCTTTCCCGCAACAAATGCTTCAAGAGCTGCTATTTGCTCTATTTTCAGAGAGAACTTCCCTTTGAATTCATCCAAAACAGCAGCTACAGCTGCATTGAAATCTTACGGTTGCTCCACGTTCGCCATGTAGATAGAGACTGAGATAGATTTCCGGTCGCTAAACTACCGCGTCATTGCCTTTTGAAATGCTCGATTTGCATTGGCCCCCTATCCGAGGGCTGAGCAGAAATGGTTTAGATAGGCAGCTTGGCCAGACTGACTTGCTCGCGAAATGCAAATGCAGCGTCACAGGCAGTATGGGCACACCCAGGCTACATGCACCCTGGACTTCAGCCAAATGCCAGACTGTAGCATCAGCATCTTGTCTTCCACTGCAGATGTGTTCTGTCACGGTGTTACGCTGGGCGTTGGATATGTTCATGTTTCCTTGTCACTGTTTCTCACCTGTTAGTCTATTAGGTTCACTCCCCGGGTTATCTGCTAGTTCACGGCACCTGTACTTCCTTGTTTAGACACTCATTAGATTATCCGTTTCACTCGTCCTTCTCGCTTCACGCTCGCTGTAATCATCCGTCTCACCTGCACTTCCTGGTTTTTGACAATCACCAGTTATTCAATCAGTCTTCTCACCTGCACTCCTCGTTTACGCTCATTTTAGTTCCCGGGGTTTTCCCTACTTATACTCGCCTCGTTCACTCACTCTTTGTCAGTCCGTCTGCGAACCACGGTGTATTCCCTCGGCAAGCTATTTGACTCCTGACTTCTCTGCGTCTGTTTGGCTGTGTATTCCCGGTGTTGCTCGTCTTCCGTCTGTTCCTGTGTTCGCCCCTGTCTGTCTGTCTGAATCTCCAGTCCTCCGGTACCGACTCCTGCCTGCCTGACTCCGCCTGCTCTTCTGCCCTGGTAACGACTCCTGCCCGTCCTCGACTCTGCTCTGCTCTGCTGCCCTGGTGAACGACTCCTGCCCGTCCTCGACTCTGCTCTGCTCTTCTGCCCTGGTAACGACTCCTGCCCGGCTGACTCACCTGTCCCTGGTCTCGACCTCCGCCTGCCTTCGACTCTGCTCTGCTCTACTGCCCTGGTAACGACCCCGGCCCGGCTGACTCACCTGCCCCTGGTTTCGCCCCTGGTCCGTCCCTGGTTTTCCCAGATTCTCCAGCCCGCCGGTTGTCTACTCCTGGCCGCCTGCCTGGGTGTCTCGACGCTCCGCTGGTGGATAATTACCTGCTCTCCGGAGCCTTTGACTTTTTCCCACTTCCCCCAACCCTTTAATAAACTGTTTTTGAGGTTACGCATTTGGGTTTCTCTGTCTGTCTGTCCGGTCCCCGTGACAGAACGGACTGACCATAATATGGACCCAGCGGACCTCGCTATGGACCTGAACCAGTCTCCTGAGCCGCCGTCTGCCCTACAACGGCTTGAACTTTCGGAGAGAGAGCTCGGTCGTGTGTCTGGCGACGTGGCCTCGCTGATGGGCACCACGGAGCACATACGTCAGCTGGTGTTGCGTCTCCAGCAGCAGGGGACGAAACAGGCTCAACAGCTTGCCCAGATCTCCACCTTCGTCACCTCCCCGGGAGTCGGTGATCCTATGGCTCCATCTGCTGGACACTCTGCCCCGTCGTCTAGCCTGTCAAGCGTTCCCCTTGCCGCAGGCGGTCCTGAGCCCAGGATTGGGCTGCCGGAGCGGTTTGGGGGGGACCCAGAGGAGGTCACGAACTGTCAGCTCACTTTTGACCTTCAGCCGCGGAACTTTTCCTCGCAAGCGGCACGGGTAGCGTTCGCCATAAACCTTCTGACTGGACGGGCCAGGCTGTGGGGAACTGCTGAATACCAGCGTCAATCGCCGGCCTGCAGGTCCTTTGACGCGTTTGCAGCGGAACTACAGAAAGTGTTTGGCGCTGGAACCCGTGCAGCTGACGCTTCCCGCGAACTGATGGAGATTCGGCAGGGGAAGAGAACTGTGGCGGACTTCTCAATTGACTTTCGCACCATTGCCAGTGAGAGTCACTGGAATACAGAGGCGCTAGTTGACGCCTATCTTCACAGCCTAGCTGATTACATTAAGGACGAGCTCGTCGCCCACGAGACTCCGGCGACTCTGGACGAAGCTATCGCCCTCACCATTCGCATAGATCAGCGAGTTCAGGCGCGCCGCCGGGAGAAGGGCCGGTCCAGCCAGCCTCCTCGCCGCTCCTCTGATGGGGGGAGTTCGTCCTCCAGTCGCCTAGCCAGCACCCGACAGGACTCTATGGAGCCCATGGAGGCCGATCGCACGTCCCTCTCTCTCGCTGAACGTCAGCGGCGTCTGACGGGGGGACTATGCCTGTACTGCGGGGGAGAGGGTCATCGCGTCTCTGCGTGCCCAGTAAAAGGATCGAGCTCACCGGAGGTAGGGAACGTCCGGTTGAGCTCGACCTCCATGAGTGCTCCCCGGGGAAATAGACCTCTCCTGCGGGTAGCTCTCCAGCTCCCCTCTCTGTCTCGCTCACTCACTGCCCTCATCGACTCTGGCTCGGAGGCCAACATCTTGGATGTCACGTTGGCCCAGCAGATGGGGCTAGAGTTCCACCGTCTTCCGTCTCCTGTTCCCGCCCGTGCCCTGGACGGTCATCTGTTGGGTCAGATAACCCACATTTCTGAGGCAGTTGGCTTGTTATCTTCAGGAAATCACCGGGAGAGGATCCGTTTTCACCTCCTCTCGTCTCCCAGTGAACCCATCGTCCTTGGATTACCCTGGCTCCGCCTTCACAATCCCCGTATCGACTGGCGGACTGGAACTGTTGTTGAGTGGGGTGCAGATTGTCACCAGTCCTGTCTCCGGTCTGCAGCCCCCTCTACTCCGCCGGCTCCATCCATGACACCGCCTGAAATCTCCGGGGTTCCGGATTGTTACCTCGACCTGCAGGAGGTGTTTAGCAAGGCCAAGGCCACCTCTCTGCCGCCGCATCGCCCTTATGACTGTGCCATTGACCTGGTGTCTGGAGCTACTCCTCCCCGCGGTCGCCTGTATTCCCTCTCTGGTCCTGAGAGGCGGGCTATGGAGGAGTACATTTCGGACTCCCTGGCGGCAGGCATCATCCGTCCTTCTTCCTCACCGGCAGGCGCGGGATTTTTTTTCGTGGGGAAGAAGGACGGTTCCCTTCGCCCCTGCATCGACTACCGGGGACTGAATGACTTGACTATTAAGAATAGGTACCCTCTGCCACTGCTCGCTACTGCATTTGAATCCCTCCAGGGGGCCACGGTCTTCACGAAGTTGGACCTCCGTAACGCCTACCACCTTGTTCGCATCCGGGAGGGCGACGAGTGGAAGACGGCATTCAATACCCCCAACGGACACTATGAATACCTGGTTATGCCGTTCGGACTCACTAATGCCCCTGCCGTCTTCCAAGGACTAGTCAATGACGTGCTGAGAGATATGTTGGACAGGTTTGTGTTTGTTTATTTGGACGACATTTTGATATTTTCCAAGAGTGTGGAGGAACATAAACAGCACGTCAGACTAGTCCTCCGTCGCCTCCTGGAGAACTCGCTTTTTGTGAAGGCTGAAAAGTACGAGTTCCACGCCAAGACCGTGGCCTTCCTGGGATACATCGTGGCAGAGGGTGCCATTCAGATGGACCCTGCCAAGGTGTCTGCTGTCACCTCCTGGCCAGTTCCCGAGAACCGCAAGCAGCTCCAGCAGTTTTTAGGATTTGCTAATTTTTACAGGCGGTTTATCCGCAATTATAGCTCAGTCGCAGCACCCTTGACGGCCCTCACCAGCACTAAACACTCCTTTTCGTGGACTACCGCAGCGGATGAAGCCTTCCGCAAGCTTAAGACTCGCTTCACGTCTGCCCCCATCCTCCAGGTGCCGGACCCAGAGAGACAGTTCGTGGTGGAGGTGGACGCGTCGGATATAGGAGTCGGGGCTGTGCTTTCTCAGCAGCACCCAGAAGACAATAAGTTACACCCCTGTGCTTACTTTTCCCGTCGCCTTTCCCCTGCGGAACGGAATTACGATATCGGAGACCGAGAACTTCTCGCCATAAAACTGGCCCTGGAGGAGTGGCGACACTGGTTGGAGGGGGCGTCCGTGCCGTTTTTTGTCTGGACTGATCATAAAAATCTGGAATATATCAAATCTGCCAAGAGACTCAATCCCCGGCAAGCCCGGTGGTCACTGTTTTTCTCACGTTTCAATTTCTCTCTGTCTTTTCGTCCAGGTTCCCGTAACCTCAAGCCGGACGCCCTCTCCCGTCAATTCCAGAAGGAGGACGACCGTCTCCAGGGTCCAGCCTCCATCCTGCCAGAGTCCCGGGTCGGGGCAGCGCTTGCCTGGGACATAGAGGGACAGGTACAGCGAGCCCTCCAGGATCAACCCGGTCCCAGCGCCTGTCCCGAGGGAAGGCTCTTCGTGCCCGAGGCCCTCCGCGCCCAGGTCCTGCAGTGGGGGCACGACTCCCTCCTGGCTTGCCATCCCGGAGCTACCCGCACCAGCCTCCACATCGCTCAGCGCTTCTGGTGGCCCAATCTGGAGAGGGAGGTCCGGGAGTATGTTCAAGCCTGCCCGGTGTGTAATCGAAACAAGACGTCCAACCGACCACCCGCTGGCCTTCTCCAGCCTCTGCCCGTTCCTTCTCGTCCCTGGTCCCACATCAGCCTGGATTTCGTTACTCGACTGCCTGCCTCGGAGGGGAAGACTGTCATCCTGACAGTAGTGGATCGATTCAGCAAAATGGCCCATTTTGTTCCTCTCCCCAAACTCCCATCGGCAAAGGAAACCGCGCAGGCAGTCCAGCAGCACGTTTTCCGACTCCATGGCATCCCCACTGATGTGGTCTCCGACCGTGGTCCCCAGTTCACCTCGACTTTCTGGAGAGAGTTCTGCCGTCTTTTGGGGGCCACGGTCAGCCTCACCTCTGGATTCCACCCTCAGGCTAATGGGCAGTCGGAACGGGCTAACCAGGAACTGGAGAAGGCACTGCGCTGTGTGGCCTCCCGGGACCCCCTCTCCTGGGCTGGTCGGCTGGTGTGGGTTGAATATGCCCACAACTCCCTTACCTGTTCTGCTACTGGGATGTCTCCTTTCCAATGTGTGTATGGCTACCAACCCCCCTTGTTCCCCAGCCAGGAGGGAGAGGCATCCTGTCCCTCTGCTCTTGCCAATGCCCGTCGCTGCAGGAGGACCTGGGCTCGGGCACGGGTGGCTCTCCGGAGAGCCGTCGCCGCATACTCAGCCGGGGCTAACCGCCGCCGGACTCCGGCTCCTGCTTATCGCGTTGGACAAAGGGTATGGCTGTCCACCAAGGACCTACCTGTCCGGGTGGAGTCCCGGAAACTGGCAGCGCGCTTCCTGGGTCCCTTTGTGGTGGAACGGATCATCAGTCCCACGGCGGTCCGTCTGCGGCTCCCTACCACCCTAAGAGTCCATCCCACGTTTCACGTGTCTCGGATTAAGCCAGTCAGAGTGAGCCCCCGTACTCCTGCAGAGCCTCCGCCACCCGCTCCGCGTCTGCTGCATGGTGACCCCATTTACACGGTGCGACGCCTCCTCCGGTCCCGTCGGAGGGGCCGTGGCATGCATTACCTGGTGGATTGGGAGGGATACGGTCCTGAGGAGAGGTCGTGGGTCCCGGCCAGCAGGATCTTGGACCGTTCCCTTATCGCCGACTTCCACCGGGACCACCCTGACCAGCCGTCCCTCCGTCGGGGTCGTCCCGGGGGTCCTCCCCGGCCCGGTCGGGCGCCTCGGCTCCCGGCTCCGTTCCCTCCCGCCGGGGTCGCTGGAGTGGTCCGGGACGATGACGCCCAGCTGTCGGATCGCTCTGAGGAGTTCTGATGCCTCTCCTCCTCCTCCTCCTCCTCCTCCTCCTCCTCCTCCTCTCCTCCTCTCCCCCTCCCTCTCCTCCTCCCTCCCCGCTGTTTTTGTTTTGTTTGTTTTTTGGGACTTCTGGGGCCGTCCCTTGGGGGGGGGGGTTCTGTCACGGTGTTACGCTGGGCGTTGGATATGTTCATGTTTCCTTGTCACTGTTTCTCACCTGTTAGTCTATTAGGTTCACTCCCCGGGTTATCTGCTAGTTCACGGCACCTGTACTTCCTTGTTTAGACACTCATTAGATTATCCGTTTCACTCGTCCTTCTCGCTTCACGCTCGCTGTAATCATCCGTCTCACCTGCACTTCCTGGTTTTTGACAATCACCAGTTATTCAATCAGTCTTCTCACCTGCACTCCTCGTTTACGCTCATTTTAGTTCCCGGGGTTTTCCCTACTTATACTCGCCTCGTTCACTCACTCTTTGTCAGTCCGTCTGCGAACCACGGTGTATTCCCTCGGCAAGCTATTTGACTCCTGACTTCTCTGCGTCTGTTTGGCTGTGTATTCCCGGTGTTGCTCGTCTTCCGTCTGTTCCTGTGTTCGCCCCTGTCTGTCTGTCTGAATCTCCAGTCCTCCGGTACCGACTCCTGCCTGCCTGACTCCGCCTGCTCTTCTGCCCTGGTAACGACTCCTGCCCGTCCTCGACTCTGCTCTGCTCTACTGCCCTGGTAACGACCCCGGCCCGGCTGACTCACCTGCCCCTGGTTTCGCCCCTGGTCCGTCCCTGGTTTTCCCAGATTCTCCAGCCCGCCGGTTGTCTACTCCTGGCCGCCTGCCTGGGTGTCTCGACGCTCCGCTGGTGGATAATTACCTGCTCTCCGGAGCCTTTGACTTTTTCCCACTTCCCCCAACCCTTTAATAAACTGTTTTTGAGGTTACGCATTTGGGTTTCTCTGTCTGTCTGTCCGGTCCCCGTGACATGTTCAGGTGAAACAGTGTTGCAATTTTTAAAGTGAGGGAATCCACCTCAGTATCTTCTCCAAATGGATGGCACATAAATGTATCGATTGGCTCTTAAAATCATTCAACAAAGTCTGACTGAACATTTTGTATCATTTTGCATGTCGACCACACTTTTGTGTTTTCCTTGTTTGTTATGGTAACCTAACAAAATTTTTAGACATGTGATCTACCGGCACTACCTTCGAGATCTACTGGTCGATCGCGATCCACATAGTGGGCACCCCTGAGTAGGCTATGTCAGCTCCAATGATTACTCATCACATTGCATGTAACACTGTCAGGTATCCAGATGCATGCACGTCTCATTTGCATATGGATAGTCATAAAATACACAATCACACTTACTGTCTAAACTAAACTATGAGAGAAGTAATCTGAGGGGCAGCTGAGAGGTTCAGGGAAACAGAAGTTCTAATAGAATATCACCACTGATTCGGTGACATTTATTGATTTTCACAATTGGACTTACAAAGAATCCTAAACCATAGCAAGAATAAAAACATTTCCTAGATCTAAGGCTGAAAGAGAAACTGGATGTCTTTTAAAACAAATTGTGATAATCTGAACCAACATAAGATTTCAACTGGGGAACCTCTCAGTCTTCCTAGGTTGCAACCCTTTATCAGAATGACTTAAATTGCATGAGTGAATTCAGTATTGCTACTTATTTACTAGTTCACCTGTATAACTGCTTGATTTGAAGTGAGCATGTTTGGCTTGGTAGTTGGCCTTGGTCCTGGAATAATTGAAGCGGAGATCTTGCAGAACAATGTCCGCTTGCACCCTGAGAACTCAATAGACTGCGACCGAAGGCAGAACTACTAACTACATTACAAAGGCTTGGTGGGCGAGATGTAGATCTCCCAGACTTGAGTGAATGTAAGATAAGTAGACATTTGACGGCCATTGGCCCAGCATCTTAATTTGTTGCTAAAACAGGCCTTTATTAGCAGCAGTGGTGGTGGCGCCTATTTTAAAAGAATGGGCTAAGTAGTGGTCAGGGGGAAAGTCTGAATTGGCAAGTATGGATTTTTAAAAGATTCTGGAATGAGTGGTGAGTTACTGGAGCACCCTGATCCGTGATGAAGAGAGGGCTGGGGGGTGAGGACTGAGAGGACCCATATGAAGGCGCATAGGCGGTTTTTGCATTGGGCAAACATGGGCATTTGCCCGAGGCCTCGTCCAATCAGGGGCCTCGTCGTTACTGCTATGACAGTAATAAAAGCAATATTAATATTAAGCATCATTCGGGTTGAGAGCAGGCATATTATATTATATTATATTCTCAATGCGTGTACTCTCAGTGAAAAAACAGTCTGTGTCCTGACATCACACACGACTGTCCAGCTTCGCTCTGGCTCTGGCGTCTGAGGTAGCCTAGGCAACGACTTGAGCGAATTCGGCGGCAACACCAGTCTAGAGTGTTTTTTTTTGTTTTGTTTTTTTTTTCGAAACGGCGACAAAAACGTATTCATACAGAATGAAACGATTTCTAAGCGGCGGGGAGAAAAAGAAGAGAAAGAAGGAAAATGAAAGATTTGTTCAAAAGCTTCCCAAATTAACCCCTTCTTCACACCAGCCCATACACTTGCATTCGTGGACTTCACAATGCACCACATTTACATTCATGGTTTGCACATACATGGGCTTTGCCATATTGCACTACATATACATTGGACTTTGGATTTAACTTTTTATTCAACTTTTTTTTTTAAACCTTTTTGACCTTTTTTCCAGGGGCGGAGCTAGGGGGTGGCTTTTGGGGCTGAAGCCCCGAATCTCACGTCAAAAGCCCCAAATCTTTTTTAAGCTTTAAAAAATCATGACAACCTTGAGAATATGCTCCCTGTAAATTGCATTAAAACTGAGTGATGGGCAAATAGCCTACAACAAAACCCACATTTCCCTCATTCTTAAAATGCTGTTATTCTAACGTGACACAACTAGAAAAATAGAATCCCACTAAAACAAGGGCTTGCATGTGTTCTAATTCTAAACATTAACGTCTCCTTTGTACAGTCTATGCTCGTCTGTCAGAACTCGTCTGTCTTCCTTCAACCATGGACATAAGACATTTCTTAAAAAAAAAAAAATACGGGTACCTTGTCATCAGCAGCAGCCAGTAAGTTGTCACACGTTTCAGGTCAGTGATTAAAACGTTATTTTGGGTTAGCATGGCAGTCTTGACGTTTGGTAGGCTACTAGCCACAGCTTGGCTGTTTACATCGGCTAGCTAGGTTAGGCTGCTATAATAATTCTAGCCTGGTAAACCAGCCCCTCGTACTTCTTTTTATTTTGTACAGAATTCTGAAATGAAGTACGAGGAAAAAGTTAATGAGTTAGTGAAATTGGGACGTGAAGAATAACTTTAAAGGTGTTATGATACATTAACTAGTAATTTTCTCCATTCCTGAGCTTTGATTGCCATCTAGTGGAAAGTATATGCAACAGCATACTTAGCTACAAAAGCATGGGCCTATTGTTCACTAAGCACAGTGAGGATATTTTAATGTCACATGCATAGGTCTATAGTGACAGAGTGTAGAAAATGCAGTGAAATTGTGTCTGTCAGTCAATTTATACCACTTCTAACATACAAAAAAAAGCAAGCAAGTAATCCATCTCTGCAGTCCCAGTTTGAATCTACTGAAAGTTAGTGTAACATGAGTCTCAATTTTGCTATTGTTTACATAAGAATCTCTAGAAGTCAGTAATGACGTGGTTATTGTTTCTTTCCATATTGTCTTGTGCAGGCCATGCAACTGAGAATATAGGCTATGAATTAGAAGGGATTTAGGATTTGACATGTCTAACAGATCACTCTAAAATGGACTAGAATGCAGGAAATTGCATCTAAGAAATCCAAAATTTTCTGGGGGAGGAAAAAAAGTTTTTCCATGCATATCATCGATTTTGTCATTATTAACAGATGTATGGGTTTGATTTGGGGGGGGGGGGGGGGGGGGGGGGGGGGGGGGGGGTAGGGTCTCAAAACTGTTCTTTGCCCAGGGCCTCAGAATCCCTAAAACCGCCCCTGTGAAGGCGTGTACATTCCATGCTGACGGGTTCAGGTGCAGCAACCCCCCCCCCCCCATCTGGGACAGGAGATCCCTGCAGTCGGGAAGCCGCCACAACTCCTCGGCCAATAAGTTGAAACAATCCCATACACTGTCTGAGGGTGTAGTCTCCGTTCCTGGTTGGCGAGAGAGGCCCTCGATAGCCTGTCTGCACTGACATTCAAAACGGCAGGAACGTGAGTGGCCCTGAGCGATTTCAGATGCACCCAAACTATGATGTCGCGGGCTATGCGCTGGAGACAGACTGAGGGCAGACCTCCCTGATGGTTTATGTAGGACACCACCGCCGTGTTGTCTGTACGGACTAGGATGTGGTGGTGGAGGAGCATAGGTAGAAAATGCTTTAGCGCTAGGAACACTGCTGTCAGCTCCAGAACGTTGATGTGAAGCTGACGTTGGTGCGCTGACTAAGAGCCATTCACAGCCCGGTCCCCAAGCGTGGCACACCAACCTGTCAGTGACGCATCCATTGTCACAATGCACGGTGTGGAGACGAGCCACAGCGCGACCCCCGCATCAGCAGTGTGAGGTCCTGCCACACCTGTGGGGCTTGAACGCAGGTGGAGGAGACCGTTGTCTGACAGTTCAGGTGCGCTCTGCACTCAGATGCGCAGATGGAGCGAGAACACCCATCTCTGCATATCTCTCATGAACAGTTGCCCAAGCGGACATCATGGACAACATTAGACCCAGAAGGCGAAGGCAAGTGCGAAATCTGACCTTCTCTCCTAGCCAAAAGGTTGAGAGACAGTTGTGAAATAAATCCACCACACCACCACACTGGTATCGGGTACAACTGGGCTGGTTTTGCGTGAGCATGGCTTCCTTTGGTGGCCGCGGAAGACCTTGCTATCAACTTGGGGGGCATAGCCTGTACGGCTGTGGCCGAGGAAGATGCTCGGCACACAGCCTCATTAATAATTTTAATTTGTTGTTTTTCTTGTGATTTTTTTTCTTAAGAAGAGAGGGCTTGTAAACTTCCCCAGAGCCAAGCATGGGGATGTGGGGGATATTTTGTGCCGACCCAGAGGTGGAACCATGGGTGTGCGTGTGGGAAGGGAGATAGCTGGGCTGGAAACCTTTATTTCTGACAAGGGATACATGCTTGTATTAAGAACTAACCTCTGGCACCAAGCTCGCAACAGGTCTAGGGTATACCGATGGTTGCCCAGACGGCAGTCCTTAATCTAAGTGTGTGCGGCAAAGACGTGGAAATTGGTATAAATGGGCTGAACGTGGATGGATGGCAAAAGGACACCAGCTTACCTTTCTGCCCACACAGGATGCCTCCAAGTAGACGGCCAGCCCAAGCCATTCGTAGATCTCCCCTCCGTTCACAAAATGTGGAAAAACCCACATAAACCGAAATACAAACGAACGAAAACCAAAAAGGGCCCAGCAACAAAGTCCAAACGGGGAAGGAGGGAACAATATTCCCACAGTACACTCCAGACAAGTTAACATGGGTCCACCAAAAGTTTGCTGATCCAACACTCCACTTGTAAGCCTCTGTTCGAGTTCACTCTCTCGCTCTGTCTCTTTTTGCCACCATTACCTCTGCTGCAGCAATTTATAGCACCAGGTGTACAGCTGTTAACTGGTGCTCCCTTTGGATGAAATGTGTATATGAAAGTGTGCTGTATAACTAAATGCAATATCTGGGCAACACATCCCTCCCCCCTTCAACAAAAAAAAACAAAAAAAAAACAAAGACAAATACACTATCCTAATCTTTTTTTTAAAGCATTTCTTTTATTTTTTTCCAACCAAATAAGGTAATCATTTTGTCCATTTTCTCTAAAATTACCACACAATATACCAAAGCAAAGTGCATCTGTTAGTTAAACTTAGCCTATGTTTAAATGATAAATGTATTTATTTTGCATTTGTCTTGTATTGAAACCGATTATTGTTGAATCTTTGAACTTTGTGTCTATAATGTAGTTATTTGTTTGATTGGTAATATAAGTTTGTAATAATTAGTTTGGTACCTAGCCTGGGGTGCGTTTCCCAAAAGCATAGTTGCTAACGTTGTTAGCAACTTACTTGGTTCAAACTATGTAGGTGCGACGCAAGTGTGTCTCAAAACCTTCGTTCGTGTGAACCAACATAGTGTGAACCAACATAGTGTGACCGACACAGGCGTGTCCCAAAACACGAACATTCGCAACCACGTTGGTAACTAGTGAGGTTTGCAACCACAGCTCTCGGTGCTTAGTTCCACCTAACCAACGTTGTTTGAAGGTCTCGACGCATCCAACATGGCGGACCGAATGTCTCGAAATCCTCGATCATTGTAAATATCTCCGTTGTTTGGCGTTGTATCCCTCAGATTTTACAAAACGAGGTGAGAAATATACAGTGTAGAATCTAAAAATCCCGTTGTTGTAGCAAAACAATTGATCTAGGAGGATATTTGCAACTCGTTTGGCAGTTTGGCTTAAGCGACTCATGCTGTGACGTACCTTCAAGTACCTCCAAATTCCGTAAGCTAGAAGCTGCTTCTGTGGTGCTGTTGGTAGAGCGCAGGTCATGCACACCTGTGTTTGTAGATAGTGGTTCCAATCCGAGATGATGCATAATTTAAATGCTACATGAAATTGTTGACATTCTCAACTGCCACGTTACTTTTCTTAACGTAGTTTCAGGATGAACGTGTCACCCCTGTTGCGTATTAACATAGTGTGTCCAATTTATGCCAGCCTGTATATTCTTGGGCTTGTATACACTTCAAATTGCAGGTCGCCAAGGTGAAAATAAACTTCCAGCTCCTCCGTCATTACGTACATTGTAAACAATAAACCTAATGTTGATAGCGTGTAGCATACTGGCACATGCATCTACAGATGGCACATCGCCTGGTGTCTATGCAAAATAGCATTTTGAAAGCTATTTTAATCAGGCTAGCTGTGATGGCTCGTAGTAGGCCTATATGTGATTTAAATAAAATAAAAGCATTGTATAGACTTTGTCTTCCAAATGACTTCAAAGTCAGGGAGATTTCCTATAGCTTAATGTATTTATAGAACTAGGCTGCTTAGACGTGCATAGTCACAACTCATCTGTGTTCATATCCAGAGGTCTGCGTCATTCAATAAACAATGTTAAAGTTTATTTAATCACTGAAATGTCTTGCAAATCTGTCACTAGGCTATATTACAAATGAACACTAAGCCAGCAGTAGGGTTCAGTGATACTTTCCACCGTTAGATTTATTCAGTTTCTATTGTTTATTTCCCAGTTATTCCCGACATCATGTGAAATAGCCTATTATTAGGCGATATATAATCGGCTACATAATTAGTCATCTGTTAAATTCCGTTCACAAGGTCATAGCCTGCTTCGGATTGTTTCTCTCTGCTTCCGACAATGCACGAGCATGTCCGAACACATCTGGAAACCATTGTGGTTTGGACTATATTGGTTCAAACCAACTTGGTTCAGACTATGAAGGTACGACAGTGTTTGGGACACAGTCGCACTTTGGTTGTTGGTTAGCTCAACGGTGCATCGTACCATGTTGGTTTAAAGCTAAGTTGGGGTGCGTTTCCCAAACAACCAACCAACTTAGCATTAAACCAACATGGTACGATGCACCGTTGAACCAACCAACGACCAAAGTGCGACTGTGTCCCAAACACTGTCGTACCTTCATAGTCTGAACCAAGTTGGTTTGAACCAATATAGTTCAAACCACAATGGTTCCCAGATGTGTTCGGACATGCTCGTGCATTGTCGGAAGCGGATCGACAGTAAAAACAAAAAGATAAACAAAGGTTGCGTTGTGATCAAGGAAATTGCAGTTGTCAACACGGACCATTCCCTGTTGATACTATTATCCAAGACGCAATGAAAAGACTGCAGTCTGTTAGTGCAAGCGACATTAATAATTGCAACAATGGCAATAAATATATATTTAAAAAAACGTAGGATGCAGCATAAGTATAGAATCTACCCACCTGGGGTGCGTTTCCCAAACAACGACGGAGGTTAGCATTAAACCACCGTTGTACAACGTAGGTTCAAACTACTCAGCACGCCACAACCGACTGTTTCCCGAAAATCTCCAACCACCAAAGTACGATGGAAGTCTGAACTGTTGTTAGTTTGGACTTAGGTGGTTCAAACTGCAAAGTACCCAGATGTTTCGGAAGTGCTCGGAGAGTATTCGGATGCATTCGTTGCGGATAACGACAGAAACGATTGATCTACATAAGGACATAAACGTAGTCTCATTTCATTTAAGCCGGTATGACAGCTGTAGAAACTCTGGGGTATCTCCGTAAACACAACCATGTGCCCTACTCATTAAAAGTAACAACCGACTGTCAGTTTGTATCATATGTCTATATATTTAATTTATACTGCATAGAGCAACAGCTATAAATATAACATCTCCCTCCCTGTAGGTAGCCTAAGTGGTGAGGTGGATGAGTGGTTAGCTCGTCGGTCTGTCAAAGGAAGTGTTGTCTTTTTCGGTGAGATATGGGTTCGAATCCTGCCGAAGAGTAATCAATTTGTAACAGGTGTAAATGATCTACGGGGCAATGGAATAACCGTGCTTGTGGGTCAGTAATCAGTGCACATACATCACAATTTTACAAAAGTGCTCATTAACATCACTGACGCACATTAACTTTTATCCAACCACATTTTGCACCAGCTTTTTGTGTGCTATCGGGTGTGTTTTCTACCTTCTTTTTACATGATCTGGCAATGCAATACCGATAATTAAGTGAATTGGGAGTAACATAATTTATGCAGATGGTGGCAGCAACGCACAGACAGCCGCGTAATCCGCCACAAAAGGGCCAAAGGTGACGAGCAAGACGTCACGTGAACAAACACGACGGTCTCACGACAGGTCCATGCTAATCGTTCCAACTGCACAGCTTCACGATGGAACTTCCGATGGTTCGTCCAGACTTTGTTGTTGGGAAACACTTGCGTCGTTGAACGATCCATCGGACTACTGTAGTTGTAAACATCGTTGGTTGCTAAGTCTGGACGATGGTGTTGGGAAACAGCAGTGTGGTAAGACCATCGTTCAAACCTACGAAGTTGCTAAGGCAGTTAGCAACGACGCTTTTGGGAAACGCACCCCTGTATCTTAGTGTGCCGTTTATTCCCACTTGTTTACTGTGCGGCCGTTGTCACTGATGAGATAGTGTGAACATGTATTGTTTCCACAAAATGGTACACTAATATGACCATAGTATCGGCACCGTGTAGAATTAAACATGCCGTATTGACGCTGTGCCCACATAAGCCACTGGATGTTATCAACATATATCGTCAGAAACAAACTCTCCGCATCTACTGATAGGGCAGTGGTAGAATCCATACCTGCTGACGGACTAGAAACACTGGCGTGGGTTCGCATCCTATATGTCGCAAACATATATATCTTTTTCCACTGTCACATCTACGGTTTTGAAAGTTTAACATTCAGTGTACTAAAATGCTGAAAAGCTTCCCATGTGGTGATCTTTCATATAGGTTACATTTTAGTAGTAAACTGAGAATGTTGCCGAATGTTGTACTTGTTCGCGGTCATCTCCTTTCACGTTTTACACGATTGATTAAGGAAGGAAGAGGTTGGGAATTAATTAACCAATGACAGTTGGTAGCTGGTATATTTAAACCCTGGGATCAAAACGCAGGCTTTCTTAAGACTCGAAAATGGCCCGCAAGCCACAGTTCTCGGCCAACGAGCTGGAGGTCCTGATCGATATGGTGGAGCAACATAAAACGGTGTTGTTCTCAAAACTAAAGAACACCGTCACCAACGCCAAAAAAAAGGACACATGGAACGCGATCACCGAACAAGTGAACTCGGTGGGCACCGGGTATAGAAGGACCACCGACGACGTCAGGGCGAAATGGAGGGACTACTCCAGTGTCCTCAAAAGAAGTGCAGCGGGGTTGAGGAGGGAGCAGCAAAGGACTGGTGGTGGGAGCACCAGTGAGTCCCTCCTCACCCCCCAGGAAGAAAGAGTGCTGGCTGTCCTCGGTGCAGAGGCACTGGAGGGAGTCCCAGGGGGCATAGATCTGTGTGGCCTCAACACTGCCCACAGGTCTGTGCCCCCCAGCCCAGGGCCCATACCACCAGGCCCCTCTACCTCACCCTCTCTGTGCTCATTGCCTGGGACTGGTGACAACCCCCTCCCCCCACCAGATGACCCAATACCTGGGCCCATGGAGGAGGCCCTCTGGGCTGCAGCTTCCCCCATTGCCCCACAATCTCCTCAGACTGGGAGCTCACCCCACAACATCCAGCCTCCTGGCTCGGCCCCTGACCGTCGACACAGGAAACGTCGTAGGGGCCGATGCCAGTGCAGTGCAGAGCTCCTGAAGTCTGAGGAGGACAAACGTGCTCTCCTACAGGAGCTAATAACTAAGGTGGACCAGCACAGGGAGGAAGTTGCAGCCCTGAGGGAACAGCAGCAGCGCCATCATGAGGACGTGATGGCCTATAGGAGGGAAAAGCTGAATATCCTGGCACAACAGGCCAGCAAACCTACCTTCACCATGCACCTTCCCCCTGTTGACAGTGAGTTAAATACTGGTGTGCTTGAGAGTGATTTTATGGGTTTGTGTTGTTCCCATTTAATGATGTATTTCTTTTTACAGACCCAGAGTGACCAGCGTCTCCTGTTTCCTGTGTCTACATTTGTTGTGGGATGTGTTGTGGTTGTGTAAACATGTGTTGTACACCAGTTAATTTAGCACCTGAGGTGCATGTACATAAAGACATTTCACCGAATTTCCCACTGTCTGTCTGCTTGTTGCATCCCCTGCCAATACATACACTGGAATGAATTACATTTAATACAATATTAAACATATATGGTGAGGTAAAACATTACCACACCCCTGTAGTACACAGCCACCCAAGCAATGCTGTAGGTCAGGCCACCCTGCAATGTTAATTGGTTTTCGGTTTGTCTTTCATGGTTGTTCTCTTTAACAGCTTGGTCAATATGTGTTGTATGAACTACCATTATAAGTGTCAGAATAAATACCAGGTGTCCAAAACAGATGATTATGCCCTACACATAATGGTGAACCTGAAACCAATGTGTTGCACACCAAATCTACCTGAAATTCAACATGGGGCAGTGGTGGCCTAGCGGTTAAGGCATTGGACCTGTGACTGCAGGATTACAGGTTCAAATCCAGGTTTGCCAGTAGCAACATGTCAACCCAATGACACTGACTTCCATGTGCAATTACATCATGTGACAGTCATTACCCCAGGAATTGATGTATGACAGGTGCTTTAATGTGCTAACCAATGAGGGCTACCTTTCAATCACCTCCTACAAGGTGTGTGTCATTTCCTCTTCCTTATAAAAGAGTAGGCCGAATGTGAGGCCTGTAGGACACAATGGCAGCGAGACAGCGTATTGTTGAGCTAAATGATCGGCGGCGGCATGGCCGCCGCAGTCAAACCGTGTATGTAAATGCATTTATCCGCTCCACCTTCAGCCCCCTTGATGTGCTGTCGGATGAGGCACTCATCCGTAAGTACCGGCTCAACAGGGAGGTTATTCAGGAGTTGTGCGCTCTTGTTCAGCCTCATTTGGTGAGGGCCACAAGGCGCAATTTTGCTCTGTCACCCACCGTGCAGCTTTTAGCTGCCCTGCGCTTCTATGCCAGTGGCAGCTTTTTTGAGGTGCTTGGAGATGGCCTTGGCCTCAGTAGGTCATCCATCAGTAGAGCTGTAACTGCAGTCACCCAGGTGCTGTTGCAGCTCACTGCTAGGGTGACCTTCCCCGTGGGTCAAGCTGCCATCGCCAGGGTGAATGAGGGGTTCCACACCATCGCTGGGATACCTCGGGTCATCGGGGCTGTGGATGGCACCCTTATCCCCATTGCCAGCCCATCTGAAAATGAGCCCATCTACATCTGCCGTAAGGGATTCGCCGCCGTCAACGTGCAGGTGGTCTGTGATCATGAGGGGAGATTTACAGATGTGGTTGCCAAGTGGCCAGGCAGCACACATGACTCCTTCATGTGGGCCAACTGTGGACTACGCCAGGTTGCAGAGGATGGTGGATTTGGGGGTTGCTGGCTCCTAGGAGACAGTGGCTACCCTCTGCGGCCATTCCTGCTTACGCCTTTTCTGCAGGCCAACACCCCGGCGGAGGTCCAATACAACATTGCGCACAGCAGGAGCAGAACTGTGGTGGAGAGAGCCATTGGGGTGTGGAAGCAGCGCTTCCGGTGTCTTAGTAAGACCGCCGGAGGCCTGCAACTGCACCCTACAAAGTGCTGCGCAATAGTGGTGGCAACTGCCATACTCCACAACATGGCAGTCCAGGCGAATGTCCAGCTGCCTGACGACGTGGTGTTGATGGAGGAGCCAGATGCCGACCATCTCCCTGCTGACCTGCATCCCGCTGGAGTGGAGGCTCGCCAACAGCTGCTCCAGCACATGTTTGGCCCATAACCCCCCAGCGGTTTGGTTCAGCCCCCCCCTCCCCCCTTCCCCTCCCCTCCCCCCTTCCCCTCCCCCCTCCCCCCCTCCCCCTGTCTCGTGTTGCCAGTAGTGGTAGATTGCTAGCCAACTGCCACTTACATGGTAGCTGGAGTTGGTTGGGCTTGATGTGCCGAGGCAGCTTGTACACAACTCTAAACCTGTCTGGTCTCATATGGTGTGAGTCTGTAATCCATTACCTGGAAGACAATAGGCCTAGGGAAGAGGACTAACAAACCAACTCCACCCCCCACCCCCCGAACACTTGACCAGCTATGCTCAGTGGTTTGACATAAGGCTACCCTTTATATATCCCTTTCAACAACCCTTTATATGCCATACTTTTGTTATATCTGCCCCCCCACACACGCAATCACATACACACTGTCCCGTTACGCTACTGTTCTTGTAGCCTAAACAAACCACCCCTCCCAGGAATCTTTCGAGTCTTCATTTTAATGGTTAATCACAGCTGTTTCACCTAATTCCTGTATAGCCCCCTCCCTTACCCTGTTTTTTCTGACCTACAATCCATATCATGGCCACAAATGGTTACATCCAACATCCCACAGAGGTACACAAATGTACAGGAGACACATGTTTGTTCACCCATAGTTGACTACAATACACTGATCACACTAGCAGTAACCTCACTGTGTAGTCTAAATACTATTACACAGGCTATTGAGTTCAAACCGGGATGTCTCCAACATGCATATGACCAGTGGCGGAACAACTACACAGAAGGCCCCGGGGCAAAACACTGATCAGCCCCCCCCCCCCCCCCCCCCCCCCAAAACGCGATATAAAGCCTGGATGCAACAATACAAAAAAATAACGACTGATTTCGACTATCCCTCGCTGTACTAAAGCTACAATGTTTTGGTGGATATTTTGCATTTTCCATGCCTTTTTAGACAGAAGGAGATTTGTTTGAATAGGCTACACCCAGAACATAACGTTGCTACAAGTGTGGAGACCGTCAGATTTTACCAAGGACAATAATTCCACCTCCAGCTGCCTGTCCATCTTTTTTATTTTTGTTGAAAAATTACTGTGTATTATTTAAGTGAATTAGTCGGGTCGGGGTAGGGTATATGTTAATTAGTAAAATTAAACGCCGTCTTTGTCATTCTCATAATGTGTCCATGCATCGGATAGTGCCTTCAAATATCATGCAATATGCTATAGTTAGACTATAGTCTAGCGTTTTATGAAACTTAGGCAGAAAAGAATCAATAGCCTACTCGTATATTTATACAATTAAAGTTATATGTCAAACAAAGTCATAATGTCCCAGATTTTAATATCAATGATCCAGTGAAGATACATATCATTTATTTTTTGACGCCAACTCTCCCCATTAATCCGGGCTTGGGACCGGCACCTAGTTGAGCTGGCTTGCTCCCTTAAGTGGCTGGGTTAGGCTAAACTATATACATATACACTATACAAACTATATACTATATACACTACATACAGAAACAATTTTAAGAAGGTAACCTACACGGTGAAACTGCAAACAAACACGAAACAAAACTGCTACTGCAAACAAACACCATCGCATATCTTAGCTAATACTGTACATGGCGAAATTGCTAACAAACAGAAGGCATGCTGCACAGAACTCATTTTTTATAAGCCTACAGTCTGTATTTTTCATTAGTATTTTCATTATGCCCAAAATTTAACAACATCCAACATCATTGCGTATGCATGTTTCAATATAGCGGACACACACAGACAGTGTCCATCACTGGAAAGGCATTCGACGCGCCTTGCGCTCAGCAAAGTCGTCCACAATTTGGGAGATGTTAAGCATTCTTGTTCGCTCATTCTCAATAGATAAAATGGACAATCCACAAAGTCTCTCTTGACCCATTGTGCTCCGGAGGTAATTTTTTTATCAATTTTAATTAGGAGAAAGAGCGCTCTGCTGACGCGACTGAGACGGGAAGAGTCAGAAAAAGCAAGAAGGCCGTGCACACCTCATTAAATGTAGACGTTACTGCTGGGTGATCTACTATCGCCAACCTGGCTAAGTTAAGCACAGACGAGTGCCTGGCTATTTGCTCCTTGAAACACGCTCTAAATGACACCAGTTGACCGGGAAAGCTGGAGTCTTTCGGAATATTACCTGGATTTGAGGATTCCACGCTGGGATGGCTACTCAGTTCAGCTAACTCTGGCAACTCCCCACGTTCCGCAACACCCTCTATTTGACTTTGACTGCTGGATCTGCTGCTAAGCACCACGCTGCTACCATGCAGTGCATTTTCATTAAAAACAGAAGGCGAAATAAAAAAAAGATTCCAACTTTGTGAGTTTAGAGTTTGCATCTTCTTTATTTTTCTTTTCCTTCCTCTTTTGTGCCCCACTTTTACTTTTAAACATGTTGAATATTACGGTCCAACAAGGAACAACGTAAGACAACCGAGCATGCACCTTCCTATGTCATCAGGCGATGAAGGACGAGGGGGACGTCAGGCAGCCTTTACATCCTACCCATCATGCAGTGCCGTTTTTTCTGCAAATTTCTCAAACGGAAAACAATTAAATTCAAGAAACCGCGTAGTTTAACACATTACTTTTTATTTTATTTTAAATGTAACAAGTTGTTTTAGGGATTTCATTTTTCTAAAAAAAAAAATCTAAATGCTCCCACCATAATAAGAATGTACGGCAAAATTGACAGATATATAAAGTCACAAGTCAACGGTAGTATTTTGAGTGTTAAGCACTGCATTGCTAACTACTGCATGGTAAGTAGAAGGTTGGCAGAAGGGGGGCGGAGGCACGGACGACCAGGGGCGGGGCCCGCGCTGTCATAGGGGAGGGCCCTGGGCCCAGGGGCAGCCGCCCCGCCTATAGCTCCGCCCCTGCATATGACTATGTGATCTTTGCTCTACCCTTTGCACTGTGTTGGTGAGAGCAGAATGTGGAGGTTCAGATCCAACTTCAGAGTTTGTTGTCATAGGCCTATATCTTCTAAACCTTTGCGTGCATAATTACATTCTTTCTTTATTGTCCACTTGAATGCCACACATAATAAAACATATTAAAGCACAATGACACAGGTACAATGAGAGCAATACATATGTATCACTGGATGTGGAGATACTGCTACAGTATAATACCTGAACCAGCACAATGAATGAGCTTTGACGTCTACCATCGGGGATCGATGTTACCAGCCACTATGACATGGCATGCAAACCCTGCGCTCTACCATATCACCCACAGGACTCACACACCACCTGCTGCTGTACAGGGGTATTTGACGCTGTTAGCACAACATTCCTGGTTTCAACTGAACTACCAGAGGAGTTGCAAATGTCCTCGTAGACCAATTGTTTTGCTACAACAACGGGCTTTTTAGATTCTACGCTGTATATTTCTCACCTCGTTTTGTAAAATCTGAGGGATACAACGTCAAACAACGGAGATATTTACAATGATCGGAGATTTCGAGACATTCGGTCCGCCATGTTGGATGCCGTCGAGACCTTCAAACAACGTTGGTTAGGTGGAACTAAGCACCGAGAGCTGTGGTTGCAAACCACACTAGTTACCAACGTGGTTGCGAATGTTCGTGTTTTGGGACACGCCTGTGTCGGTCGCACTATGTTGGGACTATGTTGGTTTACACTATGTTGGTTCAAACTATGTTGGTTCACACGAACGAAGGTTTTGAGACACACTTGCGTCGCACTTACATAGTTTGAACCAAGTAAGTTGCTAACAACGTTAGCAACTATGCTTTTGGGAAACGCACCCTTGGTTGGTTGTTTGGGAAACGCACCCCTGGACACTCCTACATGTAGATATATAGACATCACGCCCCATAGGCCACAGCGTTAGAATTTGTTTGGAAGCCAAATGTCGGGTGGCGTGACTGGGAGTAAAAATACGACTTTTTGACCGTTTTCCTACTTTTCATTGAATATAAGTGAACTTTCATTTAGCTTTGTGTTTACTGTGGATTATCAAAGCATTTTACTGATATTTTTGGGGCAAATAAACGGCTTACACTTTGGAAACAAAGTGTCGGAAGTGCATGTGAAAATACTAATTCATGCTGCCCACGGCCTAGTTTGGAATCACTTGAACTTTGAATAACGTGGAACTTCCATGGTGGAAGGCCGGTACATTTAAGTCAAAAAATTGTAAGGATTTACTTGGATATTAACATGGACTTTGGACTAACTTGGATTACTGGGTCTTTATTAAGTCAATCTGTATGGAGTAAGGTTACTTCCAAAAAGACGTATCCATGATTCTAACCATTCGTACTCGTGAGGTTAAACATTTGTACGTCAGTAAAAACAGTTGTACACAAAATTCTGCTGTCATACACATAATTGTTAGATGTTGTGGAGGTTAGGCCTGTATTTATGTGGGTATGAATCTAAAAGCTGTGAGTGCAAAGTCTTGTGAATACGACTGTAATTTCTACGACTACGAATTCTTCCTTGTGAACACGAATTCAGATTTATGGGTACAAAGAAAAAAGTGGTGAAATGACGTCAGAGACAGGCTACAGGGGAAAGCAATCGATTCCCGATTGTTGGAAACGCGCATGCGCCAATTCAAAAAACCATAGACCATAGACGGAGCATTGGTTGCTGGGACACGAGAAATACGGCCGCCATCTTGGAGCGGGGATCAGACTGTCTAAGCATACAGCGAAGCCTATTTGTGATCATGAATAAGTCATTCAAGTAACAATATTCAAATATTTATGTTGTTGGGTAGGATAGAATTTGTTTTTAATCTCTATGCATTGAACGAGATTGGTGGTTTCAGCTGATATAAAAGCGCTCAGGTGTTTATATATACTAGATATGTAATGTATTATGCCCAATTGGCTCAGAGCGGAGATAACGTAAGGGAGACCACACCGAATGTAATGTTAACAATGAACATTTATTAAAACAAGTTTCAAACGAGAACTAGGATGACTACATACTGAACAACAGCACAATAGCAGTTTTGCTTGTTGTGCTAACTTCAATATGAAGCTATAGGCCTATAGCAGGTGGATGGAATGCAGAAAGACAACACGAACGACGTCAAACGTTTGAACAAGGACTATTGCAACAATATCTACAAAACATTTCAGCCAGTGTTAGTCAGCAAACTAAAACGCAACGTAAAGTAGTTTAGCAACTCAATTGTAACCTTATGGAAAAGCAACGTTAGTCAACCAATGCTGCCCTCAACCTGTCAGAGAAAAAATGCATCCTATACTTGCAGTGTTTCCAAGCGCAACTTCTTCCTTATTCTATCTGCCATTTTCTCTTTCCCTCTTGTCTTTTTTTAATACCATGAATGTGGCCCAGAATTTTTTTTCATGGTTTTTTTCTCCATTGTGACTATGCAAGAGTGGAGAGCAGATCTGTACATAAAACGAGTCGTTTGACAGGGGAGCGTAGCCTATCTATGTTCCCCGATACCCTCTTTCCAAAAAAGGGTCCGATGTTCCCCGCTCAATCCAAATAGGCTACTGTGGCCACGCATAGGCGTTGCTTGTTGTTGTTGTTCTGTTTGTTCGCCACTGTTTCGTCACATGCCTAAATTTTATTCAGACAATATGGGCCCTATTTTGCCGCAGCGCATTGTGTATTCGCGACATGCCCATGCTGTCATTGCTATTCTGTGCCAGCGCAACGTTCATTTTTTCAGGCAAAAAATCACGTTGTCTAGATAGCAGATGACATTGCGCCGTGACGGGCGGGTCAGCGAGTCTGGCGCAAAGCGCACCAGATGCTATTATGAGGAGGCATAAACCATTTACGCCTTTGATCAATAAAAAGGTCCTTTTTTCGTCACTGGCGCATTGTTGAAAAGCTATTTTAGAGGCGCACAACGCTTTGAACCCCGATGTACCTGCTGCTGTGCCAGAGAGGCGAGCTGAACTGGCAGAAAAATTGCAACATGTATAGCCTGTATAGCGAAAGGGGGTGAGACCGTGTTGTATAGCCATGTATTTTTATGTTTTAGTAAGCAAACAGGCACAAATAATGAGAACATAATGTTGTGCAGTTTATAGCAATGTTCTGTAGTTTATTTACAATTTCTTTTGTCGTTTTAGATAAACAGCGATTGCAATGTTCTGCAGTTTATTTACGATTTCTTTTGTCGTTTTAAATAAACAGCGTGGCAAGTTGTAAGAAATAATATGGACAAATCATCAAAAAGAAAACTAGTAGACTAATGGTTTGATGGACCTATACCTTCCGTTTATTTTTGATGTTTCCTTTGAGTTTGTTGGCTTTTGCTTGGCTTTTGTTTCCCGTCTTCTGACGTTGTTGTACCGCTTTCGGCGCACAACGCGTTGAACCCCGATGTACCTGCTGCTGCAGCAGAGGCGAGCTGAACTGGCAGAAAAGTTGCAATATGTATAGCCTGTATAGCCATGTATGTTTATGTTTTAGTAAGCAAACAGGCACAAATAATAAGAGTATAGCAATGTTTTGCAGTTTATAGCAATGTTCTGCAGTTTCTTTTGTCGTTTTAAATAAACAGCGATTGCAATGTTCTGCAGTTTATTTAATAAACAGCGTGGCAAGTTGTAAAAAATAATATGGACTAATCATCAAAAAGAAAACTAGTGCATATTGCAACGCTTAAACGTAGCCATTGTTAGGCATGTGACGAAACAGTGGCGAACAAACAGAACAACAACAACAAACAACGCCTATGCGTGGCCACAGTATATTTGGATTGAGCGGGGAACATCGGACCCTTGTTCCCCGATACCGGGGAACATAGGACCCGGGGAACATGGGGATGACCCCGTTTGGCAGCCAGCGCGCCCAATCCCACCGTCTCAACTTTTCAAAACAGAACCGCTAACCAAAACTGTAGCCTACAAGAAGCCGTGAATCGCTGTCTAAATTCCATAACCATAACCATTACATAACCATGTTTAACCAATAAACACAAAGGTAATATAAACAAACAGGCATTTATCTGTCATTTGTCAGTCTCTCTATGCGCCGTAAGTTGCCCTTCTTTTGCACCACGGCCCTCTCTATAAGCTGAACGATAACAGCGCCTATGAATAGCCTACAAAAAAAAAAAAAAACAGATTTGATTTTTATTTTGTTCTTAGTTTCACCTGGCGAAATAACATGCTAAAATAATTTGGCGACCAGAATCACTGATTCAGGCTACATTAAAAAGGTGTATGTTGATTTTAGCAATAGGCTGTGTGACGTCGTTTAGGTGGGTCGGATGCAGTCACAGATTTATTTAATAAACATGACGAAAAGTCTTGGGCTGAACTACCGATATATACAAAAAACAGCCTGTAGTTCAATGTCAGAAGGTAGAAACAGTTGCACCAAGCCTACACTGCAGGCGATTTATCCCACAACAACCTGATTGTAAAAGTTTGATGCTGTTGTGAGTCAAGTCTTTAAATTAACCCACCAAGCTATACGGAGCAGAAAATGAAAAAAAAATAGAAGGGGCTGCAAATAAACTTGAGACAACTGCTCAATTATTCGCAGTTGTCACATGTCATATGTTTATTTTATCAATGTGTGTTGTTACTGAGGGGATTTGGGAGCAGAGACAGTTGCTCTTTAATTAATTAAGAATAATGAAAGCCTTCAAGAAGCCTTTGTTATAGCCTACTATAACCTACTAGCGATATAGACAGTTTAAAATTAGTGGTGTTTAGCGAGGTACTGTTAATAAAATGCGCTAACAGTTCATTTGTCCTGTCAAACGGATTAAGCTTTGGCGGCTCCGCGTCTCGTCAGCGCCTATTGGCAGTAACGCCCCATGCTCCTAGTATGTCTATGGATGAAACATCACAGGTAAAGACCACAGAATGTCTAATGATAAGTCAACGACACATCCCACATCTGTTTATATTTATTTAATGAAATTGCACTGTTTTATATAACAAACAGCTTATGAAGGTAGAGACTTAATTCGTGTACAAATATGTCCATGTATAAGTCCGGTTTCTATTCATCTTTGCTGACGCTGACTTGGACTAGTGCATTTGTTTACAACGACGCTAGCAGTCAGTCAGTTAGATCATTGAGAGTAAATATAGTTAATCAGTGCCATCAAGTCCCGTACCATTTTATGCAGACAGTTTTTACAGACCGCTGAACCGGAACCCGTGTGTGAAACCGGCTGGGTCAGATGGATTGTCATAATATGACGACGAATAATTTGTCTAGTCTTATTGGTCATAAACAAGAGATTATGGCTAACGGGGCGCGTTTGTGTCGCGGTGCTACAGAGAGGGGAGTTTGGAAACAGTGCGGTTATTCTTAATAGAGTAGCCTGCTCGCTTTCTGTAGTTAGAGAAGAGTTAACCCAGTAGTGGCAAAAGAGATAAAAGAAGAGCCTGGAATCCTCTTCTCTAACTACAGAAAGCGAGCAGGCTACTCTCTAAGAGATTTACAACTTCATCTGGCTTGATTTACCGACGTCTATCCCTAACCCACCTACTTGGAGTTGGAATAACCATTGTATCCAAACTCCCCTCTCTGTAGCACCGCGACACAAACGCGCCCCGTTAGCCATAATCTCTTGGTTATGACCAATAAGACTACACAAATATACTCGTCATATTATGACAATCCATCTGGCCCAATAGCCGGTTTCACACGGGTTCCGGTTCAGCGGTCTGTAAAAACTGTCTACATAAATGGTACGGGACTTGATGGCACTCATGAACTGTATTTACTAGCAATGATCTACTGACTGACTGACTGACTTGACTTGACTTGACTTCCCGCTAGCTGCTAGCGTCGTTGTAAACGAATGCACTAGAGACCAAGTCAGCGTCAGCAAAGAATTAAGTCTGTACCTTCATAAGCTGTTTATTATATAAAACAGTGCAATTCCATTAAATAAATATAAACATGTGGGATGTGTCGTTGACTTATCATTAAACATTCTGTGGTCTTTACCTTTGATTTTTCACCGGTAGCTTCGCTGCTTTCCCCGCCGTCCGCCTTTTTTTGAATTGGCGCATGCGCGTTTCCAACAATCGGGAATCGATTGCTTTCCCCTGTGGCCTGTCTCTGACGTCATTTCACCACTTTTTTCTTTGTACCCATAAATCTGAATTCGTGTTCACAAGGAAGAATTCGTAGTCGTAGAAATTACAGTCGTATTCACAAGACTTTGCACTCACAGCTTTTAGATTCATACCCACATAAATACAGTCCTAACCTCCACAACATCTAACAATTATGTGTATGACAGCAGAATTTTGTGTACAACTGTTTTTACTGACGTACAAATGTTTAACCTCACGAGTACGAATGGTTAGAATCATGGATACGTCTTTTTGGAAGTAATCTTACTCCATAAATCTGGAGCTAACTCGCACGTTGGGTAAGTGTATCCGATGCCTTTGTTGATGAGCCAAAACGTCGGGCTGACAAGCGGACATTGATTTGAAGTTTTTAAGGGAAAAAGGAACTTGAAGCACCTATAATGTGAAGTTGTGGATTTCTTTCGTCGGACAATTGTCTGTTGGACGTATTGAAACGAAATTTGAGTTAAAAATGTTGGATGAATCAGACAAAGGACTTAAAAAAGAACGAGAACTTTTTAGTTTGATCAAGATGCGCAGAGGGAAACTCAGCGTTCCTACAAGGAAACGAAATGAAATTAATTCTTTGATTGATGGCGGGGAATCCAAACATTTGATTAATGAACACAGCCTTTAACAATTATTTGGCGGAATTTATGGAATTGCAAGTTTCAGTTCAAAGTTTGTTAAATGAAGACGAAAAGGAGACTGACCACAGCCATTGGTACAAACCTAAACTGATACGTTTTAAAGAGTTTTTGGATGGGACTAATGTGTGGTTAAATGAAGACGGCAATGAACAAAATACGGACTGAAGCACAGGAAAAGGCGCTACTCCTGTTAGTGGCATTAGGCCACAAGATAGCGTCTCACAGGCAGCACAAGCAGCCGCCTCTGACACGGGCCACCTAGTAAGCTTTCCAGTAAGGCATCTACTAACACTAGTAAAGCCTCTAACAACAGTAGAGCTTCCCAGGCTGCCTGCAAAGCGCATACAGGCTGAGTTGGAACGAGCCACTTCGAAAGTGCAAGCAAACGTGCTGCAAAAAAAAAACATGCGCTTGAATTTGAAGAAGTGCAGTTAAAGGCACGAAAACAGACATTAACTCTAATGACTAATTTGGCTATTGCAGATGCAAAGGTGCAATTTTTAACGTCATTGCAGGAAGAGCAAAGCCATGATTCTAAGTCTAAAGATGAATCAGAAAGCTTAAGCTTAGTTACAGCCTCTTCTAGAATGTCTACTGAATTTATACCGCCTGCAACAGGTCAAAAGGCTTGAGCACAAAACACATCTCCAGCTCCTGTACCTCTGTCAGCACCTACAGGTCCACACTTTCCTGTAACACCAATGGCTAAACCTGAAGGGAAAAGTCCTAGGCAAATTCCTAATGAAGGGGAACCTAGCAACCTCCAAAGCAGTGCTCTCACGCAGGTGATGAAAAAGCAAAATGAGATTACTGAAATGTTCCTAAAACAGCAGAGATTGTCTCTTTTGCCATCTATAGACATTCCAGTTTTTGATGCCGATCCTCTGCAGTTCAGGTCCTTTATCAAAGCATTTGAGGAAGGAATAGAAACTAAAACGGAGAACATGCAGGACAGGCTTTATTATCTGGAACAATTTACAACTGGACAGCCCAGAATCCTAGTGCGGAGTTGCATGCACATGAGTCCACAAACAGCATAAGGAGAAGCAAAAAGGCAACTTTAATGGAACTTTGAAAACAGAGTAAAAATAACATCTGCTTTTGTAGATTGGTCTGTCTTAAAGTCTGATGATACTTCAGCTTTATGGTCTTACACATTCTTCTTAAGAAGTTGCTTTAATACAATGGATGAAGCTGGTTTTATGGATGAACTGGAAAATTCCACCAACATGATAATTCTTGTCTTAAAATTGCCTTTTAGACTTCGTGAGAAATGGAAAATGATTGTCTGTGACATTGCAGAAAAGAGGAATCGCAGTACAAATTCAAAGACCTTCTTGACTTCCTTGAAAAGCAATTAAGGGCTGCTCGATCCAGTATTTGATGAGAACCACAACCCAAAAGAAAAGGTGACATTAAAACCAACAAAGTTAACCTTCAAAACTAGAAGCAGCAGTTTTGCTACCTCTATTGCTCCAGTGTCAGAAGAAGGCCAGTAGCAAACAGAAATTGGGTCACAACCAGTTAACCCTTACATACTGTTCATATTCTATGCCTTCATGGTATGGTATGGGTCAATTTTGACCCGGGCAAAGAATACCCTCCTAATAAGAGTCTACACCTAATTTTGAACTACATATCTTTTTAAAACATATAAACAACCAATCTGACATTAATAAATGGTTGAATAATCCTTAATTAAAGTTTCAGAAAGCAGAGAAAGTGTATTTTTTATATTTACACTACTCGATTTTGGATAAAAACACCTTTCTCTCATCCTGTTTTAACTAAGACATGAAAACATAATAGTCACAATGATGTTAATATATTTTATTGAAAGTACAATTTGCAAAAACATTTAAGAACTGGTAGGATTTAGTGTATATTACCTGGGACAACCATTGAAACGTTAAAACACTGTCCCTATTGTCATAACACCAAAGAATTCTCCACAACTACCATTGTAAAAATGCATTCATTAATTATATACATTCCATATGAATTCAACATCAACAGTTAGAACATAAATCACATCAACAACAACAAAATTACTGTGTGCATTCAAAGCAGTAGTATGACACCTTGTGTGTGTGGGCCTTGCATATGTGTTTCCTACATTTGCAGCAGGTTGTCCCAGTTTTGCAGTCTTTTTTTGGTGGGCAGAAGTTGCACCTCTTTCTTTTCTGTCCCATTCTGTTGTCATCTTGTGGGACTTCATCAGGGCCAGGCTGAGGTGGCTGCACTGCCCTTACCAGTGTGGCAGAAGCTGCTGTGCGGGGAAGGTGGCGCCGCTTTTGCATGCATGGAGTCACGAGAGCCTTTCCAAGTTCCTCCAAAAAGTGCCTCCTCCAGTTCCTCGTGCTAGCCCTCCAGGTAGGGTTTAGCTCTCTCCAGATGACAAATGAGTTGTAGGTGGATATGTCAATGATGTTGTGAAATATAGCAAGTGGCCAGCGGGCGGTCCTCCTCTTGCAGCTGTATGTGCCTGTTACTTTATCAAGATTGTCCACTCCACCTTTGTTGGCATTATATTCAAGAATCATGGTCGGTTTTCTGTCTTACCGAGTACTGATCTCTGCAGCCTTGTGTAATGTGCTCATCAGGATGACATTCTTGTTCTTCTTTGGCATGTATGAAACAACTGTGGTGTCATGGGTGAAGGCAAACTTGGAGGAAAATACCTCTCTCCCTCTTGTTGTCACCAGAGTGGGGGGTAGCTCAGGTTTGTTCCGTCTCACTGTGCCAACCATTGTCATCTTCTTCTTTAGGAGCTCCTGACCAAGCTCATAAGAGGTGAAAAAGTTGTCACATGTCACATTGTGTCCTCTTAGCCCTTCTGTCATCTCTAGCACAACACGCATGCCTTGTTTTCTCTCTGGGGTCCCCCCAGCTGGCTTCCCAGTATATACTTGCATATTCCAAGCATAACTGGAACGTGCATCACAAGCTGCCCATAGCTTTATACCATATTTCCCTGGCTTGCTAGGCATGTACTGGCGAAAAGGACAGCGACCTGGAAAAGCATGAAAAGGAGAGAAACAATTTACTGTCAAAATATCATGTTTATGAATGAAATTATGTTTTTGTGTGATTCTGATCATTACATTTCACAACCAATGGCATGTATATACAGAAACTATAATTAATTTAGTCTATAGTGAAATGCAAATCCTACCTCTGAATGGAACCAATCTTTCATCCACTGTCACCTCAGGACCAGGGTTGTACATCAGAGGAAGCCGTTCTACCCACTTGTCCCAGACATCCCTGATTGCTGCCAGTTTGTCAGTAGCACGTCGCACAGGTCTTGTCTCTCGATTATCAAATCTGATGACTGCTGATATGGTACGGAACATTTCTAGAGACATGGTGGCACGAAATATTGGTCTACCTGTGTCAGCACTCCAGAGACTGGAAGCAGCCTCACCCCGTGACCTGTAAACGCCAGCCAGTATTAGAAGCCCTATGTAGGCATGCAGTTGAGTCACATCTATGGTCTTCCATTCTTGACCATGTCGTTTGATCCCTTCACTGTTTGTCATTTCAATGACAATTCTTTCAATGGCTACAGGTAGGAAGAGCTGAAACACTGACAGAATGTCAGATGCATGTGAAATAACCAGTCTTGTGGGTCCTGGAGTCATTTGAATGACATTTTCCCCTGCCATCCTCCCTGCAACTGTGCGTGGAAGTGAGGACCAACTGATGGCATTGTTTTTTGACATGACTGTCTCCACTGCTGCCTGCTCCTCGTCTTCATCATTGGCATCATCATTGTCTTCATCATCATCATCATCATCAGAGTGACTGTAATCAGAGTTTTCCTCTAATTGGTCTTCTTGCTCTGACACATCCTCGTCCAAGTCACTGTCTTCATCTTGGAAGATTAGATCAAGCACTTCTTGTACAGTATGTGTCTTCGCCATATTCTCTGGAAATATCAGTGCTGTATGACCTGATAACCACTCAACTCCTCTTTTCATATGTCTTGCTCAAATAAATTGATATTTTGTATATTTTTATTTTGTTACATTTCTGGTGCAAGTGCAGATCTCACGCCTGTTTCGAGGCACCCTGTGACCTCATATGACCTATTTTCCTTAGGTTCACTATATATGATCACTGTTTATCAACTGTTTTTTTTATTATTATTTCACTGTTTCAAGATTCCCCATGATTTCTTTGAGAAAATACGGTGGGAACATGGACAACAACACAGTTCTCGAGACAGTTTCAAGCCCCCCCATTGAACACTGTCACAACTGTCCCATAAATGATATACAGGAACATGACATGTACAGTTTCACAGTTTCAAGTTTCCCTCCATTCCCACCCTTTACCTTGATTTAACACACTCTGGGAAGTTTAAAATACATTGAAATGAATATGGGTCAAATTTGACCCGGAACAGTATGAGTGTACAAAAAATTGTAGCACCCGTGTTAAATTATAGAAGTTTAAAATATTTTCAGTTTTGTGTATTTTGGATCATTTTAGGAAAAGTCACTTGATTTCAGGCAAAAAAAATGACATTTAGGGTATTTTTATTGCTGTCAAATGTTAAAATGGGTCAAATTTGACCCGAACAGTATGTAAGGGTTAAACTATGAAGCTGGAAATTCTGTTCATACCCTGTGCTTCTTTTGTAGCAAAAAACACTTCATGGATACATGGGAGTCATTCAGACAGAAATCCAATAAAGAAAAGGTAGAGTTCCTGAAGAGTAGAGGCTTATGCTTTGGCTGCTTGAAAAAGGGGCACATGAGTAAGGACTGTCTGAAACGTATGACCTGCCACATCTGTAAGAAAAATCACCCTACTGTTCTACACATAGAACCTAAAATTCCACCTAAAGCTGAATCTAAAGAAGCATCTGTTTCAAATGCTCTCGTGGAAGCTGGGAACCATACTGGAGCCGGGTCAAAAGAATGTGCACTCTCTGTTGTTCCAGTGAAAGTGAAGTTGGAAAAAGCAACCAAGATTGTAGAGACGTATGCCTTTCTTGATCCGGGTAGCTCTGCAACATTTTGTACTGAAGCACTAATGATGCAGCTAAATGCAAATGGACAGAAAATGGAGATATTGTTAAAATCTATGGGGCAGGAGAAGCCTGTAAGTAGTTATAAATTGTCTGGATTGAAAGTGGCTGCTTTGAGAGAAAATGAGTATATGAGGCTGCCATGAGTATATGAGGCTGCCTCAAGAGTCCATCCCTGTCACAAAAGAAAATATTCCTAAAGAGGAAGACTTACGAAAATGGCCTTACCTGAGCGATGTTAAATTGACCACAATAAATGCAAGTATTGGGCTGCTTATTGGCGTAAATGCCCCTAAGGCACTGGAACCTTGGAGAAAAGTGAACAGCAGGCGTGGCTCGTCAATATGGGCAGGTGGGGCAGCACCCTCCCAAAAAACATCCACCTCAAAACATAGTTCCTCCTAATAAATAATGTTACCTACTTAACTGCTCTGCTTGCTACCAATTTAATTACTCTGTCGTATATAGTTTGTGTATGTTTTTTTATAACTATTTATTTACCACTGTGGAATTGAATCTCAAATACTTTTGTTGATTGCAGTTATGGGGCAGGACCGGTCACTGCCCACATTCATCGTATTCGCCTGGCGTCAGTTGTCGGAATTGCAAGCAGCGCTAATAGAGTCCAATAGGGGCAGGAGCAAACCTGCCCCAAGCTGCCTTTTTTCCCTTTAGGAGCTATAGATCAGTACTCCTCTAGTAACGCTAGACCGAACCCAATCGTGTCAAATGCAGCGATGGCCTGCAGCACAGAACCTGCCTTGTCCAACAGTGTGGACTTTCTGTTAAAAAATGCATTTGATGGACTGAAATGAGAAGATAAGTTAGTGATCAAGCAGCTTGGCCCAGATAGACCAGACATCAGTATAACACAGAAAACTAAAAACAAATGGAAGATATATACAACCGAACATTTTCGCGAACATGGCATGATGAAAATGAAATGGCTGTGTGGTTGCTCTGTAAGGAATACAGTATTTTGCTTTCCATGTCTACTGTTTAGATCATGATAGGACAAGGGGACATAGGGATTACAGGAGTTAGCGACGTGAAGCACTTTTCCAAAATAACAAAAAAGAACACTGTCAAGCAAAACACATTTACGGTGTGCTATAAAACTACCCATGATAGGTCAAGTTAATATCGCTGCACACCTTGATGAGGGTCATGTAAGCATTCGAAATCAATTAGAGAGGCAAAATGTGTCGTTGTGCTTACTATATTATATGAGGCTGTTGCACTGTTTGCGTTTAGTGCATATTGGGTCAGCATTTCATTGGTCTTTGTTAATCATAGCACTACATTAATGTTAATATTTTTAAAAAAGAACTCTGAAATGTTTGTGGTGCTGCTTGCAGACAGATTTACTATAGACCTGCTTAGCCAAATTACTACATTAGGTTTTTACTAGGCCTATCACTATACATTATTCTATAACATTTGGTCATGGTAGTGATTCAGGCATCGGAATCAGTGTCTGCCCCACCAATATTTATGCTCAGGAGCCGCTACTGGTGAACAGTGAGGGTAGTGGGCCCTATGCTGTACAAACACGCCTTGGGTGTGTCATCAATGGTCCTCTCGGCCATAGTAGAGAGAGTGCCTGGCACGTTGCTGCTTCAGTCCAGGTCAACCGCATCTCCATAGGCAACTTGGAAAAAATGCTGATTAGGCAGTATAACCAAGACTTTGTGGAACAACACTATGATGAGCATGCAGAAATGTCTGTGGAAAATAAACAATTTATGCACATAATGTCAAACTCAGCTGTGCTTAAAGATGGACTTTATCACTTGGAATTACCTTTTTGGAACAGTGACATAAGAATGCCCAGCAAAAAACAGGTGGCCCAGCAGAGGGCACAATACCTGCTGAGAAAGTTTCAAAGAATCAATCATTCTTCAATGAATACAAAGAGTTTATGCATAATGTCAGTGCAGAAGGGCATTCAGAGATCATACCACAAGATCAGTTGGAACATGAAGAGGGAAAAGTATGGTATATACCACATCATGGGGTCTACCACCCCTACAAGAAAACACTGCGTGTCGTATATGATTGTGCCTCAGGGTCATTGTGTCAAATCAAACAATGGCCGACAGTCACCCTCTCCAAAAAATCTGAAAAAAATCACAGCTGTTTGTACATCCAACCTATATATAAATCTTAAATATTAAGTCTGTATCACTAATGGCTCCAAAACTACAGCCCTTTGAAATTTCAGGTAATTTTGGGAATTCTGGTGAACAAGCCTTTTGCTCAACTTCCGACATTGCTGGCTCTTTTAGTATTCCACACACATTAGTGTAACTATGTGAAAAGAAATGCATTTTCCTGTAGAATTCAAAAATCAAATCAGATCAGATGTACCTTGTGTAATTTTTCCTCTCCAAAGCTGTGAAAATGGCTATAGATTCAATATGTGAAATGACACCACCACTTTTGAGGGCTTCTCGTTCAAAAAGTATGGCACACAAATTTATCAGATTATTTTTCCCAGTCATATACTGGATTATAATGTCAGGATTATAATGTCATGCCTATGCATTAACCTTTGTTAATATTGTTTTCATATGGTCAGTGTATTTTCTTGAAGTTAGGCTTGATTTTCAAAAAGGCTGTTTTCATCTTGTCATTTCACAGGATTTTTTAAACATTTGTCCTTAATCATCCTGTATGTGAGGATCATTTGTCCAAAATTTGGATTTGTTGCTGAGTCTCTTTATTGAGATATGATGTTTGGGAAAAATGTCAGTAATTCCATGGAGTTGGATTAATCGGCAGTACCTCTTTCCACCACATGTTGTGCTCTTTTAATACAATGGAAGTCAATGATAGGGTAGCATGTCATTTACAGGAAAGCTGCCAAACAAACTTTGTGTTCCAATTAAACCAAGACAAAACTGAAAAAATGGCATTATAATACAAACACAAAAGGACCATAAACAGGAATGCTATCAATTTAAACAGTAACAATATTCTATGCAAACACCAAGAATGTGAAAACTAAGATCTCATATTTTTAAAGTAATGAAACGCAAGACACAGACATTCACACTCATGATCACAAAATATAATGCATATCTTAAATTTAAACATTTAAAAATGAGATCTTAGTTTTCACATTCTTGATGACTTTGAATCCTGTTCAATCATATAAGGAAATGCTGAACCGCAAAATACATCAGGGACTAACGCTGAAACATCTGAATGAACATGAAGCGAAGTTTCTAACCAATGAACACCCAGTCAGTAACAGACCCTCCATACCGTCCGATTGTGTCCGGAATTAATTCTTTAACGGAAAAGGTGTCTGAATTTATGGACTACCATCTTCAGCCTTTGGTGAAGACGCTACCATCTTTCATAAGAGACACAACTGATCTGTTAAACAAATTGAAATCAATACAGAATGTTGATGACAATGACTGGTTTGTTACTTTGGATGTGTCCGCTCTTTACACTTCCATTCCACATAAAGATGGGATAGAGGCTCTCAATTACTTTCTCAATCAGGCATCATTAGACATTCCTTCTGATTTAATCACTGATTTCACAGATTTTATTCTAACACATAATTATTTTCTTTTTGAAAAGGAGTATTATTTACAAATTCAGGGTACTGCAATGGGTACTCCACTGGCTCCCAGCTATGCCAACCTATTTATGGGGAAGTTTGAGAATGATTTTGTCTATGATAATCCCTTTACACATTTAATTAAGGTATGGTTACGGTACAAAGATGATTGTTTCATGATCTGGTGTGGCAGCGAAAGTGAGCTTATGAACTTTATCAGCTTCCTTAATTCTCGATTACCGACCATCACCTTTTCATCTGAGAGGGATCTGAAGTCAATACATTTTTTAGATGTTCTGATATCGAAACATAATAAGGAAATCTCAACCACTGTTTTTCGGAAAAACACAGACAAAAATACATTATTGAGTGCTGACAGTCATCACCCTGTGCCACTTAAAAGGGCACTGCCACTCAGCCAACTTTACAGAATCCGTCGTATCTGCGCTACAGACGCGGAATTCGAAAAACAGTCATATGCACTCCTAAATCGCTTCCGTTCACGAGGCTACCCAGACGAATGGCTATCCACGGCCTATGAAAGGGTCAGATCGTCACAGAGAGCAGACCTTCTGACCAAACCAAAAAAACAGACACGTCCCTTCTCCGTGAATTACGTACTAACATACAACACATTGTCCAGACCGATAAAAACTATAGTTGACACTCACTGGTACATTTTGGCCACAGATCCCTCTTTGAAAAACACATTTGCAACACGCCCAATGTTCACGTACAAACTCTCTAAAAATCTAAGCAAGCTACTTGTGAGGTCTGAAGTGGTCCAACAAGACAAACGACAGTCTTTTATAAAAGGATGTTTCCCATGTAGACAATGCACGGCTTGTCCGCATATACTGAAAACAAATGTATTTACAAATCACAGGACCGGTATAACATACAACATTGAGTCTTTAATTACATGTAGTTCTACAAAGGTGATTTATCTTTTACAATGCCCATGTCATATGTCATATGTAGGTAAGACTTCAAGACAGTTAAAAACTAGATTGAGTGAACATAAATCGGCCATCCGAAGAGGTGATATAGCTTCACCAGTTGCAAGACATTTCATAGAAAAACATCACAAATTGGAAGTACTGAAATGTGAAGGGATAGAACAAGTACGTACACCACGCAGGGGAGGGAACTTGGACAGAACGCTTCTACAAAGAGAAGCATTCTGGATGTACCATCTACAGTCAATGGCTCCGAACGGCATGAATGAAGACTTTGAGCTTACTTGCTTTCTATGATTACCATCTCCCTATGCTGTTATGGTTTTGTGTTTTTCATTTTTTTCATTTTGCTTTGCTCTTTTCTATATCTTTATGCTGGATGTTATGATGGTTCTTCTTTTGTATACTATATTCCATTTTTTGACGTGGGTTGCCAATGCTGTGTTGGATATGTCTTTTCCAGTAGATGGCGCGGCGAGCGCTCCACCACATCAAGCTGTCACGCTGTTCATTGAGTGGAGCGCTCGCCGCGCTCATTGCGCCGTCCCTAATGAACAATAAGTAACAGATGACAAGGAGGTTGTTACCTTTCAAAAGTTCAGGAAACAAGCAGTACAGGTTACACTGATGAAGGCCCTTGCCGAAACGTCTGTCTAACCCTGCAATGAATGTTTTAAAAAAAAATAAATAAAAAGGTATCGAATTCATGTGCACAGGCTAACGATCCTATAGGGATTGGTTTCGCGAATCCGATTGCAACCCCTGGCTTAAGCCGATGCACGGTATTGGTTTGGATTCGCGTACTGCGCATGTAAGACCACTTGATCCCAGAAGCTTCTGTCCCTGATTTTCATCCATACTGAACGTCGAGGCTTTCTAGCGCCTGCTCTCAACAAGTCTCGTTGTCCTCAATTGCTTGTAGTATCAAACGCCGACGGCACAGTTCAAGTTGTATCAAGGAAACCAAAAACGCTGTTTGTTCTTTCATACGGACTTCCAAACAAAGGAGAATGCACAACATGCATGCAAATGCTGCTGTCAACCTCCTCGAGCGCTATCTTTCTTTTGTATGCCGCCAGATAGTTTGTTTATTTTCTTTTTAGCAGCCGTCAACCTGAAGTAGTTCTAACACCACTTGTTGAAAGGAATACAGCGCCATCTAGCGTAGTGAAAACGGCCAGATCTCCATTACCATACCATGACCATTATCCGCTTACACAAACTCTCATGTGCACAAGGATTTCGGACAGACCACCCGTTGGGTAGCAACACCCAATCCAATACCAATCCAATCCGATCCTACCATGTGCCCGTAGTCATTGACTTCCATTGTATTAAAAGAGCACAACATGTGGTGGAAAGAGGTACTGCCGATCAATCCAACTCCATGGAATTACTGACATTTTTTCCCAAACATCATATCTCAATAAAGAGACTCAGCAACAAATCCAAATTTTGGACAAATGATCCTTACATACAGGATGATTATGGAAAAATGTAAAAAAAATCCTGTGAACTGTCCACATGGTGAAATGACAAGATGAAAACAGCCTTTTTGAAAATCCTCAGGTGCACGCTTGCACATTAGTCGCCAGACATGTCCATACGCAACTGTCGGGGAATTCGGGGAAATGACAAAGCCATCTACCATAATGTTCAGGGGTGGAGATATGATCATTATTTTTAACATGTTGAGTGAGTGACGTTGCCTAAGTTAAAGTGCAATTGTCAAGGGATGAGGAGAAGAGAAAAGCCGTGAGGAATTTGCTGTCTGCAGAGTGTATTGTTTTGCTCCGTAATGTGGAGCCGGTTGCGCAGAATTAGAAACCTGCCGTCATACAGCACTGTCGCTGAGAAGATGTTTGCTTTTGATGAGAAGAAGGAAAAAACAGCTTCCTTCAACTCTGACACAAACGTAACAGAGTATTTTAAGTTGGAGTCAGACATGGAAGCCCTTAACCGTTTCCATCATATAAGAAGTATGAAACTTAACTCAGCTAACGCATCTAGTGCGCCAGTCAAGAGGCTATTCAGGGGTACGTTTCTCGAACGCAAAGTTGCTATAGCTAACACAAGACAAGCTTCCTAGCCACTATCATTGTTGTGACTTCCGAAGTACCGCACCAAAGGCTACTTTGTGTTTCTCGAAGCTCACTAGGGTAGGACTTTGGAAGTAACACCAATGGTAGTGAGAACTTCGGTAGAAGAGACCCTCCTACGCGTTTCTCGAAACCTTCGTAGCAGAGCAACTTCCGAAGTAAAGCCAAAACTTCGAAGTAAAGTTAGGAAGGTCTCACTACAGCTCTCGAGGTGAAGTAAGAGCCTTACTACAAAAGTTGACCCCACCCACGGCAAAACTTGCAGTAGACCTCTGACTGTAAAGTGCAAATATCTCAATCCTACAGCACAAACACAGTGAAAATCAATCGGTGTGTACAGGTTACTATAATACAGCTGTTGATATTGTTAAATGGCCAATCCGTGATATGTAATTTCCTTGTTAAAACCGTATGGCATGATTGAAACACGTAGTGGTTTGTACAGCAATATTATGATCACCTGCACAAACCGATTGGGTTTCGCTGAGTTTGGACTGCAGGATTATAAGATATTTGCATTAGAAGTTGGCCTTCAATTGGAAGGTTTGCCGATAGCTACATCATGTACGTTTGGTTGGAACCTGTTATGAGCTGAAGAGGGAAGTTGACGTGATTAGCAGTGGTGCAACTGGTTGAGAGATCGTAGGTATTACTGAAATGTGAGGGGATATGCTCAGGTTCAAGGCCGACATGAGTCATGTTAGAGAAATCTAAATGTGGCCTCACACGTACAATAATGTGGTTTTATATTGCTCTAATCTGTAGTTTGGTTTAATATTAAACGGCTACATGTAAAAGAAATGCATTGTATCGGTATCAATCCGTGATCCGTGACTGAGAGCGCACGTTACTCAGCTTCAAATGTTGTCGTGAGTGGTGATTGTGGAACGTAGGCTAAATGCTACCATAAGGATTTGAACTCGTCACTAAATGGAACAGTATCAGGAGCGCATCACTTTGCCACTGAGCTATACCTGCCAGTGGTCACTTAGTGTCGTGGCGGAGTTTATCAATAGTATTGGCAGATGACGTCAAAACGCTATTCAAAGTTATGGATTTATAACAATATAATTCCCTTCACTACATGCATCGGCTTTGCCATACGGCCACGTTTTAACGCGGTAATTGGCTTAACCAGATGTTTACCATAGCTTAATCATTATTATCACTATCGTATACCAAGGATTCTCCGTCATGGCATGTCAACAAAGAAGATAGCCATCCAATCAAAACGGCTTTCCCCTGCTTTCCCTCCGTTGCTTCCATGCTTCACACACTGAAGTGAGAACAACGGTAGAGCCCACTTTGGAAGTAACAACAATGATAGTTCTACCGAAGTACGAGTGCTTCGAGAAACGGTCGGGTTTCGCCACTTTGGTAGTGGTAACTTTGTGCAGGAGTCGCCAACCTTTTTCAAAGGGTCATTTTTGACGATATTAGAGACGTTTTAAGAAGATACTCAATGATTACACATTATTATTCAATATGGTTTTCAATATGTTATCATTGTCATGGCTATAGACTACTGTATTTCCATTTATTGTTATGAAAATACAGATATTCTATTAGTGCATGTACTTCAAGTAAAGCGTGACAATTAAATATTAGAATATATGGTGGAGTTGTGGCAGGTCATGGCTACAGTTCTGTGACTGAGGGTGTTGGTTGTTGCAGTCTAGCTTGGAATAAATGTATTTATTGCTATCAACATAATATTTTGTGTTTTTAATTATATTATCAGTAAGTATCAGTAAGCAAAATGTAAAAAAAAAAAATTCGGGACGGTTCAAAATTATTTTTGGTACACTTCTGGGACGGTGGTGAAAAAAGTTAATTTTAATTCCTAGTCTGGAGCATCGGTGACGCCACTTTTGCGCGCGCAAGACTTCGCACAGCGAGTATATCCAAGGCTTTGGCCTTACACTTATCAATTCTTTCTTTAGGTAGAGGTTCTCTGTTTCCAAATTTTGTATCCTCAGTGTGAATTCTGCATTCTCCTTTTTGAGCGAGAATTTTCTTATGAAATGAAAGGCCAGTCGTGCCATCTCCTTCTCATACTTTTTTCTGTTGTGCTCCATAGGTTTGATAAGCCTTTCTATCTCAGCCATATGATTTGTTTTCTCAGTCATTCTCTTCTTGTGTTCCTCAGCTTTCCAGTTATCAAGCTCTTGTCCAAGATGGACATTTTCTTTTTCCAAATGTTGCATTTTCAATGTAAGTTCCTCATTTTCGGTTTTGAATGTGTTTATTCTTTACAGTTCAAGGGCCAATTATGCGTTCCATAACTTTGATATACCATTCTATCTCAACCATATTTGTTTTCTCCGTTGTTCTTTTTTTGTGTGCCTCAGCCTTCCAAGAGCTCAAAACTCTCTCTTCAGACTTAGGTTCTCTGTTTCCATATTTTGCATCTTCACTGTGCATTCCTCATTCTGAGTTTTGAATGAGTTTACTCTTCTCTACTGAAGTGCAATGTACTGCATAGCCGAGATATATCTGGTCATGATCAGATTTTCATGTATGACCCTTTCCCTCTCCTCCATCTCTCTTCACACTTCCTCCCACTGCTGGCTAGTTCCTCTAGCATCCAGAGTTTTATTTCTGTGGGGTCCCACAGATCAATCCTTTCCTCACTCTTCTTACCCTTCTATGTCCTCAAACCTCGTCTCTATGGAACCTCACTGCCACTGTTCGCCATCGTGTCACGTTGTTATATGGCACGTAGATGAACAGAAACTATAAACACAGAGAGGAGTACCACAGAGGTTTGTTACTGGTTTTGGTCTGTAAGATGAGTATGAGTACACACTATTTTCTTTACAGGGCCACAGTGCCCAAAACCACAAAATGTAGGTGTCATAGTATTAGTACCATGACATTTATTGACTTTAAAAATGTGTTTCATCTTACCTTATTCACAAAAAACTCTTTTGCTCTACTTCTCTTAATCTGTGAAACATCAAAATAGTATAATGTGTGACAAATCCAATTTATTTTTTAAATATGCCATAATTACTTATTATTATTATTACTATCATTATTAATTAACATATTAACAATATGTAATATATAACAAAAATATAAAGTTATGCAGGAAAGGGAGGTTCTTACCTGTGCTGCTAAGGCCCTGTCCACATTAATGCGGGTACATATGCAAATGCATAATAATGTACTCGTTTGCGCCTCCCGTCCACATTAACACGGCGAATTCGAACACGGCAAACGGAGCTTTTGGAAAACGACCGCTGAAGTGGAGAGATCTGAATACGCCTGCTTGGAACGGAGGATGGGCGTTCCATTGCTATGGCACCGAGTAAAGTTTATGCTCGAGACCCCAAAAACCAAAACAAACATGGCAGGCGAAATGGCGACAACGATGATGATGATGATTGTGATGCAGATGCTTTCGATGTACAGTGTACTCCTTCAACTGCAGATGAACTTTATTATGTTGTATACTGCACGCCGGGCATTACTACAACGGAGGAGGCGAATGTTGTACTTGTTAAATCGTACTAAATCCCAGCGTTTCAAACCGTACACAATCTTGCTAACAGAACTGCTACTGTAACTGCTCTTTTTTACTTCAGCGAGCGATAGAACTTTGAGGTGCACTGGAGTTTGGCAGGACTGGAGTGACGTAACAATCACAACATTTTGGAATTTTTGATAGCATACATTTCTAAAAACGACAGTGTGGACGGAGATTGTTTTTATTACGGATAAGCGAATTTGTATTTATCCGCATTAATGTGGACATAGCCTAAGTGATACATTAAAGTGAGGGTTCTAGAACTTTGTACCACACAAAGGGCAGCACACCTGTGATGTCATAGTAGCTGACATTGTGTCATCAAGTTCTGAATAGTTCTGCCAAGGCCAAAAGTGTGACATAAGTCCTTTTTCCATCAACAAGATGATTCGCTTTTTTGTGATGCGCTTCAAGAAGTTAGTGCGATACATGTGATGGAAAAATGGTTATATCGCTCTAACTCCTGTTTTGTCGCACAAAGTTAGTTCGCTCGAAACAGGTGGTCTAGGGCTAAGTTGTATCGCTACAGACGTGATGGAAAAGGTTAATGCGATACAGTCTAGCCACACAGGCGCAGATGGCATTATTGGTAACATATTTGCCCGCCACCACCCTGTACTCACAACAGCTGGCCAACTTGTAAATGGCAATAGCGACTCTCTTTTGGTGAGGTACTGGTGGCCTTAGGCTGGATGGGTCCGGTTGAAGTGATGGTAACATGTTACAAAGGCGCTCAAATGTCTGCCTTGTCATTCGAAAGGAAGTCAACCACTCACGGTCTGTAAAATTTCCCAAAACGTAATTTTTCCACCATAAACTCGATCTAGGTTGCTGCCATGTTTGTGGTGAGGCTCAGTAAGGTGTGTCAAGGTCATTAGCTCCAGCCGTCTTCTCGCCCTCACCCTTCTTCTCAAAGTGATGACAGCTGTTATCAGCTGACAAAGCAAGATCAACATGTTCAATATACGATCCATACTTCCGTAAATAAAATCAAACGCGGTGAATAAAACTCGGTAGCAAGTGACAAAGTTAATGTGACCTTACTATTCCAAAAAGCTGACAACAGCGCGAGCTCAATTAAGTTCCCGCTAATGAACGTTCTAATTCGCTACTTTTTGTTATTGAAAAATCATCTGTCGAGTCAAAATAATGCGCATCAGCACGTTTATTGTGATGTCATTTTATTTCGCTAGAATCGTCTTGTTTGATGGAAAACCAAGCGAACGCATCTTTTATCGCTACAAAATAATGCGATATAACTTTTAATTCGCTACAGAATCTGATGGAAAAAGGACTATATTGAACAAATAAGACTTATTTTATTGTCGAGTGGTACAATATGCAAATGAAACGCAATCTTTCCAGAACTACACAGTACATATAATTTTCTATAGTATTCTACAGGGTGGGCCAAAAATACAGGATACATTTTAAATGCTTATATCTTGGATCATAAAAATGATACAGAGGTCCAAATATGTTTGTTGTAAAGCTGTGTCAGTGATTCTCCTGTTACAGATACTGGAGCTGTTCAAGTCCTTCCTGTCTCTGTTTCATTGGTGTGTGTCTTGTATTAGATACTGAGGCTCTGTCTTTCTGTCTCCTGGTGTGTGTGTGTGTGTGTGTGTGTGTGTGTGTGTGTGTGTGTTGCATAGATGTGTTAAATAAGTGTGGATGTGCCATATTGAAAAGGTTCGTCAAATTTAACATGTGCCCTCATGCCTTCCACCAACACCAGAGTCTTGTGACAGACCACAAATGCTTTTGCTCAGACTTCTCCGAAATCCTAATGCAGTTTTGCCTGAATGGATGCCTGCTTTAAAAAAAGAAGAAGAAAGAAACCCGCTCTTACTGGTTTACATCTGCCTTCATTAAGGCACATAGTCTACTTTTTACCAGAAAGTAGACATGCACTTTCAGGTTTTCCTTGTGCCTCCCTTATAATATAGCATAGCATTACATGTTTTTAAGTGCACATTTTGACAGAGCTAGATGCTGATATGTTTATATATCTGGCCCATAACATTTATGGGTTTGGTCTAGGCCAGACAGTAATTCGTCAGGGTGTTAGGCATAGACTGCAGTCTGAAAATCTATGTGGGAAATCTATTTGTCCTTAACGTTATTCAGTGCTCAGATGTACTGGTCTATTGGAACCATCCAGTCAGGGGGAGGCTCAGTCTCTATCTATGAAAACATTTCCCTATGGTGTTCATACCTTAGCTTCACATGGGAAATAATTTAATTATTCTACATTGCTCCAATTACTAGCCTCTTAGAAATTGCCTTAATCACCAGAATAGAAATGGGGACGTCCCAATCTGGTGGAGCTCCACCCTAATGGGTTTTGGGCCATGTATTTATGAATGGAGGTCAAATGTTCTGGCTAAATTGTCTTCAGCATTAAGGAGGCTAGTTTTGCATGTGTTTTACTTAGCTTACTAAGCTTTATCTCCCATATCTGGTGACAGCAATCATTTTCTTTTAATTATATGTGTATATACACAGTGTTTTTTTTCAAGTACGGCCAGCTTGATGTTTCTTTTAAGCAACTTTTAATCGTGATTAAACAAAGACTCTTTTACAATTTCTGTGAAACAATTTAAATTGATTAGAAATATTAATTTAAAATAGCAATTACAAGTATTACAATATCTCCACTGTACCAACTGTAGATGAAAATTACCTTTGTGCAGTCTTTTTTTTTTAAAGTAATTCTGTCTGGAAACTTAAATTACACGCTGTTAATATTCTGGCAAAGCATTATCATTAAGACAAGGACTACGTCAAGCTATTCCACAAGAAAGTGACTGAAAACACAAGGCAAGGCAAGTTTATTTGTATAGCACATTTCATACACAACGGCAATTCAATGTGCTTCACAAAAATAAAAGCAAAGGACAATAAGTATAAAAGATAAAGTAAGTGTAAAAGCATAAAATATAAAATAAGTGTAAAAGCATAAAAGTACAATAGGTATGTGGTAAAAAACACAAAATAAGTATACAATTGGTAGAAATCATTAACAGAAAGCATCTGAAATCAGTTTGGTCTTAAGTCTAGATTTGAAACTGCCAACAGTAGGAGCATTTTTAATGTCTTCTGGAAGTTGGTTCCAGAGCTTTACAGCATAGCAGCTGAAAGCTGCTTCACATTTTGTTCTAACAGCAGGTTCTACTAACAGATTTTTCAGATGTGGTCTTAGAGACCAGGTTGGTGCATATAACTGAAACATTTCCAATAGGTAACTGGGTCAGGGGATGGACACAGAAAAATTGCCGTATCACTTAATATCTTACCCTAATATACAGGCCATATATATAAACAGAAGGATAATATGGAATATGCCACCGTTTTTATTTTGCTATGACACTTTGTAAACGTATGAAAGAGGCCAAGAGGATACCTAGGACCATTTAAAAAAAAAGTTAAGGTGAGTATACAGCTTAAGAAATGAATCCAACTAATCCTTAATAATTTAATTATGACCGCCGCTAGCGAAGCTAGCGAAAGCGGTCATTATAGAGTTGCCGCGACTTTTTTCCCTTTTTTTTTTTTTTTTTCAGTGAATGTCCGTCAACGATTCCCGGGATACTGAAACTCGGGGGGACATGAATCTTTGTAGGCATGTAGCCCTAGAACATTTCGAGCGACTAGAAGCTTTTGGTCCCCCAGGGCCACCCCCCCGCACATTTCGAGCGACTAGAAGCTTTTGGTCCCCCAGGGCCACCCCCCCGCTGTGCCAGCGTACGTCAAAGAGGGGGAGACCGGCAAAAGTTTTTGCTGAATAGCTCAGTGAACGTTTCACCCAACAACATAAAATTTTTGGGATATGTCGGTGTTACAGAGATGTATCGACCCAGCCAATAAACGCTCACTTGAAGCATAGCGCCACCTAGTGATATGGGTAAATGCAAAAATTGGGATATTGAGTTGCCAATATCTTGGACCGTGAAGGTGGGAACTGCGCAAAATACGTCATGCACGATCAGCACAAAGACCTCTATAACCACAGAACATGCCATAAAATTTGGTCCATAGGGGGCGCTGTAATTGTAGAAAATGTGATTTTGCCCATTATCTAGAGAATGCTTATGTTTACAACATTTTTTTTTTTATTGTGAAATCTATTGACGCTCACGCATTAAAAAACACTGGTTGACGCCCACTTCCAACGAGAACAATTTCCGTGAAATTTTAATATTGCGAAAACGAATCTGAACAAACTCGTCATAGGCCGTTCATGTGAATCTCACCAAATTTGGTATATGTCATCTACAGACAATGCTGACAAAAAGATATCAAAAGATTTATCTTAAGATAAACCGTTCCGAAGTTACACGTCAATGAACATTTAACACGTAGCTTAAAATTCTTCAAATTGCCGTATCTTGGCTTCTAATTGCTCAAATTTGGTCAAAGTTGACATGCCATCTCTAAACAGGTTTCTTCTCATGTGTACTAAATTTTGTGACATTTCGTCATAGGGGGCGATGTTTATTGGCGAAGCTAGGTGTCAAAAAACAGTTTTTGTTAAATAACTTGTCAACAATTTTGCCCAAGACAACGATTTTGTATTAGTATGTCGGTGTTACAGAGGCGTATCGACCCAGCCCATAAACACTCACTTGAAGCATAGCGCCACCTAGTGATAAAGGTATATGCAAAAATTTAGATTTTGAGTTGCCAATATCTTGGACCGAGAAAGTGGGAACTGCGCAAAATACGTCATGCAAGATCAGCACAAAGACTTCTAAAACCACAGCATGTGCCATACAATTTGGTCCATAGGGGGCGCTGTAATTGTGGAAAATGTCATTTTGCCTATATCTAGAGAATGCTAACATTTACAACCAATTTTTTTTTTATCATGAAATCTATTGACCCTCACGCATTGAAAACACTGGTCGACGCCCACTTCCAATGAGAACAATTTCCGTGAAATTTTAATATTGCGAAAACGAATCTGAACGAACTCGTCATAGGCCGTTCATGTGAATCTCACCAAATTTGGTATTTGTCATCTACAGACAATGCTGACAAAAAGTTATCAAAGGATTTATCTTGAGATAAACCGTTCCGAAGTTACACGTCAATGAACATTTAACACGTAGCTTAAAATTCTTCAAATGGCCGTATCTTGGCTTTTAATTGCTCAAATTTGGTCAATGTTGACATGCCATCTCTAAACATCTTTCTTTTCATGTGTACTAAATTTTGTGACATTTCGTCATAGGGGGCGATGTTTATCGCCGAAGCTAGGTGTTGAAAAACAGTTTTTGTTAAATAACTCGTCAACAATTTTGCCCAAGAGAACGATTTTGTGTTAGTATGTAGGTGTTACAGAGGCATATTGACCCAGCCCATAAACTCTCACTTGAAGCATAGCGCCACCTAGTGATAAGGGTAAATGCAAAAATTGGGATTTTGAGTTGCCAATATCTTGGACTGAGAAGGTGGGAACTGCACAAAATACATCATGCACGATCACCACAAAGACCTCTAACACCACAGAACATGCCATAAAATTTGGTCCATAGGGGGCGCTGTAATTGTACAAAATCTCATTTTGCCGATTCCTTGCCTTCACAAATCACTCCTACACACTACACATTCAAAACCCACATCCATGCCCACTTCCAGGAAATCATTTCCACAGAAATTCTCACCTCACAACACTGCTCTATCACACACTCATCACACCAAGAGTTCCCACATTTCAATACACTGCGGCGGTCATACCATGTACCGCTATGCGGTACATCTAGTTTCAACTTAATCTTAATTTCAAATCTGACAATAACACATGACCATGATTACACTGTACATGTAAAAGGGCTGTCTGACCTTTTGGAAATCCCCTTTGTGGTTGTAAAGGTAGAAGGGCTCACAGTGCTAATAAGAAGTGTGAAGTGTGTTGGTCATCTATATCATCTTGGACTCTAAAACTCTTATATGGTTGCACAGGCCATAGAAAGTCTTGGGCATTATCAATTTATGCATTTATAAGCTATACATCTGACTTCCCTGGGGATTAAGGCTCCCATGCCATATGACAACTAGCATATGACAACTAGTTTTGCTCAAGGACATTAAGACCTATTTAGTAGAAGGTGGAATTGAACCAGTGACCCTCCAATCGCTGGGTAACTTCTCTACCTCTTAAACCAGTGATTCTTAAACTAGGGGTCGCCGAATTATTTTTTCTGTCAGAAAATAGTATGTTTTTTCGCCAGTCGAAACTAAGAACAAAGTAAAATTCAAATCTGCTTTTTTCGTATTCATAGGCGCTGTTAATAGTGTTCAGCTTTAGACAAGGGCTACGGTTGACCATTGACTGTGTGTAGGATGGACACAACGGGCCCATTCTTATATACAGTCAGTGGTTCCGACAGAAACAATGCCGTGGTGCAGTCCATTCACATACAAACACAACGCAGAGTAGCTACGCTGTGGAGGTGCTGGAAAGCGGGCAGGCATGCACAGAGTGAGAGAAAGAGGGTTACATAAACATAAGGCTCAAGTAAATCTCAATAAGTGTGTGCATGTAACCTCATACACTGATCGCGTGATTGCGTCACACGCCACTATTCGGCCTTGCTTTTAACTCACTCCACTGAAGGCCAAATATCCCATTTTTGCACACACAGACTCATATGAGCACCATAGGTAAAGAGTTGGTTAGTAGAGAGTAGAAAGTTCATCATCTTTCCTCCCCCTTCTCATTCCGTGAACCTCTGGAGTTGTGAGTTAAGACTTTTTTTTACTGTTCCTGTGTTGTTGAGCCACTGCAATTCCTGTCAATCCACTGAAAAATGAGTGGAGACTTGTGATTGTTCCTGCTGTGTTGATGCACTGCAATGCCAGTGAATCCTCAGACTCAATTTTATATATAATTTATTTAAAGTGAATAAATTGTAATGGAAAATAAATAAAATTAAATAGCTTAAGTAAATAGTTAGTGGAAGTGCATCTGAAGCTTTATTCGGGGCAGCTGTGGCCTAGTAGTTAGAGAGTTGGTTTTGCAATCGGAAGGTTGCCAGTTCGAGTTCTGCCCTACCCATGGTTGAGATGCCCTTGAGCAAGGCATCTAACCCCACACTGCTCCAGGGACTGTAACTGAAACCCTGTAAATATCTGTAAAATACACATTGGGTGGCCTATTCATGAGCATACATCAGCAAGTACACATGTTTCAGGGGATGTTGCATTATTACATGTAAGGAGGTATGTGCTAGAAATGGGTAAGCCAGTGAGTCTGCCCGCGGGGTGGGGGAGCCGCCGCGCCGAGCGGTGTTCCACATTGTCCCTCAGAAACATACCGCTTCTCCCCCCTTGGCCTTATTAGCAGGTGGTTACCCTAACTACAAGGAATGTTGTCTTGTGTTGTTCCGCTGTAGCGCCATTGGACTGCAGGAAATGTTGTCTTGTGTTTTTCTTGTCAAAGTGTGAAGCACTTTGAGCTGCATCTTGTATGAATTGTGCTATACAAATAAAGATTATTATTATTATTAGTCAAAAGTCAAAGTCAAAGTCAGCTTTATTGTCAAAAAAACATATCTACAGGTAGCACACACAGATTTTGAAATAGCAGTGCTCCCTAGACCGACAGTGAACATTAAACATCTTATAAACAAGACAGGAAGACATGACGACATAAGTCATAGTAATATAAACACAACAAAAAGTACAGTAGGCTTGTATATAACACAAATAAGTAAAAACACAGTGTTTAGTGTAAGTAAAGCTCAAATAGTGCCATTTAAGCAGTGGTGTCATTGGTTGTAGTGCAAAAGATAAGTGTGCATTGAAATGTCTGTGGAGTAGTGGGGGAAAAAAGTTCCACAGTAGAAAGATGTGTCTTTGGTGTGGAGGAGAGAGATGTGCTTTAGGTAAGTTTCACCAGACTGGGACACACTAAGAACACCGGGAGAGGGAACTGGTGTGTGTGGGGATCAGATTGGGGGGGTGCAGGGCAGGGAGAGAGTTCAGCATCCTGACAGCTTGGTGGATAAAGCTGTCTTTCAGTCGCTGCCATGATGAAAGTCCAAACAAGTCGATTGTACTACCTCTTCTCCTATTCTTCCTGCTGGTTCGTGTTCCTCAATCAACTTGTGCGGACTTTCATCATGGCGGCGACGAGAAACTACAGCAAGGTACTGCCTGTCAAAACTATTTTATTAATTAATGTTGTGTACACTTACAAAGTTCTCAGTGCCTTGTTTTTAATGTCAGTACCTGTGTTATACTACCGATGGAGTGTGGAGTTTCTTCGAGCTGTTTTAATGGTTTCAAAATAGCGTAGTCGTCATGCTTTGTCTGAGGGCACCTACCACTTCCATTGTTAGCCTTCTGGGACAAACGCTAAAAAATAGTTAAACTCTGAATGCAACAGGCTAAATCAATTTTGCTCCCCAGTACACATACCAACTCGGTATGATGTTTTAACAGGCAAGTTCTCCTTTAAGAGCCTTCTTAATGAGTTAAAGGAGAACTTTGGTGTAAAATGAAAATTTGCCTGTTAAAACATCATCGACGATTTGCAAGACCAGTTACTGCTGCAAAGTGTCCTTATCACGCATGGGTAACCTGTGAAATATCTCCCGATTGTTGTCGCCATGGCTGCAGCTCTCTCTTGACTTTGTTGTTGGACATACATCTCCACCGAGTCGCACAGGTTTCCGAATGGCACCTCTCTTCAGATGTAGCCTTTTTTTGGGTTTGGTGCCGTTGCTGGGACAATGTAATCATCTTGGTTGAAATGCAGGCTACAGACACGATAATCTTTCTGTTTCAGCCCATGGACGCGTCTTCACGACGATTTGCAAGACCAGTTACTGCTGCAAAGTGTCCTTATCACGCATGGGTAACCTGTGAAATATCTCCCGATTGTTGTCGCCATGGCTGCAGCTCTCTCTTGACTTTGTTGTTGGACATACGTCTCCACCAAGTCGCACAGGTTTCCGAATGGCACCTCTCTTCAGATGTAGCCTTTTTGGTGGATTAGGTGCCGTTGCTGGGACCATGGCTCTGTTAAATGGGCACAATGACTGGATATTGTCACCAACAGATGAAATCCCTCCCGTTTCACGGAATTAAATTGCACTACTTCTCCTCCTATTCTGACCGCTGGTCCGTGTTCGACAATCGGCTAGTGTGGACGTCCAACATGGCGGCGACGACGAGAAACTACAGCAAGGTACTGCCTATCAAACCTGTTTTATTAATAGACGTTGTGTACACTTACAAAGTTCTCAGTGCCTCGTTTTTAATGTCAGGGCCTTTGTTGTACTACCGATAGAGTGTGGAGTTTCTTCGAGCTGTTTTAATGGTTTAAAAATAGCTTTGTTGTCGTGCTTCGTCTAAGGGCACCTACCACTTCCATTGTTAGCCTTCTGGGGCAAACGATAAAAAATAGTTTAACTCTGAATGCAGCGGGCTGAATAATTTTTGCTCCTCGGTACACATACCAACTCGGGATGATGTTTTAACAGGCAAATTTTCATTTTACACCGAAGTTCTCCTTTAAGAGGCTGCTGCCGGCTCAACACACTAAAATTTGTAACTAACTTTTGCTATTAATGTGGTGTATTGCACATCACTAAGTCCAAAAAGAATATTTAAGCAGACAACTGGAAGGACACACAGTAGATTTACAAAGAAAACGACTATTTTAATCACATGAACATTACATTACTACAGCCCAACTGAACTCTGCTCAGCTCTGCGATTATTACAACCCCCCCAAGCGCGCCCTCCAGGTGCACTTCTTTTTATATTAGTTGTTACTGACCAATCAGAGACCTCCACCAATATCACAGCCCAATAAAACTTCACCATTTTAAATTCAAAACCAAATAATCTTTTGGTGTTAGGAACACCACAGCTCCTCCCCTGTAATTCCTTACCTCCTTTGTAAGAACTTTAAATTACCTTTTTTTTTTTTAACACAGCCATCATTTCTGCATCTGCAGTTGTAAGTTCAGTCTGTCAGGGGGACGCCTGTTTCTCACAGGACGAGTGTTGCGTTCCACAACCAGTGGTGGTGGTTCTCTGTGCTGTTGTTCCACAGTCAGCGGCACTGACTGTTGTTTCTCATCATTGTCCATATTGAACTCATCAAAGTCCAAGCATGTTCCTGTACAAGAGTCAACTTGTGTCAACTGAGCAGGTTTTACCTTAGTGCTCAACATTTGATTTACATGTGTTTTCACACACTTCCCATTCACTTCAACCATGTAAGTCACAGGACCCAACACTTCACATATGACTCCATTCAACCATTTCTCCCCTCCCCTGTAATTCTTTACCAAGACCTGTTGACCAACAATAAAAGATCTAACACGAGGAAGAGGTGGTTCTGTCTCACTCTGCATTCTCTGAGAAAACTCAGGTTTGATAAGTGACAACCTGTTTCGGACTTGTCTCCTTAGAAACAGCTCAGCTGGAGTTTTTCCTGTTGTAGTGTGGGGTGTGTTTCTGTAACCAAAAAGAAAATTTGCCACACAATGGTCAAGTGTCATACCACCAATTGCTCTATTCTTTGCAAGTGATTTCTTTAGATTCTGTACTAATCTCTCAGCTAACCCATTACTTGCAGGGTGGTATGCAGGCGATTTAATATGTTTCACTCCATTCCTAGAAAGAAACGTCTCAAACTCATCTGATACGAACTGTGGTCCGTTATCTGTCACTACTTCTTTTGGCAAACCATAAGCTGCAAACAAAATTCTCAATGCTTCTATGGTTTTAGCTGATGTAGTGGTGTGCATGGGAATAATGTCTGGCCATCTAGCGTAAGCATCCATCACTACCAAAAACATCTGCTTATGGTCCTCTGCGAAATCAAGGTGAATTCTCTCCCATGGACTTGAAGCCCATTTCCATGTATGTACTGGTGCAGCAGCTGGCATACTACGCTGTTGCTGGCAAATACTACACTCACTCACTTCACGCTCAATGCTCTCATCCAATAAAGGCCACCAGAAAAGGCTTCTGGCTAGGGATTTCATCTTGACTATTCCCCAGTGGTGTTCATGTAGTTCTGATAGTAACCTATCCCTCAGTTTCTCAGGAACTACCACTCGAAAACCCCACAAAACGCAGTCATCTTCTATAGTCAGCTCAAACTTTCTCTGAAAATAAGGCTTCAGTAACTCATCCTGTACATGTTTAGGCCAACCTGTTAAAATCAGTTGTTTGACTACCTTCAAAACAGGATCCTTATCTGTTTCTTTAGCTATCTCTCTTGCTGTGATTGGTAAATCTTCCAGATATGACACTCTGTACACTGGGTTTGATACCACATCCACATTAGGCTTCACAGGTAACCTTGACAACGCATCAGCATTGCTATGCTGCTCAGACCTCTTATACTGGATCTCATAGGTATATGCTGCTAGAATTAGAGCCCACCTTTGCATTCTCGCAGCAGCGAGTGTTGGCACACCAGTTTTAGGCCCTAAGATTTTCAACAATGGCTTATGGTCCGTCAGTAACAAGAATTTCCTACCAAAAAGATATTCATGAAACTTCACAACCCCAAAAACCAGGCCAAGAGCCTCTTTCTCAATCTGTGAGTAATTCTGCTCTGTTTTTGTCAACATTCTGGACGCAAAAGCAATTGGTCTCTCACTACCATCTTTCATTTTGTGACTAATTACAGCACCAACTCCATAAGGAGAGGCATCACATGCCAAAATGAGAGGTAAGTCCTGATCATAGTGTACTAGAAGTTTGTCTGACTGAAGTGATTTCTTGGCACTGTCAAATGCACCCTGACATTTCTCTGACCATTCCCAGGTCACATCTTTGTGCAACAATGCTGTCATTGGCTGGATCATGGTAGACAGGTTAGGAATAAACTTTCCATAGTAATTCAAAAGTGCTAAGAATGACCTAAGTTCAGTCACATTTTTCGGAACTGCTGCCCTCTGGATAGCATCTGTCTTTTCTTTCATTGGGTGTATGCCCATGGCATCTATGACATGTCCTAAGTATGACACACTGCTCTTCATGAATTCACACTTCTCTTCTTGCACCCTGAGATTGTAGGATTCTAGCCTCCTAAGGACTTCTTCTAAGTTAGTTAGGTGACTCTCTGTATCCTTTCCTGTTATCAAAATATCATCTAAGTAGCAGATGACACCATCCATCCCTTGAAGTACTTGATCCATAATCTTTTGAAAAATTGCAGGAGCACTGGCAACACCATAGGGTAGCCTATTGTAATGATATAACCCCTTGTGCGTGTTAATTGTGAGGTAACGTCTGGATTTTTCCTCTAATTGCACTTGCTGATAAGCCTGTGATAAGTCTAGTTTGGTAAACTTTTGACCTCCTGCCAATTTAGCAAATAGATCTTGGGTTCTTGGTAGTGGATACTGTTCCACATTCAACCAAGGATTTATAGTGACCTTGTAGTCCCCACATATCCGTACACGATCACCCTTCTTTGGTACACAGACTATTGGAGCTGCCCATTCACTATATTCAATAGGTGAAATGACCCCTTCAGTTTCCAATTTTACCAGTTCCTTCTCTACAGCCTCCCTGAGTGCATAAGGAACATTTCTAGGCTTACAGAATTTGGGCACAGCATCAGCAGCAACCTGTACCTTTGCTTCAATGCCTTTGACCTTACCTAACCCAGGTTTGAACACTGATGTATATCTGGCACACACATCCTCTACAGTTTCAGGAGCCACTCTATGGACTCTTGACCAGTCTAGTTTTAACTGGCTAATCCAGTCTCTACCCATCAAGGCAGGACCTTTTCCTTTAACCACTAGAACTTCTAGCTTTTTAGTGTGCTCTTTACACTTCACCTTGGCTGTAAATTTACCCATCAGTTTCAATGATTCTTGACTGTATGTTTTCAATACACAGTTTGCTGGGCTAAGTTTTAGTGACCTAAACCTGCGCTTGTACAGACTTTCAGAAATCACTGACACAGCTGCGCCAGTGTCAACCTCCATCTTTAGCCTAGCACCATTTACACTGACATACACATAGTACGGTTTCACAGTATCACCCTTACTTGAGTCCACTGCAAAAAGATCAGTGCCTTCACTGTCCATAGTCTGACCAGGGTCAATGTTTGGCACATCAGCAGTCATGCACCTAGATGACACAGGAATGGCGTCTCCATCCTCACTGTGCTGGGGAGCGTTGCTATCACGACCACTATTGTGCTGGGGAGCGTTGCAATTATGGTCTGTCTGCTGCTTGAGAGCGACGGAACCTCGGCAGGTCTCATGCTTGAGAGCGTTGCAACTCTTCTTTTCACCCGCTTTGGAAAACTGCTTACCGCCTCCCTCCTGGCGTGAGCGGCATGCTTTCGCGATGTGTCCTTGTTTCTTACACTCATGACAAACAGTTTCCTTGAATCTGCAGTCTTCTGGTCTGTGGCCCTTGCCACTGCAGCGATAACAGGGCTTTTCACCAACTTTAAGCTTTTCCGTTTTCCCGCTGTGCCTCATTCCAGCTTTCTTGTCAACTACATTAGCCTTGAAGGTTTTGTGCGAAAATTGTTGCGCACTGTCCTTTGTTACCTCGAATGCAAGCACCATTTCGATTGCAAGCGGCAATATTAAATCTTTGGTGTGAGCTGCATTGAGCAACCGATCTCTCAGTTCAGTGCTCTTAACACCGCAGACAAATCTATCTCGCAATGCTTCGTCTAAAAATGTTCCAAACTTGCACGTTGCAGCTAACTTTCTCAGACTGGCAGTGTACTCACTTATTGTTTCGTTTTCCTTTTGATTTCTTCCATGAAACTTGCATCTTTCAGCAATGAAGTTGGTTTTCGGAACGTAGTGCTTCCTTAGCAGTCCCACCAAATCCTCATACGTTTTAGCGGATGGCTTTTCTGGCGCGCACAAGTCCATTAGCAAGCTATGCGCCCTCTTTCCTACCACTGTCAGAAAAACCGCCCTGGTTTTCTCGTCTTTGGTATCCAGGCCATTAGCTGCAAAGTACTGCTCTAGCCTCTCACAATAACTATCAAAACTTTCCTCACTTTCTTCGAAGTGGAAGTCTTCTGGCTTTCCAAATGCCATGTTCCGTTCGACAGTCCTTTCACTCACCGAACGTCTCTGTGCTTCTTGTCGATTTTCAACATCCTCTACCTCAATGGAGTCGCTTGACATGCTAACTCTGTGTCTTCCAACTTAAATATCCCACCCTCGTCGCCAAAACTGTGGTGTATTACACATCACTAAGTCCAAAAAGAATATTTAAGCAGACAACTGGAAGGACACACGGTAGATTTACAAAGAAAACGACTATTTTAATCACATGAACATTACATTACTACAGCCCAACTGAACTCTGCTCAGCGCTGCGATTATTACAACCCCCCAAGCGCGCCCTCCAGGTGCACTTCTTTTTATATTAGTTGTTACTGACCAATCAGAGACCTCCACCAATATCACAGCCCAATAAAACTTCACTATTTTAAATTCAAAACCAAATAATCTTTTGGTGTTAGGAACACCACAATTAATATGATTAACAATCCTGCAGATACGTTTCATTCCTACAACATATATATTCCAAAAGTAGATGATTCAAGGTTTCGAATGGTGTTACTTGCGAGTCCCTAGGACAAAAACTCGCTGAGATTTAGACTTCCCTCCTCGACTTAGGGTCAAGGAGGAGTCAAACAACCAGGTTTTGCTGTGGGAGGAGTTTCACCGTTCACCGCTGAACACTTCCCAGTGCACAGGACAGACCTCTGGGCGAGAGATGGAGTGCACCTGAGTGACAACCATGGAATGCTCCGCCTGGTAGATCTTCCCTGGTATGCTGCTTACCTTCACCTCTCCCCACCCCCACCTCCACCCCCTCCACAGGTAACACCTGTGCCCACACGTGCCTGTCCAAGATTAGTGGTCTCAGGAACTTCTTCCAGTCTGAGGCCTAGAAATGCCTTCAATGTATTGCTGATGTGTATATATCTATGAAATAATTGATGAAAGTGTGTAAGTGATACCTTTTCTTTGTCTTTTTTATGTGTTGTAGGTAAAGCGGGGTGTGAAGTGGTCCAAGGCTCAGGCTCTTTTCCAGAGTGTGACAAGGGTAAGTACATACTAGATGAGTAGATATTTTAAAAGTCACTGTTAGGACATTCTGTTATAACAATACTGTTTTAATTTAACTTTAAAACATTTTAAATGGTCTTTGTGCCTACAGGGACTGTCTGCGGGTGTAAGATGCCATATTTTAGGTGAGGAAATCCTTTGTTACCCAAAGGCACTCCAACGGCGGACGAGTGTGGGGGCCAGGAAGAGGAGCAGGTGGGGTGAGGCAGTCAGGGAAAATTGAATAGAGGTCAGTGCGGGTGGGAGAGAGGAGGTGGGAAAGAGGACATGTAAGGATGTTAGGGGGAGTGGGAAAGAGGAGGGCAGGAGGAGGGGGAGTGAGGAGTATGGAACAGAACAGAAATTAAAAGGAGGCGTGAAGGCACGTAAACGGAAAAATGATAAAATCGATTATGTTAGAGTGGCTCAAACAATTAAGCAGCTCCAAAAACAGAATAGCATAGAAAGTAAATGGTTTTGGGATATTGTTGCAAAGTCACTTAATTGGCCACATGGTAGGTCCTCAGACTTTAAGAAAAAGTTCACTTCTTTTAAAAATGATATGGACAGAAAATCGCAAAAACATAAGGCATCTTGTGAAGAGTGATGAAGACAGTGTAAGTCAGCAGTCCCTCACTAACAACAATCTCCACTGTTCAGATGAGTGCTTAGATGAAATGATTATTGACTCCCATATTGACGATACACCAGCGTTTTTACATGAGAATGGGGTGATAGACATGGATACCAAACCGATCAGTACAATCAGTAGTCCAGTTACTGAAGACACATTACGTAGTGTATTAGGACAAGAGTCTTGTTTAGGGCCATTTAAACATGCCTTGGAAAAAACTGCCGTATTTACTTTAGAACGTCAGCAGTGGGAAAAAGTTTTTACAATCAATACAGAATGTAATCGATTCTCAAACCAGAACTGGGTTAATACTTTTGTGTAGAAATTAAAGGGCTCTAACCCATACTGTGTTTTAGCTTTTAAACGACATTATTTCGGCACAGCGGTAACAAGAAACACATAATCTCAGTGGCCATTGTGCACATAAGTCCTGTCCAGTCACCTTTATTATTCACATGGAGTCAGTGGAAGATCTGAAATGTTCTGTGCATTATGAAGGACATGTTAATCATGTTCCAGTGTCGTTAAAGGCATGGCCATTCAGAGGCATAGAACGTTCTAAATTAGCAGAACGTCTTCAGTCAGTTAAGCCTTACAAGTTATATATGCAAATGTTGTCTGATGCTGACAAGGCTTCACTGTCCGCTTATAACAGAACAGATGTAGGAACATCCAGCGGTGTACTGCGTAAAATTAAATCGGACTACAAGTCTAGCAAACTATTAGATGTGGATGAGGTGACAGCATTGCGAAAACTTAAAACAAAATTAGAAGAATGTGATGAATGCAAAACAATTAAGGGTTTCATTCAGGTAATTCAGGCAGTTCCTCTTAAAGTAATTTGTTTTAGTGAGGCAGGGGTGCGCTTGTGGCATGAGCTTACACGAACATGTGCAGCATGTTGGGATGCAACAGGTGGTATAATAAAATCTAAATTAACTAATAAGAGAGTGCTTTATTATGAGATAAGTGTGTATAATCCAGCAACACCAAGTCTGTCAGTACCAGTAGCATTAATGATCAGCGAGGAACACACACAAAGTGCAATCGAACATCTATTAGTTAGCCTCCAAGAATATGAGCGTAAGATATTTACAAGAAACACTTTGCCTTGAGAAATGAACAGTGACAGGTCTATAGTGAGTCTATAGGCTAGTGAAATATGTAAAAAGGTTTTTACAGATAAAGGGGACCGGTATATGGTAGGAATGTACATTTTTAATGTGATTCTAGGCTGTCTGCTGAGTAGATTAGACCCCCATATTGAGGGGGCACAATTTTTAGTTTTTCCAGCCCAACAAGTTTTCTATAGCCATATGTTATTATGGGAGTTAATGGGTGAACAGTTATTAGGCCCTGTACGCCACGCGGACAATAATTCCCCACTTTTTCTTTCAGAATGTGATTCTAGGCTGTCTGCTGAGTAGATTAGACCCCCATATTGAGGGGGCACAATTTTTAGTTTTTCCAGCCCAACAAGTTTTATATAGCCATATGTTATTATTGGATTCAATAGGTGAACAGTTATTAGGCCCTGTACGCCACACGGACGATGATTCCCCACTTTTTCTTTCAGAATGTGATTTTAGGGTGTCTGCTGAGTAGATTAGACCCCTATATTGAGGGGGCACAATTTTTCGTTTTTCCAGCCCAACAAGTTTTATATAGCCATATGTTATAATGGGAGTTAATGGGTGAACGGTTATTAGGCCCTGTACGCCACGCGGACGATAATTCCCCACTTTTTCTTTCAGAATCTGATTCTAGGCTGTCTGCTGAGTAGATTAGACCCCCATATTGAGGGGGCACAATTTTTAGTTTTTCCAGCCCAACAAGTTTTATATAGCCATATGTTGTTATGGGATTCAATAGGTGAACAGTTATTAGGCCCTGTACGCCACGCGGACGATGATTCCCCACTTTTTCTTTCAGAATGTGATTCTAGGGTGTCTGCTGAGTAGATTAGACCCCTATATTGAGGGGGCACAATTTTTAGTTTTTCCAGCCCAACAAGTTTTATATAGCCATATGTTATAATGGGAGTTAATGGGTGAACGGTTATTAGGCCCTGTACGCCACGCGGACGATAATTCCCCACTTTTTCTTTCAGAATCTGATTCTAGGCTGTCTGCTGAGTAGATTACACCCCCATATTGAGGGGGCACAATTTTTAGTTTTTCCAGCCCAACAAGTTTTATATAGCCATATGTTATTATGGGATTTAATAGGTGAACAGTTATTAGGCCCTGTACGCCACGCGGACGATAATTCCCCACTTTTTCTTTCAGAATCTGATTCTAGACTGTCTGCTGAGTAGATTAGACCCCCATATTGAGGGGGCACAATTTTTAGTTTTTTCAGCCCAACAAGTTTTATATAGCCATATGTTATTATGGGATTTAATAGGTGAACAGTTATTAGGCCCTGTACGCCACGTGGACGACAATTCCCCACTTTTTTTTCAGAATGTGATTCTAGGCTGTCTGCTGAGTAGATTAGACCCCCATATTGAGGGGGCACAGTTTTTAGTTTTTCCAGCCCAAAAAGTTTTACATAGCCATATGTTATTATGGGATTTAATAGGTGAACAGTTATTAGGCCCTGTACGCCACACGGACGATAATTCCCCACTTTTTCTTTCAGAATCTGATTCTAGGCTGTCTGCTGAGTAGATTAGACCCCCATATTGAGGGGGCACAATTTTTAGTTTTTCCAGCCCAACAAGTTTTATATAGCCATATGTTATTATGGGATTCAATAGGTGAACAGTTATTAGGCCCTGTACGCCACGCGGACGATAATTCCCCACTTTTCTTTCAGAATCTGATTCTAGACTGTCTGCTGAGTAGATTAGACCCCCATATTGAGGGGGCACAATTTTTAGTTTTTCCAGCCCAACAAGTTTTATATAGCCATATGTTATTATGGGATTTAATAGGTGAACAGTTATTAGGCCCTGTACGCCACGTGGACGACAATTCCCCACTTTTTCTTTAAGAATCTGATTCTAGGCTGTCTGCTGAGTAGACTAGACCCCCATATTGAGGGGGTACAGTTTTTTGTTTTTCCAGCCCAACAAGTTTTATATAGCCATATGTTATTATGGGATTTAATAGGTGAACAGTTATTAGGCCCTGTACGCCACGTGGACGACAATTCCCCACTTTTTCTTTAAGAATCTGATTCTAGGCTGTCTGCTGAGTAGACTAGACCCCCATATTGAGGGGACACAATTTTTTGTTTTTCCAGCCCAACAAGTTTTATATAGCCATATGTTATTATGGGATTTAATAGGTGAACAGTTATTAGGCCCTGTACGCCACGTGGACAACAATTCCCCACTTTTTCTTTAAGAATCTGATTCTAGGCTGTCTGCTGAGTAGACTAGACCCCCATATTGAGGGGGCACAGTTTTTTGTTTTTCCAGCCCAACAAGTTTTATATAGCCATATGTTATTATGGGATTTAATAGGTGAACAGTTATTAGGCCCTGTACGCCACGCGGACGATAATTCCCCACTTTTTTTTTCAGAATGTGATTCTAGGCTGTCTGCTGAGTAGATTAGACCCCCATATTGAGGGGGCACAATTTTTAGTTTTTCCAGCCCAACAAGTTTTATATAGCCATATGTTATTATGGGATTTATTAGGTGAACGGTTATTAGGCCCTGTACACCACGCGGACGATAATTCCCCACTTTTTCTTTCAGAATGTGATTCTAGGGTGTCTGCTGAGTAGATTAGACCCCTATATTGAGGGGGCACAATTTTCTATTTTTTCCAGCCCAACAAGTTTTATATAACCATACATTATTATTACATACATAATTATATATTATTACTAGGTAGGCATAGCACAGAATAGATTGATCCCTTTTAAAAATAGTCTGTAAAAATTTGTATGATAATCTGATAAATTCTTTTTTTCCTTTTAATGATATTAGAAAGTCATGATTACAATTAGACAACTGATGGATCTATGTCAGCACTTCTGATTATGGCTAATGTACTGTATGCATGAGCAGCTTGTCTGTGAGTTTAGATATTTTAGCAGACAAGATGTTTCTATACACTGTATAAAGAATTCACAGCTGTAGCGTTCCCAAATCCGAAAATAACAAATGTCAATATTAGTCACTTAGCTTTTAGCAGTTTTCAGTAGGACTAACTTGTATTGCTAGGCTACAACACTTCTGACAAACAGGCCACCTCCAACAAACGGCAGTCAGTTGAGGAATTGCAGTTTTGTCAGTTGAGGAATTGCAGTTTTGTTTTGCTTTATTCACACGATTCGAAGCGCTTTATTAATACGCTTCCAAGCGCACGTAGGGCATTACATTCTTATTTGGGCTGCCTTCACGTTTTGACTGCGGTTTTTATTATGAATTTTCGAGACCGGAAGCTCGTTTCTTGGGGTCTCGCTATTTAGGCTTATTTGGGCTGGCGTAACACTCCTTAAAACAGGCTATACACAAAGTAGAAAATCGGACAAAGTGAGTTACAGTAACAGTAATGTTAAGTTTTACCCTTTTCTGAGGACATACAGTTGCACATACAGCTGAGGACTTACGTTGTCAGCAGCACAACACATGGGCCTCTGCTTTCTCCATCGTTTATTTCTAGGCTACTTGTAGACTTGCCACCACTATGTTTCCAGCCTGGTAAACCAGCATTTCATACTTCATTTAATTTTGTACAGAGGGTCTGGCAGTGCTTTCATTGACTTTGCTGTATGAGGTAGCATTTTTGCCTAGCCAATCAGGCAACAGAGGGAGTGTGCGTGAGCGATGACGTTGACTTGCTGTGCTACATTTGAATTGTTGTACATAGGCAGGCTATTTGCATATGCCACGACCAGACGTTAGTGATTGGGTAAAGGCAGAGCCACTTGCTTTAAACTTCAGCAGAGCTCACACCTCCAGGAAGTAATTATTTCTCAATACAGCACTGCCAGACTCTCTGTACAAAATGAAATGAAGTACAAGGGGCTGCTTTACCAGGCTCCTCTTTTTCAGCCAATGAAATATCCCTGGATAACTCTGTCGTTCTAAGTTCTGGAATACATACTGGTACGTCAAAGAAACACAACCTGACTACTAAAAGTTACACTGTTAAGTTCGCAAACAAATATGTGAATAAATTCTTATTTTTGTTAGATTAAAATAAAATGGCAAATATCGGTAGGGACCAGGGATTAAAATTAACTTTTTTCACCACCGTCCCGGAAGTGTCCCAAAAATAATTTTGAACCATCCCGAATCGTCCTGATTTTTTTTTTTTTTACATTTTGAGTTGTTACTTACTGATATAATTAAAAACACAATATATTATGTTGATAGCAATAAATACATTTATTCCTAACCAGACTGCAACAATCAACACCCTAAGTCACAGAACTGTGGCCTACGTGACCTTCTGCCACAACTCCACCATATATTCTAATATTTAATTGTCACGCTTTACTTGAAGTACATGCACTAATGGAATATCTGTATTTTCATAACAATAAATGGAAATACAGTAGTCTATAGCCATGACAATGATAACATATTGAATACCATACTGAATAATAATGTGTAGTCATTGAGTATCTTCTTGAAACGTCTTTGATATCGTCAAAAATGACCCTTTGAAAAAGGTTGGCGACTCCTGCACAAAACCGGGGGAGAAACAATGGTCTTAACTAGATGTACTACATGGTATGACCGCCGCAGTGTATTGAAATGTGCAAACTGTTGGTATGATAAATGTGTGGTAGAGCAGTGTTGTGAGGTGAGAGATTGTGCGGAAATGATTTCCTGGAAGTTGGCATGGATGTGGGTTTAAATGAATGACATTGTGTGTGTTTGTGTAGTGTGTAGGAGTGATTTGTGAAAGAAATAGGGAAAATGACATTTTGTACAATTACACCACCCCCTAAGTGCCCAATTTTATGCCATGTACCGTGCTTTTAGAGGTCTTTGTGCTGATCATCCATTATATATTTTGTGCAGTTCCCACCTTCTTGGTCCAAGATTTAGGCAACTCAAAATCCCAATTTTTGCATTTACCCATATCACTAGGTGGCGCTATGCTTCAAGTGAGTGTTTATGGACTGGGTCGATACGCCTCTGCAACACCGACATACTAACACAAAATCGTTGTCTTGGGCAAAATTGTTGTTTCGACACCTAGCTTTGACGATAAACATTGGCCCTTATGACGAAATGTCACAAAATTTAGTACACATGAAAAGAAAGCTGTTTAGAGTTGGCATGTTAACTTTGACCAAATTTGAGCAATAAGCAGCCAAGATATGGACTTTTGAAGAATTTTAAGGTACGTGGCAAATGTTCATTGACATGTAACTTCGAAACAGTTTATCTCAAGATAAACTCAAAATATATGTAGATGACATATATAAAATTTTGTGAAATTCACATTAACGACCTATGACGAGTTTGTTTGGATTTGTTTTTGCAGTGTTGAAATTTCATGAAATAGTTTTCGTTTCAATGGGTGAGGGTCAATAGATTTCACGCTAAATACAAATTGGTTGTAAACGTTAGTATTCTGTAGATAATAGGCAAAATGACATTTTGTATAATTACAGCGCCCCCTATGGACCAAATTTTATGGCATGTGCTGTGCTTTTAGAGGTCTTTGTGCTAATCGTGCATGACATATTTTGTGTAGTCCTCACCTTCTCGGTCCAAGATATTGGCAATACAAAATTCGAATTTTTGCATTTACCCATATAACTAGGTGGTGCTATGCTTTAAGTGAGTGTTTATGGGCTGAGTCGACACGCCTCTGTAACACTGACATATCACAAAAATGTAATGTTCTTGGGTGAAATGTTCATTGAGTTATTCAGCAAAAACTTTTGGGCGTCTCCCCCTCTTTGATGGACACTGGCACAGCGGGGGGGTGGCCCTTTTGGGCCAAAAGCTTCTAGTCTCTCAAAAAGTTCTAGGGCTACATGCCTTCAAAGATTTATGTCCCCCAGACTTCCAGTGTCCTGGCAATCGTTGACAGACGGGAAAAAAGTCGCGGCAACACTATAATGACTGCTTAGCGGTGGTCATAATTAGGGGTGTACCGAATTATTTTCCACGTTGTCACTCAAAACATTTCCAAAGTGTGGAACCATTTGTCCTCCGGTTTCATACAAGCGTCTTGACGCCGCGTTTGTTCCCTGTTTTTCGCGGTGTTAGGGATTTTAAAAAGTGAGATGAGTGGAAAGGGCGGCGCCGGCGCAATGTGTGTGTGTAAGAGAGAGAAGAGAGGGAGGGAGAGAGAGCTGGAGAGCGGCTGAAAGAGATGAGCAGAGTTAGGAAATTGCTGGCAGTGCTGGTGTTTTTTATTAGCCTATCTACTGTGGCTAAGTACTTGTTCCAAAAGGACAGTAATTCATTTGTTGTGGGTTTATCCACTATTTTGCTTTGGCCACAAATTTTCATTTCGGTGCATCCCTAGTAAATGCATTCTGTGCTGAGAGTCATTGCTAATAGCTCTCATGTAAACTTAGACTTTGTCTACCTGTTTTGTTAATGGTAGATAACTTTCGCCACCACAACCAGAAAGGTCAAATATGGTAACCAATCTCGGCGTGATGAGTAGACAGTTTTGGTGTGTTATTACATTGTTTCAACAGTATATCAGTGTACGACTGGCTGTTTGCGTTAACTAGCTAGATAGCAGACGATGCTATTCTGCTTACCAGTTAGAGTAGGCTAAGTGATGGAATCTATTCTGTCCTACGGCGTGCGTGTCTGTGCACGGGTTAACAGATAGCTAAACAGTCAATAAAGAAGGAACACACCAGCCAGACGCGTGACATAAAGTTGACTTCTTTACTCTTTTCTTTCTTCATCGAATCCATACAATTATTGAGTCTGTGAAACTAATCACAAATAGTTGCGTTTTAGACTAATTTCATTAATACAAACCATGTAAATAAACTCATATTAACACATCGAGCGAACTTTGACATAGCTAGGCTACATATAACGGTAGCATTAACACAGTACACAGGTAAGGTGAGCTGCTTATGTTACACAGCGTCACATATTATGCAAAGTGCACAAACTTAATTCACAGATATTCAGAATCATTACTCTTAACTTAATAACGTACTTACAAGCAATGCTTCTGAAAGGCTTACAAACAAAAGGATTGCAAAGGAATTTTAAACAGAGACATGTAAACGTGACTATTCGGTTGAACTTCGAGGCAAAAATGACCGAAGTGACGTCAACTCAGACCACCTGACCTCTCCCAACCAATAAAACAGTTGGTCTATGAACTGATCATTGCAATGCCAAAAAACGGCCAGAAGATGTCGCCATGAACACAAAGGGCACATATAAACATAACATGACAGAATCTCTCAACATGATAATTTCAGAGGATGTGTCGGCATGTTTGAATTTGTGGGAGGTTAAAGTATCAATCGTTATCAAAGTATCTTTCTACCACAATTCCCACAGTTTCTCAGCTTCCTATCTTACTGACATCCTTAGCACAACATTGTATTGAGTCCATGAGTCCAAGGCCACTCGTCCACGGCAAACCAGTGGCCCGGCATCCAATAGTTGGCCCCCCCTCTAGTCCAGAAGGAAGAGCAGGCCAGCAACACAGCGGCTAGGAGAAGTCGTACTCCAGAGGTATCCTGCACACTAGCCGTCCACTGGGAGCTGGGAGAGAGAGGCAGAAGCTACTCAGATAGGTGGGGGGGGGTGTACACTTTTAAACCCCATTATGGCCCCTCCCAACAGCCAACACTACAGCAAAATCCCTCCCCATGCACAAGTAAGGGCAGTTAATACAACGGCACACTGCATACCATATTTCAATGGGATGATCACTGCAAATACCCTCACAACACACAAATAAGGACAGTTAATACAACAGCACACTGCATACAATGTTTCAATAAGGTGATCATTGCAAATACTCTCAACAGACAAATAAGGGCAATAAATACAACAGCACGCTACATACAACAGCTACCACTAGGCTAGTAGTGTTACACAGTATTACTAAGGCTAAGAGGGGTGGGCCAAAGATGAGAATGTCCAAAAGATTCTTTCCTGCCACTCAGCAGTGGCGACGGCAATGTAGGGCCAAGAGGGGGAAGTCACCAGATGGTGAACGAGAGGGCAGGCGTAGACAAAGCACGTTAAAAAGTACTTAACTTGTGGAAAGACAACCGGGTGCACCCCCTCCATTTTCGGCCCGCAGGCAACAAGCTAGCCACAGGAGAAGGTCCACAGCCATTCCAGGCCAGTCGAGCAGCGTAACGACAAATAGTCCACAGCACAGGGTACGTCCGGAACGTCACAGCGGAGTAGAAGAGAGAGGGAATGCAGGAAAGAAACGCGGTTTGAGAGGCACACACTGTACTAGTGTAACCAGCAGTCAGCAGAATAGTTGTAGGGAAGGAACGCCACTTATCTTAGTGAGGGGTGAACAATTTCACCCCTCCAATCTCCACAACACCCAACACAGTCGCAGGAGTGTTGTTCGGTCTGTCAAACAGCACGCGTTGCTCCGCACACCAGTCGTGTTGGAGGGGTAGACGATTCCACCCCTCAGTTGTTCCACACCACAGCAACACCACAGCAAGCTCTGGAGCCACTCCCGTAGGGTCCTTGTTTCTGCTCACCCGGCTCTGCTCCAACTCTCCGTAGAAGTCCTCTCCGCAGCCACCAACACCACCAAATGAAGGAGGCATTAAATAGCCCAGCTAACCACCAGTGCCCCAATCATCAATTAACCATGCAGTTGAAGTTCGTCAGTACACAATAGTCACTCAGGGGCAGCCATCTTGGTGCAACAAAATAGCGCGTCCCACTGGGAACCACAGCACATGTCAATCAAACAGAATGTCACCTGCAACTTAGTTACCCCGTTACACTTGCAAATGTGATGAAAACAGAAAAAATTTAGTCAGCCAAAATTCTCATCGTCCTGAGGTCGGCCCGAGTTAGAATATTGATCCTCCCGATGACAATTTATTACGTCCCCGGGACAACGGGACGGCGTTAATTTTAATCCGTGGTAGGGACTATTTTGTCTTCGCAAAATATTGGTTGTGACATGTCCCTATGGTCCATATGCAAACCTACACGTGCTGCGAGTTCAGCTCGGAGTCCATCGAGAAGAGGGTAAGATTTGTTATATTACATCCGTTTTTGTTTGGGTGCATCAATAGATGTGTTCTGTCAATACGTATGGAGCAGTATTGATTGTCTTTATTGGTTGTTTTTACAGCTGCTGGAAGCAACACAGAGTGTGCTAGCTGAGGATGAGGTGGACCTTTGTAAGTGTGCTGTCTGATGAGAAAGATGGCATCTTGAATGATGGGGAGTCTAGAAGGGTTGTGCTACCTCCATCATTTCTAAGCCAGGAGTTAACTGAGCTCTGTGCAACGATGCAGTCAATATTAGAGGTGACTCTGAAGCAGAGGGCAACGCAGCACAGACGCCTGGGAAATGAACAAAATTCAGATCAATCAGTTACCTACAGCTCTGAGGCGGCAAGCAGACACTTTACAGAGCTGTAACTGTTTTTTGGGATTCTCGTGAGCTTCCTATTTGTTGTGAGAGATGTCCGATATTATCGGCCCACAGATATTATCGGCCGATAATAGCATAAAAATGTAATATCTGTTAATATCGGTATCGGATTTTTTATTTCCTCAAAAACCCGATAAAATAATTCTTGCCGAAACGTTCCTGAAACGTTTACCGGCGCAAAGATGATGACCTCATCAAGCTGCGTCTTGAAGCGTACACACACTCGTGCATGGCTGCAGTGACAAACTTGCTCGCAGTTTCAACATTACCGGTATGTCTGTGGTTTGGAATTATTTCCAAGTGTCTCCTTCGGACGTTAAAGTTGCAATTTGCAATGACTGCAAAGCGTCGGTTATGCGAGGCGGAACCAAGATTTCTGCCTTCAATACTTCTAATTTAATCTCCCACCTCAGGATGAATCATTCCGAGAGTTACGAAACATTTGTGCAGCAAAGCAATGAGAAGAAGCAACAGGCACCGGCGGGACTGAAACTAAAGACTCAGATGACGCTCAAAGAGTCCAACGAGAAAAGGCAGAAATACGCCAAGGACCACCCCAGGGCAAAAGCCATCAATCGGAAAATAATCGAGTGTATTGCACTGGATAACCAGCCATTTTCAATCGTGCACTAAACTTGTGGAGTTCCTCGAGCCACGCTTCACCATGCCCAGTCGCAAGTATTTAACAGATGTATGCTTACCCGAGTTGCACAGCGTTGTTTACAGCCACGTCGAGAAGTTAATAGCTGATGCTGTATCCATTAGCTTCACAACAGATTTCTGGTCTTCAAGCGTTAGCCAGGTTAGCATGTTGAGCTTGACTGCTCAATGGCTAGATAACGACTTTGTGTTGAAGAAGTCTGTGCTTCATTCTCAAGAGTGCCGCGGCTCTCACACCGCAGAAGCAATCGCATCTGCTTTTGAAGGGATGTTCGAGACGTGGAAAATCCCCAAAGAAAATGTGCACGTAGTTGTCCCAAGTCTGCCCTGCATGGCACATACCTTGCAGCTCGCTGTGAATGGAGGTGCCCTGTCTCAGCGCAGTATTGCAGATGCTCTGGCTGTGGGGAGGCGAGTGGTGGGACACTTCAAGCACTCACCACTTGCTTGCAGTCGTTTTGAAGACATGCAAAAAGAACTCAATATGCCCGTGAAGAAGCTGCAACAAGACGTCTCCACCAGGTGGAATTCCACCTATTATATGATGCAGAGCCTGGTGGAGCAAAAGAGGGCTTTAAGTGCATATGCTGCTGATTATGAACTCCCCACTACATTGACAGCAACTCAGTGGGGGATTATGGAGAAGATGATCACCCTCCTGGAACCCTTTGAGCAGCTAACCAGGGACATCAGCTTTGCAGAGGCCATTGCTGCAGATGTCATCCCTGGTGTGGTGTCCCTGACACGGCTGCTTGCCAAGACGGATGAATCAGACCAAGGTGTGCAAACATACCCTATTGGAAGCTGTCAGCAAACGCTTTGATTGTGTGCAAACTGAACCTCTTTATGCAATTGCAACCATGGTTGATGCTCGCTACAAAGACCGTTATTTTGACCCAGATAAGAAGGAGGAAGCACGGAATATGCTGCTGAAAGTTGTGGATGAAATGGCCAGTGTGGGCAGTGATCAGGAAGAAGACGCTGCTGGTGCCAGTGCCCAGAACCCCCCACCTAAGAGGGCCCGAACTGGGAGACTGCTGGACAAGTACCAAGAAATTCTCACGGAGAATGATGTCCCCAAACACACTACAGGCGAATTGGCATTACAGGTGAGTAAATGATAAACTTTGTCAGCAGATTTGTTGAGTGCTTCACATAAATGAACCAAATAAACATACACCTGTAGTGCTTTGAAGAAAAGTAAGTAGACTTTTCTGTTTTTTCATTTTTTTTTTTTACTTTTTATTTAGGTTCATGCATACCTGGGAGAAGCCACCATCCCCAAGACAGCATGCCCTTTCAAGTACTGGAGCTCCACCCAGATCCGCTTCCCTGCACTTGCCAAAGTTGCACGCAAGTACCTCACTGCACCCTGTACCAGCGTAGACAGCGAGAGGCTGTTTAGTGCCGTCTCCCATGTCATAGACGAAAAGAGAAATCGCATACACTGCAACAATGCTGAGATGCTTATTTTCATTCAGAAAAATCTACCTCTCACATATATGGACAAGGGAAAAAATTAGACCAGTCATATAGGCGAGTCAGCATCAGTCTTTTAGCCTCATTTGTTGCACTTTAAAGGAGGGTTATGTTTACTAGTCTGGACTGAAGCTATTTTTTTTGTGCCTTTCTTGTTGTTTTATTTGCATATGTTGTTACTCATTGAAAGAGCAGGGCATTGTATGTTTATATTTTATGTTAAAATTTAAAAACTTACCTTAAAATGTTTCATTTTTTGTACTTCACTGAAGTATTTTTGTAGCTCAAACAAATGTGCAGTTTTCAAAATTGTACAGTGTAGTTTCCACATTGTAATTGACTCATATTTGTGCATTCATTCAATTAAGGTGATTAAGTTTTGGTTAAAGAAACAGTTAATGAGGCATCCTACAAACGCAGGCTCATTTATCATAGAAGAAAGAGTAGCCTGTCATACACTATGCCTGTTATTTTAGTTGACTTAAGATGCTGATATGCTGCACATAGTTGTTCAGGTAAAATGTTTTATCATTTGTGAAGTCAAATTTGCCTTATTTGTTGTGGGCATTGTCAAGATTATCTCAGGGAGAGTGTAATCCAAACTGTTTGAGACAATTTAAAAAAATAAATAAACATGGCACTTTTTCCATAAGTTAAGTTGAAGTATTTCTTATTTTGCACAGACAATGTTAACATTTGGAAAGCCTTGTTCTATTCAAGAATGCATCCAGTGGGGCATCCAATAACATTAAGCATGTTATGTTAATTCCACAACAGGAGATATGTGATGTTACCTAAATTAGTTTTGAGGAAAAACAACCCACATATCGGTATCGGCTGATATCGGAATCGGAAATTTAGAGTTGGACAATATCGGCATATCGGATATCGGCAGAAAAGCCAATATCGGACATCCCTAGTTGTGTGGACAGATTTCCTATGCTTTGTATATAGTTTACATTTGTGTTAAAGAAGAAAAAATGTTTCTAGCAAATTTGCCTTTCCTCAATAAATTTATATAATTCATGGTAATAATAGTGTAGTCCATACGATAACAATGATGTTTCATATGAATATGAAAATTAATTTATTTAATGATTATTTAATAATTTATTTTATTATTGTGGTTTATAATGACCCAGGGTGACCAATAGATCACCAGATCTGCCGCCCAATCACAAGTGTTTTTTTTTTTTTTGTTATTTAAAGGTAGAGGTGTCATCCAATACTTAGTGAGGAAATTTAGGCCGGTTTAATTCCCATTCATATGCTAATTAGCACAATTAGCACCCTCCCACCAGCTCTCCACTTATGCGAAGGTTCGTATACATCAGTATGTGGCACAGACGATGACGACATTCACAGGCTGTAAAGTGACGTTAACTGACAAAAATTAGGGAGATTTCCAGTTGCTTACAGGGACGAAACTTGCAATGTAAAATTAAAGCACTATGATTTTTAATCATCCAACAGTACAGTACTTAACACAATAACATCTCACAGCAGTCAGACTCTGGGTTAAAACTTGAATATGAATAGAGTGGTGTCGGACCACTCCATTTAAGATGTACAGGCACTTTGCACTGATCAGCTGCCCATGTAGTATATTTGCATTAATTAAGTGCTGTATTTTTGACTCCATGGTGAGACCAATGCATTGCATTTTTTCATCAGCATAACCCCAAGAAACAAATACATTAAGTGTATTGCCACAGACATTTGGCTTGGATGTAATGTAAAAAAAGAGTTTGACATATTTGGAACCATTTCTGTTCAATCCAATTTCTGTTGAGTTTAGGTCATCCCTAAAAAAGAGTGGCCACTTTGAAGACTGGTTCCTATATATTAAATTGAAAAAAAAAAAAAACACACACACATACAAATAATGTTAGGATTTTACAGTCATTTTAAACAGTGTGCTTCAGAATGTTACTTGCTTGTGTCACAAACCTTCTGTACCCATATTTGGGGCAGTGAGTTTGTTTAATGGCTTTTCCCTTGCATTTTGTAGTTTACTGATCTGATTTAGATGGTTAAGAACTGTTTTTATGAGGGTGTTTCTGAGCAATACCATAGGGCACATGTGCTGCAATGGTGCCCATTTCTGCAGCACCTTCCACATGAAACATTTGGTCATCAAAGTATATGTGCGGTCGTATCTTCTCCAGCATGGGCCCCTTTGGAGCTCCAGCCAGGAACAGAGCCTCATCTGTCTCAAGGCCCCAGGCTCGGAGGGTCTTCAGAGCACGGATACCAGAGCTGGCAGCAGACCGTGCTGTCACCAAGTAGGTGCGGATGGGGCAGTCAAGACGATGACCTTTTGCATAGAACTTCTTCTGCAGCTTCCCCAGAGCTTCCAGAAAACTCTTAAGTGGACCCTAGAAGAGAGATGTTTAAAAATCCTCAATTTTCCAAGTGAACATAATCATTGGCTGAGTTTGGCTATAACATGATAAAATTATAAATGTCAGTTGTGTACGTTTATAACCAAGAGACATTGATCAGTTGGCAGGTGTCTATGTTCTAACTTGGTGGCTGGGAAGTGCAAAACACTTTTGCATTTCACAACACACATTAACAGGTGTGAAAACAAAATGACATTTAAAATACAAATTTACATCTTGAAAACAAATTTACGTTTCATAAAAAAACACTTTTGCAAATGTGAAAACAAATTTCGAAAACATGAAACACTTTTACAAGCACCGAGACAAATTTACATGTGGCAAAAACACAAATACAATCCCTCGAAACAAATTAACAAGCAGTTCTTGATCGAAAGGGAATGTCCTAAAAGCGGAAGTGACAAACGATGTCCACCGCCACAGTAGTCTAACTTGACATACCTTTAAAAAGTAGATCTGGTAAAATAGCTTAATCAGAGTTCCACATCAATGCACTGGGACTTTGATAACCGTAACAAATGTAGTAAATTACAATAGACTGAAACACTGTCCATCAACAGAAGAATCTATAGTGAGGGTACAGTCAGACTGAAGAAATGTAGGGTGGATTGCCCTAATGTGTGCATGTTTTGTATTTTGGACTTCTGTAGTGTATTATACTGTGAAGCCAACATGGTAAATCTACACCAGGGGTATTAAATTAAAAGTCACCGAGGTCCGGTTATTAAATTTTGCTCAAGTAGAAGGTCCCGCAAATCCACATTTTCAAAAGGTAACAATATTTATTTTTAACTTCAAATGCAGGAAATAAGACGACATATTCCAGCCTACCTCTTTTATCATAAATAAAAGTAGTCCCATGCAGTCAAATAAGTTTAAGGCCTTTACTTCAAATTAACCAAAAGGGAAACCTCAGAATAAAATAAATAATAGTGTAAACTGAGTGTAACTCTTTTTTCTATAATGCAAGAGGTCCATGCCTGAAGAATTGAAGGCCTCTTCAAGTAAAAAAGTAAATGTAGGAAACATTAACTAAATGAACTCACTGAATGTTTTTTTTATGTTGCCCTAAAATCCATGCTATCTTTAAAGCGCACTCATTTGTACATTGTTGGGCTGTGAATGTGTGTAGATAAGGCTGATCTAGCACAGTGGTTCTTAAACTTTTTGTCTGGCGACCCCACAAAGAAAAAACTGATGAGGTCTGGCGACATCACGTTTGCCCCAAACCCCTTGTAATTGCATTGGGCAGGCTGGACCTGTCCAATCTTTAGGCTGGTTAATAGCACAAGAAATGTGGCTAGTAGTGTTGTTTTGTTTTGGGAGCAGCAAATTACATTGTTTCAGAGGCCGTGTAGGGGCCCTCACCCAGAAATGTTGCTATGAATTATATGTAATTTCGTGCATTCTGGTGCATTTTTACAGGCTCTTAGATCTATAGAAATGTTTTTTCAGTTGTATCTATAGAAATAGGCTTAGCATTTAATTCAATGGCTTAACTGGTCGTCACTTAAAAGCATAGTGATTTGGTGAAACTAAAATGTCAATGCAACACCATCACAAAAACTAGGTAATTTTAACTCCTCCTGCCCCTGCCACTCCAGCGCTGAGAGAACAAGAACTAGGATGACATGCTACAGACTGCACAACAGCACAATAGCAGTTTTGCTAGTTGTGCTAACTTCAATATGCAGCTATAAGCAGGTTTTGGATGGATGTTGAATGCAGAAAGACAACATGACCGACGTCAAACAAGGACCAGAGCAACATCTACAAAAACACTTCAGTCAGTGTTACTTAGCAAACTTAAAGGCAACATAAAGTAGTTTAGCAACTCAATCGTAACCTTATGGAAAAGCAACATTACCCAACCAATGCTACCCTCAAACTTGTCAGAGAAGTTATGCATCCTAACTGCAGTGTTTCCAAGCGCACAACTTCTTCCTTATTCTATCTGCCACTTTCTCTTTCCCTCTTGTCTTTTTTAACACCGTGGGTGTGACCCAGAACGTTTATTCATGTTTGTTTTCTCCATCGTGACTATGCCAGAGTCGAGAGCAGACTGTATATAAAACGAGTCGTTTGGCAGCCAGCGCGTCCAAGCCCATCGTCTCAACATTCCAAAATGAAATGTTGAACCGCTAACCAAAACTGTAGCCTACAAGAAGCAGTGAATCGCTGTCTAAATGAGTAAAAATTCATTTCAATACACACAGATTAATGCCATAGCCATGTTTAACCAATAAACACAAAGGTAATATAAACAAACAGGCATTTATCTGTCATTTGTCAGTCTCTCTATGCGCCGCATGTTGCATACCCTTCGTTTGCACCACGGCATTCTTTCTGTCGGAACCGTAGCCCTTGTCTATAAGCTGAACACTGCTAACAGCGCCTATGAATACGAAAAAAGCAGATTTGAATTTAACTTTGTTCTTACTTTCACCTGGCGAAATAACATGCTATTTTCTGACAGAAAAATAATTCGGCGACCCCACCAAAGTCGCGGCTCGCGACCCCTAGTTAACCAGCAGGAAGAATAGGAGGAGAGGTAGCACAATCGACTTGTTTGGACTTTCATCATGGCGGCGATGAGAAACAACTGCAAACTACTGCATGTAAGAACAGTTTTTTAAATAAACGTGTACATTTACAAAGTTTTCAGTGCCTTGTTTTGAATGCCAGGGCCTTTGTTGTACTACCGATGGAGTGTGGAGTTTCTTCGAGCTGTTTTAATGGTTTAATAATAGCTTAATCTTCATGTTTCGTCTAAGGGCACCTACCACTTCCATTGTTAGCCTTCTGGGACAAACGGTAAAAAATAGTTAAGTTCTGAATGCAACTGGCTAACTCAATTTTGCTCCTCAGCAAACATACCAACTCGGTATGATGTTTTAACATGCCAATTTTCATTTTACACCGAAGTTCCCCTTTAAGAATCACTGATCTAGCATCCTGCGCTTGCAGTTTGGTCATTTTCTGTTGCCCTCAGCTGGGACTACGCGGGATAAGTTCATGAGCTCAAAGGAGCTGTGTTTCGTCTCATAGTGGCGCTTTACATCCCGCTTTTAATCAATGCCACGGTCTCAGAGCATATGAGGCAGACAGGCTTGGAACTGCTGCGGTTTTCAGTGTCTTTCAGGGTATTTTCAGTTTCTCCTTTTCGAGCAAGCCATGTCTCGGTGGTATTTAGCCTGGCTAATTTCCTGCTGAATTTGCATGAGGCCACTGTATTCTAAAGGTGCTTCCACACTGCCCCAACAAACGCCAACCAACTCCAACATTCTAAAGTTGGCAGTTGTTGGCACCTAGCAGCTGGCAGTCTTTAGAATGTTCAGAAAACCAACTGCCAGTCCACACTGCCCAGACTAAAAACTGACAAGACTAACTTTTGTCACTATCTGTTTTTGATCTTCAACATTTTTTTAACATGGGCAAAGTTGAAAGTGTACTGAATGTGGCCAAAGTAATTTTTGGTCTACATTGGTCAGACATTGTACAACTCCACCAGACCGGACCGAACATGTTGAACTCTTCCAACTCCATCCAACAAGAACAAACTAACACAGATTGGTGGTCCACACTGCCCCAACTGTTGGCGTTTGTTGGAGTTGGTTGGTGTTTGTTGGGGCAGTGTGGAAGCACCTTAATATGATGCGATGAGGCTCTGTGGCCAACAACAAACAGACGTTTCCAAGCTGTATCATTGACTACCAGCACTACATTGCAGTACTAGCAGTGCCCGCTGTAAATAACCACGGCCGTTCAAAACCGCTCCATGAAAATTATACTACTTATTTTAGCATTGGTCACGGGTCCGGATAGAACCATCTCCCGGTCCGGATCCGGACCAGAGTCCGCTATTTCGTGATACCCGATCTACACCAATACACCTACACCTACCCCAATATTATTTTTAAACACTTAAGGTATGCCCTAATGAAACCCAGAAAGAAAATGCAGAAAAAATGTTCGTAACATAAATGCCACATGTATTAGTGCACTTAGTGCCAAATTGCCAGACAGGGTGCATATTCCTAATGTAATTTCGTAATATGGAACTCTATCTATCTATCTATCTATCTATCTATCTATCTATCTATCTATCTATCTATCTATCTATCTATCTATCTCTATCTAATCATGATGTTCCTCTTAAAATCAGGTGTGGATGAGGTGGGATATTGAGATTGAGTCACCAACAGACAAATCAAAAACATCAGAATCATTACAAATCTTTTTTCTAATATTCCAAATGAACATAGAACTATGTTTGTTTTTTTTAAGTCTGAATGCATGAATATGAGTTAACCTGAAGTAAAACACTTATGTATGCAATGATTTAGATTCAGATTTTTTTTAATATGAAACATTGACATGGCTTAAAATATTCTTACTGATGTTGAGTCCCTGCTGACAAAAAAACTACATCTTGGGAAACAGGCAGCCTTTGCATGTCAAGGCAGTATCATTGTCAATGACCCTGCTGACCTGTGCACAGCTTTCATGAAGCCACCTGTAGCAAACTGGTCACCGTATGTCACCATATGAATGCTGGCAGACAGCACAGTTGTTCTCATTGACCACTCTGGTTTTCTTTGCGGATTGCTTTTGTTTTCCCCCTCGTTAGCCGTCTTTTCTTTACAGTTTTTCTCTATCGCTTTGGTATATTTTTCAAATCTTTCTTGCAATTTGCAGAAGATCGAGTGCATTTCTCAAAACAGTTTGGACAAATAGCAAAACACCGTGGATCACCTGCAAAAGCCAGTCTCTTGCTCAAAATGCTTAGTTCATCCCTCAAAAGCAAGTTTTTGTGTCAATATACGTGTCAGTGCCATCAGAATGTTTAGTCATTGTGTCACAGTGTACGGATAAGACAGTCAAATTCATTAGTCATGTTGGCAATTGAATAGTGCACTTCAAAGGGACATTTTGATGTAAAATGTGGTTTAGGTGTGATGACAAGTGTTGTACATTTCACGTCATATAATGTATATGTGTGAGATTGATTCTAAAAGACAAGATTCACATTTACAAAGTGACTTCGTTATTGGCAGACATTGACATTGCAGTGCGTAAAGAAAAAAAAGACAGTACTGGACAGAACAAAGGTAAAATACAGTAAGTAAACATAGGTCAAAAATATAAACATAGGTCATACAGTAAGTAAACAAAAAAATATGAACATCTCCCTAAATTCTAAATCCTTATCCTGATCTTCAGCTTCTTCACATTCTCGTCTGTCAGGCCACGAATTTTCACCCACGTGACACCGGCAGCGTGGATAGCATCTTCTGGAGTGCCTAATCCATCCTCTTCCAAATCCTCCACCATGCAGCCTCACCCCTCTTCCTCTCCTTCTCCCTGTTGTTGTCCATTTTCTTGTCCTTCCATTGTCAGGCATTGTAACTTTGTATTGTGCTCTGGTTATATACCTTCCAGTAGAATGTTCATAAGATGCTCCCTTGAGCTCATTCAGAAAACTGTTGATCATTGGTTTCTCAACTCTCTTCATTAGAAAAAGTCTAGATTCAAGCAATTTACCAATTTAGATCATATTTACAAATGTCTTATGGAAATGTATAGAAATGTGCTTGACATGTTATGATAGCTTGGTAAATCATTTTGCATGTTAAGACGTATATGATGAACTATAGCCTAAATGTTTTGAGGAGTGAGACTATTTGATAGATTCCCATAACAAAGCATTTTGATTAGCTGACTAACCCTAGATGACAAAAGCAATTGATAATGTACGAAAAAACTGAAAATTGTACACAATCATTTGCATGGATGGACAAAAGCATTTGCAATTTGTTCAATGCAATGAGAAATTGCCTTTTTCATCTGCACAAATGGCATGATGATATGACAATTGAACAAGAACTTTTGAGAATTTCAATTCTGATGTGAGAAATGTACCAAACCAATTGAGAAAAACTGTAATAAAAGGAAATTATGTGTCACTTGTCAAATCATAACAAGGAGACTTTGCCCTCTGCAGGCTGGAGGGTCATTTTCTGAAGGGAATTGTGACGAGATTTGAATGAAACCTCTTCCTTGAGCCACTACTTCAGCTTCCTCAGCCACAGGTGGTGTGGTGGTAACAAGAAAAGGTAGGTACTGCCAACTGTGTTTTGAAGCCTTTTTGGTAGTTATGGCGAAGTGAAGCTTTCTGAAGCAGTGAAGCTGTCATTCCAATTGTATTGGAAAGTTCATTCATTCAAAGCTTCAAAGACTCTATGATGACCTCTGCTGGTAAAAACTTTGAGTTGCAGTATGTTTCACATAGCCTACGTTTAGGCCTACTCTTTCTCTGTGGGTTGAAGGTGAGTATAAAGAATTGAACCAATATTAATTAAATAAATACATGGTTTCCTGTACTACTTTTTGTGAATCTTTAAAGTTTTTGGAGTTTTGCCTTTTCTGTTTTGCAAGAGTTTTGAACTTTTGCTGCCAGTTCCTGCTTCCTGTTACTAAAAAGACTTTGACAGTATTAAGCTGCTTTTGGGTCCAATTCTCTGCATCTTGAGAATGGTGGCTGGTCACTTATTCAGTAATGTGGCCATTTTAGTATCAAGAACATATGCCAAAGTATTGGGCTTAAAGAACGTTTCCCATACTTACATGATCTAGAAGGGTATTCTCATTTTCTTGCTCATGCTCAAAGAACTTGTCAAGGCCATGAGCTTTAAAGATGCGTTCAGACTCGTCTGAGAAGAGAACAGCATCTCCATCAAATGCTACTCTCAGCTGTGTCTCTGACACCTCAATCTGCTTTTGTGGCATGAACATAGTGGCAGCTGCAATGCCTGTAACAATAAACACAACAGTGCATTAACATAAGTTATAATAATAATAATAATAATAACATAAACATTAATTGGTCAACTTATTAATATATTTGATGTCAACTGTGGATCTACAAAGACATACGCCTACCCAACTCCCTTGTCATGTAGACAACATGGATGGGTCAACAGTGCCTGAGTGAGAAAGTTCTAACATGAAATGCAACCCATGCATGCTGTACCGTATACCTGACAATGAAATATTTGTCAAACAACACTGTGGCCTGATTGGATCTGAGTATTTAATCAGATTACAGCAACAGTGGACTGTATATTGAGCATGTGGCCTTGACTATGTTTACATAAATCCTGCATGTTGGCAAGCGTTCTACAGACACTGGGGAGGTGGGAGAAACATCTGAGGAGTGCCAAACATCTCTACAGTTCTTCACTGCATGGGGTGGGTGGTGGAACAGAAACAGCTGCAGAGGAAGGAATCCTTTTGGAAAAGGCACTTTGAGAGGCCACCTTAACCCAGTCCCAACCACAGCTCATGAATCGCCAAACATTGAATTTATCTATGAAAAAAAAAATAAAAGCAGAGATATACCACCGAATTGGCTGTGTCTAAAGTGATCAACTTGGAGGCAGCACAATTACTGTCTTTTTACTTGTTTCAATGTTTCAAGCAACATTAAATCTCAAGGAATATTCCCAGACTTTCGACTTTTAATGAATATTGTAGAATGAGACAACACAACTGTGTTCAACCGCAAGGGATGCGATTTAGCATTAGTGCCAAAATGAGTTTACCTTAATTTCAGTTGGAATGTCCTTACTGAGTGTGATGCGAAGCAGTGTTTTGTGACACTAGTGCAACATTTTGAAAGCACTTTTGTTGATCATCCTGTTTCTATTTTTATTTTTGTCAGTCATGTAACAAAGTGTTCATGGAGAAGAGTCAACTAGTTAAAATTAGGAGGTTCAGGGTTCATAACATAACAATAAGGCAAATAATAATCGTTTCATTGTGTCCAGAAAGCGTCAAATTGATATCAAAAGTGCTTGCAATGAAGACACAGTGTAACATGTTACATAATTCTAAATAAACTTATGAGATGAAATCCCAGCCCTGAAGTAAACTGAAAGGTTCCTCTAAAGCAAACTGACTCACATTGTAAACATACTCATAAATGCATTATAATAAAAGCTTAGAACAGGGGCATACCCCATAGCCCAATCATATTCTGGGTGGGCCCAGAAAAAAATCAGGTGGGCCTAGCCCAAAATACATAGGTTATTTTTATTGCTAAAAGAGTCAACCAAACTTATAGAGCCTTCTGATTGTGTGGGCCTGATTGACAACTGGGTGGGCAAAGGCACACCCCAGCCCACCCATGCCTACGCCTATGGTTTAGGAGATGAATGGTTGTTCTTTTGCCGCAATCAATGTTCAACAGGAGATTGTAATTAGGTTATGGCTAAATGCAGTCTTTGGATGGAAAGAGCTGCTGTTCGAGTACATCTACGTAGCAAGATTACCAGCGCTGCTGAATGAAAAAAAGCGAATGCTTGGAACACTCCTGCTTAACCCATTGACTGTATATACAGTCAATGGCTTAACCATACAAATTTATGTCAGGAGGTCACTTCCATTTGTTCCTGGCCACACGACTCTGTTGATACTAATACTCTACCTGCATGTGCACAAGGATGGTCAGGTGCCTTAAAGCTCAATCTCTGGCAGTCAAAAGGACATACATGCCCAGCTCACTTCACAGACATACCCCACACTTCCTTACCTACATGCAGACACATCTCAGAAAGAGACTCACCCTCAGCCAAGGCCTCCTTAACCTTTTCAGCATCTGCTGACAGATACAGATTGGTGTGCCATGCCTTGAGGTAGCCAATGGGGCTGCTGCCCCCTGTCATGCAGAAACGTTCAATGAACAGGTCTGAAAGACAAAGTGTCAGTCAAGTAACTCAGCGTATTTTTACTAAAGCTCAGAGTGATTCAGAAACAGGAGTTAGTTTTATCTTTTTTGGATTCAATTAAAAGTGGTCCAGCTTCATTTTAATGTAACTTAGGGTGTGCATTGTGGGCTGGCAGTGGTACAGCACATTACAGTAGTTTGCCTCTGACATAATAAAAGCATGAATTTATATGAAGTTATATATTTGAGTCTTTTATGAGTGTGCAAAGCAAAATACTGAGTACACAAAAATATATTTTACAAGCAAACAACTTATATTTTGAAAAAAAATAAAGGCATGCGGACAAAAATTGATTTTGATTCTCAAAAAGTGTCTTTCTCCGTGCTCTGGCAGACTTGCTTGCTATGCCCCTTTCCCTCAGTCTGCCCAGAACACACTCTTGTGTCATACAATCAGCAGGACAACCTCTGAAAACACCCCAAGTACCATGGAATTTGGCTTCTGATCACCTGCATTAAAACTTGACACATTAAATCTACACAGTGTTCTTAGCATGTGCACCATGTGCTATTTCGCACCATGTGAAATTTTGTCATGGGGGCAGTGCTCCCCCTCAAAGCTAGAAGTCCAGAAAAAGGTTTTATTGAATAACTCGCCAACCATTTCACCTCAGACAGATCATTTACTTTGGTATGTCGGTGGCGCAAAGGCATATCAATGCAGCCTATAAACGGTCATTTGTAGCATAGCTAGTGAAATGGGTAAATGGAAAAAGATGGAATTTTGAACTAGCAATATCTTGGACCAAGAAGGTGGGAACTGCACAAAATTTGTCATGTACAATAATCAAGATAGCCTCTGGAAGTATGCCTAGTACAGTGACATTTCATGGATAGGAGACACTGTAATTACATTTTTCAACAGTACTACGTAATGTCTAATGGATTCCTCTTTTTAAGTAACAACTACAACACTGATACTAAATAAATAAAAATGAATTGAATCGAGAATTAAGAAAATAATTTTTATCCAGTGTAGCCCTATTAACAGATAACACTGTAATACTGCACAAATCAGAAATGATAGCAGTTTTAAAAGAAATAGCAAGATATACAAGTGTTTCTTACAAAGAGGGATTACTTTACACCAGGTTATGAGCAAGACGTTAAGGTCATAACTAATCATTCTGCTTACCTCACACCTCACATAAATGCATATCCAATTTTCCTATCTCAGATGTTGTGTTCCCTGGGCAGCTGAACTACAACCTTGAATTGAACTATGATGAGAGCTAACAGAAATTAGTTAGCTGAGTGGCAACAAAGTGATACTTGTGGGAAAGTGTGTTCTGCTGCAGTTTCAGATGTTGACTCTCCACAGGGAGACTCTATACAGTCTGTGTTCATGAGGGAGTTCATGTGAGAAAGTATGTGGGGGTGTCACCTCATCAAAGACACAGAAGGTGAAGTTGTTAACTGGTATCAGTGTCAACCCAGCAGTACCCCACATGGTTTACAGTTCACAGCCACCCATAGAAGAGGGGTGTTGACTATAACAGAGAATGGCAGTTGGAGGTGGCTGCAAACATAGAATAATGACACTATTAAACTCATCAATTAGACTACTCATCACATCATGTTTTCATTCGGCTAGAAAAAGGGATCTTAGGGTTACCAACAAAGGCTTAAATTCCTCTCATCCCATACATGAAAAACACACAGTGCCGTAGCTCCGCACACGCACATTACACACAGTATAAGTACAGGCACCAAGTCCTTGGGGGGGCACCACCAAAAAAACAGGCTCGTGAAAAAATCATCACAATAAGCTACGTACGATATATATATATATATAATATATGTTAAAAAAAAAATAAATAAATAAAAAATATATATATATATAAGTAGAGTATGTCATGGTTCGATGTAGACCTTTTTACCTACCACGTGAGTTCGCTGGAGTGTTTCTGACAGTTGTGTATATCCCACCTCTTGCTGACTGTACTGTTGCACTGACTGAGCTGTACGAGGTTATCGACAAATATGAAAGCCAGTACCCGGAAGCGGCCTTTGTGGTTGCAGGGGACTTTAACAGAGCAAATATGAAGAAAATGGGTGCATACAGAGCCCGCCCACGTCCGGCTTTTGGCAAATCAGATCACGCCTCAGTGTTTTTACTCCCTGCCTGTAGGCAGAAGCTAAAATCTGAACCACCGGTTTTTCGCTCTGTACAGCGCTGGACGGACAAATCTGATGCCGTCCTGCGCGACTGTTTCAGCACAACAGACTGGGATATGTTCTGCTCGGCCTCTGCTGACATCAACGAATATACAGAGAGCGTCACTGACTACATCTCCAACTGCATAGATGAAGTTGTGCCAAGAATGACTTTTAAAAGTTTTCCCAACCAAAAACCATGGATGAATGGGGAGGTTTGCGCAGCCTTAAGATCTCGGTCAGCAGCCTTTCAGTCTGGTAATGTTGTAGAATATAAAAGAACACGATATGAGCTCAGAAAAACCATCAAGTCGGCTAAGAGGCAATATAGAAGGAAAATAGAAAACTATTACAGGGACTCAGATAGCAGGAATATGTGGAAGGGATTAAGGATCATCACTGACAACAAAGATAGAAACACCTGTTCAGATCAAGGCTCTGCTTCTCTTGCTGAGGAGCTGAACTCCTTCTATGCCCGGTTTGAGTCCAACATCAAGTCTGAAGTTCTGCTAGAGAGTGATTGCTGCCCCATCCAGCTATCTGTGTTGGACGTTTACACATCTTTCAGGAAAGTGAATGTTCACAAGGCTCCTGGACCTGATAACATCCCAGGTCGTGTGCTCAAAGTCTGCGCATCTGAATTAGCTGATGTCTTCACAGATATTTTTAACCTCTCCTTACAGCAGTCTGTTGTCCCTGCATGCTTCAAAAGGACTACCATCATCCCAGTCCCTAAAAAATCTACAGTGAGTTGCCTAAATGATTACCGACCAGTAGCTCTTACACCTGTAGCCATGAAGTGCTTTGAGAGGCTAATCAAGGTGCATATGACATCTTCTCTACCTGCTGCACTTGACCCACTTCAGTTCGCCTACAGGTCAAACAGATCAACTGATGACGCCATTGCCCTTGCACTAAACACCGCTCTTACCCATCTTCACCACAGCCACACCTATGTGAGGATGCTCTTTATCGACTACAGCTCTGCCTTCAACACAATTATCCCATCCAGGCTAGTGTTAAAGTTGCAATCTCTAAACCTCAATCCTTCACTCTGCAGCTGGATCCTAAACTTCCTCACCGATAGGCCTCAAGCAGTACGACTGGGCAAGTTCACCTCCTCAACACTATGCCTCAGCACCGGCGTGCCCCAGGGATGTGTGCTCAGCCCTCTACTCTATTCCCTCTTCACACATGACTGCACAGCCAACCACAATTCCAGTACCATCATTAAATTTGCTGATGACACCACAGTTATTGGCTGCATCACAAATGGAGAGGAGTCTGCCTACAGGGCTGAGGTGGCCGCATTGTCAACCTGGTGTGTGGATAACAACCTACTCCTGAATGTCAACAAAACAAAGGAGCTGATTGTGGACTTCCGAAGGACCCAACAAAAGTCACACCAGCCAATTTACAGCGTTGATACTGCAGTGGAGAGGGTTAAGACTTTTAAATTCTTTGGAGTCAACATCAATGAAGATCTAAGCTGGTCTCATCACATCAACTGCATCACTAAGACGGCAAGACAACGATTGTTTTTTCTGAGGCGGCTGCACAGCTATGGTATGGAGAGCAGGATACTGGCCAACTTCTACCGCTGTACAATAGAAAGTATACTAACTGGTAACTTTACAGCCTGGTTTTATTTCAGATGATATTTTTTTTCAAGCACTCGTGAGACCATAGGCGCCCTTTACAAAATGGCGCCCAGGGCGGCTGCCCCACTCAACCCCGTCAAGAACTGCTACTGCAGATAAGGTACCATCACTGTAAAATTTTAAACAAATATACGATTCTTCATTTTGCTATTTTTATTGTTTTCCATTCTGTAAAACTAGTTTTCAAATGTTTAAACAGTCTTGCTCCTCTGCAGTCTTACAACAAGATCACAAAACAGAACCACCAGAGCAGTGTCAAGTGGCAACTGTAGAATCCCATTCTGCAAAGCATCTTTTGCTCAGACAACCTTTTTAGTCAAGGGTGCAAAATTCTTGAATTCTTTACCTGATCATCACTTTCAAAAAGCTCCCCAGATTCTGGATAATTCAACAACAATCCTGTAATCATATATAGTTTGTATCCCAGATATAGAACTATATACAGTATGTATATATACACATATAGACATATTTCATGGTCCATCATATGTATGATGATCCACGTAGTACTGCCTATAAAAGGTTCCAGGTAGGACCAAATTTGAATATTGGGGTATGTTATCAGTGTTTAGGTTTCAGAATTCTGAGATCAAAGGTGCTGTATGTCTGTACCATAGACTGCATATAAGAGAACTGGACAAACCCACTGTCACGTCATGCACAGACTTTCCCACAGACCTGATAAGGCTTAAATTGAAGGTTCCAGCGCACCCATTTTTAGCAGTTCATTCTACTGATGTCAATGTTAATTATCTCGGGATTAAAATAATGATTTTAAAAAAAAACACCCCAACCTCCCTCAGAGTTTTCATGGACCCGAAAACTACCGAAAACTACCGAAACATACCAAAACGGTTTTTGTAACTAGACTGTAAATATGTTTATTTATGCTGTGAAATGTACTTTTTAACATGGGAGTCTATAAGAAATTGCTCGCTTCTGCAGCCGGCCCCAATGGACGAATGAAAGTGGTATTGCACCTTTAGAACTTTCATTGCAGCCAGATTTATGTGTATGAGTGTGAGCGTGTGTTCCATTAATGCTGTTGATACAGGTGTGTGTGTACTTACTGTGGTAATTGATGGTATTGATGAGCCTAACTCCAACATGAGCATGGTTATAGGTGACCAGGACAATGTCAAAGAGCTCCTCACTATCAGGGTAGAGCTCTCGTAGCTGAGCATTCACTGCCTCCAGAGCCTACAGAGACACAGAATGTAATACAGTTAGAAGGGGGCAGAAAAACCACCAATGCTTACATTAATAAGTAGAAAGGGGTTGGGTAAGGAGTGCTGACAGTACAAGGAGTGCTGACAGTACAAAGACTAGACAGGAGGGGAGGTCACAACCAATAATGTCTGAGGCCTTGCTAACAACCTCTCTAATTTCCTTTTGGTAAGACTGTCTAAACTGCCATACCAAACAATGATGGATGATGTGATGACATTTTCTATGATTGCTTAATAGAAATGCACTGACATGAAACGCCTTCAGTTGTGTGAAGAGTGTAGTCTTTGTTGTGCCTTTTAAATGAAGTGACTGGTGTACTTCCCATTTTACTAATGTACGAGCCAAGGAAGGATTAATTGATGTATGGGAAACAGGTGTTTCTACTTTTCCCTGTGCATCTAAATTTTTTTCTGCCATGAAAGTCAATGGTAACCTATATAACGGTATGATACAAACTTTTGAAATGTTTTATTAAATAAATTAAGGATAGTCCCCTGCTTATTTCCAGCAGGTTTTATGTTTTATTTTATTTTTTGGAGATAATAGAGAAATATGCATTTGCAATATGACAATATCACAGTTGAACACCTTGTTTACTCAGCTACCACCTTTGGAAAAGTGTGAATTGATATGCAGTAAATTAAAGCAGGGTGCGAAAAATAGATGAATGTAGTACAGATACAACTTTGCAGAAACTCACAAGAAAATAATCTATTCTAATATATTCTAAAGTAGTAATAATAGTTGTAGTGTGTTGTTTGTTTTTTCAGTTGCTTTTTACTCATACTTAACCTTATACATAGTTTGAATTACATATTGATAAATATTTTTTATCTTATAACTTTATTTTCTGTAAAGCCCTGATAGTTTAACCTGCCCACCTGCTAGACCTTCTTACACATCCTATGTGTACATAGCATCACAATTAAAAAAAAAAAGATTGATTGATTGGTGCAGCATCAGGTTTGATTTAGCTATGGTGACTACATTTCCCAAATCTAAAACCGGTGCACTGTGTATGTGCCTGTAATGCATGTGTAAACACATCCATTGAATATGGTGATTAATAATTTTGCACACATACTGCTCACAGCATAAATACAGTAGGGTATCTCAGAGAATAATCCTATATGTTCCTGTTATCTACATGTAGAAGTAGCCCACAGGGAACAGGACATTGTTAAGGTTGCCTGGGCAACTGCCCACCTGCCCTCTTTGACTCTTGCTGCCCCTATGAGAAAAATAAATAAATGAATAAATAACATTTTCATTCCTTCATTCCGTCTTCTCCCCATTCCTACCCATTTTTCCTGTAAAGGAAGCAAGGAAGGAATGACTTATAGCAACAATATACTAGTGCTTCTGGTGGGCCTTATCATAATAATAATGAGTGGTAACCATTTTGTATTGCCCTCATGAATGTCTTAAACGCATAGGCAACAATTAGTAGCCAGTAAGTACAATAATAAAAAATGTAGCTGCATCCCCTTTGAGTGCCTCGGATTGCTTGTTTCTCTGAAATATTTTGAATCCCTGAGCAGAAGAGCACCAGAGGAACTTTCACACCCAAGCAGCACTCCAAGCAAATTGTTTGTTTTATCTAGTGCCTAGTTCATCTAGCTGGCAGAACAGTTGTGTGAATAAAAAGCAACTGGTTTAGCACCTCAAAAATCTTTAGAGAATTAAGAGTTTGTCTTAGGCACTGTCATGTGGCAGCTGCTAGTGACAAATTCCTTAAAATGATACCGATATAAAGAGGCATTGCAACAGTTTGTGCAAGGATAAACTGCACTGTAACATTGACTGCAAAGATTTTGCAGAACACTGATTGACTGACACACGCTCCTCCATGTTGAATGGCTAAAAGCTTTATTAGGCTATAATAAGAACACGCTGGATATGCGATCGATGTGTACACTTTCATAGTGTTTGGTGTAAAGCAGGGCATATTAGTGTCCCTGACGGTTGTTTTGGGAGTCGGGACATGCAACTTGTAATCATCATGTTACAACAATGTTTAACTAGCATTAAAATATTCATTTTAATTATTTATGTATATACAATACTAATATACAGCTAGAAGTAGCCTACATTGTTTCATTGTTTTTATGCAACATCAAGGGTATTACTCTTTTCAGTTCAATGTTGGCAGAATTAGAAATCAAAATTGCTGTTAGAGCATTGAACTTCTGTTGTTTTTTACAATTTCAATGCATTGATTTTCTTAGTTTTAAAAAAAGAGCATCATGCATTGGATGCATTGGATGATTTACACAATAGGCATGAGGATTTGCAGTGTCTAAAAATTCAAGAATAGAAAGGGTGCATTTTTGATGGCTGTAATGGCAGTTGTGCTGAATGCAAATATGTGTGTGTTTGTGTGTGTGTGTGTGTGTGTGTGTGTGTAAAATGCCAACGCTAATGACAAGGAATAAGAAAGCCTACAGCGCAGCTTTACATGTGTTACGTTAGGTTATACCCATATGTGTATCTTTAAGAGAGATGGCAATAGAAGGGGAGTGTGTGTGTATGTGTGTGTGTGTGTTCCTGTTTGTAGCACACGCACTGCCTGTGAGTGTGGGTGTGTGTGGGTGACCTTGACAAATGGGAAAGCAGGCCCAGGGGCAAATGGCTCATTTTCGTGCTCCACTTGAAATCGCAGATACTCTTCAATTCCCATCTGGTCAAACACCTTTTGCTCTTTCTCTGTGCGGAAGAGCACCCGTGATGAGACAGCAATAGTCACTGCATTCTCTGGTTTGGGCTAAATGGGTAGGGAATTAAGTATAGAATGAAAATGGAAATAACATTACACAACAGGACAATATTATAATAAATCCCTAAAATGAGTTAAAATTGCTTTGTCATGTTAAGTATAGAATTAGTACACCTCCACCTCAAAATGCACTACATTCTTATGATCTTTGCTATACCCTCTCTAAACCCCAATTTGGAGACAGTGTATATAAACACAATGACATGGCAAATCTGGCCTACCTACCTTGTTTTGCTCAAAATTGTGCCAAATATACCTCTGTGGGATCAATGCAAAAGGTTTCAATTGCAAAAAAGTTTCAGATCAAAATATCAAGCGGCCCTTTAAACTTTGGTACTCTTGTCAATTTACACTTGCTCTTTAAGAATCCTCTGTTCGAATTGGGCTAGCCATTGTTGATTGAAAGTTGCAGGCCTATGTCTTGTACAGAAATTAAGTTATGGCCTCCAAAAATCATTAAAAATGAATGTAGCGATTAGCGGAAGCGAAAAAGGGTCATGGCCCTTAAAATTTAAAAGGCCATAAAATCTAAACCGCTTGATATTTTGATCTGAAACATAGGATTTTTTCATTGCTCCCATAGAGATAACTGAGATGGCACCCATGGAACCTTTCTTAATATTGGTTGAGCTGGCATTGAATGACCCATATTGTATTTTTGATAAGTAGACATAATTGGGAAAACTGTGAATGGTAATAATTATATTTTAGGTTTTGCAGCTGTTCTGTGTAATGTTTCGGTACTAGATTGGTGAGACTGTAGCTGGATGCAGTCCTTGTTAAAAGCTATATAAAGTCCTGGTTGCAAGACACTCACTCACTGCTTGCCTTTGTGAAAAATCCTGGCATGAGTGTGTCTGGTGTACGAGGTACTTCCACGTAATTGTATGTATATCCTACCCATTTGCTAAAACAGTGTGTTACAGCCAGGTTTGGAGGCATTCATGCAGATCTGGCTCAGATCATTACCAATAGCTGCCCTCTTTCCCATGCTATTGCCTTGCTAAGATTTTTTGTGGATACATGAACAACTGTATGTTTAGAGGATATATTTGGGGTTACCTTCAGCACAAACATCTTTACTGACACAGCATGCCAGTCAGCTCACTTTAGTGTTGTATAATAGTATGTAATTGAAATATTCCCATGTGTAATCATAAATGTAGGTCAATAGAATGTACTTAATAGTATGTCACCATGGTTTTCCTAATAATTTACACATATTAACATTAGACATCTGTGTAGATAACTAATACACATAATAAAGAAAAATTGTAAACACGAGTCAGAAGCTTGAAAACCTAAACCCTAAAACCTAAAACCCAAACCCAAATCTCAGCAGCGAAACATTTTGGGTGGAGATAGGGTAAGCATGCATTTGGAATAAAATCTGATGTGGTACCTAAACATGAACCTAAACATGAGGTGTATGTGCTGTATGTGCAGTCTGACACATTCTCAAACTACATCCCTGCACCTACAGCCCCTGCTCAACTTTCCCCTTCATCCCCAAAGGGCGCATGGTCTGAGGGGATTGCCAGACATGTGACAGACACATGTAAGCTGAGAGCTCAGGAGATGGTGACAAGCCACAGCTCCTCCCACAGACCAATATGTTGGTGGGGGGGTCAGTGTGACATGCTGTACGGAGCAAGGCAGCAGGGGGGGGGGGGGGGTGTCTGGCAAAGAGAACAAGAGTTTATTTTTTTTCAATGAGCAGAAATAATTTTGGAGAATTTCAAAAGAGGGTAGAGAAGTTGGGTAAGGACACATTTACTTTACAATAAATATTTACCAAAAGTTATTATTTGTTATATGTATTTTATTCTTCACATAAATGTCTATGGTGTCTTCTGATCTGTTACAATAATTTGCTCTGCTTTTTTGTCTTCTGTCTATTGTTTTGTGTGCTGATTTAGCCTAAACCCAAGTAAATGGATGTCATCTACTGATTCTATGTCAAATCCACAAGCAGCTGGCTTCCTGATTTAATAGCTGTTGTTCATAATTTAGGCATGTACTTTGTAGCAAATCTTATCCGATCTCATCTTGACTTCGCGTGAAGCCAACTATCAGGCCAAGTCAAACCAGACCATTTACCAACACCAACACCTGCCCACTCCTACATTGACATTCGAGAGACAGAAATGTTTTCATAATTACACATGGGCATCATCATAAGATGTTGAAGTCATTCATGATGGAGATTTAAAACGTAAAACCCTTTTGCTACACACAACACAGAGGCGGTGCAATGGAGGGTATACACACATGAATGCTGTTTACACACCTTTTTAACCTTTCTACACACAATATTTTCTCACGGTTTAAATATGGCAAATACTGTGGGTAGTTTACCTACTACCACATCTAAGCTAACAAATCTTCAGTCGTCAAAATCATAGTCATGAAAATAATACTACATGCAACTTTAAATGCTTATTTTCACTCTGATACACTGTGGCACCGCACATGGTCTTTGTCATGTCATAAACCTCTACTCAGGCTCCGTCTGAAATACACTGTCATTGGCCCGCTCTGTTGTCATTGGTTATAGAAGTAAGCCCCCCACAAGGTGATGTCACCTTGTACCAGAGATAAAGTGAAAACAGTGGCTGGACATGCAATAAGACATTTCTACACATGTAAAAGAAGTCACCCCCTTTTAAATCCAGGTGAGATGGAACAGATGACAAATAGATAGCCTAAGGCTAAACTTGGTGTTTTACATGTTTTTTAATAGCACACCATCTCATCTAAATAAAGTGAAACAGAGATTCGTGGATACATAAAATGTGCCCTTTGTCAGTAAAGATACATTACATTGAGCTTAAAGATTAGTTATTGTGTATTTTTTGAGATACTTACAAAAAAGATGCCACCCTCCACCTTCCTGGCACGTCTCACTGGACCCTTGAATGATTTACAGTGTAGATCAGTTTCAAATGAAGGTGACAAAAAGGATATTGAACTGGTTACCTACCTGGGTTAAAATTATCCCAAAATGTGTCATTTCTCATTTATTAAATACAATCCTAAAACAATTATTTATGATACCAAATGAGAAATCATGCATTTAGGGAGAATTTTTAACTCAGGAAGACTACCATTTCATGAGATCAAAGTGATTGCCATCATAATGAACTAGAATATATAATGACACCAGTATAATGACAGCAAACTTACAGCTCTGCATTTCTAGTTTATGAGCAAGAACATTTGTTTTGAAACAGGTCTGTGACACTGACTGAAAGCTTGAATGCCATATTACAAGCCCTCACATCCAATCTATGAGACTGACGAATTCTGTCCATCTTTCAGTCCAACTCAGAAGCACACAAATGGAAATTAAATATTTAAATAACACTTGGGGTTATGTATTCGACAAAAAAGTCTACGTAAAGCTAGATGTTTGTATATTTTATGTTTTTCAAGGCAGCCATCATTTGCTGTGATGACCACATTTCACACTCTTGGCATTTCATCAGCCACTTCATGTAGACCCTCAGAATGGTTTTCCAGCAGTCCGGAAGCAGTTCCTATACATGTTGAGCACTTGTTGTGTACTTTTGTATTCCCTCACGCAATTTGAGAAGCATTCCAGTTGACTATGTGATGAAGCTGGCTATGCTGATGTCAGATGGAATTCATGACACATCCTTTGTTTTCTTCTGTTAAAACCTAAATATCTGTCATTTGAAAAGACCTGGAAGCCCAGAAAGCTTGAGTTAACAAGAAGTGGTCCGTGTTAGCCTGCTGACTTAAAAAATATATAATTAGTTTAGTAGAGCAAGTATTTTGTTTAAAGGAGAGTCAGTGATACAGACAAAGGGTTTTTGATACTTCACATTGGCCATGAGCCCTCATGTCTGTGTTTGTAAATAAAGAGTCGACTGGAGTTGTTTACAGTATAATCTGCCTCCATTTTTTACCATTCAGTGGGCTGACCTCTTGGGGAAAAACTTAAATTGGATTGCATTAACAATTCAGAGAAAACATACCTGAAAGGTTTAATAGGCTGTCCTTTCTGTATTATTAATTAAACAAAAGGAAATAAGTGAAGTGGTGTCATGGGTGTTGGGGAGTAAGAGAGCAGAGAATGAAATATCAGGCAGTGTAAATAGAAGTGGGTGCCCATGCATGTGGTGAGAGGTTATTTTAGGAGCGGGAAAAGGCCATCAACAGTTGGAGTGAGTTCAAAACACAAGGAACATGATGAAGAGAGGAGCCTACATAGCATGACACTAAACAGCAGTGTTCAACACGACCTGTGACATTCCTGAAACCTTTAGTCTCTGAGATTCTATAGAATCTCTGTGTAAGCATAAAGCAAAGCTATCTGTCTTAATTTAAAGAGCAATGTTAAGTATTGCTCCAGGCTCATAGAAATACCTTCAAATGTTTCTAACATGAAATTCAGAGTTGGGTGCATCTACATGTGACTCAATTGCCGTTTTAGCTTACTGAAAATGATACGTTAGTTCAAAGTATATTTTGAATGACTGCAAACAAATATTTGTGCATATAATTGCTATAGTTTGTTGTTCAGATGCCAACAATTTATAGTTTTCCAATACAGTATTTCAGCCTGAAGACAGCTGTGTTACCACACATTAGAAAAGGAAATTTCAGTAGTTATATGAATTAGAACATTTTCTCGACCTCCTCTCTACCCTGTATCTAGTGCTTTACAGGCAGTGGAGGTGCCCATCGGAGTATCAGCCATTTAATATGGGACGTTTTCATTTAAATCTGCATTAGGAGTTGCAAAATCTTCTTATGAAGTTTTTCTGCGAAGATTTTCTGCCCATCTTTAAGCAGAAACATATAGCACAATATTTGTTAACGGTTGATTATATTTTATCAGTCAAAGATACAAGGATACAAGGATATTTATTTGTCGCATGCATAGACATACTGATTAGTAGGACATGCAGTGAAACTGTTCATTGTGAGTGTAGACTGTGGGTAAAGACAAGATAGTCAAAAGAGCAGTGGGACAAAGACCAGCAGCAAGTGGATACATAGATTGATGTATCATAAGCTAACACAGATGAAGCCAATACAGTAGGCAGATGTTAAAACACACACAGACACAAGGGGTGGAAATTAGTTTTACAAAATGCGAACCTTGACCAGCCAGTGACAAATAAATGGTTAAGTTTTTTCAATGTCTAGCAGCCACTTTCATATTTTACCAGCATCTGGCTGGTGCCAGTTTCCATCCCTGACACACACACACACACACACACACACACACACACACACACACACACACACACAGGTGAGACTGACAGGCAGCAACACTATGGAGGAGAATCAATACACAAGCACTCACTGATCTGGGTAATTTGGTGGAACCCATGGGGTCATAAACATCCTTACTGCGATCCCATGATGCTTTGCTGTTGCCATTGGTTGCAGTGGGGGTTGGGGCTGTGGGCTCCTGGCCTGTCCTGGCCTGCACAGTGTCCAAGCTCATCCTACCCAGCTATGTTCATTCAGCAGAGCTCCTCCTTGGTGCCACTACACAGACACCCATCGACACACACAAGCACCTTCACTGGGACAGAGAGGGATCCTGTTATGCCCAGCAAGGTCCTGTCAAAGATCTTTTGCTTAGTCCCTGGTGATTGTACTCCTACTCTGTCACACTCCTTCTGATTGAGTTGGGTGACTTCCAAGTGTGCCAAACACGGTTTGGTCCACTGCCTCTGGTTACTCTGTGTCCCTGAAGTACTGAATCCTCTCCTCTGCTTCTCTGCGCTCTCTGCAGTATGCTGCCTCTGATGACGCTGTGTCGATTTGTTCCCCCTCCCCCTTCATCGTAATCCCTCCCTCCCTCTCCCTCTCCCTCTCTCTCTCTCACAGCTCTCTACGCTGCTTTCTATCACTGCCTGTGTCATTCACTCATTTGCTTTATCGTCTGTTGCTTTATCTGTGTTATTTTGGTTTGTGCATGCAGACAGCTTGATGGTGACATCACTAACCCCAAGAATGGATTCTTGGTTACATGTGGCCTCCAAGACTCAGGAACATAATGCCAGTAATAACACTGTGTCTGGACAACTGATGACCTTCCCTTTATTAATTTACACCTGACTTCAAAACTACGCCATGTTTTAATTATGCACACAAACTCTGGAGGTGTTGTGGTTACACTCATCCAGGGTAATAGTGATGTGTTTAATTGTGTTTATCTCTTTGAGCTGTTTTATAGAAGCAGAATTCAGACATCCTGGACAACAAGACTAGACAATTAATGCTGGAAGGGGGTACAGGGGGTACTTACGGTACACCTTATTTTAAAAAAAAGCCATGACACAGTTCTGCTTGTGCCTTTTGAAATAAATGAAATGTTTCTAAATTTTCACATGGACCTTCATACCTTTTTAACCACAACTACTGTGTGTGTGTGTGTGTGTGTGTGTGCTGTGTCTGTGTGTCAGCACACTGGGTGCCCATGGAGACCACAAAGGCGAGTACAGTGTCTGTGTATGTGTGTGCGCGAGAAAGGGGGCAGGGGGCTCCTTTAATTTAGTTTGTGTGTGTGTGTGTTGGATCTGATATGGCCTCAGTTCAGATTTTTTGCAAAGTGGATCTGACTACCCAGAGACTCCATGGCAGGATGGGCCTTTGTAAGCCAGGAATCAAAAGTTTGTTTATGTTTGCAGTTTATGTTTTGTGACAACCTCCGTATTAAGACCAGCCCAGGGGCCAGCTGGTTGAGCTTTGCTGCCTCGGCAGGCGAGTGGCCTATTACAGTGGGCCTTTTGGAGGACCTGCCCATTTCGCCTCTCCTCGTCTGTGACTAGCCTGGCTTTGGAGCCCTCTGCAGGACCACCCTACAGCAACAACGTCAGGAGCCTCCATGTCATCGCCAAGGAAGGTTAAGGAGGAACCAGAGGGCCAACCCCCGAGTCCCAGTCATGGTAGCTGAGGAAGCAGAGTCTGCCGACGCAGATAAAGAAGGTAAGAGCCGCCACCTTCACACTGACCCTTTCTCTGATGTATGTAGACATGTATCCTGGCTTGGTATCTTCAGTAAACCAGAAACAGGAAGATGGACTAAAGCACTGCTGGGGGCAAGAAGCTGTGGTTAAAGGGGAACAACGTGTGAGAGGGTGGCTCCCTACACAGTACTTTCTGATCCTAAATGGCCTTGTTTATTATAGCAGGGAGAAGGGGTGAGCAGTGAGACCTACTAGCAGTGCCCCAGAGCCACAGACACCATCTTAAACCTAGCCCACATGCATCCACTGACAGCATGCCTCTGAACAATTGGTTCCACTGGCCAGTCCTGTCAGCTGAAGTCAGGACCTTCTGTCAGCAATACATGCCTGCCAGAGAACCTCACCTCAGGCTCCACCTCTGAGTCCCCTTGTCCCACTCCCCATCATTGATGCGCCCTTTGACCGTATCGGTATGGATCTGGTGGGACCACTTCCTAGGTCTGGACAAGGACATGAGTATACTCTGGTGATTTTGGATTATGCAACAGATTATCCTGAGGTAATCCTCCACACAGCTGCTTCCAAAACCATTGCCAAGGAACTTCTGTGTAGCTGTGTTGGGATCCCCCGGACATTTTCACTGACCTGGGAACCCCTGTTGTCTCTCGACTAATGGCTGACCTCTGTAAACTGCATCAGAATAAAGAGATGTCTCTTCCACCATTCCAGGGCATACAAACATCCTCCAACACAACATTATCACCAACCCAGAAGTGGAGGACATCAATAAAGAAGTGGAGAAGATGCTACAGCTTGGCGTCTCAAAGCCCTTAGTCCAGCCCCATCGTCCTGGTACCCAAGCCAGATGGAAGTTTTCAGTTCTTCAATGACTTTCAGTAAGCTAAATAAAGTCTCCCAGTTCGACAGGTACCCTAATGCTCAGGATACATTAACTAGACGAGCCCCTAGGGAAAGCAATGCGCATCTCAATATTAGGCTCGCCTTTCTCGAGGCCATCCAAAAGGCTGGTCTTACAGCTAATTCAACCAAGTGCCATCTTGGTGTGGCAGAGGCCCACTACCTTGGCTACCAGGTGGATGGGGTCTCCTGAAGCTGCAAGGAAAGAAGGTACAGGCAGTGGGAGATTTTCCCTGTCCCACCACCAAGACCCAGGGGAGAGCCTTTTTTAGGGCTTACTGGCTACTTTGAGAGTTGACCAGGAAGGGACATCCACAGAGAATCCAGTGGACGAAAGCAGTCCACCTTCCAGGACTTAAAAACATGTTTTAAAAAAATCTTTTAAATTCAGTTCTTATGCAACAGAGCCATTGTTTTCCATAACTTTAACCTTTACATTTTTTATTCTTCACTGTTCTCAGTTTTCTTGTCTATAACTCTCTGTCTCTGTTGTCACCTGAATTGTGTTACTTGAATCAGTCTATTAATAGAATAGTCTGTGTGGAACTTTCTATCTAGTATGGAACTTTCTTATTTGCTACCACCTTGGCCAGGACTCCCTGGAAGAAGAGATGTATGTGCGTAATATATGTATGTCATGCAATGTATCTCAACGGGACATTCCTGGTAAATAAAGGATAAATAAAAAAGACTGGCTGAGAATGTCTGATTTCAACTGGCCCTTCCACCTGCACACGGATGCATCAGAGACAGGACTCAGAGCTTTGTTATCACAGAGGAACACCGGTCACTTACCTATCCTAAAAAAAAAATTATCTCACAGAAGGACAGTATGCTGCTCTGGAGAAAGAGGCCCCGGAATTACGGAGTTGCGGTACTACCTGCTGTGATGGCATTTTACTATAGTGACGGACCATGCACTTCTGCAATAGATGGATATGGAGTAAGAACGCTGTATTTATGTTTGTATCCTATATTATGCACATAGAAATATGTGCATAATATAGTAGTGCTAAAAATAAATATTTTAACCTTATTAGCTCAGTCACACATTAAATTAATGATGGGTTTTTGTCCATCAGAATATGAATAAAAAGTTTTGACATAAAAAATTACAAATATGAAATGCAACTTTACGATAAGGCTTTCTTCATTACGAAAACAAATTTCCAAATGTGATTTTATTGTCAAACATATGTCACGACTTTACAGGCATTACTTGCAGATACATCGATTCCACAGACTGTGCATGCGTTCAGATTCTATTTAGCTGCAAGCCTGCACTACATTCTGTTAATTCTCTGAAAATAAAAAAAAAACTAACAGAAGGCATTAAAACGTGTACAGTACTGGGGTGGCTGTTGAAACAGTTTATGCCTATAGAAACTGATAACATCAGATAAGAAACTGCTGCTATCATTCTGCTGAATTTCAGTGTATGTGTAATTGTAGTATGCCAAGTTTATTTTCAACCTGGCTTTTATTAAAGAATGTTATTTGTCCTACCAAATGAGACATTCTACCTAGAGCTATATAATCTAAAGTTGTATAAACATATTACTTTATTAGACAAAGCAGTGTTTTCAGTTTCTGCCAGTGTCTCCTGTGGTCTGCCTTCCCCAAAAGGGTGAAAAGGACTCAGACATGTTAATCATGTTTTTCATAGGAATTCACACATGTATTCTCTGCAACTATTAAGGTTTGACCGCTGAAGAGATTCAGGAAACCATCTCATGGCTGAGATGAGATTTTCATCAGTAACATGCCTTAATGGTTGAGAATCTTAAAAAGGGACTTTTTGTGCGCTTACAGCAGGAAGATGAACAGGGAAGCATGAATGACCTAGGCTACTCACCACTCAAAAGCAGATATTTAATAGGTTAAAGGTGAATGGGACTTTACATCACTATAAAAGAAACACACAGTCACGCACATATTTAATTTTTTAACCTTTTACTTTGCCACTTACCGTTCACTGTTCACATTGCCTGTTCTTATTTTCTCCCTTATTGCCTATGTCTACTTTTAGTGTGTTATCTCTACACCCACACACACTTTTTTCTTACAATGTGTTTAATTGGCTCTGAACACTGCTACTGAAGTCATAACTCTAATAGTGTCCTCAAGGGGGCCTCCCTGTCAGTGCTAGGCACTTTGCCAGACTCGGACTGTACCATTCAGCAAACAGAGTGAGGGGGTGAAATGAGAAGATTATAAATAGTTCAGCAAAAAATATTGAACTAAATCACAACCATGTTTTATTCGCTAATTTAACAGACACAATTTTATTTTATTAACTACACAAGGTAATAATATCAATAACAATATTACTAGTGTTCTCAAAGTGTGTCAATGCTGAGCTCTTAGAATCACCCTAACTTCTTCTGCCTGGTGGCAACCCTGACCACACTCCCAATTATAGTCTCTCTCCCAGTTCAACATCTCCCTGTCTTTCTTCACTACTTCTGCATATCGCACTGCAGGAGGAGCACAATGGATGGGTCACTTTTGGCTGCCTCTTTGAACTCCTCCAGGGTGATCTCATCATCGTGATCTTTGTCCATCTTGCTAAAGATCTTTTCCACACGTTGTTGTGGAGTTAGTCCATCTTCACTCATTCGCATCATGGTCACTGTTCCGACCATCTTGTATATTGCCTGACGTGCAGAAGGATAGGAAAAAAGGAGGACACGTGCATTGTAAGCTTACACACATTCATATATAGTGCATACTTACAAACAAAGAGCAAAGATTTGTTGTTATTTTTTTCATAACATTTATTTATTCTACTTATACATGGTCTTACACAAGCCTACCCTGTAGGATTGTCACCTGGACAAAACTTATCACAACTTATCACAATTTCTTTCAGAATAATTAATTTCTACTTGAATACAAGTAATGGGTAAGCTAGTATGAACTGGCTTTTCCCTAGGTCTTTGTGAGAAAACGCAGGCCTCTGGTCAAACCATCTGACCTCATTTTGCAGTGTGCTTCACCAATATACAGTGCTGGGCAAATAAAGGAGACATGATTTAACATCCTTTGTGATTGCATTTTTCATATAACAAATACAAGTAGCCTAAAATAAGTATAAATATGTCAAAATAATTTTTTTACTTAAAAAAAAAAAAAAACTAATTTCAAAAACAGTCATTTCAGTAAGCTCTTGTAGTCTTTCACATAGTGATGCCAGGGGTAACAGATTATCTGTCAGTAATTATCTGGCCCTTATGCCGCCATGGTCTGTGGCACAGAAAGTAGCTTCTTAAAGACAGTAAAGCTGTTATTTAAATCGTTATGACCCAAGTGTGGTTCCTTTAGTAGGGGCTTTACAGGATAAGGGAATACACCTGTAAGAATACATGTGTATCAACACAGCAACATTTTTAAGGAGGCTAGTAGGATGCTTAAGAGCACTGTTGAATGCAGGAAAAATCTGAAGTGTTTCTGTTAGTTTGGAAAAAATGAAATATTCATAGCAGAGAAATTGAGAGACTCTTGTACAGACTTTTAGACTGATAAAATACAATACCTTTTTTGGTGGTAATTTTAGGAATGGTGCTTTACACATTTTGTAACCAAACTCATCAGTTGTTGCATTGCTGTTAAGGTTGTGAATTTGCCAGCGCACAATCACCACTTTCTGGCTGAGAAAACTGATGTGCTAGTCTGTGAAGTGAGCCATCTATTTTCAGTAACATTAGGACTCCATCCAAGCTCCCCATTCATTCCAATCAATTAAGAGGTTACAAACGTTTGAGTACATGTCTTTGTTATCAAGACAAATGGTCACAACAACATTGTTTTGATTTTGGGTTTTCTTTAGTGAATTTTGTAATAAACTATTGGTCATTTTAAAACCTTTCTGAATTTACTAAAGAAATGGTAAAACTGTCGACAAGTTATTTACCTCAATGATCTCAAGCATCTCCCGACGTGTGATTTTGCCATCACCATCCAGGTCGTACATGTTGAAGGCCCAGTTGAGTTTCTCCTCAAAACTTCCCCGTGAAGTGATAGACAAGGCACAAATGAACTCTCGAAAGTCAATTGTGCCATCACCATTCTTGTCAAAAGTCCGGAAGGCATGCTCGGCAAACTTAGAGGCATCACCATATGGAAAGAACTGATGGAAGAAAAATAAAAGAACAAATCATTTGGGGGGATGTCTACTAATAATATAAAATAATATAAACATTACTGTATTATTTGTAATGGTAATATACAACCCCAATTCCGATGAAGTTGGAACGTTATGTTAAATGTAAATAAAAAAGAAATGCTATAATTCCCAAATCATACAAGCAATATATGTGTTTGAGAAAAGTCTGAAGACAAAATATCAGTTATTGAAACTGGATTTTTTTATTGTTGTATGGGATTTATGCTCATTTCAAATTTTAGGCCAGCAACGTGTCTCAAAAAAGTTGGGACGATGTCAATAAAAGGCGGGATAAGTAAAACTAAAGGAAAAACAATGGAAGACACTTCACAGTTAATTATGTTAACTGACAAGATAATTTTGTATAAAAAGGGCTTTCTTTCTTGTCCATGACATGATTTCAGCAGCCCAACTGGTAGGTGTCTTCTTCATCATGTTTTCCTTTTTATTGTGCTTAAAATGTGACTGATCTGGACAGTACGCCGGCCATTTTAGCATCTAGTTGCCCTTATGATGGAGCCACACTGTTGGAATTTTGTATAGAATGTAGTTTGACCTCATTATCTGGTAAGTTTTAAGGTCTACCCTCAAAATATAATGTGTGAGTACCATCTTGTGCTGTTCAAAACTTATATATAAGTTTTAAAACCTATAATATATACATCATTCAGCATTAATTTTAACTCTCCAGATGAATAAACACACCATAACCAAGGCACCCCCATACCATCATAGGATGCTGTCTTTTGAACTTACCACTAAAACAAGAAGGATGATTTGTCTACTCTGTATCTTGGAAAATGCAAGACTCCATTATTTCAAAATGAATGACAAATTTGTAACACAGGACAGTTTCCCATGTCTTTTGGGTCCATCTCAAATTACAAAAGTTGAAATGTTGTCATTCATTTTGAAATAATGGAGTCTTGCATCTTCCAAGCTACAGAGGAGACAAATCATCCTTCTTGTTTTAGTGGTAAGTTCAAAAGACAGCATCTATGACGGTATGGGGGTGCAGTAGTGCCTTGGTTATGGTGTGCTTATTCATCTGGAGAGTTAAAATTAATGCTGAATGATGTATATATAAGTTTTGAACAGCACAAGATGGTACTCACACATTATATTTTGAGGGTAGACCTTAAATATTACCAGATAATGAGGTCAAGCTACATTCTATACAAAATGCCAACAGTGTGGCTGCATCATAAGGACAACCAGATGCTGAAATGGCTGGCGTGCTGTGTCCTCCGTTGTTTTTTCTTTAGTCTTACTCAAGCTTTCCTGCCTTTTATTGACACCGTCCCAACTTTTTTGAGACACGTTGTTGACCTAAAATTTGAAATGAGCTGAAAATATCCTATACAACAACAAAAAAATCCAGTTTCAATAACTGATATGTTGTCCTTGGACTATTCTCAAACACATATATTGCTTGTATGATTTGAGAATTATAGCATTTCTTATTTATTTACATTTAACACAATGTCCCAACTTAATTGGAATTGGGGTTGTAAAATGAAACAATATGACAATAAATTCTGCTGAATGTTTTTTTTTTTTTTTTTGATTCTGTGTTTTTCACATTTCTGTTATAAGTGCCCTTGTTTATTTCTTATTAATTCTAAGTAATAGTAATAATTAATCGAGCTGCTTTAGGACCCTCCACCTACTTTAACATAGAGCTGTTGGAACTCTTCCAGGTTGAGAATACCAGTGGGACAATCCTTTAGGAAGCCTTTGTACCACTGTTTGAGCTCCACTTCATTGAACTCTGTGTTCTTGGTTAAATCCTCCATCACCTCAGGGGCCAGTTTGCTGTTGTGTTTACCCATGCTGCTGCAACTGTGTGGGTGTAGAGTAAAAAGAGCAGTTAATGACTGCAATTGAGGCCAAAATTATTAGCCCCCTTATGAAATTAGACACAACCCTTGATTTCTCAATGGAAATGACCACTAATAACAAGTGTTTATGGTATATTTGTTTCCAAAATAACAAAGACAAAATATCCACTAGGTTTCATTAGGATATTTTACTGATACTCTGAGTGCAAAAATGACATGTCCAAAATTATTGATCGGCATCAACCTCTTAGACAAGTTCTTTACTAGGTTGGCACAGGTCTTCTAATGGATTTTCGCCCATTATTCCATTGGTTCCAGCTGGCCCAATTTGCATGGTTTCCGAGCATGGACATTCACTTTGAGCACCACAGATTCGCAATAGGATTGAAGTCTGGGCTTTGTGCGGGCCACTGGTAAGGATTTTGGTATCCTTGAGGAACTGTTGGAGCAATTTTGATGTATGTTTGGGTTATTATCTTGTTGGAAAACCAAAAATAAATTTGGCCTCAACTGTACATCATAACCCAACAAGGCAGATGTTGTTCATGACAAGAGCTCAATTTTAGATTTTGCTTTTACTGCTGATGATTATTTTGAAGGAGAAAAAGAGATGAAACAATCTGGCTTTTAGAACTACATATCCTTTTCACCTCTTTCCTCTGCCTACAACTGTTTCAAAATAAAAGACCTTATTACACCTCTATTCAATAGTTTAACTGTTTAAACTATTTAACTATTTAAAGTTGTCATCAACTATCCATCCATCCGAATGCCCTTACTAGCTGCCTGCATAGCGTAGCCACCTAGCGGCAAAAATGAGGAAGCCATGATCTAGAACGTCTGAATACTTTAGTAGGCTTTCAGGAGTAGGTGAAAGGTATGTGGATGGCTTGCTATTTCCGGTAGTATTTTCAGTGTGCAAACGACCTACACAACACGATCCCAGAAGTCACAGGAAGGTTGAAAACTGTAGAAGAACCCACTAGAATAAGACATCGAGGTGCATCATGCTTTGCGCTAACTCCACTTGAAATTAGCATTCACAGCGTTGCCCTTCGAACATGAGAAACTGTGTGATTATCGACTACACGGGTAGCTCACAAAAGTAGGTGCAGCTCGTCAATGTGGGCAGGTGGGGCAGCGCCCTCCCAAAAACATCCACCCCAAAACATAGTTCCTCCTAATAAATAATGTTACCTACTTAACTGCTCTGCTTGCTACTTATTTAACTACTCTGTCGTATATGGTTTGTGTATATGTTTTACTAGTTATTTGCCACTGTGGAATTGAATCTGAAATCGTTTTGTTGATTGCAGTTATGGGGCAGGATTGGTCGGCGACCACATTCATCTGTTAATTTATCGTATTTGCCTGCCGTCAGCTGTCAGAATTGCAAGCAGCTCTAATAGAGTGCAATATGGGCAGGAGCAAGCCTGCCCAACCTGCCTGTTTTTTTACCTTCTTCTAGCTGCTCACAGATCAGTACTCCTCTAGTAACGTTAGACCTAACCCAATCGTGTCAAATGCAGTGATGGCCTGCAGCAAAGAACCTGCCTTGTCCAACAGCATGGACTTTCTGTTGAAAATGCATTGAATGGACTGAAATTAGAAGATAGGTTAGTGACCAAGCAGCTTATGGCCCAGACAGACCAGACGTCAGTATAACACAGAAAACTAAGAACAAAGGGAAGCTATACAACCGAAAATTTTCGCGAGCATGGTATGATGACAATAAAATAGCTATGGTTGCTCCGTAAGGAATACAGTATTTTGCTTTTCATGTCTACTGTTCAGATCATGCTTAGGACAAGCGGACATAGGGGTTACAGGGGTGAGCGACATGAAGCACTTTTCTGAACTAGCAAAAAAGCACACTCTCAAGCAAAGCACATTTACAGTGTGCTATAAAACTACCCATGCTAGATTAAGTTAATATCGCAGCACACCTCGATGAGGGCTATCATGTAAGCATTCAAAATCAATTAGAGAGGCAAATTGTGTCGTTCAGCTTACTATATTATACAAGGCTGTTGCATTGTTTGCTTTTAGTGTATTGGGTCAGCATTTCATTGGTCTTCGTTAATCGCAGCGCTACATTAATGTTCATATTTTAAAGAAGAACTCTGAAACACATTCTTTATGGTGCTGCTTGCAGACAGGTTTATTATAGACCTGCTTAGCCGAATTACTACATTGATTAGGGCTGCGTTTCCCGAAAGCCCTACGAGCGATGTTAAGTAGTACTTAAGCCTAAGTAGTACTTAACTTCACACTTAGGACCATCGTAGAGTTTACGGACCGTTTCCCGAAACCTTCCTTGGCCAAGAACCATCGTGGAATCACACGTAACTCTACGTGTGGTCCAGAGCACCCGTAGAGCTCTAAGATTGATCTTAACTGGCGTGGCACAGTGGAGACACCCAGAGGATGTGAAGTGAAAATAGGCTACGCGTGCCTGAAGATGTTGTCATAAGACATTATTCTTGTAACTATCATGCAACTACCATATAACTACCATGACATCATGTAGCTGACACAGCAGACCGACGGAAATAAAGAAGTAGCCCAAATTGCGCAAGGGCCTGGAATCAAATCAATATGATTGCAGCCACACGTCAACTATATTTGATAGTAAGATTGGGCATAATGAAACGGTGATCCTACATGTGATATGTATGTGCATTACATGAACGGGAGCATTTCGAGGCAACTAAGAGAAATATAGCCCAGAAGCGATATGAAGTCCGTCAAAACAAAAAGCTTGGAACATGACAGTTCCATGGGCATAACAAAAAGGGAGTGAAGACATTGTTGACGGGCAGTATTTAAAAACAGCAGGGATAGTGTGGCCTTGAACCTGATGAAAATCAAAATGACAGTAGGCCTATACGGCTTAATTCGCCTTATCACACTGCTGCAATCTTAAACTATATCAAAGACAGTCCTCATTTTCTGTAGGCATACTGTTTTTACGTCTCCCGTCTTGTCCCCCAATGCCTTCCAGCGCCTTTAGCACAGCCTCACAAGGACAGTCACAGTAAGTGGGCTTATTTTGGACGTGTGCAGAAAACATGTAACAAAACATCTGAATACAGTGTCCTACATAGACTATTTAAATCAAATATATTTTTGTTTGTGTACTCAGACTGGTCAGAGATCTTTTTTGCTTACATTTGAATGAGATAAATTATAGATGAGAGATAAGCAAACGTTACAAGTTTTGTTTGTCTTTTAAAAATGTATTTACTTGCATTAAGGCCAACTTTACCGTATGCCCAATGAAGTTCAAAAGAAAGCTCCAATGTCACTTAATAGCACCAACTTTCAGCTCTAAGAACCATCTTAAGAGCAGGGCACGCGCGTTCACGTACGATCATGTTCGAGAAACGGTCCGTGAACACTGTAGAAACGTTCGTGGGATCAATCGTTTACGTTGCTCTTAAGGCTAAGATCCATCGTTATCGGGAAACGCAGCCTAGGTTTTTAATAGGCCTATTACTACACATTATTCTATAACATTTGGTCATGGTGATTCAGGCATCGGAGTCAGTGTCTGCCCCACCAATATTTATGGTCAGGATCCGCTACTGCTGAACACCAAGCACCTCACCAAGTACCTCACCAAACACCTTCAATTTAATGGCTGCAACTATGTGTGATTTAGATTTCTCATGTCTTTTAATTGCCCTTCCCAAATTGATCAAATCAGAATAACTGCACGAAACCCAGGGATTGCCAGCAGCCGCTGCCCTCTCAAACAGCAGAGTCAAAGTTATAGTACGTAATTGTAGCTGCTGCTGGCTAGCTTGCTACGTAGAACTACTGCTACTGTGACGGTCGAGTGGTAAGTACTGCCTAGAACGCAGTGCCTACAAAGGAATTGGATGCAGGGTATGTATTCTGCCAACCGTTTCCCTTGCCAGAAACTATGAGCATAACTGCTAACAAACATTAGCTAAATTAGCTAAATAAAGCCGATAACATAGTTAGCTACTTAGTTAGCATAGTTAGCCTGGTTAACATTGTTAGCATTACTGCTAAAAACATTAGCTATCTAACACTGTTGGTAAAGTTAGCCAAGAAACACTGTCAACATAGTTAGCATGGTTAGCATAGTTGTCATTTTAGCATAACTGTTAAACAATTACTGTAGCTAGATAATACTGTTAGCATTGTTAGCTGAGTAACTCTTAGCATAGTTAGCATCATTAGCATAGTTAGTTAATTAGCATAGTGTTGCCGCGACTTTTTTCCCTTTTTTTTTTTTCCTAGCAATTTTCCGTCAACGGTTTCCGGGACACTGGAAGTCTGGGGGACATGAATCTTTGTAGACATGTAGCCCTAGAACTTTTTCAGCGACTAGAAGCTTTTTTGAAATTTATGTGATATGTTGGTGTGACAGAGACGTATCAACCCAGCCCATAAACACTCACTTGAAGCATAGCGCATATTTTTGTTAAGTAATTCGTAAACAATGTTGCCCAAGACAATGATTTTGTGTTTGTATGTCAGTGTTACAGAGGCGTATCGGCCCAGCCCATAAACACTCACTTGAAGCATAGCGCCACCTAGTGATAAGGGTAAATGCAAAAATTGGGATTTTGAGCTGCTAATATCTTAGACCGAGAAGGTGGGAATTGCACAAAATACGTCATGCATGATCACCACAAAGACCTCTAACATCACAGCACACGACATACAATTTGGTCCATAGGGGGCGCTGTAATTGTAGAAAATGTCATTTTGCCTATTATCTAGAGAATGCTAATGTTTACAACAGCTTTTTTTTATTGTGAAATCTATTGACCCTCACGCATTGAACGCACTGGTCAACGCCCACTTCCAACGAAAACAATTTCCGTGAAATTTTAACATTGCGAAAACGAATTTGAACGAACTCGTCATAGGCCATTCATGTGAATCTCACCAAATTTGGTATATGTCATCTACAGACAATGCTGACAAAAAGTTATCAAAGGATTTATCTTGAGATAAACCGTTTCGAAGTTACACGTCAATGAACATTTAACACGTAGCTTAAAATTCTTCAAATGGGCGTATCTTGGCTTTTAATTGCTCAAATTTGGTCAAAGTTGACATACCATCTCTAAACAGATTTCTTTTCATGTGTACTCAATTTTGTCACATTTTGTCATAGGGGGCGATGTTTATTGGCGAAGCTAGGTGTCAAAAAACAGTTTTTGTTAAGTAATTCGTAAACAATGTTGCCCAAGACAACGATTTTGTGTTAGTATGTCAGGCGAAGCTAGGTGTCAAAAAACTGTTTTTGTTAAATAACTCCACGATAGCGCATAGCGCCACCTAGGGTTAAGGGTAAATGCAAAAATTGGGATTTTGAACTGCCAATATCTTGGACCGAGAAAGTGGGAACTGCACAAAATACGTCATGCACGATCAGCACAAAGACCTTCTATAGGAGGCGCTGTAATTGTACAAAATCACATTTTGCCTACTCCTTGCCTTGACAAATCAGTCCTAAACACTACACAAACACACACAATGTCATTCATTCAAAACCCACATCCATGCCCACTTCCAGGAAATCATTTCCACAGAAATTCTCACCTTACAACACTGCTCTACCACACACTCATCATACCAACAGTTCCCACATTTCAATATACTGCGGCGGTCATACCATGTACCGCTATGCGGTACATCTAGTTTCTAACCTAAGTCAAAGAGTATATAAGGCAACGCGTCTGTTTGACCAGCTCCGTCGCGTCTGGAAGTTGAGCTCTGCTTTATTTTATGCAAATGAATCCGTTGAACGCGACGTGATTGACCAATGGAGGAAGACCAGAAGGGAAGGTGTCTCGTGACATCTTTACCTCCCGTCATTAACTTTTCTTGTTCCCGGGCAAATTCAAGAAATTCAATAATGGAGGAGAGGCTTATTACCGCCGTGTCTTCCCCCATATATACAGTATATCCCTCCCTGTCTTCATACAGACACACCTCCATTCGGGACGAGTTGTGGAGATAGGTGGCAGACATTGTCAGTGCAGATGGTGGGTTAATTATGGACTGTTATGTGCAAAATGAACTGGACTGTTATGTGCAGAGCTTGTGCAAAGGCAGCCATTTACTGTTATGGATGGCTAGCCACACACACACACACACCAATTACGTGTTTTCGAAGTCATGGTTCTTAATAGACCTTCATAAAAGCTTTACCTCTTTACTTTTGAAGGCATAGTGTAGAGAATAGGCAGCAAGATAATATGTGCATAGGGAGTCCTCTCGGCTATGTGCAATTTATATACACTGCCCGGCTTGGACACAGCGGTCACGCCCACATCACGTCCAAACAAAAGGAGGCGTCGCGACTTTGAAAAACAACGCATCGCATCAGACGCAACCAGTGGACATGCACCGTGATACCCATCAAAAACAAATGTGTATTACCAAGAAGGAAGTGGTGTAAATTTGCTATATATTAAACCCTGCAACACGCCCTTTAAGTCAGCGCCGTTAATATAATTAGCATCATTAACATAGTTAGCATTTTCATGCACTGGTAACTCCATGGAATTACAATCTAGTTATTCTTCTAACCAAAATTTTCCAAAATGAATGCAGCTCAAACCACTTAACGTAAAAGCTTTGCTCAAACTGCATTGCATAGATCTTCTACTGGGCAATAACATAACCTATTTTTTGTAACATTTATAGTCATTAATTAAAAACTAATCAAATTTTCCCCATAGACTTGATATTGAGCATTATGACAACAAAATTGGGTCGTTAAGCACTTAAAACCCTGCCTAAATAGAGAGGTGTCTAATTAGACACCTGGGACAATTGGGCAGCTGTGGCCTAGTGGTTAGGGAGTTGGTCTTGCAATCGGAAGGTTGCTGGTTCGAATCCCACCCTACCCATGGTTGAGATGCCCTTGAGCAAGGCATCTAATCCCACACTGCTCCAGGGACTGTAACTGAAACCCTGTAAATATCAGTAAGTCGCCCTGGATAAGAGCGTCAGCTAAGTGTAATGTAATGTAATGTAGATATTACTACGGGGTGAAGGCAACTTCTGTAAATGCTGGTTTTGAACAGGATTTTAAAGGTGTACTTCCATCGTGTTTTCATTAATTTTGCGGAGCCGGTTTTGGTGAAGAAAAAAAAATGCTTTAGTGCTTCTGTTTCAGGCTGTTCTAGTTTGGTGGAGGAGATGGAGCAGGGAGAATGACAGGTTCTTGGCTATGCTAGTCGCAGGCTACAATCATTCGAAGCCCACTTGGTCATAGCAAACCAAATAGAAGATCTAAACATTCTACACAAACACACATACTTACCTATACTTCGCTAAGTATAGGTAAGTGTGCTGCAACAAAACTTCTCCAGTAATCACAACTGTGGCATAGCTTTTTCTAATTTACAAACCTACGTCACTTTGTTGGCCTTTTTCTTGTTAACTCATTTTCCCGCCTACTTTCTTTCACTGACTAATGGAGGCAATCGGGTTAGAATTTTCACGTGCAGCATGCATATGCAACTCGGGGTGACCTGTCATATTTCAAAAGAGCAAGTACTAAACGGTTTCTCGTGGAAGTACTCCTTTAATTAGTACTCCGACGCCCGCAAAGTGTGGACAAATTTACACCTATTCTTCTCTGTTGAATTACTTTGGAATTGTACATTGTAGTGATATGGCACTCATACCAAACGAAACAGCAGAACTAGGGCTTTACAACGTGACCTTAATTGTTAATAAAATTTGCCAAAATCTCTCATATTAGCGCTTTGCACAGGCATTACTCTCGTTGAAATTACTCGCAAACCCGTGATCGCATAGATAAGGCACGCACATCAGAAGAAAGTACAGAATCTCAGCTTTCTAACAACACCTATTATCATGTTCATTTATCACGTTAAAATGAGGGATCAAATGTTTGCCAAGTAATTTGAAGTTTCAAGTTTCTGAGACAAAAAAAATCGTACAAAAGGTCAGCTATAAAACAATAAAATATTTTTCACTTTCCGAAATATGTAACCTTGTAGTGCAAAGGGTTGAACAGAACTTTGGCATAATAACTCTGGCAGAACTCTGGCATAATAAAACAGCAGTATGCTAATTGTTTTACTAAGGAGATATAACTATGGACCCGCTGCAGGCATGACTTATCACATGACGGGACAACGTGGGTTGTTGTTGGGAGTAACCCATAGACTTGTAAGCTTAATTGACATCTATTGAGAACACTTACAGGAATTTTATAAATAAATACATACATTGTGTTTTCTTTGTTTAAGAACCTTAGTGAAATAAAAAATGAAATCGAAAGCTTTTACAAATGTAATGCGAGATGGCACATGTGATTTGTTTGTGGAACTGAGCCGATTTCTCATGTGGCGTGCATTGTGCGAAAGACTGTTTTATCTTCGGCTGGCTGTATTTATTTTCGGAACTTGCCACCACTGCTCCACCACTTTCTTTAGATCGGATTTGTTGGATTATTGTGTACTCTTGTTCGTGGACCTTCTTTAAGTTATAGAAGAGGTTGGTTATGTTCGCATCTGGCGTGGGGAATATTTTGTGGCAAAGTTTACATATTGCCTCCTTTTGCTCCGTGTCGGGCGTCTTGAACCCAAACTGCAGCCAAATCACAGAGGTGCCCCCTCTTTTTGGCACAAGTTGTTCTGGTACCTGTGCAGGTGTAGCTTTCTGTAAAAAAAAATTCTGCTTCCATCATCCATCCGATCCGTCACAGAATTTCAAACAGGCTCTGCTTCAGCATTCATGTTGGAAACCCACGTGTGAGACTCAAAGAATGTAAAGCTGTAATATTAAAGTTATATTACCTTAGTGTGTGCACTGCATAGTGACAAAAATAACTGTTCATATATTTGCTGTAATAATTGGTAAAACTAGTTTATCACGATAGAAACAATAGAAGAGAAATGACACGATAGACACTTTTCTATCGTCCCCAGGATATATAGTCATATCGCCCAGCACTAATGTAAACAATAGCAGAACCTACCGATTCTACTGCTATCGTGCATTTCTGTCAAGACACGTTTCATACAGTTTTGAAATTACTGCAAATTTCTGCATAAGATCCACAACCCTGCACAATCCTGATATAGCATCCTTCATTACATTGAAAATAGGCCCTTATTTCTGTCAGGCACTACATAGACTACATATTTATCAACATTGATAAGCCACTGAATATCCCACCATCATGGTACTTATATTGCCAGATTCCAGACAATCTCCTCTACTCACATATGAAAAGATATTCCTTCTGACAGCATCCTTTGGATAGGAACTTGCAGGAATACAAGATTTGTTTAATATGCATTATGATTTTTTATTGGTTTACTATTTTTTATAAAATCAGTGCAAATAGGAGCTCACCAAATGAAACCAGATCTGGATAGCCTAGCCCTAGACTGTCCTGAAAAAAACAAAACAAGATATAGCATGTATGTATGACCCTCACAATGACCAAGATAGGAGCTTAAAAGTAAAGGTAGTAAAAATACCCTGAAAACAGCCTAGGGTCTATAGGGTTAAGAGAGCAAAAATCACGGTATGACATTAGCACTTAGCAAGAACATGAAACTAGCTGACGTCAGCTACAAGGATAGAAGGATATTTATTTGTCACATGCATAGACATACAGGGTAGAGTAGTGAAACTGCTGTTTGGCAAGGCTATGTGCTGTGTGGTTTGGGGGTGGGTGGGCATGAACTGGAGGGCACGACAACTGTGGACTGCATGCTGTTTGGCTAGCTAGTTCGTTAACGTTAGTCAGTTGTCTGGCAGTACATAAATCGTACAATACACTATGAATGTGTTAAAGTGGTGGGATATTTAGATAGTACATTGTTTATTTCTCATCTGGGGTGCGTTTCTCGAACATTTTACTACCATAGTACTATGGAAGTATCCACTACGGTGGTGGCGAAACCTGACTGTTTCTCGAAGCACTCGTACTTCGGCAGAACTATCATTGTAGGTACTTCCAGAGTGGGCACTACCGGCTCATAACAGTTAACAACCGAACGTACACGCTGTAGACATCGGCAAACTTTCCAATTGAAGGCCAACTTCGAATGCAAATATCTCATAATCCTGCAGTCCAAACTCGGAGAAACTCAATCGGTTTGTGGAGGTGATCAAAACGTTAAATGTTTAAGTCATGCCATAAGGTTTTAACAAGAAAAATGATATATCATGAATTGGCCATTTGACCTCTACAAACCAATTGACCGGTGGGGTCAACCTTTGAAGTAAGCCTCGAGAGCTGTAGTAAGAACTTCACAACTTTACTTTGAAGTTTTGCCTTTACTTCGGAAGTATCTTTGCTACGAAGGTTTTGAGAAACGCGTTGGAGGTTCTCTTCTACCGAAGTTCTCACTACCATAGTTGTTACTTCCAAAGTTTCTCACTACCGAAGTAGGTACTTCCAAAGTTTCTCACTACCGAAGTTAAGTACTACCATAGTAGGATTTGAGAAACGCAAGATAGCCTTTTGTGCGGTACTTCGGAAGTAACAACAGTAGTGGCGAAGAAGTTAGCAACTTTGCTTTCGAGAAACGCACCCGTGATTTGTACAAGTGATTTCTATTCAAGTGATACAGTGCAAAAAAAAAAGACATTTCGATACAAAGAGCTGCCATGAGTTTCATTTCAGCCGGCATCTTTGTTGTTTGAAAGTTAGCGCGTTGTTTGAAAGTTAGTGCACAGAATTCTTGGTAATAGGCAGCATTGGGAATACATAGAAGAAGATAGTCACGTGGACAACCTGAAGGCAACTGCTGCAACAAGAAATCAGAACTTTATTTGTTTCAAACAGCACTTGATGACTTGCTGCTGCGTTAGGCAACTGCTAACCATTTCGAACAGAGCCTAGAACTACATATCTTGTTCACCTCTTTCCTACAACTGTTTCAAAATAAATGTATTACTTATTAATACTTATTACAATAATCTATTCAATAGTTTAACTATTTAAACTACTCAACTATTTGACGAGCTATTCAAACTGTCAGTTGTTATCAACTATGCCTCATGCCAACTGTTTGCTCTGCCTACAACTGTTTCAAAATAAAAGTCCTCACTGCAATAATTAACTATTTAATGAGCAATTTGACTGTTCAAACTGTCAGTTGTCATCAACTATGTCACTAGCCAACTGTTTACTCTGGCCAAGATTGTTTCAAAATAAAAGTTTGCATTTTCATGCACAGGTAATCCCCTGGAATTACATTCTCTAGGTTTTAATTACTATTTCTTCAGATGGAACTGACCTCCCTGCACCCAGTTCCAGAGAGACATTATTAGTGTAGGAAAATTAATGAATATGGCTGTTTTAAATTTCTTTTTGGATGGCTTTTACAGTTTGAAATTGATTGATAATGCTTTCTATGAATAGGGAGTAGGTAAGTTATTGTTATGATTTTCAAAGGACAGAAAATCTATACTACTATACAAGCTATACACTGACTACTTAAAACTATATCCATATTCCATTTCTATAATACTGTCCCTTAGGAAGAAGGCAAAAACAGCCACTTAGGGCAATTTTGAAAGTTGGAAAATATTGCAATTATATGTTTATGTAGTATGAAGGATCATGAACACATACTGTAAATGTCACTTTCAAAATTTTGGCCAGCTGCTGCCCTGAATACTAGTTTTTGCAAGCTGTTGGGCTTGTAAATTACAGATTTAATTTACAGACAAGACAAATGACAAAATGAGGACCTGGGACTGAAATGCCAGAGACACCTGGTAAAAACTGGAGAGTTGCCACCTCTGAAAGTAACATTCTTTTCAGGTGGCCCAAAAATACAGTAAGCAGACATAGCCCATTATGCTTTTTTCTTGTTTTACTTAATACTTGTGCATTCATAAAAAAGGTATTTTACAAATCTGTACTTACAAGTGACTCTGTTTAGTGGATAAGGACAAGCATAGCAGTATAGTACTGTGTCCTGCTGTTATTGAAATGCACAGATCTAAAAGAATCAAAGCTACATTAAAGGAACCCATCAGCAATCGGTTTCGAACAACCCAGTGAATACACCCCATACCTATGGGACATTTTCTGTACTCTTCAAAGATCTGTCTGCCTGCTGACTAGTCTCCTGGTGCTTATTTTGGTTTTTTTTGTTTTTTATTATGACTTCAGTTTATGCAGTTACTTTCAAAGTATGTGCAACCATGCACACAAACACATACTAGACAACACAGACCCAATCCTCCCCCCTAACATGCACCCCCCTATATCCAACATTGATTGGAGTCTTTGAACGCAGAGGAGATCTGTTTCTATAGCAATGGGCACATCTTTTGTGCAGCTGGGACTGGCAGGATACACACATCCCTCCTACTGCAGATGGAATACCCGTAGGCTGCTCATGTCTCTCAGGCTTTACACTCAAAACACCTGTATGTACTATTCTTTTCCTAACATGGGCTTTGATGCTCAGCAGCTCAGATCTCCTGAGAGGGACCACATGAGAGGAGGCAGTCCCAGAGAGCACAGCAGTGACTGAGTGCGATGAGAGTGCAATTTACAGACATGGAAAATTCAATAGTTTAACAGCTTCAGTAAGAAGCCTTATACTACTCTGTTAGATTAGAACAATTAATAATATGTGCAGGATTTAAGACAATTCTGAAAAAAATAGATATACATCAGGAGTGTCCCCAGAGGCCAAATCCAACCCATTCTCTCTCTCATTACCTCTGTATTATCTATTTCTCTGTCCATCTCTTTCTCTGTGTGTAACACATTACTACTACTACCATACAAGAATGTTTTTATATCCCCAATATGGTAAGGTAACAACTTGACTGTGTACATGCAAGACTGACACAAAAAGCAAATACTGCAAGCAAATTGAGGTCAGCATAGGATGATGACTTCCATCTAGAAGTCTCTATAAAGAATTACATGATACAGCCAATGTACTAGAAGCACTGACTGACAGCAATTGGAAGTGAATTTAAGTAGAATTGAAAACTGAATACCGATACCTTGGGCAAATAATTGATATTTGATACCATTTTTGATACCAAAAAAGTAAATGGCATGTTTTTTAAAACTGACTTATTGATTAGTAATTGTGTTGATTAGTAAAAGGTGCTAAATGTGTACTTTGTTAAGAGAGGTAAACATGTACCTGTCTTGGCTTGACTTGAATGGGTCCTGTCTTTGTGAATTTTTTTCTTCATTGTTGTCCCTCAGTGGTGGAACAAGCTACCAGCTGTTACAAGAGTAGGGCCATGCCTCTCGACCTTTAAGAAGCTTATGAGGACTCTTCTTTTCCGGGAAACTTACTCAAGGCGCCTCTATCTCCTTGTGTGTTCCCTCTTGGTGTGAACCCTGGGCTGCCCTATCTTTGCTATGCCTTTGTCTACTCTGTCCTCTACACTTCTGTTAGCTTGTTTATGTCCTCCTTTTTTCAAGTCGCTTTGAATAAAAGCATTGGCTAAATGTAATGTAATGTAAAGCTATTTGCTGTGTCTATAGTCAAATTTGCTGTGTCTGTAGTAAAATTTTGGAGCTGGAATCACATGCACAACACATGTGGAGGAGTACACCCCAGTGCAAACCCAAAAAGAGATATGCAGATAGACTCTTTTCTGAATCCTACATGAAGAAACTTAGATGTGGTAAGGCACTAAGATGCAATGCATGAAAGAACATAACAATATATGTGCTTTTAAACCATTCAATGTGTGCTCCTATCCAGACACGTAAAGGCTTGCTGCCTCATGACATTCAGGACTGATTGTATCTCTTCCTTGCCTACAATGACATACAGGCATTGTGTGAAGTTTGCTGATGACACGACCGTGGTGAGTCTGATCAGCGGAGGCGAGGCCCCGTACAGAGAGGAGGTGGCAGAGCTCAGCAACTGGTGCACTGTCAACAACCTGTCCCTCAACGTGGACAAAACAAAAGAACTGGTCATCGACTTTAGATATACTTTGCACAAACAGACCCCACTGTGCATCAACAACCTTCCAGTACAGATTGTCCAGAGCACAAAGTTTCTGTCCATACACATAACAGACGACCTCTCATGGACACACATCACAAAGAAAGCCCAGCAGTGTCTGTACTTTCTGAGAAGACTGCGTAAAGCCCATGTCCCAACCTCAGTCCTCACAACTTTTTACAGAGGGACTATTGAGAGCATCCTCAGCAGCGCCATCACAGCATGGTTTGGCCACTGCACTGCTGCAGACCGTAAGGCGCTGAGTCCCCTTTTACTGCTAATAATATTTATGTAGAATAGTTTTTGTACAAATCATCCCACTAGCCACAGTGCTCTGCTAAAAGTCATAACCTGTCTAGTGTGTTTGTTTTATGTCACCTGTAACTCTGACCTGCCTTGTTTACAAGCTGTATTAATGTATGTATGTGTCCAAGAGTGTATGTGTGTGTGTGAATCTGTGTAGTCCCTCATGATTGTGTGTGCGCAGTATGGGCCCGATTCTCCCATTGGCGCGCAAGTCTTTTTTACACACTTTTTAAGAACTTTCGTCTTGCGCGGATTCTCCGCTCTGAACCTCTGCCACTCCCCTAGCATGTAACTCCGAAATACAGCGCGTATGTCACGGTTTTACTCTGTTGGGTGGTGGTTTTTTTGTGTTTTCCCTGTTTATGCTGTATGTTCTGCTGCACTGTCATTGTCTGGTAATTAGTTTCAATTTCAGTCACTTTACTTCCTTGTTTGCTACCTCCGCGCTGATTCCCTTTACCTGCACTGCCCCGCCCATTGCCAGCTGCCACTCGTTTCCTGGTTACTCGCTCTCGCTATTTAGGGTCCTATCATGCCGCGGCGCACTGTGCATTTGCGACATGCGCATGGTGTCATTACTATTCTGTCGTTCATTTTTTCAGGCAAAAAAATCACGTTGTCTAGATAGCAGATGACACTGCGCTGTCATGGGTGTGTCAGCGAAAAGAAGAGGTGTGGTCTGGTGTAAAGCGTGCCAGATGCTATTATAAGGACGCAAAAATTAAATCCGCCAGTGACCAACAAAACCCTGGTCTGTCGTCAGTTGTGCATTGCTGAAAAGCTATTTTATGTGCACACAACGCTTTGGGATATAACGAGAGGGATCCCCCTCTTGATGAGTCGCTGTTAGGGGCTGATACTAAAGGCACATATTGACACATACATCATGCCAACAACAGCGCTTAAAACGTCTTCAAGCTCCAAAAAGATGTCCAATTGCAAACGACTTAGCTGTTCTGAGTAGCCTAATCTGATTATTTACTAAGTGCAGACATAAACACTGATACATATTTTGTAGTAATGCACATTTATTGAGCAATCTGTTTTTAATAAAAATATACACATTGTTCATAACCAAAAAAACAGACCTAAATAAAAAGTCAAAATAACAAATGCATGAGGGTTTTGGTGGTTTTCTTCCATTCCCGAACACTGCTCATGCACGAGCAGATCGGCCTTCAAAGAAAAACGCTCCTGATGGCAAACACGCCATTGTAATAGCAACAGGCCATGGACAAAGCGCGGCAGGCTTTTAAAGGGAATGAGAGTATAAACTCCGATTGGTTTATTGCATGTTACGCCCCGAACACACCTATGATTAATTAGGTAACTTAGGACCAACCCTTTTGAACCATGCACCTGGCGCAATGTTCGCTTTTCCCGCCGTCAAAATACCAAATTGTGTCGGGAACGCCCCTACAGACTTTAGACAATGCGCATATGATCGTGAAAATAGAGCCCTTAGTGTCTCTCTTTTCACTCTTTCACTGTTTTGCTCCCTAGTCTCCCTGCTCCTTGTCGTGGTGTTTTGCTTGTACAGTATGTCACAAAAGTGAGTACACCCTTGATATTTTACCAAAAAAATTGCTATATCTTTTTAAGGGACAATACTACACAAATGAAACCTCGATATGTTTTTGAGTTGTCAGTGTACAGCTTGTGTACCAGTATTAATTTGCTGTCCTCTGAAAACAATTTTACACACAGGCATTTTTGTAAAAAATAGCAGGCCACAAAAGTGAGTACACCCTGAATGATAACTGTACATATCATTCAACCATAAAAACCCACTTGTCCTATTTATCATTTTTGTGTTTTGGTCTGCTCAACTGGACCATACAAATTCGTGTGTCATGTATTAGAGCTATTCATTTTATTGTTTTGGCTATAATTCAGTCATACTATCCACTGGATGACCAACATGGCTCCTCATGGCAAAAAAGAAAACTCAGGACTTCAGAAAATGAATTGTTGCTTTACAGAATGATGCTAAATAGCCTATGCTATAAAAGATCAGCAACACCATGAAACTGAGCTACACCATCATGGCTTGAGTCATTAGCTGGTTTTCCAAAACGGGTGCATTGTCAGAACAGGCTCAGTCAAAGAAGTTGGGTCCACACACTCGGTGTCAGATGCAAAAGTTGGCTTCAAAAAAAAAAAAAAAAGAGTGCAGCCAGCATTGCTGCAGAGGTTGCAGAGGTGGAAGGTCAGACTGACAGAGCTAAAATAATATGGAACATAGTGCAACAACTCGGTCTGCATCGTCGTCCTTCCAGATGAAAACCTCTTTTAAAACTTGATCACAAAAAAGCCAGAAAACTGTTTGCTGAAGACATGCAGTCCAAAAGCATGAATTCCTGAAACCATATCCTGTGGTCTGATGAGATTTAAATAAACCTTTTTGCCTTAAATGATGTCAGTCATCTGTGGCAGCGGCCTGCTTAACAGTACCATTATAATTGAGCCTTGCCTACAATCAAGCCTAGTAGTGGTAGCATCATGGTTTGGGGCTGCTTCAATGCTGCCAGCACTGGGCAACTGCAGTTCACAAGGAATCATGGATTACAACATGTGCTGTGGCATTCTGAAGCAGAACATGATGCCCCCCCCCCCCTTCAGAAACTGGCACACAACAGTTTTTTTCATTATGATAACAACTCCTAACACACCTCCAAGATGACCACTGCCTTCCTGAAGAAGTTGAAAGTGAAGGTAATGCAGTGGACAAGTATGTCTCCAGACCTGAACTCTATTGAGTACCCGTGGGGCATCCTTAAACAGGAGATGAAGGAGCACCGGTGTCTAACATCTCCAGGTCCATAATGCCATAATGGAGGAATAGAAAAGGATCACAAAAACAACCTGTACAGCTCTGGTGAATTTCATATTAAGGCAGTGGTAGATAACAATGGTGCTCACGCAAAAAAAATACAATTTTGACACATTTTGGACATGTTCACTGTGGGGTGTACTCACTTTTGTGGCCTGCTATGTACACAATAATGCCTGTGTGTAAAGTTGTTTTCAGAGGACAGTAAATTAATACTGCTACACAAGCTGCACACTGACTACTGAAAAACATATTTAAATTTAATTTGTGTAGTATTGTGTCTTGAAAAGATATGGTCCATTTTTTGCTGAATTGTGAAGGGTGTACTCACTTTTGTGAGATACTGTAAGTTTCCGTTCCTCTGTCCCGTTTGTCTCTTCCTCTGTCTTCAGTCCTCCCGGTTTCTGGCTCCCCGCTTCCATGCTCCTGCTCTCTGGTGACGAACTCGGACCGAAACGACCCACGCTCTACTCTCCAGCCCCTGGCTTCGACTCCTGCCTGCCCACGACTCTGCTCTGCTCTTCTGCCCCGGCTACGATTCCCGCCTGCCCATGACTCTGGTCTGCTCTCCTGCCCCGGCTATGACTCCTGCCTGCCCACGACTCTGCTCTACTCTCCTGCCCCGGCTTATCGACCTGCCAGCCCTCGACTCAGCTCGGCTCTCCTGCTCCGGTTACAACTCCCGCCTGCCCGCGACTCTGCTTGCTAATATTATGTACACTGCCCTTGCCCGGCAGATGGGGCTAAAGCTCCATCCGCTGCCTGTCCCTGTCCCGGCCCGAGCTCTGGACGGTCACCTGCTGGGTACTGTCACTCACACCACAGAGCCAGTGAGTATGAGGTTGTCCGGAAACCACCAGGAGGCCATTAGGTTCCACCTCCTCTGCTCTCCCGGCCAGCATCTCATCCTGGGCTGTCCCTGGTTACGCCAGCACAACCCGCACATCGACTGGCGGACTGGTGCGGTTCTGGAGTGGGGAATCGACTGCCACCAAACCTGTCTGCTTTCTGCCTCTCCTCCGGTCCGCTCTGAATCCGCCGTTTCGCCGCCAGATCTGTCCTGTGTTCCCGACTGCTACCACTCGCTGTAAGCTGTCTTCAGTAAAGCCAAGGCCACGTCCCTACCTCCACACTGCCCATACGATTGCGCCATTGACCTCCTCCCTGGCTCCTCTCCTCCCCAGGGTCGACTCTACTCCCTCTCGGCTCCCAAAAGACAGGCCATGGAGGAGTACATCTCCGACGGCTTGGCTGCAGGCATCATCCACCCTTTCTCCTCTCCTGCCGGGGCAGGCTTCTTCTTTGTGGGGAAGAAGGATGGTTCGCTCCGCCCCTGTATTGACTACACGGGCTTAAATGATGTGACTGTTAAGAATCGCTCTTCTCTGCCACTACTCTCCTCCGCCTTCCAGCTGCTCCAGGGGGCCACAGTCTTCTCCAAGCTCGACCTGCGTAACGCCTACCACCTCGTGCGTATCCGGGAGGGCGATGAATGGAAGACGGCATTCAATACACCTACTGGCCACTACAAGTACCTGGTGATGCCGTTCGGTTTAACTAACGCGACGGCCGTCTTCCAGGGTCTCGATAACGACGTGCTGCGGGACATGCTGAACCGGTTTGTTTTTGTTTACCTGGACAACACTTTAATATTCTCCAAGACCCTGACCGAGCACAAACATATTCAACTGGTTCTGCCTCCTGGAAAACTCCCTTTTTGTTAAGGCAGAGAAATGCGAGTTCCATGCCAAGGCCGTGTCCTTTCTGGGGTATGTTGTGGCTGAGGGTAGTATCAAGATGGATGCGGCCAAGGTGTCGCCTCCTGGCCCGTTCCTGTGAACCGCAAGAAACTGCAGCAGTTCCTCGGGTTCGCCAACTTCTACAGACGTTTCATCCGGAACTACAGCTCCGTAGCGGCTCCCCCTACGGCCCTAACCAGTGTGAAGAGGGCATTCCTGTGGACCCCAGCAGCAGAGGATGCCTTCACTGCCCTCAAGGCCCGCTTTACTTCAGCGCCCATCCTCCAGGTGCCAGACCCCGACCACTAACTCATAGTGGAGGTAGATGCCTTGGATGTGGGAGTCGGGGCGGTTCTGTCCCAGAGGTCGGCAGAGGACAATAAGCTCCACCCCTGCGCGTTCTTCTCCCGCAGAGCGTAATTACTACATCGGGGACCGGGAACTACTGGCTGTCAAGTTCGCCCTGGAAGAGTGGCGTCACTGGCTGGAGGGTGCGTCTGTTCCCTTCCTGGTATGGACAGACCACAAGAACCTGGAGTATATCCGCTCGGCTAAGCGCCTAAACCCTAAACAGTCTCGTTGGTCCCTTTTCTTCGCAAGATTCAACTTCACCCTTTCCTACCGCCCAGGCTCCCGCAACGCCAAACCTGACGCCCTCTCCCGCCAGTTCCAAAGGGAGGATGATAGTCCTCAGGGTCCAGCCTCCATCATCTCCGGTTCCCGGGTCGTAGCGGGCCGTGTCCAGAGGGCCCTACAGACGCAGCCTGGTCCCAGCACTTGTCCTGATGGACGACTGTTTGTTCCGGAACCTCTGCGCTCGCAGGTCTTCCAAAGGGGGCACGACTCCCGCTTAGCTTGCCACCCGGGTGCTGCTCGTACAGGCCGCCTGATTGCCCAACGCTTCTGGTGGCCAACAATGGAGGGAGATATCAGAGAGTACGTCCAGGCCTGCCTCGTCTGCAACCAAAATAAGTCCTCCAACCAGCCTCCCGCTGGCCTTCTCCAGCCCCTACCTGTACCCTCGCATCCTAGGTCCCACATAGCCATGGACTTCGTCACAGGACTGTCTGCTTCATGCGGGATGAAGGTCATCCTCACCATCGTCAAACGATTTAGTAAGATGGCCCACTTCATTCCGCTCCCCAAACTCCCGACGGCCAAGGAGACCACACAGGCTGTTCAACACCACGTTTTTCAGATCCATGTTTCCGACTGTGTTCCCCAGTTCACCTCTGCGTTCTGAAAGGAGTTTTGCCACCTGCTGGGGGCCACGGTCAGCCTTACATTGGGGTTCCACCCGTAGTCCAACGGCCAGGCAGAACGTATTAACCAGGAGCTGGAGAAGGCGCTCCGCTGTATGGCCTCCCGGAGCCCCCTCTCCTGGGCTCAACAATTGGTGTGGGTGGAGTACGCCCACAATTTACTTACCTGCTCTGCCACTGGAATGTCTCCCTTCCAGTGCGTCTACGGCTACCAGCCGCCGCTGTTCCCCAGCCAGGAGGGGTAGGCCTCCTGCCCATCGTTGTCAGCGCACCTGGGCACGAGCCCGTGCTACCTTGCTCCGGGCTGTCACGGCTTACTCCATCGGAGCCAATCACCGGAGGACCCCTGCACCCGTGTACTGGGCTGGTCAGAGAGTTTGGCTGTCTGCCAGGGACCTTCCCATTCGGGTGGAATCCCGCAAACTGGCTGTTCGGTTCCTGGGACCTTTCACCATTGAGCGGGTGATTAGTCCGACGGCAGTCCGGCTCCGGCTGCCCAGCACCATGAGGGTCCACCCCACGTTCCACGTCTCCCGAGTCAAGCCAGTCCCACCTGCCCACGACTCTACTTTGCTCTCCTGCCCCGGCTACGACTCCTGCCTGCCCACGACTCTGCTCTGCTCTCCTGCCCCGGCTCATCAACCCGCCAGCCCTCGACTCAGCTCGGCTCTCCTGCCCCGGTTATCCGACCTGCTGTCGACCCTGAGGACTCTGCTTACTAGCAGTTCCATGAATCACAGCCCGCCGGGCTGTGGCCTCTGGATTCTCTCCCTTTACCCCCAATCTCTTAATAAAAGTTCTCTGTGTAAAGTGACACTCTTGGATCTGTTCTGGTTCTGACAGCGTAACTCAACATCGGTGTGATATATGTAAAATGAAAGCAGCGTCAGTGCCAAATTCAAGGATTATGGCTACCAAGAAAACATGGGACATGGACTTTCTGACTACCCATATGAAAGCAGTGGCAGTCCCTGGGAAACAGAAACTGAACTTTAAATTTGAATATGCAAGCAAACAAGTGGTGCAAATTATCTTTCTACCCTATTACTTTGAGATGTCACATTTTACAAAACCGCAACAATGAAAGAAACAATAGCTATATTCATTGTGAAGCGCAACATTGTTTGTTGAAAAGTCAGATAGTAAGTAGTAGCATACTGTCTAGCCACTCAAACGGTACAGCTTATATTATTTGACCTCTGTTATAATGCTCACATCTGAGAACTGAAATCACGCGGATGTTTCTTGTCCAACTGTCATGACAAACAAGCGATTCTCACCCTGAACGCTGTCACTTTCCAACCCAACCGCAACAAGCATATCCATAGCAACAAGCATATCCTGTTTTATCCACTTTGATTTGGCTGTCACATTCACTTGAGGTTGTGTGATGTATTGTAGTTGTTGCAAATGTGCAAAGGTGTTGCAAAACGGTCCAAGCGAAACTGCTGAATGCACTCCATATCAGTGAAACCCAGGATGTTTATTGTAGGCCTATAAACGCGTCTTGGACCTCGGCGTTTTCTCTCCCATTGATACAGGAGGAGTGCGAGCAGGCACAAGGATGGCATTTTGTTTTCTGATTATGAGAGCATGTTTGTCATATATTTATACTCACATCAATTACATCATTAAAAAGATTAATTAATTCATTCATCCATTCATTAATTGTCGTTTGTCTGTAATTGACCTAATTGGAGAACAGGTTCTTTTGTGATATCACGTGATATTGTTAAAAACTAGATGTACCACATAGCGGTACATGGTATGACCGCCGCAGTGTATTGAAATGTGGGAACTGTTGGTATAATGAATGTGTGGTAGAGCAGTGTTGTGAGGTGAGAAATTGTGTGGAAATGATTTCCTTGAAGGGTATGGATGTGGGTTTTGAATGAATGACATTGTGTGTGTGGGAGTGATTTGTGAAAGAAATAGGCAAAATGAGATTTTGTACAATTACAGCGCCCCCTATGGACCACATTTTACAGCATGTGCTGTGCTTTTAGAGGTCTTTGTGCTGATCGTGCATGACGTATTTTGTGCAGTTCCCACCTTCTCGGTCCAAGATATTGGCAATACAAAATCCCAATTTTTGCATTTAGCCATATAACTAGGTGGCGCTATGCTTTAAGTGAGTGTTTATGAGCTGGGTCGATATGCCTCTGTAACACCGAAATATCACAAAAAAATCTTGTTCTTGGGTGAAATATTCGTTGAGTTATTCAGCAAAAACTTTTGGGTGTCTCCCCCTCTTTGATGGACACTGGCACAGCGGGGGGGGCCCTTGGAGGCCAAAAGCTTCTAGTCGCTCAAAACGTTCTAGAGCTACATGCCTACAAAGATTGTGTCCCCCAGATTTCCAGTTTCCCGGCAATCGTTGACGTTAAATCGGTGAGATGAATCGGTGAGCTTCGCTAGCGGCGGTCATAATAATGTCATGGCTATGAGAAACGTTGTCCTTTAAAGAATAAGGATCAACAACCAAACATTACTAACGCAATATTTCATTTCACCTTATAGTGGTGCTGGACCTTACTACAGCCCTTTGAGGCGCGTAAAGAGAAAAACGCTTAAGTGGAGGGTACACTTGGTACACCAACTCCTCATGCTTTATTTCATTTTGTACAGAGTGGCTCTGACTTTACCCAATCATTAATGTCTGGTTGTCACGTATGCAATTAGCCTGCTTACACACTACAGTTCAAATGTAGCACACAATCATCGTCAGTCAACGTGATCGCTAATGAACACTCCCTCTGTTCGCTAATTGGCTAGGATTGGCTGGTACCTAATACAGCAACGTCAATGGCAGCACGGCCAGACCCTCTGTACAAAATGAAATGAAGTACGAGGGACTGGTTTGCCAGGCTAAGTAGCCTGGGTGGAGACTGTCATTATTGCATCAAATTTGCCATGTAGGATCACTACTCCCACCTCTGTAAACACATTATCTCCGGGAAAGCAGAGAGTTGTCAAAGTTAAATAGTATTACATAGCACAAGGTATAAAAACCATTGGGTATCTGTAGCGAAGGGGAGGAGAAGTCACCCCACCTGGCTTCGAACCTAGGTACCAAACAGGGGCTCTGACCGCAACGCCAAAGAGCCAGGCTCGTTGGGAAGGCAGTCAGAGCACATCCACAAATCTAGTGATGGTCACTGCATCACACTGTCTTCCTCTTCGGGATGCACAGCCATGCGCTTCACACACTCAGGTGTCCCTCACGCATCTCCTACCATACTTCTCCCATCCAGGGTGCCCCACACATACTGGTGCTTCACCTATCACTGGGGTCCTTCACATCAGGGTGAACCTAACCTGGGAGTCCCTCATATGGCTCACACAGTGACTGGACCTCCAATGACCTCACGACAAGCCATCCCACTTTTGACACCATTTGTAGCGAAGGGGAGGAGAAGTCACCCCACCCTGCTTCGAACCCAGGTCTCCGGCGTACCAAACAGGGGTTCTGACCGCAATGCCAAAGAGCCAGGCTCGTTGGGATGACAGTCAGAGCACACCCACAACTCTAGTGATGGTCACTGCATCACAGTATCATTGGCTTTAGCATTAACTTTAGCTCTATTGTACAGACTATTACCCAATTTACATTCACCAAATCAGCACTTCTCATTTCGAAAATATCGACTAATTGGATATTGAACACACACTAAGGATTCATCTGCTTAACAGGGACCGCCTCAGAGGAGGGTGTATAGTGACTCACCGACCAACTAGACCCTGCAACTTAGCAAGCAAACACAATAATAGGACAACTGACTCAAGACTGGGGAAATAATAAAATAATAATAATAATAAAACCTAAAATGCTAAGTGTTCTCCCAAACAATACTATGTTAGAATAAGGTTTGTAGTGAGGAAGCCTTAAATCTCTTCTCCTATACTCATCCTAGGTGAGTATAAGTATGTTGTGTTTTCCCTAAACTGTAGAATTTATTTCATAGGGGGGCACTATAATAACAAGAAAAGTTTATCCTTAACAAAAAGCATTTTCATGTAACTACAAAACGATAAGGTACAGGAAAAAAAAACTTTTTTTCCCTCACATTCCCTGAGAAGACCCTCATCCAACAAATAAGACCATGCCCCTCTCTGTTAGCCATATTTTATGCAGTACTGTAGCATCACTACTCCAACCTCTGCAAGCAGAGTTTCTTTATTTCAAATTTGTTTCATAGGGTGCACTCTAGTTAAAAAACCCTTTTGACTTATAACTTTTATTGAGCTTTTATACACAACATAGACATTGATTCCATATGTAGAGACTTCAGCCAACTCAAATCATGGGCGCCATTCTGCAATGTAAATGTATGCGGCCAGAGTGTCACAGCATGAACATATCACTCATAAGTCTTAGTCATATCACTCAGAATATCTTAGTTTATCCTAAACGTAAGGCAGGGTCACAAAAGGTATTAATCATCATTTTGGTATATCCTACTGTAGTCCTAAGTGTTATAATACACTAACAATAATCTCTGCAAAAGAAGTCCAATGTGCCTGGACTGAAATGGCAAATAAAAAACCTTGAGCCCAGTAGTAGTGGTAGCAGCAGTAGTAGTAGTGTTACTATTATTATTAATGTAATTATTGTAGTAGTTGTTTATGATAATGTTGTTGTTATAAATAATTCAACTGTGTGTATGTGTGTGTGTGTGCGCTATGAAACTTTAATTATAAGTGTATTTGTGTATGTGTATTTTACTAAAAGATTCATGTGGCTATTCACACTGTGATTTGTGCTGCCTACCTTCTGCAAAAACATGCAGTGAACAATGAACAGGCGAAATAATCAATACATTATTGCAGAGAGGGGAACAGGCGGCTACAATTATTGGCAGTGACATGATCAAATGTTCTACTAACCACTGCAGGGGTGATGACATCATGACAGATTTATCACATTATGTATGCTGCTTTTCATTCCTTTCTCAAATAATTAACAGTTTGTATCACCAGCTTGGCAACTACCAGCATTTTTTTCCACATGAGTTTAGCAAGAGTTTGAGTTAAGTGTGATTCCAATAGTCTTCACTTTAATATATTAAACGCATGAAGCCAAAATACTGCTACTAATACTGCTTATGATGCATTATATATTATTAACATTGGTGAAACTCCACAGTGAGTGTATGCCACAGCCCCAAGTAATGCCAGGTGATGACATAAGGACCAGGCAGAACCATGGTGACAGGCACCTGGGAACGTGGCATTTGGCTCATAGGGATACAATGACTATGCTATTGGTTGAAAAAGTGAAAATAGGTAAGAATTCCAGGGATTAATAAGCATACACACAAGTTTTAAGTTAACACTCTCCTCTCAGCTTTTTTTCTTTAATTCAGATGCCCAGGTCTGGACACAGACTTGTGGGTGAGCTTAAACATAGAAATATATGCACTGAGGTGAACGATTCTTCACACATCATGTCTCACTAATCCTTCTTCTCAATATGAAATCATGCCATGTATGCCACTGACATTAAGTCAGTTGTATAAAGAAGTAAGGATCAACATGAACAAAGCCTTCTATAACATAATACGTAGAGCAGATGAAATGGAGGTAGGTTCCATTGATCTTTTCTCTATCAGACTACACTGTAATGTATGCAAGTATTATCGTCTGCATTTAGTCCAAAGTGGTTTGCCTTAACATCTAACATTACGTGTATGTCAAATGTGTCTCAAGTCAAATGAGGGTCTGCCCCTGCTCTGTTATGATTAATGTCGAAATGGCTAATTAGTGTCAGACTGGCTGTTGAAAAAAAACAACGAAATTACCGAAAAGTTTATCTCTAACAACTTCTCAGTTTTGGTACCGCTTATTATTATTACATCTGCAAATGTAGCCTACTGTTGGTTTTGAGTTTACTTCACAAATAAAAAGCCGGAAGCGTTTCTTACCAACAGATTATAAATAGACAGCAGTGCCCTTTCGTCGCCAGTTATCCTGTAATACTGCATAAACGCAACGCCACTTCAAAGGCACTTACCTGTTATTTTGTACACTGAAAATAATGCGTCCCACTTGTCAACACATCTACGTGTAAACCACCCGCTTACACTGATTGGATAACGTTACGGATAACCACTATTGTGCGCTTGAAATTGGACAGCAAGCCATTCAGACGAATGTGACGAAGTGTTGAAGGTATCAGCAAGCGTTGATGGATTCCCCCGTCACAGATTGCGCATGCATGTCTAGCGATGTCGTTAACATTTGACTGTCCAAGCTGTGGATGACAGCATAGACGAGTTGAGGGTAATAATAATAATAATAATAATAATAATAATAATAATAATAATAATAATAATATAAAGCAATGTAACCACCAATACTGTAGTACATGGTCCCTATCAGACGTCGTTTTCACACAGTGTACAATAAACTGCAAAGCTAAGGTAGGCTACTGAAACGTAATAAAATGCAATAATTGTTGGCCTGAGTGTCGTACATTGCATACAAATAAGAAAATAGATATAGATAGAAAATAGATAGATATAGCCTATATACTGTATAGGCTATACCTTTTCCATTTTATATGTATTATTATTATTATTATTATTATTATTATTATTATTATTAGGCTGTGTTTAAATAATACCTATATGTGTTAATAATGGCAAACACCAACTCCTATTTCAGGACAGTTTCTGTGAAAGCTGTAAATTAACTTCAAATATAACAAATGTATGGAGACACACACGTCTACCATCTCTTTCCCTCTCTCTCTCTTTCTCTCTCTCTCTCTCTCTCTCTCTCTCTCTCTCTCACACACACACACACACAGCCATTTTGTATGAAGGTCGCATTTATGTTACTGCAACATCCTAAGTTGTCATTAGTTTCCATCTGTACAGTGTCCAACACAAAACAGCCATTTCAAGTCAACTAGCAATCAATTTTTGATTTGTTAGTTTGCTTCTCACAAATTTGTAGGTGAGTTTAGATAATTAGCATTTGTACTTGGCATCCAGAAATAACTGAATAACTGCAGGAAAGGCTGCACTGGTTGTGGGGGGCTAACCACCTAACCCACCAATCTTCCAAACAACGATGAAGTGGTCCAACATGGTGAAATGTATGTGAAAATAATTTTCTCCAGCCAAAATACTGGCAATTAAAAACCTCAGTTGTTACATGTACACATGTTTCCCTAGGTGGTGCTACACACCAAATGACCATTTATGAACTGAGTTTATACACCTTATTGAGCCCAAGGTATAAAAAATTGGTCTTCTGAATTGCAACGATCGACAAGTTATTCCGCAAAAACTGATTTCGGGGGGCCCCCGGAATGAACACCTTGTATTCTGTATTCCGGATGGGGCTACACTCTCACCAAGTTATATGTTCCCCAATCTTTTAGTGTCCCAGGAATCCACGATACAAAATCGGTCAAAAAAGCCAAAAAAAAAAAACAAACCTCAATACTCGAGGTAAATGCTGAAGGACAAGAAGAATGGAGAAGAAGTTGGAGATCTCCAGATGGGGCTGGAAAGTCACTTCAGGACTCAGTATGGTGACCCACTGTATATAATCCATGTCCCTCACCCAGGTCTCCCAGCCTTTCCATTCAACATAACCCTCACCAAAGTCAGTGAGGTAAGCAGACATGTAAATGTAATGTGAAAAGCAGACATTATATGCCCAAGGCCCCAGGCCCCAGTGGGCTACTGTACACAAGAGCCATTAAAGAGTTGGCAGAGAGGGTATGAAAAATCTGTTTCTGATTGTGGATGAGGTCGCACAAGACCTGGAGGCCAAATTATCCTTAGGGCACCAGTAGATGGTGAAAGGAATGATCTCTGCTATGTCTCCACCACTAGGAGATGGACAAGAGGTAAAGGAGAGAAACATTAAAGGTGTTGCTGCATCGTTATTTCATTAATATTGCAGTGGTCTTTAGTATTAATGAATGCCCTGTTTTGGTGAAGAAATGCTTTGGTGCTACTGTTTCACATTGTTGAAGTTTTTGTGGAGGAGATGGGTGGGGAGAATGACAGGTCCTTGGCTCTGCTAGTCACAGGCTACCATGCTTCAAAGCCTATTGGGTCATAGCACACCAATTAGAAGATCTAAACATTCTAAACAATCACACCTACTTACCTATACTTCGCTACAGGTGTAGGTGAATCGGTGCTACAACGAGACTCCTCTGGTAATGAAAACTATGGCATGGCATTTTCTAATTCACGTATTTCCGTCACTTTGTTTGCCCTTTTCTCTTTTGCTTGTTATTCCGTCTATTTTCTTTTATTGACTGATGGAGGCAATCGGGGTAGAAGAACATTTTCACATGCAGCATGGATATGCATATATATACCTATCGTATTTTAAAATGAGCAAGTACTAAATGGTTTCTCATAGAATGACACCTTTAATGACTTTCTCTGATTTCACAGAAATATGGTGCCATTAATTTAAAAAAGTGATTATTATTAACCATCACTTAGTACTTGGGCAAAATCCTTACCCTATTGTACACAGTACTAAGTAAAGGGTCTACAGGTAGCAAGCTTTCATAGACAAAGTCAGCTTGTTGCTAACACTAAAAGTAAAAAGAGTGAGGCGACTTGCACATGACATCATATAGGCTGGCTGTCACTGTTGTCAGCACATTCACCCCAATCTCACCTTACATCTGCTAGTTGTGTCATAGTGAGACTGCAGATTTGTATAGAACTGCATGGACATGTACCCTGTCACTATTTACGACTCCCCTGTGAATCATTTGTAAAAAAAAACACTCTCATTTTACTAGCTTTTATTTCTCTCTTTTAACACTTTCTCCACCTGTCACCTGTCACAAATTCACTCATTATATCTTGTGCTTGTGCTGCAGCCCCATCCTAGTTTCCATGACAACATGGGCCCAGCAGGGCAGGAGATGGTTCTGTGACAGCCACAGAACATGCACCTCTAACTCATCTTATGTTAGCCCTGTTTCCCCCTCATGTGTTCACACATTAAGTACATTTCCTGTTTCATTCATTATTCTTTACCTGTATTTTGCAGGCTTCTACTACTTGATTGGTCACATTCTCTCTGTGTTGGTTTTTCTTATTTTTCTACAGCTATTATCTTAACAATGTTGTAAGAGGTGAAGTTTGGAGTGTGTGTGAGAGAGAAAGAGGGAGGGAGAGAGTGTGAGAGAGAGAGAGAGAGAGAGATAGGGTTGGAATGAGGTTTGCAAGTGGCCAGCAGCTGACTGAGATCAGAAACGATCAAAAGGAGTAGGTGTGTGCACAATGGACAGAGGGGGTACAACACGTCTGAATTTCAAAGCCTGGTGAGCCCTTTGAATACATTAAAGCCTAGCCTGTTTAGAAACACATTGGTCTCTAAAGGTCTGCATGTACACTCTCAGAAATAGGGCGGCAGTAAGGGTAGAAATATGTATCTAAATATGTAGTAATATTTGGACCTTAAGATACTGATATGTACCTATTCAGCTCTGGAGAAGGTACAAACTAGTTAGTTGTAAAACAGTAGTTAAAAGGTACAATTATGTGCCTTTGAGGGTAGTGCTTCTCAAGCTTCTCAAAGTTTCAGTTTAGTCTCAAGTGCTGAGAATTCATAAAATGTAATCCTTTCCAATTCACACATAAAAGCCATCCAAGTTCTTAAAGCTAATAATAACTCTTACAGTCCTGGTTATTTAAGCAGTGATGAGTGTCCTCGCCTCAAAAGCTACAATCCAGCACCATGATTGTCTCAGCCCTTCACTAAATCAGCTGATTTTAATTAGCACAACTTTTCAGGGAGGTAGAAGAGTTAATTAGTAAAATCACCTGTATCAAATGCACAGGCAGAAGATTATTTGGAATATGTGGTATTGGATTGTAGATTGCCCATTACTGTATTTAAGATGTTAAAAGTGAAGTTTTAGAGCAAAGAGCTCTAAAAAAACAATACACAATTTAATTTTTTAAATTTAATATATACCTAACTTGCCATACAAGTTAGGCTATGAAATGCCCGCCCCCCTCTGCAAATCTGTACTCTCAGCAGTATGGTATACCGAAACAACATTATGCCTTTTCATGCTCTTTCTCTGTAACACTTGCTGTTTTGTGGCAATGTGGTTTTTATTTTGACAAGTTTGCATTACTCTGTCTTAGGTTGGGAATGAATGTTTACCCATGTCTCATTAGACAGTCATGAATGCGTTTGATGAATTTATGAATGCTTCTGTGAATGTGTTATGCAGAATGTGCACTCAGCTGTGGTAAAGTGTTACCCAAAATCCTGTCACCAAGTATCTTAGCTTTTAGGTTTAGGGTGAAGGTTTAAAAAACCTTCCCATTCACATCCTGTAAAGCATCTCTGCTTAAAGCAGACAGTGACTCAAAGAGTACTAAGGCCTGTTGCCATGGTACTGCTTAGGCTACAATACGACTTCACAGGACAGTGACCTGGACTCCCACATGAGAGAACTTTACCTGCAGTTTCAGCTTCAAGAGCTGGGTAATCCCCAATATTGATTTGTTCATCACAGAAAAGAGAGGTGGGAGTGAGAAAAAAAGAACTGAAAGCAAAAATAAAAAAGATAAATGTGATCAAGATTTGTCTTTGAAACACCAACTCCTATTTACAAGCATCGTTTATGGATGGGCAGATTGATGTGGAGCCGAAACAGAGACCTAATATGTGGTATTGTAGGTTAAATTAATGTGGCATTCATTCTAAAAAATTAAACAGAAACAGAAAAATCAAACCTTGCCCTGAAACTATGTTTGAAACATTTGTATTTTTCTTTGTGTGGTGGTCGGGGGAATTGCTGCCGCCTTGTAGGGGTTACAGAAGTCTTAATATAAGTCTGGGGAGGCCTGAGCAGGAAAGGGTCTGAGTCCCTCTTGCCCAATGCCTGTAGCCTCAGTGTTCAAGAATATGAGCAGGTTGTCCCCTGTTCAGCAGCTCCATTAGCTTAATAGATTGGGTAAAGCAGGCTCCTAGATATATAAGGTCAAGTGGCTGTTACGCCCAAAATACATGCAAGCGAAATGTACCGCTTTCTCTCCGCTTGCTCCGCTTTGAGTGGGCGTGTACCGAACGTCAGTTGAAGAGATATGAAGTTTAAAAGGCTAAAGAATTCTGAATGGTAATGATTTTTTTGCTTCTGGTATGTCAATATAATGTTAACCACGGCACTGTTTCAAATTTTATGTACGTCCATTTTTAAATGTTTATCTCTCCACTTGCCGCCTTCCAACTGAAAAGTCATTTGAAACGATGGCATTGGTTACCGCTTGGCAAACGCCGCTCCTCATTTGCATAAAGTTCAGCAGAGCTCAACTTTTTCGCCCGCCTCGCCCGCCTCGCTGATCTACGTCACCAACTGCCGCCTCCCAACTGAAAAGAATGGAACGTTCCGCTTCGCCCGCTTGCATGTATTTTGAGCGTTAGAGTATATGTTAGTGTGTGCAAGGTAAGTACTGAACCAACCCGGCACCATTCCCTACTTTCCCAATCCAGCTAAGTGATAAGCAGCCCAAAATGCTAAAATAAGTAAAGAATAGTAACATTTATTACCAGAGTGAACTAAGAAAATGACCACAGGGTCTTTATCCCAGAAATAACATAGCTTTGTTTCAACAGTATAGCTCAGAATATGAAAAAAAAATCATAAAGGAATAAGTATTTTCACAATGAACTCACCAATACCGTCATCAATAAACCAAAAATTCACTATTTTTAGAATGAACTGTTCTGAAAGAGCTCTTTCCCTGATAACATTCAACCCAATTGACACATATCAATAAAACACTTCAAGGTAACATTCAACTCAACTGACACTCATGTCAATGAAACACTTCGAAGAATACTTTCAACTCAACTGACACTTATGTCAATGAAACACTTCACAGAAAAAGACACTGCCTTGAATGCTTCTACATCCAGACAAGTTAATACATCAAAAATAAAACTTCACTTTACAAAACAGCATTTGCTATCTCAAAAAAAAAGGTTTCAGGAAATGATATTTCATTGATACTACGTTCACAAGGGACAGTTCAACAGTGTCAGTGTGGAAGAGAGTGCCCCCTGCGTTTGTTTTGCTGTAATGCAGGTAGGTGGGCGCAGTTTACAATACACGGAGAAAACACATAGAAGCAGTCCTGGCTCTGTCCAAGCGCCAATGAATGGATGTGTGTATGTGTGTATGGGTGTGTGTATGTGTAAACGAGTGCAGCTTTAGGTCGTTTCAGTCTGCGTGCGTGTCCGCGAGAAAGTATTTGCTAGGTAACAGTCCAATGTCTCTCCAAACACGAAGGTGTGTGTGTGTGTGTGTGTGTGTGTGTGTGTGTAAACGAGCACAACTTTAGCTTCTTTCAGTCTGCGTGTGTCCGTGAGAGAGTATTTGCTAGGTAGCAGTCCAATGTCTCTCCCAACACGTGTGTGTGCGTGTGCTCCGGCCCAGTTCAGTTCAGGCCACGTAAATATGCATGAAACCATCAGTAAACAGGCTACAGTGCGGTGTACTGATACCCACATACAGTAGAGATCACGTCGCAGATGTCCGGAGGATGGCAGGGTAAAGCTTATAGTAAACCAAACAAACGCAGGCTTCCCCACCCGCAGGAGAGGGAAACTTCAACGTAAAACGGCAGTGCCTTGCAGTACAACACTGTGGCTGGGCTCTGCTACTATGGCCTGGTAAACCCACCCCTCGTACTTCATTTCATTTTGTACAGAGGGTCTGGACCGGAATCTCTTGAGGGTCATTTAGTCGACCCCAGCAAGACCGATCCAATCAGCGAACAGAGGGTGTGTTCGTTAGCCGTGACGTTGACCTTGTGTGCTACATTTGAATTGTAGTGTGTAGGTAGGCTAATTGCATACGTGATGACTAGGCGTTAGCGATTGGGTAAAGGCAGAGGCACTTTTTTTAAACTTCAGCAGAGTCCACACCTCCAACAAAACGTTTCTGAACAAAATGAAATGAAGTACGAGGTGCTGGTTTACCATAGCCTGGGTGTGCCCATACTGCCTGTGACGCTGCATTTGCATTTCGCGAGCAAGTCAGTCTGGCCAAGCTGCCTATCTACACTATTTCTGCTCACGCCTCAGATAGGGGGCCAATGAAAATCGAGCATTTCAAAAGGCAATGACGCGGCAGTTTAGCGACTGGAAATCTATCTCAGTCACTGTCAACATGGTGAACGTGGAGCAACCGTAAGATTTCAATGCAGCTGTAGCTGCTGTTTGGCGTTTGGTCGCACTGATTCGTTTTTTTTTTAATTATCAATATTGAATGACCAACACCAGCCACTCTCATGTTCACCTCACAAGTCTAACAAAAATCATTTAACGCCATTTCTATATGACTACAGGCTACTACTACTTTTTGTTTGGATCAAGCAGTTTCTTTCGCTGCGTATACGTCAGAGAACAGAGGGGTGTAATTGGTTGAAGCGTCGTCCAGTAGCAAACAGAGGCATTTGAAAGAGGCGGGTTAAGCCCGCCTTCTGAGCAACGGGTTTACAACACAGCTTGGCCAGACCAATGCTCGCAGAGCATTGACAAGTCGCGATAGCCAGGCGTGAAACCTTTTCACTACTTAACACGACTTGTGCAGTCAACTAAACTTTATCTTAAAGGTGTACTTCCATCGTGTTTTCATTAATTTTGCGGTGTTCTCTAGTATTAATAATTGCCCTGTGCGCTGGTTTTTATGAAAAAAATGTTCTAGTGCTTCTGTTTCAGGCTGTTTTAGTTTGGTGGAGGGGATGGGGCCGGGAGAACGACACGATTTCACCAGAGGCGTAACTGGCTCCCTACAGCTTCCTTTGCCCCACAGTCAACTTGATAGCAGAGTAAAGTAAAGGGGAAAAGTCAACTTGACAGCGCTAAAACTGCAAGAAGAATGTCTTCGGAGATACAGCCTTATGTGTTTGATCCTGAATCCGAAGAGGAAGGAGAGATGGCACAAGGACAAGGTCGCTTCATGACCGTTTGTCAATGAATGTTTCAGAATGGTAATATTTGCATGACAAAACAGTGCAAGTGCCCTAAATGCAGTTCAGTCATTCAACTAGCCTGCTAATCTTATGCGAGTCAGTCACAGGCTAATCATTTAAAGCACATTCGGTCAGTTTCTCTTATATGCATTTGCACGTCTACGTCACGCTGCAGGCCCTTTTCGCATTGGGTTGTTTTTCCCGCCTATTGTCTTCTTTTGACTGATATAGAAAATGGGGGTAGAAAAAGATTTTGATATACAGCATGCATATGCAACTCGGGGTGACCTATCATATTTCAAAATTGATATTCATCTATTACACCTTTAATATAAACTTTAATTTTTTTCTTTTTCAAGAAACCCTTTACTCTCACCGAGTGGTACTCCCCTAGCTAACTTGTCCACAGAGCTCAATCCCATCTCTCCCCTTCTCTGCCTCAGCTTGTGCACACCCACCCAGCGCATTCATGAGAACTCCCGTCTCTTAAAGGCACAGCGTCTATTTGCACCCGCTACATTTGTTTTGTCATTGTTTTTACATTATTGAATTTTAAAGTTTTACACACAAAACATATGGCTTAAAATTTGATATAACAATAGATTAAAAAACAGATGTTAAACAAATTGAAATAATGCCCATTATCCTATGCAGCCATACACCCACAGGATCACAGGTTAGCTTCCACAACATTAAAGGAGGGCATTTCGTTCTTTATCCTGTAGGACATAAAATTACAAAAAAAAACTCATTGTATTAAAAGTTTGACACTGTACTCTGACTGGGCAAGTCAGTTCATTTCAGTTTAATTTTCCAGATGCTACTGCTTCATATGATATGAGATCCGTTAAAACACAATTTGGGTTATTTTAGGAATGTCACACCAATGGAATTCCCAGTCACACTGAAGGAAAGAGATCAAAATTAGTGATCTCTTCAGTGATGGGGACAGAGTTGCATACCTCTGGGTTCCATGTGTGGTGTATGCAACTCCAATGTGTAGCAAACTCAGTCAGAAAACCTATTTCAAAAGTATTTATTTTAACTTTTAACCCTTGTGCAGCGTTAGAAAATAATTACTTTCGTTGCGTTAGTGGATGAAAACATACGCTCATTTGAACTGCTGTAAAAATATAGCAGATTTTTTCTTTTATTTTTTCTAACCTTTTTTGCATAAATCTATTAATCCATCTCAGTTCTGCCCAAAACTACCAAATGTGAAAAAAAGACAAGATTTTATGCTTTTAATTATCACTGAAATATGCAAAGTCACTGATATGGAAAAAAATCACACCTAATGCACTGTCACAGCAACGCAATGCCCCTTTGAGGTGTGCTCTTGCATAAACATGGGTAAACAGTCCTTGTAGGCCAGAGGTGCTCGAACAACGCAATGCCCCGTTGATGCGGGCTCTTGCGTGAACATAGGTCAAAAGTTTTTGTAGTCCAGAGGAGCTAGAACTAAAATCCAGCTCACAATCACGTTTTCTATAAAAAAAAACAGGCCATTTTATTTGTGATTTTTTCCATATCAGTGACTTTCATCAATAATAAATTGTTTTGTTTGTTAATCTGATGCTGTGTAGAGATTTTACAGAAAATTTTATGAAAAAGTGTATCACAGAAGGATTTTACGGTTGTTTAAACTGGCTTAATTAAAGAAAAAAACAAGCATTTTATACACTGACCTATATAAAAGGTTAATGGGTCATATGGTCTGCTATATTTTTTTTACAGCAGTTCAAATAAATGGATGTTTTCATCCACTAACGCAACCTAAGGGTAGTAAATATTTCAACAGTGTATTGCTGCTGTATTATTGACCTAGAAAAAAAAAATCATATTTCCAAAGTGTATGTTGAATTAAGGTTTTTCACCAAAAATCTTAAAATTTGGGCAAATGTAGTGGAAGTTATGGCCAAAAAAAGAATATGCAGCGGCTCCAAGTGGATCCCCAATGCTGCACAAGGGATAATAAAGTAATTCATTTATGAACAATTCAGCAGTGTAAAATATTCAACATATCAATCCATATTTCTTTGGGATTTGCATATAAAATGTAATGAATTCTATGCAATTTAATTAAAATGTGTTTACGTATTTAACATAGGCACATTTTTCAAAACACATATTTTTAGAAGTGTTAAAATAACATGCAAAATATTTCAAATCTTGAGATAATGAACATGTATTTTCCATTCTGTTCATTCTGTTTTCATTGTCAGTGTAGTTATTGTGTTGTATTGTATTGAAATGATTTCATTTCTAAACATTGACATTTAGCTTCCACGAAGCACAACATTTCAGAACTGTTTAGCAGAAAACAGTTGGTTTTGTTTCTGTACTGTGTTACCGGACCATCACTAATGACATGTATTGTGTCGACGTCGAGTATTTTCTTTCATTTCTTGCAGAATAGGATGTGGGCACAGCTCTCTCATCATGCCTCAGTGATGGGGACAGAGTTGCATACCTCTGGGTCCCATGTGTGGTGTATGCAACTGCAATGTGTAGCACAATTTCATTTTCAGCACCTTTGTCTTTCATTTCTCTAAATACTTCTGCCTGGTGTAGCCAGTTGTATTGGTGACTTGCAATTGATTCAAGTTCGTAGTGCATTTTTTCAGTAAAACATTCTCCTTAAGCAGTTTTGTACATTTTCTTTTCATTCTTTTTGTCTTACTTTTTGGTGTACCCTGTGGTTATGGATGGGTGTGTTTCTCTACATTTGGGAGCACCACTAGGTTGCAGAGGTAGAGAAACAGGCTCCTCTGGTACGTATACTTTCTGGAGATGGCGGGGTTATGTTCAGGATGGCATTTAGTACCCTTTCCCTGCCACTGCATCTTGTTTTGATTATTTCCATATCTTCTGCAATTTTTCTTGCTTCCTTTTTGGAAGTGATTTGATATTAAAGGCACAGAGCTTTCCTTCAGCCTTTTTTCTTGATACCTGTTTAAAAAAAGATTAATGTCAACATAACAGAATTGAAACAGTTATACATTTCGGTTCTAGTGATACACTTATTTGTTAATCACATTCATATTTCCACCTTACTCTAAAATGACTAACTTTTAACCTAATTGTATTCTTCAAACTTATTTTACAATCTGTGTGAACCTCTATAGTCCTGTAAGGCTATAACCTATACACTAGAGGCCTATCCTAACACGATGGTGCATAGGCACTCAGTCAGTGTAGACCTGTGAAGCTTCATAAGACTGATACTCAGACTACCCTAAAGCTATAAAAAATGAGGTGTTATGCTGCACTGAAGTAGAATATTTCAGTTTGATGTACTTCCTCCGTCGTTGAAGTCGTCCATTGTCTCCCTTGTGGATCACTGTTTATACGCTCTCTATACCTCCTTGTTCTGTGTCTTCCACTCATCTCTCCCTCAATTTTTACTGTTCTTACTGTTCGAAAAAAGAGTGAAATTACATCAATGTTTGTTTTAAAAGCTTCTCTTAAGAGATGTTGTCCTTTTCTGTAACATCATTTTGTCACGGTTTCGCTCTAGGCTTGGGAGTTTTCGTATGTGGTTTTTCATTGTCACCCTTTTACTAGTCTTTTAGGTTCAATCTACCGTGTTTCACTGCACCTGCACTTCCTGGTTTAGACCCTCATTAGATTATCTCTCTCACTCGCTCCCCTCGTTTCACGATTGCGGTAATCATCCGTCTCACCTGCACTTCCTGATTTAGACCCTCATTAGATTATCTCTCTCACTCGCTCCCCTCGTTTCACGATTGCGGTAATCATCCGTCTCTCCTGCACTTCCTGGTTTGTGATCATCACGGGTTATTCAATCATTCTACTCACCTGCACTCCTCGTTCACGCTCGTTAAGTTTCCCGGGGTTTCCACTACTTATACTCGCTTCTCTCACTCCCTCCTTGTCAGTCCGTCTGCGAACCACGGTGTATTCCCTCGGCAAGCTATTTTGACTCCTGACTTCTCTGCGTCTGTTTGGCTGTGTATTCCCGGTGTTGCTCGTCTTCCGTCTGTTCCTGTGTTCTCCCCTGTCTGTCTGTCAGAATCTCCAGTCCTCCGGTACCGACTCCTGCCTGCTTGACTCCGCCTGACTCTCCAGCCCTTGGCTTCGACCCCGGTCCGTCCCTGGCTCTCCCTGGCTCTTCAGCTCCCTGGTACCGACCTCTGCCTGCCCTCGACTCTGCCCTGCTCTACTTCCCTGGTGAACGACTCCTGCCTGCCCTCGACTCTGCTCTGCTCTACTGTCCTGGTGAACGACTCCTGCCCATCCTCGACTCTGCCCTGCTCTACTGCCCTGGTAACGACTCCTGCTCGGCTGACTCACCTGCCCCTGGTCTCGACCTCCGTCTGCCTTCGACTCTGCTCTGCTCGACTGCCCTGGTAACGACACCGGCCCGGCTGACTCACCTGCTCCTGGTTTCGCCCCTGGTCCGTCCCTGGTTTTCCCTGATTCTCCAGCCCGCCGGCTGTCTACTCCTGCCCGCCTGCCTGGGTGTCTCGGCGAGCGATTCACCATTGACTTTTCCGCCCTTCCGGGCTGTTGACTTTCTCCCCATTTTTCCCCGAACCCTCAATAGAAATTACGCTATTGGGTCTGCATCCGTGTGTCTGCTTTCCGTGACAGAACGGACTGACCAAGCATGGACCCAGCGGACACTCACATGGAGCGAAGCCCGTCGCCTGAGTCGCTCTCCGCTCTACAGCGCCTGGAGAATTCCGAGAGGGAATTAGGGCGGGTCGCAGGCGACATGGCTTCTTTGATTGGCGCGACAGATTCGCCAACTGGTTCTACTCCTGCAGCAACAGGGGGCTGCACACTCACAACAACTAGCTCTGCTCGCCACTCGCCTAACGCCCTCGGGGGAGAGCGGACCGGCGTCCTCGTCAGCTGGACTCGCCACTCCGATGTCTGCACCGCCTGGCTTACCTCCTGCCTTCGGCGGACCCGAACCGCGGATTGGGGTCCCTGAACGATTCGGGGGAGATCCGGAGGAGGTTATCGCTTTCATTACAAACTGTCAATTGACTTTTGACCTCCAACCTCGGAACTTCGCTTCCGAAGTGGCTTGGGTGGCTTTTGCCATCAACCTGCTGACAGGGCGGGCCAGGCTGTGGGGAACTGCAGAGTATCAGCGACGGTCGCCTGCCTGCTCCTCGTTTGCTCTGTTCGCCGCCGAACTGAGGAAGGTGTTTGGAGTTGGGTCCCCCACAGCTGACGCCTCCCGGGAACTGATGGAGGTTCGACAAGGCAGGCGCACCGTGGCAGACTTCTCGATTGACTTCAGAACGCTAGCCGGAAGGAGCCGTTGGAAAGAGCCGTTACCTCCACAGCTTAGCGGACTATATCAAAGACGAGCTGGTTTCTTACGAGCAACCGGCGACTCTGGATGAGGCTGTCGCTCTCACCAGTCGCATTGACCGTCGGGTGCAAGCTCGACGCCGAGAGAGGGGTCGTGTTAACCCTCCTTCCCGTCGTACCTCTGCTGGGAGAGCAACCACCTCCACTCCTCGCCAACATTCTCCCGAGGCCATGGAGGTCGACCGCACGTCTCTCTCACCCTCCGAACGTCAACGCCGCCTGGCAGAAGGGCTGGGTCTATACTGCGGTGGAGAGGGTCACCGTGTGTCTTCGTGCCCGTTAAAAGGGCGAGCTCACCGGAAATAGGGGGCATCCGGTTGAGCTCGACCTCCATGAATGCCCCCAGAGGTGATAGACCTTTCCTCCGCGTCGTCCTCCAGCTCCCGTCTCAGTCACACACACTCACCGCTCTCAATGACTCTGGTTCTGAGGCCAACATTATGGATACCGCTTTTGCCCAGCAGAGGGGGATACAGACCCAGCGGTTACCCTCCCCAGTTCCCGCTCAAGCTCTGGATGGTCGCCTGTTGGGGCAGATCTCTCACATCACCGACTCTGTGGGGCTGCTGTCCTCAGGGAACCACCAGGAAAAGATTCGTTTTCACCTGCTCCCCTCTCCGGGGGAACCGCTTGTCTTAGGACTACCCTGGCTCCGACTGCACAACCCCCGCTTGGATTGGCGAACAGGGACGGTGTTGGAGTGGGGAGTAGAGTGTCACCAAACCTGCCTTCGCTCAGCTGTGCCAGCGTGTCCATCAGCCTCACTCCTGGCTCCCCCAGACATTTCCTCTGTCCCTAGCTGTTACCATGACCTACAGGAGGTATTCAGTAAAGCTAAGGCCACATCCCTGCCTCCGCATCGCCCCTATGACTGCGCTATAGACCTGGTTCCTGGAACATCTCCTCCCTGCGGACGTCTCTACTCTCTTTCTGGTCCCGAGAAGCGAGCCATGGAGGAGTATATTTCCGACGCCTTGGCAGCAGGTATCATTCGCCCCTCGTCTTCCCCGGCGGGCGCGGGGTTTTTCTTCGTGGGGAAAAAAGATGGATCACTCCGACCTTGTATCGACTACCGTGGACTGAATGACATCACTGTAAAGAACCGGTACCCTCTGCCCCTGCTCTCCACCGCCTTTGAGCTCCTCCAGGGGGCCACGGTCTTTAGCAAATTAGACCTAAGGAACGCCTACCACTTTTTTTTTTTTTTTTTGATCAAATGTTTTTTATTTTGTCAAAATTGAAATGTACATTACAGAATGGTGTTGAAGATATGCGTTAACTCAGAAATAAATTTTAAATACACACATATACACAATTTCTCCCCTCCCTCTCCACCCCCACCCCCATGGCGACCCCCACCCATCCCAACCTGGATATCGAAATGCAATACAGACAATAGAAGTAGATGTACATGTTTAAAAATACAATTCAATTACATAAATCAAACTATTCAAAATTACATTATGGCTGCTTGTGCTGCACTTTGTCTTTAACCAGAGAATATGCTGCATCCCATGCACAAATTGTTTTTTTGCTGGCTCCATGCATTCGTGCAACAGATCTCTCCATCATAACAATGTCAAGAAAAGAGTTAGCCCATTGCTGCCAAGGCAAGATATGGTGTGGCTGCCATCTCAGTGCCAGCATTTTCTTGGCTGCTGTAAGTCCGGCCCATAGTATGCGCCTTTGTTGCAGAGAGAGTTCAAACGTAGAGTCGTCATTGAGCAGGAGTAAAGAAGGCGAACATGGAACATTGATACCAAGCATATCACTCAAGGTTGTACAAATCAGTCTCCAAAAAGCAGACACACTGGAGCATTCCCAAAACATATGAATAAATGACCCAACAGTATTAAGGGTGCAAAAATCACAATTAGGAGATGTAATAATTTTCATCGCGGAACGCCTATCACTTAGTTCGCATCCGGGAGGGCGATGAGTGGAAGACGGCCTTTAACACCCCCAATGGACATTATGAGTATCTCGTCATGCCTTTTGGATTAACCAACGCCCCGGCCGTCTTCCAAAGGCTAGTCAACGACGTGCTGCAGGATATGCTGGACCGATTTGTCTTTGTGTACCTGGACGACATTTTGATATGTTCCAAAAGCCTGGAGGAACACCGGCAGCACGTCCGACTAGTCCTCAACCGCCTCCTGGAGAATTCGCTTTTTGTCAAGGCTGAAAAATGCGAGTTCCATGTCAAGACCGTGGCCTTCCTGGGGTACATTGTGGCAGAGGGTTCCATCAAGATGGATCCGGCCAAGGTATCAGCTGTCTCCGCCTGGCCCGTCCCCGAGAACCACAAGCAGCTACAACAGTTTTTAGGGTTTGCGAATTTTTATCGGCGGTTCATTCGTAATTACAGTACTGTTGCTGTCCCCCTGACAGCACTTACCAGTTCCAAGATTCCTTTCACATGGACAACGGCCGCAGATGGTGCCTTCTCCGGCCTCAAGGCCCGTTTTACGTCAGCTCCCATTCTACAGGTCCCCGACCCCGAACGGCAGTTTGTGGTAGAGGTCGACGCATCTGATGTGGGAGTCGGGGCGGTTCTCTCTCAGAGGCGACGGGAGGATGACAAAATGCACCCTTGCGCATTCTTTTCGCGTCGTCTCTCCCCGGCCGAGCGCAACTACGACATAGGGGACCGGAAGCTGCTCGCCGTTAAACTGGCCCTGGAGGAGTGGCGGCACTGGCTGGAGGGGGCGTCCGTCCCCTTCATTGTTTGGACAGATCACAAGAATTTAGAGTACATTCGTTCAGCCAAGAGACTTAACCCCAGACAAGCCCGGTGGTCCCTGTTCTTTTCAAGATTTAATTTTTCTCTCTCTTATCGTCCAGGGTAATGTGAAGCCGGACGCCCTCTCCCGCCAGTTCCTGAAGGGAGACGACAGCCTCCAGGGTCCAGCCACCATCCTACCGGGGTCCCGGGTCGTGGCTGCCCTCTCCTGGGACATCGAGAGGCGGGTACTGAGGGCACTGCAGGATCAACCCGGTCCCAGCGCCTGCCCGGAGGGCAGGTTGTACGTACCCGAGGCTCTCCGTTCCCAGGTCCTGCAGTGGGGGCATGACTCCCTCCTGGCGTGTCATCCTGGAACGACCCGCACCAGTCATCTCATCGCTCGGCGATTTTGGTGGCCCGACTTGGAGAGGGAGGTCCGCGAGTATGTCTTAGCCTGCCCGGTGTGTAACTGCAACAAGGCCTCCAACAGACCTCCCGCTGGCCTTCTCCAGCCTCTGCCCGTTCCCTCTCGTCCTTGGTCCCACATCAGCTTGGACTTCGTGACTGGACTGCCTGCATCGGAAGGGAAGACGGTGATCCTCACTGTCGTGGATCGATTTAGTAAAATGGCCCACTTCATCCCACTACCCAAGCTTCCGTCCGCTAAGGAGACCGCGCAGGCAGTCCAGCAACATGTGTTCCGCCTCCACGGCATCCCCGCTGATGTGGTATCTGACCGTGGCCCGCAGTTCACCTCCTCTTTTTGGAAGGAGTTCTGCCGGCTACTGGGGGCCACGGTCAGCCTCACTTCTGGATTTCACCCGCAAGCCAACGGTTAATCAGAACGGGCGAACCAAGAGCTGGAGAAGGCCCTGCGCTGCATGGCCTCTCGGGACCCCCTCTCCTGGGCCAGTCGACTGGTGTGGGTCGAGTACGCCCACAACACACTCACCTGTTCCGCTACCGGGATGTCCCCCTTCCAATGTGTTTATGGGTACCAACTACCGCTTTTTCCCAGCCAGGAGGGAGAAGCCTCCTGCCCTTCGGCCCTCGCCAACGCCCGCCGCTGCAGACGGACCTGGGCTCGGGCACGGACCGCCCTCAGGAGAGCCGTGGCGGCCTATTCCGCGGGGGCTAATCGTCGTCGGATCCCCGCACCGGAGTATCGAGTGGGGCAACGAGTTTGGCTGTCCGCCAGGGATCTCCCCATCCGGGTGGAGTCGCGGAAGTTGGCGGCCCGTTTCCTGGGACCTTTCATAATAGAACGCATCATCGGCCCTACTGCTGTCCGGCTCCGACTCCCTACCACTATGAGGGTCCACCCGACCTTCCACGTGTCCCGGATTAAGCCAGTGCGGGTGAGCCCTCATACCCCGGCAGAGCCTCCGCCGCCCGCTCCTCGTCTCATTGATGGGGGTCCCGTCTACACGGTGCGGCGCCTGCTCCGGTCCCGACGGAGGGGGCGGGGTCTCCACTACCTCGTAGATTGGGAGGGGTATGGTCCTGAGGAGAGGTCCTGGATTCCGGCTAGCCAGATCCTGGACCGCTCCCTCATCGCGGAGTTCCACCAAAAGCATCCTGATCAGCCGGCCCTCCGTCGGGGCCGTCCCAGGGGTTCCTCCCAGCCTGTCCGGGCTCCTCCACCTCTGGCTGCTGCTCCGCCTACCGGGGGAATCCGGGATGTTCAGGAGGATACTGCCCTGCTGTCGGACCGGTCCGAGGAGTACTGATCCCCTGTCTCTCCCCTCCCTCCCACCCGGTTGGTGTTTTCTTTTTCTTTTCTTGGGGCCTTCTGGGGCCGTCCCTTGGGGGGGGGGGGGTTCTGTCACGGTTTCGCTCTAGGCTTGGGAGTTTTCGTATGTGGTTTTTCATTGTCACCCTTTTACTAGTCTTTTAGGTTCAATCTACCGTGTTTCACTGCACCTGCACTTCCTGGTTTAGACCCTCATTAGATTATCTCTCTCACTGGCTCCCCTCGTTTCACGATTGCGGTAATCATCCGTCTCACCTGCACTTCCTGGTTTAGACCCTCATTAGATCATCTCTCTCACTCGCTCCCCTCGTTTCACGATTGCGGTAATCATCCGTCTCTCCTGCACTTCCTGGTTTGTGATCATCACGGGTTATTCAATCATTCTACTCACCTGCACTCCTCGTTCACGCTCGTTAAGTTTCCCGGGGTTTCCACTACTTATACTCGCCTCTCTCACTCCCTCCTTGTCAGTCCGTCTGCGAACCACGGTGTATTCCCTCGGCAAGCTATTTTGACTCTGTTTGGCTGTGTATTCCCGGTGTTGCTCGTCTTCCGTCTGTTCCTGTGTTCTCCCCTGTCTGTCTGTCAGAATCTCCAGTCCTCCGGTACCGACTCCTGCCTGCCTGACTCCGCCTGACTCTCCAGCCCTTGGCTTCGACCCCGGTCCGTCCCTGGCTCTCCCTGGCTCTTCAGCTCCCTGGTACCGACCTCTGCCTGCCCTCGACTCTGCCCTGCTCTACTTCCCTGGTGAACGACTCCTGCTTGCCCTCGACTCTGCTCTGCTCTACTGTCCTGGTGAACAGCTCCTGCCCGTCCTCGACTCTGCCCTGCTCTACTGCCCTGGTAACGACTCCTGCTCGGCTGACTCACCTGCCCCTGGTCTCGACCTCCGTCTGCCTTCGACTCTGCTCTGCTCGACTGCCCTGGTAACGACCCCGGCCCGGCTGACTCACCTGCTCCTGGTTTCGCCCCTGGTCCGTCCCTGGTTTTCCCTGATTCTCCAGCCCGCCGGCTGTCTACTCCTGCCCGCCTGCCTGGGTGTCTCAGCGAGCGATTCACCATTGACTTTTCCGCCCTTCCGGGCTGTTGACTTTCTCCCCATTTTTCCCCGAACCCTCAATAAAAACTTTGTGAGAAATTACGCTATTGGGTCTGCATCCGTCTGTCTGCTTTCCGTGACACATTTTTCTTTGGTGTGACAGCCTAAAGCGTCACACCAGTGGACATTTTCTGTCACACCAAAGGACATTCAGGCTTTCATGTCAGTTAATGGGTGGCGACACGGTACAACACGCTAATTTACCCCGAAACGGCAGTTTTTGAACCCTCTTCTGAAAAGGTGGGTTGAGAAGGCGTAGCCCAGTGGCACTGTAACATTACGCCATGCATATTGCTGGGCGTGTACAATGACGTGAATGACCAGTGCATCGTAGTAAATACACCTGTCTGCAAAGTTTTCATTCAGTTTTTTTAAAACAACCATGGCGAGACACACAGAGTTGTTGCTGGCTCTTTGCACAACCACTCAAGGGCAAATGACATGGTACTGTACTGCCCCTAGATGCTTACATGGGATTGCAAATTATTTGCAAAGAATACATTTGATGTCGATTTACTGTAGCTATTTGTACAGGGCACCATCAGGTGAACTATAGCGCTATCATTAAATAATTTACTCTATCCACACATTTTCGCCCACGTCGAAAAAGCCCACAACACTTAGGGTGAAGATGCACTGGGCGATGGTCTTTGTGGGGATATTTGCAGTCACATATTTCAGGATATTCACAATATATGGAGATATATTGATGGATGCGCTCTGAACATATGTTTCCTTAACAAAACAGCAGCACTATCATCAAACATCACTCTACAGTTTTCACACATTTTACTCTCCTGGTTAAAAGGCACACAACACAATGATTTGTCTCTCAAAATATGCTGTTTATTTAACATAAAATGTTAGGCATAGCATTTACCCTACCGTTTCCATTGTCATGTCATTGTTTTGTGTTTCTAAAAAAATGTTTCCGCGACCACGGAGTTTAAAATGACGCTACGACTACCGGGGTAACAGGAAGTGAACTCGCATTTTTTTAATTCAAAATCATGCACTTCCAAACAACACCGAAATGGGGGATATTATTCCTTGCACATTTAGGCTACATGATAAAGCTGTTGACCAACAAATATGTACAGCATCTAAATTAAAAACAAATTACGACCTTGGGTAAGTTAGCCTATATATGATTTAGGCCAAATAAACAGCATGTTTCGAAAGACAGTTAGCAGTTTGCCTCTGAACTCCTTGTTGATGTTTTTGTAGTTCTGGGGTGCGTTTCCCAAAAGCGTCGTTGCTAACTTCCTTAGCAACTTCGTAGGTTTGAACGATGGTCTTACCACACTGCTGTTTCCCAACACCATCGTCCAGACTTAGCAACCAACGATGTTTACAACTACAGTAGTCCGATGGATCGTTCAACAACGCAAGTGTTTCCCAACAACAAAGTCTGGACGAACCATCGGAAGTTCCATCGTGAAGCTGTGCAGTTGGAACGATTAGCATGGACCTGTCGTGAGACCGTCGTGTTTGTTCACGTGACGTGTTGCTCGTCACCTTTGGCCTTTTTGTGGCGGATTAGGCGGCTGTCTGTGCGTTACTGCCACCATCTGCATAAATGATGTTACTCCCAATTCACTTAATTTTCGGTATTGCATTGCCAGATCATGTAAAAAGAAGGTAGAAAACACACCCGATAACACACAAAAAGCTGTTGCAAAATGTGGTTGGATAAAAGTTAATGTACGTCAGTGATGTTAATGAGCACTTTTGTAAGAGCCTATTGTGATGTATGTGCACTGATTACTAACCCACAAGCACGGTTATTCCATTGCCCCGTAGATCATTTTCACCTGTTACAAATTGACTACTCTTCGGCAGGATTCGAACCCATATCTCACCGAAAAAGACAACATTTCCTTTGACAGACCAACAAGCTAACCACTCATCCACCTCACCACTTACCTACATGGAGGGAGTGGTTATATTCATAGCTGTTGGTCCATGCAGTATAAATTAAATACACAGACATATGATACAAACTGACAGTCAGTTGTTACTTTTAATGAGTAGGGCACATAGTTGTGTTTACGGAGATATCCCAGAGTTTCTACAGCTGTCATACCGGCTTAAATAAAATGAGACGTTTATGTCCTTATGTAGATCTTTAACGACCTTCTGTCGTTATCCGCAACGAATGCATCCGAATACTCTTCGAGCACTTCCGAAACATCTGGGTACTTTGCAGTTTGAACCACCTAAGTCCAAACTAACAACAGTTCAGACTTCCATCGTACTTTGGTGGTTGGAGATTTTCGGTTGGTTGTGGGGTGCTGAGTAGTTTGAAACTACGTTGTACAACGGTGGTTTAATGCTAACCTCCGTCGTTGTTTGGGAAACGCACCCCTGCTCAGCTGTTTCTCCTATTTTAAAAGTCCCGACGGTGGGTGGTGGCAGTTGTGAAACGTCACCATACCACACCCTGCGCTGTGTCTGGCCTCGGCTCGTGTTCACGCTCACCCCATGTCGCAAAAAAGTGTAGGGTCTGAGGTGGGTCGAATTGGCGTGTTGTTTGGACACGCCACCCCATGCCGGCACTGGGAACGCAACAGACGACCCACTAATTTCGGCTGAAATTACCGGTAAACTGGGCAGTGTGAAAGCGCCTATTAACTCTGCCATTGCTAGCTTAACTGTAATTAGTAGTGGTGTAATGATACCCCGTTTTGGATCGGTCTGTGACCAATGCAGTCCGACTGAACCAGTCCATCGAGCCCAGAACAGTTCAAATTCACTACGAACAGTCCGATGGCCCCAAATAGGTTTCCAGCACATACATTCAAGTACATTGTTGTATTACAAATACATATAAATGTATGCACAAAACATCATGTGTCGTTGCAATCATGTTTTGTACTGTGTTTTCAGGCTTAATGTAATGTAATCCCCATTAGGGGAGGTTCCGATGGTAATTCAGGGAGAGGGAAGATCTCAGGGAATGTTGTTTGCGTGGTCCTCTCACCCCACGTGTCTCCACTACAACAGAATGTTCGTCACCCACGTAAAAAACAAAGGAAACCTCGGTGTGTTAGAGCAGCGAACATGACTGATTGCAGGCTTGCATATGTGTTGATTTATGGATTAAACCAGATAAATACTAATTGTGAGTTTCCAGCAGTATAAGTCGTTTTATGTCTAATATGTTTCATAAGATAACATGTTATGAGTGACGTTAGGACAACAGGATTAGCAGGCTAATGTTAGCCAAGCAAACATGTTTTAAGAATGTAATTGTCTGAGGAAATAGTTGTGCACCACATAGCAAGTAGTTAAATGCTTTATCATGGAAACGGCCAAAACAAGCTCTCCTACAACTCTGAGTTTGACAGACAGTAAGTTTTCCTCTAGCAGGCATATGAAAATACTCCACCATGGAAGAGTATTAGTCTGCTAGCATGCTAAATTAGTTTGCTAATCAAACTAACCTCTAAGTTGAGAGAAAACATAGTTACATGGGCAACTGTGTTTGTAATGAACATGGTCAGTCGATTCATTGATACCTCAACTCCTTATATTTTTTAGTAGTGCTCCCAAGGTGTTACTACACCTTTCATTGTAGTGCCATTTTCTGTCTACAAAAAAAGTCAAGTTTCATTTTGAGTAACTACATTTGTTGTGTAACAAGTCAGGTAAGCGTATTTAAATGGGGAAAACAGGGAAGAGCATGGGCACTTCTAACTTCAGCCCTGTTTTTTACTCAATGCTATGCTACATAAATTATCGCAGTGTGTCTGACTGCCTGGCGGCATACATAGAGACCTTAGAGGTACATATCAACTAGTCTCAAAACAGAGAAAAACCCATTATGGAAACATGGTGGACTCTTCCTTAAAGTTATATATTGGTAACACTCCCATGAAAAACTAAGATTATAGTGCCATGAATGGCACTTGTTTAATAATGTCCATTTTTTTAATTTTTGATATCTGGTAACCTTATTGGTTTTTGTTTTGTTATGTATTTCAAGTACATGCAGATTGTGAACGTACGGCAGGCATCTGGTTACCAGTTTTTGTGTTTTTATTCTCTGGGATACAAAATGTCATTTAGTTTTTTTCTCTTTTTCTTAGTAATAAAGGGCTTTGGAGTTTGGAGTCAATATGTATAAAATCGAACCGAACCAGATCGAATCGTACTGAATCGGTGAGTATTGTTTATACCCTGAATCGGATCGTAGCCTGTGAATCGAGATCGAATCGGACCGTTTTGTGTGTAAACAATTCACACCCCTAGTAATTAACCATTTGTTAAAAATATTTACATAATTCTTCATAATTATGTTGTTTAAAAAACAAACATATGTCAACAAATACAACTTAAGGGGGTCACACCAAAGGACAGCAAAACTTAACACTTTCAGTGATATGAAAACATAGTTAAAATATTTGAAGAAATCTGATTGGGAAACTTACCTGTCATAGGCTTCATGGGGCTCTTCAGTCACCTGACTTTGAAGGGGGTCCATCAACAAGTTATAGTTGACCATGAAATTTCCCATCTCAAAATCAGGATAGATAGCATCACACCATAGGACATTGCTTTCAGTGACAAAGTCTATCAAATCTCTACACCACATGTGCCAAACTCAAGGCCCCGCATCATTTTATGTGGCCCGTGAGAGCTTAAATTTTAAGCCTTAAAAGGTCTGATTTTCTCATAATAACTCAAAAAGGTGCACTGACTATGGTAATGTCATAACTTGTTTTTCCTTCCCTAACGGTGCACCACGCTACTGTGCTAACAAACACCACGCAGACACACGTTTTTAAACACAGCCTTTTATTTATTCTTTTTACCACCGAACGTGAGCATGCATCTGGCACGGGAGTACCGCATCTGCAACAAACACAAAAACATCGACTTGCTGTCCTGCCTTTCAGGCTGTAAGGCTAGCCTGATTACATCCTTATTCACTTGGATAATTTGATCTTTGATTGATGAAGTAATGTGGGTTTCACAACCTGACAATTTAAAAGGACTTATGTTATAACAGAGCAACAAGCATTTTTTTTACATCTATGCAAAATATATGAAATATTTGTAATTTGAATAAGTAAAACATTATTATTTAACATTATTTAACATTAAGGACTAGTTGCATTTATTTTACATTACATTTAGTTACTTTGTGATGCATTTATACTGTCTTACGGTTTTCTTTGGCCCTTTGAGGACAGTCATTATGCTGATGTGGCCCTCGGTGAAAATGAGTTTGACACCCCTGCTCTACACTTTTAGGAATATATTTATGGAAAAAATGATTACCACTAACTATAGTAAACACTTAAACAATTATGCCAGGGATGTTTAGACCTACTCCTAAGTTTTATTTATTTTTTAATAAAAGTTACTATTTATAGAAACAAGGTTGAGACAGTCACACCATAGGACAGTTTTAAGATTAGGCTCAAATAAAAACAAACAGGCAGTATTTAAAACAACTGGTATTTATAAAACAGAGCAATGTTTAGCCATTTACAGTATTTTAAATGAAAAAAAAAACATTAATTGAATTCCAATATTCTGCCTATAATTATCTGTATACACAATCACTGAACTCTTCGCAGAATTGTGTCTTCACTATTGCAATTTACAAATGCATAAATAACTATAGGATGGATGGATTATTTTATTCGATTTATTGAGTGATTATTCCATTGATTGAAGTGTGTGTGGGTGATACACTAGCTGTTCTCTTATTGAAGATCAAATGTCAGCTCACATTAATTAGGCCTAATAATTACTGGGTTTTGACTAGAATATAAAAGGATGACATTGGGTCTACACACACAAAGATACAACAGTGATTGTGGCTTGCACATGGCATCAACTGACAGCAGCTCCACCAGGTCCTCCTGACACGGTGGGCACGGAGGTGTACAGCCTGTGTAAGTCAACTGAAACTGGGCTGAATTGCTTTTCCAAATGTTATACGGTCATTCAATTGTTATTGGATAAGTTTAGGTCTACACTGAGATTGGGAAGTTGTTGAATTGACTTTTTCCACATCTGGAGTGGCGATAAAATCATAAACCTGTTTCACTCAAAGCTTACATCACATTAAGCTGACGCTCAGAGCAATTTACAGATATTTACAGGGTTTCAGTTACAGTCCCTGGAGCAGGGTGGGGTTAGATGCCTTGCTCAAGGGCATCTCAACCATGGGTAGGGTGGGATTCAAACCGACAACCTTCCGATTGCAAGACCAACTCCCTAACCACTAGGCCACAGCTGCCTCTGAGAGAACTGAGCACTCGAACAACAACCAGCCTCGGTGTGGTCACAAGGAGACGGCGATATTGAGTTAGTAAAGTCAACAAACCCCATGAAGTTCAAACTTAAACCAGGAATGAAACTACCCTTCAGACCACAATACCCACTCACTGAAGCGGCAGCTGAAGAAATAAGAGGGACCATAGAGGAACTCGTAAAAGCAGGAGCTCTGGAAGAAACACATGCCACGATGCAACACCCCTATCTTCCCGGTGCTCAAATTGAATGGCAAGAGGTGGTGCATCGTCCAGAATTTAAGGCCAGTGAACAACGTTGTTGAAGATTTCCCACAGCATGTGCCCAATCCACATACTCTGGTGACAAACATCCCAGTCATTGACCTGGTGCAAGCCTTCTTCACAATTTTGACAATGCATACTTTAGGACCTGTTTAAGTACTAATTCATATTATTTTGCATGAAAAATCAATCAGAACTTGTGATTACAAAAAAATGACCACACGTAAGTTTTTACTTTAAGGGCTCAAAAAAACATTTTCATGAAAAAACGTTTGATCGGTATGGCGTAAAGACACCAGTTTTCCTTTGGGTGGTAAGTTTTGCATGCTGAATGTACAGACGCAAGTGCACTGATCTCAAAAAAATCTATTTGTTTTATTTGTCCCACATTTCAATTGACCTGGCTGTCCCCTATAATAAAACCTAGTTTCTAATAATATTATGTCAGAAAATGAGAATTTGATTTTAAAATAGGCATCATATTGGATATTTTTGGGCTCCAATGAACTTGTCATGCCACATTACACATTATTTGATGCCCAGATAATCACAATATCTCTAAGCATCATAAAGTTTTTATGAATACGAAAACAAATTTTCTTCTGCAAACATTTCATGAATACAGTAAGAGCCAGTATACTGTGTGGATTTTTGAGTTTTATTCATTCTTTTAATTTCCTTCTCAAATGCTTTGTTTGACTTGTTGCATGCTTGCATGCTTCACCTGCAGCCTTTAAATGGCACAGACTTTACAGCATTACAAAGTGTATATGCTTGAAAGTTGAATTTTTTTCTTATTTAAAAAAATCGTCAGGACAGGTTTCGCAGACGTTTTTCCACTTTTTCTATTTCCTCTCACTTGAACATTGACCACCAAAAAAAGAACTTTAAAAGGTCTAAATACATATTGCCATTCTATTTGCTTGTAAAATAATTATGTTGTAGATGATGAACCATGATTTTAAAAAGATTTTTCGTATGAATTAGTTTTAAAGTTTACCAAGTTGCAGTTATTTTGTAATGGGTACAGGTAGGCTACAAATGAGTAATCTACAAGAGAGTAGTCTTGTGCCTTGTGTGATCACTGAACTCAAGGTTTTAATTAAGTTTTATAGTTATGTCCTCCAGTAAAATCTATGCAATGCAAACATGAAAGCACACTCTGGTATCCATGTAATAACTTCAGATAGAGTGTAGTAAATGACAATAACTTTATTGTTGCACAAAATGTACAAAATAACAAGCAAGTGGGTAGCTCATCCCCCACCCCCACCCCCCACCCCATCGAGATCCCCTTCATCCCCTGTCCCTCCCCTCATATACACCTTAGCTGTGTTTGCCAAAACATGGAGTTGAACATCTGAAACCTAAGACTAAGACATGTCTGCTGTCCCAACTCAAACACATGGATTGTAGAGTCATGTAACCAACACACATCCAATTAAGGTCACACAACAGTTAAAAATGAATTAAAAACACTTTTTGATCAAACAGATTAATTCACACATCTGACCTTTGCAGCATGCCAGCTAGAGATGTACACAGAATATGCCTATTAACATATTCCTGTTTAGAAAATATATGATTCAATTAAGTGGGACTACAGCCTTCTGTAGCACAGCACTGTGTCGATCCCTTCTCATATAGAAAATCATATCAACTGTCTGATTTAAAATACCCACAGATCACAATGTCATGTAAAATTGCTTCATACTAAAGAAATGTCTAATTTATCGTAAGCATATCACTTCTCTTTTGCTGACCTCATAGTTTCCTGATTGAAAGAGCTTGCCCTTATTTACACCAAAACATTACTTATCCCTCTGAACATGTATGGCCACACGCATGTGCGTGTGTGTGTGTGTGCGAGCATGAATGTATGTGTTCTGTATCTGTGCGATAAAAAGAATGTAGCTTAAAAGCTGTTTCCTGTTCCATAATTATTCCTTCCATTCAAATGATATTGGTGGAGTGTTCTTTATTGGGGTCATTACGGTCCTTACTTGCAGACGTTTGTGTCTGTTTACAACTACATTGGATAGCAATGGCAATTCACCTCTGGCACCTATAAAAGAAAGCTGTCCTCAAACTCTGGCACAACAGGACTTTGCAGGTTACAGTTGAGTAGCACACAGTAATGGAGCTTATAGCGTGACTAGATACAAACCGAGTGTGAGAACTTTGTACTAATGCGGAGAGGTAATCTAAAATGCTTAAGTAAACGTCTGTGAATATGAAACATTAATCTGATGGTGAGGGTTTAAGGAAAGCAGAAATGTGGTATTAGTATGGGCCAGGTAAAAGAAGCAGAGACCATGCCGCAAAGACATAGGCAGCTGGTGGTGGAATAAAAGCATTCGTTCTTGTCGCTGACTATCAGAATTTAAAGGACCAATGGACAGCCATTTTCTCAGCATGTGGAACAAAGGGTCAAAAAGCTGCACCATAGTACACAACCAGAACACCTGGTCACTGTACTGATCGAGGTGGGGATAGTGCAGTTTGATTGTAGCTTGTGAACTGTGGCATCTATCAGTCAGAACTCGACTGGTTCAAATGTATCGTGTTCTTTTGAGAACGTTCCAACAATAAATTAGTAACATATTTTTCTTTCTGTACTTGTCTGATGTTTGTCAGAGACAAGTTTGTATACTGTAAGGGACTTTAACCTTATCCTAGTGATCGCAGAAATCTGCCAGTGCTCATAAGGTCAGGAATAGATGTAGAGGAAATATCTTTATCAGTATATGGAAAATGAGCTAAAATGAGGTAAACTCTATTCATCAAGTTTTGGAGATGACAACACAGGAAGTGCAATAGTTCTCAGGGTGGATTTTTAAATCTTTACTCGTAGCCAGAGGCATGTGACTAATATAGAAAATTATTTTTGGAACCCTTTATTTCTGCTTTTGTTGATTAATATATTTCTACATTTCGTATTCTCCTTGTTTGTTGTACAAAATGAGAGGCATGTTGATGATGAACACTTGACTATATATATATATATATATATATATATATATATATATATATATATACTTTTCCTTTAATTTTTTCCCCTGGCTCATTAGTGTTGAGATGGGTTTAAAGTTTTCACACTTGTAAACAAACAGTTTTCTGAGGTTGGTTCACCCAAACGTAGCAGTAGCAAGTGTCTGTTTTGCACTCCTCTTTCCTCCGGCTGCTGGTGACCTGTCTCATTGCAGCAGAGCTCTGATTTGTTTTGAGGTGCTATCATCATTTAAATGTCGTGTTGTATACCTGTTGGATTACAAAGGATTCAAAAATTAAAGCCGCTGTACTCCACAGACCAGAGTATACCAATTGTATTGCACACATATTCTATCACATACTATATGAAAAAGACTTTCATGTGTCTTTTAAAAGAACATCATACCTGATTTTATTGTTTACATGACTTGTAACCACAACTTGTACTTGTTTCTTTTTCCTGGTATTTTTGGACCCTTACACAATGCAGTTGTTAGAGCTGCAGTTCTGTATGTATCCCTGTTTCTGCACATTTCAGACAGCTGCTACAGACAGCTTTTTAAGCACCTAGATATCCATCTACATGTCAAGTAGATCAAGTGTTCGTGTGAGAGAGGAAAGGAGAGACACTTAACATGCAGAGGTAGTTCTGTAAGCTAATTCTGTAAGCTGTAAGTAGTTTCAATAACCCACTTTGATCAGTCACTGAATAGACCGTGCATGACCTCCCCGTATGTCACTTGCCAAACAAACAATCATTGCATCAGAAACATCAGTAGACACTTCCTACTGGACTGTGCCTACCACTCGACCATTACAGTAGTAGCTTATACATAGCAAGATTGCTAGTAGCAGGTGCAATACGGACATACTACAATGCCGTCATCTTGCCTTGTCCTGCAGATGTTTTGCTTTTGTCTATTTTCCATTAGCTCCAAGTTCTCAGTTTAGTGTCACATCAGTTTATTCAGACAATGCAATTATAATACATAAATCACAAGTGACTGTTTATAGAAAACTCCAACCAGCACAAACACGTGGTGGACATCCAGGTGCTTAAAGTACCACCTCTGGCAATCAGTAGCAGGTTTGAACTTAGAAGAGAGAAATGTGAGAAAATGTGAATGCCTGTCTGAGAAAAGTGTATAAAGTGTGCAGTGAGGCATTTTACAGCCTTAAAACAACTATAATAATTGTAAAAAATAAAGCTGAGTACTTCGTGGATTTTGCCTATCAGGGGTTATTTTTAGAACGTAACTAACGCGAATAAAGAGGGACCACTGTACAACAAAAATGTAGTGTATCCATATATACTAAAAACCATAATTTTACCTCAGTGCGTTAAGCAGGCCCTCCACACTGTTTGAAGGCTGCTCTTTCAACACCTTGATACAGCCCTTCATCTGCAAAAAAATACAATGAGACTTATAAGCACTAAGAGACTTTTACCATCTTGTCTGCTATTGTTCTGAAGCCAAATATACTCTCCTTGACACTCTTATGTATGTCATGTACATGAGCAAATTAGTTTAACTGGTTTCTCATATGTGATGATACAAGCAGCATAACAGAAGCTATTAGATAAATATACAGATGTGTATTAGATATACAGATGTGTGTCAGTGTGAAATTGTCTACACCCTCCCAGAGTTTTTTGTCTCAGAAGTATCATAATCATAAATATGTCACTCTACCTGAATATCTATAATTTATACATTCTTGCCACGCTACGACTATATTTACTTGGATTGTGTTTATCAACTACAACTGGAAAGCATGAAGCACCTTGACATGCTACATGCTTGAGTAGAAAATGTGTAAAAGTTTATGGATGTTTGGTAAGTGACTTAGAGAGACTAATGACAGGTAAGAGTCATTGTAAATGTTTGCTGTTTTCAACGAAGCAGGCATTACTTACATCAATCTTGGAGGTCTTGGCAAAGGCGCCTACTGGATGGACATGGTCATAAAGGATGATGACGCCCACCATCACTCGCATGCAGAACAGCATAGTGTCCGTGTTGGTGAAGCGACATCTGTACTCTCTACATACAAACACACACAGACCGGGAGCAACAAATGACATAACATGTTAGCCTGTGATACTCATAGCATTTTTATGGACTAGACAAGGACATTTATAACTCCAGTAGTGAAGTAAATTAGTAAAGTGTCACCAAATTAGTTAGTATATGTAGGTGGGGACTTTCTGTGTAATAAAGTACTTTTAGCTACATGGCATCCCCACACTTTGATAAGGATATACATGAAGAAAGAGGAAAGAATGGGTGAAAATACGTACGGAGTTTCCAACATGACACGGCACACACATGCCATAGTGCTAAGGCAATCTGTTGTGTCTTCAATAGGCAGTGTCTTGTTCTGAAACAAAAATGTACAGTATTCTGCGACCACTGCATTCACTGTACTGCTACGTGTACAATTTGTACTACTCTTTGTATGCTGTTACCAATTTACTTGAGTAGCTGTACTAATAAGCTGCATTTATATAGACAAAACATTGTTTTAGACCAGAATATGTCTATTGGGTATTAAAAATATAGCAGTAAATGAACAGCCAAGCACATTGTACTAAAAAAGCAAACATTTATAGCTAACTTATATACAAATATAGCTGCAAGCAGGGATGAGAAGGTGTCTACCCATAGCGTAGTCTGTGCATTTTTTCCTATAACAGCATCCCCTAATGGCTGAATGGCGGAATTTTTGGTATGCTTTCCTTATTCGGTCCCACATGCCTCTATCAAGTTTGGTTGCCATATGTCAAATCCTTCCTGTGATATGACCTCACGTTTGGAGGCTTTGCCATGAATTTTGGTTGGCTGTGACTGGCAAACGCTTTCACTGACCAAACAACTGCTATGTATAGTTAGTCAGGCTCGATCTGGAGATCCTTCTCTGCCAAATTGTGGAATGATTGACCAAACTTTGTGGCCTGTGCAAATTAAGTTACATTTTTAAAATATCTGATATGGCGACCACTATAATCAGGTTGGCATGAGGAATTTGCATGTTTTGGTGTTGAGACCCTTTGCTTTATTAGCCCACTCAAGATTTACACTGTTACTAACAGCACATCAGGAGTTATAAGGAAAAATGCATTTTTCCTATAACAGTGCCCCTAATGGGAAAATGATGTGATTTTTTTAGATGCCTTCTCCTTGTTGGGCCCCAAGTGCCTTTGTCAAGATTGGCTGGCCTATGTCAAAATCTTCCTGAAACACCCTAAGAAGACCTAATTTCCTGTTTGGTGGAAATGCTGCCGAATTCAGCTGGCTGTGGAATATAATTACTTTTCCATCAGGGCGGTTCCTTTGTGAGGCTTAGTCTGAAGATTACATGCTAAGTTTTGGGAATATTGCACAAAATGTATGACCTGTGAACATTTTGTTTCACTTTCAACATTTTGAAAATTGCAGGAAAATTTGGCAGGTGGAACTTGATGTTATAGGGTTCGCTGAACTCGGCTTGATTTTTCACTGATACCAAGTTTTTGACAATTGAATGTAAGGATCAAAAGTTAAGCAACATGAATGCACGTCCAAATTTGATCTGTTGGTGGCACTAGAGTATGTGCTCCATTGACATGAAACTTGCTGACCTGAATCAGTGTGCCAAATTTCAAAGCTTTTTACCAATTGGTTCTACGGGCAATCATAGACTTCTATGGCGGAAGAATAATAATAATAACAAAAATGAGCTTTTCTGCTTGGCCCCCAATAAATACAGAATAAGGAAATGCACAAACACAAGGAGTGTCTTCACAGCTTCGCTGCTTGCCCCCCAGTAAATAAAGAATAAGAAAGCTAGAAACACAATGGGTGTCTTCGCAGCTTCGCTCCTTAGACCCCCAATAACTAAGTGCACTCAGGTGGTTGCATGTATGTTAAAATGGAGCGAAAGAGTAACATGGTAGTCAAATGGTACTTAGAAAGAGTTTGCTTGACTTTCCCATAATGGCTGTATGTCACATTTGACTCTAAACAGCCCCATTACATTACGTATTCACACAGTAAAGACAATAAATGTTCACATACTTCACTCTTGAAATGACAAACTCATTCCCACATTAATTCTTCCATTGGTACTCAACAACAGAGCAAAATACTAGTGAGTAGTCCCAACTGAATTCTATGATCAAAATACACTGTAAATTGTAATAACAATGCTTATTGCCCAGTTACTAGCTCACAAAGAAGAAGAATTATTATCTTTACATTTATTTAAGTTTTATTGCTGGAAGGATATACACCAGATAAGAGGATGTCTGGTAATGCAGCAGACTCACCTCAGATACAAACTTGGTTGTGGCATTGCTCAGAGTCTTCAACATTGGAGTAGCTTCAGCATAAAATAGGGACATGCGGTTGGCCATCTCATTGTTCACCTCATTTTCAGCTTCCAGCTGTCAGAGATTGCAAGCAATTGTATGATCATCTCACATGCTACTGCATAATTTGTACATTGGACCTTATTAATCTCAGCCTTTCACCTCTATATGGAGCCCAAAGCTCTATGAGTCTTAGAGCTCATTTAATGTATGCATTAGCTAGCAATCATAACATCATGATATCAGCCCAGAGGTGAAAATAGGGCTTGTGTATTGTACATACTGCATGAAGGGACACATCCTTTCTGTTATTATTACTGTTATACACACCAGATCTGTGTTGCTGTGTCCCTTTTTGAGATACACTTAGCTCACCTGTTGATTGTTTAATCGATTCCTACTGATGGTTCTCCTGTAGTAACTAAAGTCATTCTGAATGGCAGGATTCGTCATCTGTAAGGAGAGGATTAAGAGTTTCAACGCTTTTAAACAGCAAAACACTTAAATGAATGAGGCTGAGTTTTCTTCCTTTCAATCAAATGCAACTACATGTGTAAGCAACCCCAGACTGATATGTGAAACACATGCCTTAATGAAAAAGATCAAACTCCGACTTTCTGTAAAAGATGTTGTCGATGCCATCAAAGTTAATGTTCTACAGCCTCATCCTGAATTGTTTAAAAAAATAAAAATTATTGAATGAATAAAATGTTTTGGACCACACAGTATTCATGTATGCGTTTAATGTTTTACTGTGTTGCCTCTTGTCTTCTGGTTCTTGTGAGGGAATACTTTCAGTGTGCATGTGTCTCTATCAGCTCACCTTGAGCTCATCAAAGCTGAGAGTGAAGTGAAGGATCTCTGCAAACTGCTTGGCCAGTGCCTGCTCCCGCTCCAGGTGCTGCATGGGAGCATATGGTGGACTTGTGAGTGCCTCCAACAGGCTGCGGAGGGCATTTTCTGTATGGACCATAAGACAGAACAAATAGCCTCAGTCTTAAATCAGTCTTAGTCTTAATCTTAAATACCACTGCTATAAAAAGGGTCTACTTGGTCTGCAGTGATGTTTCATTGCAATGTGTAAACAGCTTTGACACCAATATTACTAAAAATCTCAATCGCAGTCATCCAGTCCCACGACACAAAGTAGTGGTGGCTACTAAGTTTCTACACAACAGGAAAGAAAATAATTTGAGCCCCTCAAATAAATAAATAAATAAATATAAAAAAAAGACTGTCAAACTGTCGTCTCATCACCTAGCAGCGCAGAAATGGTTAAATTAAGTTCTCAACTCTGCCCTGCTTTCACGTGAGTTAGCAGCACCAAAACTAGAAGCAGGGTAAAGTAGCGAGTGGCGAGTGGTGCAGCTAAAAAACATGGACATAAGGAGCTACTTTTCAAAGAAACCTGTAAGTCACAAAGTCTAGATCGCTACTGAAATGAGTCCCATAACAACGTTAATGACAACTGGGCTTTGCCGCACAGCATGCCTATAACATGCTAAAATCGTCTGTAGCCGCTATTAACATGCATTAACAAAAATGGCTTCTTTCAGTTTTCTTATGGATATTTTTAGCCTGCAGTGGCTGTTAAATTGACATGTTTAACGTTAGAACTTTGGTGACACAGTAAATTTTTATTCTAATGGTTTTGTGAAGGTTATGCAGTGATGCCTATACTTTTATTGCTGATGTACAAGACCTCTTTCATTTGCACCACGGTTGAATTAAACTGAAATCTAAACTACTTGTTTGTCAGTGATTGGTTTAACATTAATTCAGGGCATCTCAACCATGGGTAGGGTGGGATTCAAACCAGCAACCTTTCAATTGCAAGAACAACTCCCTAACCACTAGGCCACAGCTGCCCTGATTTCCTGGAAGTGGGCATGGATGTGGGTTTTGAATGAATGACATTGTGTGTGTTTGTGTAGTGTGTAGGAGTGATTTGTGAAAGAAATGAAGGTGGGATCTGCACAAAATACGTCATACACGATCAGCACAAAGACTTCTTAAAGCACAGCACATACCATAAAATTTGGCCCATAGGGGGTGCTGTAATTGTACAAAATGTCACTTTGTCTATTATCTAGAGAATGCTTACGTTTACAACCAATTTGTTTTTATTGTGAAATCTATTGACCCTCACCCATTGAAAACACTGGTCGATGCCCACTTCCAACGAAAAAAAATTCTGTGAAATTTCAACACTGCGAAAAGGAATCCAAACTAACTTGTCATAGGCCGTTAATGTGAATCTCACCAAATTTGGTATACGTCATCTACAGACAATGTTGACAAAAGTTATCAAAGAATTTATCTTGAGATAAACCGTTTCAAAGTTACATGTCAATGAACATTTACCACGTAGCTTAAAATTCTTCAAAAGTCCATATCCTGGCTTCTAATTGGTCATATTTGGTCAAAGTTGACATGTCAAAACACACAAAATGTTGTGACATTTCATCATACGGGGCAACGTTTATTGTCGAAGCTATGTGTCGAAAAACAGCTTTGGTTAAATAACTCGTCAATAATTTTGCCCAAGACAACAATTTTGTGTTAGTATGTCGGTGTTACAGAGGCATATCGACCCAGCCCATTTTGCCTATTTCTTTTACAAATCATTCCTACACACTACATAAACACACACAATGTAATTCATTCAAAACCCACATCCATGCCCACTTCCAGGAAATCATTTCCACACAGTTTCTCATCTCACAACACTGCTCTACCACACATTCATCATACCAACAGTTCCCACTTTCAATACATTGCGGCAGTCATACCATGTTTTACATTACATTTACAGTACATTACACTCAACAGACACTTTCAACCAAAGTCTCTGAGGACAAATCAAGCTACGTTATTATTAATCATATAATTATCTGCAGAAACATACTTCCTTATGTGAAAGGGGTGTTTGACTATCGTTTCATGGGCCTTAATTTCTGTTTCCACTAATTCTGATCAGTACCAATGTACTGAACTGCTGCAGAATATAGTGTCAGGTCTAGTGGGCCTAAACAGGGTGGTAGCTTTTTGCAGAGCTAACTGTGTTGTCATAGTGACATCTCCATGAATTTCCTAATGGAAGAGAGACAAGCTATCCTCTCATTAGTTTTCCAAAATGTTAATACTTTCTCTAAATATTAGCCCTGTTCTTATCTAGCCTGGTAAACCAGCCTCTCGTACTTCATTTTATTTTCTACAGAAGGTCTGGCAGTGCTTTATTGAGAAACAATTTCTTCCTGGAGGTGTGGACTCTGCTAAAGTTTAAAAAAGTGGCCCTGTTTTTACCCAATTGCTAACATCTGGTCGTCATGTATGCAATTAGCCTGCCTACTCATTACAATTCAAATGTTGCACACAAAGTCAATGTCATCGCTCACAAACACTCCCTCTGTTCACTGATTGGGTAGGATTGGCTTGTACCTAATACAGCAATGTCAGTGCCAGCATGGCCAGACCCTCTGTACAAAATGAAATTAAGTACGAGGGGCTGGTTTACCAGGCTAGTTCTCATCCACCCTGTATGTGTGTTATTGTAAAGCTTTGTAACTCACTAACACTGCATGGATGTCGCACTATAGAGTGGAGGAAACATGACCTCTCTCTTACCCAACCGTAGAGAGAACTCATAGAAGCGCTTCAGTTTGGCCACCAGAGGACAGACTGCATTCCAGGCCTTCTCCTGTAGCTGTAAGTCACCTGGATTTTGAATGGCCTGAGGCGCAGAGAGTATGAGGGGAGCAAGGTTAATAACACCAGAGTTGGAGACCAAAGGGAAGAAAATGTGAATAAGACAATGGGATAGAAAGAGGACCAAACATTCTACAAGAAGCAGACAGTAAAAGTAAACTAGATGCCCCACATAGCCATGCATTTGTAACAAGGGTTCATAATTTCTCAATGCAGTTGCCTATTAAGGTGCAGTCTGTGTGTGTGTGCAGTTGCAACTCTATCTATGTACACTGTGGTACAGCAGAAATGCAGGGGGTGTGATATGGGTGGGGCACGAGTGCATTTGACTTTGATCTCTCAAAAATAAGGTCAAATGCAAGTTCACAAGCTCAATAGCATCTAAGATTAAGACTGGGGATTAAAATGGTCCATTTAGACTAAATGGCGCCCTCTTTTGGCACATACGATTGAACTGTAGTGTATAAATGTGGTGTATCTAAAGGGCTGGAGCTCCTATGACGCAATTTCACAACTGTGCTCAGAACGGCCTATTTTACCGCAGCCATTTTTAGTTTAAAAATTTACATGTAGAGGAGGTTGGAGACAGGGGTACTGTACAGCAAAATCAAAGCCTGAAGTCCCCTCACCTCTCGGATTTCCTGTCCTGCCCCATTGTAGGACTGGAGCTCTGCCAGTATGCCGTGGGCCTCCTCCAGAATGGCACTCACCTGATTCCACACCGCTGTCTCCGCCTCTGTGGGCTGAGCATCTAAGCATTGGGAAGCAGTGTTATGGTTAGAGGTCAAATCAAAGGTAATCACTTTACCTCTCTCTAACACCCACCCCTTTGAATGACTAGGGCATTAGACATTAGCTAAACAACCACTATTTTGCAACCTGTAATGTGCTTTCCAGCATTTAGGGAGATAAGACTTCTGAATAACTGTGCAAATGGTGGAGTAATGGTGGTTGATGATGCCTTAATACATTTAACATGATGTCATATTAGAACATACTGCTCAGATCATGTCATGTGTGTGAGAATTGTGTTAAAACCCCTGGGCCTGTTGTCTGCTTTGTTATACGATAGTTATCAAATATAATATAATCAACACATACTATTTTTCATACAAATGTTTTTATTAGTGATGACTGATAAGTCTTACATGTAACTGAAAAGTTTGGACATTCTTAGTTCATAGTTTATCATTCTGAATATTTTCTGTAATTGTAAAACAAGACAAGACATATGATTGTATGCCTTATACCAGCAACCTCATTCAGAGAACGCCTCACACATGTATCTACATCACATAGCTACATGATAGCCTTTTTGGCCTTCAGCACTGTTATTTCAATCACATCTGCTATTTCACGAATAGCAGCGAATTCACCTGGATTTTTAGACTGTCAAGACCATTTGTTTCCACCACATCTGCAGTCTAGCCCCTGATGGAACATGTCAAGAGGAATTTACTTTGTATTTCTGTCATTGAAGAGGCTTAGAGACACATCAGTCCTGCAATTATCGCCACCAGTCAGGTTTGCTGAACTATTACAGGGAGTCAGGCAGTCAGCACCTCACCTCCCACCCCCATGTTATGCTACAGACTTAGTATACACAGGTATACACAGTAGCACAGATTTTGGGCTAGCCAAATAGAAGATATGCCTGCCTTCAGAGAATTGCTTTAATGTATGCTGTCATTTGCAGGCTAGGAGTGGATGCATAAGCTTAACAATGGTCTTGCAAACTGTGCTGCATTCCCTCCCTACACACACACACACACACACACACACACACACACACACACACACACACACACACAGGGTCCAGCAGACTTTGGGTAAGAAGGGAAAACCAAATGCTGATTCTCATTGTACCCTACACAGACATGGTTTACAGATCTGATATATTTCTGCACAGTCAGCCTGGGCATCTGCTGTGTTGCAAAGACCTGCTGTGGCAAGTGAACACCACCCAGCTCCACAGATTTTTTTTTTCTCCAGAAGTGACCTCATTTTGGAGTCTTTCTCAGGTACTTTCAGTCTCCATGTTAAAAGTGGACTTAATTTTATATATGCCATGTGGGCTGTTCAGGTGTTTCCTATGGCTCTCATCTCTGGGTCTTGCCCTTCCTTAAAGGAGTAAAGTTTACGTTAAGCTGTCTTGGTGCCTTCCTGGATTTGTCTTAATTCTTAAAACTGTCTTCAGTGAACCTGCCTATCATGTCATGGATTGTGTGTTAAAGGTGTACTTCCATCGTGTTTTCATTAATTTTGCGGTGTTCTCTAGTATTAATAATTGCCCTGTGCGCTAGTGTTAATAAAAAAATGTTCTAGTGCTTCTGTTTCAGGCTGTTTTAGTTTGGTAGAGGGGGTGGGGCGGGGAGAACGACACGATTTCACCAGAGGCACGCTCCCTGCAGCTTCCTTTGCCCCACAGTCAACTTGATAGCAGAGTGGTAAAGGGCCAAGTCAACTTGACAGCGCTAAAACTGCATACAGAATGTCTACGGAGATACAGCTGTATGTGTTTGATCCTGAATCCGAAGAGGAAGGAGAGATGGCACAAGTACAGTCGCTTCCTGACCGTTTGTCAATGAACGTTTCAGAATGGTAATATTTGCATGACAAAACACTGCAAGTGCCCGGCTAAATGCAGTTCAGTCATTTAACTAGCCTGCTAATCTTATGCCAGTCAGTCAAACAGGCTAACATTATTTAATTAAGCCCATTCGGTCAGTTTCTCTTATATGTATCTCCGCGTCTACGTCACGCCGGATGCACTTTTAGCATTGGGTCGTTTTTCCGCCTATTGTCTTCTTTTGACTGATATAGAAAACGGGGATAGAAAAACATTTTGATATGCAGCATGCATATGCAACTCGGGGTGACCTATCATATTTCAAAAGAGCAAGTACTAAACGGTTTCTCGTGGAAGTACACCTTTAAAGGGTTTCAAATAGATATTATTTAACTGACTGCAAGAAGGGCCAGCTGGTAATATGCATGTGCATTTTTATGCCTTCAGTATAACAAACACTAGTGTTGCCTGTAATATCCTGACAGCCTCTTGTTACTAATAGGCATGGCAAGCTACTACTTTGGAGGTTTTTTGAAAGATATCTCCGATTGTGTGGATGCCTGGCTCATTTAATGCCGCTCACATAAAATGAGTTGACTTGTCTGTCTGATCAGCCTCTTGGTGATAGTTGGTTTATGTACAGAATGTTTTTCTTTGTGCTTGGCCATAAGGTAACATTGAGTGTTCAGCTGACAAGAAATGAGCAGTCATGACTGGAACCTTGGCTTACTTCTAAAGAACATCATCTGTGTCTGATTTTGTACATGGTAGAAGAGGATGAGTCGCATGGTGCAAACTGTTACAAAGGCTTTGGCACAGCCACGTGACAGAGACTCACATGTGAACGGTTCTCTGAATGGATTCTCTAACTGCATATATTGCAAAATTGTAATGTTTAAGCCCATAGCTATATGCCATAAGGCGATGTCTGTTGTTCTCCAAGATCCCATTGTAGCCATAATGACACATTTTAAGGCCCTCAGCATCATTTTTCTAGAAGGCATGTCCAAACTTGTAAGCTGAATGTTAGCTGAATGAAAATGTGCTTATGTCTGAAAGGGGCTTGTAACACATCAAGGTGCTGGTGGTGTACAACTGTAAAGCGCAGTTCTCTGTCATCTTTCACATTTCAGAAAAGTATCTTTATAAAACCTGTACATTTTTTTGTAACTAATATGGGTTACAAAATAAGGTAATGTTTTGTCACTGGGTAGAATAACAATGTTTTTAAATATCTCTGGACTCCTTAAAAATAACTTATGGAGATACATGTGTCTGTTTTCTGTTAAGTGAAAAGACAATTGATAAAACAAGTGTTTACATTGTCCTTGTATTTCCTTTTTTTCAGTATCTTCTAGATGTTTTAGTGTCTGTTGTCAAATGATTAGAACATTGCCCCGTCCACTAAATATAAATATAAATAATATAAAAATAATTTGGGCCCAAGTTGAACATTTCTGAAGTTCTCCTTTTAATTATTCTTGAGAAATATGAATAGTGCTCATGATCATTCATAGATACATACATATGTGGTATGTGTATGCTTTTGTTTTATCCCTGATCATATCCTTTGCTGTGTATTAATGTCAAGTTACATAAATATGATATCCAAATATTAGAAATATTCCAACATTGTAAAGCTATTCTAATGCCACACAAAGTCAGGGCTCAGCTAATGACTGTAAATTAAAAGGAAATGATTAGGTTTAGACTAAAATCCTTTGTGCTTGCACATCTAATACACAATGTCTTTAAAATTAAGACTTTAGACTGGGAACTCAGTTACATCTGCACCCTAAATTCCATGACTGGTGTTAAGTTTCTCTGAAGCGCCTTGAGCAGTGCTGATGTTATTCCAACTGAAATTTCTATGTAGACATGAAAAAGAAGTGCTGTGGAACAGAAGGATCATTAGGATGAATCTGTTAAATGAAAAGTTAGACTAATGTTAAGGGTTAAAGCATACAAACCCATACTCCTAACAGAGTTAGGGGGACAGACACACAAAGAGGGATGACACAAGAGTGAACACAATATAAAAGGATAGCAAGAAAAAAATATAGAAAATCACTACATGAAACTTGTATACTATGTGTGGGACCTGTGGGGCTATGTGAAATGGCCTATTCTGCTAAGGCATTAAATGAAATGTCCTATGCCACGTGGGTTTCGGACATGGGTGTGACAATATTTCTGTTCTCATTTGTCTGTGCGAGTCACACATCACAATAGTGTGACATTAAGTGTGTGTATCAGCAAGGACGCAGAAGGAAAGCTGTGTTATAGACACTAGAGTTCAATTGTATAAGTGCTACATGGCAGGGTTGTGCAAAATTCTGAATTTAATTCAATTCAATGAATGAATTTGAACTTGAATTTGAATTGGCACCACCCCACAGGATGTTGAATTGAATTTGAATTGGAATTACAGGAAGTTGAATTAAATTCTTTTTACACCTTTCTTTTAAATGGGGATCTTTTATTATTATACATCCCAAATAAGACAAATATAGTGCAAACATTAACATACATTCCCTTAATGTTAAATAATTTTTTGTAAATAAAGTGCTGTCCTAACATTTTGCACAATTTAATAAAAGTTGTTAAAATTTTAATGATTAGTTTTAGAGTATGTTTTAAAATGTTAATTTGTGGTAAAAAAAAAAAAAAAGCTTCTTTACTCTACCAATGTACTGTGCACATAAACCCCATACAGTAATATCTATGTGAAATACAGTATCTCACAAAAGTGAGTACACCCTTCACAATTTAGCAAAAAATGGACCATATTTTTTCAAGCGACAATACTACACAACTGAAATTTCAATATGTTTTTCAGTAGTCAGTGTGCAGCTTGTGTAGCAGTATTGATTTACTGTCCTCTGAAAACAACTTTACACACTGTACATGCATTATTGTGTACATAGCAGGCAACAAAAGTGAGTACACCCCACAGTGAACATGTCCAAATTGTGTCAAAATTGTTGAGTGAGCACCATTGTTATCTACCACTGCCTTAATATGAAATTCATCAGACCTGCACAGGTTGTTTTTGTGATCCTTTTCTATTCCTCCATTATGGCATTATGGACCTGGGAGATGTTAGACACTCTTGCTTCTTCCTCTCCTGTTTAAGGATTCCCCACGGGTACTCAATAGGGTTCAGGTCTGGAAACATACTTGGCCACTGCATTACCTTAACTTTCAACTTCTTCATGGTCCTCTTGGAGGTGTGTTAGGGGTTGTTATCATGATGAAAAAAAACTGTTGTGTGCCAGTTTCTGAAGGGGGGGCATCATGTTCTGCTTCAGAATGCTACAGCACATGTTGCAATGCATGATTCCTTGTGAACTGCAGTTGCCCAGTGCTGGCAGCATTGAAGCAGCCCCAAACCATGATGCTACCACTACTAGGCTTGATTGTAGGCATAATTATAATGGTACTGTTAAACAGGCCGTTGCCACAGATGACTGACATAATTTAAGCCAAAAAAAGTTTATTTAAATCTCGTCAGACCACAGAATATGGTTTCAGGAATTCATGCTTTTGGACTGTATGCCTTCAGCAAACGGTTTTCTGGCTTTTTGTGATCAAGTTTTAAAAGAGGCTTTCATCTGGAAAGATGACCATGAAGACCGAGTTGTTGCACTATGTCCCACATTATTTTAGCTCTGTCAGTCTGACCTCCCACCTCTGCAACCTCTGCAGCAATGCTGGCTGCACTCATGCATTTATATTTTGAAGCCAACTTTTGCATCTGACACCTTGTGTGTGGACCCAACTTTGACTGATCCTGTCAATGCCTGTTCTGACAATGCACCTATTTTGGAAAACCACCTAATGACTCAAGCCATGATGGTGTAGCTCAGTTTCATGGTGTTGCTGATCTTTTATAGCATAGGCCATCATTCTGTAAAGCAACAATTCATTTTCTGAAGTCCTGAGTTTTCTTTTTTGCCTGTGCGTAAAGTTATTTTCAGAGGACAGCAAATTAATACTGGTACACTACACAAGCTGTACATTGACAACTCAAAAACATATCGAAGTTTCATTTGTGTAGTATTGTCCCTTAAAAAGATATAGCATTTTTTTGTTGTAAAATGTGAAGGGTGTACTCACTTTTGTGACATACTGTACATGCTGCAATGATATGTAGTATATGCAGCTTTCTTTTATGTATTTATTTGCCTTTTTAGAAGGTCATTAAGAAAGGATAGTGAATATTTGACAGGGAAGGAGTGAGAGAGAGAGACAGGGTAGAACTGGGAAATGACCCAAGCCAGATTCGAACCTGGGGGGCATTTGCCCGTACATAGTCAGGTGTGTTAACCACTGTGCCACAGCACCCCCTAAATTTTCAAGTGTAAATGTTAAATACACCTTAATTATTATGAATTTCTTTGAATTTCATGGAATTACAATTCTACTTCCTGCATTTAGAATTTAAATTGCAATTCCGCTTCCTGTTTGCAACCCCAATTCAAATTCAAATTCAAGAATTGAATTGGAATTTAGGGGTCATTCTTAATTCAATTATGAATTTAGTACAGCCCTGGTTTGTTGGCTTGGCTAGCCATTTTAGAATTAAAGTCATTAGCCGACAATGGCATTGTCATGGTTTAAAAACATAGTATAATTTTATGGCCTCTTGATTAAGATTTTCAACTTTGTGCATTTTGTCCTTTTTAGAGTTCCATGTGTATGTCTTTGGCATCTTATTTCTGTTCTGCTGGTTTAATTTATAGCATCCATGATAATGTTCTGCTATTAAGGAAATCCGTAACATTAAGTATTGTAATAGTGTTTCTATAACTTTAAGAGACTTTAAGAGAGACCTCTCTTGCAGGTAGACCATTGTTATAGCCCTTATTAGATGCCCTTTGTGCTTGCATTAAAATTATTGAAATTAGATTTGCAATAACAATAATTATGTTATATTACTTTATAATAATAAAGTATTTTGAAACCTGTGTGGCATTTTAAGGGTCTGTATATCATAATGTTATATAATGCACACAAAATGGTCAAATTGAAAAATAGGAGTGAATGACAAATTATAAAACGTGCACAATAAATAAAACAAAACAATAAGATGATATCTCACATTCAAAGTCAAGGTAAACTATGGGACCATGCTCATTTTCAGCACAAGCCAGCACCTTCGGGAGATTTCCCATCACTCCCCTAGAACACAAAGATTAAAGAGGGTTTGGATTTGTAACTGGTTGTGTCATGGTGTGTGTGTGTGTTAGAAGCAACATTGCAGGGTTGCTTCAGATGAAGGGTCTTTTATCCTGTCCTTGTCTCCAACTGAAACAGATGGAATATGTCAGAGGCTGGATTCTGTCTAAAACTCACAATTCTAAGAAAAATACCACAAAGAAAAGCTAGTATTCTCATCTGTTCTCATACCATGTTGGTGATTCATTTTATTTCAGGTGAGTGTCTTGGAATTACAAGATGGCATAGTAAGTTAACCACAATTGTTGTGGGCCCAGATAAAAAACATTAGCATCAAACAAATTTCAGACTTCCCAAATAAACCTAAGAGACTCACTAGCCCTCCCTGGAGGTAAGTTTCACACTATGCAACATACACACAAATACTACATTCAGCACAAGTAGAGAGTGCCATTCACCAGGGAAAAACTTACTTTCAAAGTCCAGGAAAAAATGTGGACAGTTCTCTAAATCCTTGCCAAGGACCTTAATGAGATTCCCCATTGCCACAACACCTGAGCAGGAAGACAAAACAAGACAGTACAACTTCATACTTATCTGAGTCTATGAGTGTTTCAGAATGCTTTCAGACCTTTTGATTATAAATCAGGGAGTGGCGTGGTACAAGGAGTTACAATGTTTTAAACTGTTTTGTGATTGATTTTTTGTGGAATGATTGCAAGTGTTCTGAGGCCACCCTCACCAAGCAATCTCTGCCAGTTAATGTGTTTCAATACAGAGTGTGTTTGCTGTATTCACACACATATAAATGAACCACTCCCACAACAATGAGATAGGTGAGAAAGCACCCTGAGATACACAGTAAAAATGGAAGTGCATAAGGGTTTAGGCAAGGCCCAGAGTAAGTGTGTGTTAGTGTGTTAGCAGGGAGAAATGTCGCATATAAAATCAATAAAGCACCTAGTATGCCTGAAAAGGGAGCCACAAATAGCATATATGTATGTATATACAGTGGCATGCAAATGTTTGGGCTCCCCTTAGGAAAATCATTGCATCAGTTTGTCTTTTGTTGAGCTTTCGAAGCAGCAACTTCACTTTAACATATATTGTACCTGTATGGAAAAAAAATAATTTAAATGGGTCCGACAGAAACATTTCATGTGCACTGGCAAAAAAATAGGCATGCGCAGAAATTTGGGCACCCCCAAGAAATAATTCCATTAATATTTAGCAAAGCCTGCTTTGCTGCAATAAGGGTCTGTAGACAACTTTTTTCAACATGCATACCTCCTCTTGTTTGGACCAAATAACTCTACAGTATCTTGGTCTCATCTGACCATACTATTTTTTCCAAAATGCCCAAACTTTTGCATGCCACTGTATATATATATATGAGGATGTAGGTGCAGGTGGCAGTTGAACAACTTTAGTGTGGCACAAACCAATTACTGCTCATTAGTTGGCTAGCCTTTACAAAGAGTGGAACATCTTGGTACATCACAACATTTTGTGACATGTAAATATAACATAAAACAATCTCAGTTAGAAAAAATGTCTGAAGTGAAATTATTTCATATATCCTGATCATTCTGAAACTAAATTATTGCGATGCTACACCTTGCCTTGGTTGTATTTTGTATTGTGACATGTTCTTTAAACTTCCTCGGAAAATGTACAACACCAGGTTCAGGAAAAGTTAATACACATTTAAGTGGTTGTTACACCTGTAACATCTCTTATTTCACTGACACAAAGGCTGTCACGTTTGTAGTATGTTAATTTGTGGTTATAATTTTAAAACTTCACCTTTCAAACATCTAGTTGTTAAGCTACCTACCCCAGTTGAACCTTAGCAAACTAAAATGGTGTTGATCCAAAGCCCAAGCTTATTTTTCGTTTTGTTTATACCAGCCATATATGTATGTGATACAATTTTGGGGCATACATTTTCATTTCAGTCATAAAATATCAGTCAGTTTTCATTTTACATCTAAATTTGACAACTGATGTGTTTAAATTGAATATGTATCACATGATGTGGTGGATGTTGCAAAAATGCAGATGGTTGTTTAAATACATTTTTAGCTATATGCTATCTTGGTCAACAAAATGAGTGAAAGTGAGCACTTCAGGTACTTCAAGCACCATAGACCAATATCTTCTCATTAGTAGGCTACACAAAGACATCCAGGAGTGCCACAAACAGCATTAGGGAAAAGGTCATCATGGGCATTCCCAACCTGTTGTCATAGAAGATTCACTTCATCTTAACAGGTGATCCCCCAACTTCAGTTCTTCTTCTTCTTTCAGTTTTTCTTGGTCGCTTTGGTGCATTTCTCCGATCAGAGCTGAATTTCTCAAAACTGCTTGTTTAAACTCCCTAACATCTCATCAGTTACGCACATCACAACTAGCCTGGTAAACCTGCCGCTCATACTTCATTTCATTTTGTACAGAGGGTCTGGACCGGAATCTCTTGAGGGTCATTTAGTCGGCCCCAGCAAGACCGATCCAATCAGCGAACAGAGGGTGTGTTCGTTAGCCATGATGTTGACCTTCTGTGCTACATTTGAATTGTAGTGCGTAGGTTGGCTAATTGCATAAGTGACGACCAGGCACTAGCGATTGGGTAAAGGCAGAGGCACTTGTTTTAAACTTTGGCAGAGTCCACACCTCCAGGAAGAAATCGTTTCTGACAGTGTCTGGTCCAGACCCTCTGTACAAAATGAAATCAAGTACGAGGGGCTGGTTTACCAGGCTACATCACAACAGCACATTTTCACTATTTTCAAAAAGCAGCAAATGCTTTAGTACTTCATGCAATCCATTGTGGGCATTTGTCTGTTGTTTCGTTTTTTACATTTTTCAATGGGTGATGTCATCAGGGGCATAGCCAGACTATTTTACATGGGGTGGCCAAAGGGTGGCCAGCGTTATTGAAGGGGTGACCATGTTGTAACCAATGTAGTTTGGGGGTCCGGGGGGTCCTCCCCCGGACATTATTTGATTAGCTAGATTTGATTTCCTGTATTCTGGTGTATTTGATGGCATATCTGGTGCTATATAGTAGTCATTCAATTAAGGTGGACCTGTCCAGTGTCTTCTCCATATGCCTATCGCACGCCTTAAGACCTCTTTTGACCTCTTTTTTTATGGTGCAAAAGTGCAGATGATTAGAAAACTATTTAAAAAACGGTGTCAAATTCCATGTATTTTCGCACTTGCTAAAGTTAAAATTGGTTAAAAGCATTTGTAATATTGATGGTGATTAACTGCTGCTGTCAGGCTAAACAAATAATTTAGGACAAAGCTGATATCACATATTTGGCTGATAAAAACAGTTCAATGGCATGGTATCATACACAACTCAACTGTGGAAATAAAATGTTCATATGTGCTTCTGCCATAGTTATGCCTTAACATGCACCTACTGCTTAATAAGATGTTTTGCTGTGATATTTCTTATAAATGGAAATATCAGGTCGTTTGAAAATTTGGAACAAATAACTTCAGAAATAAGACGTAGGCTATGTTTAGCAACTTCTAGATGAAGAAGTAGACTGACACGCAAGTAGTGGATACGTGTCTAGAGATTAACTTTGGATTAGCCTTGGTATCTTGTTGAGTCAATTGCATGATTGTAACGTGAACCAAAACGTTGGGGAGGTAACCTGAAAACGTTAAGTTTAGCATAATTTACTTACATTAGCAGCAGGGGAAGCCTGCTGTTACGATGCTTCAGAAATCGTGTTGTATCCATATTTGTTTACGATACAATTTCTCATCGAGATGAACTCTGCAGACTCCACAGATAATTGGTATGTTTGTATATGTTTTTTTTTTTAATTCCCCACGTATCAATACACAAATAACCTTCCTCCCCTGCAAGAATTGTAGGGAATGTTGTCCTTCGAGGCTTGCCGTAGTTATGTAGTTGCCTGACTATGGGAGACTGGAAAGAGTTTCATTAAATCCGTTTATTTTTTAAGACGCAGAGAATTCATATCTGTAAGTTACAGTACTAGCGCATTTTTAAACTTTATATTATTTTTGTAATTCCTACTGAGTATTTCAAAAAACACGATTCTAACATGTTTAAAGTAAATGTTAAATATAGCTATGCTAGTCGCAGTTAGCCTGCATATGGAATTTCTAATGTTAAGCTAGCCTTATGCTAACCGTTAAATGTCAGATGCTCATTTGTATTTCGTGTTTTACTGTGCTTCGGTTTCACTACAAACTAAGTAAAGACCAAATGAGGAAATTTGACTTCTTATTGTTGGCTGACTTTGTTTAACTATCTGTCGAGCTAGTAAGCTTTCATTGTGAGTGCAAAATATTAATTTCAAGTAGGCAAGGGGTGGGTCCATAGAGCTGAATAGAATACTAGAGTGGACACGGCATTGGCTGACCACACGGGAAAACGTCCGACGCGGCCGCCATCTTGCGTGTGCTAGGCACTCTATAGGCGCTTTCACACTGCAGGACACGGGGTGGCGACACGGTACAACACGCTAATTTACCCCGGAACGGCAGTGTGAATGCACGGCGTGTTTTTGAACCCTCTTCTGAAAAGGTGGGTTGAGAAGGCGTAGCCCAGTGGCACTGTAACATTACGCCATGCATATTGCTGGGCATGTACAATGACGTGAATGACCCGTGCATCGTAGTAAATACACCTGTCTGCAAAGTTTTCATTCAGTTTTTTAAAACAACCATGGCGAGACACACAGAGTTGTTGCTGGCTCTTTGCACAACCATTCAAGGGTAAATGACATGGTACTGTACCGCACCTAGATGCTTACATGGGATTGCAAATATTTGTAAAGAATACATTTGATGCCGATTTACTGTAGCTATTTGTACACGGCACCATCAGATGAACTATAGCGCTATCATTAAATAATTTACTCTATCAACACATTTTCGCCCACGTCGAAAAAGCCCACAACACTTATAGTCCAGTCATTCTACTGATTGACCCACCACAAATTGCAATAGAAATAGTTCTGGTCCCAAAGTAATTGTCATGATCCAGAGACTCTTCCATCAAGTTTCTCCTAAATTCCTCACATTGGAACATGGTCTAATTTGCATAAATCCAAGATGGCAGACCAGAATCACTTTTTCTTAAATAACTTAAAAACTATTAATGTTAGAGTACATAAATGTATTGACGTTGAATATAAACTTGCTTGTTGTGAACATTTTGGTACCAAATTTATCTCTCTATCTGCAGTACTTTCTGATATATCAAATACCTTGAACAATGCGTCCACAGCCCAAATGTCATGCTAGCCAGCAGCAATATTGAAAATCCCAAAATTCTATTAAAATTGTTAACTGTCCTGCTTAACTGTTAAAAAGGTTGCAAATTAACTATACATGTAAGGGACCAGTTTGCATAATCAAACTATCACCCTAACCCTAGGCTACTTCCATTTACAGCCTGAGCTAGCTCGTAAGACGGCTGCGGAAAGTTTACCTCTGCTAGCTGCCGTACACATTACACGTAAAAAGTAAAGTTGTAACATTTACATCCACATGGAAATGGTGACACAAAGGTAAAAACAAACAATAATGATAATTTTTTTTTACTGGTGAAATTTATACTGGGGCACTACAGACCAATACGTGTCACAGTGAAATCTGTCTGGCGACGCCCTTGGTACTGTATTCGATGCCCACATTTCAAATGTAGTGGAGTAAAAAGTACAATATTTGTACTGCTGTGATAAAAAAATCGATACCGAGATATATATATATCGATATTTGTAAAAACTATATAATATCGATATTCTGGCTATTAATATCAATTCACTCCCCAGTAGCTACTGCACAGAAGAATGCACTAGTGATTCTAAACAAAAATGTAGTAAATGTACTTTGTTGAGTACAAATGTACATTAGCCGTATTGTATTCTTTTGCACAAATGGTTTTATAAGTTGACTACAGGTACCTAGTGAGACTGGGCACCTTTTCTGAGACATATTCAGTAAAAAGCATTGACTTTCCTGTTCAATAAATTGAACATAACAATATTTGTCTGGTTTTATTGGGTGAATTACATTGAGTAATAATTATAAAGTAATATGTATCGGTATTGGAATCAAATCGAATTAAATTGCACTGTATCGAAAATCGTATCGTATAATGAGCCCTGTATCGAAAATCGTATCGAATCGCCATATCCTAAATGATACCCAGCCCTAAATATTTGTCTTGGAAATGTAGTGAAGTGAAAGTCACAAGTTGCCAAAATGTTTAATACTCAAGTAAAGTTCAGATGCTCAAAAATTGTACTTTAGTACAGTACTTGAGTAGATTTACTTAGTTACTGTCAACCTCTGGTACGTTTTAAGAAACCCTTATGTCCTTAAGCCTGAAAGACTGGAAGAATCTGAATAATGGATGAAATGTGTGTTCTGTGTAGAGAACCAATACTTTACAACCAATTAAGTTCTAAACTGACCCAGATGTGATGCCATAACAAAAGCTAATGCAGAAAGAGGTGGTGAGTGTTCTGTGAAACCTGGAGAACATGTTCATAATTCCTGCAGAAGTAAATTCTGTAACCCACGCGAAATTGAGGCATTCAAGAGAAAAGCAGCTGGTTCTGATTCTTTTAATTTCTTGGGCCTTGTTCATACTCTGCGTTCATTAGAGGAGCCATTTATCTTCAGCAAACACTGTTTGTTCTGTGGAAAGGACGATCCCTATGCTGGAACACTACTTATCCTACTTATCCATTATATGCTGGAACACTACTTATCCAAGTCAGGACGTATGACTTTCAGAAGAAAATAATATTGTATACATGACATTTGTATACAGAGAAATGATGAGTGGGCAACAAAAGTCAGAGCCAGAATTGACTGTGTGAATGACGTCCATGCTGCAGATTCAGTGTACCACAATGTTTGTTCAGTAAACTTTCGGACTGGAAGGCAGCTTCCTGGGAGGTTCCAATCAGCAACGAGTGGCAACATTTCTAAGCGAGTCAATGGGTTCGAAAGACTATAGATTACTGACTACATTATTAGAAAGGTTTGTATTTTTCTGAACTTTGGGAAGAGTTAAATAAAGGTGAATGTAAAATAGCACAACAAGACAACCAAAAATTTGAAGCAATCTTGGAAACAATGTAATCTTTTTCGTATTTTACTCAACATTGAATCTAGACTCATTATTTCAACCCTGTCATATCTCAGAAAGTACTGCTGATAGAAAAATACAATTAGTACCAAAATGTCCACAATGCACAAGTTTATATTCAACTTCAATACAACTATGTAATCCAAAGTTAATAGTTTTTGAGTTATTTCAGTAAAAGTGGTATTTATGGTCCGCCATCTTGGATTATGCAAATTAGGAGATGTTCCAACGCTTAAAATTTAGGAGAAACTTCATGGTAGATTCTCTGGTGTATAAGGATTAATTTGGCAGTACAATCATTACTATTGCAATTTGTGGTAGGTTGACCCCCTTATTCCTGTAGAATGACTGGACTATTAGGGTGAAGATGCACTGGGCGATAGTGGTCTTTGTGGGGATATTTGCAGTCACATATTTCAGGATATTCACAATATATGAGATATATTGATGGATGCGCTCTGAACATATGTTTCCTTAACAAAACAGTAGCGCTACCATCAAACATCACTCTACAGTTTTCAAACATTTTACTCTCCTGGTTAAAAGGCACACAACACAATGATTTGTCTCTCAAAATATGCTGTTTATTTAACATAAAATGTTCGGCATAGCATTTACCCTACCGTTTCCATTGTGATGTCATTGTTTTGTGTTTCTAAAAAAATGTTTCCCGCGACCACGGAGTTTAAAATGACACTACGACTACCGGGGTAACAGGAAGTGAACTCGCATTTTTTTTTAATCAAAATCATGCACTTCCGAACAACACCGAAATGGGGGATATTATTCCTTGCACATTTAGGCTACATGATAAAGCTGTTGACCAACAAATATGTACAGCATCTAAATTAAAAACAAATTACGAACTCACGTTGGGTGAGTTATATATGATTTAGGCCAAATAAACAACATGTTTCGAAAGACAGTTAGCAGTTTGCCTCTGAACTCCTTGTTGGTGTTTTTGTAGTTCTGCTCAGCTGTTTCCCGACAGTGGGTGGTGGCAGTTGTGAAACGTCACCATACCACACCCTGCGCCCCGTCTCGCCTCGGCTCGTGTTCACGCTCGCCCCGTGTCGCAAAAAAGTGTAGGGTCCAAGGTGGGTCGAATTGGCGTGTCGTTTGGACACGCCACCCCATGTCGGCACTGTGAACGCAACAGAAGACCCACTAATTTCGGCTGAAATTAACGGTAAATTGGGCAGTGTGAAAGCGCCTAATGTAAATAAGTGTAGAATGGACCCACCTCTGTCAAAAACGGCTTTGTTCTACGTAAATCGTATCAAAGAAAACGATAATTACAACGTTGATGACGAATAAAGTGGATTTTAACGTACTTCGCTGAGCACTACAGTTTGCGTTCGACCCTGTATAATCATTGCAGTCTTTGGTATCAGTGGACATTTTATTTTTGAAAAAGCTATTGCAGACTTTTTTTTTTTTTTTTAAATATAGCAACACATCATTAATTAAATTGGTGATTTGTTATTTATATTAGCTGCGCGTATATATGTAAATGTAATGTAAATGTAATATTTTCATCAGTAGGTAATTCCTCATGTTCTTAGTATAGAAAAGATTAAGTCGTGTATTCAGATTTGAAGAGATTCAAAGACTGAAAACATGTTTATTGATTTTAAAAATGACATGAATAAATACATTAAAATGAGGATGAGGAATATTTTTCAGCTTTGTATGATGAGCCCTGGATACAAACAAGGGATATGCACACTGAAATTACTGGCACAGGCTCAGACACCACCTCACAGGCTCAGACACAATATGACCTGTCATTAGTATAAAATGACACGTACGGATCAACAATGAATATACTAGCTAATATAAAATATCAATTTATTATACAAATCGATATTTGTGTCCCTTACTCAGCACTGCGAGGGCTAGGATTCCCGGCCGGCAGTCGCAAGATGGCGGCCACGATTGCCATGAGCAGTGCGCCTGTGTCCACTCTAGTATTCTATTCAGCTCTATGGGTGGGTCCATAGAGGGGGCCATGGCCCCCCCTGGCCCCCACGTAGCCACGCCCCTGGATGTCATGTTATTCAAAACACACTATACTGTTTCCATGCTGAATAGTGTCACCATACAATACAAATAGGTTTTATCACATCACTTCAGTTATTGTAGTCAAAAATGTTGAACTAATTATTTCATACATTTCTGATTGTTTTATATACTTTTGGAATTGTCTCCTAAATTGATGATTTTGTCTCAGGTGAACCTTAACATTCGTTTGGAATTAGTGAAACATTAGATTAACCAGTGATCATCCAGTTCTCTACAATAGCTCAAGGTGAATCCCATGAACCTTAAACTAGAAACCATAGAGTAGCACAGAAAGTTACCTTTTCTAACTCAGAAATGGACAAACGAGGAAATATACAAGGTCAACGTGGAAAGAGAGGGGTAAGGACACATAGAGGAAGGGGGAGGCTGTCAGTTGAATTTAGAATAGAGGGGATCAAGCTTTCTCTGTTGTTGCACCTGTCTCTGAAATGATCTTCCCAAGTATATAAAATGAGGATGTGCTCCAGAAGAGGATGTGCTCCAGGTGATAGAGCTGTAGACCATGTCATCACTGGTCTCACAGTGGATTACGGCTTGTGTAAGAGTGCAGACAAATGTTGGGAATGGTACTTTTTCCTCAGCTGTACAAGCATTTCCAACCTTTGTATAATCAGGTAAATTAATATGCACTGTAGTGTAAACACAACTGTTAAAGTGTATAATTTGTAAAGCAAAGTTCTGTAGGCTACATACTTTTTAAATTTGCATTTACTCATCTAGCTGATTCTGTACTGTATTGTGGTGTGTTAAAGTATTTATGAGGGTTAGGGTTAGGGTTAGTTTTAGTAAATCTTATGTTTTACATTCCTGTAATTTTACTCTACTGTACCATATGAGCTAGGACAGCAACACTACCTCACAGCGTTGGAAGAGGCCCCTTTTAACTTCTAAACAGGAGGCAGTCATTTCCCCCATGATAATACCAAATATTGCTATTAGTCAGTGGTAGTAGATACAGTGCCAATAAGGTGCTAATATCTAGAAACATTCATTCAGTGAACATCTTAACAATTAACCGGATGTTAAACAGCCATCAGCTGCAAATGAAGGGGCTCTAACATGTCACTTTTGAAAGGAACCGTGACGGAGTGAAAGAGCTCCCTTATTAGTATGTGCAGGTAAAGCAGTTTTATGCATAATGTATTATACTTTGTGTAGTGACATACAGACGCAGTATAGGACCCTAAACATTTGCTACAGCTGAGGTTGATGAACACATGTACAGTATATAATTATCTTGCCCAAAACGGAAATTCATACTTCATACGGTAAAACCTGTATTTGTTTTTCTGCTGGGGAATAGTGTATAACGATTTTTTTGCTCTTCTCTCACACTTGTTTATGAACTATATGGAATGGAATGTTGATGTAAAGTTTAACGGTTGTATCTTCAGTGGCGTGATTATCAACTGTGAAGAGTCTCCTATGGTATACCGTGAGATATCCTCACTCCTAGTGATGCTTAGAGAAATCAGATATTGCAAAATAGTTTGTATGTTGTATAAAGACCTATAACTGATGTGTCACATCAGCAGTGAGAAAACATCACAAAATGTGTAGCCATCTCTGACATTAAAGGAGAACTTCGGTGTAAAATTAAAATTGGCATGTTACAACATCATAGCGAGTTGGTATGTGTACTGAGGAGCAAAATTGATTTAGCCTGTTGCATTCAGAGTTTAACTATTTTTTATAATTTGTTTCGTTCCATTGTTAGCCTTCTGGGACAAAATTTTCATTTTACACCGAAGTTCTCCTTTAAGAGCCCTAACCTATATTGCCCTTATATCATTGGCCCATACAACACCAAACATCTGCTGACATATTAAACACCCTATGCAGGTATATCATCCATCAGAGTGAAAGTGGTCTGATTAGAATTCACCTCAGTACATATGTTGTTGTTTATGATATTGTATGTTTTCCCCATTTAAATAAGGTCAGACAGTGTTTTGTACACGACAGAAATGCTACTGGAACTCCCCCCCACACCCCCCAACTTCTTAGACCAGTACAAGACACTTTTTTCTGCTTGGAGGTGGAAGGTTTACGATCACCTGCCCACAGATGACCCTGCTTGCTGCCATGGATGCAGCATGTGACGACACAGTGGAGTCCTGCAAAGGGTGGACATGACATTTAAAAAGGTATTTCCCTCACTGCATTGCCAGGGAAACATTCGCTGTGGTGTGGATGAGAACATATAGGCCCGACATATAGGATGCATAGGAAGATTTACCACTACAGTACTGCCATGATGCACGGCCCTGCCCTAAGGGTTTTTCCTGTTTTATCATATATTTTCCATTTTTTATTTGCACAATGCTATAAAGTCCTTGTTGTCTTTTCATACTGAAACATTTTCTTTTTGTTACATTGTTTTTTAATATTGTAATAAATCTTTGTATAAACTGTACAGTGCAGTAGAAATTTGGAAACATTGTGATTATGTGCAACTTTGTGGTTTTAAAATATCTATGCCAAAAATAGGTCAAACTTTATTTTACAGTTCCTTTTTAAGAGTATATATATGTAATAACATGTAATAATATGTACTTACACTGGATAGTCAGACTGCTTTAGCCAGATCTTGCCAGACTTTTAAAGGCTACTAAGAAAAGGGAACCTGCCTTATCAGCCTTTGGTGAGGCTGCACTGGCTTCCAGTTAAATTTACAATAGATTTTATTAAATCCTACTATTTATTTTTAAAGCCTTGAATGGTTCAAACACACCTCTTTTCTTTGGCCTATAGTTGTGATTAAGAATTTCTTCTCCTTCTTACCTTTTGATTACCTTTCTGTAATTTATTTTGTTATTTTAAAATGTAATTTGTTTTAAATACTCTTGATTTTTTCTTTTTTTAACATTATTTTTATTTATTTACTTTATTTACTCTAGTTTTATTCCATTTATGCACTTTGGTCAGCTTCTGTTATAAAAAAAAATGTGCTATATAAATACATTTAACTTGAACTTGATACAAGGATACAAGGGTACAAGGATATTTGTCATAGACATACTGGGTATGAACTGATTGTTAGTCTAAACTTTGCATGGGGGGGGTGGTGAAGTGCGTAGAATGGAGTTGGGGGGATGACTGAGGGGGGCATGAGGCGAGGAGCAAGGCTAGAAGGAAGGAATGGGAATTGAAGTGCGCAGAAAGCCGTGGTGGGGGGCGGGGTGTTGGCAGAAGTGAGGGTTGTGTCCCATTTGTGTATGTGTGTGTGTGTGTGTGTGTGCAAGATCAGGGTTAGTAAGATCTTAGTCTTGCTTTGCATTAGAAGATACCTACATACTGGTGATTGACAGCATGACAATGTCACCTGACTACCTTGTTCAAATACAATGGCATCATGACTTCACATTCTGATGGCACTGACAATTTCACTGACATAAATACTTGCTTTTAAGGCATACCATAAATATTAAAAAATACACAATTTTGTAGGCAATCCAGTATGTGGTGCAGTTTGCACTGGCTGTTTTGAGAAATGTGATGTGCAAATGTTAATGATGATTTGAGAAAAGCAGCCAAACGAGAAAAACTGAAACACTAGTGTAAGAAACTAGTAATCTTTTATGCATCATAAAATAACAGGCTAATTTCACCCTTGTGTATGTTGAACCTTGTGCACAAACAAGAGAGATGTTGTGTCTGTGTGTTTAAAATAGTAATCCACAAAAGACTTGATTACACCTCAAATGGACAGACCTTTAGACAGACAGACAGGCAGACAGACAGACACACTTTATTTATCCCAAAAGGAATTGAAGCATCCAGTAGCAGCTTACATAACACACACTGTAAACCACTGGAACAGTGCAAACACTCTCCAAAAGGGAATGAGTAATGGCACGCTGATCATTGCACAGTACACCGAAAATACGTTTGTCATTAACTACGTGAATAATGACAAGCTCTTAAGACTAAGCTAAGGGTGTAACACTGTTTTTCTCACAGCCTAACGAAAAATAAATCAGAAGATTTAATCAGCCACATTTAAAATTCACCTGCTCTGCTCAAGGATTTGCTGTTTATCCTCAAAACAGATCCCAAGAACACTGTATTATGTTTCAATCAGAAGTCTGATGATAAACATTGAGAATGAACCTAAAATTATTTGTGCATGTGCGCTTGGTTGTGTTTGTATATGAGAGTGAGTGATATGGGGCATCATATTCAACGAAGGAATACTGTTTGAAATGTAGGGCCTGATATAATTTCTGGTGTCATGAAATGTGTTGGATTTGCCTTAGATAGTCTAAGAAATGTACTAAGTTGTTTGGCAATCTGCATTGCTCAAAGCAACAAATTACCTCTCTCTCTCCCTCTCGCTCTCTGCAGTAATAGTGAGTGTATGTATGAATTGAAACAGGAAGTAATGTAGTGCTGCAGCTGGTTTGAGGAGTCAATGTCTTACCTTATGTACTGATTTTTTTCTTGAGTGCACTTTACTGCATCAACCTGGTGCCTGTGTCCTCTCACCTCTCACTGCATCAGCGCCTCCCACCTACATAATGAGAAACAGGTGGGAAGATAATGTGCTCATGTCAATGCCTGGCATAATTCACCTTGATGCAGCAAGTGCATAAGAGAACCAGAAAGAGGTAGGAACAACAGGAGGATACAGGAACAAACATGAGACTAGGATAAATGAAAAGGATAACAGGGGCAATTGAACCAATATTGACCTTGTGTTCTCTCATCTCTGGCCACTTTACAGTGTTATTATAGTACTGTCCTCAGTTCAGCAAATCTACTAGGTGCGTATACATATATACTCAGAAACCAATTACATTATTTACACATTTTTAGTAGTGAGATTAATCTGAGTGTCATTAGCATAGCAGGTGAAGAACAGACCATGCTGGCAGATTATCCAACAAATGGGGCCTACATAGGTGGATAACAGAATGGGTCCAAGCACAGAGCCTTGAGGTACACCTTGGCTGACCGAAGGTGGTTTGGAACTTAATGCTTGTGTAGTGACACACTGCTGTCTGTTGGAAAAGGAGGACCTTAACTACAAAAGAGCAGAACCACATAGGCCAATATGTTGAATAGGTGAGTAAGGTGGATAGGGTTGGACACTGTGTTGAAGGTTGCAGAGATTCCAAAGAGTATATGAATGCTGATGTGGGCAGAATCATCAGTGATAAGGCCATTCATGATGAGGGCAGTCTGTCTCAGAGTTGTGATGTGCTCTGAAGCCAGACTGAAGAGGTTAATAGAGCAATAGAGCTCACGGCTGGACCTGTGGTAATAGAGTTGTGCAGGAACGTGCTGAGGAAAGGAAGGCTGGAGATTGGCTGATAATTATTAAGATTGTCAAGATCCATACCTGGATGAGAATTAGTGCAACAATATTTTGGTGTTATTTGTTCAGCTGCCAGTGGGAGTGGAATAATAAAGGGTTTTATCCTGAGATACATCAGCTTTGTAGGACCTAAGACACTGCATTCATTACAAGCTTCAAGATGGAAAGGCCTGTTCTTTTGTAGAGTCTATGTAGCTAATGGCAAGTGGTCTTCATTGTGCAGAGTTCAGTGGTGAACCAGGGGGCAAGACGTGCGAAGGAATAATCTGTCTTTTGAGGGGGGTAAGTAACAAATACTAAGATAACACAGCATTGTAGTCAGCAACCAGGTCATCTACAGTGGTGCCAGGGGGCTATGGGGCCTCAAGGATAATTTTCCTATTTGTTATATCATGGATACATTGTGATTAGAGACATACAAGAGGCATACATGACAAAGAGGTTATGAATTTAGAACTATCCAAAACCATTGTTGAGTTCATCCCCACTCCCTTTTAAAACAAATTTGACTGGCCTGAGAATGAAATACTGCTTGTTATAATGAAATCAATACAAATTTTGTCACTTTTATCCAGGCTATAAAAACTGCTGCTGTAAGAGCACTTAAAGAAGAAGAACAGCATCCTGGACAATGCAGGTCAATGACAAATTTCTTCTTTATAGAATTTTTTTTAATCAGCTGATTTTTTTACACTTTTTAGACATTCCAATGAGGCTTTTGTTTAGGGTTAGCGCTGTACAGAGACCATGCTGGTTAGTGCTCTTTAGTCTATGCATGCTACCACTGGCAGATATCTTTAAAGAGCATTGGGGTTAGCTTCCACATCTACAGTGGTAATCCTCAACTATATGTCTTTATGTCAGTCGCCAGGCCCAAACCACTCAATAGCACATACGCTTTTGCAGCTGAATCAAGACGAGACAAAACCTCCAAAAAAATGTTAAACCCTCTGCTGCAAAGCCATAAATGTCTGGTTAGAATACAGGGACCTTATTTGCATAGAACATTCATGTCCAAAGTCCTCATTTCCACTGGCCCGCAGCCTCCCTCCTAAAATCAATAATATGCCGTCCCCCAAAATATTCTAAAAACTGCATGTTCGATGCTTCGATGTGTGTGAATGGCTGAATTACGTCTATAGCAACCTTGCTATTAGCAGCATTGACAGCGATAAGTAGCCTACTGTTGAGGAATGCAGGTGCGTCTTTTATTATAATTGCTTGGCCACGCAGATAGTAGGCGACTATAAATAAAAAGAGGAAAATTGACAACAAGGGCCGCCGCTTCCAAGTGGAAAATTGAATATTTTTCACTGACATACGAAATAACTGTGTCTGCCTAATATGCAAAATGGTTGAGAACATTTGTCCTGAGAAGAAGCAAGACTTTGCCACTGTTTGCCTGTCTCGTAACACTGGCACGGAGAACTGAAGACATTTCGTCCGATATTAACAGACAGAGACAAAGGGTGTCGGGATTTTTTTTTTCGTTAGCCTGCGACAAAGCACGGACGCAACAGACATCGCTGAATTACTGTTTTTTTTTTTGAGGGGAGTGGACAGTGAACGTGAGCAAAGAGCTACCTGATGACCCTCCAAAACACCTGCAGATGGGGCAGCAGCTCTTTTACCGCCAGCTGGATAAAGGCAGGTTCCAAGAGATTCGAACATTTGCTAAAAAAATCATGAGCTTATTTGGCTCGACATACCTGTGCCAGAAGACTTTCTCACTTTAACAAGAACCGTGTGAGGACAAGACCAAGTGACATCTTGCACATCAAAACCACTGTCTTTGAGCCAGACCTGGCCTTCTTGCTGCAAATCTCACCCACCACATTAGTGCAGGCAAGTTATTTGTTTTCTGGGGTAGTCTAAATAAATTCTAAAAACAGTGATTTGTGTGTGTATGTGTGATTGTGATCAAAACCCTCAGTGGTTTGTACTTCTGAATAAGATAACTGATGTTATTACTGGTCTTCAAATATAAAATGCACAGTAATTTTGGTGAAAACACATGTGAAGACATAAAAAGTATGCCATTGTAATAAAGTATCCATTAAATAGTTCTTTTGCATATTATTATTATTATTATTACTACTAATATTGTGTTACTATCGTGTCATTATAATGGTTGGCCCTCACACATGTTCACCTCGCCAAATCCGTCCCCCCTGGCAAAAAAGTTTGGACACCCCTGGCATAGAAACCATTCTGCGTTTGATCTAAGAACATTTTTGAAATGATTGTAGGGGCCTAAATATGATTCAGCGAAAACAAATTTACACACAAAAAAGCATATGTATGCCAATCCTTCAGTTAAAAATCACAAATGATCACAGAACTGTGCATAGCTCAATTTCCTTCCATCGTCAACCTCAAACGCCCTAATTACTTTATAACTAGCATATGAAGCATTCTGTTGGTCCATGTGTGTTTTATCCTCTCACTTCCTCAGCTGTTTACTGTGCGCAATCAAGGTGAGTAGGCATGGCTTCAGATGATGACCTCTGCCAGTGGCATGTTTGGGTTGCCTTAGACACATCTGGAAAAGCAAGTTTTAAAAAGTAGGAACCAAATTACAACAATAAGTGTTTGCCAGTGGCTGCCAGTTCATGATTAGCATCGTTTTCCCCCTTTTAATCACACTGTCTTACACCAGTGTTCCTTTAATTTCTCTCCAACCCCCTGATGGTCTTACATTCAGCTATATTGTTTTGTGCATGATTTCTTTTTATGATTTCTTTTTGTTTACCTTGAGAATATATTCAAAATGTTAAAATGTGTTGGGAAAGCCATAATTAAAATTGCCGTATCTGCATTGACAACTGTTTAAGGTATGACTTTAACCAGCAAATCATTTAAAAGTGTATGGGCTTGTATTTTCATTGGCACCAAGATCCCAGCTTTAAATTTTGGAGAGCCAGATGTGGGCACAAAGATATAAGTTGCAGCTGTCACCCAACGGTTGTGCATTGCTGGCGGTTGTGCGTATGCTGGCCAACCTCTTCCTCTCTTCTTTTATCATACTGTGCTCAGCACCAGTACTGATGCAGTGGCCATATTAGTTGTCATTTTCTTTGTGTGCCTACAGCAACTAGGGCCCATATCCCAGTTTGTTCCCCAACCAGAATCTGGGTTTGTAATCCTGAGGGATTCTCTTACCTCAGCCCCTTTCCTCTCCACTATTCTGCATTCATATCTCAAATCCTTCCCTTGCTCTGTCCATACATGACATATTCTCCGATTAGGACTTTGTCTCACCTTTGTTATTTTCAGGTATTTTCACTAAATTATTTTTAAAGAGTACACAGTGACAGATTACATGAAAGAATGTGAAATTCTTGACTCCTCCTTCACCACTGAGCAAACAGACTTAGTGGACATGAGACAGGCTATTTAAATGTCTTTACCTGTGTGACATTTAGCGGTCTAATGTCTTTAACTTTAACAAAACACAAATTGTACATCCCCTCACACAAACCAGTTCATTTTATACATTATGTCTTTTCTGACATGCCTCTTTCCAGCTTTCAGTTATCAGACCTTCTCAGCATCATTAAACAATACTTCATGCAAAATGTGCATTCATATTTCCAACATCTGCTAAGGCATTCACTTTTAAATTTTAGCGTAGATAGCGCAATGCTTTGCTTGCAGACATATACTAAGGCATACACACAAAAGCAACTTTTAGAAAAAACAGTAGCCATGCGGTTGTTCTGTCAGGCTGTCACCCCCTGACCATTTGCAGACCAGTCTGTTCTTTTGGTCCACCACTCATTTCCACTATTTAGTCAAGTAATATTTATCATATTGGATAAATTGGAATCCAATTGGAATGCATACATTAGCCTGGCTGCAGACATTTTTGCTGGACCAATGCACACAGACAGGCATTGTAGACACTGATGCAAGTTTCAGATTGATGAAAATAGCCAGTGGTAGTTTTGTGTGTGTGTGTGTCTGTATGTCTGCATGCACGCACACACACGTGACTGCATGGACATGTGCATGTGGCTGTGTGTTATATACTGGCTGGGTAAAATGATAACAATATCAGAGCCATGTGAAAGCAATATGTTGAAGATGTTAAAACAGAGATGGGGACAAAGTGAAACATTAGGAGGGAAAGATACAGATGAGCATGTTTCTATGGACAGTGTGGAGATAACTGGAATGAGAAACTTGCATCATCTGCACCAACCAATCAGGATACGTCTACAAAATATTCAGAGGGAGTGTCCTAGCAACAGCCAAGTAAATACATTTTCTGCATCATCTGATGTTATGACATATGGGCATATACATCAGCCTCTGTCAAACATAGCCAAACCAGTACAAACACTGATATACCCATGCTTTCTCTTGTATGTAATAGAGATTCATGCGATTATTAATAGCTGAGAATGGAACTGAATCTGGGAGAGAGAGAGAGAGAGAGAGAGAGAGAGAGAGAGAGAGAGAGAGAGAGAGACAGACAGACAGACAGACAGACAGACAGAGACAGAGAGAGAGAGATCTGTTTTTGCATTGTAATGTTTCTTATTTTTATCATAAATTTGCGATTGGTGCCACTCAACCATTTTTGGTAAATTTGCGGTTGTCCAGCTTCACTAGCCTTCATTACTTTTTTCTTATGCACACACCCGATGGCAACATCCCCTCGGTGGTATGTTCACACATTCTTATCATAATCTCAGTAGTCTTGTTCTCCTACTTATTTTCTCAGGCACTAGAGGTGAAAGGAGGGCTCTTATCTCTTTTCTTTAATCTTTTCTCTGTGGTTTTCTCATCTCCTCCCATTTTCAGTCTCATTTCCTTCCATCTGCTCTTCTCTCTATCATCTTTCAGATAAACTCAGTTCTTCTGCTATTTGTATTTTTAGTGAAATTAATCTAGGCAATAAGATTGTACAATGAGAATCATGTATGAATGCACATACACCATAATATGTTTAGTAATTAGCCTTCCATGTATTTTCTTTTCTGAATGTATCTGTAAATGTCACTGAACCAGTAAAATGGTGGTGCCTGTAAAACACTTTGACAGGCTCACACATAAACACACACGGGGTGTACAGATGTTATGAAATCATTTGTGTTCATGCAGTGTATCTGGCTGTCAGTTTAGCGGGATAATTAGCATCCTCATCCAAATGGTCTGGAAAAGGGATTACGATGGTTGTGGTTTGGATAACAGATACAGATAAACATAGATGGCCATGTTTATCTATGCATATACAAATATGACTATTCAACTGTATTTCACATTACTACATTGCCGCCCACTGCGGTGAAAGAGGACAAGCCCCAGCTGACCGAAAATAGCACATTAGTTCCCCTGCATACCTCCATCCTTGCCTTCTGTACCCTCTGTACGGTCCCTCGGCATTATTTTTCCTCACCCTCATTACAGTTTAATGCAGTAAGGCTTTTTCTTTATCAGTGATGGTGTATAGTGCTATAAGCTGCACTTCAGCCATTGCACTACACAAACACACCCTCCACCTTTTTTTACAGAAGACACTGGACCACAATCCACATTTACCTCATCCCCTTTTTTTATCATTACTCATCCTTATGTTTGGAAAATACAAAATATTTGTCAAATTCACATTAGCCTTTCTGTACAATTTCAAGCATTTTAGCATGTCAGTCCCTCTTTCATTCACATCTCTAATGGTCTTTCCACTCATTGTCAGCGGGTGTGAAGGAAAAAGATGGATATGTCAGTGAGGATACATTAACCGAGGAAATGGAGAGAGAGAGGGAAAGACAAGAGAAATACACATGTACACACAAATCCAGTACAGACGCACAAATGGTGCTGTTGTGCTTACCGGTTTGTTGTGCTCTAGGATCTCTGCAGATGTAATTTTCTCCTTAGTCGAGTGCAATACTGGATGAATCAATGGCGATTTTGGTAGAAAGAAGAGTCCAGTCAGAGGATGAAAAGCACTGCTGATAGCCTCCTTTATTCCAGCTCAGAGCTTGTGAGACAGACTAACCTACACAAACTGCTTGCACCTCCAGTCTCACGCCCTCTTCATGTGCTTGTGCAAGCGAGTTGCTTGTCTCTAGCCACCTCGTTCTGTCACTGTCCTTTCATTCAGTAGTGTGCTATGCTCTGTATGTTCTCCGCATAGAAGAAAATAGTCTCAGAAATATGAGTGTTGTATTTTCTTTCTGTCCTGTTTCTAATTTTGATCCTTTGCTAGGGTTCCTCTCCCTCCCTTTTTCTTGGACTATTTCTATATCGTTCCCTCTCTCCTGCTGTTGTTTCTTTCCCTCTCCCCCCCTTTCTCTTGAGCTGTCTCCCCTCTCACACAAAGACCCCCAGCAACCCAGTAAAGCCCCCTCCCCCTAGGTTACAACAGACATTTCAGAGTCTGCTCGCAAAGTGGGGGGTGGACATGTGTGCTGGGGCATGTTTGAGTGTGTGAATGTGGGTGACTGTGTCATTTGTGTGTGTGTGTGTGTGTGTGTGTGTGTGCACACATTCATGGCTTACTTCAGCAGCTTTCTGGACATCTAACATAACATAAAGAAGGCACCCTGCATTCAGCAGTCCTTATGGCTGGTCTTAGTCATGTTATTGCGAAAGTAAATGATACATGTCTAACAGGTCTGCAGCACTAAAATAGAATTTCCTTTGTGATGTTGATGGACAGGTGATGGCTTACTCTGCTCCTTAGGCCTCATTTCCACCAACTTGAGCATGTACAGCACGTATCTGTGTACAATAGGTTTGTATAGGGACAGAATACGCTCAGATCACGCATGCAGTGGAAATGGTCTAATCTGTTAACGTGCATTCTGAACGAATACGGACAGAAAACGGGCACGTGCTGTACACGCAGAGTGTTTGGTGGAAATCAGCCCTTACTCTGCATCCTGGACACTGTCAGGAAAGAGGGGATGATCGGAGACTTAGTCCACAAATTAAAATATGTTCCAAGGCTGGTTACTTCTCCAGTGTGATAACAGATTTTGGAGCATAGCATATTATATTATGTATAGTATATAAATAGTATATTTAATTGCCTACTGTCTAACAAAGGAACAGGAAAAAATAGCTAGGTGTTTTCAGAGTGACTTTAAGAGAATTTAAATGAACAGTCATTTTACCCAATGTTCATGTTTTCCCATCCTCATATGAGTAAAGATACTACATATATTTATTATACAGTAATGTGCAAAAGTTTTAGGCAGGTGTGAACTGGAATGCCTACTGGTGTCATTAATTTGTCACTAATGCTGTCAACTAGGAATGCCTTTTAAAATGGAAGTGTTAATCATTTATGTCAATTAACAAAATACAGTGACTGAACAAAAGAGAAACCTAAATCAAAACAATATTTGGTGTGACCACCCTTTGCCTTCAAAAGAGAATCAATTCTTGTAGGTCTACTTGCATAGAGTTTTTGAAGGAACTTGGCTGGTAGGTTGCGCCAAACATCTTGAACAACGACCACAGATCTTCTATGGATGTATGCATCCTGACATATACAACCAATTTGGGGTACACGGTCAGTGATTTTGCAGGATTATAGTTAGGTGTATAATCAACCAATTACACCAAATTGGTTGTATATGTCAGAAAGCATACATCCACAGAAGATTTTTTTTTAGCTATGTGAATTCAAATAAATTTTATTTACATTGTGCCAAAACAATGCATTTCAGAATGTTCTACAGTCCTCACTAGAAGGGAACTTGATGACAGAGGGAAATTCTCACTTTTGTATTGTTTTGGTGTTTTTTTTTTTTAATTTATTTCATGTTGGTTAACGGGAAGAAAACCTTGAGCAGAACCAGATGTTAAGGGGTAAGGTCTATCTGCTTGGGACAAGCTGGGTATAGGGATGGGGACCACATATGTTGAGAAATGAATATTCACTTTACATGAATACATAATACATACAGACATTGGAGACAATTGTGGAAGTAGTTTAGTGGATGTGAGCACTGTGCAGTGTGCACAGGCACTGCAGCAGAAAGGACACAGAAGCTTGCAGTCAGTGAGAAATGGGTAGGTGTGAGTAGAAGGTGTTTTCCAGCAGATATGATGGAAAGAATCAGTGGTGGTGCTGATGCTTAGCGTTCAGGTGCACAGATGCACACTAGACTGGTGGGAGTAGGCAGCATTAATACAAAGATACAAATGCTCGGTATTCAAGTGAGGATGGCATTGTAACAGTGACATTGCAGATGCTCAACACTCCAAAGAGAATGGGCAACAGTGCAGAGATAAATCAGGTGAAGACATGGGACAGAACGGGCAGCTGCGAGCAGGAGGTTATTGCAAGTAGGTGTGGGAGATGAACTTAAAGAGTGTTGTAAATTAAGGGTAGTGTAGGAGAGACTATAGGAGAAGGCAACATAAGTAGACACATCTAGGATACCAAATGTGCATGCATGTGGTATGATGTAATATGCTGTTGTAGGTGATGATGATGAATAATGGCTTCACCATATTCAGCATACTCAGATAAAAACCTCCTATAGAACAGAGACATGTTAGCACATTGTATAATGTATAAACTCAGATAGAGACAGAAAAAGTAGGTAACAAGTCACAACAAGTAATTTATTTCAACAATATGCACTTGTTTGCAGGCTCACAAATGCACATACTGTACAAAGATGTATCTTTGCTGAAGGCAATATGTTTTAGTCCTGTGTGTTTTTGGAATAATGTTCTACACACAGATTAATACAGATTTTACATCAAGGAACACAGACAGTTTCTGCCATCCCATTCCCAGGCTTGTCCCCGAGATGGTGCACAACACTAGTAACCCAACACCACGCTTATAAGCATGCCCCCTTTTGTTTTCTTTGTAGGTTTTATTTCCATTACTTTTGGAACATCTGAAAAAAAAAAAGTAATGAAAGAAGTACACCTTCACAAGAACTGCGGGTGTCACAAGAGACCTTCCTGTGTGCTCTACTTGAAATGAATAACGACAAAGGGTTTCTCTGAATGATTTACATTAAGTTGAGCTGAGCCCAGATTCTTGACGTGGTGGAGCTACTCAAACAAATGTTGGTACTCAAACATTTTCTACACTGAAAATGAATTAAAGTCATGGGACATAACTCACTCGACATAGTTGGTGGACTTCGAGCGGCGGTGCATCGAAAAGTTGGGCTCAACTTTATGCACATGAATCTGGTTGAAATGCCAATAAAAGTAAGTAATTGATAAACAAAAGATATCTTCTGAAGTTTTTTTATTCCAGTCTGCAAAAATTTAAATCACATTTGCATACATGCATCTTTGATTGGATATAATGCAGCAATACTATTTGTTTACAAAACAAGGAAGGAAAAGAAAAAATACTCATGTATTGTAAACAACAAAGTCTTTTTCTTTAACACTGCACTCCTCCACATAAATCTTTTTGCAAACCTCAAAACATATCCAAAAATCCTCAAAGAGGTCACACTCCAAACACCTTTCTTATTAAATCCATTTATTGAACTAGAAAAGCACTCAGAGAGCGCAGACCTCCGCCAGGGCAGCTCCGATCATCACCAAATGTAATCACTTTTAAGTTTTTTAACCTACCCTGGAAATTTAATCAAAATCCATCCATAACTTTGAGTTGTTGCTAACAAACAAACAAACAAACAGCCAATGATTACATAATTAACTTCAGTGGCAGGTTTTTTTTTCGTTCTTTATGTTACAGCTTACATGCCATGTTTGCAACAAATTAAGACCAAATACCTACAAATCCATGCACAAGATAAAACTTGCAGGACCTGCTTTACTTTATCATCTACATCAACATGTAAAACCTCTTGTCTTTTTTTAAATGGACTCTGGTGTGAGAAAATTCTGCCTGATCACAAGCCAACCTCAGTAATGCCTGATCACCTTAGCACCTCATTATTGGGGAATTTACAGTGGATGGATGGTTAGAGTTCAGGAGACCACCTTTGAAAAAAGATTATATTTCATTTAACTGACAGTCTTATCCAGAGCCACTTACAGTGAACTAGATGTACCGCATAGCGGTACATGGTATGACCGCCGCAGTGTATTGAAATGTGGGAACTGTTGGTATGATGAATGTGTGGTAGAGCAGTGTTGTCAGGTTAGAAATTGTGTGGAAATGATTTCCTGGAAATGGGCATGGATGTGGGTTTTAAATGAATGACATTGTGTGTGTTTGTGTAGTGTGTAGGAGTCATTTGTGAAAGAAATAGGCAAAATGAGATTTTGTACAATTACAGCACCCCCTATAGGCCCAATTTTATGGCATGTACTGTGCTTTTAGAGGTCTTTGTGCTGATCGTGCATTATATATTTTGTGCAGTTCCCACCTTCTCGGTCCAAGATATTGGCAATTCAAAATCCCAATTTTTGCATTTACCCATATCACTAGGTGGTGCTATGCTTCAAGTGAGTGTTTATGTAACACCGACATACTAACACAAAATAGTTGTCTTGGGCAAAATTGTTGAGTTATTTAACAAAAATTGTTTTTCGACATGTGACATGTTTTTCGACATGTTCTTGGGTGAAATGTTCATTGAGTTATTCAGCAAAAACTTTTGGGCGTTTCCCCCTCTTTGATGGACACTGGCACAGCAGGGAGGGATTGAAGTGGACTTAGATACCTTGCTCAAAGACATCTCAACCAGGACTAGGGGGCAGTAGAGCACTGGGTATTAACTCCCCTACCATTTCCTAATGCGACCCTACAATAACCTCCAAGACCCTCCGAGACAAACTCCTCAACCACCAGGCCACAGCTACCTTAAGTTGGGAGGCATTATAAGGAGAAAATTATAAGAACAGGTGCTATTGTGTTTCTATCGTCTAATGTTTGTACTGCAGTAGGCCTAATGGTTCCTCACTAAGGTGACATAACATAAAACAACGTAACACAACATAAAAGAAAAACTGAGAACAGCTTCGACAGCATCTAGCCTATACAGAATTTTTTGTTAATGTAGCTTATATATTCTTCATACTGTGTTGGTACTGATGTGGTCTCCATATTGCCTCTCCCTACCATCTTAGGTCTAACATAACCTGCTGTGATATCCCTGTTTCTGTGCTATATTTGACTACCATCCCACAGAGTTACCCACTGTGCTGCAGTCACCTGTCCTTGTCTAACTCTCTTTCTGTCTCTGTTTTTTTTCTGTGCCCCATTTTAAGTTCTCACTGAATCTTGCACTTTCTCTCTTCTACTCTAAAATAATGTTGCCATTTTTTATATGCCAAACAGTGATGTTACTCACCCTCAGACTATGAGTAAATGCTGCCATCTCCCCCATCTGCTCTTTGCCTCCATCTGTAGTAACCCCCACAGTTGAGATGGTATATTCCAGCCACTCTCTTTCCTTATATGGACAAAATGCACAAAGTGAATGGAAGACTGGGCTGCGCCACTTGAGACAGACAGGTGGGGGCATGGTGAACAGCTGGAGGAAGAGATAATAGACAGAAGGGATGTAGAGAGAAAAAGACTGCAATACAAATGCGAATTAGATGGAAAAAGATGGATACACTTAAAAAACACACTGAAAGAGAAAACAGATAAAAAGGGACCAAGCCCTATAAACACCAAGGAGGGGCCCCCAAGAGTCAGAGGAAATAGATGAATAGAGCAATCTAAGAGTGGGGACTGAATGTTATTACATTACATTACACTTAGCTAACGCTCTTATCCAGAGCGACTTACAGATATTTGCAGGGTTTCAGTTACAGTCCCTGGAGCAGTGTGGGGTTAGATGCCTTGCTCAAGAGCATCTCAACTATGGGTAGGGCGGGATTCGTACCGGCAACCTTCCGATTGCAAGACCAACTCCCTAACCACTAGTCCACAGCAGTGATTATGGTCATCATTAATGGTTTTTGCGTGTCTCGTGTTGTCTTCATGTTATTGGAACGGCCATGTGCGTTTCATTCAGAAGCTCTTAAGGGATGCATGGAAATAAATCCTAAATCAGTCTTAAATCAGTCAACATATAATCATCAAAAAAATGTAAAAATATAGCAGCAAAGCTTTATGAAATTTGGGCAATTAGAAGCCAAAATATTGACCATCAAGCTATTTTAACCTTTGTGTTCAATTCTAATCGTGATGCAACTTTGAAATGGCTCATTTCAAGATATATCCTGAGATAGCTTTTTGTTGGCATCATCTGCAGATGTTTAACAAATTTGGTGTGATTTGGATGAACGTCCTATGACGAATTCATTTACTTTCACTTTAATTGATTTAAATGAAATAAAATAGTTTTGACAGGCAGTACCTTGCTGTAGTTTCTCGTCGCCGCCATGATGAAAGTCCAAACAAGTCGATTGTACTACCTCTTCTCCTATTCTTCCTGCTGGTTCGTGTTCCTCAATCAACTTGTGCGGACTTTCATCATGGCGGCGACGAGAAACTACAAGGTACTGCCTGTCAAAACTATTTTATTAATAAATGTTGTGTACACTTACAAAGTTCTCAGTGCCTCGTTTTTGATGTCAGGACCTGTGTTATACTACCAATGGAGTGTGGAGTTTCTTCGAGCTGTTTTAATGGTTTAAAAATAGCATAGTCATGCTATGCTGTGCTGTGCATGCTTCGTCTGAGGGCACCTACCACTTCCATTGTTAGCCTTCTGGGACAAACGCTAAAAAACAGTTAAACTCTGAATGCAACAGGCTAAATCAATTTTGCTCCCCAGTACACATACCAACTCGGTATGATGTTTTTAACATGCCAATTTTCATTTTACACGTGCACAAGTTCTCCTTTAAGTTTGGTGTTCCTTGAGGTGCTATACATCTTCGCTCAAGGTCTTTGGTAGGAGGAGCGCTGACGTTCCTTTCTTTGTCAAGCAGTCAGCTCCCTGACATTGTTGATTTCAAGCCGTAGTCTCTTTTCTGTGACAGGTTTGGTTGACTTCACAGCATCCAGCAATGAGTGATTGTCAGTTACACATACTATAGGTAAACCTCTGTGCTTGCGGTCACCTACAGTAAGTTCTGAGTAGAGTGTAGCTACAAATATAGAGCCAGTGTCTCCCCTGCCAAAGTGCTTTTCACAACCCGTCTTATTCTTTTTGACTGCCAGCATATAGGCAAGAATTTTTCATTCTCTCCCATGAGCATGATTAGATGTCCGCCTTGAGTGCCACCATCAGGAAAATTGCCCATTGACGAGTCACTGAACACTACTATCTGCAAGGAGTTGTCTTTGCCTAGGTGCTGGAATTTCAAGGTCAGATTTGACTTTCCTGATCAATTTGCAACGTGCAGAGTTTGAACAGCAGCATCTTTTGTACTGGATGACAAGATGGATACATCACACATTATATCTGGCCTCATTTGTCTTGCCACCTGTAATATTTGTCCAATCTTTGATCTAAGCATGTCAATTTCTTGGTTTGTTAGGGGAGCATCTCGCTCAGCAGCCCTAGTGGGGTGCACTAGAATGGGCTCAAGATTTTTAATATATGTACTCTGTTGTACCTGTACCATGTAATTTAAAGAATGGAACTCTATTCCAATGTAACTGAAGGTGATGTACTCTTCCCGTCCAACTTGGAAAGCTGCTTTTAAAGGAGAACTTCGGTGTAAAATGAAAATTGGCATGTTAAAACATACCGAGCAAAATTGATTTAGCCTGTTGCATTCAGAGTTTAACTATTTTTTATCGTTTGTCCCAGAAGGCTAACAATGGAAGTGGTAGGTGCCCTTAGACGAAGCATGACGGCTACGCTATTTTTACACCATTAAAGCAGCTCGAAGAAACTCCATACTCCATCGGTAGTACAACAAAGGCCCTGACATTAAAAATGAGGCAGAGAACTTTGTAAGTGTACACAACATTTATTTATAAAACAGTTTTGACAAGCAGTACCTTGCTGTAGTTTCTCTTCGCCGCCATGATGAAAGTCTGCACAGGTCGATTGACGAACACGAACCAGCAGGAAGAATAGGAGGAGAGGTATTACAATCAACTTGTTTGGACTTTCATCATGGCGGCAACGAGAAACAACTGCAAACGACTGCATGTAAGAACAGCTTTTTAAATAAACGTGTACATTTACAATATTCTCAGTGGTTCATTTTGAATGCCAGAGCCTTTGTTGTACTACCAACAGAATGTGGAGTTTCTTCGAGCTGTTTTAATGGTTTAAAAATAGCGTAGTCGTCATGCTTCGTCTAAGGGCACCTACCACTTCCATTGTTAGCCTTCTGGGTCAAACTATAAAAAATAGTTAAACTCTGAATGCAACAGGCTAAATCAATTTTGCTCCTTAGTACACATACCAACTCGGTATGATGTTTTAACATGCCAATTTTCATTTTACACCGAAGTTCTCCTTTAACTGTGGTATGATTGTTGTGGAGAACATTTCAGAGCCTCCCCAGATAAAATCCAATTCAAAACCATGACATTTTAAAAGTTTCACATACTTTTACTCGCTGCTGTAGAAGGGCGCGACTTCAGCACTTTATTGGGTTTCAGTGGCTTCACTACCTGGACCCCTAAAATCCACACTGAAGTCAATTTGGGTCTGGTTAAATCAGGCTGCACCAACACAATATAAAAAACAGTCTGCTCCATATCACAAGCAAGTTTTAATTCAACGATTAAACAAACTTCAATCACACATCTGTCACAAACATAAAATGCACATAAAAATGGAGGAGAATTGCTTAAGTTTTGCCACCAGATGGCAGCTTAGTCAACAGAGCATCACCCTCCACAGTGCATTACCCAGAGGGATGAGAGATGAGAGAAAAGTCTGCAAAAAAGCATATGCTTTTATGGCTACAGAATTAACAGGCACGTTTTGAGAGATGCTTATCTTCTGCTAAAGTCTCTCTTGTCTCTTAACATTTTCATGAGAAGAAATTGCACAGCAATATAATGAACTCTACACTAACAACAAATAAAACGTAGCTTATCAATATCTGCTGTGGTAATCCAAATGGCAACTGTCTACTTCCACTTCTCTGGTAGAATATCTTTGTATGACTTGCCTCTTTCAGGGAGTTCAGGGAGCAGACTTCACCTAGCTTAAATCCTGTGTTGATGTGGTAGACCTATTGTCATTGCACTGCTGAACATGCGGCTCTGAGGTTGCTTCTGACCTCCTTTTCTTCCTGGCATGATGCTGGTGGGATTTAGACTTCAAATGAGCTAGGGGAATATGGAGGAGTTTCTCAGAACACATAGATACAAATCCCTTCAGACTCTCATTGATGTGAATATTATAAATGTATTAGTTTGCAAGAGGCCTACCACGCCACTCTACGTCTCCAATGATGATCCTTTCACAAAGTTCACAGGTGTGGTGGCTCCTCTTGTTTTTCTGCTCTGCCCCCTCCAGCCTCATTGGTTGTATTAAGAGCTGTTCACCCTACCATGGAGAAGAAAGATGAGAAAGGATTTTGAAATCCTAAAAGTTTTCAGAGACCAGACAATGACCTCCCTCTAGCCCTAGTACCCTGCTGCTAAGTAACAAAGTGTGAAAAAAGGCTGCACCAAGAGGAAGGCACTGACTAAAGCAAAAGGCCTGGGGTATGATGAAATTAAAACAAACTAGATGTACCGCATAGCGGTACGTGGTATGACCGCTGCAGTATATTGAAATGTGGGAACTGTTGGTATGATGAGTGTGTGGTAGAGCGGTGTTGTGAGGTGAGAATTTCTGTGGAAATTATTTCCTGGAAGTGGGCATGGATGTGGGTTTTAAATGAATGACATTGTGTGTGTTTGTGTAGTGTGTAGGAGTGATTTGTCAAGGCAAGAAATAGGCAAAATGAGGTTTTGTACAATTACAGCGCGCCCCCTATGGACCCCCTATAGAAGGTCTTTGTGCTGATCGTGCATGACGTATTTTGTGCAGTTCCCACCTTCTCGGTCCAAGATACTGGCAACTCAAAATCCCAATTTTTCCATTTACCCTTATCACTAGGTGGCGCTATGCTTCAAGTAAGAGTTTATTGGTTGGGTCAATATGCCTCTGTAACACCAAAGAATTTTAAGCTAGGTGTTAAATGTTCATTGATGTGTACCTCTTCAGAACGGTTTATCTCAAGATAAATCTATTGATAACTTTTTGTCAGCATTGTCTGTAGATGACATATAACAAATTTGGTGAGATTCACATGAACGGCCTATGACGAGTTCGTTCAGATTCGTTTTCGCAATATTCGTTTTCAATGCGTGAGGGTCAATAGATTTCACGATAAAAAAAAATTGTTGTAAACGTAAGCATTCTCTAGATAATAGGCAAAATGACATTTTCTACAATAACAGCGCCCCCTATGGACCAAATTTTATGGCATGTTCTGTGGTGTTAGAGGTCTTTGTGGTGATTGTGCATGACATATTTTGCGCAGTTCCCACCTTCTCGGTCCAAGATATTGGCAACTCAAAATCCCAATTTTTGCATTTACCCATATCACTAGGTGGCGCTATGCTTCAAGTGAGCGTTTATGGGCTTGGTCGATACGTCTCTTTAACACCGACATATCACAAAAATTTCATGTTGTTGGGTGAAATGTTCATTGAGTTATTCAGCAAAAACTTCTGCCGGTCTCCCCCTCTTTAACGGACACTGGCACAGCGGGGGGGTGGGCCTGGGGGACCAAAAGGCGTTATTTGCTCACAAACTTCTTGGGCTACATGCCTACAAACATTCATGTCTCCCCGACTTTCAGTGTCCCGGGAATCGTTGACAAAAAAATCGGTGGAGAAAAAAAAAAAAAAAAAGGAAAAATTTATGACCGTTTTCGCTAGCTTCGCGGTCATAATTAAGGCAGTAAAAGGGACAGTGTGAGACATAGTCATTTATGACCAGATTAAAGGACCACCTCGAAAATTAGATGGTGTATCTCAAGGGGCTTATCCTATTAAATGAACTCTTGCAACCAGACTAGATTACGGGAGGTAAGAACTCAGACAAGGGTAAATAGTACGTTTTAGTTTGTTTTTCTAATTCATCTAAATGTGTTTCTATGCAAATCTTTTTTTTTTTTATTACTATCAAACTATAAAATGAGTCCAAGATAATAATATGCTCACTCAACTTGGCTGCAGCAACATTGCTCTCTCTTTAAAACTTTTTTTTGTGCAGCAGAGTATGAACAAACAATATTTAAATAAAGGAAAAATGCAATTATATGAAGTCAAACTCATGTACATGTACCCTATAATGGTAGAAATATCACAGTGTTACATGGTGCAACCAGGTCTCAGGTCCTACAAAAAGAGAACAAAGCAAATTCCTGACTAGTTTGTATGCTTTTCTACTGTCCTAAAATTACATTGTTTCCCGAGATCTCTTTATTCTCTTGTGATGGAGGCATTTGTAAATATCTAAATTTCTATACGTTTCATGTTGTCTCCAATCCAGTCAGTCAATTTTGGATCTTGCATATGGAGGTTTTTGTAAATACCTGGCATTTCATGTTGTGTTCAATTAGAAAAACATACACTGAGAAAAGAAAAAGCAAACCTGTATATGCCTGAAAGACATACCTTCTGAAGGCTTTCTAGGATGTGCAGAGCAGGGTGAAGGACTTTGTCCTCCCAAAGTGACAAATCTGTGACATCAAGGGCGTACACTGGGGGCACATTAGAACTTGGCCCTGGGAAAAACAAGAGGATAGGTTCTCTGACCCGCCTACAATATTGCACTTATATTTTACATGGTGCAATAAGTCAAGCAGAATTTTGAAGTTTTGAAGTTGAATGCCACAGTAAACATGCATTGCTTCCACCTGAAAACCGAAATGTCACTTACTCTTTAGGAAGCGGTTTTGAACCCACTTATTCTGTTTCCTTGCATATCGGCGAGTGGCAATCTTCAATGCCTCAATGCCTGTGAATACCAGAGATAGAGTTGGTTACAACTTTAAGGAGTCCATCTGAGAATACATGAGGACTTTATCACACCAATCAAAAAATACTTAATGCAGTAAAAGATAAATAAAACAATGGATTATTCTATGAAAAGGGAGCTTTTCACCAAATAATAAGACTGAATTTCTCTTCATAGCACATGCCTGACCATTAATAAAGACACACAAGCAAAACATTCATTTGGATTTCATCAAGGCAACTCTCACCTTTCTGCTTTAATCTACGAAGGTCCTCCTGGCTTGTCTCCTTATCTGCCGTGAGAAACTCATGGAACTCCTTAAAGCCAATGGATTGGAAGATGCCATGCTGGTAGTCCTGACTGACATCATTTGTAAATAATTTACATTCTCAGTACCAAATACAAGTAACATTTACTTTTTTATTTGCATTATATTATTTTATAGTCTTGATTTTGAATTAGCAAGAAACTAATTTCATTGTGAGGTGTATACCTAGTTAGCCTGTTTCTGTTAGCAGAATTCATTCACTCATGCTTATGATTGTCATAATGATTTTGAGCTTTCAATTACTTATTTGAACCATTCTTTTTCAAGGGTACAGCATTTAACTTCAATGATTTGTAAAAATAAGAATTGGGTGCACAGGATTGGATAGATTGTGGATTTTGTCTAATTCATACAGGGTCAAAATTATACATAAGCTCAGATATATGCATACTGTCCCCTAAGTATCTGAATAAGTTGAGCTAAAGGTTCTAGAATGTCTTTTAACCTGGCAAGGCCAATTAACCTCTTGCTAGTTATTATGATTGACTGCAGCTGGTACTTTGCCAGCATAAAAGGATGCGTTTGGCCGGGGTAATGGTCTGAATTATACTCAGACAATGGGGAAGTCCAGGAAGACCTAAAACAGCAAACTGTAGATTTGCACAAGTTAAAAAAGCTTGGAGCAATTCCTAAACAAGAGCAGGTTCAAGATCATCAGTTCAGACAATTTTGTGCAAGCGCAACTTATGCGGGTATGTCACAATTTTACAAGGGCTGACAGACGACCCAAACTCTCCCTTACCCAAAGACCCAAACTCACCCTAAGAGGAAAGGAAACTGGTCAGTAAAGTTCAAGAACAATTTAAAAGGTTCAAGGCTTGCATGACCTGGAACCTGCTGGAACATCAGAGTCACTGTACACTGTAAAGCCAATTTTGGTTCGCCATGGACTTGGAGGATGCCAAAGAAGCCCCTGTTTCAAAATCGACACCTTCACCCTCAAATGAAATGTGAGGTTTTCTGACCTAAGAACACAGCACCATTGTCAAAGAAGGTGGTGGTAGCATCATTCAAGATGGCTGCCAAAAATGACCCGAAAATAATTACAAAATGTTACATAGGTTGGATATGATGGCTTATTAGTCCATTATATTTTTGCATGCAATGTACACAGACTGCCACCAAATAATATGTGTAATATATACCATGAAAATAATGTTACATGGTTTTTATTCAACTTTAAAGACAAACAATGCTTTAAAAAATAGATAAAAATCTAAAATCATCATTCCTCAATTGGCATCTGATTCAGAACAGACGAAAAATACACTCCTGACTCTGTGACATCCTGGAAGAGTCCCAAACTCACCCAAAAATCTGAAACAGACGTTTAAGAACAGGAGGTGTTTTATTGAAAATGGCCACCCATAGGCTTACAATTAGCAGCTGATTGAAAGCCTACCAAAAAAGCTTATAAAAGTAGATGTACCGCATAGTGGTACCGCTGCAGTGTATTGAAATGTGTGAACTGTTGGTATGATGAGTGTGTGGTAGAGCAGTGTGGTGAGGTGAGAATTTGTGTGGAAATGATTTCTTGGAAGTGGGCATGGATGTGGGTTTTGAATGAATGACAGTGTGTGTTTGTGTAGTGTGTAGGAGTGATTTGTGAAAGAAATGAGGCAAAATGAGATTTTGTACAATTACAGCGCCCCCTATGGACCAAATTGTATGGCATGTTCTGTGGTGTTAGAGGTCTTTGTGGTGATCGTGCATGATGTATTTTGCGCAGTTCCCACCTTCTCGGTCCAAGATATTGGCAACTCAATATCTAAATTTTTGCATATTCCTTTAATCACTAGGTGGCGCTATGCTTCAAGTGAGTGTTTATGGGCTGGGTCGATACGCCTCTGTAACACTGACATACTAACACAAAATCGTTGTCTTGGGCAAAATTGTTAACAAGTTATTTAACAAAAACTGTTTTTTGACACCTAGCTTTGCCAATTAACATCGCCCCCTATGACGAAATGTCACAAAATTTAGTACACATGAAAAGAAAGCTGTTTAGAGATGGCATGTCAACTTTGACCAAATTTGAGCAATTAAAAGCCAAGATACGGCCATTTGAAGAATTTTAAGCTACGTGTTAAATGTTCACTGACGTGTAACTTCGGAACGGTTTATCTCAAGATAAATCTTTTGATAACTTTTTGTCAGCATTGTCTGTAGATGACATATACCAAATTTGGTGAGATTCACATGAACGGCCTATGACGGGTTCGTTCAGATTTGTTTTCGCAATATTAAAATTTCACGGAAATTGTTCTCGTTGGAAGTGGCCGTTGACCAGTGTTTTCAATGCGTGAGTGTCAATAGATTTCACGATAAAAAAAAAATTGTTGTAAACATAAGCATTCTCTAGATAATAGGCAAAATGACATTTTCTACAATTACAGCGCCCCCTATTGATCAAATTTTATGGCACATTGCTGTGGTTATAGAGGTCTTTGTGCTGATCGTGCATGACGTATTTTGCGCAGTTCCCACCTTCTCGGTCCAAGATATTGGCAACTCAATATCCCAATTTTTGCATTTACCCATATAACTAGGTGGCGCTATGCTTCAAGTGAGCGTTTATTGGCTGGGTCGATACATCTCTGTAACACCGACATATCCCAAAAATTTTATGCTGTTGGGTGAAACGTTCACTGAGCTATTCAGCAAAAACTTTTGCCGGGCTCCCCCTCTTTGACGTACGCTGGCACAGCGGGGGGGTGGCCCTGGGGGACCAAAAGCTTCTAGTCGCTCGAAAAGCTCTAGGGCTACATGCCTACAAAGATTCATGTTAAAATGCATCCATGCATAAACCTTTACAGCACAACTTTAATGCAATTGTATTATGATATAATGGACGTTTACAGCAAAATTATAATAATACATTTGTATTACTTTCGAATTACTTTAGAGCACAACTCTAATACATTTGTAATTATCTATTGCCAGGACTCAATTAATGTGATGATGACCTGCACTAGAGGGAGTCAGACAGGGTTGCATAGAGCTGCTGTGTGTAGCGCGCACACTGACAATTTGCGAACACGCCCTCCCTGCTTTCTCCAGCTCCGATGCAAGGTTTCGGAAGTTTCCCAAATCATAGCGCTGCAACTTTGAGGACAGCGATTTTATTTTTCGTTTGAATGTATTAGCTGAGCTGATCATGTCTCGTGTCGACCACGCTTTTGTCTTTTCCTTGCAGCTCCGAATTAAGTTCGTTCAACATGTTAGTAAGATCAGTTACAAACGCCAAGTCTAGCAGCCACCGATTGTCATTAATTTGCTTGTGTTCCGCATTTAGTGACAGGAAGAAACTCCTTAATCAATGGACAGAGCTGTCGAAATCTCTGCAAGAATTTCCCCCTACTAAGCCATCTCATGTCGGTGTGTAGCAAGAGGTCAGAATAGTTCCAACTTCTAACTGTGCACGGAACAGACGTCTTTGAAGAGACCTCGTTCGAATAGAGCAGGCTATTTTGGTTGCAACAACAACGATCTCTTTCATGCATTTTCCGCATAATGAAGTGACTGCTGCCCTGTAAAGGGCATTTTTACTTTCCTTCACATTTCTTAGTTCGCTTTTCACGGGGAAGTCACTGTCATAGTTTTATGAACAGTATGGGCTAGATACAAGTTAGCGAACTAGCTAGGACTCCTTCTTTGCTGCAGTTTTCCAGTAGCCATTCTAGTTGTTATGATAACCAACATAACAAAAAAATTCTACCAGCACTGCCTTCGCGATCGACTGGTAGATCGCGATCGATGTAGTGAGCACCCCTGATGTAAAGTGATTGCTAACCGTGCCCCAACATGGCTCAATAACGACACTCCAAATAATAAATATTTAAATTAATTTGAAAAAAGTTGGTGTTAATAACAGGGTTTTTTTTTCAACACATTGGAGAACTTGCAATACGTAAATCATGGAATGAGAGCTGTCTTTTCTCATAGTAACAACTAGGGTTGATGAAAAGAAATGGGGCGATTAACAAAAGTGCTTTGATTCAGAGCATATGAATTGTATGACATTCAAACTGCATGATCAGTCTGCACTGTTGAGTAAAACTGGATCAGTTCTAATATTGTCTGACTTGTGTCTGATGTTGTTTTTTCACTCAATGCCTTTCACTCAAAACTAGCTTGTTAGCTAACTTTGTTAACTATCTGCATTAACATACAAAGACAGTCCCAACCACAGATTCTAGAACTCTAACCTCCAGTAGGGATCGATAAAATGTAGCATAAGTGCAGACCACCATATATTGCTTAGTTAATTTTGTTTACCCATGGCAATGGTTGCTAAGGGACATAAAGTCATGCTTTTAAAGGATATCGTTAACTTTAGCCTAAATGGTCAGTAACAAACTAACATTTATATGGGCTTGACACACAAGATTTCAAAACATTTTTCTAATCCTACGCAGCAGGCGCACAGCGTTTCTAGTGGGCTTTCCTCCGTTGACAACAATACAGTTATAATTTTTTCTTGTTGTGTCGCTGGCCTTAAAAGCGCGCAACGCTGTATTTTGTTTGAATCTCTGTTATAGCACTCTTTCTTGCCCTGCTAAATTTGTGTCATAAAATAAAAGAATGAAAGTTAATGTAATGAAAGGAGATCTAAGAATGCACATTTAAACTGAGTAAGACTTCCATAGTATGGGCCAGCAAAGAGTCAAAAGGATGGATTACACAGCTAACAACATTAACTAGCTACGAAGATTTAAGGTAAGACAATAGAGTTTCCTTTATCATTTGCCCGCCGTGGCTATAGTTAACAAGGAATTCACAACAAATATTATTTTGACAGCATCATATTTCATGTTGGGTCTATGCGTTGTACCTTATACTATCGTCAGATTTAGTGTCAAAGACTTGCCTCTGGCAAGCTATGTGAACTACATGAGCGCACTTCTCCTGACAACACACGTGTAAACCCGGTGTTTAGCTACTAGGTACTTGTTTTTTTACATATGACAGGGGGTGGGTAGTATTTCTGGCTTGACTGACTTTACCATTTAAATCTGTTGGTGTCCTTGAATTTACTTTGTTGCTGGCCTGGTGCATAATATGACTGCCCCCTACGAGGCTGTAATTGCCTTCTTCCGGAAAGGTGCAAAGCAACATATAGATGCTTCCATTTGTTTAAGTTCGAATTAACACACTGGATTATTCAAATAAGGTTTATTAAGGTTTATTATAAGGTTATTAGGTAAGGTTATAAGGTTTATTATGGTACGATCTGGTTGTGCTACGTTGCTAACTGTCTAAGCTATTCATTAATTCATTAGCTAAGACAATGGTGGCGTTATTTATTTATTTTTGGGGGGGCTCGCGAACGCTTTGCCCAGGGGCCCACACGACCCTTAATCCGTCCCTGGTGCAGAGGAATAATTTGTCAAACAACAACAACAAGCAAATGCCATTAAAACATAGAGATACAGAGATAGAGCAGAAACGACATCGAACAACGACATACCGACATCTGATACTGACTTATTTGTAAATACAAGAAATACTTTAACATCAGAAATTACAAGATAAATAGATATCCTGGTGAGCAAACATTTTTAAACAATGTTTTGTTACTGTCCTATTTATATGCCGAGCTAGACAACCTTCAACACTTCTAATGTTTTTTATTAAATCCCACCACGGGTATATGACTTCACACACTTTTAAAACCAGTCAGGATAATATGTATATACTTTGATTTTATGACTGCACAGAATTTTTTATATTTTAACGTTGTGAATGTGATCATATGTCCGTCATTCTGTGTTATGAAACAAAAATAGCTTCCAAGCTAACTTGGTTACCTAGTAACCATACTGTAGCGATCTCCAGATGTAACTCGTAGCGATTTCCAAATGTTACCTAATTCAAAGAAAAGTTATTAACTGTTCTTTTGTTAAAAAATAGTTTCTACACCATCATTCTACATGGCTGCAAAAAGTTATATAGGTATATATATAGGTGTCAATAGCACTACATTGGTGTTCATGTTGCTCATATTGAGATATGTTTTTCTATACTTTCATACTGCATATATTGATAGACATTTCTTGAATTGATAATTAGTAATCTGTGCAACCTTGTGCAGACTGTTTTTTTTCATACCTGGGAAACCCCCCCCGTGTCATCGAAATCTCCCCCTGGAATCCTTAGACCCCATCTGCATCCATCACCATTTCCCCTTTGCATGCCCCCCTGCTCCCTGCGACTGAACGTCTTCTCCCTGCTGCCATCCATTGCCCTACAACGGTGTGGTAGGACTGAACTGAACTTACACAGTGGATTGGAGTTGCCCCATTATTCTTTTTTTTTTTGAGTGCACTCAATTTCATATGAACACATTTTTAATTATTATTATTATTTAATTATTATTTTTTTCTTTTCTATGAGATCTCATAATTGTTATTAATAAATAGTGCCGGCACTTATACTGTTGTTGGAATTGATACACTGTTGAATATTCTGGATTTCACATATTGATTGTACACGTAAGACGAACACATTCAATTAGAAATATAAATAATTGCAATTATTACTCTTATTATTACCACAATTTTCATTATTAGCTATTGCTCTCTAATCCTTTACTCTTTATCCCTAATGTCTACTCTTTAGGTTTTACTAGTTCAGAACCCAAATATAGAATCCTTACTTATTCCTCCCATTAATCCTCTTAATACATAGTACTTACCATACTACTTACCATAGTACTTAATACTTATTACATACCACTGCCTTAGATTGACTATTTGCTCTGAATGAATGACTTCCTTTCTCTTTTGAATGAAATAATTAAATTGTATTAAATAAATATTTATTGTATTAAAAAAAACATTCCTTTATCAGTGAGTGTTGTGTGTTGTTGGGGCTAATATTAGGAATCGGGTCTAGCCAAAACCTAAACCGATCTCCCTCATCGTGTGGGTTACACTTGGTTACACTCAAACGTCACATCTGTTGTTAAGGTTATTGAAATGCACTATGTTTTAGCCATAAACATGGCGCAACTTAACATATTTCCTTTTTTTATTATGTATTCTTGTTATACCCTGGGTCTTTATCACACCATTCACTATATGTGCAATCTCACATGTAAACCTCTGTCTATTCACTTTTGTCAGGTTGGCATGAAGACAAAGTTCAGAGTCATAATTGACGACCAAATTGAAAAGTTGGTCCTTCTATCAGGAATCCCATCTACTGTAGAGGAGCTGAAAGCTGTTGTGATTGAGACCTTTGGAATTCCTGTTGAGTTCAATCTCCTGTATTTGGACTCAAAGTTTAAGGATTTCTTTACCCTCCATGAAAGTAACCAAATCAAACACAAGGACACCATAAAGGTTGTTAAGACTGCCCAAGTTGTTCTTGACCTGTTTTCAGTTGAAGACGCTTTGGATGGTTCCTTTAGTCAGCAATCTACTGACTGGGAGTCTACTAATTCAGATTCAGTTGCATTGCAGTCTGCAGTTGCAGAGTCATCTGCTGGATCTGCGTCCTCAGAGGCATCTACCATTATCCTACTGAAGAAAAGAACCACAGAACAACGGCAGCCATGGCCAAAGCAATTCCCTATTCCAAAGTTTGCTTATGAAACGGATGAGTGTCTTGAGAGAGCCGCTGAAGATTATCAGAGGAATGGAACACTCCTAAATACTTCAAAGGTGAAGACAGACATACTTGAGAAGCTGTCTGAAACTGTACATATACTGCGTATCCATCAGGTGCACAGATCAGTGATGTTGCTGAGGCACTTTGCAACAACTATCCATTTCTCAAGGAACCTGGCTCCTTCTCCGGTTTCTATGGTTGGTAACACAGCTTAAAGTATACGATGGAAATTATCGCACCAAACTCAGAGGATTCGGTGTTGCTGAAGTGATGTGTAATGCACTCAAACACAAAAGCCCTGCGGACCAGAAATCTACAAAGTGTGTCAAAAAGCCTAAAAAGGCAGAGGTTAACTACCTTCCCCCTTACCCGGCAGGAGAGACTGAAGAAAGTCTAGAGCAAGAGAAGATTCAGCTAGGGCTGGGCGGTATACCAGTTCATACCAGATACTGTTGTTTTTTTTTTAATTATATACATTTTTCATATACCTCAATACCGGTGAATGTGCGCGTACAAAACGTCCGGGAACACAGAGGGGCGGAACGTCGCGCCGCGTGACATTGTTTGAGAGGGGGACTGTTTTGCAGTGGTACCAAACAAGCTGCATGCAGCTGCATGAAAGCGATGGGAGCATATATCTATGTACATGTCTCCATATATCTACGGAGGGTTGCGATGGTAATTCAGGGAAAGGGAAGATTTCAGGGAATGTTGTTTGAGTGGTCCTATCACCCTAAGTGTCTCCACTACAACAGAATGTCGGACACCACGTAAACAAAGGAAAACTTAGTGTCTGAGAGCAGTGTACATGACTGATTGCAGGCTTGCAAATGTGTTGATTTATGAATTAAACTGGATAAATCCTAAAAGTTTGTGGTTAGTGTTCCTGTTTATTGTGATTTTCCAGCAGTATTAGCCCATTTATGTCTAATATGTTTCACAAGATAAGATGTTCTGAGTGACGTTAGGACAACAGGATTAGTAGGCTAAAGTTAGCGAAATAAACATGCCTTAAGAAGGTTATTAATTGTCTGAGGAAATAGTTGTGCACCACATAGCAAGTTGTAAATTGCTTCATCATTGAAACGGCCAAAACAAGCTATCCTACAACTCTGAGTTTGACAGACTGTAAGTTTTCCTCTAACAGGTATATGAAAATACACCATAGGAAGCGTATTAGCCTGCTAGCATGCTAAATTAGTTTGCTAATCTGAAACTAAACAAGTCTCTTCAAACTAACCTCTAAGTTTAGGAAAAATATAGTTACATGGGCACATGTATTTGTAATGAACGTTGTCTTTCCTCATGGTTGTGGTGACGCAATGAACTATTACAGCGATAGGCAGGTATAACACAAAGTCAACAGTGATGCAGTTCAAGAAGTTCAGTGGATAAAGATGTCTTCAGTTTGCAATTACAGGGGACATATTTTGTTGTACACATTGTAGGCAGCTCAAAAAAAAAGATGTTTTCAAGTTGCAAAACCTGCACAATAAAGCATTCTGTAGTTTGACAGCAACAGTCATGCATTCTGATTTCTGCCACTGTCACCTCTTTGTGAGCAGCAGCATTTTGTGGGACCATTCAAACTTGGGTTAATACTAGTCTGGTCATTCTAAGCCAATTTACTCCAGTAATTATTCTGTAAATTATTAGGAAATGGGGTTAACACCTAGTGATAAATATATCGCCAAATATCGTGAGACTGATATAATTTTGAAAAATACCGTGATATCAATTTTTGGTCATACCGCCCAGCTCTAGATTCAGCTACTTACTGAAGTAAGGAAAAAGGACAATGACAAAGTGATAAAAGAAAAAATGAGCAACACATTTGCACACAGAAGAAATGAAATGGTAAACCAATCGCCCAACATACAGGACATCAATGCTAGATGGCCTGCTCTATTTGAGGCATCTCAAGTGAGTTAGAAAAAAGAGCACCAAGAAATATTCTTTATCCACTGGAAAGGATTATGCTGATGATTGTGTATTTGATAGAAAATGTGTGTCATTTCTTGTACTTTTCAGATTGAAGAGGAGTTTTACAGAATTACAATGGTGCATAGATACGTATCTGTTGACTAACTTAAACTAAGAAGGTGTGGTATTGAGCGCTTTAGAGGGCCTTTGGGGAACGGTAATGGAATAGGACTTACTATAGTGATTCGGGCTTAATAAATGCGAATAACCTTCATTCAGATATTTAGCACGCTTATACTCAATCCCACCAGATAATTAGTAAATATAACTTAATTTTGACCACAAAACAGTACATATAAATTTGATTGGCCCAGATAAGTAACACATCTAAATTATGTTACTTTTCTTTATAGAATTAATTTAGATTTAGATTTTTAGGCTTTGTAACTCATTATTTGGCATGCAATTACAAAATCAAACCCATTTTGACTGTTACTTTGCTTTGCTTACCATGTATTAGATTTTTCTATGTAAAATCTAGTTGATTTATTCAATTAATTTTAATCAAAGTTGTAGGTCTTAAAATCTACTCAATTATATCACTTGTCACTTTGTTGCCACTATTTTTTTAAGTAACCATTGGTCAGATTTTTTACAGTGCACATTGTTTATAACCAAAGTAAAATTCCATGTTTCACACAAGTCAGTGAAAAAACAGACCTAAAGAAAAAAAACAAATTCAAGGGGGTTTTGATGGGTTTCTTCCCCGATGATTAACTGCTCACTAGCAGATTGGTCTCCTCCAAAGAGAAAAAGGTCTTGATGTCCAGGCAAATCTGCCAGTGTAATAGCAACAGGCCATTGACAAGTAGCTGGCTTTTAAAGGGAATGAGAGTATAAACTCTGATTGGTTTATGGCATGTCACGCCCCGAATACAAGTATCATTAATTACTGTAACTGTCTAGTAGACAGTATTGTCATTTGTATACTGTATGTGTTGTTTGAATTTATTATTTGTGTATTTGTTTTTAAAAAAAAGATATGATTTCATTCATGTTCAAAATAGAAATTACTCTATGCTGTTAACACCTCATGATCTCTATGCAATGCATTGATTGGTTGTAAGGGAGTGACGTGGGGCGAATATAATGAACAGGGGATTATGGGGAAAGCGCGGGACAAATACAGAAGGTTAAGGCGCTAACGTTGTCACGATGTTTTGATGGTTCTGAAGTTTAGAAAATAAACTGTCAAGTAAACACCTGTATGAAGCGTGGCCATTCTCTTAACCAGTGCGGCTACAATTACTGCAGGTAACTTTTGAGTGACCCTTTTGAACTATGTGCCCCATGCAATGTTCACTTTTCCCGTCATCAAAATACCAAACTGTCTCGGGACCGCCCCCAAAGCAACTTGCACGGCAGACTTCAGACAATGCGCATATGATCGTAAAAATACAGCCCATAAAGTGTAAACTGAAATTAAAATGAAGATAAACAATTTGCAATTTCTTAAAGTAAAATTACACTGAACGAATTTGAAAAATTAAATTTCATCACTCTGCTACTGTAATTTATTTCCTTAACGTAGATAGTGCATTTAGCACATCCCTTTTTTAACTCTCTTTTAAAAGTCAGACAGTATGAACTTGTGCTTGACTGCCTGGACCTCAATGGCAGTTTCAGTTTTAGCCACTGCCAACTTCTTTTACATCTTTATCAATTTTTTTGCACAAGAAGTGCCTCACTTTCCTCAATTTCACCCATTCTGTAAATGAAAAGTTAAATATATAAGCCATACTGTATAATAAACTGACCAGAACCGGGGGACGTTTGGTCACCCTACATTTTCTACTGTATCATAACGAGGTGCAAAATAGTTGACTATGCCCCCTTTCCACAGTGTGTCGTGCGCTACCTAAAAAAAACCCTTCAGCAATCTATTAAATGACTTTTAAAAGTACATCCTTAAATGGCGTTTCCTAAAAAAAACGGAAGTTCAGGAGGAGCGCGACGAAATTTGTCACGCCCTTCTCATTAACCTTTTCCGGTAACTTATTCACTGCTCACCTGTCAGTGTTTCTGCTCGCTTCTTTCTGCTCGCAAGGCCTCCGCTTGCTCGCCTTTTTCCAGTGCTGCTCCTAAGGATGCCTTACTCCAACGCCAACATTCCCCAACTACTTCAAACCGCCAGCAGCTACTTTAAATATTTTCTCCCTCTCCTGCCCAGGCGAATTCTGGCATCGCTACGGAGCCTACCCTCCTGCTTCTCTTCCGCTGCCCGCTAAAGCGGCCATACAACCCGCACCCCATCCCCGCCGTTATGATGTCTCTTCCCCGGAGCCGTGCCACCACCACCTAAGCTGTTGTGGTACTCTACAGGCCTCTGCTTGCTTCAATGCCAAGCCTCGGTTCCTCATACCCTGTTACTGACATGTCTATATCAATCCGTGTTGATGCATATATGAATGGCGGCTCTTACACCTTTGTATTGTATGCTGTAAAGGGGTACTATGCATCCGTAGTTTGTATCTCTTAGGTGGTGCGTTCAATTCGTTCGTCTTCATTTGTTCGTGGGTTTATTTTGGATAATTAGCGCATGAAAACGATATCGTGGTACTCGTATGACTGTTAGCAGTCTGATAACGATGCTAACCATGCTACAACTGCTCATCAACTGTGTGTAACAGTGATTAGCTAATGTCTGTTAGCCGTGATACTAGCTGCCTTACCTGTGCTACTTGCTGATTTCGCTGCTAACAATGCTAATACTTTGCGGTGGAACATTGGCAACTTCTTCTACCAAGCAAATGCAATTTACTCAGATTTTGCGTACGTTTGCACTGAATAAACGTCCATTTGGGTAATCAGCGCACAGAAAATATGTTGTGGCACTTGTATGTATGTTAGTAGGCTGGTAACGACGCTAACCATGCTAAAATGCTGAGCAACTAACCGTGTTTAACAGTAATTAGCCAATGTTCGTTAGCCGCGATGCTAACCGTGCTACCAGTGTTACTTGCTGACTTCGCTAACGTTGTTAGCGGCTATGCTTACAATGCTTCTGCCTAACAAATTTTGCTCATTCAGCCTTCGGAAGGTTGAAGGTGAAGCGTCTTCAAGCTCCAAAAGAAGTCCAGTCGTTTACAGCCTATCTCCTTTGATTGCTATGGCCCGTGTAAATGAGAATCTACACAGACAAGGTCTGTTTTCATGGTGGGCCGTTAGCAACGTTTGCTGCGAGGCAAACTTATAATGACTGGTTCCTTCGAAGTATTACTCGATATAATTCGATTACATTATCTTTAGTAGCTTTGGCAACATATCTAGTTTGACTAAGGGTTCCCTTTAAAACTGGTCCATGCTGATCAGTTCCTTGATGAAGCGACTGTCATTTCCTCAGGCTGGTGCTTACACACAGTTGAATCGCCCACCACTCTGCAGAGCAGTTTTACTTCTCCGGACACGGTGTACCCCGTACACATGTGCAAACTTCGAATTCCACATTAGCAGACATCTTTATTAAACCATCTGGTCTTTAATTTACTGGGTCGTTCCTTCACTCCCATTACAGTCATCCCTCTCCCGTTTCTGAGCCAGCATTTGAGTGAAATAGCGCCCCCGCTCCCCGGGACATGAGGCGAAACAGGTATTACACTCCTGTGGCATCAAGCACGAATTGGCCTATCAGTCACCAAGAATGACGAATATCATTTTGGCATTATTGCTGGGCTGTGCTGTCCTGAGGCACAAGTGTGCGGTGTCTCACCACGCATCGTTCTCGTTCCATCGTTTTGTTTATTTGCCAATTAGATTTCATATATCCGGAATCTAGCTATTTTAATGTATAGCACACAATATGCACAAGTTTTGTTGGGTACTGGTATGCATATCAGTTTGATACTTGCAGGATTCCTTACACTGCAGCCTGCACGGCTGCAGACGGAGTACGCTTGCTAACTACTTTATCAATCCTACAGGCCAGCAGATCTCTTGTGCAGTAGTTTAAAGCATTGTTTACAGGTGTACACACATGGTTGGCACGAGTCGTTTGATGCACCAAGCTCGCTCCTATGCTATTTTCTTTCATGTGTCTGCAATAAAGCTTCAAAACCAGGTTGTTTACAGCATCTATCACTTATACAACGCACACAGAGAAGAGGCAGAGAGAGGAGACAACCCCTGTTGCACCCAAAGCCAACTCAAACCGAATAAAAACACCACAGTTGGACTGGCTGTCTTCTACAGCGGCACCTATTCTGTGTTCACTGCGGCTTGTTTTAGGCTACACTGCCGCTGCCAGTGTAGAGCTTGGAGCCCGTGCCCTTGTTGGAGAGCGCCGGATGTTGCACTGCACTGCTACTCGTTTTAGGCTACACTGCCGCTGCTAGCGTAGGGCTTGAAACCAGTGCCCCTATTGGAGAGCGCCGAATGTTGAACTGGACCGCTGCTTGTATTAGGCTACACTGCCGCTGCCAGTATAAGGCTTGGAACCATGCCCCTACTGGAGAGCGCTGGATGTTGAACTGCAGCGCTGCTCGTTTTAGGATACACTGCCGCTGCTAGCGTAGGGCTCGAAACCAGTGCCCCTATTGGAGAGTGACGAATGTTGAACTGGACCGCTGCTTGTTTTAGACTACACTGCCGCTGCCAGTGTAAGGCTTGGAACCGTGCCCCCACTGGAGAGCGCTGGATGTTGAACTGCACCACTGCTTGTTTTAGGCTACACTGTGGCTGCTAGTGTAGGGCTTGGAACCGCGTTCCCATGACTGCTAGATGTTGAACTGCATTACTGTGTCGTCCCGGGCTGCCAGCAGGTGGGCAGGAATATATTTTGGAGGTTGAACCACCCACGGGAAACGGGACCTCCTTGAAATGGCCCAGTAGCCTTTAGCATCTTTTAGCGCCACACTGAAATCGAATAATTTTACACGTAAGTTAATAGCGCTTTGCCTGTAACGGTTATCTTATTTTTTCATAATCTTAACAGTGGTGTAGCACACGTCCACTCTTGGCTGTCCAACCCTGAGTAGCCATTTTGTAATGGTGCTGGTAAAGGAATTTTTCCCAGACTTCCCAATGTTTTTTTCCCACAAAATTGGCAAGAGAGTGTTTTTTCTTTGGGTTTGTGTTTTTTCTTTGGATTTTCGCCTTTCCCTGAGAGTCGGACTGATAAATAATCGTAAATAATTTAGTCATGTTCTGTAGGTCAACAAAAAAAATATATATATCAATAAATAAACAAATAAATAAATGATTGATTAATTATTTTCCTGAATCGATGCGTTGTTTAATTTGCTGTATTTAATTACTATGTTCAATTCGCTTTCACAAGGGCCGCGCGAAGCAGGCCATTTAAAACTATGGACAATGTCTGCTAACTTTACCCTGCTAAATGTCAGCTAACTTTAGCCTAGTAACTACCAGCCTACACATGTCTTTTCCATCCACAAGCCAGCATAGGTGCAAGCGTTTATTAAGCTAACTTATTTTGCCTTATCCCATCATTCTATCATCACTCATAACATCTTACACAGCTGAAAACACAGTAAATATACATGCTAACCCGAACCTTTTAGGATTTATCCAGTTTAATTCCCAAATCAAAATGTAAACCTGCATTTCAGTCATGTTTCACTCCTCTGACATGCAAGGTTTTCCGAACTGTGGCATTTGCTACCTAACTTAGCTAAACATATCTTCTCCACAAATCGCCTAATATTGCTGGAAGCTCACAAGAAATACAAACACTGACCAAAAAATGCGGCATATAACAAATCTTTTTAGCCAGTGGGTTCTGCAGCTTATCTATTTTATTACGGCTTTTTTGCCCTGTTTGGACGCCATATTGGATCCTCCACGATGTCACAACACATGACAATGGCCCAGATAGCAAGTGCGCATTCTAGTTGTTATAAGTTCTTTGTTCAAAACTAGCTTTGGAATGGATAAAGCAGGCCAGCAGTAAAATTCTTGATTGGTCTTCCCAAAGCCTTGACCTCAACCCTATTAAAATTTCATCATGCTTAAAAGCAAGGCCCGTGCCAGCAAACCAACCAAATTAAATGTACTGTACCAAACCTGCCAAGACAAATAGCCAACTGTCCAGCCAAAATTATGCCAGGAGATTGTTGATGGCTAGAAAAAACCTTTGGCCAAGGTGAAACTTGCTAAATTGTTATTTAACCAAATATAAGTGGGCATGTATATATATATATTTCAGCCTGCATTTATAATGTTGACCCTGTGTGAATAACACAAAATTCAAAATACATTTAAACTAGTGCACCTAATTCTCGATTCAAAATCATCAAAGTTGTATGTTTTATCATCATTCTGCCCCGAAAAAGCATGGTTTAAATGCAAAATTAACAGCACAACATTACTATCTCATTCATGCATATTTTGCAAACAATTTGGTGATCTCTTTAGTCTATCTGTACATCTATTTAAAATCTATCTATGTAGTTAATGTACAGTGGGATGTTTTCTACCTGAAGAATAATGTTTAGGTCAATCATCTAGTAACCATTTTTTCTATAATTGGTTAAGACCTCTAAAAATTGGGCCCGTCAGCCAAGCTAGCTGGAATCTGCTTGCAGAAATGGAACTTGTCTATAAAAAATACGTAATTTCAATGTTCTGTATTTCATTATTTTTTTGAAATTGTTAACATTTCTATTTCCTGGTGAACTGTTCCTGTATTCACACTATTGGACCCCACAATATGCTTGAACTACATGTGTGTAAGTGCGTGTTCACTGTATACACCTATTCAACTGGGACCTGTGTGTAAGGATTTGGTCACGTTTAGGTGTGCATATACCTACCAGTTGTCTTGAACAATGCGTTGGTTATAATGCAGATGGAAATTCTGAAGTTCAGTGATAAGGCCTTTTGAGAGCATTTCGTCTACTCGCTGATCTAAGCGTTGATCCAGAACTGTGATAATAAGAAAGATTAAGTGGTAGTTAACAAACAAGTATGCAACACCTTTCATCATGCACACCTGGATGCTTATACACACTCTACAGACAGACAAAGTTAGCCTGAAAATCTGGAAATATAACTAATGCTTCATCAGCTAACTACCCAAAACTAAAAGCATAATAAACTGATTGCACATTGCAAAAAAAAAAAAAATGCAATTGTAAATTACACTTTGCATGTACAAGCACCTGTCAAATATTTCATAGACTATAGACAGAGTTGCACTGAGTGTAGGAGTAGGATGTCTGTGTGAAGACTCACTCTTCATATCAGCATGCAGCCAGAAGATGCAGGTGTCTGGGAATCTGAGCGGCCCTCCGAGATGGTCACCACCTTCCTGTCCTCTCTGCAGCTCCAGCAGCCTGCTGTGTGCAACACCTGTTTCCTCAAACACCTGCAGGCTCCTGACAAACACACCATTGTTTGACCAAAAAAAAGCACAGAAAAAGGCAGTTTGCACATACAGGTTATCACAGGCTAACAACAAAAGCACTTACAAGTGATAAGTGAATGGATTACACATTTGAAGCTGTTCTGAAATTTCAGTTTGGCCTAAACTGGAATTTCAGTTCCAATTATGGTCTAGCGTTTCATGTTGTTGGATGGAGAATATGATGTTGGAATCAGTAGGTACATTTGGCTGACTACATACCAAATTTGTCCACGCCATTATGAAGGAATTTTGGGGGCACTGGGAGGAACAAATTCCTAAGCGCAGGAGCATGGTGCAATATGATGGGGATTAGCATGCAGAGCCCGCACCACAAGGCCTATTGTGTTGCCCTTAAGTCATCTACTTATTATTATTTTAGCAAATAATAAATTACTATGTGAAATGAACATGATGACGTTTGCATATGTTACCTAACTAATTATTTTAAGTATGAGTTGCTTTATATTTGTTCATATTTAAATAATATTGATATTTAAATAAGATTCTATGTTTTGATTACTTCTTCTGATAAGAAGATTCTAAGATCAGATGTTCATAGTTGACAAGCGGATCCTGGTCCTGAAGAGACATGAAGGCTGAATCTTGATATATGTCAAGCCACTGTGCAAGTTAGAGGCAATGCCGTACTTAACTCGGTAGTATTATTGTAATCTAGAGAAACAATGTTAGCAGCGATTTGCACAGGCTTTCACGTTGGTAGCAATGCTGCTGGTTGCCATAGTAACCGCTAACTATGTAACATTTTACTAAACATGAAAAAGTTACATTGTTGATAACACTGAATAAGCTACACTGCTGCAAACTACAAGTTATATTCAGAAGTATGCATAGTACTGTATTAGAAAACAGTCAGCTGAGTACTCTGCATCTATGTCTTTTAAATGAGAAAAATGTCAGTAAATGCTTAGCCTTACTACGGACTCCCTCTTGACTGTGACTACGGTTCGACTTCGTGTCAGTGTTTTAACACACTGCACAAGAACACTAAACCTATAGTTTAAAATGTTCTGTTTTTTGTAAAAAACAAGAAAAATGGTTTTCCATATTTGCTTTTACATAAAAGACGTCTTTAATTCACTTCCACAGTGCTGTCCAGAGAAATTAATCTATGTATCAAAAACTCTTGAATGTCAGCTTTACAACAAATATATTTCATCCTCTGTATCATTTTATAATCCAAGATATTGTATTTTGCCCACCCTGTATGAACTTTGAACTGAACACATTTATAACTAAAGAGCTCTAACTTGAACTAGTTCAGACATTTGTGAAATTCTAAATTAGTGTTGAGATAAAATCTTACTAATGCCGAGTCACTGCCTTAGAAGTGATGATTGAAAATGTATACAAATAATAAACAGTTGCAGATGGTTGTGATGGGCAGCTAGTTTTGAAAGGGTTTTATTTTAAAAAGGTAAGTGCGGGAATAAACCGTTGCTGTTGCGTTGCACGTTTATAATGAACTTAATGTGAACTAATTCTTAACTGAAATGAAGAACTATGCAAGTGACTATATATTCTGTATTAACATTGAACTAGTTTGTGTGAAGTATGAATAGCAAAACACTGGCTGTCAACTGAAATGAGCAGATTAAGACTGACAATCAAAGTTAAGAAGAGTCCTTGAACAGAGCAGAACTCGGAAACACACACACACACAGCATTAAACTTCCATATAATCGGGTCAGAACCTTGCAAGCTTGCGGGTGTCATGTGGATGCAAAATGGCTGCCATATCAGGATCCACCTCTGCCAGTCGACGATGCAACTCAGAAGCTCCTAATTTATGAATGCCCATTTTTGGGTCTGGACTTCTCAAATGCTGCCCCTCACTATCAATGCCCTGTTAAAGAGAAGATAGGGCATGAGACCATTAACACAGAGAAAGAGCAATGTTAACCCTGGATAATCTTGTGGAATGGTGTGCATGTACATGTGTATCTTTGTATGTAAGATGGTCTGTGGGATGTTAATACTCCTGACAATACACTTGGTATTATTTAACTAACATGAAACTACTACTTCGAGCTGTATTGCAAAAAGCTATACAGTACATAGCACTGATACAAAGCACTTAATGTCGTAGTTGGGTCATCTCAAACAATTTCATGACCATGGACAGCTAAGGTTGATTTCTCATTGGATTTCTTATCCGTGAAGGTTACGTAAAAAAAATAGCTAAGGTGTCTCACGAGAAAGTGACAAAATGAAACGGCTGCCACTGGCTACCCTGAACCAAACTTTTCCAATGGGTTGGACTACAGTACTGTGCTCGGTATGGTTTTTGGAGGTTGTGAGGTAAAGGATCTGATGTTAATGTGATGATTTGATGAATTGTTATCTGGCCTAAATCTAAATGCTAAAGGCCATCTTCACTGTTTTAACACTAGTTTAATTGTTTGCTCTTGCATGTCTCTCAGGCTGTTAGCCATTGTCTGCAGCAGACAGTTGACATTATTGGAAAACCACAGCCATTCTTCCTCTATAAATGGACCAGTTATTTTAGGTGGGAGGCCCTAAACAGATAGGTGCAGGGTGGTTCTTACCCATTTTTTGTGAGATTGAAAATACATATACACATCTAAACTTTGTCCTGATGGTTTTCATTTGAATTTAGCAAGACTGCAGACACTTTTTCACACTAACATTTATAAGCTTCAGTGAAAGATTGTGTATTTACTCTTGACTGTAAGTCACTGCCCAACATTCATTTTTTGTCAATTGAATTACCAAAGCTTAGGACACTAACAAAAAGATTACATAGAGAAATGAAAAAAAAAAACAAAAAAAAAAAAAACGATATTTTCTAAAAACAAGATGCTCAGGATGCAGATGACCCCATAGACATAATAAAGAGTAGACTCTGCATTGGATGCTGCTGCCATAGACAGTAGAAGTGAATGGACTGAGGGATGGCGTCATTTTCAATGGGAGCCGTTGAAGCACGATTTTGAGATTTTTAATTGGTCACCAGGCAACTGCGCAAGCGAGGGGTGACGTACGGTCACGTCGGCCAGCGAACCCAAATACTATAAATTGAGTGGTAGATGCTCAATCACAAGTCATACAGCGTACGATAATTGTCTTAATAAGTATTCTTCTACCGTTATAGCTGCAATCACTTAGTGGAATGGGGGGCTAATATTGTACGTGCGGACTTGCTTCTTCGTCAACTAACTTTGGTTCCAGGCAGTCTTGCAAGCCAGCATGTCAAGGGAGCTAGCTAGTTAGCATGTAAACTACAAGCTATAGTAGCTTAGCTTAGCCATCTTTCTCAATTCACTTGCATAGAATAGTAAAATCCATAAAGATAGCGATTCTGCTTACAAACAAATACCAAGTTCTACGCTTATTTTTCGGGAAATAGTGATGTAAATGTTTCCCCAACATGAATAGATAAGTAAACGAGCATGACTGTGGCTACAGCTTGTTATCCAACCAGTACGGTAAATTTTCTCCTGTGCGACAGAAACTCGCTAGCCGTCGCATGATTTATGGCGTCATTTTTAGCATAATTTCAGATAAACGTTTCTTACAAGGCAATAACATGACAGATTTCTGATCGAAGCAAATATGTTTTGCTGTGCCCTCTCCGGTTTACAACAATGCCAATATCAATGTACGGATGGCTTCTCATGTAAAGTTGTTTGATTTCAAAGTGACGCTAAAATGAATGGAAGTCAACGGAATGCTACATGCTATTGGTCCCTTTCTGGGTTGAGATTTCCCCATGGGTGCTTCAACTTCCGGATATATTCCTACCCCCTTGGCTGCTGCACAAGAAATGCGGCCGCCATCTTGGACTGGTCATCCTACACATAGACATAATAAAAGATTATATTATTATATTATTATATTAAAACAGAGCTTGGGTAATTACTTTTCATAAGTAAGACTGTTATTAGTATTATCATTGGCTGTATTTTGTGAATAGAACTTTACTGTATTAATGTCCACCAACTAAATTTTAGCTACTTAACATTAGCTACATGTTTAGTACCGGTGTTCACGGCCGGCTATGTTGCCCTACAAAACGTGAACATGGTTCTAAACTGAGAAAATGCCTTTACAGTTGTCACACTGCCCAGTCAAACACATTGTAGCTATAATAACACTGATGCTTTTATTTACTCCCAGTATGAATATTAAAATATGCCGAACCAAGCACCTGTTTCATAGCTACATGTTATGATTGAATGCACTAAGAATTTACTGCGTGGCCCCACTCCGTGGCCCCACAGCTCATCAGCACCAATAGGCAGTCAATGTGGCATCTACTCTTTATTATGTCTGTGGATGACCCAACCCAACAGCTTTGGACTCATACATAAACTCTCTGTCAGCTGCCTGCACTAGCAGATTGTTTACACAAAGCTCTATACCACTTTGGGCAGGATGGTATACTTTTGTATCTTTAGGCCCACATTTATTTCCCATATAATTCTCTCCACAGGAATGTTGTTACTATTGTCATATTGTTACTATAACTTTTTTGGCTGCTTTTTAAAAAATGTACTGTTAAATCCAGTGAGACTCTCAACTTATAAACCATAACCTCAGTGCAGTAGGCATAGTCAATATTCTTTAAAATATTACACTATAAATGTATAAAACAAACCACAAAAACAATACAAATAACTCTTACAATAGTATCCACCAGCACTTTCCATAGCAATGATTCGATGAAGTAGTTGGTTCCTCCAACAACTATGGGCAGTTTGTGACGTTGGTGTAGATCCTCTATGTGCTGCATTAAGGAGTTAACAAGTTGGAGGCACTTATCCTTTTCTTCATCACTACCCTTCTCTTTCTATCTTTGTGAAAAAAAAAAACATCTCCAAATCACAAAGGGAGAGATGCGCTTTCAGATTCGTTGGTTCCAGATTTTTCCAGTCCATGAAGAACTGAGAACAAACAGGTTGGCCAGAGTGACTTAAACACCAAATTCAATGCAGTGTCACAGACAGCATGGGAGGGCCCAGGCTAGAATGTTTTCCTACCGTAAGTAAAAATGGCATCCAGACAGAAATTGTATCAGTTCTGATATGGTGACCATGAATTCATGTGGATACTGGCTTGCACTAAGTGAATGACAATGATAATGTTCCTCCTTTTCCCAGATATATGGTTAAGGGGTGTCTTGTACTTATTTGTAACATTTAACACTCTCAATCAGTTTTCCTTCTGAGCCCAAATCTCTACCACTGTTTACAGAAGGATATTAGCTGGAGTGCACTGTTTCTGAAGTCCACCACTGTGTACCTGCTAACCAGTGGCTCCAAGAAGCTTATCATGTGATGCGGACACTGAACACGCTCCTCGGCCGTGACTTTGTTGGTGATGATGTCTAGTCCCTTGTAGACCTACCAATTCCAGGAGAGGGAGAGAGAGGGAGGGAGGGAGAGGGAGAGGGAGGGAGGGAGAGGGAGAGAGAGGGAGGGAGAGAGAGGGAGGGAGGGAGAGGGAGGGAGGGAGAGGGAGGGAGAGGGAGGGAGGGAGAGGGAGGGAGAGGGAGGGAGGGAGGGAGAGGGAGGGAGGGAGGGAGGGAGAGGGAGGGAGAGAGAGGGAGGGAGGGAGAGAGAGGGAGGGAGGGAGAGGGAGAGGGGGAGAGGGAGGGAGGGAGAGGGAGAGGGGGAGAGAGAGGGGGAGAGAGAGAGAGAGAGAGAGACTAAGTGAGTTCATGCTTTAATATCACGACACAGTCTCCTGTTTGTAACGTGTGTGGTAATAAGTTTTGAGGTTGTTATCGTACTTGGCATAGTAAAACAGTAAAATAGTTCAGTTTTTAAAATAAAAATGTAGTATGCGTCACGTATTCACTGACAGCCAGTGTACTCGCGCGATAAAAATGTTACCTCAACTTTATTGCATCTGTCATTTCTTACCTGCATAGAATCGGCGCTTATAATTTCACCTTGCAACCGTTTACCGATTTCAATCGCCAGTTTAGATTTGCCAGTGCCAGTGGCCCCGAGAATAACAACCAAACGGGGTGCGAAGGTTTTCGTGATAGTGTTCCGCATGTTCACACTGCTGGACGACGCCATGAGCTGTGTGAAGCCAGCGACACTAGCAACATTTTCAATATGGCCGCCACTCGGTAATGTTTCAAAATAAAAGCATATTGTAATACTTGTGTTTCTTTCTATTTCGAAGAATATCAATAAAAATGCCCATTTATAATACATTCATTTCCAAAGGTAAAATATGTGTTAAATACGAACAAAAATGAATGAATGAATATGAACATGAGGTTAAAATAAATAATCCTTTACAGATAGCCCACTATTGTTACATGTTAAAAACATCAGCTTCAAGGGTGGAAAAAAGATTATGGTACATGATGAAAAATGGGTAAAAAGCATAATCACATCTGGTCAGACAATTACTACATATATAGAACTTATGTACATAATTACATAATTACACAACTGATTCTGCCTACCATTATCATACAAGCACTACTTGGCAACAATGTGAAAATAACTAATTGTACGGTAGTAAATGTAGATCAGGTAAAATGCTTATATCATATTGTTGAAGATTATGAACAGATATTTAGGCAATATTTGTCTGTGTAGGTACTGAATGGTAAGTATTATGCCTGCCATAGTAATGCACACATGACCTTAAAAGTGTGTGGCTGAGTAAACAACAAATTGTGCATATATAAAAGGGGGGTGAAATGAAATCCTTACATGATGTTCTTTTAAAATAATACCAGGTAATTATTCAGAATTCGTCTGTGTAGGTACCAGGCTATAGAAAATGCCAGCCGAATGGTATATAGCAGGCCTGTCATATTAATGCACACATGACCTAAAAATTGTGTGGCTGAGAAAACAACAAGTTGTGCATATATAAAAGGGGGGTGAAATGAAATCCTTACATAATGTACTTTAAGAATAATAAAAAGTAATTATTCAGAATTCGTCCGTGTAGGTACAAGACCGTAGAAAATGCCAGCCGAATGGTATATACTAGACCTGCCATAGTAGTGCACACATGACCTACAAATTGTGTGGCTGAGAAAACAACAAGTTGTGCATATATAAAAGGGGGGTGAAATGAAATCCTTACATGATGTTCTTTTAAAATAATAAAAGGTAATTATTCAGAATTCATCTGTGTAGGTACCAGGCCATAGAGAATGCCAGCCGAATGCTATCTATTAGGCCTGCCATTGTAATGCACACATGACATTAAAATTGTGTGGCTGAGAAAACAACAAGTTGTACATATGTAAAAGGGGGGTGAAATGAAATCCGTACATGATGTTCTTTTAAAATAATAACAGGTAATTATTTAGAATTCGTCTTTGTAAGTACCAGGCCATAGAGAATGCCAGCCGAATGGTATATAGAAGGCCTGCCATAGTAGTGCACACATGACCTAAAAATTGTGTGGCTGAGAAAACAACAAGTTGTGCATATATAAAAGGGGGGTGAAATGAAATCCTTACATAATGTACTTTAAGAATAACAAAAAGTAATTATTCAGAATTCATCCGTGTAGGTACCAGACCGTAGAAAATGCCAGCCGAATGGTATATAGTAGGCCTGCCATAGTAGTGCACACATGACCTAAAAATTGTGTGGCTGAGAAAACAACAAGTTGTGCATTTATAAAAGGGGGGTGAAATGAAATCCTTACATAATGTACTTTAAGAATAACAAAAAGTAATTATTCAGAATTCGTCCGTGTAGGTACCAGACCGTAGAAAATGCCAGCCGAATGGTATATAGTAGGCCTGCCCTAGTAGTGCACACATGACCTAAAATTGTGTGGCTGAGAAAACAACAAGTTGTGCATATATAAAAGTAGGGTGAAATGAAATCTTTACATGTTCCACTTTAAGAATAATAACAGGTAGTTATTCAGAATTCGTCTGTGTAGGTACCAGACCATAGAAAATGTCAGCCGAATGGTATATAGTAGGCCTGCCATAGTAGTGCACATATCACCTAAAAATTGTGTGGCTGAGAAAACAACAAGTTGTGCATATATAAAAGGGGGTGAAATGAAATCCTTACGTAATGTACTTTAAGAAAAATAACAGGTAATTATTCAGAATTCGTCTGTGTAGGTACCAGGCTATAGAGAATGCCAGCTGAATGCTATGCATTAGGCCTGCCATAGTAATGCACACATGACCTTAAAATTGTGTGGCTGAGAAAACAGTAAGTTGTGCATATGTAAAAGGGGGGTGAAATTAAATCCTTACATGATGTTCTTTTAAAATAATAACAGATAATTATTTAGAATTTGTCTGTGTAGGTACAAGGCCATAGAGAATGCCAGCCAAATGGTATATAGCAGGCCTGCCATAGTAGTGCACACATGACCTAAAAATTGTGTGGCTGAGAAAACAACAAGTTGTGCATATATAAAAGTAGGGTGAAATGAAATCTTTACATGTTCCACTTTAAGAATAATAACAGGTAGTTATTCAGAATTCGTCTGTGTAGGTACCAGACCATAGAAAATGCCAGCCGAATGGTATATAGTAGGCCTGCCATAGTAGTGCACATATCACCTAAAAATTGTGTGGCTGAGAAAACAACAAGTTGTGCATATGTAAAAGGGGGGTGAAATGAAATCCGTACATGATGTTCTTTTAAAATAATAACAGGTAATTATTTAGAATTCGTCTGTGTAGGTACAAGGCCATAGAGAATGCCAGCCAAATGGTATATAGCAGGCCTGCCATAGTAGTGCACACATGACCTAAAAATTGTGTGGCTGAGAAAACAACAAGTTGTGCATATATAAAAGTAGGGTGAAATGAAATCTTTACATGTTCCACTTTAAGAATAATAACAGGTAGTTATTCAGAATTCGTCTGTGTAGGTACCAGACCATAGAAAATGCCAGCCGAATGGTATATAGTAGGCCTGCATTGTAGTGCACATATCACCTAAAAATTGTGTGGCTGAGAAAACAACAAGTTGTGCATATGTAAAAGGGGGGTGAAATTAAATCCTTACGTAATGTACTTTAAGAAAAAAACAGGTAATTATTCAAAATTCGTCCGTGTAGGTACCAGGCCATAGAGAATGCCAGCCGAATACTATGTATTAGGCCTGTCATAGTAATGCACATATCACCTTAAAATTGTGTGGCTGAGAAAACAACAAGTTGTGCATATGTAAAAGGGGGGTGAAATGAAATCCTTACATGATGTTCTTTTAAAATAATAACAGGTAATTATTTAAAATTCGTCTGTGTAGGTACCAGGCCATAGAGAATGCCAGCCGAATGCTATGTATTAGGCCTGCCATAGTAATGCACACATGACCTTAAAATTGTGTGGCTGAGAAAATAACAAGTTGTGCATATGTAAAAGGGGGGTGAAATAAAATCCTTACATGATGTTCTTTTAAAATAATAACAGGTAATTATTCAGAATTCGTCTGTGTAGGTACCAGGCCATAGAGAATGCCAGCTGAATGCTATGCATTAGGCCTGCCATAGTAATGCACACATTACCTTAAAATTGTGTGGCTGAGGAAACAATAAGTTGTGCACATGTAAAAGGGGGGTGAAATGAAATCCTTACATAATGTACTTTAAGAATAATAACAGGTAATTATTCAGAATTCGTCTGTGTAGGTACCAGACCATAGAAAATGCCAGCCGAATGGTATGTACTAGGCCTGCAAAAATAATGCACACATGACCTTAAAATTGTGTGGCTGAGAAAACAACAAGTTGTGCATATGTAAAAGGGGGATAAAATTAGAAATTTTAGAAAACGTGTTGTTTTCTCAGCCACACCAATTTTAATGCCATGTGTGCATTACAATGCCAAGCCTAATACATAGCATTCTCTATGGCCTGGTACCTACACAGACGAATTCTGAATAATTACCTGTTATTATTTTAAAAGAACATCATGTAAGGATTTCATTTCACCCCCCTTTTGAATATGCACAACTTGTTGTTTTCTCAGCCACACAATTTTTAGGTCAGGTGTGTTTTACCATGGCTGGCCTAATACACACCGTTCGGCTGAATTTTCTATGGCCTGATACCTAAATGGACAAATTCTGCATAAATACTTGTTATTGTTTCTAAAGTACATCATCACCTTTTACAAATGCACAACTTGTTGTTTTCTCAGCCACACAATTTATTTATATATATTAGGCCTACCATAGAAAGGCAGACGACTTTCAAACTGTGTGACAGAAAACAAGTTTTGCATAATATTTAAAAGGGGGAAGGGGGGCTGCAAATAAAATTCTTACATGATGTACTTTAAGATAATTAAGAGGCCTTAATGCAGAATTCGTCCGTGTAGGTACCAGGCCATAGAAAATGCAAGCCAAATGGTACATAGTAGGCCTGCCATAGTAATGCAGACATTACAAAATTGTGTGGCTGAGAAAACGAGTTGTACATAAGGCATGATGTTTACATTGTGGAAGAGACACATGCACACACTGGTACAGACACCTAATCCTTAAAGGTGTACTTCCATCGTGTTTTCATTCATTTTGCGGTGTTCTCTAGTATTAACTAGATGTACCGCATAGCGGTACATGGTATGACCGCCGCAGTGTATTGAAATGTGGGAACTGTTGGTATGATGAGTGTGTGGAAGAGCAGTGTTGTGAGGTGAGAATTTGTGTGGAAATTATTTCCTGGAAGTGGGCATGAATGTGGGTTTTGAATGAATGACATTGTGTGTGTGTTTGTATAGTGTGTAGGAGTGATTTCTGAAAGGAATAGGCAAATAGAGATTTTTTACAATTACAGCGGCTGTTATAGGCCCAATTTTATGGCATGTGCTGTGCTTTTAGAGGTCTTTGTGTTGATCGTGCATGAGATATTTTATGCAGTTCCTACCTTCTTAGTCCAAAATATTGGCAATTCAAAATCCCAATTTTTGCATTTACCCATATCACTAGGTGGCGCTATGCTTCAAGTGAGTGTTTATGGGCTGGGTCGATATGCCTCTGTAACACCGACATACTAACACAAAATCGTTGTCTTGGGCAAAATTGTTGACGAATTATTTAACAAAAACTGTTTTTTGACACCTAGCTTTGCCAATAAACAACGCCCCCTATGACGAAATGCCACAAAATTTAGTACACATGAAAAAAAAGCTGTTTAGAGATGGCAGGTCAACGTTGACCAAATTTGAGCAATTGAAAGCCAAGATATGGACTTTTGAAGAATTTTAAGCTACGTGTTAAATGTTCATTGACGTGTAACTTCGAAACAGTTTATCTCAAGATAAATCCTTTGATAACTTTTTGTCAGCATTGTCTGTAGATGACATATACCAAATTTGGTGAGATTCACATGAACGGCCTATGACGAGTTTGTTCAAATTCGTTTTTGCAATGTTAAAATTTCACGGAAATTGTTTTCATTGGAAGTGGGCGTCGACCAGTGCTTTCAATGTGTGAGGGTCAATAGATTTCATGATAAAAAAAGTTGTTGTAAACATTAGCATTCTCTAGATAATAGGCAAAATGACATTTTCTACAATTACAGCGCCCCCTATGGACCAAATTGTATGGCATGTGCTGTGATGTTAGAGGTCTTTGTGGTGATCATGCATGACGTATTTTGTGCAGTTCCCACCTTCTCGATCCAAGATATTAGCAACTCAAAATAGCAATTTTTGCATTTACCCTTATCACTAGGTGGCGCTATGCTTCAGGTGATTGTTTATGGGCTGGGCCGATACGCCTCTGTAACAGCGACATACTAACACAAAATCGTTGTCTTGGGCAAAATTGTTGACGAATTATTTAACAAAAGCTGTTTTTTAATACCTAGCTTCGCCAATAAACATCGCCCCCTATGACGAAATGTCACAAAATTTAGTACACATGAAAAGAAAGCTGTTTAGAGATGGCATGTCAACTTTGACCAAATTTGAGCAATTAAAAGCCAAGATATGGACTTTTGAAGAATTTTAAGCTACGTGTTAAATGTTCATTGACGTGTAACTTCGAAACGGTTTATCTCAAGATAAATCCTTTGATAACTTTTTGTCAGCATTGTCTGTAGATGACATATACCAAATTTGGAGAGATTCACATGAATGACCTATGACGAGTTTGTTCAAATTCGTTTTCGCAATGTTAAAATTTCACGGAAATTGTTTTCGTTGGAAGTGGGCGTCGACCAGTGCTTTCAATGTGTGAGGGTCAATAGATTTCACGCTAAAAAAAAAGTTGTTATAAACGTTAGCATTCTCTAGATAATAGGCAAAATGACATTTTTTACAATTACAGCGCCCCCTATGGACCAAATTTTATGGCATGTGCTGTAATGTTAGAGGTCTTTGTGGTGATCATGCATGACGTATTTTGTGCAGTTCCCTCCTTCTCGGTCCAAGATATTGGCAACTCAAAATACCAATTTTTTGCATTTACCCATATCACTAGGTGGCGCTATGCTTCAAATGAGTGTTTATACTCATCTCTATATCTCGTCTCTGTAACACCGACATATCACAAAAATTTCATGTCATTGGGTGAAACGTTCATTGAGTTATTCAGCAAAAACTTTTGCCGGTTTCCCCCTCTTTGACGGACCCTGGCAAAGCGGGGGGGTGGCCCTTGGGGACCAAAAGCTTCTAGTCGCTCAAAATGTTCTAGGGCTACCGAAATCGTTGACGGAAAATCGGTGAAAAAAAATAAAAAAAAAATAAAAGGGAAAAAAGTCGCGGCAACAGTATAATGACCGCTTTCGCTAGCTGTGGTAGCGGCGGTCATAATAATTGCCATGTGCGCTGGTTTTGATGAAAAAAATGTTCTAGTGCTTCTGTTTCAGGCTGTTTTAGTTTGGTGGAGGGGGTGGGGCTGGGAGAACGACACGATTTCACCTCTTGTAATACAATATTTATGACATGCAAATAACATGCCTCTGATTGGCTAACAGCAAGAGCAGACGCTCCCTGCAGCTTCCTTTGCCCCACAGTCAACTTGATAGCAGAGTAAGGTAAAGGGGAAAAGTCAACTTGACAGCGCTAAAACTGCACACAGAATGTCTTCGGAGATACAGCCTTATGTGTTTGATCCTGAATCCGAAGAGGAAGGAGATGGCACAAGCACAATCGCTTCCTGATCGTTTGTCAACGAACGTTTCAGAATGGTAATATTTGCATGACAACTAAAGTTTCTCCTAAGATTTGAACATTTGTGGCGATCGTCATCATGCCCACAAGTTGGAAACGTTTTTTAAGACTTGTTTCTTCACACTATTAACAGTCTTTGCAATCTTACTGGTAGATAGTTTACTTTACAACACAGTGTAAGTCACAGGCTATCATCATTCAAAGCCCATTCGGTCAGAGCACCCCAACTAGAATATCTAAACATTCTAAAACAAACACACCTACTTACCTACATTTTGCTAGATGCCCACAGAAGCAGCTATGTGCTGCAACGACACTCCCCCGGTAATCACAGCTACGGCATGCCTCTTTCTATTTCACAAACTCACTTAATTTGGCCTTTTCTTATTAACTCGTTATTCTGTCTATTTTCTTTCACTGATGGCTCTGGTTGATATAAGTTTGTTGGCAAAAGTTACTCATGTTGTTTACATTCACGTCTGTGTTCAGATGGTAAGAAGAATGGGTGATATGGGTACCCCTGTTTCCTGCCTCAATGTATACTTGCTTCAAAATGCAATCAACATTTATAGAGCAGACTATGCCCTCCTGGACATATGAAAGGTATAATACATCTTTAGCCTAAAAGGAAAAAAGCTGTGATAAAACTCAAAGCCAGTGTATAAAACGAGTCAGTTTTCAACAAATAACTTTATTATATTTAGATTATTTGACAGGAGATGCAGACATCTGGCCTACAGATCCTTTGTGAGCTGGTGCTGGGGTTATGTAGGGAGAAAGGTTAGAGTTATTATTCCAGCTTGTGTTGTCCTGCAGATCATGCTGGAACACAGGGTCATTCCCTGCCCTGTCACTGCAAGTCCTGATACATCCCTCTTGTATTTATTTATTTTGTACATGTTGTAAGTGCATGTTATGCCTATGTGTGTTGTCTGTAAGCTAGTGGGACCTTGAATTTCCCCATGGGGATCAATAAAGTACCCATCTATTTATCTAAAACAAGAGGTGTATGCATCCAAAGCTTCTGTCAGTGGAGGATGGTAGAACCGTGAGGACAGGATATCAGGAATAGGGATCAGTTGGAGCTCCTCCAAGGAAGGCTGGGGGTTGGGGACTATCTCCTCAAACACCATAGCAATCAGGTTGTAGACGTGGCCTGGAAGAAAATATTTAATGTAAGCATTAGTTAAATGCGAATTCAAAACGTATGTGCATGTGGTTCACCAGAGATGTCCATGCTCCCTCCAACCTCATTGCTCTGTACACAAAACCCAAAGAAAGTGTGAAAGTCAGTCCATTTGGTCATTGTGATCACACAGTACATCACAGCATATAGTGCAGGTGCAGGTGAATTGACCTCTGTATCAAAAACCTCTGAATGTCAGCTTTCCAATGAATATATTTGTTATGCTGTAGATTTCAAGATATAAGCATTTAAAATGTGACCCCTATTTTTGGCCCACCCTGTACACAAATAGCAATACATTTGGTCACTATTTTGCTGTAGGAGGGAGAATTAATGTGTGTCGTCTGGACTTCAGCCTGGCAAATTCATCAATGATTCCATCCTCATTAATGTCTTGAACCAACTCTCTTTTTATTGACAGTACTGCCAATTCGTTGAGCCTACTCTGGCCCATGGTGGACCTCAGCCATGTATGCAGTCGGCGTAGAGCACTAAAGGACCGCTCACAACTGCAGCTGCTGACGGGGACAGTAAGTGCCAGCTGCAAGATGGCCCTCAGCAACGGGAACATCATAGATTCCAGGAGCTTGAAGACACTGAGGATGTCTGGGATGGATTCTGGATCCGTCCTGCTAAGGAAGCTCTTGGCCACCAAGACCTCTTCTGGGACCAGCTGGATATTATAATGTGAAGCAAGTTTCCCCAGTGACTGCACACAGAGGAAGGATTTGGAGGCTGGGTGGCATGCCTGGATTCTATCCAGTATCTCTGCTGCGACAGTGGAAAACCGGTGGCCAAGTTCATTGATCATTCGATCAATGCATAGGAAGAAAAGCCTCTGCCGCAGACACTCGGAGTTGTTGACCAGATCAGAGACCGACCCAGTGGACGCCTCCACAACAAAATCCTCCACCTTCATCTGCTTTCTCCGTGGCGCAGGAGAGGACTCTGGAATGCTGTGGTGACTAACCAAGGTGTCGTGGATGGCACTCTTGAACTGGACTGCCCCCCTCCCCCCGTGCAGGAATTTGCTGAAGCCTTCTGTAATGCCCAAAAGCCTTTTAAAAACCACCAGCTGTTGTCATTTTGGACAACTTGGAGAGCAGGGCCCACTGCTACCGGCCTATTCAGCATTTGCAGACTCTTAATGACTGCAGGGAAATTCTTCAAAAGGGCATTAATGGAGTTGAGCTGGCATGACCACCGTGTCGTGGATATCTGGACCAGCTCACTCCGCTCAATGTTCAGCTGTTTCTGCACAGCCACCAGCTGGTCATGGCTTCTGATTGAGGTGCTAAAACAGCAGTACAGGCTCTCCAGCATCTCAAAAAAAGAGCTTGCCTCTGGTATGGCCAAGTTCAGGTCATGTGCATAGCAGTGCACGTAGATGGCCTCTGGATGGTTTTTACGGAACCGAGACTGCACTCCTTGAACTGACCCGCTCATCACAGCTGCACCATCATATGACTGGGCCACAACTTTCACACCTTCAACGCCATGTGACTCCAGGACCTTCTCAAGGGCATTTGTTATGGTTTCGGCATCATACCCATCCAGTCTCCTCAAACAAAGGAATCGCTCCCTTACTCCTTCCTCAAACACACAACGCACACAAACAGCAAGCTGCTCTGTGTTTCCATCCCTTGCCTCATCAGCCATGACTGAGAACATTTTCGCTTCCCTCACCTCTTCTCTTATCCTTGATGTGATCTGTGATGAGGAGCACTGAATAAAATCATTTTGGGAGGACGGTGAAAAATAGGTAGCATTAGCAAGAGCACTATACTGTTGCAGGAAGGGATCAAATTTAGACAACAACTTCATGCATTCAAGGAAGTTGCCTTGGTTGGTGCTGTCCTCACCCTCAGAGTGGCCTCTAAATGCAATGCCTTGCTTGGCCAAGAAGAGCATCACTGACACAATGCGATGGAGATACTCTCTTCTTTCAGTGATCTCCGCAGCACTAGCAGCAACTATTTGCTCCGTCACATCCCCATGGACCTTGGTTGCCTTGTAACCCATCCAGGCCATCATGGAAGCCCTGTGCAGAGCTGTCTTTTCGTGTTCTCTAAAAGAGTCAAGTGCCCTCTTCCAATTACTGTAGCCAGTGGTGGCAAGGCCATCTTTATTTGCCCTCTTCTCCTGTTTGCTGACCACTCGACAGCAAAAGCAGAAGGCAGCATTTTTGGCTACTGAATATTCCAGCCATTGGAAGGACTCAAACCAGGTCTTTTGAAATGACCTCTTCTGCAAGCCAAAATAGGTTGATGGAAACTGGATGTCCTTCACCTGCCTTGGACCTGTGTCTGGACTTCCTAGACTGTCCTCTTCTGCCCTTCCCTCATCTGTGAAGCAACAACAGTACGTAGCAAAGTAAGCACCTCTCCTCTATGTATGTACTCTAAAACTTTCTTTTGAAACATTTTTTTTTTAATGTTTAACCTAATTGCCTTTCTTTTCTTGTTTTAGAAGCTGACACTGATCATGCAATGGCCAAATTTCAGACCTGCTGTGCCATGCCATGGTGTGCTCTGATACTAGCATTTTTAAGAGTAGAGGAGCCATGTCAGGTAACCTTTTGATCTAGACAACTAGCTGTGCAACACACTTGGCCATTCATCAATTAGAACACTCAATGCCTCCAATGTTCATAACATAACATGCAGACATTCAATAGCCAGACAATAGAAAAAGCTAAATATGTAGTATGTAAATGTTACATTGAACGCACCTCTGACACCCAGGTAACTACAGTGAGGCCTGTGCAATGATTAAAAAAAACACCACCAATGCTTCATCAGTGCATGTTGTTCCCTTCTTGTCTTTACAACCAGGAGTCTCGGTCCATGTGATGGTTTTACAACCAGGTCCACTTGACACTGATTGCTGGTGGAGGTTGACTCTCCCCGTAGGTGAAAACATACAAATGTGAAAATGTACATGTAATGTGCACTAGATGGATAGAAACTAAGCAATTTAATAATTCAGTCTGGCCTCCCAATTATCTTGCCTAATTCATCCATACAGGTAAGTGCATACGTTAGTATAATTGTTTGTTTTATACCCTCTTGATTCATTTCAGCTGTGCCACACTGAGACTGCGAAGTGATCTGGGAGGCCATTGAAGATGTTATGTATGATACCTAGGAAGCTACTGATAATCACACATGTTTTTATATATAGCCAAGTCAATAAACAAATGTCCACACAGTAAATCCATCTGAGTGGTTCCCTCCTTTTATTGTCTTTAAATGGGAATGTTACAATACATTGATGTGCTTTAGATCACTGAAGTTTAATTACCTCCGCCGCCAAGGAGGTTATGTTTTTGCCAGTGTTTGTTTGTGTGCAAAATAACTCAATAAGTTTTGCACATATTTGTGTAACACTACACAAATCTGTTATCTCGACTCCTTCTTCCACACCACTATTTATGTTCTGTGGCTTACAGTTGTTATTATTATTATTATTATTAGTAGTAGTAGTAGTAGTAGTAGTAGTAGTATGAGAAACTTTGCATACATGATACAGTAAACAAACTAGCACTACAGCAAACTGTCTTGACTGCAACCTTCTCACAAGATATTGTAGTGTTGTAAAATTAACGACCACTAGAGGGCGACAACACACAGGCTAATCGCTGAGGTAGTAGCCGTCTTGTAGTAGGAGCACTTCGATAAGTCAAATGTATGGCAGAATTGCTCAACCGTCGGTTCCATGACAGAACGAACAAACATGGCGCCGCCCTAGTTTGCGTGTGGAATAAGGTCAATATCTGTATGTCAGTATCTTTGAGTGTGTGAGTTTAGTCGACCAAATAAAACTGCTTTCTCGTGACTGGTGAGAATTGAATGAAACAAGGTTTCACTCTAATCAAAGGATGTATCCACACAATTGTAGATGATTTAGTCATTATGCAGCACAGCAATGTGTTAGTTACCTGGTACTACCTATGACCTATGACTACCCTCCACTCAGCTTATTTCGTTCGTTCACTCTAAGTAAAGTGAATAAATGAGCCTGCATCTAGGCTAGCGTAACTTTACTGCCATGGAAAAAGAAAAATAAGTGGTGAACAGCGTGATTCCATTCTACAGAGCCTGTGCCGTAAGTAAGTGTATCTTTTGGTTATTAAAGCAGTGTCCTTGAGGTGCAGCTAACTAAGCTAACCACATCAGACCAGCATTTATCGAAAGGCTGACTGTGGCTGGGGCTGCTTTTCACAAACCTGTGCTGATCGAAACGCTCTCATGGATTGCCGTTGCAGTAGCCAACGCCACACTCTCGGTCAGCACCTCTTGTCCACTCTCTGCACTTTTTCCCCTAAAGAAATTTCTAATGTCCATCTTTTAAACACGGATCTCACTCTAGCTAGAAACACAAATAGCCCTACGCATAGAAAGAATACCGACGTTGAATTTGTAACATATTGTAACAAATGATTCTAAAGCTGCCCATATATGGTCCCGCAAGATTTTCCAGGAGCGCTCTAGAATCTTTGGTTTTCATTGGCTACAATGTTTCATTTGGGACTACTGGTAATGCAACCACACAAAAGTCTCTTCTACAGGCCTATTTTCATCATTACCATCATTACTTATTTACTTTTTTTGACGGCACAGAGATCCGGGGCTATTCCCAGGAGATTCGGGGCTATAGCCTCGAATGCCCAGGTCTACCGATGCCCATGACTAGAACAAGTTTGTGACCGAATATGTTAGCCAGCTTGCTACTATAGTTAGCTAGTCATAAGCTGACTCTGCTAGCTGAAAACTTTGAGTGATTCAATGATAATCTACAAGTAGTATTGTGTTTTTAAATCAGTTCGTGTTACATTTAAACGACAATCCGTGATGTCACCATCACATTTGGTCACTTGGATACTTTAAACCTTATAAACACTTTCACGTTGGTCTGCGATTTGTGCATGATAAGTTCCGGACCCACAGAGATCAATGCTCCGGTCCCACAGTGTTGTAATAAGAGGTACGGCAGATTCCGTACCGATAATACCAGTTCTAGAGACACAAAAGCTGCAACAATAGCCACTCTGAATGTTATCATTCGTGGTTGAACAATTACGTTTGTTTAGAAGATTAGCCTACAGGTTTAGTAAGTCTCTGGTCATAGATATGAGTGTCATAGCTAAGCTTGTGCCCATTTCATGCATACTAACGTGGAGAATATGAACATACTATTTTGTAAAAAAAAAAAAAAACAGGTGGAAAAGTTTACTTTGTACTTACAGCCTGTGTGCTGGTGGTCGTTTTTCCCGCCTATTGTCTTCTTTTGACTGATATGGAAAATGGGGGTAGAAAAACATTTTGATATGCAGCATTTCCACGGTCTACGATGCAACACTCTCCTCATTCACCCCTCTCTCCGAAACCAACGTCTTCAAACTCCGTAATACCACCTGCCCACTAGACCCTGTCCCCTCGAATCTACTGCAAGCCATCGCCCCAACAGTAGTCTCATCGATCACGTCCGTGATGAATGCTTCGCTATCATCAGGTATAGTTCCACCACTGCTCAAAAAGACCACACTCAACCCCGCCCAGGTGGACAACTATCGGCCGGTCTCACTGCTTCCCTTCCTTTCAAAAGCCATCGAGAGGGCGGTCTCTAATCAGGTTGTTAATTTCCTCACCCAGAACGACCTACTTGACCCGAAGCAGTCTGGCTTGAGAAGCGGCCACTCCACTGAAACAGCACTGCTTTCCGTCACAGAAGCCCTCAGAGTAGCCAGAACTGAAGGACAATCATCAGTACTTATCCTACTCGACTTATCGGCAGCCTTCGATACAGTCAAGCACAGCATACTGCTAACTACACTCTCAAACATCACAGGCATAGCACACTCCTGGTTTGAATCCTACCTCACTGGACGCTCCTTTGAAGTGTCATGGCAAGGACAACTGTCATCAACTCACACCCTCTCCACAGGGGTGCCCCAAGGGTCGGTGCTGGGCCCCCTTCTCTTCGCCATCTACACCACCTTGCGTCATCCGCTCACACGGCTTCTCCTATCACTGCTATGCTGATGATACACAGCTGTATATGTTGTTTCGACCAGATGACACCACGGCCTCTGCACGCATCTCTGCCTGTCTCTCCGCACTCTCCACATGGATGAAGGAACACCACCTCCAGCTCAATCTGTCTAAGACTGAACTCCTGGTGATCCCAGCCCAGGAGTCAATCCACCATGATATCAGCCTGAATATGGACACTGTCACGATTGCTCCGAACAAGGTTGCTAAAAAACCTCGGCGTCGTGATTGATGACCGGCTATCTTTTTCTGACCACATTGCCTCCGTAGCGCGGTCATGCCGTTATGCGCTATATAACATTAGAAAAATCAGACCGTACCTGACCCAATATGCTACTCAGCTCCTGGTTCAGGCTATGGTCATCTCTCGCTTCGACTATTGCAACGCCCTTCTGGTTGGCCTTCCTGCTTGTGCAATCAAACCATTGCAAATGGTTCAGAATGCAGCAGCACGACTGTTTTTCAATCAACCCAAAAGGCCGCATGTCACTCCTCTCTTCATCAACCTGCATTGGCTCCCGGTGGCTGCCAGAATTCAACACAAAGCTTTGACTCTAGCCTACAAAGTCACTTCTGGATCTGCCCCCACCTCTCTCAACGTCATACTGAATGCTTACATCCCGTCCAGAATGCTGCGATCCTCCAATACGAACCGCCTGGCCGTACCCTCTCCCAAGACAAAGCGAGGTCAGTCCAAACTTTTCTCGGTTGTTGTCCATCAACTTCCCTCTCGACCTTCAAAAAGCTTATGAAGACCCTTCTTTTCCGAGACTGCTCAACAAAACCAAATTCTACTAACCATCTCTTTACATAGGTACCTTCGATGTTCTCTACACATCTGTTTGTTATTATGTCCTCCTTTTGTAAGTCGCTTTGGATAAAAGCGTCTGCTAAGTGTAATGTAATGTAATGTAATATGCAACTCGGGGTGACCTATCATATTTCAAAAGAGCAAGTACTAAACGGTTTCTCGTGGAAGTACACCTTTAATAACGTTATATCAAGACTGCCAACTATAGACTTATTTAAGAAATTAGCCACACCGTTTTGGAAATACTTTGCTGAAATAATGACGCATGTGGTAGCCTACTATTTTATTTGAAGATTTACTTCGTGGTGAGAGTGTAATTATTATTAATTTCGGATTATTGTGCATTTGTTACATCATGCTAAATGCAATTATGGTGACTTCCTGATTAGAAGTCGCTATTAGAACAAGCATCCCATCAGAAAACACACGTTTCAGAAAGTTTTGCAAGGCTACAACAACCCATTAAGCGCTGCAGTGGTTGGAGGAGTTGAATCAAGTTCCAACGCAGTCACGGGGCATGTTCAAAAATGAAGCTTTATTTGTCATCAATCACGTGATTTCATTGTAACAACACAAGCCTCAACACTGTGGCTTCATCTGGCACGCCCTCTTTGCTCGACGCGTAAGGATCTCACTCCTCCTACTCAAGCGAGTAGGACGCTTTTTGCCTTTCTCTTGCTTTCTCGCCTCTCTTTTTTACTATTTTCACTATTTTACTTGTGTTTTTACTTTCACAAGTAAGTTCACGAGTATAAGAAAGAAGGACACTTTTTAGTGTTTTGAAGATAACTAGAAAACCAGACAATACAGCTGGAATGGCAGTTCACCTTGACTTGGGACTATAACACGATGCGAAGATCCAGGGATTCCTGTGGAAAGTGCACAGAGCTGGAACGGAGGATTTCTATCCTCGAATTGAAAATTGATGCCCGTCCATCACGGACTGACAATGTACGTGGAACATCCAATGAGGGGTTTTCAGCAACTGATGCTGCTGGTAGGAGTGCTAAGAATGCACCACGGCTGGCTGGTGTGACTGAGGATGGGTCGGTTGACTGCATCGACTTCACAGGGCAAAATGTGAGTACTGAACGCTGGCTTACACAAGTTGCTAAATCCAAAAGGAAAAGGGTAGTGACCTCAACACCAGTGCGTTCGGGTGCCACTACACCCATACACTCCGGGCATCAATCCAGATGCACAGCTAGGACAGAAAACTACAACATTTCTGGTCCTCTGCAAACCCAACAGCCCATACCCCTTCAGAACCGATTTGAGTGCCTCAAACATCTGGAACCAGTGGTTTCCAGAGAGACACCTCAAGATAGTCAGAGACTGAACCACAAGAATAAAGGAGTGGGCAAACATGGAAAGCAGCCATCAACACCTGCTTAATTTATCCTACAGCCCTTGTTATAGGTGATGCTACTGTAAGAAATTTAAAAGGACTTTGGATGACCGTATGCTGCTTTCCTAATGCATCCATCTCTGACAGTATTTCAAAGATAGTGTCAAAGCATAAAACTGTTAAATGCATCATTGTCAAACTCTGCCGACCTTGGGTCCACCTGCTGATAAGCGCTCTGTAACAGTGCAGACAGAACCAATCATGGTGGATAAAGACTCTGTTGGGGTACAAACTGAAACAGACATGTACATCAACAAACACTCTGAAACAAAACAACGGCCCTCACAATCTGGAAAAGAGAAATGCCCAATCACTTCCTCTGTTGCGACCCTGGATATGCCTCTGGCAGCTGCGTACAATGCTTGCACTGAAGTGCGGAGCCTGAAGGATTGTTATGTACAAAAGCATGATAAGAAGGACACTGCTAGAATGACTCAAAGCCAAACATCAGCACAGAACCTCCCAGGCTCTTCAAAAATGAGCAGAGATTATGTGGAAAATACATCAAATGAGGATACATCAAAGGAGCAAGAATGTGTCGATGTATACACAGAGAATTGAACCACAACTGTTTCACTAAAAACCCCAGATTTGTCTTTACCATTTCCATCATCACCCCGCCTGCAATTCCCTGCAAGTATGCAGAGACTGCTGCCGATTGCTAGACTGTCTTTTTCTAGCCCAAGACACTCTAAACAAGCAGTGTACACAGACTATCACAATGGACAGGCCTTCGCCAGCCCACAACCTTCAACTGCATACGCATCCACTACAGCTCCCAAAAACCGCAGGGCTCCACCACCCTCTCCACCCGCAGCAGGATCACAGCTGCAGTATACAAACAGTGGCAGCGGGGACGACCTCCATGTTTGTACCATCTCATATGCCGTGGGTCCCTGCATTAAGGGTAGTTTTGAAAACAAGCTGGGACCCAGGATGCCCAGGCCATTTTCTATTCCTGTGCTCACAAGAAAAAGAAGAATTCGTGTTCATCCTGTCAGTGGGGTAATTCAGTCTAATCTCCTGCCAGTTCTGAAACAACCTCAGAATGCCTCAGTGGATATGCCTCAGTGGATACGCTCAATGTAAAACTAGCTCTTCTGAACATCAAATCACTTTCTAACAAGTCATTTTTAATTAATGATCTTTTTTACACACACAAACTTGATTTTATGCTTCTTACTGAAACCTGGCTGGAACACGCGAACAGTTTCACTACCCTTATTGAATCAGCTCCCCCAAATTTTGATTTCATGAGTGCCACAAGAACTAATAAACGGGGAGGCGGAATGGCAAACATATTCAAAACATCTTTTCAGTGCAAACAGACAACATTTGGCAACTTTACATCTTTTGAGTACTTAAGTACACTTGTTAAGTGTTCTTCTAGTATGTTATTATTGACTATCTAGAGACCACCAAGACTTTCAACAACAGTTTTTCTTGAAGAGTTTGGTGAACTGTTGTCGAACATTTGTTTGAGGTTTGACAGTCTTATTATATCAGGGGATTTTAACTTGCATGTCGATAATCCAAAAAACACCTATGCCAATGAATTTCTCACACTGATTGATACCTTCAGCCTAACACAACATGTTCAGGGGCCAACACACTCTCATGGCCATACCCTTGACCTTGTTATCAAAAAGGGTCTTCATGTCTCTACAACTGTTATGGACTTGGCCATATCTGATCATTTTTGTGTTTTCTTTGATGTTTGTATGTCCCCTCACATTCAAAACAGGTCTATGTCTATAAGAAGGAGAGTCATAAATAATGGCACAGGTCTTCTTTTTGAGCAGGCACTCTCACATACCCATCAAGTCAACCATCAGACTGTGCAGACGATTTAATGATACATTTTAATTCTAGGATGACACATATTATGGATAATATTGCCCCTTTAAAAACCAAAAGAGTTACTGACAATCAAAAAGCACCCTGGAAACTGAACCAGGGACAGATGGAGGTCGACACCGGAGGACTGGAGAGCCAGGGAAAGCCAGGGACAGTCCGGAGTCGAAGCCAGGAGCGGGAGAGCCAAGCGGAGTCAGGGACAGGCAGGAGTTGGCAAAAGAAGACTGGAGAAGTCACAGACAGGGAAAACAGGAACAAACAGGGAGCAGACAGACACCGGGAGAACAGCCACACAGACAATGGAGAGTCAGGAGTCAAAAAGCTTGCCGAGGGAATACACCGTGGGTTCGCAGACGGACTGACAAGGAGTGAGTGAGAGAGGCTAGTATAAGTAGTAGAAACCCCGAGAACAAAACGAGCGTGAACGAGGAGTGCAGGTGAGTAGAATGATTGAATAAACTCATGATTGTCACAAACCAGGAAGTGCAGGTGAGACAAATGATTACAGCGATCGTGAAGCGAGAAGGGCGAGTGAGAGAGATAATCTAATAAGGGTCTTAACATGGAAGTACAGGTGCAGTGAATAAGCAGACAACACGGAGAGTGAACCTAATTGACAAACAGGAGGGTAATAGCGAAAAATACACATGAAAAAATCCCAGCCCAGAGCGACACTGTGACAGAATCCAATGGTTAAACTGCTAAAGAGAGAGTGTAGAAAGTCTGAAAGAATGTGGCGTACAATTAAAACTTCAGATTCATTATCAAATTCATAAAGAGATGCTTGGTAAATACAATTTGGAAATCTCTAAAGCAAGACAGTCCTTCTTTTCTAACATCATAAATAGGAATATCAACAATGCCCGTGTGCTATTTTCTACTGTTGAGAAGTTAACAAATCCCTCATCACAGTTGCATCCTGAGCTTTCCTCTGTTAATAAATGCAATGATTTTGAATCTTTTTTCAAAGGAAAAATGTATAAAATACGACTGAATATAGCTTCCCAATTGCAAATAGCTCAAAATCTGGAACCACTGGCTGTAGAGAGAGGGGACCTCAACCTAATGCCAACATTTGGCTTAGTTGACTATGAAACACTTGAAAAAAACGTACAAAATCTCAGTTCTTCCACATCTGAACTGGATATTTTGCCCACAATTTTTTTGAAATCTGTTCTTCATCTTATATCAGCCGATGAACTTCAGATTATAAATACATCAGTACAGACTGGCATATTTCCTTCCTCTTTAAAAAATGCAGTTGTAAAACCCTTACTGAAAAAGAATAACCTTGATGGTTCAGTGCTTAATAACCCATATCCAATTTACCATTTATTGGAAATTGTTTTTAATCAATTAACTGCCTTTCTTACATCAAATAGCTGTTTTGATAAGTTTCAGTCATGTTTCCGTGCCAATCATAGCACTGAAACAGCTCTTATTAAGGTCATAAATGATATACGTCTTAATTCTGATGTTGGCAAAACATCAGTCTTGGTGTTACTGGACCTTAGTGCAGCTTTTGACACTGTTGATCACTGCTACTACATCGACTGGAACATTGGGTTGGATTCACTGGTACAGTTATCAATTGGTTAAAATCATACTTACAACAAAGGAGCTTTTTTGTTGCTATTGGAAACTGTACCTCAGCATCTATGTCCTTGACCTGTGGTGTCCCACAGGGGTAAATCCTTGGACCATTACTATTCAACCTTTATATGCTTCCGCTTGGGCAAATCATCAAAAACAGTTCAGTCAATTACCACAGTTATGCTGACGACACCCAAGTTTACTTAGCTCTGTCACCCAATGACTATACCCCCCTTGAGTCTCTCTGTGAGTGCATCGAACAAATCAACAACTGGATGTCACACAATTTTCTTCAGCTGAACGCAGATAAAACTGAAGTCATTGTATTTGGGAAAAGGAAGACAGATGTAGGATCACCACTGCTCTTGAGACTAAGGGGCTTAAAGCAGAAGATACTGTTAAAAATCTTGTTGTCTTTATTGACAGTGAACTAAGATTCAACAGTCACATGAAAGCAATCACTAAATCTGCATTCTATCACCTAAAAAACATTGCTAAACTCAGAGGTCTTATGTCAAAACAAGATCTAGAAAAACTTGTACATGCCTTTATTTCCAGTAGGTTTGATTACTGTAATGGCCTTTTCACAGGCCTTCCTAAAAAGACCATCAAACAACTTCAACTGATCCAAAATGCAGCAGCAAGGGTTTGTTGTATTTTCTGAGAAAAAGTCAAGGAGGAAGATTGCTGCTCAATCAGGTCTTTATTTGCGTTCACCGAGAGGAGGCCTGACCACAACAGAGTTTCTCCTAGCCATCCTGACTTCCTGTTCCATTCTGAGTCCTTTTAAGCTACACACATCAGTATCATGTTGACTAGTGTCCAAATTCAGACACAGTGACTTCCAGTCTGTTATCCTTACAAGGGTGACTCCCAAATAGCATACACCTATGGTTCCTCTGTCAGCAGTTCTCCTGCTGCTGAGTCTCCAGCATGCCACACACACACACACATTCTATTCCTGTCACACAGATTTTCCAGACTCCTTACAGAAAGACACTTTCAAAAATTACCACATTCCTCCCTTTTTCGGAAGCCTATGCTTCTCGAAACACAATAAACAGCATTTTACATCATTATTATACACACCATGCGATCACCCAAATTTTCTCGGTGACAGTCTCATCTGACTATCTGCAGAATATCCCTTAACCCTTGAAACCTCAAGGTATATTCTTCCTAGTCTGATATATGTTCCACAAACATCATTCTGATATCATTTTGATCTTTCAGAAGGTTCCATAACTTTCATTTCCAGAATACTCTGAAAACTCTTTCTTAAGAGATATCCCTCTTCACATTTAACATTACAACAAGCTACTAAATACAAATTCATTCTTATCAAAGTCCCATTGATAATAATCCTGAAAAAGAAAATAAAAATAAAAATAAAAATAAAATCCTTTCATTTTCAATGATTGTTCCTTTCTGTGTACGTGCATGTCAGTTTTTCATTCTTGTTACTGTATTGCAATCTTTATGAAGTGTGACGCATATAAGTATGTGAATTTCCTTTCATGTTGTTATGCAATGAGTGTACCAGAATATATATAGGTTACTGTTTCGAATCTACTCTACATTTGTCTAAGTGTATACTGCTCCTTCCTGCCAGGGCTGGTCGACAGTTCCTTGTATTCCACAAAAATCTTCTTCTCCCAAAGCCTCCTCCCTTTGAGGCTTATCATCCGGAACAGCATAAGGAGGCGCAGTTGATAATTCTCATTCGTCTCAGTCAATGTCCTTCATTTCGCCAGCCAACCCCGACAGGACCTTTTGAGATCTAACCTGTCCTGCCACTATCCTCATGAACAAGATTCTCAGACAGAAAACAAACCAAAACAAACAAAACAAAAGAAACAAATGAAAAGAAACAATGAGAAGAATGCCTTCAATTAAAGTAGCTATTTTGACAAACCATGCAGTAAAAGAACCCAAGGTAGTTTTTATCCAATGATCAAACCTACTGACCAATCTTAGTATCCCGACAGGTATTCTCTGCAAGTTCAATACTCATAAAATTAAAATTTTACCAAATGAAACATGAGCTACACTTCTATTATCTAATGCATACCCAATAGTTCAATCCTGTATTGCATTAACACATGCACAAAACCCCACTCTTCTGGCAGAACACTCTACACTCCCCCACTCTGGGCCACTGACTGGCCCACCAAATAATTTGCCAAAGAGACATTTTGATGTTCTAATGATGATGAATGATGACTTTTCACATGCCTTAGATTTAAAGATCATGACACTTAACATCATATTGTCGTACTTCAGTTCTCATAATATCTTCAAAATTCACAGTTCCTAACCCCACCAAGCATTCATAATCACTACCAAATAATGGTTTTAAACATTCATGCACCTACGGTAATTCATAATAACACTAAGTAGGATTTGGAAAACACCTTTACATTCTTGATCCTAATATTCTAAAGTACCAAAATGACAATGAGATGCATATCAATCACTAGAGGTTGTGCCTGTGCACATTCATAATAGCTTTCCCACAGATGATAAGTTTTTGCAGTAAACTCCTCCCAATCATACCAACTATTATCCCAAAATGGCAAATAAATATCATCAGGGCTTCGAGAAATGCTTCTCTTAGCCTGGCAATACACACCACCCGTATTATGAACCCATGAAACCAAAGAACACTTGATCTTATCACTACCTAATTTTAGCACAACTTCCTAATTGGTAATTAATAACTTCATCAGCAGTGACCACATATGTACTTCTCCAGCATTTATAATTTTACACTTCAGTTGTTATGTTAATACTTTCAATAACTGGACCTTCTATAAACAGAAGTAATACACGTCAGGAGTCTACCAAAGTTGTACATGGCGACCATTCTTTGGACCTAATTCTGCAACATATAACATCTGGAGTTTCTTTAAAGAACACATGGATTGAGCAATTACTGACTGTTCAAGCATCATTCACTGTTTGCATAGTGAATCAAACTCTCTAGCCTTTAATGCTACATCCTTTACTATTTCATCTGCTAAGGCATTGCCTCATGTAATTAAATCATTCCCTTTTTCATGCACCTGACACCTACAAATAGCTAATGAATAGGTTACATCATAGTAATTAATAACAATTATATTTCATCCAAATGTTGATTTGGAGAGCCATCTGATTTTTTAAACTCTCTCTGTTCTCACTAAGTACCATGGACAGCAGACACTACACAGCATGCTATCAGTAAAAATAGTAACATCCAACAGCTGACAAACAAACCTCAGTAAGCACCTTTAACTCTACTAATTGTGCTGAACACGGTTGCTTACAAGGAATGCACCTTAAAAAAGTCTCTACTTCTTTTAACTGAATAACACTAAATCATGCATATGTCTTATTGTCATAATTATAGCTAGAACCATTCACAAAAAACACCAAACCCGATTCAAGAGATTAACTTTCTAAATCTGGCCACAATTTAGAAAGGACTAAAGAATCTACTCATTCATGAAAAGTTCCTTCATAATCCAGGGGAATCCTATCTACTGGATTAGTTACCATATCACATATCTTAACAACATCTGGACAAAAGACAAATCATTATACTTTCCAGCATACTATTAGTTAGAAATCTTGATAAACACGCATCACTAATAAAGAACAAGACACCCTCTCAAGACACATAGAGACACATATGCTACAGGCCGCCCACAGACACCCTCTGAAATGTACACTCTATTTTTAGACCTAATTTGCACAGTACATCCCAGCCCAAAGGATTTACAAGGTTAAAGAAGACAACAATATTGATATAACTGTGATATGTGTTCCTACCTGAACTATAACTGCAGAAAATGGAAGCAATTAAACTTGTCCTAATGACCTTCCCTAACTCATCTTTCTTAATATGTGGGATATATAAATATTAACACAAATATATATATGTGAGTGTAAGTGTAAGTGTAAATGGCTCCAGTATCAGCTAATAATGATAGTGTATGTCCTTGTATTATTGCACATATATGTAGTTCCTCATCTAGTCCCTAAGTTACCTGACAGACTATATCTAATTCAAAACTAATCAATAATGCCCCCTGGGATCAAGATTCACATGACATACCACTGGAGACTCTGACCACCGGAAATCCGACCCCACCTACCCCCGCGACGGTCTTCTGGAGTTTTTGGGCACGAGAAGGAAATAGCGTCCACACCCCCACAAGGTCAGCACTGGACATCCTGAGGGGTCATTTGAGCAAGACTTGTCCGCGCACCATCCTGTAGCTCTGCGCTAGAAGGGGCATAGCCACTGAATTGCGCAGCTGTCACACTGTTGGTGGTCCTTGCTGGAACTGTGGCTATGAGAAAGACGCACACATGATGATGAGTTCAGCGCAATATTCAGCTGTGCAGTAGCTGGACAACGAATTGACTAGGCAGCTCGCAAAGCAGCCCAGACACGAGTACAGTTTTTCATGAAGGATATGTGTCCAAGTAGCAGAATCTTCCCCTATCAGATCCAAGTCAACCTTGTTCAATACATCAGTCAAAATGTCTTGCTGATAATACTTCCAAGCAAATACTTAATGTCCTTGAGAGCAAATGTCTAGCTCTCAGTCTGGTCTTCAGATGTCATAATCCATGCTCCCACATCTTCTTGAAGCGAGGGGCGACGTGAAATCAGACCCTGTGCGTCAGTATGTCTCCAAGGCTAGTAATGCAAATCACAACCCTTAACACTAATGGGCATTTATGTTACAAATGAATATTCTGAACTAAACCCTTCGTGAATGGTGTCAATCTTTGTTTATATGTGTTCACATCCCTTAATTTACCAAGGGTGTTTTTCATTTTATCATATAATAATGGAGCCTATAGCATTATCATATACTTCATCTTCCCCCTGTTCACCTATGACAGCGATGCAGCTATGCAAATTCTCAACATTGGTCTCATTCTGATCCTGCATCAAACTGTCAGTGGAGCGTCCTCTGGCACATGCCCCCACATACGCTGTACAGAAAGTGCACACAAATCTTCATCAGTCATGGTTTTACCAAACATTCTTATATATATATATTTCTATAGCTGTATAAATTAATTAAATCAAACTCTCAACATGGCTCAAACAAGCCAATACATCCCTCTAATTGTACAAAAATCCTAAGATCCAATGTTTCCATTTTGGTTGTGGATCACAGTCTTTTTTGTACACTTTTCCCATTAACATTAATTTTTCAAATTTACTTTTCAACCACTCATTTTCATGCATTACTTGCTCAAGCAGCATCAACTCCCTTATACACTAATTTTAACACTGCTATCATGTAATCCACAAAACAACCTACAACTAGATGTCACCTTGTTCACTATACTTATGTAAGAGCACACACAAAAAAAGGTTAGTCTGGAGATATTAATTACCCACTCTTAGCAAATGAATAGCTCTAGTATTCTTTAAATCTGTCCATTTTACAAATCTGAAATAAACAACTAAACTATTACAACATATTTTATGTTGTAAGCTCTTTTCTTATTCTTGTTATTATTATTTTTATGTATTTTTCTCTTATATATATATTGTATATATATAGGTCAATATTTGCTTCACCATCTCCCCACTTTCCAGCTATGCATTGATAAAGAAATAGCTGGACCCTTAAATGGTTAGCATCCTAAAAAATAAAAGTTACTTCTCCCTGAATGATTAGTCACACTTCATGCACGGGGCACTAAAAAAGAAATGACAGCTGTTCCCGGGAACACAACTGAACCAAACCTTAGTCAGCACCACAGACCTGAGGCGACACAGAAATCACTCCATCCCAAATTAGACACACAGTTGACCCTCCAAAGGGCACAGCGCAAGCATAGGCGCCTTTGGCCAGGACACAGGAGATGACACTTTCACCCCAGACAGGCAGCAGTGTAGTCTCTCCAGCATCCAACTGGACAAGATGCATATCTCAACTCTAGAGGCAGGGAATACAAATGTTAAAACAAAAAATACAGTTACAGTGTAAGGTGCCATGCTTCACAAAAGCACAGCTTCCTTACTCATAAGGATTTGACGCTCATATTAAACACAAATCATTCATCCTATAAGCAGAAACTTTCGCATCACGAGAAAACAGTCTCGTCATTCAGACACATTTATTACGAAGACGTTAGGGTTACTCTCTTTTTCGGCCCGACCTGGTTGCACCCTCAACAGGCCTTGCGCTGGGGATTATGGGCTTATTAAGCGAGCCAATCTTGAAACAGGGACCATAACCATCAGTTCCTTGAGGAGGGCTTACCAATATTTTGACAATTAATTTAGAGTCCCTACATCCACGACAACCCAGTCGTGGGCTAGCGCTTATCTCATTATTCATCTTTACACTTGTGGCCCACGTCTCCTTGTCAGTCCTATGTTAAGCTAAGCTATGAGATAGATACGTGGCCTCTGACAAGCACAATATCCTTTCACATGCAAACAAAGGATACTGCAAACAGGACTTTACTCGAAGACAATGACACAGACAATTTAACAAAAACACAGTTAAACCTGTGAATAAAGTTAGATGACACAACATAAGACAATATTGAGTCATGCAACATGAAAAGGACCTGCAATCAGCCTGTGGATACACCACAGACAAATGACAAAATCCTCTTCATCTGACCTGATGTTTATCGATGAAGACAAAGATGAGCAGAAAAAATCCTCCTGAACCTTTGTTATTTTCCACACAAGTTCGTGGGGCGATGGACCCAAAATTTCTCAATAGCCAATTACAATAATTTAGTAACTTACCCAAGCCAATCAGTATGGATCCAATTAAAGAACGCAAACCGTTCGTGACGCCAAATGTTGTATTTTCTGAGAAAAAGTCAAGGAGGAAGATTGCTGCTCAATCAGGTCTTTATTTGCGTTCACCGAGAGGAGGCCTGACCACAACAGAGTTTCTCCTAGCCATCCTGACTTCCTGTTCCATTCTGAGTCCTTTTAAGCTACACACATCAGTATCATGTTGACTAGTGTCCAAATTCAGACACAGTGACTTCCAGTCTGTTATCCTTACAAGGGTGACTCCCAAATAGCATACACCTATGGTTCCTCTGTCAGCAGTTCTCCTGCTGCTGAGTCTCCAGCATGCCACACACACACACACATTCTATTCCTGTCACACAGATTTTCCAGACTCCTTACAGAAAGACACTTTCAAAAATTACCACAGGTTCTTCAAGACAGCCCATCTAGCAAAGACTTTAGAGAGGCTTGTCCTTCACCACCTGCGCCCCCTGGTAGGCCCATCAGCAGACCCACTGCAGTTTGCCTACCAGCCTGGCATTGGGGTTGAGGACGCCGTCATTTTCCTCACCCAGTCTCATCTGGAGAGGTGTGGAACCACCGTGAGAATCATGTTCTATGACTTCTCTAGTGCTTTCAATACCGTCAAACCAGACCTTCTGAGGGACAAGCTGGACCGTGCAGGAGTGCACCACCACCTGTCAGCATGGCTCCTGGACTTCCTGTGTGCCAGGCCACAGTTTGTGAGGACAAAAGGCTGCTATCCGACACTTTGGTCTGTAACACGGGGGCGCTGCAGGGGACCGTGTTGGCCCCCCCTTCTCTTCACTATTTACGCTGCTGACTTTACACATTACAATGCAAACTGTCACTTACAAAAATTCTCAGATGACTCAGCCGTGGTCGGTCTCGTTAATAACGGAGACGAGAGGGAGTATATGGAATTAAACCAGAACTTTGTGGCATGGTGCCAACAGAACCAGCTCCAGATTAATGCTGGTAAAACAAAAGAACTAGTGGTGGACTTTCGCAGGTGCAAAGATCACCCCCCTGTACCGGTGAACATCCAGGGTATAGACATCGAGATCGTGGACACCTACAAGTACCTGGGTGTTCACCTTAACAAGAAACTTGACTGGACTACTAACACACAAGCACTATACAAGAGGGGGCAGAGCAGACTCCACCTGGTACGGAGGCTGAGGTCTTTTGGGGTACAGGATTGCCTCCTGAGGACCTTTTATGACTCTGTGTTGCCTCTGTTGTTATGTATGGTGTGGTGTGTTGGTGCAGCAGTATCACGGCAGCGGAGGCCAAGAAATTAAATAAACTGGTTAGGAGAGCTGGCTCTGTCCTGGGCTGTAACCTGGATTCTGTGGAAGTGGTGGGAGACAGGAGGGTTATGACAAAACTGTCATCAATCTTGGGTAATGTCCACCACCCCTTGCATGGAACAATGGCAGCCCTGGAGAGCCCACTGAGCAGTAGCAGGCTTATCCACCCCCTTTGTAAGATTGAGAGGTACCGCAGGTTTTTTCTTCCTCACGCAGTAAGACTGTATAACAACTCTCTGCAGTAGCCATGGTGGTGATGGCGGCGATGATGATGGGTGGGTGTTGGGGAGCGGTGGAATGTGTGTTGGGTGGGGGTGACTGCTTGACTGACTGATTATTCTGTATGTAGCCAACTGCACTACCTCCTGGTATTTTTTAACTTATTTTAAACCTTTTAACTTTTATATTTATTGATTTATTTTCTTATTTATTAGGACAAATGGGTATCACCTTTTTAGAAAATTTTCTTGCACTTTTTTTTATATCCCTTTTCCTTTAACTCTGGTCTTGTATGTCTTGTATGTATGTCAACTACTCATGTTGTTTGTGGAATATATGTTGCTGTTACTACTGCGACACATGAATTTCCCCACTGTGGGATAATAAAGGGCATACTTACTTACTTACAAGAACAAAAAGATCTGACCACATTACTCCAGTTTTAAAGTCCCTGCACTGGCTCCCAGTAAGCTATAGAATTGACTTTAAGGCATTGCTTCTTGTGTTTAAATCATTAAATGGGATGGGGACCCAATTACCTATTGGATATGTTTCAGTTATACGCACCAACTAGGTCTCTGAGATCACTTCAGAAACATTTGTTGGTAGAACCTGCTGTTAGAACAAAATGTGGTGAAGCAGCGTTCAGCTGCTATGCTGTAAAGCTCTGGAACCAACTTCCAGAAGACATTAAAAATGCCCATACTGTTGGCAGTTTCAAATCTAGACTTAACACCAAATTGTTTTCAGATGCTTTCTGTTAATGATTTTTACTAATTTTATTTTTATTTTGTGTGTTTTTTATGCTTTTATATCCTTTATCTACCACATATTGATTTTAATTGTATGCTTTTACACTTGTTTTACCTTTTATGCTTCTACACTCACTTTATCTTTTATGCCTATATATTCTCCTTTGCTTTTATTTTTGTGAAGCACATTGAATTGCCGTTGTGTATGAAATGCGCTATACAAATTAACTTGCCTTGCCTTGCCTTGCCTTGCATAGACAGTAGAAGAGAATGGACCGTGGGATGGCGTTGTTTTCAATGGGAGCCATTGAAGCACGATTTTGAGATTTTTAATTGGTCACCAAGCAACTGCGCAAGCACGGGGTGACGTAGTCACGTCGGCCAACGAACCCAAGTACTATAAATTGAGTGGTAGATGCTCAATCACAAATCATACAACGTACGATAGTATTTTTCTACCATTATAGCTGCGATCACTTACTGAAGGGGGAGGCTTATATTGTACGTAGGGACTTGATTCTTCGTCAACTAACTTTGGTTCCAGGCAGTCTTGCAAGCCAGCATGTCAAGGGAGCTAGCTAGTTAGCATGTACATACCAAGCTATAAGCTTAGCTTAGCCATCTTTCTCAATTCACTTGCATTGAATAGTAAAATCCATAAAGATAGTGATTCCGCTTAAATATAAATTCCAATTTTCTAAGTTTATTTTTCGAGAAATACTGATGTAAATGTTTCCCCAACATGAATAGTGTTGAGTTTCCGCATTAAAACTCTGCTATTTTTCCCCATATCAGATATGCACAACTTGTTTTCTCAGTCAAACAATTTGAAGATTACATGTGTACTATAGGCCTATACGCCACTTGGCTAGAATTTTCTATGGCCTTCACAGATGCATAACTACCTCTTAATATTCTTAAATGTCATATAGTGATTTCATTTTAGGGCCAGATCAAGTATGCACAACTTTGTTGTTTTCTCAGGCACAAAATTTGAAAGTACCTTGTGTACTATAGCAGTAGGGCTAATTCAAACCATTCTTCATACCATCATTCACACCAGCCTGGTACCTACATGAATGAACTCTGCATGAGCATCGTTTAATGTAAAGTATATCATATAGGGATTTAATTTTACGCAAATATCAGACAAGCACAACTTGTTAAATAATAGTTTAGATACTACTATTCAAGACAATAGACAGTAGTCAGGTGGACTTTATTGTGTAAAGTAAGAGTGCTTCTGTTTGTGTGAGTGTGATGGAGGAGGGGTCTGGCTGCACCACAAAGAGTACATGGCCATGGTCTGATGAAGCAGGCTAGGAACGAGTCTTGGCTCTGGTGTAGAAAACTGAGGATCACGAAAAATGGACGCATGTCATTGGTCAGTTCATTGGAACTTTCCCACGTTAAGGTTCTGCGGCTGTGAGCGGCTCGCACGGGTTGATTTTTTTTAACATCCTTTATTTCTCCAATGTTATGACATACAAATTAAAGGTGTACTTCCACGAGAAACCGTTTAGTACTTGTGGCAGCAAGACATCTACCTTGTATTCCTTGCCCAGGAATGAAGACCTGAAGAAGAAATGGCTGGAATTTATCTTTGGAATACCACCAGCGAAATATAGCCCTGCATAGCTGTGTGTTCTGATCATTTCAACCACAGCGACTTTTCAAACTTTGGTGCCTACAGTAGTGGTTTTTCTTCGAGGTTGGTTTTGAAACCTGGATCTGTACCCTCACGACGTCGACCACCAGCACACAGGCTGTAAGTACAAAGTAAACTTTTCCACCAAGTTTTTTTTTATTTTTTTTATACAAAATAGTATGTTCATATTCTCCACGTTAGTATGCATGAAATGGGCACAAGCTTAGCTATGACACTCATATCTATGACTATCTATTTAGTTCGATTCTTGTTCGGAGGACCATGTGTTTTTTTTTTTGTGAATTGTGTTACTGTTCATGCAGCGTGTTTGTTATTGTGTGTGGTTAAGACTGGAGTGATCGTGAATTGCATTTTCATAGTTTGGACAATATGGGCCGCTTTGAAGGCCTGAAAAAGCCGCAGCGTTTGCTTATGTTAACTTGTATATGTAAAGTAAAGTAATATATATATAACACCATTTTGTATTTGCAGGTCACTTAGCCAAATATGGAAGTTACAGGTTGATGAATCTGAAGACATCTGGAGACAGCATCACATTCAACTAGTACAGGTGAGTGGTGTCACAGATGTAAGATAAATTATTATCAATGTCACACAGTGCACAGCTTAGTATCTTTTCGTTCCACTCTCACAGAGAAATACCAGCCCACCATAACTTTACACACACATCAAAACTTCACTTTGAACAACTGCCATGAAATACAACTTGCACTGTCTTTGGGGCAGTCATGGGCTAGCGGGTCAGCGAGTGACTGACCAGCGCTCTCCTCCATCTTCCCCCGTGACTGAGATGTCCTGAGTATGGCACCGTCCCCACACACTGCTCCCCAGGCGTCATGGCTGCCCCCTGCTTACGTGTGATGGGTTAAATGCAGAGGTTGAATTTCGTTGTGTGCACTATGTGCTGTGATGTACTGTGTGATCACAATGACCAAATGGACTGACTTTCACACTTTCTTTGGGTTTTGTGTACAGAGCAATGAGGTTGGAGGGAGCATTGACATCTCTGGTGAACCACATGCAACACATACATACCCACGACGACCCTCACTTCCCACAATGCCAACATCCAGTCTGCCAGAGCAGAGATTGTAAGAAGTGGCTTCAACCAAGTATGTAGTTATGACTATTGTACTGAATGTTTTGTGACGACATACGTTTTGAATTTGAATTCTCATTTAACCAATGCTTACATTAAATATTTTCTTCCAGGCCACGTCTACAACCTGATTGCTCTGGTGTTTGAGGAGATAGTCCCCAACCCCCAGCCTTACTTGGAGGAGCTTCAACTGATCCCTATTCCTGATAACCTGTCCTCACGGTTCTACAGAAGAACAGAACAAACAGAAGCTTTGGATGCATACACCTCTTGTTTTAGATAAATAGATGGGTACTTTATTGATCCCCATTCAAGGTCCCAGTAGCTTACAGACAACACACATAGGCATAACATGCACTTACAACATGTACAAAATAAATAAATACAAGAGGGATGTATCAGGACTTGCAGTGACAGGGCAGGGAATGACCCTGTGTTCCAGCATGATTTGCAGGACAACACAAGCTGGAACAATAACTCTAACCTTTCTCCCTACATAACCCCAGCACCAGCTCACAAAGGATCTGTAGGCCAGATGTCTGCATCTCCTGTCAAATAATCTAAATATAATAAAGTTATTTGTTGAAAACTGACTCGTTTTATACACTGGCTTTGAGTTTTATCACAGCTTTTTTTCCTTTTAGGCTTAGGCTTTCATATGTCCAGGGGGGCATAGTCTGCTCTATAAATGTTGATTGCATTTTCAAGCAAGTATACATTGAGGCAGGAAACAGGGGTACCCATATCGCCCATTCTTCTTACCATCTGAACACAGACGTGAATGTAAACAACATGAGTAACCTTTGCCAACAAACTTATATCAACCAGAGCCATCAGTCAAAGAAAATAGACAGAATAACGAGTTAATAAGAAAAGGCCAAATTAAGTGAGTTTGTGAAATAGAAAGAGGCATGCCGTAGCTGTGATTACCGGGGGAGTGTCGTTGCAGCACATATTCTCTGCTTCTGTGGGCATCTAGCAAAATGTAGGTAAGTAGGTGTGTTTGTTTTAGAACGTTTAGATATTCTAGTTGGGGTGCTCTGACCGAATGGGCTTTGAATGATGATAGCCTGTGACTTACACTGTGTTGTAAAGTAAACTATCTAACAGTAAGATTGCAAAGACTGTTAATAGTGTGAAGAAACAAGTCTTAAATCAAGTCATAAATATTATATTACAAGAGGTGAAATCGTGTCGTTCTCCCGGCGCCACCCCCTCCATCAAACTACCGAGAGAACACAAAATTAATGAAAACACGATGGAAGTACACCTTTAAACCCCATCTGTCATCTATTAACCAATAAAGTTGCTTTCATTTTTAAAAAGTCGGACTGGTTTGCCTGGCAAAGGCTACCAATCTAGCAAAACTGTCAGCTGCTATTAGTCAAGTAGCCTACACTTTTATATAGCCAAAGTAAATTTCCCGCCTTTCTCAAATGTGAATAAAACATTTCAGCAGTTACATATAAGAGGGTGATATGTACTTTGTCTATCCTTTGTTGACTAAGTATGTCAAACTAGCCACCATGCCCGTTTTCTTGTAATGAAAGAGTAATGAGTTTGTTTCTATCTTGCTGTCAGAAACGTACCACAACAGTTCACGACATTTTGAAGTGTAGGCTATGCTAGCATTATGTTTACAATATTTTTTGAATGATTTTAGAAGAGATAGTGAAGAAGATGTTGTACACCTAGTCCTATTAAATTGTGGGTGGTTCTTCGGCCGCGACGTTAACGCTCGTCCGTTGCTGTCAACAAATGGATGGCAGTCCTCCAGCGGTCCACGGATGGCGAGCCGCCACTATCTTGCGCACTTGTGGAATTCAAATCCTCGCGCACCATGACGGGGCGCCGACCAAAAGCCACTCACGCCCCGAGCTGTGATTTGTGCTAGGCAGCGGTCCTACTTCGGGCCACGGCTGGCATACCACCGACGGCTTGCCGTCCAAAAGCCACCAGTGGTCCACTATATACATGCTAGCTGGGCCACAACACAAACATAAAAACGAAGACAGCAAAACCAAAAAACAAAGACCATAAGTAGGTATATAAAACGGACAATAAAATAGAAATGAGATTAATAATTAAATAAACTAGATGTACCGCATAGCAGTACATGGTATGACCGCCGCAGTGTATTGAAATGTGGGAACTGTTGGTATGATGAGTGTGTGGTAGAGCAGTGTTGTGAGGTGAGAATTTGTGTGGAAATGATTTCCTGGAAGTGGGCATGAATGTGGGTTTTTTCACACAATTACATTGTGTGTGTTTGAATAGTGTGTAGGAGTGATTTGTGAAAGGAATAGGCAAAATGAGATTTTGTACAATTACAGCGGCCCGCATAGGGCCAATTTTATGGCACGTGCTGTGCTTTTAGAGGTCTTTGTGTTGATCGTGCATGAGATAGGGCCAATTCTATGGCATGTGCTGTGCTTTTAGAGGTCTTTGTGTTGATCGTGTATGAGATATTTTATGCAGTTCCTACCTTCTTAGTCCAAAATATTGGTAATTCAAAATACCAATTTTTGCATTTACCCTTATCACTAGGTGGCGCTATGCTTCAAGTGAGTGTTTATGGGCTGGGCCGATACGCCTCTGTAACACCGACATACTAACACAAAATCGTTGTCTTGGGCAAAATTGTTGACGAATTATTTAACAAAAACAGTTTTTTGACACCTAGCTTCGCCAATAAACATCGCCCCCTATGCCGAAATGTCACAAAATTTAGTACACATGAAAAGAAAGCTGTTTAGAGATGGCATATCAACTTTGACCAAATTTGAGCAATTAAAAGCTGGTGTACAAAAAAAACTGATGGTATTTTTCCAGCTATAGAATCTCCACTGGGGGGAGCTTGTTGTTTTCCATTGATAAGAACATATCCTTTCCCATTCCTCCTGTGTTAATGCTAAGTTAGTCTCCTTTTCCCGTCTTGACTTAACTGAAATTGTACTGTCCCTTTTCATGGATACAATAGAAGCGTAAAGTCTAGAAATAATCTTTTTGCATTTAAGACCTTTTACTGCTTTCAGGAATATATCTATAATTGTGTTACCTGATACTTCCTTATTTTTAAGGAATTTTGTGCATATATAATGCCTTACCTGCAAGTATCTAAAAAATCCTGATTCTCTAACCCATATTCATCTTTTAAATGCTGAAAGCTACAGTATACACCTGGCCTTGGTCATTGACCAGAGAGCTATATGTTGTAAGGCCTTTGTCAGACCAAACCTTGAATTGCTTATCATAGACACTAGGTGTAAAGCCCAAGTCATAGGCAAACCATTTAAGAATACCCATCTTTTGTCTCATGTTGTGTTTTTTTGTCACTCCATTCCATATCTCCAGTGAGCAAGTGATCCAAGGGTTTTCTAGATCTGTAATTTGGTTGATCAAAGAACAATCCCCTATAAGCATACTGAGAGGGTATTTTCTACTCATGGAGCATTCAATTTCCTTCCATCTTGACTCATAGCTAGGAGTACACCAACCTACCAGAAATCTAAGTTGGACAGCCTTATAATAATCACACAAACTAGGGAGGGCAAGTCCTCACCTGTCTTTGGGTAGCTGGAGCGTTTTATATCTCACTCTGGGTTTCTTCCCTGCCCAGACAAATCTTGCTAGAAGTTTGTCCCATTCTGTGAAGTAATGGTTGGGTTTGCCAATGGGTATAGATTGGAATACATACAGGAATCGTGGCAATATGTTCATTTTGATTATATCTATACGTGAATACATATTTAGATAAGGAATCCGGCTCCAACGGTTTATGTCTTCTATAATGACTTCCCTGAGGGGACCATAATTAGAGTCTTGTAGTTTGGATAGGTCTGAGGGTATAGTGATGCCAAGATACTGTATTTGATGGACTCCTTGTCCCAGTCTAGTTGGTATCTTGAACGGAGAGAGAGAGGAGGTGCATAGTGAAAGCCTAGGACCTGGGTTTTTTGTGTATTGATCTTGTATCCCGAGAAGGACCCATATTCTTCTAAGACCGACATTAGACTTGGTAGGGAATTTGTGGGATTGGTGAGGTAAATAAGGACATCGTCAGCAAAAAGGGCCAACTTCTGTTCCTTTAAGCCCAGTTGAACACCTGTGATGAGGTTATTATAACCGCCGCTAAAGCGGTCATTATAGAGTTGCCGCGACTTTTTTCCCTTTTTTTTTCTTTTTTTTTTTTCAGTGAATGTCCGTCAACGATTCCCGGGACACTGAAACTCGGGGGGACATGAATCTTTGTAGGCATGTAGCCCTAGAACATTTCGAGCGAATAGAAGCTTTTGGTCCCCCGGGGCCACCCCCCCACTGTGCCAGCGTACGTCAAAGAGGGGGAGACCGGCAAAAGTTTTTGCTGAATTGCTCAGTGAACGTTTCACCCAACAACATAAAATTTTTGTGATATGTCGGTGTTACAGAGACGTATCGACCCAGGCAATAAACGCTCACTTGAAGCATAGCACCACCTAGTGATATGGGTAAATGCAAAAATTGGGATATTGAGTTGCCAATATCTTGGACCGAGAAGGTGGAAACTGCGCAAAATACGTCATGCACAATCAGCACGAAGACTTCTATAACCACAGCATGTGCCATACAATTTGGTCAATAGGGGGCGCTGTAATTGTACAAAATGTCATTTTGCTTATTATCTAAAGAATGCTTAGGTTTACAACAATTTTTTTTTTATCGTGAAATCTATTGACCCTCACGCATTGGAAACACTGGTCGACGCCCACTTCCAACAAGAACAATTTCCGTGAAATTTTAATATTGCGAAAACGAATCTGAACGAACTCGTCATAGGCCGTTCATGTGAATCTCACCAAATTTGGTATATTTCATCTACAGACAATGCTGACAAAAAGTTATCAAAGGATTTATCTTGAGATAAACCGTTTCGAAGTTACACGTCAATGAACATTTAACACGTAGATTAAAATTCTACAAAAGTCCATATCTTGGCTTTTAATTGCTCAAATTTGGTCAAAGTTGACATGCCATCTCTAAACGGCTTTCTTTTCATGTGTACTCAATTTTGTGACATTTTGTCATAGGGGGCGATGTTTATTGGCGAAGCTAGGTGTCAAAAAACTGTTTTTCTTAAATAATTCGTCAGCAATTTTGCCCAAGACAACGATTTTGTGTTAGTATGTCAGTGTTACAGAGGCGTATCGGCCCAGCCCATAAACACTCACTTGAAGCATAGCGCTACCTAGTGATAAGGGTAAATACAAAAATTGGGATTTTGAGTTGCTAATATCTTGGACCGAGAAGGTGTCAACTGCACAAAATACGTCATGCACGATCACCACAAAGACCTCTAACATCACAGCACATGCCATACAATTTGGTCCATAGGGGGCGCTGTAATTGTAGAAAATGTCATTTTGCCTATTATCTAAAGAATGCTAATGTTTACAAGAACTTTTTTTTATTGTGAAATTTATTGACTCTGACGCATTGAACGCACTGGTCGACTCCCACTTCCAACAAAAAGAATTTCCGTGAAATTTTAACATTGCGAAAACGAATTTGAACAAACTCGTCATAGGCCGTTCATGTGAATCTCACCAAATTTGGTATATGTCATCTACAGACAATGCTGACAAAAAGTTATCAAAGGATTTATCTTGAGATAAACCGTTTCGAAGTTACACGTCAATGAACATTTAACACATAGCTTAAAATTCTTCAAAAGTCCATATCTTGGCTTTTAATTGCTCAAATTTGGTCAAAGTTGACATGCAATCTCTAAACAGCTTTCTTTTTATGTGTACTAAATTTTGTGACATTTCGTCATAGGGGGCGATGTTTATTGGCGAAACTAGGTGTCAAAAAACAGTTTTTGTTAAATAATTCGTCAACAATTTTGCCCAAAACAACGATTTTGTGTTAGTATGTCAGTGTTACAGAGGCATATCGGCCCAGCCCATAAACACTCACTTGAAGCATAGCGCCACCTAGTGATAAGGGTAAATGCAAAAATTGGGATTTTAAGCTGCTAATATCTTGGACTGAGAAGGTGGGAATTGCACAAAATACGTCATGCACGATCACCAGAAAGACCTCTAACATCACAGCTCATGGCATACAATTTGGTCCATAGGGGGCGCTGTAATTGTAGAAAATGTCATTTTGCCTATTATATAGAGAATGCTAATGTTTACAACAACTTTTTTTTTAATCGTGAAATCTATTGACCCTCACGCATTGAAAGCACTGGTCAATGCCCACTTCCAACGAAAACAATTTCCGTGAAATTTTAACATTGCGAAAACGAATTTGAACAAACTCGTCATAGGCCATTCATGTGAATCTCACCAAATTTGGTATATGTCATCTACGGACAATGCTGACAAAAAGTTATCAAAGGACTTATCTTAAGATAAAACGTTTCGAAGTTACATGTCAATGAACATTTAACACGTAGCTTATAATTATTCAAAAGTCCATATATTGGCTTTTAATTGCTCAAATTTGGTCAAAGTTGACTTGACATCTCTCAACAACTTTCTTTTCATGTGTACTAAATTTTGTGTAATTTCGTCATAGGGGGCGATGTTTATTGGCGAAACTAGGTGTCAAAAAACAGTTTTTGTTAAATAAGTCGTCAACAATTTTGCCCAAGACAACAATTTTGTGTTAGTATGTCGGTGTTACAGAGTTGTATCAGCCCAGCCCATAAACACTCACTTGAAGCATAGCACCACCTAGTAATAAGGGTAAATGAAAAAATTGGGATTTTGAGTTGCTAATATCTTGGACCGAGAAGGTGGGAACTGCACAAAATAGGTCATGCATGATCAGCACAAAGACCTCTAACACCACAGCACGTGCCATACAATTTGGTCCATAGGGGGTGTTGTAATTGTACAAAATCTCATTTTGCCTATTCCTTTCACAAATCACTCCTACACACTATACAAACACACACAATGTCATTCATTCAAAACCCACATTCATGCCCACTTCCAGAAAATCATTTCCACACAAATTCTCACCTCACAACACTGCTCTACCACACACTCATCATACCAACAGTTCCCACATTTCAATACACTGCGGCGGTCATACCATGTACCGCTATGCGGTACATCTAGTTCTTTCTTATCCATTGTGCTAAGGGTTCTATACATATGGCAAACAGTAGGGGGCTCAGTGGGCACCCCTGCCTAGTGGACCTCTCCAGTTGAAAGGTGTCACTAAGTTCCCCATTGATTTTTAATCTGGCACTAGGTTTGGTATAAAGGGCCTCTAGTATCTGGATTAATTGGGCGTTGAAACCAAATTTGTTCATGACTGCAAAGAGGAATTTCCACCGGACGGAATCAAAAGCTTTCCTAGCATCTATGCTAATGAGCATGGCAGCTATTTTATTTTGGTTTATGTGTCTAATAATTTGCAGTGAACGTCTTATGTTATCATGGGTCTGGCGTGTCATCACAAATCCTGTTTGGTCTAGATTTATTACTCCTGGCAAAATTCTCTCTAATCTTTTGGCAATAATAGAAGCAAATAGTTTATAATCGATATTAAGTACACTGATAGGTCTGTAATTAGAGCAGTTGAGTTTGTTTTTCCCCGCCTTAGGTATTACAGAAATTATGGCCTCCGCCCAAGAGGGAGGAATTTCACCCCTCTCCATAACCCAATTGAACGTCTTTAATAAGATGGGTATTAAGGGCTCTTTAAGATTCTTGTACCATTCTGATGTGAATCCATCAGCGCCTGGGGACTTATTAGCCTTTAACCTAGTAATAGCTGATGTGAGTTCCTCTATTGAGATAGGTAGCTGTAGCATTGAGTTTTGATCTTCTGACACAGTTGGTAACTCAAGTAGTTGGAGCGTAGAGTTTAGTCGGTCATCGTTGCCGACCTGGGGTTGAGAATATAATTGAGTATAATACTCTTTGAAGCAGCTTCTAATTTCTGTTGATTTTTGTAGAATGCGGTTTGTTTTTGGTTCCCTAATTTTAAAAATGGAAGATTCTGCCTCTTGTTTTTTAAGTGTGTAAGCTAGTAGTTTGGCATATTTGCCACCACCTTCATAATATTTTTGTTTAGTGAACATTAATTTCTTTTGTATCTCTAATTCAGTTATATAATTTATTTCATTCCTAATCTTTTTTATCTCCCCTTCAGTTGCAGAGTGCTGAGTGAGTTTGTGTTCCAACTCTAGCTTTTTAAGTTTTATTTGGAGATCATTAAGGTGTTTGTTCCTTTCTCTCTTTAGAGCTGAAGTAACAGCAATCACCCTACCCCTCATTACTGCTTTACAGGCATCCCAAAGAATTGGAGGAGAAACTGCCTCATTATCATTATCTTTTAAATAGTTTAAACTGTTCAATTGTGAATTTATTTAATATAGAGGAGTTAAATTTCCATGTTCTCTGAGTACCTCGGCAGGCCCCCGTCAGTGACATATATACTGGACAGTGGTCTGAGAGATCCATAGTTCCAATATAGCAGCTATTTACCTTACTGGAGTCTCTCCCAAACACAAAAAAGTAGTCAATTCTGGAATAAGACGAATGGGGAGATGAGTAGTGGGTATAGTCTCTGATTGTGGGATTGTGAAATCTCCACATGTCTATCAGTCCCACCTCTGAGATAATTTCAAGAAACTTTTTATTTAACCTCCTAGATTGAGAGTTTCGCGTGTTAGAGGAATCAAGTGTTGGATTTAAAGTGATGTTAAAATCGCCCCCACAAATCAAGGTTCCCTGAGTTTCCATCACTGCCTTATCTATTATTTGCCGGTAGAAGTGTAATCCTGTACCTGGCGGAATGTACACGTTGTAGAAAGTAAAGAGATATCCATTCACTTTGCCCTTAATCAGAATAAACCTCCCTTCTTTGTGTTTGAACGCTGTTACATGCTCATAAACCACTGAGCCCGAAATCAGTATAGCCACCCCTCTGTTATGTTTTGAGCTATTAGATGCTGAATAGACATGCCTAAAACCAAACCTTTTGAGTTTTAGATGCTCTGCGTCGGACATATGCGTTTCAATGTCAATGCCTTCTTTCTTGAGTTTTGAGAGGATTTTAGAGCGTTTAACGGGACTAAGAAGGCCATTGACATTAAAGGAAATATATTCTATTGTGTATTGGCTATATACAGCACCATAACCAAATTCTAGTAATATTATATTTCCTCCTATTGTAGTATTCTCCTCCCCTATGAACATGACTAAACAAAAAAACAAACATGAAAAAACATTGCTACAAAACAGCATATAAAAGAAGACTTCCATTAGTGAGGGAAGAAGAAAACTCCCTCTTTCTCCTGCTGGGAGGAAGGGAGAGATAAACCCAAGTGGGGATGGGGCTCCCCTTGGTGGTAAAAACCCACCAATGTCCAGCAAAGTCATAGTTTCCTCCCTGCTCTGACTGGTTGGTCCATCATCCTGAAAGCTTATTTAGAGGCACTTGTTTTAGGTTAAACTTTGTAAATATTGTAAATAAAATTTAGATCCTTTAAGGAAAGAGAAAAAATAACCATAAGGGGAAATGGGGCGGGTAACTGTAAACCAGAATATTAGAGGATGACCCCTTCAGATGCTCATTTGTCCTCCTAGTCTGATATTCGTCTGTATCTCTGTAGTTTCTCCCTCACAGTCTCCACGGCGTCAGTGCCCGCCCGTCGCCATCCTGCGTTGTCAAGCAGCTTCGTCAGGCGCACGCCTGGATCTTCCTCGGCTGGCACCGACACCACGATGCCTCTCGTGTTCAGCACCATCGCTGCTACTCTCGCGCTGTTGTAGACCTCTGCCCCGGTGCTCCAGTGAACGTGCATCTTAGTGTGTGGCGTTTGAAAGCGGATGCCTTTATCCTTGAGAGCTTTCTTTATTTCTTTGTAGGCTTTACTTTCTCAACGTCCTCAAGCGCATAATCGTGGTCAAAAAAGACTTGAATGCCATCAATAAAGACCTTCTTCTTCCAGGCCAACGTCAGCACTTGTTCCTTCACTCTAAATTGCTGAAAGCACGCGACAATGGAACGCGGTGGTTGACCCTCGTTGGGCTTCTGCTTCGCCGCTCTGTGAGCTCGTTGAATTTGAAGAGGCTCGTTCTCTGGCCACTCTAATTTGACCGTGAGGATGTTTTCCAGATATTCAATCATGGACCCACCTTCTGAGTCTTCCGGTACGCCATAAATCCTAACGTTGCATCTCCGAGACCTACGTTCCAGATCTGTAGCTTTGTCACGCAGGCGGATCCTGTCGGCTAGTAGGCGTATAGCCGTCACATGGAATTCCTCAACCTGGGCCACGCGTTCTTGTAGTTCTGAAATGTCCTTGCGAAATGACTGGATAGTTGAGTTGAGCGCCCTGATTTCGTTTTTCAGCTCAAATTTAAGCTCTGAGAGCATACACCGCATCAGTTCTCTTATTTCAGCCATAGTGACCTGACCTGTCTCTCCGTGAGAGGCGGGCTCGGTTCCGCCATCACTTACTGTTTGGTTCGAGGGTGATTGTGCCGCTCCACGAGTACCCTTCGACTTTCCCATTTTCTGCCTCCTAGCACAAGGTTTCCCGCTTGTGTTTCACACTTTCACATGTAATTAAAGTTAAATTCTAACCACGGGAAAGCTTCTCAACCAAGTCGAACCGGGAGCTGTCTTTACTTGCTGCCACTTTCCATGGCCGGAAACCGGAAGTCCCCAACTTTGACCAAATTTGAGCAATTAATAGCCAAGATACGGCCATTTGAAGTTTTTAAGCTACGTGTTAAATGTTCATTGACGTGTAACTTCAGAACGGTTTATCTCAAGATAAATCCTTTGATAACTTTTTGTCAACATTGTCTGTAGATGACATATACCTAATTTGGTGAGATTCACATGAACGGCCTATGACGAGTTCGTTCAGATTCGTTTTCGCAATATTAAAATTTCACGGAAATTGTTCTCGTTGGAAGTGGGCGTCGACCAGTGTTTTCAATGCGTGAGGGTCAATAGATTTCAAGATAAAAAAAAAATTGTTGTAAATGTAAGCATTCTCTAGATAATAAGCAAAATGACATTTTCTACAATTACAGCGCCCCTTATGGACCAAATTTTATGGCATGTTCTGTGGTGTTAGAGGTCTTTGTGGTGATCGTGCATGACATATTTTGCGCAGTTCCCACCTTCTCGGTCCAAGATATTGGCAACTCAAAATCCCAATTTTTGCATTTAACCATATCACTAGGTGGCGCTATGCTTCAAGTGAGAGTTTATGGGCTGGGTCGATACATCTCTGTAACACCGACATACTAACACAAAATCGTTGTCTTGGGCTAAATTGTTGACGAGTTATTTAACAAAAACTGTTTTTTCACACCTAGCTTTGTCAACGAACATCACCCCCTATGACAAAATGTCACAAAATTTAGTACACATGAAAAGAAAGCTGTTTAGAGATGGCATGTCAACTTTGACCAAATTTGAGCAATTAATAGCCAAGATACGGCCATTTGAAGAATTTTAAGCTACGTGTTAAATGTTCATTGACGTGTAACTTCGGAACGGTTTATCTCAAGATAAATCCTTTGATAACTTTTTGTCAACATTGTCTGTAGATGACATATACCAAATTTGGTGAGATTCCCATGAACGGCCTATGACGAGTTCATTCAGATTTGTTTTCGCAATATTCAAATTTCACGGAAATTGTTCTTGTTGGAAGTGGGCGTCGACCAGTGTTTTCAATGCGTGAGGGTCAATAGATTTTACAATAATAATAAAAAAAAAATGGTGTAAATGTAAGCATTCTCTAGATAATAGGCAAAATGACATTTTCTACAATTACAGCGCCCCCTATGGACCAAATTTTATGGCATGTTCTGTGGTGTTAGAGGTCTTTGTGGTGATCGTGCATGACGTATTTTGCGCAGTTCCCACCTTCTCGGTCCAAGATATTGGCAACTCAAAATCCCAATTTTTGCATTTACCCATATCACTAGGTGGCGCTATGCTTCAAGTGAGAGTTTATGGGCTGGGTCGATACGTCTCTGTAACACCCACATATCGCAAAAATTTCATGTTGTTGGGTGAAATGTTCATTGAGTTATTCAGCAAAAACTTTTGCCGGTCTCCCCCTCTTTAACGGACACTGGCACAGCGGGGGGGTGGCCCTGGGGGACCAAAAGGCGTTATTCGCTCACAAACTTCTTGGGCTACATGCCTACAAACATTCATGTCTCCCCGAGTTTCAGTGTATATAAAACATTTTTTTTGTTGAATTGAGTAGCAAAGCTGCATTTTCTTGAAAGATGTATAGCCAGGGTCTATACCGTCTCCAAAATATACCCAAAACCGTGAACAGCAAAAAACAAAAACTATTGACAGTATATACAAAAAAGTACCTGTCCTTGTGCCACTCTGTGCCACACTTGAAAATGGTGCACCTCTGGCAGTGGACACACTTCCTCCGTCCCTTTGTGCATTTCAGTGTGGGACTTTCTGAGAGCTCGCACACAGGGACGGGGAAGCAAGCTGCTGAAGCTGCTGTAGATGATGATGATGGCTGCTCGAGTGGCCGCTCAACTAACTGCTCTCTGCCAATAGCAGCCAGTTGCTTCACGAGATGAACTCTGAAGGCCTTCTGGGTAAGTGGCTTCTGCCCGTTTCCCAGCGCGATCTTGTGGATTATGAAGCTATTCACAACGGTGATATCAAGGAAGTGGAGGAACAGCTTCATATACCACCTGGTGGTCTTGCGATCCATGGAGTAAAACTTAATGAGGGCATCAGAAAAGTCCCATGTACTTGTTATACTAGGACTGGGAGACTGTGCCTTTCCCTCATAAATGCTGAAGTCGCAGGTATAACCATTGCAACTGTCTGCAAGTACGAAGAGCTTGTAACCCCACTTGGTTGGCTTGTTACGCATATACTGCTTCATGCCAATCCATGCCTTGGTTTTAACCATCCGCTCATCCACTGCCAACTGCTGATAGGGGTGGTAATATGACTGGCACGAGACTAGGATCTCATCCAAGAGAGGCCTAACTCGGAAAAGCCGGTCATAACCTGGCTGCCCACGGAGCTGGTCATTCTGGGCAGTGGCAGTGGGGTCGCTCATGTGCAGATTGGCACTGATGGCCTCAAAGCGATAGCCTGCCATCACTGTACAGGGAAAGGTGAAAGAGAAAACTGGGTCTCTGCTCCATAGATCCCTAATTCCTGACACCTTAACTAGCCCCAAATACAGCACCATGGCCATCCAGTGCTGCAGCTCTGGGGGGGGCTGGGGGTGGCAGGAGTGGTGGGCCCAGCAGGAGTGGCCCCAGCAGGCCGTGGCGGGGCAGCAGGAGTGGTGGCTCCTGCAGGCTGTGGTGCAGCACCAGAAATTGCTTCCTTGAGGCTGTCAAGGGCAGCGGAGGCTGCAGCAAGCTGCGCCAGGGGAGCAGAAGCTCCCAATGCAGCTGCCACTTGACGAAGTGCACCAGCTGCTTCTGCAAGCTGGTTGAAAATGCCTGCAGCTCCTTCCAGCTCTGGCTCCAGCTGCAGTCTTCTCCACTTTGGAGATGGGGGTGTCAAGGAGGAAGTGGCATCCACAGCGGACTCCCCTCTGAGTGAAGAGAAAAGACATTCAATAACTGTTTCACTAATATATCCTAAACATAGCATGCACCTCTATGTTTTTTTATTCAATGTTATTAACACTTTCAAAAACAAAATGTAATTCAAATATCAACAATTAAGTTAATGGTTTTGTCCAGACTGTATGTGGTCTATGCATCTGATACTAACAACCTTCATGCCACTGACAACACCACAGTAAATGCAATTCTGTGCATACAATAGGCTACTCGCGGGAGCATGACGCTTACAGACAAATCGTACAGACCTTTGCAGTTGCCTCCACACAACTGCAAGCGGCTAGCTAACGCCTCCTCGGTGACCCTACTTTGCCGTGGTTGGTTAAAAATTCACTGACGTCTGTGCAGGTGCATTATTGTCCGGTGCTCCCCGACTGAACTTGTCATCTAAAGTGTACGTTATTTTACTCCAAATTGAAGATATATCTCTTCTCTCTATTTTTACCTTGTTCTGATGGTTTATCTGACGCTGTCAAGCCCGGCCCATTATTTATTTAATTATTAATCCCATTTCTATTTCATTGTCCGTGTTATATACCTACTTATGGTCTTTGTTTTATGGTTTTGCTGTCTTAGTTTTCATGTTTGTGTTGTGGAGCACTTTGGGGCAACTCGTTTTGTTCCAATGTTAATCTAAACAATAAGAAAGACTGGACTTGAATTAAACTCTCAGCGCACCCCACTACAACCATAGACTGTAGAGGACTACAACCCCCGCCCTCCCTCTCCACACATGACTTGTGTGTCATCTGCTACGATGATCGGGGAAGCGCGAGCTCAGTCTCGTTAGGATTTGTGTTCGACTTAATTTTTCCGCATTTAATGCCCACCCCTGCTGTGACCAGCAATTCTCGTTTAACGTCGCCGAGGAAATAGACGTCCAGGAACTACCCCTTTTCCTCCTACAAGCAGAGGATGGGCAGCAACGGTGAGTGCAATGTTCCAAAATCAATGCTGCAACACAATACAAGTAGGTACGACGGCGTATTAGGGCCATGTATAAATATATTTGATGTACGTGTGTTCCTTGTACATTCAGACGAACCGCCCCCCCCCCCCCCCCCCCCGGAAAATAACATTATACATGGTCCTAATCCACAGTCTTACAGTAGGCTACATTACCGTAGGTTACGCCTTTAGCCTGCATTACACCTAATGACGAAAATGTCGGTCCAGTCCACAATAATGAATGATTGCATGGATTGCGCCATGCAATATATGAATGTATACTGCACCCAATCCACAACAAATATGCAATTGGAACAAGTGTAGGTGGTAGCAGTCGTAACCTTCAGCCTATTGGGCATACAAAGCCAATTCCCCACAAGGTGGGTACAACAGCGGTTCCCATGTATTGCAAATTGAATACATACCATCAATATACCTGCATTGTTGCATGCACCCCCCCGTGCAAATGTCATAGAAGGGCCTCCCTATAATACTTGTGAACCCACAGCTAAACAGAGCACCTGTCCCAATTATGAAAAAAATTATATGATATCCACACTGCAGATGGAAAAAGAGTAATACTAATAAAGGGAAAAGCAGAGTGAACATGCAAACATCCAAAACGTTCTGAAATAACGCAATGTTGAAGAAGCACTGACTTTACTCAGAGGTGACTTCACAGGAAAATAAAATATACACATAGAAATCATCCATACGTTGTACTCTGTTGTATTGTATGTGAATATGATATGCTGATGTGATTCTCCCTCCTCAGAGTTGTACCAAAAATCCCACATTTCGTGGACGAAATAGTCCCGTTATACAGTCTGTCGGATTTCCGGCAGCATTTCAGATTGAGGCAAGACCAAGTAGAGGTGTGTGGGCCAGGTGTAAGTATTACCAATAATCACAATTACAGTGTGCATTCCATTCATTTGCTTTTGTGCTGTTATAGGATGTTATCACCGCACTTGGGCCTCACTATCAGAACCCTCAACAAACAAAAATCCCTTTGGCCCCATGTGTCCTGGCATGTGTATGGACACTGGCCAATCAGGAGTCATATAGGGGGGTTGCAGATCGATTCGGCATAAGCCGATCGACCCTTATGCTTCGCTTACATGATTTCTGTGCCCTAGTGAACGTCCACCTGGCACACCATCTGACATGGCCGGTGGGGGATGCCCTGCAACTGGCGGAAATCGGCTTTGCCCGTGCTGGTTTCCCCAGAACCATTTCGGCAGTCGATGGGTGCCACATTGCCATCAGGAGACCTAGGGCCAACCCTAATGCATACCTAAACAGAAAGCAATATTATTCCATCATTTTAACTGCTTTCTGTGACAGCAGGAGGCGGTTCTGCCATGTCACTGCAGGTCACCCAGGCAGTTGGCATGATGCCAGAGCCTTCCGCCACACAGCAGTTGCCACAGCCTTGGCCGAGGAGCCGCGCTCCCTGGTCCCCGAGGGTATGCATATCATTGGTGATTCGGCATACCCGTTACTACCCCAGCTAATGAAGCCCTATAGGGACAACGGCCATCTGACCGCCCGGCAGAGGCGGTTCAACCAAAGGCTTCACTCTGCCCGGGTGGTCATTGAGCATGCCTTTGGCCTCCTGAAAGGCAAGTTCAGGAGGCTGAACTACCTCTATATGGCCAGGGTAGAGGATATTAGTCGGGCTGTGACGGCCTGCTGCATCCTCCACAACATCTGCATTGAGCCTGCAGATGGGCCCGATGCAGAGGATGCAGCAGTGTTTGATGCCGTAGAGCATGTGGAGCCACATGAGAATCCACAAGCGGCAGCATATAGGGACGAATTATGCAACAACTTCTGAACAGCAACCCCCCTCTCCTCCCCCCACAGGTATCTTCAGTATACAAATTAAAGAAAAGGAAAGTAAAGTCAAACGGAGCTTGTCTCTCTCAATGTGTTGAGATGGGTGTAAGCCAACAAATACACACGTATTACTCACAGTATTATTCACATCCTGCCCTGGGTTCCGCTTGGCATAAACACTTGTTTAAACTGGCTGCTGGTTCATGACTTTTTGCACTAATATTAACCTTTACTGAAGTTCATCAAACCATATTTTGTCTTTCCTGCTGTGGGTTTCCTCTAGACATAAGACATTTGTTAAGACTAGGTTCTGTCTCAAATCTTCTGCTGTCTCGCAATTGTCCTTTTTTAACCTTTATCCAAGTTCCTCTTTTAACCAATTTAGGTCCTTCCTGCTCCGGGTTTCGCAAGGCATGACAGACGTGTTACAACTGATTAGGGTAAGAATATCCAACGGGTCTTGGTGACCCGTGCCACAAACTACACTTGACAAATGGGAGGGTTTAGTAGACAAACATCTTTATTTGGTGCTCAGTAGGGTGATGATCTCTTCTTGGCCTGCCACCAGCTGCCGCAAGCTGGTGGAGATGTTTGTGAGTGTGCCCAGCAGCCTTCTCTCGAAGGCCCTTCTCCTCCTCTCCTTTACCCTCCTCCACCTCTCCAGATCCGGGCGCACCATCGATTCCAGCGCAGCCGTGCGCCTTTCGGCATGGTGTTGGAATGACTCCAGGAAGTCAGAGGCCTGGCTGGCTGGTCTCCTGGTGGCCCGGACTGTGGAGGGTCGGGCTGGAGGAGCAGAGGGCCTTCTGGCTGCTGGTGCGGCTGCGGGTGCTGGTGCTGGTGCGGCTGGTGCGGCTGGTGCTGGTGCTGGTGCGGCTGGTGCGGGTGCCGGTGCGGGTGCTGGTGCTGGTGCGGGTGCCGGTGCAGGTGGGAACAGTGGTGTGGCCACTACTGTGCCCGGGGGTGCGGTCCCAACCCCGGAGCCACCAAAGATCTCATCCATTTTCTGTTAACACACATGCAGGATGTCAGTCATGATACATTGTAGACACTCTAGTGAGTGTTCACACATTCACTGTAGGTTAAAATACCCACCACATCACTTGTACTTACAGTGTAATACTCCCAGCTTACACGCTCTTCCCCAGTACTTTTTGCACGGTCCTTTATCCTCTTGTAGGTTACCAACATGTTGTTTAATTTCCTGCGTACCTCTTCAGGGGTCATCGCATAACCCTGCCTCTCCATGTCCTTACTGACTTTAAGGTAAAATATGGCTTTTTTCGTTGTGTGGAATATTTGGTGTTTCTCAAATAAGGACAGGAGAAGCAGGGTTATGCGATGCCTCGTTTCTGTAAAGACATATGGAATAGGTGTCAAAATGGCACTGCTAATTCATTTCCCCACAGCAATTGCATTTACTTTCCTACGTTTGTCTATATTTTACCTGGTTCAGACTCCGCGGACACAACAGTACTGGGGTCAAGGCTGGACTCGGCTGGTGGTGTCTGGACGGCTGCGGGGATTGGGACCGCACGACTGGTGGTGGTGGCTGCTGGACACGTGGAGGTGGTGGTGGTGGTGGTGGCTGCTGGACGCATGGAGGTGGTGGTGGTGGTGGTGGTGGCTGCTGGACGCGTGGTGGTGGTGGTGGTGGTGGTGGTGGTGGTGGTGGTGGTGGAGGCACTCGTGCATGCTGGTTGTGGTGCTGCATGTAATGGCGTAGGTGGAGGGCCCAGGATAAAGGAATTCACATGGGAGAGGAGCACTGATAAGGTAAACACCTACAGCATGGTTCCAATGGTCATGACATTGCACATTTGTAATAAAATCCTTTCACATATCACTGACCTTGTGTGCTTATGTTGTGTCGTATTTGCCCCATGAATGCAATCAGGTATTGTTGATCTGTTACACATAATGCAAACATGTCAATGTCTCATCACTTTGGCCAAATCTGGCAGACGTGTTATGTTTGTTATTGTGCATTGCATCAATCAAATAAACCTGGACCTCGCAAATACGGTTGGTTTGTGCATCATGGTTGTCTACTCACCAGTTCTGAGGCGCTGTGCAAGGTCAGGGGGCACACTGACTCTCAGTGTGCCCTGGTCGTCCCTCAGTATCAGTACAACTGTTGTTTGGTATTCCATAGTTCTTTGTGTCATGCTGCATTTTGGACCTCTATATATGTGGCTGTTAAGTGGTTGGGTGATGACAAGGCACAGAACACCTGTCTCATTGGCAAACCTACCAATAAATCTAACCTCTTACATATCAGGATCAATCAGACAATCAGACATCACCTCACCTCAGCCTTAGGTGACAACATGCAGCAAATTGTATGACCAACGTTTTTGAGGACCAATCATGTTCAGGTTACTGGTCCAAACAGAGCTCCCAAGACAGTTGGTTCACTGTGTACTGACATAGTATGTTGGTGACTGCAGTGGCTGATTGTGGCTCACGTTCATGTCCAGTTTGAACAGAAACACATGAATACTCCTGATTGGCTTCACAAGAAAGCAGACACAGCGGAGGCATATTGGCATGGCAGACCATTGTTTAATCCCACAAAGCATGTGGAGATTGCTCCAGGATCAGGGGGGACAAACAGGAAGGGGAGTCACCTGTATATGCTTTACATATCGTATCAACTGGACATAAGGAAGCCCATTATAGGATCATCAGACAGCGAATACAGTTCACAGTGTGGGCACCAACCATTTCACAAGTCCAATGCTGAGGAGAATGGAACAACATGAATGTCATGAACACAGATATTGCATTGTGAATGTGCAGGTTTTGCTTGTGATGCAAGGGGTCATTATTGTTACTTTCATTGTTCATAATAATGAGGATAACGATCATTCATATTGTATGATTTGCAATGATGCAATATTATTTATTATGATGTCAATTATATTTGGTGTTTCACTACATTCCGACATTTCAACATGGATGACATTTCAAGGCCCATATGGAAATGACATAGATATATTATGCAAAATGTGTATACATTTTATATGACACTTGCAAACACAATATATGACAGTGTGACACATAGAAGATATTTTTTACATTTTTAGGGGAAACTAATGTCATTTGTATTACTTTTATAAACCATACAAGTCTTACATTTTTGTTGTTTGGGAAATGAGCGAAAGTGGCCACAATCATGGGTGAGTCATATATGAGGCGGTGAACATTCCTGTGAGGCGTTTCTATTTCTTTCCACATGGGGGTGCTCCGGCTCAATAAGTCGGCTTATGAACCTGGTCAGATGACGACGGCCTTTTCTGCTGCAGGGTGGGGGCGTCCGACAACGCACGTGCACAGACGTCAGTGAACTTTTAACCAACCACGGCAAAGCGGCGTCACCAAGGAGGCGTTAGCTAGCCACTTGCAGTTGTGTGGAGGCAACTGCAAAAGTCTGTACGCTTTGTCTGTAAGCGTCATGCTCCCGCGAGTTTTCGGGTCATGTGTCATGGTCACATTGTTGTGACACCCTCACACATTTCGGGCATGTCGGACACAATTTCTAACCACAATGCAACATTTTCAGCGTCAGACTGCAAACGGATGCATCCGCATGCAAACGTCTGGCTCAAGTCAAATGCGCCCAATCTCGAACGAGCCTACGGCTTGTGGTTGAACGAGCCTACTTCATTTCTCTGACGCGTGATCAGGTGATCAAGACTGAGTGTCATATGACTACTTTGTTTCTATTCCTGAAACTTGAAGATGGACTTTGGCGTATTTCTCACTGTTCAAACTTTTCTTATTATATTTTTACTTTTGCACAACTCAAGCGGGTTTGGTGGACATGAAGATGATTTTCGACGCAATGTAGGTTAAGTGAACACGTGAGCTTATAATTCATTTCCTGTATTGTCTAAGTGTATATTTACATTTGCCTAGGTGAACATTTTAATGAATGCATTCTTTTTTACGTTTCACACTTCGTTTGTCGTCAGATTAACAGCTCATAACTATGAGGCAACATTATTTTCCTATTAATTTGCTACTGAAAAATAGTGCATGTAAATCCGTGTTTGAAGGACAGCTGGGAATATGCCTGTATTTACCCTAAATAACTATGGCCAATATAAGAACGCATCTAAGGTCAAAGTTTACTCGCCCAATTTTAGATAACATAATTTGATATGTTTTTTTCCAAAATGTGCCTTTCTGTGCGCCTGGATTTCGAAGAGATCGACGCTAGGAAATTAGAAACAAACTGCAATTCAGTCGCTCCTTTGCCACAGACAAGGATTTCGCGGTGAAGTTTCATGTTAGATATTCGACAGATATTTGGATATTTGCGTAAATGTACTGTATATTCTGTCACTTTTACTCAGTGTTGTACAGACAGCACACCCTCATGCTCTTTCGGGACCATCCATAAATCACTGTCCATCCATTCAGCATTATTTTTCAATAGCTCCCGCGTTTTGGATGTGTCGTTACTTAGAATTCTGTGCCAAGTGTTCAGACCAGCTGCAAGCAATGGAACTGTCACAGGCTTTAAGCATAATCTGGTTTTCTAGAACTACATATCCTGTGAAGTTCTTTCCTCTGGCCACAACTGTTTTAAAATAGAAGTAGGCCTACTTATTACAATAATCCACTATTGGATACTTAAGGATCATTCCATGCCAACTCAGTGCTTCCACTAGGGCTGGGCGATATGGCTGAAATCTGTATCATGATATAAGTGTTTCATATCGGTAGATATCGATAATTATTGAAACATTGTGTGACCTATTTAAAATAAGTACCAGGAGGGAAACAATCTAACTTTAAACATTTTTGTTTTAAACTTAACCCTCAATAAGCATTCAGGCAAAAGGACTGTCAACACATGTTCAATGTTACCATCACAATGAAAACTGAACAATTATCAATAAGCTAATAAAGTGCTTAACAAAGCTGAAGTGTTATAAAGATGTGCAAAGTGTTAAATGTAAACATAGCGAAACCTGATATCTGAGAAGAACTATCATTTTTACTGCATAATTTGCAGACAACATTTGTCTGACTACCATCAGATTTGTAAAATCCAAAAAAGCTCCCATACTGGTGAGCTGACCTTTCCGTTCTTATCCACATTTTCATCGCTCTTCGCGGTGGCACTCATCTTTCCTTTCTTGACCAAGCTGTTTCTGGAGAAAAACACTATGAGACAAGAGATGGCGCAACCAAACTGATACTGTTACGTGATTGGCTATTAGCGTGTCACTCCCCATATGTTGCTAGGCACCAGAGGACGAGTGCCTTTGCTTATGCAACCAAGCTTGCTTCACAACAAAGATTTAAAGCAAGGGGGTAGGAGCATAGGCGGAAGTCGAAGCACCCATGAGGAAATCCCAACCCGGAAAGGGCCCAATAGCCTTCAGCATTCCGTTGACTTCCATTCATTTTAATGTCACTTTGAAATCAAATAACTTTACACGAGAAGGACTCTGTGTCTAGATATTGGCATATTTCTAAACTGGAGAGGACACAGCACAACATATTTGCTTCGATCGGAAATCTGTCATGTTATTGCCTTGTAAGAAACGTTTATCTGAAATTGTGCTAAAAATGGCGTCACAAATCATGCGACGGCTAGTGAGTTTCTGTCGCACAGGAGAAAATTTGCCGTACTGTTTGGATAACAAGCCATAGCCATAGTCATGCCCCTTTACTTATCTATTCATGTTGGGGAAACATTTACATCAGTATTTCTCAAAAATAAGCTTAGAACTTGGTATTTGTTTGTAAGCAGAATCACTATCTTTATGGATTTCACTATTCGATGCAAGTGAATTGAGAAAGGTGGCTAAGCTAAGCTACACGCTATAGTATCTACATGCTAACTAGCTAGCTCCCTTGACATGCTGGCTTGCAAGACTGCCTGGAACCAAAGTTAGTTGACGAAGAATCAAGTCCCCACGTACAATATTAGCCTCCCACTCCAGTAAGTGATTGCAGCTATAACGGTAGAAAAATACTTAAGAAAATTATCATACGCTGTCTGATTTCTGATTGAGCATCTACCACTCAATTTATCATATACTCTGTCAAACAATTTTGATCTTCACCTTAATTTTGATTTACATGTAACTTTGAAATGATTTATCTTTAGACAAATCCTTTGATAATTTTTTTGTCAGCATTGTCTGCAGATTATGTATATCAAATTTGGTGAGATTCAGATGAATGCCCTATGATGAATTTGTTTAAATTGATCATGTGTCCAAACGCATATAATCTCAATTACCTCACTTCCTGTTGGGTGTGGATAATGCAATGTATATATGAAAGTTGGTCGCTTTGGTGCTGAAGAAGAAGAATTTAAAAAAATTCTAGGGCTTCTAAGGCTACAGCCCGCACCTCCGGTGCTTGGGCCACTAAATAGGCCCCAGCTACTGTCAACCTGGGTTTCAACCTGGACGGGATATGATATCAACTGGGCGTTTCTGATTGGCCATGCTGTAACCATAGACATCCTATACATAGAAGGAGCATGGGACGTAACTGCCAATAGGCGCTGACGAGACACGGGGCCGCCATCTTGGAGCGGTGATACGCTTCATTCAGCTTAATCTGTTTGACAGGACAAATGAACTTTTAGCGCATTTTATTAACAGTACCTCACTAAACAGTACTAATTTTAAACTGGCTGTATTGCTAGTAGGTTATAGTAGGCTATAACAAAGGCTTCTTGAAGGCTTTCATTATTCTTAATTAATTAAAGAGCAACTGTCGCTGCTTCTAAATCCCCTCAGTAACAACACACATTGATAAAATAAACATATGACATATGACAACTGCGAATAATTGAGCAGTTGTCTCAAGTTTATTTGCAGCCCCTTCTATTTTTTTCATTTTCTGCTCCATATCGCTTGGTGGGTCAATTTAAAGACATGACATCTCACAACAGCGTCAAAGTTTTACAAACAGGTTGTTGTGGGATAAATCGCCTGCAGTGTAGGCTTGGTGCAACTGTTTCTACCTTCTGACATTAAACTACAGGCGGTTTTTTGTATACTGTATATCGCTAGTTCAGCCCAAGACTTTTCGTATGTCATGCTTAGGCTATTAAATAAATCTGTCACTGCATCCGACCCACCTAAACGACAACATAGCCTATTGCTAAAATCAACATACACCTGTTTAATGTAGCTTAAATCAGTGATTCTGGTCGCCAATTATTTTTAGCATGTTATTTCGCCAGGTGAAACTAACAACAAAATAAAAATCAAATCTGTTTTTTTTTTTTTTTCCATAGTCATAGGCGCTGTTAGTGTTCAGCTTATAGAGGGCCGTGGTGCAAAAGAAGGGCAACTTACGGCGCATAGAGAGACTGACAAATGACAGATACATGCCTGTTTGTTTATATTACCTTTGTGTTTATTGGTTAAACATGGCTATGTCATTAGTCTGTGTGTATTGAAATGAATTTAGACAGCGATTCACAGCTTCTTGTAGGTTACAGTTTTGGTTAGCGGTTCTGTTTTGAAAAGTTGAGACAGTGGGCTTGGGTGCGCTGGCTGCCAAACGACTCGTTTTATGTACAGTCTGCTCTTGACTCTCGCATAGTCACAATGAAGAAAACAACCATGAAAAAAATGTTCTGGGCCACATTCATGGTATTAAAAAAAAAGACAAGAGGGAAAACAAAGTGGCAGATAAAATAAGGAAGAAGTTGTGCGCTTGGAAACACTGCCGGTAGGATGCATAACTTCTCTGACAGGTTGAGGGCAGCATTGGTTGGCTAACGTTGCTTTTCCATAAGGTTACAATTGAGTTGCTAAACTACTTTACGTTGCGTTTTAGTTTGCTACTAACACTGGCTGAAGTGTTTTGTAGATATTGTTGCAATAGTCCTTGTTCAAACGTTTGACGTCGTTCGTGTTGTCTTTCTGCATTCAACATCCATCCACCTGCTATAGTTATAGCTTCATATTGAAGTTATCACAACAAGCAAAACTGCTATTGTGCTGTTTTTCAGTATGTAGAATGTCATCCTAGTTCTCGTTTGAAACTTGTTTTAATAAATGTTCATTGTTAACATTACATTCGGTGTGGTATCCCTTACGTTATCTCCGCTCTGAGCCAATTGGGCATAACAATACATTAGATATCTATATATAAACACCGGATCGCTTTTATATCAGCTGAAACCACCAATCTCTTTCAATGCATACAGAGTAAAAACAAATTCTATCTTACCCAACAACATTAATATTTGAATATTGTTACTTGAATGACTTATTCGTGATCACAAATAGGCTTTGCTGTATTGCTTAGACAGTCTCATCCCCGCTCCAAGATGGCGGCCGTATTTCTCATGTCCCAGCAACCAATGCTCCGTCTATGTATAGGATGTCTATGGCTGTAACCATTACCAAGCAAGAAGTGGGCCTAGTGGCCTATACCAAGGTCGAAACATACACGAAACTCAGTGCGGTTACATGATGGCAAATAACTCCATTATAGCTTTAATTCGACTACCCTCTGCAGGGGTGCAACTGCAATTGTCAGAGTATACATGGCAGTGAGTAGTTTGAATCATTGGCCGAAAGCACCTAGTACCCTCGTATGATAGGCAGTTTTTTTAACCCTATGGGCCCGACGCCCGCAAAGTGTGGGCAAATTTACACCTTTTCTTCTCTGTTGAATTACTTTGGAACGGTACATCGATATGGCACTCATATCAAACGAAACTGCAGAACCAGGGCTTTACAACGTGACCTCCCGCTTATTTTTGTGTGCAAGTATCGGTGAGATATTAATATTTTAAAAATCGCCAAAATCTCTCATATTAGCGCTTAGCACAGACATTACTCTCGTTGAAATTACTCGCGAACCCGTGATCGGATAGATAAGGCACGCACATCAGAAGAAAGTACATAATCTCAGCTTTCCAACAACACCAAGCACACATTATCACAATAATTTATGACGTTAAAACAAACACTTGACGTAGGACGCTTTTTCTTGGAGAGTAAAGATTTTCTCCACCCGGGGAAGGAGGAAAAAAACACCAGCGGCAGCGTTTTGAAAAGCGCCCAGGACCTTTTTTCAGAAACACCCTGTATCATAGGAATATAATGTAAAACATCCACCCTGCATCTGAGAAAAAAAACGCCAATGCAGTTTTGCTTATTGCTGAGGAAAGGTGCCGCCGACAAATGATACAGGCGGGGGTCACAAGCATGCGCAGAACACAAAGTCCTAACCCCAGTCCAGTTGACCATATACATGCACCCCTGATTCGATTAACAATCGAGTTCAGGGTGTTAACTCGACTATGGTTGTCCGATTTCTAGTCGAATTAAGGTGTTTACATGAAAATTCTTAGTCAAATTAAGCCAATGACTCGAATTATTACACTGCCATGTAAACCCACTGTAATATGTTTTGTTGTGTTTTCTCCAGTGTATAACAACACTAAAATCAAGGCTCAGAGTGCTTCTCCTGCAGAGTTATTTGATTTCAGAGTAATGCTAAAATGAATGCTGTCAATGAAATGCTAATGGCTACTGGGCCCTTTCGGGATGGGCCCTATACGTGTGTCAACTTCTGTGTATGTTCCTGCCCCTTTGCCTATACTACAAAAGCGCGGTTAATCAACTGTGACTTAACTTGTGGTTAAACTGAGAACAGGTGTTTAACAAAACATGGTTATCTCAAATGGTGTTTATCAGTACTTATCCGCGATTATTTGACGTAGTCGACGTAATCGAATATGAAAATGATTCGAAAACAATTTTTTTGGTCGAATATTCGCTATTTATTTTTGGTCTCAAACAGCTCGTCCAAAGAACCTTTGCTTTGTCTGAGTTCAGGTAATTCCCCTCCACACCACTAATATTTGCTCTGCGCACCCTAATGGCTACCCTTATAAACAGTGGCTACCTTCTTTCTTCCCCTGTTTTGAGCATGGTTTTGAGTTTCAGTGCGTTCATCTTCGGCCGCTGCTGACTTGCTGCTGCAACGAGATTTGCGTGGTGCTGGAGGGGAGAGGATACAAACCCTGCAAACATGTTGTTGGACTTTCTACTGCTCTGTTGACATGACGGGACCAGACGAGACTTGGCTGGATCGATTCTAGGTCTTCCTGCAGAACAATCAAATTTGAGTGGCCTGTGTTTGCAAAATAATTGATTGTTGCATAGTCAGTTCCACAATATTTAGTACATATTTAATATATCTTGTCAAACATAATACAACTGACTTACACGACATCTGCTAGTTCATGTAACTTATGCTGGAACACAATGTGGTTGTTGCACTTTTGACACGACTGTTATGCAGGCCTGTTAGGGAAAGAGCACATACCGATAATTGAGAAGGCTGCGGGAGTGTTGGCTGATTGGTGGGCATGACATGCCAGTGCTTCAAATTGCGAACAGGTGATTTTACCTAGAGAGCTGTTTTTCCCCAGGCAAATTTCTCCCAGACAAAAGCTGCGTTTTGTGGGAGCCCCAGAGGACTTTGTCAGTATGTTTGTGTTTACTCGTTTTGTGGATACCGTTGTTAAAAAGAAGAAAACTGAACTAAGGAAAACGGAGTTTGGGCTGGCCGCTTACAGGAGCGACGCTTAGGCTGGTCGAAGAGCATCTGCCTATGGTGAGCTGCACAACTGCGGTCTTCTCGTGTCCTAGTTTCACCCATCACCACATACACAACTGATAATAGTTCATTCCCAAGTCAAACACAGAAACGCAGGGCAAGTTACAATCCATAGTCCTAAATAGCGTAGATAACACCCCTAGACAACTTTATAGGTTATATTGTACCCTTTGTTTTATTTTGTTTTCTATAAATTTGGGTAATTGTAGTGTTTGTGGCAAATGCTTGGTGTACCTTAGGGTGGACTATAGGGGTTTGTAACAACAACAAAACAAACAACCTATCATCAATTACACTTCGTTTTAATCTGTATTTAGGAACACTGTGTCAGTAGTAATAATATCAGACTATCGCCAGTGGCATGTGAAAAACAGCCTGGCCGGGCATTGAACCCAGGTCTTCCACATGGAAAACAAGTGTTGCTACCCCTGTATCCACTTTAGAAGGGTTGAAGGAAGCAGCTAATACATATCACCTATTCACTCGTTATCATCACTGCTGAATACAAGCTGAATGAGAGAACTGACCAATTTATTTACAGCACGCTTCAGGGTTATTCATGTTCACGTGCGCCGAGGTGCTACCATACTGATGCTACTTATGTGACATTTGAGCGGCAAAGACGGACATGTGCCTATGGACGTGTTCATCAAAACAAACGCCATACACGTCAGCGTAGACCAAAGCCAATTAGGGCAAAGTGCCGACGTCATGGATGCGGTTCCACGACTGAGCAGCAAGCGGAGAGCAAATGCGCTGCTGTGCAGCAGAAATCTTGCTCCCACAATGTCTTCAGGCCATGTGACATGGAATGCAGAGCAGAAAACACTCCCACCTACACCATCACGGACAAATTTCTAACCGACATGCATTATGGTCACGCAGTGGGCATCCACTGTTTTGTTTCTTTTCATTTTGTCTTTTGCTATCTTGGCTATAATGGATTGGTTTCTGTTTGAATTCTATGAGTAACAACACGTTCAGTGTTTGTTGTTTTGAATATATGCATTTGCACTGTTAAAACTGTGAATACTAAGTGGAAGGGCCTATTGTATTCATGTTTACCTATATATTTTCTTTTGTATTGATATATTTATACTTTGGAGAATATCCATTTTATAGTATATTTATTTTTAATGCTTTTTATACTATTTTTGGAATGTTCTCCCAAACTTTTATTTATTTAGTAATAATATATATTTGTTTACTTACTGATAGGGTGTAATTTTATGTTTTATGTTATGCCCTTGAAGTTTGTTCAAAATAAAGTGAACGCACATGAACACAAAATTGTTTTTTTTTTCTTTTTTGTGACTAATCGACAAATTAGTCGAGAGATTAATCGTTACAAAATTAGTCGTTAGTGGCAGCACTACATTTAAGATGTTGGTTTGTTGAATCCGTACAACTTGTTGTCTATGCACATTCACATAATGGCCTATGAGTGTAAGCCTGACTGTGCGTGCAGGCCTGTCGCTCGGCATCTGCCATCGAAGGATTTAAAGCCATTTGCTCATTCTGTTATTGTAACATTATCACCAAATTAACGTTGATTGTAATATATTTGGAATAAAAGTTAAACCTAAGTGTTTTACAAGGACATTGGGCTATTTACAACAGGACAAAATGGTAGCCTAGATATGTCAAGAAAATGGATGAAAACTTCAGAAAAGGGTAAAAATGTAATGTGAAATCCCCTGAAAATACTTGATAATAGACCAAATGTAAATTTAATATGGAGCTAAATGCAACTCATCCGCTTATGTGACTCAAAAAGACTACTTGAAGAGAAGGTGAACTTCAAGTACATGTAGCCTTTAATAATTAAATCAAACAGCATAACTAAAAGTAGTCTACATTGCTGCTGTGAAAAGATTCACATAGTATAATCGCCCTCATGCAGTCCCAGGGCTGCACTGATGTGTGTGGAATTAATTGGGAATCCTGTATGACACAATTTTTCTTCCTCACTTAGACTATACATAATATCTTCTTTTTATGTTGCATTATGATTGTATGAAACCATTCTTTATTTTGCAGAGCGCCTAAATAAAGGAAGGAAGGAAATAAACAAATGCATCCAACAGTTTAGGTTCAGCATTTAGGCTGTGTTGGAATACATGTCTGTCCATCCACTCACAAAATATCATAGCAGCACACTATCTACTAGTGGCAAGTGACATTTAATACATTTAATGTGACATTTAATAAAATGACATTAATAAAGAATTCTTTCGACTGAGCATAAGTAAGGGGTAACATCCGACGAGGCGTGCATTATACATACATACAGTCAACTTGGCGGAGCAAAGTTCTTAGGCTCCACCTCGTTGACTTAAAACTGTATAATGCACGCCTCGGAGGATGTTACCCCGCTTATGACCCGGTTAGAATGTATTTAAAATAATTCTCAATTAACTTAGAGGGTTAACTTAGACTCAGTTTCGCTAAAATGTGGCCTACAATGTAGCCTAATATTTGTAACGTTAAGTAGAGCGCTACGGAGCCCTCAGTCACTAGCCAAATTGGTTGTCAAGGTTACCTTTCATTTGGTAAGGTGATTGCTACTGCTCATCAGGTGTTAGCTAGCTTGGATTGAGCAACGCGACACATGCAATACTTATTCCAAAACATTAATTTAGTTGTTATTTTCGGTTTACTATTTTTTTTAAGTTCATGGAAATTGAACTCGACATTGCCATTAATTGTGAAGTTTGATAGAGACAGTTACAGTAGGTACGTACATTCTATTGGGTATTGATATGGAACGGTGCTGAAGTTTTAACCTTTTTTGCCAGAACTACTTTCAAGGCATGCATGATATACGATTTTACTGCATGCCTAGCAACCAATCAGAAAGCAGCACCACGTTCCAGAGGGTCATAAACATATTTAAAAGCCTCTTTAAAAAAAAACACCCTGTGGAAAGAGCCATTTGTGATTCGTGCAGCAGTGTCACAGCTTCTTTAGGTAAGAAATTGGAGCTAGAGGGGTGGTGCTTACAGGACAAGGTTACGCTGAAAACTGATGTTATGCAGGTTTGAGACGCTGCATAAAATTGCCATGCTTACGTACTAGGGCTGCACGATATTTGAAAAATGAGCGATATGCAGTAACATTGCTGTTGCGATGACTATGTTTTGAGATAAACAAATATGTAAATTTAGTTTTAACATCTTTCAGCTTAATCTTTATCGCTAGGCCGTAGCCATTGGGCAGCCTATGGGGTGGGCATCATGGGCAGTAAGACTCAGAAATATTCATATGTGAAAACATGGCTTAACTGGAATAAATGGGACATTACTGTAAGCTGTTTCACAGTAATGTCCCATTTATTCCAGTTAAGCCATGTATATGTGCAGCCCTACTACGTACCTTAGGGAAAATTTTAACAGCTTTCCTAGTATAGTTTCAACTAGAAGTTACACCACACATCAGTTAATGTGCTTTGTAGTACAGGCCACTGGTTGAAAAAAAAAATCGTTTGTAGTCATTGATACCATCACAGTCCCCGTGTTGCATGGTGCCAATTGCATTATGTATGCGTCAGTCAGTTTGTGTTTGTTACAGGGTGATTTTTGTTTGTTTGTTTTGAAGATGAACTTTCGCAACATTGTCATGTTTGTTGTGGATATTTTTGTAATATATCCTTAGGTGTCCATGGAGCTGAACCCTGGTCTGAAGACACCATCCACAGGAGTTGGTTTGGTTCATGTGCGGGCAGTGGGCTCAAATGACACACTCCACTTCTTGTTCTGTAGCCAGGGAGCGCCTGCTTTGATCCTGGTGCACACCAACTCCTCCTCTTCTTATGTTCACATAGACTGGGATGCAGTTTTGGCTGGCAATTTTTCAGGTAGCCTAAAGGTATTGCCAGAGAGCAGTGTGCAGTTCAGCAGTGCAGTGGTATTAACCAGGGTGAGTGATTTCTGTTCTTCATCAGTAGGTTATAGAGGATATAAAGAAAAGATCTGTTAATACGTGTGTTGGGAAAGTTGGGATATTAAAATATATCAATTACCAGTACATTATACACAGATATGTGTAAGAGATTAAGCACATGGGATAAGAAAAAGAGAGAATCTCTATAGCAGTCTAGCGGATGTGAGCAGCTTTGCAGTAAGACAGTAAGTTCCCCAGCACCTAGTGAACGTCGAGTGTTTATGTAAATAATTTTGTGCTTTCCTTTTTTTGTTTTTAAATAGGGCGTGACCTGTAACATCACATTTAAGAGCACAGAAGTGAATGTGTAATTCAAATATGTTTTTTTATATACAGCTGTGGGAATATGATGATGTAAATGATACTGGAGACCCACAAGACCCATTCAGCTTCTTTCCTCCATACGAGCTGCAGGACTTCAGCTGGAATGATCTCAACACAACCATTGACCTTGCCAAACTCTCTGCCACTCTTTGTGGCCGAAACAACTCTAATACTTTCAGGAACGGCTCCCTCTGCCTAGCTGTAAGTCCTGCTAGATTGCACCATGGTAGTTTACCGCATTTGCAGAATTTCTCAGACTTTCACAGGTTAGAGATAGCATTTTGGAAAAGTACATTTTTAAATTATTTCCATCATATTATACATTTTCTGCTATATGCTATTAGCCTGGCTATCGCGACTTGTCAATGCTCTGAGAGCATATTGGTCTGGCAAAGCTGTGTTGTAAATCCATTTCTCAGAAGGCGGGCTTAACCCGCCTCTTTCAAATGCCTCTGTTTGCTACTGGACAAAGCTTCAACCAATCACACCCCTCTGTCCTCTGATGTATACGTAGCGAAAGAAACTGCTTGATCCAAACAAAAAGTAGTAGTAATCTGTAGTCATATAGCAATGGCGTGAAATGATTTTTGTCGGACTTGTGAGGTGAACACGAGAGTGGCTGGTGTTGGTCATTCAATATTGATATTCGAAAAACGAATCAGTGCGATCAAAGGCGACATGACCGCGTCCGCGCAAAGCATGGACTTGGCTACCAGCGGGGCTAACTGATAAATTAAACTTTTACCGAAGCCGGTCGGTAGCATTGCAAAAACGCCCTTTCCCGCAACAAATGCTTCAAGGGCTGCCCTTTGCTTTTTCAGATAGAACTTCCCTTTGAATTCGTCCTAAACAGCAGCTGCAGACGCATTGAAATCTTACGGTTGCTCCACGTTCGCCATGTAGACAGTGACTGAGATAGATTTCCGGTCGCCAAACTACCGCGTCATTGCCTTTTGAAATGCTCGATTTTCATTGGCCCCCTATCTGAGGACTGAGCAGAAGTGGTTTAGATAGGCAGCTTGGGCAGACTGACTTGCTCGCGAAATGTAAATGCAGCGTCACAGGCAGTATGGGCACACCCAGGCTAATATGCCATGCACTGCAGGGAGATTAAGGATTAAAAACATCATTGTTTTCTAGCAAAGGTATTTTTAATTGGACAATTGGCATTACATTTTATTGGTATTAACCCAAGAAATCCACACATGTAAAGAAATATCAAATCGCATGAATAAAGTTATGTGTAATAAACTGAATTGGATTTTATTTGTCATGAAATCAGATCATTATATGTAGATGACCTGGTAAGAATGATGACCTTGCACAGAAGGTCACTGATTTGAATCCGAAATGGTGCATACCCGGTGTGGGCCCTTAGCCAAAGCACTTCACACTACTAATAACACACTACTAACACACTGCTTCATATTTTTGTTGTTTGTGTCATGGTACAAGGAAGACTAAGTAGCTACTGAGCTTAATCATAGTACTGTGGCTTCATTGTGTCTGTTGGGCATCTTTACAGGTTGGGTGATTGTGGTTTTGGGTTTACATCATCATTGGTCTACATGTACTGTCTTTGCAGTTCTCAGCATTTGGGTCCAAAGGTCGAGATGCCATCTGGCCAGGTCTTTTACACAATGCAAACTCCTCCAAGCTCCGTATATGGCTTGATGATGTACTCCCACGGTCCAACCAGTCCCGCTTTGCCCTGGAGCTACAGACTGTGAGCAGTGCCAAACAGCGAGATCATGTGGACGTACTGAAGTCTATTGATGATGAATATACGCCGTCTATATTCAAGGTCAGATCTGACTCCTGACTGTCACTGAGGTGCTTCTGATGGTACATAGGATTTGTACAAAAAGGGTGGGTGGTATGTAGCACGAAAAGCTACGTAGCAGTGACAAGAAATATTTTGTGTTCATGATGTGGTACATTAATTTTGGCATATCCGGCATATAAAATCGGCATATTTTAATTTTGATTGGACAGTCGCCCATCATGGACGATTATGTGAAAACTGTCCCATTCCGATCACCTACCAGTGAATTGGTGCATCCCTAAATGGAACTATTAAACAGGAGAAATTCAAAACCAAATATTCAGGATTGGATCAGGTTGCCTAGCAACAGGAATAATTGTACTTGTATTTGTTAAATAAAACTATCCATGGAGAAAAACAAATGACCAAAAGCATCATAAATATATTTTTAAATATTTTCATGACATTTAAACACCACTGTAGTTCTGTCCTGCACTTGTCTAACTAAGTAAATACAGTATCGCGTGTCAAGACACATCATGTTAACTAATGTCAATGTGCATGACTGATGCACCAAATCATCACAGATTACACATGGCAGCCATGATGAATATCATTCCCATTGTGAAGAGGAATAATATGTTTGCAGTTCAAAAAAAGGTTATGCCAGCCAGGATGTTGAAATAACTTTCTCCTAGAAATAGAACATCTGAAGATTCAAGTGTGTGCTGGCGATTAATACTTAACCTTGTTCTGTAAATTTCAGGTGTCTCAGTGGGTGTCATCTCCCGGAAATGAGTCCTCTGAAATTCTAGGGTACACCCAGTGGAAACCAGTGGCTTATCGATCAGCACAGCCTAAATTTGAGGATGCCACTCCCTGTCGGCATTCAAACCCTGTTCTCCTCTCTCAGTTGCCTCCCTCAGGGTGGGTCAAGGCATTTTTCGAAGATGGGCTCCAAATGTCTGCCCTAAACCTTACTTTTAGCATTGCAGGAGATCCTTTCTACAACACCACCAACTACCTCAGCTGGTGAGTGAACATAACACCAGCACAGTAGCAAAGTAGTCACCTTGGACGCTGTCTTTCTTTTACTCCTCACCTGAACATGTGCATCTGTGCACACGTACATCTACAGTAATTGTAGGTTCCCTAAGAGAAGAGTTTTAGGTCATTTCTGTGCATGAATATTGTATTCTGCCTAATTGCTGTGTGAGGCTGCGAAGGCATTTATTGTGTTTCTAGCTTTTCTTATTGGGGGCCAAGCAGCAAAGCTGTGAAGGCACCCATTGTGTTTTTAACTTTTTTTCGTTATTATTATCAATGTAACACGTTCTGAAATTTTGCCAGTATGTTGGTATTGTCACTGCCTCTATGTGATTCTTTTCTTGTAAAAAACGGTTCATTCCTTACCTCACTTCCTTCATTCCTTTTTAGTTTATTATCCTTCTGCCATGAAAGTCTATTATGGTCCATAGAACCAATTGGTTGCAAAGTTCTGAAATTTGTCACACTGATTAAGGACAGCCTTTTGATCTATACATCCAATTTTTAAAGACTTGGTGTTAGCGAACTCTATGACATCAATTTCCGCCTACCAAATTTTCACACCATTTTCAAAAATGCAGACAGTGAAACAAAATTTTCACAAGGTCATACATTTTGTCCAATATTCCCAAAATGTATGATCTTCAGACCAAGTCTCACAAAGGAACTCCCCTGACAATTAGATTAATGAAAGCCTTTGTGTGTCACAGCTAATCAAATTGGGTGGTGAAGCCGCCAAACAGGACGTTACATCATATCTCAGGAGGATTTTGACATAGGCCAAACTAAACTTGACAGAGGCACTTGGGACCCAATGAGGAGAAGGCATTTCAAAACTCTTTTTGCCATTAGGGGGAGTTGTTATAGAAAAAAACATTTACAGGTTTATGCTACGGGCACATGCTTGGCCCCCTCATCACTGCGTGCAACTATATTTAAATGTGTTATATTATTACATATCAATGTATTTTACATAGTATATATTTAGTTTGAAAGGAAAAAAAAATATGCATAGGATTTCTCTTTTGTCTCTCCACTCTTATTTCTTATTCTCCTCTTACTCAATGTCCTGTAGGTCTGTTTTGGTGGGATTGGGTTTTCCCCCACAAGACTCCTTCTCTCCACTGGTGATGACCATCATGGCTGTTGGGTTGGGCACTCCCCTGGCTCTTATCCTTTTCGGGGGAGTTTTTGCCTGTATCTTCAAAAGAGGCCAGCAACCACAGGGTTATGAGCCAATCAATTAGGATTGTTTACCTGAAGACATGCATCTTTGCACGCTTACACACGCACAGACATTTGGATTGATTTTGGGGACTCAAGTGAAGAATCTTAGATCATTCCTGTGCATGAATTCTGTTTTTGCTTTGCTACTGTGTGAAAATATATTATCGCACATTTGGTAACAGTGGGGTGATATGGTATTAAATGGGTAGGTAAATGGTCACATCATTGGAGAAATGCATTATATTATGGCCTTGGCTACGCAGAAATGTGAATGTGTTTGAGCTGTACATGGCAGTGACAGGCTAGCTGACAACTAGCCATGCAATATGGGCAAATCCTGAAATTGAATTACCAATAGGAATAAAGAATATCATTCATCAACAGTCAACAGAAACTTTGTCATTGGGAAGTAATCACTTCATGGCAAAGCCCAAAAGGAAGAACTTCAGGGACAAGGTAATGAGTACGGAGAGAGATGTGTATCTTTATTATCAAATAAACATCACACCATTCATAAATACATTTCCTGATTCAGAAACAAATGTAACGAGATTCACAAATATAATTCATGACTTACAAATAAATGTGACACCATTAACAAATGTATTTCGCAAATTAAAAAAAATGTTGCACAATACAGAAATGTCAAAGGAGTTACATTTTTTCACAAACTAATAAATCTGCATTTACAAACCACCGTACATATTTGTGAATATCCAGCCCAGGGGGTAGGAGCATAGGCGGAAGTTGAAACACCCATGGGGAAATCCCAACACAGAAAGGGCCCAATAGCTTTTAGCATTCCGTTGACTTCCATTCATTTTAGCGTCACTTTGAAATCAAATAACTTTACATGAGAAGGACTCTGTGTCTTGATATTGGCATTGTTCTAAACCAGAGAGGATACAGCACAACATATTTGCTTCGATCAGAAATCTGTCATGTTATTGCCTTGTACGAATCGTTTATCTGAAATTGTGCTAAAAATGGCGTCACAAATCATGAGACAGCTAGTGAGTTTCTGTCGCACAGGAGAAAATTTACCGTACTGTTTGGATAACAAGTCGTAGTCATGCCCGTTTACTGTTCTATTCATGTTGGGGAAACATTTATTAGTAGGGAAATATTTTTTGTTGGGGAAACATTTTTTAGTATTTCTAATAAAATAAGCTTAGAAAATGGTATTTGTTTGTAAGCAGAATCACTATCTTTATGGATTTTACTATTCAATGCAAGTGAATTGAGAAAAATGGCTAAGCTAAGCTTCACGCTATAGCTTGGTATGTACATGCTAAGTAACTAGCTCCCTTGACATGCTGGCTTGCAAGACTGCCTGGAACCAAAGTTAGTTGACGAAGAATCAAGTCCCCATCAGTCTATGGTCCCCATGTACAATATTAGCTTCCCCCTTCAGTAAGTGATCGCAGCTATAATGGTAGAAAAATACTTATTAAGAAAATTATTGTACACTGTATGATTTGTGATAGAGCATCTACCACTCAATTTATAGTATTTGGGTTCGCTGGCCGACGTGACTGTACGTCACCCCGCGCTTGCACAGTTGCCTGGTGACCAATTAAAAATATCAAAATCGTGCTTCAACGGCTCCCATTGAAAATGACGCCATCCCACGGTCTATTCTCTTCTACTGTCTATGGTCCAGCCACATGGGGGACAAGGTTGCCATCTCTGATTGCACTTGACTCTGGTTGATGTGAGAACATTCCATTTAATCAATGCCATGTGAAAATGGCTGGTGAAGGGGACAAACACTCAACACAGCTTAATGTGTGAAAACAACATCTTGGAAGGTCTCAAAAATCCACAGTTTGAGAATAAATGTAATGACACTGACTTTTGTGCATCATGTAACTTTTTTTTTATTTACGAAATACATTTGTGGATGGTGCCACTTTTTTAAGTCATGAATTATGTCTGTGAATCTCGTTACATTTGTTTCTGAATCAAGAAATATATTTGTGAATGATGTGATATTTATTTGTTATCTCCCTTTACAATGGAATACTCTTTTCTGATTGGCTGATGAGGTGGGAATTAACTTCAATTTCACATTGTGATGCGTTCTTTAGAACGGTTATTATTTTTCTATATACGCACACCTATGAAGTAGTACACTTCCCTGCTTTCTGACCGTATCATGCTTATGTATCAATGTGCCAAGTTTGTGGTGAACTGTAAATAAACAATAAAGATGCAACAGCTTTATCAAATGATGAACAGATGGGACAACACAGTGTTGCAACATGTTACCTCTGAGATCGTCTTTTGGTGCTGTCACGCTGCATTTGGACTCTCTACTAATGTGATTTTGCTAAGCAAGGCTTAACAGAACTTTGGAATAGCTAGCTTGGCATGGAACTAACAACTGGGTCTTGGCCATAGCAACCTCCACTTTTGAATTAGCAATGGCAGTTTGTCCAGTAAGTTATGAAAAGACACATCTTGTGGTGGATGGAAGTAGTTTTACAAATAAGTTTGTTTTAGCGATTAAAACGTGGAAGTTATTACCTGAAATTAACATCAAACAACTGTGGTAACCGTGGTATAACCGGATAATGGACTTCAAGGTGTTCCTATATCAGACAGTAAATGCACTTCGAGGTGTAGCTTCGTGTCGTGGTTGCATTACCACATTGAATGTGCATTAACTTCCTGATATACGAACACCATGTCATCCATTACCCCATACCTAACTGGGGATCTCAAGTAGATCTCAAAAATTTAATTGCCATTCCATATAGCCTAATGAATGGTGACCATGACAACTCTCGTAGCCAAATTAATGGTTAAATGACTTTTACATGCTCTACTTTTTCTTAACAGATAGGCTATAAAATACCAAATTAACCATTTATTTCGGTAGCTTATGCATATAAAATCAGATCATGAATACAAACAGGAGATTAAAGGGACATTAAAGGCTATAGCGGACTTCAAGGTGACCAGTTCTGTGGAAATAATGGTGAGGTGGATGAAAAGAACTCCGGGACGCGGAGCGGAGTTGCTGCCACCAAGTCATAATAGGATACAAATAATCTACTTGTAGGTCTATTATTGCCCATAGAACCAATTGGTACGAAGTGATCTGATAAGATACACATGTCTTTCCATGAATGAGTGAGTAGGAAATGTGGATGTCTATTATTATAGAATATGTGAAGTTCTCTTACAATTAGAATATTAGTGCATTATATTGTCCATGACAGTTGTTTGATCAGAGCATGCTTACATTCAGTAATGTCCATATTATTACTCTGAAATAAATTGCCTTTCTAAGGAAGCTACAAGGGCTGTAAATGTTTTCTAACTGCTGCTTTTCAGTTTAATTTGTTGTCGACGACGTGCCCAAATTTCTCAATAGCTTTTCCAATCCGGTAATTATTTTCATCTCACTACTGGGTCTACCAGTTTCTTTTCCACAATAGTGTTTGCTAGGGCACCTGAAAAAGTAAGTATACAATGAGCTATCTGAACAATGGTTGGTGATTTGTGGCGTAGTAGGATGGAACTCAAACTTGCACCAATGTTGGCGATCTCCTTTCTTTGGTTCGAACCCCCCTCCCGTAAACCACTTTTAAATGTGTGTAAATTTTGTTAGCCTACTGTTCATGCAGCATTTTTTTGTGTTTTTATTGTGTGGATGAGACTGGTGTAGTCGTTCATTACACTTTCAGTGCTGAAATAGTCTTTATTCGGCGAAACTTTCTACCATTGTCTCAGACACAGGCTTCGTGCATATTGAGATCCGGGGGCGGAGGCAAGTTGTAGACTGGGCAGGGGCGTGCAGGAATCACCAGTTAAGCTGAGCACCAGCCAAGCCATAACACCGGTGTAGCCTACTGGTGAGACTGAGATGGCGAGCTAACCGACCACCGCTTCCAAGCATACTGTTGGGTAATGTCCAATCCTTGGACAATAGTCTGTGCGAATTACATACAAGGATCTCCTTCCAGAGAGAAATGACGGACTGTAATATTATCTGTCTGACGGAAACCTGGCTGTCGGGAGATACACCAGACCAGACCATGCCATTGCACTGGGTTCTCTGTGTTTCGGGCCGACAGGTCAAAAGAACCATCAGGAAAAGTCAAGGGAGGAGGTTTGTGCTTCTTGATTAACTGTGCTTGGTGTGACACAAGGAATATTCACCTGCTCATGTCTTTTTGTTCCCCAAACATAGACTAGGGGAGACCGGGGCTGGTTGGATCAGGGGCAGGTTGAATCAGTGTTAATTTCCAAGCCACTATAGGGTGCTGAGACACAATTCCAACGCTAAAATGATGCCTATTAGGACCAGAGTAAGTCAAGTTATGTAAGAGGTCTCAAAGTCATTAACCCTTTAGGTGAGTAAAACTTTTTAGTTCTGGGGGGTCAATTCCTGGATTTTATACCTTCCACTTAACAACTCCCAGAAGGGTAACAGTTAGGGATAAAAAAAAAACTTGTTTTAAATGATTGTCAAGGGAATCAGCTATAAGGTAAAATAAAGTTTGAGATCCTGAGGTGACTAATGGTAGCAGGCTAACAGTGTTTGTGGAAAAATCTGTACCTCAGTGTGGGCGGGGTTGGTTGGCACACTAATTTTGGGGCTGGTTGGCTCAACAGTTTACATGAAAAAGGCCCATTGGTACTCATAAAAATGAGCATTTTATACAGTGACATAATTTGAAATGGGAATATTAAAAAGGTGGATTAGGCATTATTATAATTCTTATTATAAATTTTCAATTATAATTCAAATACAACCCTATTTGGTAACACTTTATAATAACTACTCCCTAAAATCATGTATAATGTATTTGCAAACACTTAATTAACCCTTTGTTCATGATTTTTAACAATTATTTTCCACATTATTTGTCATCCATAAATCAGTTATAAACATATTTATATTCTGTCTGCTTCTCTGTTGGCTGTCTGTCAGTATAAAAGAAGAAAAGAGGCACTTACATCCAAAAAATATATAATCACAGGTAGCTAGAGCTAGAGCTGACTTTGCAGAGAACCATATGATTACACGTTTTCAGTCATTTATTGAGTGAACTGTATTTATTTTACATTAGCTTATATGTGAGCCAACAAACCCCGCCTACCTGAGCCAACCAACCCCGTGCTGGGGCAGGTTGGCACAATTTCTCAAAGCCAGTTATATCATACATTACTCAAAACAAGAAATATTTTTTTGACATTGTATATACCTGTTATTAGTCCAGTCATTCTACAGGAATAAGGGGGTCAACCTACCACAAATTGCAATAGTAATGATTGTACTGCCAAATTAATCCTTATACACCAGAGAATCTACCATGAAGTTTCTCCTAAATTTTAAGCGTTGGAACATCTCCTAATTTGCATAATCCAAGATGGCGGACCATAAATACCACTTTTACTGAAATAACTCAAAAACTATTAACTTTGGATTACATAGTTGTATTGAAGTTGAATATAAACTTGTGCATTGTGGACATTTTGGTACTAATTGTATTTTTCTATCAGCAGTACTTTCTGAGATATGACAGGGTTGAAATAATGAGTCTAGATTCAATGTTGAGTAAAATACGAAAAAGATTACATTGTTTCCAAGATTGCTTCAAATTTTTGGTTGTCTTGTTGTGCTATTTTACATTCACCTTTATTTAACTCTTCCCAAAGTTCAGAAAAATACAAACCTTTCTAATAATGTAGTCAGTAATCTATAGTCTTTCGAACCCATTGACTCGCTTAGAAATGTTGCCACTCGTTGCTGATTGGAACCTCCCAGGAAGCTGCCTTCCAGTCCGAAAGTTTACTGAACAAACATTGTGGTACACTGAATCTGCAGCATGGACGTCATTCACACAGTCAATTCTGGCTCTGACTTTTGTTGCCCACTCATCATTTCTCTGTATACAAATGTCATGTATACAATATTATTTTCTTCTGAAAGTCATACGTCCTGACTTGGATAAGTAGTGTTCCAGCATATAATGGATAAGTAGGATAAGTAGTGTTCCAGCATAGGGATCGTCCTTTCCACAGAACAAACAGTGTTTGCTGAAGATAAATGGCTCCTCTAATGAACGCAGAGTATGAACAAGGCCCAAGAAATTAAAAGAATCAGAACCAGCTGCTTTTCTCTTGAATGCCTCAATTTCGCGTGGGTTACAGAATTTACTTCTGCAGGAATTATGAACATGTTCTCCAGGTTTCACAGAACACTCACCACCTCTTTCTGCATTAGCTTTTGTTATGGCATCACATCTGGGTCAGTTTAGAACTTAATTGGTTGTAAAGTATTGGTTCTCTACACAGAACACACATTTCATCCATTATTCAGATTCTTCCAGTCTTTCAGGCTTAAGGACATAAGGGTTTCTTAAAACGTACCAGAGGTTGACAGTAACTAAGTAAATCTACTCAAGTACTGTACTAAAGTACAATTTTTGAGCATCTGAACTTTACTTGAGTATTAAACATTTTGGCAACTTGTGACTTTCACTTCACTACATTTCCAAGACAAATATTTAGGGCTGGGTATCATTTAGGATATGGCGATTCGATACGATTTTCGATACAGGGCTCATTATACGATACGATTTTCGATACAGTGCAATTTAATTCGATTTGATTCCAATACCGATACATATTACTTTATAATTATTACTCAATGTAATTCACCCAATAAAACCAGACAAATATTGTTATGTTCAATTTATTGAACAGGAAAGTCAATGCTTTTTACTGAATATGTCTCAGAAAAGGTGCCCAGTCTCACTAGGTACCTGTAGTCAACTTATAAAACCATTTGTGCAAAAGAATACAATACGGCTAATGTACATTTGTACTCAACAAAGTACATTTACTACATTTTTGTTTAGAATCACTAGTGCATTCTTCTGTGCAGTAGCTACTGGGGAGTGAATTGATATTAATAGCCAGAATATCGATATTATATAGTTTTTACAAATATCGATATATATATATCTCGGTATCGATTTTTTTATCACAGCAGTACAAATATTGTGCTTTTTACTCCACTACATTTGAAATGTGGGCATCGAATACAGTACCAAGGGCGTCGCCAGACAGATTTCACTGTGACACGTATTGGTCTGTAGTGCCCCAGTATAAATTTCACCAGTAAAAAAAAATTATCATTATTGTTTGTTTTTACCTTTGTGTCACCATTTCCATGTGGATGTAAATGTTACAACTTTACTTTTTACGTGTAATGTGTACGGCAGCTAGCAGAGGTAAACTTTCCGCAGCCGTCTTACGAGCTAGCTCAGGCTGTAAATGGAAGTAGCCTAGGGTTAGGGTGATAGTTTGATTATGCAAACTGGTCCCTTACATGTATAGTTAATTTGCAACCTTTTTAACAGTTAAGCAGGACAGTTAACAATTTTAATAGAATTTTGGGATTTTCAATATTGCTGCTGGCTAGCATGACATTTGGGCTGTGGACGCATTGTTCAAGGTATTTGATATATCAGAAAGTACTGCAGATAGAGAGATAAATTTGGTACCAAAATGTTCACAACAAGCAAGTTTATATTCAACGTCAATACATTTATGTACTCTAACATTAATAGTTTTTAAGTTATTTAAGAAAAAGTGATTCTGGTCTGCCATCTTGGATTTATGCAAATTAGACCATGTTCCAATGTGAGGAATTTAGGAGAAACTTGATGGAAGAGTCTCTGGATCATGACAATTACTTTGGGACCAGAACTATTTCTATTGCAATTTGTGGTGGGTCAATCAGTAGAATGACTGGACTATATATGGATGAGATATTAAGCTTTCAGTCAATCACACTTTGACAGCTATAATGCACTGTAAGACGGAGAAATATAACTGAGTGTGAAAAGTGATCCTACCAGCCCCGGTCTCCCCTATATGTCGTCCATTCTGGTTGCCAAAAGAATTCTCGGCTGTTGTGGCAACAGCTGCCTATATTCCACCGCAAGCTGATAAAGAGCTTGCACTCAAAGAACTTTACGTAACTATCAGCAAAACGGGGAACTTACATCCGGAGGCTGCTTTCATCTCTGAGAAAGATACTGCCTAAATACTTCCAACACATAGATGTAAACACACGCTGAGATCTCATACTACACCACTGCTACACTCCGTTCCGCAATGCGTACAAGCCCCTCCTCCGTCCACCATTTGGCAAATTGGACCACTCTTCCATCCTGCTCCTGCCAGCTTATAGCTGGGTTTCATGTGACGTCACGGCAACGTCACACAATGCAGATGGGGGTCAGGAAGTAAACAGAGCCGTTGAACTTTCCATTGAAACATTGGAAACATTTGATTTCTCGTCAAAATGCCAAAGTGTTGCGCGGTGTACGGTTGTTTTAACCGCTCAAACCGAGAGACAAACAAGCGTTTTTTTCGGGTGCCAAAACTTGTTTGTCACAAAGGAGCCGACTTGAGAAAAGTTACAGAAAAAAGAAGACAAACATGGATAAACAATCCCCCGTGTTCCGGCTTGGACTGTGATCAGCTTGACTGGTGATTTTCGCATAATTTCACTGAATATTCATGAAGCCCCCCGCCTAGGCTACAACACGCCCCCGCCCCCGGATCTCCATATGCATGAAGCCTGTGCCTGAGACAACAGTACAAAGTTTCGCCGAATAAAGAGTATGTCGGCAATGAAAGTCAACAACAATAAAAACATGCTGCATGAACAGTAACAAAATTCACACACATTTAAAATTGTTTTACAAGAGAGGGCTCGAACCAAAGAAAGGACATCGCTAGAGCCAACACCAACGCCAGCCTGAGCTCGATCCTACTACGCCATGGATCGCCGGGTCAGTCGTCTTCCTGACTGGTGTATAGTCTAACACTGACCTCATTTGACACAAGTTAACATAGAGGAAAAGGGAAACGCCTACGTTAACTGATGATATCACAACTTAACATGAGCAAATGCAGCTCATTCAAGGCTCCAAATCACAACACGTAGGTTCGTTGTTGTCAAATCTAGGAACTATTCTTTCCTTATGAGCAATAAACATTAGCCCAAGCAGCAAACGAACGTGTCTAGCACGTTTTTTTCCGGTGTTATTTTGGTGTCTGACACGTTCAGAATTGGTTCAGAATAACGTTCGGATGTGGTTAATGTGTAGGTTCCCGATTACGTGTTGGAACACGTTCTGAAATGGTTATTTTTCAGTGTCCAACACGTACTCTAGACGTTTTGAAAGGGTGTCAAACAACACGTTCGGAAAAACACGGCCATGAACGTACAAATAAGGTGAAAAAATAGTTTTTATTGCGTGTTTAACACGTATTTTTTGACACTGAAATAAAACCTGCTGCCTCATATGGGCCTAATTTTAGGCCTGCTTTTGGAATATGCTTTATCCTATAGCATTTATGAGGCCATTGTTATTATTATTATTATTGTTATTATTATTATTATTTACAAACTTTGTATGCTTTATCCTAGAGCATTCATCAGGCCAGTATATAGGCTATAGGCCTAGTATTATTATTATTATAAAAATATGAACAGAAAAGTTAGGCAAAATAATAAGCATACATGTTTTATTCTCAATCAAGCTATTTATTTCTAAAATAACAACAAGCTACTTGGACTTTGCCCTGGACTGTTTGTGTCGGGGCCGTCGCTGTCGTCACTGACGAGGGCGCTCGGGTTGGCTTTTCCCACCTAGAAAGAAGAAGAGAAGAAGAGCACAGCAATCAGATGACAATGTAGGCCTAAAACTGTGGGGAACATACTACATCATCATCCACCATCATCCATCGAGTACCTGGTAAGTTTCCCTAAGTATTTTATTAACAACATTAAACAAAACAACCCTTCAGACTCTCATGTTATTTCCCCCCAGAAAGTGAGAGTTTGTCTATCTGTAAAAGTAAAGAGACAATTCAGTCGGCTTGCTGCATGATTATCTAACAATAAAATGGGCCTTGTTTGCAGAAGAGAAACGCTCCAGGAAACATGTTTTTGCACCCAGATAGTGAGCAATTCAGTTGGCTTGCTGCATGGTTATCTAACAATGAAATGGGCCTTGTTTGCTTGTGCGCGGCACCGATGAGACACACCACTTTGGTTTTGAAGTCACTGTCTGCCTGTAGACGTTTGATAAAGTGTAGTCAAAACTTCCTGCAGTAGTTTGATGTGGTACACTTTGTATTCTGTATTGTGGCCACTTTCCTGTCTATATGCATACATGCCTGTTACATAGCTAGACAAACTACGTCATTCCACATGGGCATCAAGTATGGTAGTTGATACTTTTTATAATTAGCCCAACTGGACCAGTTGTCCAAAACCACATGCAGTAAATAAAGTCATCCAGCTTTTTAAGACTGGGATTAAATAAAATTACTTATTTCTGATTCACTGATTTCTCTACATATGACTGTTCTAATTTCACTGTATGTTTCTCTTCAGTATGTATACAACATAGACTGAAGTTTTTTCCCCACCCCCCTATAAAGCACTATCACAATATGTGGCGTTTTTAATGTATAAATATGTTAAATAAACGTTTAAAGGCACTTGAATAAAACTGTCTTGTTTCATTCAGTCACTGACTTCATGTATTCACCTTTTTTGCTGTTTTGTCACATTTCAGATATTGTGGTGCAAACTTAAATGGAACAAAAACTGAGCTGCAGAAATTGTGTTTTTCAACTTTATGTCCAACTTTATTTGCACATGCTGGTCATGCAAAACAGATCACAAAGTTATGAAAAGGCAAGAAACAAAGAAAGGTGCATTTCGGGCACAGTCTTGAGAAGAGTGAAATTTGGAACATTGCAATAAGTATGGTAAAATGCAGGTGCACGCCCACTTGTAACATTGCCTCATTGGTCAATCTGATATCACAAAGTAATTAATGATATAGGATTTTGGTTTGGTTTGTTTATGGATATAGAAAGACAAAGGGGTATCCAAGGGATTACATGCAAAAGCGTTAAAGACTAATTTCCAACATAGCCCCTGGTGGTAAAGGACAAGATAGTATACAGATATATCACACACACGTACTACAGGCTACCTAATTGTTGGTCCAGGATCAATATTACAGGTAACCAATCAGGGATCTTTTATTATTATTGAGGACCGGATGCACGGGACCATGCAGGAGATTCATTTGCCTGGGACAAGCACGTTGGGATTCAGCAGGGCCGTGTGTAAGATTTACGTCTTTTGACACCAGATTTGTACGTTCAAATTTGGTGCCAGATTAGTTTTTAAAAAAACGTATCTTTTGACACCAGATTTGTACGGTCAAGTTTGGTGCCAGGTCAGTTTTTAAAAAAACGTGTCTTTTGACACCAGTTTTGTACGTTCTAATTTCGTTTCGGATGCGTTGGTATTTTCACGTGTCTTTTGACACCAAATCAAAACGTTTAAGGAACGTTCTTAACAGGTTATTTTTCTCACGTGTTAGAAAAAACGTTCAAATAACGTGTTGTAAACGTAGGTTTTATTTGACACCCAAATGACACCTTGAAAAAACGTTCAGTTTGGTTCAAATAACGTGTTTTGCTGCTTGGGAGGACCCTGCACTGGCAGCGTTTCAGGTGGGTATTTGACGACGTACGTCATCTACTGTAATCATGCATGTCGACACAGACAATTCTGCTGTAAACTGAGGATCAGTCATCTGACATGGACAAACACCGGTGGTTTGCGACGGTGCTCGTGAACGTTGCACTGACGCCCTCGTCAGTCTTATCCACACAAAAGAAGAAACAAAAGAGAACATTTTAAAAGTGCTTTACGGGAGGGGGTTTGAAGCAAAGAAAGGAAATCACTACAGCCAATTTTGATACCAGATTGGGTTCCATCCTCGTACGCCACGAATAGCCAAGCATATCCATCTTTCTGACTTGTACATATTGTACAACTGACCTCATTTGACACAAGCTAACATGGGTGAAAACATAAACGCCCATGTCAGCTGGTGATATCACGAGTTTAAAAGAGCAAACGCTGCGAATCCAAGCCTTGAAAATGGCTCATTGTTTCCAAACAATAAAAATCTAATGAACGACTACTCCAGTCTTATTCACTCACAATAACAAACTTGCTGCATGAACAGTAACAACATTCACACAAAATAATAAAAAAAGATTGTTCGAAGAAGATTCGAACTAGAAACAAAGAACTAATACGCAACTGACTCCGCACGGGCTGTCTCTACCCTCCTGTTGCGCCACGAGCTGGAGACACAATAACGCTGTAATACACAATACTAAATTAATTGACACCAATTGACATACTGTGAAAATAGTAGCCTATACACCCACTGTAATGTCTGTTGCTGTCTCTTACAGACATATAAGTATTGAGACAACCGCGTGAGTTCACTGTGCTCGGTTTATTAACAGCACCACCAACATACATGAACACATCCTAACTCCTGGACTTCTTCGTGTGTCCTCCTCCCAGGCCTATTTATCTATAGTACCCCCTATAGCGAAAACATATAATGACCTCTACAGGTTGTTACCTGTCATTACATCTCCCCCACAAAGATGTTGCACTTCACTGCCTAACTTAACTTCAGTGTAAACTTCACACACATTAACTATAACTTCAATACAATAACACTACAATAACTTTTTATTCACCAGTCCAGTTTTTCTGGGGCTTTGCTCACTCTGCCAGAGCGAGTGATAGTCACCGTCTCAGGTGTGCGTGTGTGAGTATGTTGTGTCTCCATCTCTTGTGCACTCTGAGTGTTCCCGGTCTCAGGATGCCCTGGTCAACTTGGGTGTGGATTGCAGATGGCGCCAGTTTCTCCTATAGCGCTCACCCTGGGCTGTCTCCACTATGTAGGACCTTGGAGTAGAGCTGGAGCTCTGAACAACAGCAGGCATTGGGGGACGCAGTCATTCTTACCATTCTCAAATTCGGGCATGGGCGCATCGGTGTCTGTTCCCCCTGGAACGCCCAAGATGGACGAAGACCCGATCAGGCCAGCCACTATGGAGATAGATTTGTCTCATAAAGATTTGTATAAATAAAAAAAGATATACATAAATATAAATACATTTATACATATTCAAACACAAAATACAAATACAAAAACACTACTTAACCCATCCATTTAAACCACTGATAGTTGCTTCCATGTTGTCATGTAGTTGCATTTACTGGATAGTTGGATATATTACTAAACTAGCAGCTACCGACGAGCTGCACGACACCTTTGCTCAAGACTGCCATCTGCTGGATGTCCAGTCAAGGGTATTTGTATTCAAATCTGGTGACATTTATTTGTGAAACCGTGGTGTGCGGTAGGAATGTCTCACAATTACGTAATAGACACAAAAGCAAAAAATGGATCCACAAATGCAGACTCCACATGCATATCAACTACATTTGTTTTCAAATCTCGGAAATATATTTACAAATCTTGCAAATATATATACAAATGCCTGTGTATTTATATACATTCTATCATTTATTTGTATGTCGCGTTTTTGTATTTGTATTTTGTGTTTGAATATTTATAATAATGAATATTTATAAATGTATTTATATTTATATATATTTATATATAAGCATAAAACCACAGGCTGCATACCTAACAATCTAATTAATATCCAGCTCGGGCGCTGGGTAAATAAGACTAAAATCGTCATAAATGCTGCTGTCCTTAATGTAAGGTCCCTCACCAACAAGAGTTTCTTTATAAATGATTACATCTCGGAAAATAAACTACACCTTATGTTCCTTGTGGAGACCTGGTTAAAAGAAGAAGGGGCTGCCACCCTTATTGAAGCCTGTCCCCCTAACTATAAATTCTATCAATCGATAAGAGGCAATAAAAGAGGTGGCGGTATAGCTGTCATCTTCTCCGATAAACTCAGCTGTAACGAGATAAATTTAGGCACCTTCACGTCATTTGAGTACCTAGCGATTAAAGTTAAAACCGATCACAGCTTACTCCTTATCACGCTATACAGACCGCCAAAAAGTTCACCAACCTTTTTATCTGACTTCTCCACCCTCGTGTCAGCGGTACTTACAAACTACGACAGAATAATTATCACGGGAGATTTTAACATTCATGTTAATAAAAGCGGTGACTCAAATGGCAAAGACCTGCTAAACACCTTGGATGGTTTTGGGCTACATCAGTACGTAACAGAAGCCACCCATCAACTAGGAAACACGCTCGACCTAGTAATATCGCAACCCGCAAATATTAACAACATTTCCGTATCGGATATAGCCATCTCCGACCATTACTGCGTCTTATTTGAATTCCCATTTACTATACATAGCAATAGAGAGACCGGTGCAACCCACAAACGATGCATAAATGAATCAGCGCAACAAAAAATCACCGAACTTATTAGCTCCCGCGACCTCCTCAATGGCCACAAATCGCTCGATGAAATGGTGGCTGGCTTTAATAGCAACCTAAAGGAAATTTTAGACGAAGTTGCTCCTTTAAAAACAAAACGCAGCTCACGAGTTAAAACCTCACCATGGATAAATGAGTCAGTAAGAGAGAAAAAAAGGCAATGTAGAGCAGCAGAACGAGCATGGAGAAAATCTAAATTAGAAGTCAATCGTATAATCCTTAAAGAACATATTATCACCTATAACAATACAATACGCACAGAAAGAAAGAACTATTTATCAAAAATTATCACAGACCATCACAACAACACACGAGTATTATTCTCTACAATTGAAAAAGTACTAAATCCTGGGCCAGTCTGTGATATGCTTAGTCTAGCCACCACTCCAAAATGCGAAGAGTTTGCAGAATTCTTCACAAACAAAATACTCGCTATTAGAGCAGAAATCATTCGAGACCCTAACTACCTACAAGATGCCCCTATTAAGGAACCACCGACCCTACAGACTTTTAGCGCCATTACGGAAGACGATCTCTATAAACTTATTAAACATAGCAAGCGGTCAACATGCAGCCTTGACCCTATTCCCACTTTTCTCATGAAAAATAATTTTAATTATATCTCCACACCCCTATTACAGATCATTAACACCTCCATTCTCACAGGTATTTTCCCAAGCGCCTTTAAAACTGCTGTAGTGAAGCCATTGCTAAAGAAACCAAATTTGGACTATAACACACTAAACAACTATAGACCAATCTCCAACCTCCCATTTATAAGCAAAATACTCGAAAAGGCTGTCTTCTTACAGCTCAACCAATTCCTTAATGAAAACGACATCCTAGAAAAATTCCAATCAGGCTTTAGAGCAAATCATAGCACAGAGACTGCTCTAACCAAAATAGTAAACGACCTCAGACTCAGTACAGCCACAAACAAAGTCTCTGCCCTAGTCCTCTTGGACCTAAGTGCCGCCTTTGACACAATTGATCACAACATACTACTACATCGTCTCAAAACTTGGGTGGGCCTCTCAGGCCATGTACTAAAATGGCTTGAGTCATACATCACCAGAAGACAATTCTATATTAGTTTAGGAGATCATATATCTAAAAATCACGACGTACCCTTCGGTGTTGCTCAAGGCAGCTGCCTTGGCCCCCTGCTTTTCTCATTATACATGCTACCGCTGGGCAACATTATCAAAAAACATAATATAGACTTTCATAGTTATGCCGATGATACACAACTTTATATCTCAGTTGAGCCAAACAAAACCACAGCTCTACAGTCTTTAACCTCCTGTTTGTCAGCTGTCACGCATTGGATGAGCAATAACTTTCTAAAGTTAAACGAAAACAAAACTGAACTGCTACTTATCGGCCCTAAAGACAAACGGGAAGCTCTCCTCCCCAGTCTAGGCAACCTAAACCAATATGTCAGAGAACAGGTAACTAGCCTAGGTGTCATCCTTGACTCTGACCTAAGCCTTAAACCACACATCAACAAAGTGACTAAAACAGCATACTTCCATCTAAGAAATATAGCAAAAGTTCGCCCCTTCTTGACCAAGCCAGACGCTGAAAAACTTGTTCACGCATTTATTACAAGTAGATTAGACTACTGCAATGCCTTGTTCACAGGCCTCCCAAAAAAATCAATTGAAAAACTACAGCTTATTCAAAACTCGGCTGCAAGATTACTAACAAAAACAAGAAAGAGGGAACATATTACTCCTGTACTGGCTGAACTACACTGGCTACCTGTATCCTATAGAATTGACTTCAAAGTACTACTACTGGTATTTAAAGCCGTAAATGGCCTTGCCCCATGCTATATTGTTGACGCATTATCCTCTTATACCCCTGCACGAGCCCTTAGATCCGCTGATGCCGGTCTCCTGAGGATTCCAGACGCACCACCCAAAAGGATCGGGGAATCGGCCTTTTCATACTACGCCCCAAAGAGATGGAATGCCCTACCACAGCACATCAGAAAAGCAGAATCCATCGACATCTTCAAGCGACAACTAAAGACCTACCTATTCAACCAAGCCTACACCTAACTACTCAGTCACCGACTTCCCGTTACCAGCCCCGGCAGATGGGCTACCCTGGGAGACGTGGTTCTGCCTGAGGTTTCTTCCTAGAAAAACAGGGAGTTTTACTCACTGATTCCTGAGGTTTCTTCCTGAAATCACGCAAATCAAACAAACAGGGAGTTTTTCCTCACCCCTGTTGCTCCCTGGGGACACTAACAACCGACTGCGCCTAAATGAACTTTCCTCGCGTAGTGCCCCTGGCCCGCAAAGACTGCCGACCTATGTTCACATAAGAGCCCACATTAACAGAGCGTTGCATAGCTCTAACGCCACTGGACTACAAAGATTGCTGACTAGGGCCTACAAGGACTGCCTACCTGTGTTCATGCAAGAGTCAGTCTGCTTCTGTATTTATGTGCTCTGACATCACTGAACCGCAAGAAATGTTGTCTTGCAACAACCCTGCCAAACTGTAAAGCACTTTGAGTTGCATATTGCATGTATGAACTGTGCTATACAAGTAAAGTTTTATTATTATTATTATTATATATATATTTTTTTATTTATACAAATCTTTATGAGACAAATCTATCTCCATAAGCCACCCTCTCCTCCATCGCACTTAGCGTCAGACCTGGATCTGAGCTGCCCCCACCAGTCTTGGACATGCTGCGCCTGAGCGCAGCAACCCGCTTCTTTGTGGCTGCAGTTTTAGGTCAGACCATTTCTTCCTGACCTTACTGAACATAAATAATGGTTCTTGAAAATAATAATACTATAAATAAGTAATATAATGACAGTGAAAATATATATTTTTTTAATTTTAACTTTTAATGTATCTAATGTTTTATCAAATGTTTCATTGACCATCACAGAAAGGGGGAAAACATACCTCGTCTGGTGTCCGATTAACGTCGGCAATGCTGCTAACTGCCGCTGTGATTTCTTTCCAAACCTTTTTGTTTTGGGTACTTTTAATAGGGCTCGGGCACACGAGAGCATTCTGGAATACGGCGGCCATTTTGGCAGCCTTTAAACAAAAGTAACCAAATGTAACCAAAGACGGATTCATTCATTCAGGCGAAATAGAGCTAAAGAGAACGAGAGATAAATAGAAATGTTAAAATCAAAGAAAGGGTGTGGTATTTACCGGGAGAGGTTACAGAAGGAAGCCAGAGATAGATATATAAAAAAAATCAGTTATATTAACGGAGTGGACCCTTACGAGGTGGAGAGCAGAGGAGTGCCGATAAAGAGTTACTGCCGCAGTTCACAATCGCGGATGTTTTTGCTTATCTTGTTTGTGGTGTTAGCGCCTATACACATCAACAGTTTCACAGCTACAAGTCACTTGAAGCTTACAAACAGCCCACAAGTGGATTTGTTCAAGAAATCGAGCTGCTGAAAGTGAGCGAGAAGACCATCGTAAGAGCAAAGGTAAGCTGTACTGTCCATCTTTGACAGCCAGCCTAACGTTCGTTGCTACGGTAACAATATACAAAATCTTAGATGAGCTATGCTCAGCTCAACACTAGATGGCACTGTACTGCCAAACCAATAAACTGTCAGGGACAGAACATAAGCTAAACGTCTACTGTCTCAACACATGTGTTTTCAAGTGTTTTAAAAGTGTATTTAAGGCAGCGATAAGACAAGATAGTTTTAATAACATTAAGTTTAGTTACAATGTTAAGTTATATTTTACTGTTACTGTTTTCCCACTTAAAGGCAAATGAACAATGTGTGTCCATCTATGTCTCCTTAGGTCATGCACTCCCAGCGCCTAAATGAGCCACCACTAAAGCCATGGGTTATCATAAGCTGCATAGGTGAGGTCATATGTGCCCACTGCACCTGCATGGCTGGGATTGCAGAGTCCTGTACACACGTTGGGGCTCTGCTTTTTGCAGTAGAGGCAACGGTCCGTGTCCGTGAAGCAAAGACTGTCACTGATGTCCCTGCTTACTGGAAGATTCCATCGGCCATCAGAAAAGTCCAGGGACAGGTAGGCCACAAGATGGACTTCACATCAGCCAAAGCCCAGCGGATTGCTCTGGATAGGGCAATCAATGAGGAAATTCCCATGCCTGGCCCACGGATACGGCCCAGCACACAACCCGCACCTCAGATCACCCTGGAGGACTTGGCGCCACTGCTCCGCGTTCTTCATAAGAAACAGGCAGTGTGTATGTCAACGGTGGAGGGGTATTTCACAGAGTACACAGACCCTGTCGAGCCAGCGGTCATGCCAACACCACTGCCAGTCCGCCTGCGTGACCCAGGGTTGAACGACGCCTCTTTATCTGAAATCCTCAAACATTGCGAGACAGTGACGGACATAACAGCTGTGTCACACAAACAAGTGCAACACATTATGAGACAAACAAAGAAGCAGCAGAAGTCACCTGCCTGGTTTTCAGTACGGGCAGGGAGAGTAACCGCCTCAACCATGCATGCCGTGCTTGTGTGCAACATTGAGAAGCCGGCTGTGTCCACAGTCAGAAACGTGTGTTATCCCACTCATTTTGTAACAGCAGACACACGATGGGAAGTGGAACACGAGGACACCGCACGCAGGATGTACTACCTCACACAAGCGCCACACCACAATGGCCTGCAAATCGAGCAGTCTGGCTTCTGCATAAACCCTGCATTCCCACAGGTTGGTGCCTCACCTGATGGACTACTTCCCTGTGTCTGCTGTGGAAAAGGCTGCCTGGAAGTGAAGTGTCCGTCAAAGCATAAGCACAGCACTGTCCAGGAGGCATGTGATGCTGGCAAAGACTTCTGTCTTCAGCGAGTTGACAACACTCTGCAACTCAAACAAGGCCACAAGTACTATGCATGTGGACCCGTGGTCCAGGTCATGCCAGATGTCACCTTCTGGGAGTCCTGCCTGCAGAAGGCACAGGAATTTTTTCACAAGGTTGCCCTCCCCGAGCTCATCTGCTGCTACTACACGCGAGACACCGCCACACCGCAGGCCACCACAGTACTGGCTGTCACATCAACGAACACTGAAGCAGCACCAGCACCTGCACCAAAAAGGCAGAGAACAGGAAAGAAGAGGGCCACCAAAGAAAATGTGTGGTGATGCTTGCCTGTAGTCACACAGCCACCCCTATTTACAAAATTGCACTATTTTTTCTGTTTGCTTTTTTACTGAATGTTTACAGTTTGTTCACAGGGATATTTGATGTTATTCTACATTGCACACATTTAATATATACCTCTTTATTGTTACTTTTTCCAATTGTATAATTTTCCCTTAAACTATTTCAAATGCACTGTTCTGTGTTCTCCGGTTTTGTCACGTTGCACTATTCTGATTGTAACATTTTATTGTGTTCTCAGGTTTTCGCTACCTGCACTTTACTTTATTTACATTCATTTTTTTGTCAATTTACATTGTTCTGTCATGTTACAGTACTTGTAAATAAATAATGAAACACATTCACGTGGCTGTATGTCATGGCGTGTTTATTTGAGACACCTTCAACTTTGCACAACACTTTTGCTCATGTTTGTCAGAGAACAACATACAGACACAATCTTATCAAGGAATGTTGTGTCTTTACCCTGGCAGGGCAACACTATGTTGATGGGTACTTTTGCTGACAAAAACGTGTACTTGTTTCTGACAGTTCCAATCACCCTTTCCACATGAATTCGGAGATGGGCAATTTTCCTTGTAGTTTCCACATCTCTTGCTTGCAACTGACAGTGTCCTTTTGTGAAGGCAGGGATCTTTACCTCAGCACACATAAGTCCCACACTCTCCTCAAAAGCCGCGATCAGCTAACACTACATCTCTGGGTAGTAATTTTTTAAGAATACCACAATTCTCAGTCACATGCTTATCACTGATACGACCCCCCCATCCCTTGGAAATGAAAGAAATAGATCCCCTTGGTGTAATACCAATAAGGTACTTCATAGTTGTGTTATGTTTGTAGTGGGAATAGGCCTGAGCTTGAGCAGTAAGATTTGATGGTCTCTCTGTGAATATTTCAAAGCAGTCCAGGGGCCGCATTACAGAAACTTCCCATCTTAAGTCAAAAGTTAAGATAGGACGACTGTGAGATAGGATTCTTTTCAGTTTGGTATTACAGAAGCAAATCCTAACTTCATTTAAGATTCTTATCTTATCTCGAGTTAGGATTCCTAAATAACCGATCGAAACATCTATGATCGCCTTTAATGTCTGTTACCTAGCAACGGAAGCTACAATGTGTCTCGTGAAGTAACGTCCAGTGATCTCTGGCCAGCTGCTACAAGTGACGACTTGACATGGACAGCATCAAGAGACGTGAACAATGGACAAACAACGACGGGCTTTAAATTTTAAACCAGACGAAATAGAAACTTTAGTAGCGTTAGTGGAGGAGTCCAAGGATGTGTTGTTCGGGAGATTTAGTTCATCGTTAACAAAAGAAGCCAAGGAAAGGGAATGGCAGAAGATAGCCAGTGCTGTGTCAGCGGTGTCTGGTGTGCACCGGGACGCCGAGGCAGTGAAAAAAAAATCATCACCCTAACCAGCCAAACAAAAAAAAAGGCTGTCATGGTTGGGAAGGAGCAAAAGAAAACTGGAGGTGGTTCGGCCTCAGCAACACCGTTAACGCCCGCGGAGACGCGCGTCTTGGGTCTTGTCAGCCCCGTTAACTATGAAGGTAAGCACCGTCTCTTTTCGGTAGTCCCAGCGACTTCATTGATTGCTCGAGGACTGTCAGTATCGGATGATAAATAAATATAAACAATATTATTGTAATTGTATGAAACAGAAAATATAATAGCCAATATATATCCTAATATAATATAATATAAGCCAATATGCTCAGAGTGAACACAGTTAATAAAGTGCCCACATCAATCAGGTATCGCTGGAGGGTTTGAGGTCGGCCTACAGGTGGATGACCTATTGACAGTTGACCACAGACCACTGTTGGATTTCAACAGTGTTGACTTGGAGAGAGAGGATGAAACACCACAACCACCTCGTAAGTCACATTGTGAAGATAAAACAGGAAAAAGAACAAATCTGGTTTTCCTTACGGCTAAAGTTTTTATGTGAGCCTATAGCCTACTACGCCATTCAACCTCAGGACCTAGTGCTAATATTCTTCTCTTTTCTCGCAGAAAAGAAACAGAAGCAGCAAATGTCTGACTTCCAGGCCTTGCTGGAAATCGAGAGGGAGAAGCTGGAGCTCTGCAGGCAGAGGCTGCGACTGGAGAAGGAGAGGCTGGCACTGAAGAGGGAGAAGTTTGAATGGGAGAAGAGGAGAGAGAGAAAATGCTCCTTTGAAATTTAAATAAAACAGCATTTTCTGCATTTTCTGTTTCATTTATTCATATTAGGGCCTTGCAAAGAAATCTCTGATCAGTTGTTGTCTTGTATTCAACCCATTTTGGTTCATCTCAAGCCCCTCTTCCGGTTCGTCTGGTTGTTCCAGGTTGATGTCTGGGTCTGGGATGTTTGCCATTCTACAGATGTTGTGAAGGACTGCTGTTGCTTTTATAAATAGTATCACTTTCTCTGGTGTGTACTGCAGGTAGCCTCCACTTGTGTCATGACACCTCCATCTGGTATTGGAAAAGTAGTGCAGTAGCCTGTGAATTTATTAGCCTATAAACTGTAAAGCACTTTGACTAAACTGTAAAGCACTTTGAGCTGCATCTTGCATGTATGAACTGTGCTATAGCCTACAAGTAAAGTTTTATTATTATTATTATTATTATTATTATTATAAATACTTGCTAAATTAAAAAAGATTGATTTTTCTGCAAGGTGAAATATCTTATAGGCTACCTGCTCTTCCACACTCCAAAAAGACACTCCTGTCTTGCCCTGCATTTCTTGTGAGCCTGGTTGTATCTAATAACATATGAAACAAAAAGTTTGCTATAATTTTCTCATATTATTCACGAGTTAAGTGTAAAGGAAGGAGGGAGTGTATACATTTTAACATTGGTCATACCGCATGTCTGCAGGGGTAAGCTCCTGCCCTACTGGTGTCATTAGGTATGGCTTCAGTGGATAACCTGAATCACCAAGAAGCCATCCACTCGCGTTTGTCTCCTCCAAGTAAGTGTTAATGTCACTGCAGATAATGAAGTAGTGCTTTAGGTAAGCAAAAATATAGGACTATAGGCTATAAAACAACAGTTGGACTGGCCTTGGCCTTAAATGTTCCACTCCACCTTGTATTGAAAATGAAGGCATCATGCGCTGATCCAGGCCACTTGGCGATCAAATGCCTTATGATCATGTTATGGTCACCTATTGCCTGGATATTGACGGCGTGATAGCCCTTACGGCAAACATAAGCGACTTCATCCACAGACGGGGCCTTAATGGGAAATAGAGAGCCGTCCACTAGACCAATCACACCGGGCATATTTGAATGTCGGTAGAAGGCTTCCTTGATCACATTCAGTTCTTGTCCGCCTGGAAACCTAATGTAATGCGCAGCCAGCCGTTGCCACTTCGGTCAGGTTTTTAGACATGGAAGGCTGAGAAGTTTTTGACATATCGGCGATTTCTGTTTGGAAGTCCCCTTTGGCAAAAAAACGAAGCGCATTTGTCAACTGCAGTATAACAGGGAGAGCCCCATGTCGACGAGTCGGCCTCTCTAAATCTGGCCGCAGTTTATCGGCTAACTGTAAAATCATGGCCCGGGGTAACCGGTACCGATTTATCAACGTTTTGTCATCAAACCTTAACACGTCGTTTTGGTCTACCAACTGCCTTTCAATAAACAAATTTCTGTTACGTTGTTGTCGCCTCAAAAGCAAAATACCAGCCATTCTGTATAATAGACTAGTAGCTGACTAAAGTAAAAATGACAGTTAGGACAGCGGTGGCGATATCCTAAACTTAGGACGGGTATTTAAGAATTTCTTGAAGTTAGGATGCTTCTGTAATACACTTTTCTTAACTTGAGATAAGATAGGACAACAGAGTTAGGAACGGCTGTTCTGTAATAGCCTTTTCCTAAATATGATCCTAAAGTGCCGTTGCCACGGGAACTAGACAGATAAGATAAGATTCTTAAGTTAGGAATTTTCTGTAATGCGGCCCCAGAATAACAGCAACACGATTCCCAAAGGCTTCCACAAACTGATGGGGCATAGTTGTGTACAGGGCATCTCGACTTGGCCAGTTGATCAATGGTGTGATGGTGTTATACAAAATACCTATCATGTTATCAAAGATTCTGGAAACAGTGGTCCTGTCAATGCAAAAGATGTAGGCTAGGTGTTGCATTGGTAAGTTTAATCTGAGGCGCATGAGTGTCAGGATAAGCATCTGAAAAGGTGACAGTACTTTACTGATCCGTGTCATGAATGGTAGAAGAGTGGCTAAAAGAGCCAAGAAGACCTCCGCGTCAGGCAGTCCAGTGTAGTACTTCACCCTAATATCATCGTCCTTCAGGGAATGTTCATCCATCTTTCTCTGGCCAAGCTCAAACTTCAGGGCCCTGTTCTCTTCCAGCAGGCGGTTGATTTCATCGCGCCGTCTCTGACAGAAGTCACATTCTGTCACTGGTCCTTGGTCAGCTTCATGCTCTGGGCCTGCAGGTCCAAATGTTTCCCCGGTTGATTTTACTGTGAATCAGAGACAGATTTTGTTGTTTTGCTCAATGTGTCATGCAAATAATGTCTTTAGCTGGAGAGAAGACTTTAGAGCTCCTTTTCCAACGTTTTGTAAAACTTACCTAGTGTAACAAGGGCTATCCATCACACTCTCATCCATGGCTGCTATGTTCTCAGTCCTGCGCCGTTTTCTTGCTTCCTGTCTGTCATAACGTGCAGTCTCTGTGACCTTCTTTTCCGTATGCCCCAAGTGCAGTGATGGTGCCCAATCCGGATGGGAGGTGTACATCTCATTTGCTGGCTTTCCTAGTGAAACAGCCAAAATTATTATCCCATGCAGCCTGTATGACAAAATAACTCCAGCAGAAAACGGTGTTGTGTTTCAGTGGGCCTGGCTAGCCCTCTGAATCACAACCCTGCTTTGGATAAGCCTATGCTAAACGAAAAAATGTATTCCATCTGTAACTTACCAGAATGAAAATGCCGAGAACACACTCTCATCGACACCGGCATCGTGTGGAAAGTTATGTTTGGTCGTTTTACAGCCGCGATCCATGCTAGTCGCCGACTCTTTGTTATGTCGGACACTTGGTTTCCTTGGGAGCGCTTCCAAGTAGGAAAACGCTAAAAAGAAATACCATCACCGAGTTTTCTCCCCTTACGGTCATGGCTTGCCTCATTACACCCCACGACACAGCAACGGGTGACCATACTAGCGATGGTAGAGAAGGAAAAACATAAAATGGAACGACTAAACGAGGGTATGTCTTTACTTGTCGCGAAGTAAACAAAGCAGTCGGGGCTGTCAAAATGGCTGCCGCCGACGTGATGACGTCACATGCCCGAGCCCAATGCCAGATTTTAGACTGCCAAAGAGCACCAGGCGGTGTGTTTCCACCTGGGCCGTAAGCGTGCCTCTGTGAAATTTCTTTTTTTTTTTGCCGCTTTCCGCTTCTCCATGTCGTAAATTCTAGAGGTGCGGCCTCTAAGCCCCCTTTTATAGAAGGCGTGATTAGGCTAATTACGACTGATTTCAGCCGCAGAATTTATCAACGGTTGCTCGTTCTTACGATGGGATTGGTGCGATACGTATGTTTAATAAATCTCACGTGAGCCCTGTCGTACGATGATTTCTCCGCTCATATTTGCGCTGGTTTCTACGCTAGCTTGATAAATGAGGGCCAGTGTCTCCTGGGCTCAGAGTTGGTAGCATCCTCACTCCATTCCTGCGGTTGTAGTAGTAGGCTTGTTTCTGCTTGGCTGCAGCATCAGCCCGCCTGATCTCCTCCTCATCAGGCCAGTTTGGTCTCAGATTGTCCTGCAGGGTGGGCAACATAGTCCTGATCTTCCTGCCCATTAACAACTCTGCTGGACTAACCCCTGTGCAAGAGGTGGGTGTGGCTCTGTATGTCATCAGTGCAAGAAGTGGGTCGTCCTGCTCTAGTATAAACTTGGCTATCTGGACTGCCCTCTCTGCGTGTCCATTACTCTGAGGGTAATGTGGACTAGATGTGACATGAGTAAAGTCATATGCCTTACTAAACTCCCTCATCTCTGCTGAAGCTAGTTGGGGTCCATTATCGCTCACCACCACCTCTGGAATGCCATCTCTGACAGTTCTCCTCTCACTTGGTAGAAGTCTCTAACTGCCTCGGGTACCTTCTCCACATACTCAGGCCATCCATTCCTGATGAAGCTTATGACTATCTGGAGCTGTCTGTCATTAACTCAGTCATCCTATGTGGTGTGGCTGGAACCTGGCTCATGACAGTGTCAATGTGTGCTGCCACCTCTTCATGACACACCCCATCCCCATAACACTGCTCTGGGCTCCTAGAGAGCGCATCAGCTACTGCTAATGTCTTGCCTGGTGCATGCTCTGCTATTGCGTTAAAATGCATGAACCTCATCAGTAACCTCTGGCACCTGATTGGTACACAGTCCAAGTCCTTATTGTTCATCAGAGGTACCAGGGGTTTATGATCAGTAACTAGCCTAAAGCTATCAAGTCCATACAGGTATTTGTCAAAGCGTTCGCAGGCCCATACACTAGCTAGACATTCCTTTTCGATTTGTGCGTACCTTTTCTCCGCATCGCTCAGTCGTCTGGAACAGAAGGCCACGGGCTTCCATTGGTCCTGGTGCTGCTGCAGCAACACACCACCCAACCCGTAGCTGCTGGCATCAGCTGACACCATGGTGGGCTTGCTGGCGTCGTAGAAGGTGAGTACTTGAGCTGTGGTTAGTGCAGTCTTTACACTCCTGAACGCCTCACACTGGGCCAGTCCCCACGTCCACGCCATGTCTCCCTTCAGCAGCTCATACAGTGGATGTGCCACTGTCGACAGCTCTGAAACAAACTTGGCTAAATAATTAACCATTCCCAAGAACGTTTTCAGTTCAGTCACGTTTTGTGGCTGTGGAAAGTTCTCAATCCCGGACACTTTAGTTGGGTCAGCCCTAACACCTGCCTCGTCGATCACGTGACCCAGGAAACGAACTTGTCTCTGCTTGAACTTGCACTTTGCCTTACTCAGTTTGAGACCTGCCGCCTCAATGACCCTAAGCACTTCTGCTAGGCGCTGGTCATGGATCTCCTCTGTCTCTCCATGGATCAAGACATCATCCATGAATATCTCCACTCCATCCAAGCCTGCTAAAGTCTCTGCCATTTTTCTCTGGAAAATTTCAGGTGCGCTTGTAATTCCGAAAGGGAGGCGGCAGAAGGCATACCTCCCAAAGGGAGTGATGAAAGTAGTGAGCATTCTGCTTTGCTCATGCAGACGAATTTGGTAGAATCCGCTGGCTGCGTCCAGTGACGAAAACACCCTTGATCCGGCGAGCCTTGGTAGAATTTCCTCTACCGTGGGCATGACGTACTTTTCTCGTCTCACTGCTTTGTTCAGTTTTCTCAGATCTGCACAGATGCGGACCTCTCTCTTGTTAGGTTTCAACACCGGCACCATAGCCGCACACCATTCTGTTGGTTGTGTTACCTTTCCGATTATGCCCTCGTTCTCCATGCGCTTCAGTTCCTTTTTAACCAGCGGCACCAGTGGCAGTGGTATCCGCCTGGCTGTGTGTACTGCATACAGCTGGGCGTCTTCACAGTGCTATTTTGACAGGTTTTGTTTTCAGCAAACCACTGGATCCAAACACGCCACTGACCTCATCCATTCTCTTCACGATGCCCATTTTCACTGCTTCTTTGCAGCCTAACAAACAGCTTGTCCCCTCTATCACATATACTTTAAAGGTGTACTTTTCTCCCTTGTAGCTAGTGGTACAGGAGAACATGCCTTGGCATCTGAGATCGCCCCCTGGGCTTACAAAACATGTGTCTGGAGCCACTAACTCCACCTTAGGACTCATCTTTTCGAATGTCCTCTAATCGATCACCGTAGCATCTGCTCCCGTGTCGATTTTAAAGGTTACAGTCACATTGTTTATCGGCAGGCCTACAGTCCATGTGTCCTCATTATTTTGCCTATTGACTGCACCCAAACTGACTCACTACTGACTTCTCTCACTGCTTTTGTACGACACTTGTGTTCCCAATGTCCTTTCTTTTGGCATTTATTACATTTACCCTTTAAAGCTCGGCACTGTCTTTCATCAGCATGTTGTGGCTTTCCACACCTACCACACTCCTCCTTTAATGGGACTCCCTGGCCCATGCACTATTGTTGCTGTGCCTTTTTCTTATACTGTCCTCCTTTCTTTCTGACAGCCTGAACGTTGGCCAGCTGGGCATCAGTTCGGTTGGCTTGAAGATTTATGTGACGCATGACCTCCTCTGCTTGGCGCACTCGTTCAATCACATGTCCCAGCGTCAGGTCTGCTTTGAGCTGAAGCTGGCGGGAAAGCTCCTTGTCGGCAATGCCCACCACCAAACGGTCTCATATATGTTCGTCCCTTTTATCTCCAAATTCGCAATGCTCTGCCAACTCATACAATGTCCTTATATACATCTCTGTCGTTTCCCCGGCTTGCTGGCAACGTTGGTAAAAACATGCACGTTCATGTATGATGTTACGTCTTGGAATAAAGTATTCATCAAACTTTCTCATGACGACGTCAAAGTTCTTCTTATGACCAACTTCCGCAAACTCAAACAAAGTAAATATCTTCTCCGCCTCACTGCCCATTGAATAGATCAACGAACTTACTTGAATTTCGCCATTTTCCTTGTTTAGCTTTGTGGCCAACCGATAGTGGCAAAATCTTTGTTTCCACTCCGGCCATTCTGCTGGGCTCGTGAACTTGAATTCGCTTGGTGGGTTTAACTTCGACATAACAGCTTTCTCTCACCGACACACAGGCTCTTCTGACACCATGTAATGTCTGTTGCTGTCTCTTACAGACATATAAGTATTGACACAACCGCGTGAGTTCACTGTGCTCGGTTTATTAACAGCACCACCAACATACATGAACACATCCTAACTCCTGGACTTCTTCGTGTGTCCTACTCCCAGGCCTATGTATCTATAGTACCCCCTATAGCGAAAACATACAATGACCTCTACAGGTTGTTACCTGTCATTACACCCACGTCAACTGGGGATATCTCAAGTCAATACAAGCAAACGCTGCGAATCCAAGGTTCAGTGTTCCCACATGCAGGCCTAACGAACCTAGCAGGTGCGATTCCTTTGAGACAACATGGGAAGCTCAACTTCCTCTAATAAATGGTCAAATTATGGGACACCCCATTGACGCTGACCGTCTGATGCACTTTTTTTCAATGCAGTGAAGCCATGTGTTCATTGGATACATGCTGAAAATCGTCATTTCCTCGCTCAACGTCTCTGGGGGTGAGATGGGCGGGGGCGGGCCAAGACGCTAGGCTTTCACATTATAATTGGTGGAACTGTCTAAGACTACACCCCTTTTGATTGTCAGGCAAACAAACATCGGCATCGGAGTAAAGTAGAATTCAGTCGCTAGCGGATTTCCCAAAGACAAGTGGTGAGAGAATGTGTTGTCCGTCCAGAGTGCTTGTTATTTACACATTGCACGTATTATATTCTAAATAAAACATACCAGTCAGCACAAAGTTATTGAATTTCTTGTCTAAGTTTCATTAGTTCGTTCACAATCATATAGTTCAAATTAGCCAAGTTGTTAAGGGTAACTAGCCCGCTAGTTAGCGTGCTAGCCCAACACAATGGCTACTGCTAATATTGTTGACAAATTTTGGCAAACCCATTCGATAGTCTTCCGTATGAGGACCAACACCCAAGACTGATTTGGTCCACAAAACTGGTGAAAGTAACTGTTTTTTTTTTTTCAACTTTCCTGGTATGACAAGATGAACTGGCTAATTGAACATGCTGTGACAAACAGAATGTATGTTGGCCATGCCTCTTGATAAAGCTGTGTCAGGGATGTGTAGTTTTAGTCAAATGTAGGTTTTACAGACCTGAGTAACTTTGACAGGGCATACAAAAAGGCATGAAAAAAGCAATGGCATTTTCTGCAAAAGGAGCAGAACGTGTCTTTATAATGGTTCTGTTATATATTTCTGTTCATGTTTTGTTCTGTTCAGTTCTGGTATTGTTGTATGCAGATACAGTTTAGGCATGTGATACTCCTGAAAATCATTTTCATGTGTGTGTTACTGTAGTTCTGTGGCATGGCTGTGGTTGACAACAGTCTCATTTCACATTTCCTTTTATTAATAACAGCCAAGCTCCAATAGGATAAAAAAAAAAAATGAAAATATAATGTACACCTATAATGTGCTTCCCCTATTTGAAAGACCAGCAGCCGCCACCGGAACCTAGGTTATTAGCACAAAAATATCACCCCACTACAAACGTTCACTGGACTGGAGTAGTCGTTCATTGGATTGTCATTGTTTGGAAACAATGCTGTTTTCAAGGCTTGGATTCGCAGCGTTTGCTCTTTTAAACTCGTGATATCCAGTTGACATGGGCGTTTATGTTTTCACCCATGTTAGCTTGTGTCAAATGAGGTCAGTTGTAGGCTACAATATGTACAAGTCAGAAAGATGGCATGCTCGGCTATTCTTGGCGTACGAAGATGGAACCCAAACTGGTATCAAAATTGGCTGTAGCGATTTCCTTTCTTTGCTTCGAACCCCCTCCCGTAAAGCACTTTTAAAATGTTCTCTTTTGTTTCTTCTTTTGTGTGGATGAGACTGACGAGGGCGTCAGTGCAACGTTCACGAGCACAGTCGCAAACCACCAGTGTTTGTCCATGTCAGATGACTGATCCTCAGTTTACAGCAGAATAGGGAGGGAAAGTAATCTCATCGCCCCCTGCTGGTTGCGTTCCCACCTCTATATCGAAATGAATGGGATTTTTTCTTCAAAAAATTATATTTCGGCTCACACTCCAAAGTTAAGATAATGGTTTTCATATGATATGCATGCTGGGCAGTTCTATCGATTCAGGTGGTCATACTTTCTTTTTTTCACTAATCTGAATTGTTTTTAATGTTAATTAAAAAGCTGATAAAGGACTACACTGAACGATAGGCGCGGGTATGACGTCACCGCAAAATCTGGCGCCTGCCCAAATCTAACAGTTAGCTGCCGGCGAGAGAAGTAAGTGAAATCCAACGATTGTGTACATGAAACTCGTCTGATTATAAGAATCCACAACCGTAGCTTTATGGAATCTTTATGAAATGTGAAAACTGGCCTTCATTTGTTTCTCCGTGGTTGCAATCAGTTACGAATTACAGCATGGTGAACTTGTGTTTACTGACGTAACGGGAGCGACTCAAAGTTGTAGTCCGTTTATGACAAGTTAGGCACAATTTAGATTTTTTAAAATAGGACGAAATTTCACACAATACTTTCACAGTTAGTAGATAATCCCCATATATAGCCTGAAAAATATGTCTGGTGCACAAGTTCCGTGTCATACCTTTGTGGGATTTTTTTAAAAATCGGTCTATGGGATTTTTAATAGGATCGCTCTGGGGATAGGAACGCCACCGCTAGGATCGCTGTGTTCCACTTTCCCTCCCTATTGTCTGTGTCGACATGCATGATTACAGTAGACGACGTACGTCGTCAAATACCCACCTGAAACGCTGCCAGCACAGTGTACTAATGTTTATTGCTCATAAGGAAAGAATAGTTCCTAGATTTGACAACAACAAACCTACGTGTTGTGATTTGGAGCCTTGATTGAGCTGCGTTTGCTCATGTTAAGTTGTGATATCACCAGTTAACGTAGGCGTTTCCCTTTTCCTCTATGTTAACTTGTGTCAAATGAGGTCAGTGTTAGACTATGTACCAGTCAGGAAGACGACTGACTCGGCGATCCGTGGCGTAGTGGGATCACGCTCAGGCTGGCATTGGTGTTGGCTCTAGCGATGCCCTTTCTTTGGTTCGAACCCTCTCTCGTAAAACAATTTTAAATTTGTGTGAATTTTGTTACTGTTCATGCAGCATGTAGATGACACTGGTGTGGTCGTTCATTGCACTTTCATTGCCGACATACTCTTTATTCGGCAAAACTTTGTACCGTTGTCTCAGGCAGAGGCTTCATGAATATTCAGTGGAGATCCGGGGGCGTGTTGTAGCCTAGGCGGGGGCTTCATGAATATTCAGTGAAATTATGCGAAAATCACCAGTCAAGCTGATCAGAGTCCAAGCCGGAACAAATCGGGCGGCTCGGAAACGGACAATGCCAGAGTGTGTAGCGACCACTTTGTAACAGGTAAGAATGATTTAATAATTCATTAGTTCATACTTCCAGATTTTGTGCTGGACAATTACTTAAAAAGGCTAGCATCATGAATGGCATATAAACGTTTTTACTTTTGTCCTACCTTACGCCGGGTGTCCACTAGCAAGCGAAGCGAACTCCGCACTGCAGAACCCCTATTCATTTCTATGGGACGCGACCGATCGTTAATTCCGCTTCTGCAAAGAATTGTGGGTAGGCGGCGCGGCCAACTCGAGGGGTGCGGCGCGACCAAAAGTTCAGCCATGCCGAACTTTATGCAAATGAACGCGTCCAACACGGGGCGGCTAGCCAATAGCAGATCAACAGTGTATAAAGCAGGTATGACGTAGGACAATGATTACAGTACATTTCACGGTCAACTCACTGTCAAAATGAATGACGAGAGGTTGATTTTGTCATTTTTCTCACCCCTGCTTGTATGACCGCACCCTTACATTAGATTAATATTTCTGGTCTTTGCACATGTGTAAATAACATACAAGAAATATTCCCGCCCTTCCATGACATTCGCAGACCTGATCAGAACTACACACCCCCAAGCGTCCAAAGGGGAAGGGGGGGATGCGGAGAGACGGAATTCGCTTTGCTTGCTAGTTGACACGGGGCGTTAGTTGTCTCATTAAAAGCTTTCTGTCGTGGTAGTTAGTTCCTAGTTAGCTTCACGCAGTAGTTTAGCGTTTCATATATTTTTATTTTATCATTTGTTAAATTTGACATTTCAGGATGTCCTAGTGCAGCAACTGATATTTATTCCATTGACTGGGCCCCTACTTGTAACCTGGGGTACCAAAGAGGTAATGTGACGGCTCAAACTGAAGCATCACGCCAGCGCAAGGAAAGGGCACGAGAGTACCACTTCTTCACTTCAACGGAGGAGCAGGCAGACAGGGGAAACCTGGAGGGTCTCTGTGGTGATGAAGGGTCACCAATCTCTGAAGAGGAACCTTTCAAAGGTAAGAAATTCACAGTTTGTTTTTTTCTTATACTACTGCTGGATTTCAGACGACATCACAAAAAGTAATACATATGGGGGCAGCTAAAATGAATATTGTTTTGTTATAATAAATAGTTTTATGGTCTAGTCAAAAAAGCTGGTAAAAAGCTGAATCAATATTAGTGTATTTTGAATATTTTATGGCAAAGTACAATGTAAATAATCGGGAAATCTGACATTTGCTCACCATCTGAAAATCATCAGATTCTCATCACATTAGAATCTGAAAACACCCGTTAACACTTCTAAAGCGTATTAATATGAATAACATTTATTTAAAAGTCTATAATAAATATATTTGACACTTTTTCTTTTGTCTATTTCAAAATATGTAGACGCAGAATGCCAGACGGATCTGTCCATGTTGGACCTCACAAGGCTGGAGGATACTTTGAATGGCTAAAGAAAGTTTTAGACAATGAATTTACCCCAGACACTTTTCAGAACGAGGAGAAGACAAGGTTTTATACTGGATTGCTAAATTTTTTAGTTTTAATGCAAATTTTCCAGCTCTGTGAACCCTATATTACAACATCATCTTTATCAGCACTCTCTTAAGTTTAAGCAATTTATTATGGTACTTATGCGTCTGCGATTAAATCTTCAAATTCAAGATCTTGCCTATCGATTTAATGTATCAGCAGCTACTGTGTCTCGAATTTGGCTTAAGTTAATTGATGTTCTTCATGAAAGATTAGAATTCTTAATAGATTGGCCTGAGCGAGAAGTGTTACAATCAACCATGCCTATAGCATTCAGAAAAGCCTTTGCACTTAAAGTTGCTGTTATTTTGGACTGCTTTGAAGTATTCATTGAAAAGCCTACACATTTTTTGGCAAGAGCACAAACCTGGTCCAATTATAAACACAACACAATCAAATTTCTCATTGGGATTGCTCCTCAGGGTTATGTTACTTTCATTTCAAATGCTTGGGGAGGGAGGACCAGTGACAAACAGATCACAGAGGAGTGTGGGATCCTGAACAAGCTGTTACCTGGAGATATTGTGCTTGCAGATCGGGGGTTCACTGTAGAAGACAGTGTAGGGTTTTACTGTGCATCTTTAAAGACACCTGCATTCACTAAGGGGAAAAAACAGCTGTCTGCATGTGAGGTTGAACAAACTAGGAAACTCGCAAGTGTTCGCATTCACGTAGAGAGAGTAATTGGCTTAGTAAGGCAAAAATATCAAATTCTGCAGTCGGGCAATGCCCATAGAACACATGGCTGTAAAAACTACATATTTACTGGCGTTAATTGACAAAATTGCACTAGTTTGCTGTGCTCTGACCAACTTGGCAGAATCTATTGTCCATCAGAGTGATATGTTTTGAAAGTTACTGTTGTAAATGAGTTGTAAATGAATTGTTAATGTTTCAAACCATTGTTTTAATATACTGTGGCACTGATAATGTTCAGATTAATTCAATGAATTCCATGAACCACCCACCTTTTATTGTTACACATTTTGTCAACATTTATATCACTAGTTCGTCATTTGACAACCTTTAAAAACTGTACAAATTTGTATGTAATCTTTTTTTTTAACCTTTTTTGACTTGTAGTTTTTGAAGTTGAGTAATTTTATTGAACTTGAAATGTTCATGTGCTGTTTTTTCAAAATACATTAGAAAACCACATTATGCAATATATACAAGTTTATTTTTTTCAGTTTTTACATTTTATTTTACAACATAAATCCAAAATACTACACCAACAAGAAGTTCTGTCTAATGATTATTGTAGGGCTGCCAAACACCTACAACTGGTAAATAAAAAACATTTATATTTACACTGTATTATTTACAAGTGAATTCCCAAGTTTGTGAATTTTTGTCCTAAGATTTCAGGTAGTATGCAATGTCTAAAGTACTGCTGAACCTTGGGAATGAATCCCAGAGGTGATCATCTGGCAGAATTCTTTCAAAATAAATATCATTTTTGTTCCATACTATAAAATCACAATATTCCACACCCACAATGTGAAGCTGAGTCTGGACCTGATAATAGTAAGGGTGGTTCCTGTCCAGTTGCACAGCATTTCCATTCTTAATGAGACAAAAGCCAGGCTGTCCAGCACACATCTGCAGACTGAGTTCATGGTCTTTGCTCTGTGGACACTGAAATACAAGAGAAAGAAAATAGGAACAGAAATTTTGTAACATTGTTTTGTAGAAGAGTGGGTTTCAGAAATGGTATCATCCAGACAAAAAGCTGCAAAGTGAGAGTATGGCAATACAACCAGGAATGTTTCTGTAGTCTTATTCAAACTGATGTGTTCCACGTAGTGTTGTCAAAAGTATCGAACATCAGATACTAATTGACACCAAAACTAGAATCTTGTGAGACAATGTATACCTTTATTTCACAGACCCCAGTTCCATGACAGTCACATGAAACGACTACATCTGGTGAAGCTCCCATGTATGGCCACCTTGGGTTATTCACAGCCCACTATCCATGCAGGTAAACCCCTCATGGGCTGTACGTTGAATCTCTTCATACTGGTTTCGGGCAGTTGCCTCAAACTTACAGCCATATCTGCATAAAAGTAAACGTTATTAACAAACCAGTAAAATGTGATGTTTTCTCTGATGTGCATGTACATTTTGAGTTCAAATATACCCTGCCTGAACCGTAAATACCTGATTTCTTGTAAATACCAGTGTGTGCAAAAGTCGATTCCTCCCTCACCCTTCCCTGGGCAATACCTTATTGCTGCTGTAGATAGCTTTTCTGTTCCTGGGTAGCATATGGACTTTATCAGTGCCCTGGATGGTCTTTCTTGACTGCTCTGCAAAACTTGCTTCAGTTTAGAGGCCGTTATTCTTCCTGCTCTTTGCTTGAACCAGATATTGGATGAGCTCTGAGTTCTGGTCTCCTCCTCTACTGCTTTGACCTGGGTTTCACTAATTTCATCAAAACTTAAGTCCCTGCATGCTGCCTTTAGTTCTGCTGATGATAGCTGCACAGTCTCAGGTGTTCGATAGGCAAGGAGGGCTTTGGGTAGCATGACCATGGACTTGGGAACAAAATCCTGACAATATGGTGCCCTGGACATTAAGGCAGCACTTCGTGGAGAATGTTTTTGTAAGGCCTCAAAAAACTGCACATATGTTTCTGATCCTTTTTTAAGTTTTGGGCAGAGTTGTGTTGTCCGACTAACATGTGTCTTGCCTGTAGAGGTGGTAAAAATGAAAAATCTAAGATTTCTTTATTTTAACTGATAAGACTATAAACTTGACATCTCATTCACACATAGCTACTAGTCAAGAAACACAAAGAATTGACAAACATACCTATCCTCCCTGCAATCGCATCGTCCAGTTTTTTCTTCCTTAATCTTGCTGATGTGAAATCGATCATGGACACAGGGGCAGGTGGTATCTGAATAATAAAAAAGAAGCCTCACCCTTATACAATATACAAAACAAAACCTATTTTGCATGTAATATATCATAATATATGAAAATACCTTTTTGACGTGTGATGGCATTAGCCATGTACACTTCTCTGTGGTGCATGATGCACTTTTGTTTATTTTTACACCTGCCTCTGTAGCAAATAGAATTGCTCCCACGTGAGAGCAGGATTCTGATAGTCTTTTCTGGCCAGGTAAAGAGGTTCTGCAGCCCTACTACACTTGGACTCCTGGGCAGACCAATATACTGTATCTCAGTGGGACCTCTTTCCTAACGAAAAAAAAATCTGTCAAAATAAATCAAACTAATGAATACAATATTACTTACCCAGCCATACAGTCACAATGTGCTGTGACTACCTCCCCACTGTCTTTGGCCACAAACCATGTTTTTAGTGTTTTTTTGGAGGATCTCTGTGAATGGTTTACCTGTATTCAAATAATAGATTATGACACTTAACAACTACAACTCCAACAGGGATTTGGATTTACAGAGGCTAAATAAGTGATTTGACAAGGTGATTTTAATAGACCCATGTTTTAATTGCGTAAAAATAAACGGGTTACTGGTAGCTTTATCAAAAGCTAAATAGCCAAGATGCTAATTATTTAATAACAGAACTCACTACTCAACGGCTACATAGCTAAGATGCTAGTTATTTAATAACAGAACTCACTACTCACCCGAGCAAAAACAACACGACAGCCATTCAATGCTTCCTTTGATCCCAAGTGGTTCACCCATCCAGAAACAAAATAATTGTAAGCTTCGAGCCCTTTAAAGGCTTTCATTTGGCTCGCAGTATAGTAGGACGTCTACAGTACAAGCTACTTTAGTATGTCCATCGCCTCAACGGCCGGTAAATCCTCGAGTTTGTATGAAAAGTCGGACTTTTCCAAACTGTACGGATCATAGCCTATATTTAAGCGTATTTTTTCTCTATAATGTATCTGTGCAATCCCGTTCAAGGCTTTTGTATACTCGCTTTCGTTCATCGCGCTGTGTTTTGAACTGGAGCAAATCACTTCCTGACCCCCATCTGGACAAGTACCTTTCGCTGCAGTCCGGAGCAAGGGGGTAGGAATATATCCGGAAGTTGAAGCACCCATGGGGAAATCTCAACCCGGAAAATGACCAATAGCATGTAGCATTCCGTTGACTTCCATTCATTTTAGCGTCACTTTGAAATCAAACAACTTTACATGAGAAGCCATCCGTACCTTGATATTGGTATTGTTGTAAACCGGAGAGGGCACAGCAAAACATATTTGCTTCAATCAGAAATCTGTCATGTTATTGCCTTGTAAGAAACGTTTATCTGAAATTATGCTAAAAATGACGCCATAAATCATGCGACGGCTAGTGAGTTTCTGTCGCACAGGAGAAAATTTACCGTACTGGTTGGATAACAAGCTGTAGCCACAGTCATGCTTGTTTACTTTTCTATTCATGTTGGGGAAACATTTACATCACTATTTCCCGAAAAATAAGCGTAGAACTTGGTATTTGTTTGTAAGCAGAATCGCTATCTTTATGGATTTTACTATTTGATGCAAGTGAATTGAGAAAGACTGCTAAGCTAAGCTACACGCTATAGCAAAGATCTTAAATTCTACAAAGATAAGCCAACATAATACGCTACTATGGGACCAAATGTGAACACGTCCGGACTGCATAAATGGGCGTGTCATATGACGCCATATTATACACTTTTTATTTTAATAAGCTGTTAAATAATATAAATATAATTCCGTGTAGTGTATTATTGTCTAGAATGATGTATGATGCCAACAAATTCCTATTTTGAACTCTAAGAAAATAATTTAGTGTGTCTGTAAAGCGAGCTAGCAAGCTAACGAACTAGCTCATTCAAGTGAATGGTATCAAGTGAATAAAAAACAATATGGGGGGCATGTCTACATGTCCACGGAACAAGGACCGGTTTTCTTTAAAGCGGGACACTGCAGCGTTAATGTTCCTCATTATTTTCTGGGATAGAGACAGAAGACATTTAGAACAATACATGGCAGCTATAAACATATTCTCATCCTAACAACTTACTGTTAAAACCACTGAGGTCAAAGTGATGCATAGGACTGTGTTTGTAAATTTTGGATGGCCTGACAATAGCCCTTTCAAAATCACACACACAACGCCGCACGTGTCCATACCCATCACGATACACTACGCACACTTATACCAGACTTAAAGCACTTTACACACCTTACAGTATCACCAACTCACATGTCCTGAACCTAAACATACTGTTTTACACACATTCTATTTCTCATCACCGCATTCATCACTGACTGACCTGACACACACCACACACAGCTTTTACATACATTACTGTAAGTAAAATTATATTACATTACATTCCATACTAACATACATCACATTTTAATCACAAATCCACCCCCGCCAAACACCTGTTCAAAGGACTCCACTGGATCTGGGTCTACCGCTACCAAGTCACCCACATGTTGAATTTTCCTAAGAAAGAACGAAATCCCTTGTAAGGAGTATAATACAATCCCAAAAGATTTGTCTTTTGCTTGGATTTAGATTTTGTCATACCACCATACCTTGCCGGTTCTTCAATACTCAACACTTAAGGTGGCTCATCAGGGCTGTCACAACAAACCAGTATAATGCAGAGTGTTAGTAACAGGTTGCTGTTCATGGAATCATTACATTCAAGGAAGTAAGTATTAATTGCATACGTTGCAGCAGGCATCAAGATTTCAAGCAGGTGATGACACCACCACCTCCGTAGCCAGGGGATGTCATCCTAACAGAAACACAAAAAACAGGTTCAGGATTCAGTTTAAACTAAAGTGTTCTTCGTCAGTATGACGAAGGCTGTGTGCAGATATCAGTGTGTGACAGTAGCTTATTTAAATCACCTACAAATATTAGACTGAGTGATACAGGAGTACTGAAATTCCTTTTATGTACTGAATATTCAATTGACAAAATAATTATTTGGGACCACCCTAGTGTGTGTGCATAAGAGGTGTCAGTGTTTGTTCTTTACATATGTATGTGTGTGTGTGTGTGTGCGCGCGCGCACACCAATTTGTACAAGTCCCCACAAAATCATACCTGACTGAAGTCAAATGTCCACCCCATGGCCATATAAAGAGCATACTGTAAAGTAAACATGCAGGTGGTGGAGCACTGATGGCTGCAACGCTGGAGGGCACATGATGGAGGGCGGAGGCAGGAGAAGAGAGAGGCAGCTTGTTGGAGGAGCACTGATTTACATGTGGTGTAACCTGGTCTTTTCGGATGATTGTGTGCAAAACAGACAATGAAAATGTGCCGTTGACCTGCAGTCAAGGTTACATTTACAAATGTAGAAGTCTATGAAAGAGAAACAAAACCACTCAACAACAACTCATCACAAATTTTGTTTATGGTGTAAAACCACCCAAGCCAACGTCTATAACCCTACCTCCACAGTGCACATCATGCCTGATATGGCTTGCAACATGGACGGAGAATTTAAATTCTTGTTCGGGGGAGAATTTACAACAGGGGCATTTGTAGATCGCATCCTTGAGTTACTGCTGGTTGGCGGGACGCCCTCTAAAGTGTGTTGGGTGCTGGAAAACATTTAACAAAATATGCATTATGGTCCTACACAGGCTTCAGCTTGCCTTTTACCTGTAAGGATACAGACCTTTACAAAAACAAGTTTACTGTGCATATGCATTTGAAAAATTAGACTACTTATGCAATACTTCTATTACTTTGAACAATAAACAGTACTCTTTGCCAACACAGTCAGATAATCTTGCAATGACTTGTATTAAATGCAGAGAAAATACTGTAAATGTTAAGTTGATATTTTATTTTTTGGTTTGTTATGTAAAGAACTACGTAATAGAATCGAGCCTAGTGTAAAATTTCTAATTAGTTTACACTTCCTTGTCAGCAAGTAATATACATGTTCACTTACATTCGAACCTGTTAGGGTTTCAGAATTATTTATTTGCTATTAAACTGTGTGCCAGGCGCATCTTCACGTTGGCTGCTGATAGAACGCATAGTTCATTAATGTTATTGCCACGGTGGAGGCAGGCCATTCAAGTTAGGCTCTGCCTCAACTCGGCATTAAGCATGAGGTTATTGCTTAATCTAACCCTGTGTATGTCATGATTGTGTCTGGACATTTTTGCTGTGTGGAGCCCTCTGCTGGCTATGTTTGTTACCTGTCTGCCATGTGCCTTTGTTTTGGTTCTTTTTCCCGCTCCTTCTCTGGTCACTCCCCTATCATTATTGCATCTCGTCTCCCTATTGTGCTCACCTGCCCCTTGTTTGGTGTTAAGTGTCTGCCCTATTTATACCCCTCTTTGTTAGTTGCTCTTTGTCTGGTTATCTCTCCTCTGTGTGTGTTCCCTGACGATTGAAGGTTTGCTGCTTTTGGATTTCTGTCTCTGCTGTGAGTTTTGACATTCTGCCCTTTGTGCCTTGCCTTTGCTTTTGTTTTGCTTGGGATTTTTGCCTTTTCTACCCTTTTGTATTTGCCTTCTGTTTTGAGGTCTTTTGGGATTTGCCTTTTGTATTTTGGCCCGTTTGGACGGTGCCTGCTCATGGCAAAATAACTTTTGAGATTTTGAACCTGTACGAGTTTTGTTTTTTCCCTTCGTGGACTGTTTCAAAGAACTCTTTTGTGGTTTTTGCCTAGAGAAGATCTCCCTGGGATTACTATCTGTTTTTGTGTGTTATTTGAACTGTGACTTCGCTATCTGTTGCCATTAAAGAAACATTAGCTTGAACTGGACTGCTTTTGGGTCTCCTGCTTGAAAAACCCTGACAGTGTAAGAATTACCAGCAACAAGGCCTGGTATACTTGTTCCTACAAGACAAGAATTAAGTTAAGCTCAACCCCTCTTTCTATAACCAGCAGCCAACGAGTTCTCTCTGTAGCCCTATCCCAGTTGTGTTGTGGAAAGAGGTACAAATACCATGTTTTTCGCGAAACACCGTTTATAAACACCGCTAGCCACATAGTACCAGTTTCCAGTGTTGGCCTATGTTTGTCCAGCCGAACTGATGTTTCGCTCTAACGACTCTTGCTAATCTTGCATACACACACACACACAAAACTATATAGTTAATTCGCACAGAGGGATAACTATTGCATAAATTCAATTCCACAAGACATATTTTTACCTTTTAAGGGTAGTCGGGAGCTAGCACTAGCTACGTTATCCAACATGCAAACTTCATACAAATACTTAGCCCCACAAACTACATCACCACATCAAATATCATATATACTTCATCCGGTGCCTTACTGTGCCGCTGGGTCAACAATGTAATATCGTTGTGAGCATAAAATTGTGTATTTTTCACTTACCGCCATCACTTCGCTTTCTTGAGCAGTGTAGAGTAAACGTTGACAATAAAAGTAGAGGCTTTGGACGTGATGTAATCAATATGGCCGACTTGGATATGGGAGGAGTTGGATATCAACCTCCAGTCTGCAGCGACAGCCACCTCCATCTGGAGTGAAACCCAGCAATAAGCAGAAACTGAAACAGAGCCCACCCACTGTAAGAACCATAGCAGAGAACGTTTAATGGGAGGAGAAGTTTCACTCACGGAACGTCCGGTGTGGTACTGCACTCTAGGGGCGCTCGTGGGCGAGTGCAGAATGAATGGGATCCTATGGAGCTCCACTCATAAATTCCTACATTTCTTTGGGTATAATAAAAAAAAAAATGCTATAGTTTTTAAAAAACAGAATGGACAATCCTTACAAACGGCACATAGTCAGTATTTTTAAACTCGCTTGATCATTACAAAACACGGCCAGAGAACTATGGCTTTGGTAATCAAATGACGTCATGCATGTTAAATCACTTTACGGCACCTTGCGCCTCTCCTTTCCCATGCAGCCTATGCTCGCAGTGGCAGCAGAGGCAACAGCTGGAGAAACGTTCTCTGTGGAGATAGTACAAGCCAGTGGTGTCTCCATTAACACTCCATTAACAACTTCATACAGGCAGTGACATTTGCACAGGCCCCTGGCCTATTTTTCCCTCCAAATGTTCAAAAACCGGCGATTTTGCGGAGCTCTGACCGATATAACCAGAAAAAACACGTTACCTTTCATCGTCCTTGGGAAAACTGAAATAGGACAGTCCTTTCCTATAACTATTGCAATTTATGACTGCACACCTGCGCGGCATCTTTACAGATATCACCTTTTTAATTCGTATATGGAATGTTTAAAAATTGGATGTTATAGAAAGCGGGATTTATCTTTAAGGTAGCAATATAGCATCATACGCTCAAGGTAAGAAAACACACATGTTCGCAGTCAGTTAACTAAATTTATTTTTTTACAATACAATGTGTATATTGTGCGATAAATACATCCAAAGTTGCCAATAACTAAAATAAAAACGTATACTGTAATGTAGTTCCAGAGTCCTTCTTAAGAGCTTTGTTGCTCTTCTGTGGATGAGTGCCATAAAGTAAATTCTTTGGTCGTAACCAGTCGTGAGTTCTTCATTGACCAATTGGATTTCATTAGCTAGATGCTAGCAGAGTCTGGGTCGCAACTGCCCAACCTGTAAGAGGACAAAAGGATATAACCCCCGGATCATTCCACTTCTGGCGTACAATCCATATCGATCTCTTGGAAACCACTGTAATATTTGGATTTCGTAGATGATAAGCAAGAATGATGTAGTTTAGCCGTCTAGCTCCATGGAGCCCCATGTATTTTGCACTCGCCCGCGATCGCCCCCTAGGTGAACTGCAGCCAAATTCTGTATAATGGGGGTGAATAGGGAGTGGGAGGGCTCTCCGTAAATTGGCTCTGACCATAGACAGTAAAAGAGAATGGACCGTGGGATGGCGTCGTTTTCAATGGGAGCCGTTGAAGCACGATTTTCAGATTTTTAATTGGTCACCAGGCAACTGCGCAAGCGCGGGGTGACGTACGGTCACGTCGGCCGCGAACCCAAATACTATAAATTGAGTGGTAGATGCTCAATCACAAATCATACAGCGTACGATAATTTTCTTAATAAGTATTATTCTACCGTTATAGTTGCAATCACTTAGTGGAATGGGGGGCTAATGTACGTGGGGACTTGATTCTTCGTCAACTAACTTTGGTTCCAGGCAGTCTTGCAAGCCAGCATGTCAAGGGAGCTAGCTAGTTAGCATGTAAACTACAAGCTATAGCGTGTAGCTTAGCTTAGCCATCTTTCTCAATTCACTTGCATCGAATAGTAAAATCCATAAAGATAGTGATTCTGCTTACAAACAAATACCAAGTTCTACCAAGTTCTATGTTTCCCCAACAATGAATAGAAAAGTAAACGGGCATGACTGTGGCTACAGCTTGTTATCCAACCAGTATGGTAAATTTTCTCCTGTGCGACAGAAACTCACTAGCCGTCGCATGATTTATGGCGTCATTTTTAGCATAATTTCAGATAAACGTTTCTTACAAGTCAATAACATGACAGATTTCCGATCAAAGCAAATATGTTTTGCTGTGTCCTCTCCGGTTTACAACAATGCCAATATCAAGGTACGGGTGGCTTCTCATGTAAAGTTGTTTGATTTCAAAGTGACGCTAAAATGAATGGAAGTCAACGGAATGCTACATGCTATTGGGCCCTTTCCGGGTTGAGATTTCCCCATGGGTGCTTCAACTTCTGGATATATTCCTACCCCCTTGGTGAAAATCGAGGAATCGGACAACACATTACAAGAGTGCTTCGAATGTGCTGATTGGGGCATGTTTCATGATGCATCAAATGGTGATATAGACGAATACACAGAGGCAGTCACAGGATTTATACAGAAGTGTGTGGACGATCTTGTTCCAACAAAAACAATCACAGTATATCCTAATCAAAAACCATGCACAGCACTTTAAAATCTGCTCTCAGAGCCCGTGATTGTGCATTTGCATTCGGAAACAAAGACCTGGAGAAAAAAGCCAGATATGATCTGCGCCAAACAATCAAGGCAGCAAAAAAAGGGTCCATAGGCATAAGATAGAGGAACAGCTGGAGGGAAATGGTTCAAGAAGCATGTGGCATGGACTACATATGATCTCAGATCTTAAAGAAAAAAAAATGTAACATCCAAGTCTCTCATCCCTCACTGCCAGATGAGCTGAACCAGTTCTATACCCGCTTTGAGGTTACCACCAAACCTCCAGAAAGAACCCTCTATTTCTGACCTCTCTATTGATCCAGGCCTAATGCTTACAGAGGCTGACATGCGGAAATCTTTCAGGCAAGTCAACATCCAGAAAGCAGCAGGGCCTGATGGGATACCAGGCCGTGTTATCAGAGTGTGTTCAGAGTGTGTCGTTCTCCCGGCCCTACCCCCTTCACCAAACTAAAACAGCCTGAAACAGAAGCACTAGAACATTTTTTTCATGAAAACCAGCGCACAGGGCAATTATTAATACTAGAAAACACCGCCAAATTAATGAAAACACGATGGAAGTTGTTATGTCATGGGTTTCTTACTTCAGATTATTACCCCGTTAGGAACGACTATGGACACAACTCTCTGGAAGACTGCATTACTTTACTGAACGAGGGAACTCCTTTTTTTTGTAGCCCACACATACAATTGGCTCATCCACATTACACAGCGCCAACCAGTGGTATGGGGTACATTAGTGCAACAGTGCAAAGAACATACATCACATCTCCTCCCCACTAAATGTTGTTCCCACATAGAACAAAGCATTCAACTTTTTTGTTTGTTTTTTTTTGTTTTTATATCACACACTAACCTTGAGGTTGGAAGTAGACTGTCCCAGACCCCTGAGTCAGTCAAGGGTTTATTCTGCCCTTCGTTGAAACATGACTCCTTAACCTAACACATATAACTTGACAGTCTCTTATTCAAAAGTGTCCCAAAAGAAATAGTCTTTCATGTCCTGAATGGAATTAGCTAGATTTACGGGACATACCGAACTGGTGGTTTAACAACACGAAATGGATATCGCTTACCAGTCTCTTGAGATGGTGTGATGTTTTCACCTGAGGTTGACTGGGGTGATGACACACTCACAGGAACAGGAGGAGGAGGTGGTTCGGGAGCGGTGTTCTCCCACAAAGGCAAGTCTGGCAAGATGTGAGACGATGCAGCTCCTGTGTCATCTGTAGTAACATCCAATTCTGCATGTCTCGCCAACATCTGGTCAGCATGGCGTCGCCAGTGTTCTGGTGCTCCAACATCGACTGTGTACGACACGGGACCAGTCTCGGCTGAAACCACTCCTGGTGTCCACTTCTCTCCTCTCCCATAATCACGAACAAGCACTCTGTCACCAACCCTGAACGATCTGGCTTTAGCATGAATCCCTCGATAAGCACACTGTGCCTCTTGTGCCTTCTCCACAGCTGCTGTAACATTTGGCTTCAGTAGATCAAGCCGAGAACGCAGCTTACGATGCATGAAGAGCATGGATGGTGACTCCTTGGTTGTGGAGTGTGGAGTGTTGCGATACATCAATAAGAATGCATCCAGTCTGTGTTGGACTGAAGCTGTTCCTGTGGAGCGCTTCAAGGAATGCTTGAATGTTTGCACAAAGCGTTCTGCAAGGCCATTTGTAGATGGATGAAATGGTGCAGAGCGGATGTGCTTCACTCCGTTGCTTCTCATGAATGTCTCGAACTCGTATGACGTAAACTGAGGGCCATTATCACTCACCAAAACTTCAGGGAGCCCATAACGACTAAACAGCCCTCTGAGCACCTGTATTGTCTTGGAGGCTGTGGTAGAACTCATGAGGTGTACTTCGGGCCATTTCGAATGTGCATCCACAACTACCATGAACATATGGCCTTGGAAAGGGCCAGCAAAATCAACATGGATTCTCTGCCATGGAGATCCAGGCCAAGTCCACGGATGGAGTGGTGATGGTCCTGGTGCTTTCTGTGACAACTGACAAGACTGACAGGTCTTTGAGACTTGTTCAATTTGAGAGTCAATTCCAGGCCACCACATGTAACTGCGAGCGACAGCCTTCATTTTGACAACACCGGGGTGTCCAGTGTGTAGTTCGGAGAGCAATCTGGGTCTCAATTTTGAAGGGATGATGACACGGATACCCCACATTAGGCACCCTTGTTGCAGTGTCAGTTCCTCCTTCCTGCTGATAAATGGTGACAACACACTGTCAGCATTCTGGACCCTTGGGAAGCGACCTGTGGAAACCATTTCCAGTACTTGGGCAAGAACAGGGTCACACCTGCTCTCTCTGCAGATTTCGCGGCAGTTCACAGGTAAGGCTTCCAAATGTCTGATGTGAAAACTGTCCACTGCATTACCTTTCTCCTTTGGGGATGTAGGAAGTGGAAGGCGTGAAAGCCCATCAGCATTGCCAAGACGAGCCGCCTCTCTGTAATGAATGGTATAGTCATGGGCAGCTAACAGCAGAGCCCACCGCTGCATTCTAGCGGCAGCCATAGATGGTATAGATTTGCTCGGGCTCAGGATGGTGGTCAATGGGCGATGGTCTGTAAGTAGTGCAAACTGCCTGCCGTATAGGTAGTGATGAAATTTGCGAACTCCAAATATGATCGCAAGAGCTTCACGCTCAATTTGCGCATAATTGCGTTCTGCCTTATTCAGAGTCCTTGACGCAAATGCTATTGGCCTCTCTTGTCCGTTCGGGAGGACATGCGAGATGACACTGCCTAGCCCATAGGGTGATGCATCACAGGCCAGCCGAATGGGAAGTTTTGGGTCATAATGGGTTAATACGCTTTGGGAGAGTAGTTGTTCTTTCGCCTGCTTGAAAGAGTTTGCACATTCTGATGACCATCGCCACTGCTTTCCCTTACACAAAAGAGCATTGAGCGGGCTCAGGATAGATGACAGGTTGGGGATAAATCTGCTGTAATAATTAATTAGCCCCAGGAATGAGCGAAGCTGACTCACATCCGTCGGAGCAGGAGCCTCCACAATTGCCCGGACTTTTTCAGGTGATTTGTGTAGACCCTGGGCATCGATGACGTGACCCAAGTATTCCAATGAATCCTTAAAAAATTCACATTTTTCTTTCTGGAGTCGCAAACCAAATTCTTCCAAGCGCCCAAGAACTGCATCCAGATTCTTTAAGTGTTGGTCACGGTCCTGGCCAGTGATCAAAATGTCATCCAGGTAGCAGTGAACATTTGACAGACCCTGGAGGACTTGGTCCATGGCTCGCTGAAAAGTAGCTGGTGCTGACGTGATCCCAAAAGCAAGTCTGTTATAAACGAACAGCCCCTTTGATGTGGTTATTGTGAGGTATTTGCGTGATTTTTCTTCGACCACCATTTGTAGATAGGCATGAGATAAGTCCAGCTTACTAAAATGCTGCCCTCCTGAGAGTGATGCAAATAAGTCCTCAATGCGTGGAATTGGATACCTCTCCGCGCGTAGGGCAGGGTTGACTGTGACTTTAAAGTCGCCACAAATTCTTACATCGCCGTTCTTTTTCACAACAGGCACAATAGGCGTTGCCCACTCACTGAACTTAACAGGTGATATGATGCCCTGCTCACGCAGTCGGTCAATTTCAGCCTCCACTTTTGGTCTGAGGGCATAGGGAACGACTCTTGCCTGACAGAAACGTGGTGTGTGATCTGGCTTCAGAGCTATGTCAACTTCAATGCCTTTCAGAGTGCCCAGCTCTTTTTTAAAAACTTCAGCATGTCTTTGTAACACACCCTCTAGTGTCTCTTTACGAATGGTCTTTATTTCCCGCCAGTCAATTCGTATTTTTCGCAGCCATTCTCGACCGAAAAGTGGGGGTGAAGCCCCTCTGACCACATACAGTGGCAGCTTAGCCTTCTGTTTATTCATCCTTACTGAGACTGTAATGACTCCCTCTGGTGGAATCACCTCACCTGTGTATGTCTTCAGCATAATGTGAGTTTGGCGCAAGGGCAAGTCACAAAACTGTGCATCATACAATTCTCTTGAAATCAGGGAAACGGCCGCGCCGGTGTCTAACTCCATGTCGATTATTTTACCTTCAATGTTTGGTTTAACACATGTGTGTGTCAAATTTCCCTGCTGAGACACCATGTGCAAGCTTAACTCTGTATCTGTTGTGCTACCATCACTGCTTGACATTTCTTTTGCCTCCATGTGGTGCACTCTGTTCTTCTTTTTAGCTTTTTGTTTTGCTACTTTATCATTATTTACAGTCTGTTTGTTTCGACACATCTTTGATATGTGACCTCTCTTACCACAATTGTGGCATTTTTGCTCCTTGTAAAAGCAATCAGTCTCTTTGTGGTTAGTTTTACCACAGCGCCCACACGTACTGCGTTGCTGATTATTCAGTGACAGTGCATTCACTTTTAGCGCACTACTTAATTGGTGTGTTTCTCGTGCTACTGTCTCCATTGACACCGCTATTTCCACCGCCTTCTGAAAAGTAAGCGCCGCCTCGGTCAGCAATCTTTTCTGTATGGCCTCAGTATTCAGTCCACAAACAAGCCTGTCCCTCAATGAATCATGCAAGTGGGCGCCAAATTCGCAGTGTTCCGACAGCTTTTTAATGACTGCTACGTACTGCGTCACAGATTCTCCCTCTTGTTGGTTCCGTTTATGAAAACGGAATCTTTCCGCGATAACAATCGGCTTCGGAGAAAAATGTTCCTTCAAAACGTTCACGAGATGATCGTATGGCTTAGCCCCTGGCTTATCTGGAGCTACAAGGCTACGTAAAAGTCCATACGTTGAAGCACCAATCACACTTAGAAAAACAGGGACCTTTTTATCTGCATCAATCTCATTTGCAGTGACAAATAAGTCAAACCTTTCCACATAGGTTGTCCACTGCTCCACCGACTCGTCGAATGGATTAATGTGTCCAATGTATCCATATCCAGCCATATCATGCGATTAGCAATCGCCCAGCTTAGCCACACTTCACGGGACAAAATGTTCCTCTTCCCCCACTCACAGTCAATACTGTGGTGGAAACAAGGCAATCCAAAGTTAATCCTCGTCGCCAATAATGTTATGTCATGGGTTTCTTACTTCAGATTATTACCCCGTTAGGAACGACTATGGACACAACTCTCTGGAAGACTGCATTACTTTACTGAACGAGGGAACTCCTTTTTTTTGTAGCCCACACATACAATTGGCTCATCCACATTACACAGCGCCAACCAGTGGTATGGGGTACATTAGTGCAACAGTGCAAAGAACATACATCACAGAAGTACACCTTTAACACTATTGACCCCAGTAGACTTGACAGCAAGCTCAGGAGTGTTGGTGTTCATACCAGTGTATGCAACTGGATCCTGGACTTCCTGTCATGGCAACGCCAGGTGGTGAGAATGGGCTCCATCATCACATCCTCCTTGACCATCAACACAGGTGCTCCCCAGGGTTGTGTCCTAAGCCCTTTACTCTACTCCCTATACACTTATGACTGTGTGGCTATGCATAGCTCAAACATGGTCATTAAGTTTGCTGATGACACAACTGTAATTGGTTTGATCACAAACAATGATGAAACAGCCTACAGAAGTGAGATTAACAACTTAATGCAGTGGTGTCAAGAGAACAACCTGTCTCTCAATGTGGCAAAGACCAAAGACTTAATTGTAACCTTCAGGCATAAGGAACATCAGTTTGAGGCCATTACAATCAATGGTGAGACTGTGGAAAGGGTCGAAGACTTTAGGTTTCTTGGTGTCAACATTTCTGAAGACCACACTGACCAAATTGTTAAAAAAGCCCAACAGCATCTCTTCCACCTCAGACGACTGAGGAAGTTTGGTATGCAACCCAGAATCCTGAAGTCCTTTTTACAGAGGCACTACAGAGAGCATCCTAACTGTAGCCATTAATGCTTGGTATGAAAGCTGCTCTGCAAAGAAAAGAAAAGCACTACAGAGTTGTGCGTACAGCACAGAGCATCTGTGGATGTGACCTGCCCTCCATCCAGAACCTGTATGAGAGGCGATATATTAGAAAGGCCAGAAGAATCTCTACAGATCCCAGCCATTCTAGTCATGGACTGTTTCAGTTGCTGCCATCTGGCAGGTGATATAGAAGTCTTAAAGCTCGGACCACTAGACTCCAAAACAGCTTTTCCCACCAGGCGATAAGACTGATGAACACAACCTAAAGACAGCCTTGCACTATAACACTTTTCTTTTCTCTCTCTCTCTCTCTCTCTCTCTCTCTCTCACACGCATGCACGCACGCGCATACACACACACACACACACACACACTTACACACTTCACTTACTATTTATTTATTTATCATTTATTTTTTGAGGAGCAAAAAAAACACGAAGAGTTTTACTGTCTTATACAAGTATAATGAGATGTAATAATAAAATAATCTTGAGTCTTGAAATGTGAGTGATCCTGATAGCTCAGTGCAAGATCTGTTAGGTCTGCAACATAAACATTGACTAGCTGCAAGATAATAATTGAATTATAATATTATGAGGAAAAACTATGTAAGTCATGTGGCCAGCAAAAGAAAGTGAAAAGGAGCAGCTATAAAAAAAAATTGAATATTTTTCTCTTTCCGAAATATGTAACCTTGTAGTGCAAAGGGCTGAACAGAACTTAAGGCATAATAAAACAGCAGTATGCTAATTGTTTTACTAAGGAGATAGTAGGTATATCCACGATCACGCAAATCTGCGCAAATTGACGCAGCGCACATGCGCTTTGCGTGACCGTAACGCATGCCGGTTAGAAATTTGTCCACGATGGTGTAGGTGGGAGTGTTCTCTGCTCTGCATTCCATGTCACATGGCCTTAAGACTTCGCGGGAGCAAGATTTTTGCTGCGCAGCAGCGCATTTGCTCTCCGCTCGCTGCTCAGTCGTGGAACCGCCTCCATGACACACTTTGCCCTGATTGGCTTCTGTCTACGCTGACGTGTATGGCGTTTGTTTTGATGAACTTCCATGTCCGTAGGCACATGTCCGTGTTTGCCGCTCAAGTGTCACATAAGTCGCATCTGTATGGTCTCACCTCGGCGCACGTGAACATGAATAAACCTATAAATTGCTTAATCTAATGCAACAACCCTAAAGCGTGCTGTAAATAAATTGGTCAGTTCTCTCATTCACCTTGCCTTGCACGAAGTGAATACGTGATATGTATTATCTGCCTCCTTCAAGTGGTTGAAGGTGGAAACGATGGTGCAGCAGTAGCTCTCTTGTTTTCCATGTGGAAGACCCGGGTTCAATGCCCAGTTAGGCTGTTTTTCATATGCCACTGGCGATAGTCTGATATTATTACTACTGACACAGTGTTCCTAAATACAAGTTAAAACGAAGTGTAAGTGATGATAGGTCGTTTGTTTTGTCGTGTCAAAAATGCCACAACCACATTGTGTTCCATCATAAGTTGCATGCACAAGCAGCTGTCGTGTAAGTCATTTTTATCATGTTTGACAAGATAAATTAAATATGTACTAAATATTGTGGAACAGACTATGCAACAATCAATTAATTTGCACACACAAGCCACTCAAATTTAATTGTTCTGCAGGTCGCGGAGTTGCCGTTTTAATTGGAATTCCTGTAGTAAAAATTACAGTCCACAAGATGGCGACCTAGAATCGATCCAGCCAAGTCTCGTCCGGTTTCGTCATGTCTACGGGCAGTGGAATGTCCCACAGAGTTTGTATCCCCGCCCCTCCAGCACCCTGCAAATCACGTCGCAGAAGAAAGTCAGCGTTGGCCAAGTCGAACGAGGCTACTAACCTTATTCTCAGAGACCATGGGTCGCGTGACGCGCTTCCGGAATGTAACGCTACTTCCTGTTAAACAACAACTCTGCCAACAAAATGCAGTCGGCAACAGCACACTGGCAGAGTAGTGTGAAGATGGGGAGCTTGAATTGTTCAGTGAGGGGCTGCCATAACAGCTAGAAAAAAAGACGACTGGCAATGAAACAAACCTGTTTTGACCATGGGAAAACCAGGGCAGAATGTTGTGGACCGCTGTTTAATTTACATCGTATTCCATACAGCGACGATGGACGGCAAACCATTGGTACAACACCCAAACCCCGAGAAATGGTTGGGATATGATACTCCTCCGCCTAAAAAGGCTCGTCGGACGCTTATGAGGCTCCCAGGTAAGATAACATATTGCTAGTGCATGCTTTTTGTTAGCAGGTGTTTGTGTAGTTCCTTTGTTCTTTGTCCCCCGAGTCAGTCGCACCACACAGACAGTAGCAGCCTACGAGGTAGGACAGAACATTGTTGTTGGGCAGACCTGCTATTTCTCCTTGTTTGTTGCTTGTTTGTAGGCTTTGAGATGCTGCCATGGGGGAAATATTCAGAATGCAATTTACATTTACTCAGATATGCAGACGTGTACGAAACACCTGTTACTAACCTGTAAACACCTGCAACTGTGCCTCAAATGCACTGCATACAATGAACTGCATACAACATAGGCTTTACAATTTGATGGCCAATACTGGTTATGTTGAAAGCCAACAAAAGCAGTAACCTTATCATTGCTTACTTACTGATGATATGTTATTGTTTGTTTCACAGGAGCACCATCAGCCAGCTCTGCTAACCAGGAGACTGATATGGAGACTGCTGCCATGACTGAAGAGAGCACACACCGTGATGCTTCTACACAGTAGGAAAATCTACACATTGATGACCACACCTATGCCTGTGACACAGCCCATGCTACTAGCCATGACCAGGCAACACAGTTTCCTGAGCAACATCTAGTACCCACAGAACTGCTATGTAATGACCGGGAGTGTCTGACATACACTGGGTTGCCTGTAAAAAGGGGGGGCTGGTGGGAACCAACACTAAACCAGAAAGGACTGTATGGAGAGGGGCTGATTGAGGTATACGATAATCGCCACAGATTGTCCGGTCAGAACAAGAATGTCCCTTAGTGAAGACACACACACCACTCATGAACAGTGAGACCGTGGAAAGGACGAGGAAACTGATAATCAATGAACCGTGAAGCTGATTAGGTTTAAAACCGTGTAGTCACGAAAACCGTGGTTTACTAGAAATATAAAAACAAGAAATACAAAAGACAAGCATAAGTAATACAAATATACAAATGATAATACAAAGGTAATATACACAATATATACAAGGGGTGATGAATAATTGCCTACAGCAATTATCTACACCAGAAATGAATGAAAGTGAGTACATAACTGCCTACAGCAGCATAACTGAATGGCTGAATGAATGCTGAACTGCTAGCTGTAACAGGCGTACTGTGTCTTTAAGAGCTGCTTGGCTTCTGAGATTAACAATGGCGCGAGCTCTTGAACGGTACTATAACAAGCAGCTAAGTATTTGCTGTGCTCCCCAAAGAATACAGCGACATGGAGAATAAGTAACAACTACTATTATGCACATACCGAACGATACAAACATCTAACAGATACGTAAACAATAGACAAATACTCGCGCTGCAGGTATTGATGCTACGAGGCTACAATAACACACAACAACGAGCATATACATGACATAACACAGTAACAACAGGCAGTGGTGGCCTAGCGGCTAAGGCATCGGACCTGTGACCGCAAGGATCGCAGGTTCGAATCCCAAGTCGCCAGTAGTGCCACTGAGGTACCCTGAGCATGGTACCGTCCCCGGGCGCCGTTGTCATGGCTGCCCCCTGCTCACATGTGTGATGGGTTAAATGCAGAGGTTGAATTTCGTTGTGTGCACTGTGTGCTGTGCTGTGCCGTGTGATCACAATGACAGAAATGGGAGACTTTCACTTTCACTTTCATAATAGCAAACTCACTCTCTCATGGACGCACGGATGTTCATGAATAATTGAGAGCCGATGAGAAAATAAAGAAAGAAGGAGAGATGGACGTCGGGATCCTGAAACGTCCACGATGTGAAGGAAAAAGAGTCCAACGAATGAACTGGATCCAGCTGATGTCTCTCCTGCTCCGATGTGTGACTGCTCTGACACCTTTGAGTTCAGCAGCTACCTTTAACAGCGGGCCACAGCGGGGGGTCCTGCTGATAACGATCGGTAACCCAGCAGAGGCTGCTGGGAGCAGCCCATTGGTTGCTGAGCCCCAAATCTGCCTAGCAAAGAGTCTTTGGAGATTGATTGGAGGGCTCTACCAGACTTATTGGAGCCTGATCAGCAGGGGGTCAGCGGGTGAGTAGCTGATAGCCCACACAATGGAGGATGGGCGATGGCCCATCACTGAATGGAGGATGGGTTGATGGCCCATCACTGAGGTGGTTTGACCAGTTTGAACATTGCCACTGAGGGCATTTGAGGCTTTGGCTGCTGAGCTGACACCAGGATGTGGCAGTTTTCCACTACACCCAAAGGATCAACTGTTGTTCACCCTGATGAAGCTCCAGCTGAACTTATTGCAGGACAACATCGCAAAGAGGTTTGGGGTGTCTCAGACTCTTGTCAGTAGGATATTTTCTCACTGGCTGGAGCATATGGAGGTGAAGCTGAGGGGCTACATGCCATGGATGGGCAGGGACGCGATCCAGTCAACGATGCCACAGTGCTTCAAGGACCATTTTCCAAGAACCACATGTATCATTGACTGTTCTGAGACCCCCCTTCAAAAGGCTCACAATCTGGACTCAAGAGGCGAGTCTTACAGTCACTACTATGGACAAAACACAGTAAAGTACCTAGTAGCAATTGCACCATGTGGTTTGATAATGTTCATCTCTCCAGCATATGGTGGGAGAAGCAGTGACAAGTACATTACAACCCAGTCAGGCTTTCTGGAGTACCTCTGCCCAGGTGATGGCTGACAGAAGTTTTCTAATCCAAGATCTTCTGCATGAGCGTAAAGTCAAGCTTGTCATGCCAGCTTTCACCAAAAGAGGCCTGCCTTTGTCCGAAGAAGACACCACCAACACCAGGCGCATAGCTAACGTCCGAGTGCATGTGGAGAGGGTCATACGCCGCCTGAAGAACTACAAAATACTCTCATAAAGAGTGCCCATTAACCTCACCCCAAAAATTAGCAATATTTCAAAAGTCTGTGCATGTCTGTGTAATCTTCGTGGCGACATCATACAAGAGGACGAGTAAGATGTGCAAGGTTTACATGAGAATGTAATGAATAAAATGAACGTTGCGCTGGCACAGAATAGCAATGACAGCATGCGCATGTCGCGAATACACAATGCGCCGCTGCAAAATAGGGCCCATTGTCTGAATAAAATTTAGGCATGTGACGAAACAGTGGCGAACAAACAGAACAACAACAAGCAACGCCTATGCGTGGCCACAGTATATTTGGATTGAGCGGGGAACATCTGAGCCTTTTTTTTGGAAGAGGTATCGGGGAACGTAGCACCCGGGGAACATAGGACCCAGGGAACATAGGGATGACCCCTCCTTTTGTTACAGATGAGCACAGTGAAGGCCGCCTGTTACACAGTTGTGCAAACAATAAAAGTTGTTGTGTAGTAAAATGTTGTTTACAGTGTTTGTAATTACCCATTCCAATTTTTGTAAATAAATGAGAAATGCTGCAACTATTTTTACTTTCTTTATTGACCCTTTCAGAAACATGATCATTACATTGCACTGAACAGTCCATGTGTGCACATGGAGGACATAAAACCACACTGTTAATGTTGTAAAGCAGTATGTATCCCAGCATGTAACCATTACACATGCTTGCATTTATCTGGTTTGAACTCATGTACATTCTCATGTAAACCTTGCACATCTTACTTATCCTCTTTGGAAAGAGGGTCCTATGTTCCCCGATATCGGGGAACATAGGACCCGGGGAACATTGATACGCTCCCCAAAAGGAAGCATATGTCTGAAATAGAAGTCCTTTAGCCTAGCCACAGTCTTTGTACAGAACGCTTCATCAAATGGGACATGTAGCATCAACTGTTGTAAATGTGACCAAAGCAATAACTTGCATGCCCTTAAATTTGTGCATAGCAAGGCCAATTGAATCTGCATGTAGATGCCACGGTGGCCATTGGGGTACCCTCGACAATCCTCACATCATATTTTTTACTTTCCATCAAGTCCTGCACAGTTTCATGCGGTTTCAGGAAAGGACATTTAATTTGTAACAGCTCCCCTGAGCTTAGAACCCCATCGGGGCTCGCAGACAGCCAGGGTTCTGTAGGACACAAGACTGTGCCACGGTGTGTTACAATGTGGCCCCTGTCTTCCAGCCATTTCAGGGCCAGCACCTCACCTGTCACACCATGTCTGGTTGCAGGATTCCCATGAAAACGGGGATAGACATACTGCTGCAAGAATCTTTCAGGAGTAGTTCTGACTGGCACCTTTGCTGAGCTGGCAGTTATCCTCAGTTTACGGGAATTGTGCCAGAGGTGAGAAGCATTCTGCTTGTGAGTGAGCAGATGAAATCGGTCTGACTCAATGTCCACAAAAGTCCCATAAAAACCAGAGCAAGGAGGGCAATCGTTGGAGCCATTGTGGTCTGTGTGGGCTGCAGGTGGAGGCTCCTGAACGGTCATGGCAGGTGTTTCAGCGTGGATTCACTTGTAAAGCAGACTGTCCTTCGGCAGCTTCAAATGTCCCAGTGCACTTCGCATCTCCGTCAAGGTCTCGAAACAAGGGGTGGGGGGCAGAGGTAAGTAGTCGGGTGTCACATCAGGTGCTACGAAAGAGTCACTGGCCTTATGGTGCACAAAGGAAATCTCCGTAAGCAGCTTGGGTGCGAGGTTTCTTTGTGTCCCGCAGTTCCATTTGCGCTGCTTATCCGTACAGGCAAATCCTGTAAGGCCGTTCGACACAGCATTTTCCACCTAAAATGATAAATGTGTATGATTACAATCTATGTGAGTACAATGCACCGTCGCACATCTGTAGTAATTCACGGCCATCGGTAGCAACTGACGACGCCATGTTGGTCCTTTGTTTACAACCACACGAAGCTAGCCTAGTTACAGTTTCAACAAATTCTCTTCTCGTCGTTCTTGCCAAGTCATCAAAACTCAACATTGTAATTACACAGATGTCTGACATGTAAGATTATATTGACAAAGAGATGGTTTTCTTACCTTCCACAAAATTGCTGCTGCGTGGCTACAAAACCTTCCCATGCCAGCTATGCAGGTGCACCCAGCTGTCTCGACGATGCCATTTTTCCTCGTCAGCACCCACACATTGTGGCTTGGTGTGCTTGCCTGACTGGGGTTCACTGCAGCTTTTAGTAAAACATATTCCCCAATCTCACACAGCAACACACGGCCAACCTTCCCACTGTGGAGGTATTGATAAGCCTCCGTGCTCTTGTAGTTTCTCATGGCCTCACAATCGATGCCCGCCGACAGCACTAAGTAATTAAAAATATCCGCATATGCCACCTGAGGCCACCGCCACATATCATCCACCCATTCACTCGAGTTCTTTAACCTCGGATGGCGAAACACAATCTCTACATCCGAACTTTTAATGCTTTTCTTTGTCTCTTCCACGTTCGCTTAGCCATCTTTACTCGCCTGGTGTTCCAAAGTAACTAACCTGCTGTAGCAGGCAGACCAGAAGTTATATTACAACGAGGAAGACTTTCCCCTTTGAAAATGGGCGTGTCAGAATAAGGTGAATAACTATGGACCCGCTGCAGGCATGACTTATCATGTGACGGGACAACGTGGGTTGTTGTTGGGAGTAACCCATAGACGTGTAAGCTTAATAGACGTCACGTCTGTGGAGAACACTTACAGGATTTTTATAAATAAATACATACATTGTGTTTTCTTTGTTTAAGCACCTTAGTGAAATAAAAAATGAAATCGAAAGCTGTCCTTCTCAACTACATACACAGGAGCCATGCCTTTACAAATGTAAAGCGAGATGGCACATGTGACTTGTTTGTGGCGCTGAGACGTCTTCTCTAGAGATGTGAAATCCGGATCCTTGAAGGGATTCGGTTCATTTTGAGTCACTCAATGATATGAGCCGGGTTGTCCGAGTCACTTGAGTCACATGAAAAATGACACGACATAAAAAGGCATATACACTTGTCGTTTTGGGTATTTTCTCCTACCATGTCTTCAGGTATATTTCACAAGTCAGCAAGTAGGCTCATTAAGCAGAATGTTAATAGCCAGGTAATGAAAGTAGCCTAAGAGTTGGACCATTAGTCATTTTATATTGAATGTGGCAAATCAACACACAAATTACACATACATAGAACAATAATGTGCAACAAATGGAACAATTTCTGCAAATAACATAGTGATTTAGTAACACACAAGAAATGGCAGAAGAATGTGAAACAGTGCAAATTGCTTTTAAGCTATAGCCTACTATATACAACGTATGTGAAATACTAGTGCAATGTGTGGAAGTTGGCTAAGAATAATGTACAGTAGACTACACAGAACCATTTTAAATACAAAAGAATACCAAAGAGTAACAACTGCAATTAAAATTTGAGACTCCATTGCAGGGAGTGTAGGGAGTGTTTTCACACTTTAAGGGCAAATGTCACAGAGAGAGTACATTATACATACTCAGTACAACAAATGGTCTTGCTGGTGTTTTGCTACCAATCGAATATCCAGCTTGCTGCCCTGGCTACTAGTTCTACAGAAGGGCTTTTACTATTATTAGTATTATTGTTGTTGTTGGTATTATTATGACAGACACCACAACCTGCAGAGCCCCCCACCCCCAAGAAAAAAGAAATCTAGAAATAAAACAGTGTTACATTCCATTAAATTACATTATTACATTATATTACAAGATTTAAAGTTTTAGAGGAATTTGACATTATCAGAGGCCCAGATGCAGAATGCAGTCGCTGTAAGCAGTTGAGCAGTTAGTCAGATATACTACTTTAAAATACCATAAAGAAGAACTGAATTGTAAAGCCCAATAGCTGCCTTTTAAACAATCTACAGTACACAGCACATAGTGTCGTGTATGTCTACAGTAAACAGAACGCATTACTTAATAACGAAATGTGTGTTATTTTTCCTTCGCGCTGGAATACGTTCTCATTATTGTTTGTCAAAATAAATAAATAGCACAAACAAACACAAGACGGATGCTTATAGCCTGCCACTTTCAATTTGCCTCAGTCCGCCTGTCTCCAGCTGTCACTTGCTGCAGTCGTCAAATTATAATAATAATAATAATGATGATGATGATGATAATAATAATAATGAAAATACCCCCTTATAGGAAACTTTTGTGTGGTTGCATTAACCCTTTAGGCGCCAGAGGTTTTTTCCTAAAACATTCGATTTTGACATCTTAATTTCAAAAGGTTATAACTTAAAAATTATAAGAGATAGAGACTTACTGTAAATTAGAGAAATATTAAGGATGATCCAAAGTTTATGTAGGGATTAAATTTACCCATCTAATTTGCATATTATGACGTCACATGGCGGCGGCCATCTTGGATTATAGAATTTTTATAAATTGTCACGTTTGAAAGATAAAATGCAGTACTCCCTCCCCCAAAAAAATGTGTATGTACCTTGTGTATGCTATATTGCACAATACTGAATGCTCAGATAAATAGTAAATAGCAACCAAACAGTGTAAATCTTTACTAATAAATGGCAGAACCAAACCGAATGCATGTAGCAGTAGGCTGACCTTTTGCTGTAGAGATTTTCCATTTATTACAGAGGCACTCAGATTCCATATATGGGGCATTTATATGTTATTCTATATATACATATATCATAAGACTTGTTTAGTTTAAAATCTCATGAGTGAGATGACAAGATGAGACAAGAGACAACGTTAGTAGTTTTTTTTTTTTTTTTTTTTTAGGTTTGTTTGTTTTTTTGGTTGGGCTTTTTTTGAGCTGACAAAGGCTTAAAACTGATGGGCAAAGCGATTTGTCTCATTTGTAACATTTGAAAGATTTGTAAGAACATTCCAGAAATCATCAGAGAAAGAGTGACAGAAAATCTAGGGGCGAATTGGCATTGGAGATATCCAATTGGCTGATCAAAGGGCGTGAGACAATTTTGATACCCCTCCTCATTGATCAACTCAAAGCAGGTGTGACAATACACCGGCATTCCCATCATCTTGCCTAGATAAACTAACGAGCATATTAGCTCCTCTGCCCCGTGCCAAACCGCCTCTGTTCCTGCTGCGAGCAGCACGCGCAGATCTGCTGCGCACTTGTGCCGAGTGGAGAGTGGAGAGGAGAGGAGAGGAATTTTCATGGGTAGGACTCTCACTGCGTCTCCTCACCCTGCTTCTACGTTGTCCCCTAGCTCTCCTAGAAACACTTTGACCTCGTCTAACATACCCAGTGGCATTAGACAACGTCTCCACCACGTTACTGTCTCCGCGATTAGGGAAAGGTACAGTCGGAAAACAAATTAGCTACATGGCTAGCGCAGTAAAAACACTGGACCCCGACTTCACTTCTAGCCTCGTTCCCCACACTACTAACACGCCTGCTTACTCCCTGATAAACATTCCCAACCCATGAAACACTGTTCCCATCGCTGACATTGAGCAAATGAGTATCTACTTTGGCCAAATGATCCAAAGATTGTGCTTGGTGTAGGGCTAAATAATCACTTTGTCCAGCTGCATCACTGCAAGGCAGGGACGCATCTGAAGCGTCGTCGCTAAACGCATCACCGTCATCTTCTGGAGGCAGATATTCGCCTTCAGAATAAGGGTCTGCGAATAGAAGACCCAACACTTCATTGCAGATAAACTTCTTTGATGAAATTAGACGAAAAACGAAGGCAAACACTCGCTGACGTTGACAATATCGCTCTAATTATATAGCTCGCATGCAAACTAGCTTCGCTTTTGCTCACACTGATTCAACATGCTGTAGCTCGACTATTTTGTATAGAAACATAACGTAATTCTGAGTCAGGGACGTAGTATGACATGTCTACCACCTAGTGGAAGGGAGTTCAAACCAAATTTGACACCCTATTTGACAAAATCGACCGTTTTATTCAGTGCGGCATCTTGTCGACTTAAGTCGACAATGGCGCCTAGAGGGTTAATAGCAGCCACAAATGCAAATTGTAGCGTACTGTGTATAAGGACAGTAAGCATTCTATTCTATTCTATTCAATGAAAACCTAGACAATCTGATTTCATTTGACGCAAAATGTTCATAATGTCGGTATTCTTTTTTCTCTATGTGTAGGACTTCATCACGTCGTTGTTTCGTGCTTCCAACAGTTTACATTGTGTCGTTGCAGCGTTTATAGGCTTTTTAATGTCACATGTACTTTGGCAGAAGAGACGCTTCTTTAATGTAGGGGAGACCGGGGACAGTTGCAACATTTTTTGCATTTGGCTCTGTTACTCAGCGACAGTTTAGATTAGACAAATACAAGTTTTATACAATAAACTTACATCTGTCCGTTAATTGTCAAAACCATTTAAAGATGAATACAGAAAGTACATTCTTTACAATTTGCATGTGAATATAAGGAGTCAGATGTTGCAACTGACCCCAGCCCTGGGGACAGTTGCAACATTGCTTGGGGATGGTTGCAACATGTTACAAATACAATATTTCAGTGTTAATAAACAGATTATTATTGAGTTTTATTGAGTGCTTATTAAGTAAGCACTATACCATTGCAGTGTTATTTATGTATCAAGCTTTGATCAGATGGCAATTATAGATTTGCATGGATAACCCTCCTTCTTGATAACTTCTCCTGCACATCGGTGAATACCCTCCTGCTGCTCCGGTAGCCGACACTGGGTAACCTATTGTCTCCCTCTGCTAGCAATCTCCCTCTCTTTTTGTGGAATCTGTATAAGGTGGTGTGACAGATGGCAAACTCTCTCGCCACTGCCCTGACTGCCCTGCCTTCATCCGTGATGACATTAGAGGCTCTCTCCAAAATATGGAGTGGAACCCCTCTGTCTGTTACCCTCTTTCTCACTCTGGGCATACTGAAAAAAGAGAGAAATATATGTATATTTTGTATATATATATAACTCACTGTGTTGTCCTCTGCACATAAACACACAGTTGCATAAACGCATTGGCACAGACAAGTGCGCACGCACGTGCACACACACACACACACACACACACACACACACGCACACACAATAAGTAAAAACTAATAAAAAATGTTAAAAATATTGTTATGTTGTCTGTTTTTATAATTAATGCATTGTATGGGGACAGTTGCAACAGTTGTTGCAACCGTCCCCCTTACTGTCAGCCATGATAAAACTTTATGTGCTAGCTAAACACGGTGATCTTCATTCATGCTAACCATAGTAGCTAAAAGTGAACATATTACTGGTTTAAACCATATAAGTTTGAGCTGAATCACAAAAACAGTGACAACAGTATAACAAAAACAATGCTGAAGAAAAAAATTACTTTCATACCTTAAAAACCGTTTTTTTCCGACTAAATCCTGAAGCCGCTCTCAAGTCTGCCGATTTTACCTCTGCAAGGTGGAGCATCAAACTGAGCATGTGCAGTGTGAGTGTCATCACTCTAGCTCATTTCTGATCGGAGAAAAGTAACACGGTGCAACCATCCCCTGTTGCAACTGTCCCCGGTCTCCCCCTAAACATGAAACTACGAGTATCGGCCACAGTCATGACAATTGGCCTTTCCTTTCATTCTCAAACTACGTTTAAATAGCATGTTCATCTCATCAGCTGGCAAGAAATGCTCCAGAGAAACCCTCAACCACCCCGCATAAAAATGACTAACTTCTGAGCTGCCCCGAAAGTTTTAAATCGCGACGTCCCCGGGGTAACCACTACGAAAGATTTTTTTGTTACTATTTTATTTTCTTATGGTCACAATCTATCTTTAATGTTTGCCTAAATACTAAACTGGGCAGCATGCCCGTCATAATGAGGATTGGCCTTTCCTTTCATTCTCAAACTGCGTTACAATTGCATGTTTATCTCATCAGACCGAATTAAAGAAATCATCGTCAGAAAACACTCAACCATTCCGCATAATAATGACTAACTTTTGGGCTATACCCCCGAAAGTCACCGGGGTAACCACTACGAAAAAATATTTATTTATGTTTTTTTTTATATATATTGCATTATTGTATTTTATTGTGCTCAAAAATGAATATGGGGTGGATCAACATAGTATTAATTCACACAACATATATGCAACATGCAACAAGCTAATATGGCATGGACAACTCGTGCCCGTGTGCTAGACTGCCGTTGGGATTCACCCAACTGCAAGCTTGTGCAAGACCGAGAGCAAGCAGGGATCCGTGAGTGAAGCCACAGGTAACCTGTGTTCGGCGCAGGGATTATTTTGTGGGAAAGTTTACATATTGCCTCCTATTGCTCCGTGTTGGGCGTCTTGAACCCAAACTGCAGCCAAATCACAGAGGTGCCCCCTCTTTTTGGCACAAGTTGTTCTGGTACCTGTGCCGGTGTAGCTTTCTGTAAAAAGTGTTCTGCTTCCATCGTCCATCCGATCCATCACAGAGAAATTTCAAACAGGCTCTGCTTTAGCATTCATGTTGCAAACCCACGTGTGAGACTCAATGAACGTAAAGCTGTAATATTAAAGTCATATTAACTTAGTGTGTGCATAGTGACAATACAAAAATAACTGTTTATATATTTGCTGTAATAATTGGTAAAATTAGTTTATCACGATAGAAAAGATAGAAGAGAAATGACACGATAGACACTTTTCTTTTGTCCCCAGGATATATATCGTCATATCGCCCAGCACTAGTCAAAAGTGAGAAAGTCCCACATGCACACAGTGACAAATTTACTCTACAGGGTGATGATTCGCTGAGAAAGTTCTAGAACTGAACTGGAGCTCGAGCTGGCATGTTGGAAATCATCTCTCTCCCTCTGTAGACCTATCGAGGTAAGTTTGTTTGAACATTTGTAGGTTTTCACCATCTAGCTAAGTTTTTTTCCACTTACGACCAACTTTATGCAATACATTGATGATGATAGACGATTGTAGGCATATTAAGTTAAGTTAGGCATGGATAGATGTAGTTAGTTAGCTAGCTAATCAATATTTCTCACTGACTTCAAGTTCAGATGCATTCGACTGCAATACCACGCCAAGAACTTACAAGTGACATACAGCTGATAACGAAATTTCTTTAAATGACAATTTTCCGACTTCATTTGCTTGTTAACACCGTGCGATGTATGGGGTAATGATAATTGTTGTTCAGCCGTGTGGGTGACGTTGGGTTAATGTATCAAATTTTAGCAAGTTATCTTGACAACGTGGTTTCGGCCCAATTTGCAAGATTCTCGTGCTTAATTTGTGCCTGTCTGAAACCAGAAATTGTCTGAGAGTAATTTCAACATGCTGAATGGCGAAGAAAGTCATTGAGACAGGAGGTTGTACTCTCAGCTAACAAATTTATTAGCACCCCCTAAACTAGCCTATTGGTACCATAACTCTGTGAGTGTTTATTAGACCATTACGTATTCTAATAACTTTGCTCTGATTCTTCAGGAAATATTTTGATGGTTATTCAACTGTCGTTTTCTCAGAGAAATAGTCTGGAGGGAAGTTTGCTGTTCACAGGTCTTTATTCGTGTTCATCGAGAGGAAGCTGACCGCAACAGAAGCGTCTCCTAGCCATCCTGGTCTTCAGTTCTATTCTGACTCTTTTTATACTAAAACACATCAGTATCATATTAACTAGTGTCCAAATTCAGACACAGTAAACTTACACTTGTTATCCTTACAAGGTAACTCCCAACATAGCATACACCTAGGTAATGGTTCTCCTGTGTCAGCAGTTCTGCTGCTGAGTCTCCAGTATGCCACACTCACACACATTCTATTCCTGTTACACAGACTTTCAGACTCTAGGCCCATTTACAGAAATTACAACATATTCCTCCCTTTTTCGGAAGCCTATGCTTCTCGAAACAGCATTTTACATCATTATCACACACACACAACATGCGATCACCCAAATTTTTCAGATGATAATCTTATCTGACTATCTGTAGAATATCCCTTATCCAGTGAGACCTCAGACCAACAGGGGCAAGAAAAAACTCCACTTACAGTATTTTGACCTGAGCTTTTCATGACTTTTTGCAACAATACATGGGAGAAACCTTAGGTGGGTCCACGGGTCTGGGTCTTGACTCACCCACCTGGAGCCTAAGGGTATATTCCCCCTAGCCTGATTCTCGATGCCACACATTTCACAAACATCATTCTGATATCATTTTGATCATTCAGAAGGTTCCATAACTTTGATTTTCAGAATAACTCCGAAAACTCTCCTTTAAAGATATCACTTAATTCATGCAACTAGTTTCCTAAGTACTCACATCAAATATCATGCTACTTAATGCAAATTCATTCTTATCAAAGTCCCATTGATAATAATCCTAAAAGAGAAAATAGCAATAAAACTTTTTCATTTTCAATGAATTTTCCTTTCTGTGTACGTGCATGTCAGTTTTTATTCTTTGTTACTGTATTGCAATCTTTATGAAGTGTGACGCATATAAGTATGTGAATTTTATTTCATGTTGTTATGCAATGAGTGTACCAGAATATATAGGTTACTGTTTTTCGAATCTACTCTATATTTGTCTAAGTGTGTACTGCTCCTTCCTGCCAGGGCTGGTTGACAGTTCCTTGTATTCCACAAAAATCTTCTTTTCCCAAAGCCTCCTCCCTTTGAGGCTTAACATAATATATTCCTTTATCGCGATGCCATTCGTAATCCACAATCGGTAATCCACATTGGTAATCCAAACTCAATCTTCAAAAAGCAACCTTTCAAGCTCTCCACTCAAGCTCACCACGGTCCTGTGGCCTTCGAACAACAAGCGGTAATTCCGCTACCTGGTGAAGAATAGCATCCGGGACCACATAGGGAGGGGCAGTTGGTATTTCCCGTTCGTCTCGATCATTGTCCTCCTCTTCGTCAGCCAGCCCCGACAGGACCATTTGGGATCTAACTTGTCCTGCCGCTATTCTCACGAACAAGGTTCTCAGACAGGGAACAAGACAACAAAACACAAGGGAAACAATGAGAAGAATGCCTCCAATTAAAGCAGCTACTTTAACAAACCATGCACTAAAAGGCCCGAAAATTGTTTTAATCCAATGATCAAACCACTGATCAATCTTAGTATCTCGACCCGCATTTTCTGCAAGTTCAACACTCAAACTTTTCAATCTATTCATAGCCAAAGAAAAAGATCCATTAGCTGCTGTATTGTTTGGAATATAAGTACAGCAATGAGGGCCTACCATTGCACACACACCCCCATCCTTGGCTAATAACCAATCCAATGCCATACGATTTTGCATAGCCACTCTGGATGTGACATCCAACTGTTCTCCCAAAGATTCAAGTGCCTCGACAGTGTAATTAAGAAATCGTTGCTGATTGTAATAAAGATAATTTGCTACTTCCCATAATTTACCAATTCCTATCATAGGAATAATTGCTTCAAACCCTGCTGCTATTTCACTTCTTATTTTATACTCTGCAGGTATTCCTCTAGGTTGACCAATTGCATCCAAAATCAAATCCGTCACCTAATTTGTACTTTTTAATAGTAGAAGGAAAAGTTTCTGGTCATTTACTCATCTTTTCACACGCTTTAGATTTAAAGAGATCACCACGCTTAACAGCAAATTGTCGTACTTCAGTTCATCTAACGTTATCAAAATTGGAAGTTCCTAACCCCACCAAACATTCATAACCACTAACAGATAATGGTTGTAAACAGTCACGCACATGTGGTAATTCATGTCTACACTGGGTAGGATTTGGAGAACACTTTTTACATTCTTGATCATAGTATTCTACAGCATCGAAATGGCGGTGAGGTGCAGGAATGACGATCATTGGGGGTCGTGCCTGTGCACATACGTAACAGTTCTCTGGTGGATGATATGTTTTCGCAGTAAACTCAGCCCAATCATACCAACTATTATCCCAAAATGACAAATAAATATCATCAGGACTACGAGAAATGCTTCTCTTCGCACGCCCATATGCACCCCCCGAGTGATGTACCCATGAAACCAAAGTACAATTTATCTTATCACTACCCCATGTAGGTGTACCAGACCTAATTTTAGCACGACTTCCTAATTGGTAATTAATAACTTCATCAGCAGCGACAACATATTTACCTGTCCAGCACTTATTTTTCTTACACTTTAGTTGCACATTAATGCTTTCAGCAACTGGACCTTCGGGTGAACAGAAGTGATCCACACCGGGAGCCTGCCAAAGCTGTACTTGGCGACCATTTTTTGGACCTAATTCTACAATATATACAAAATCTGGAGTTTCTTTGAAGAACACCTGGATTTAGCAATTAATGGTTTGTTCGAGACTTTCAGCTGGAATATTTTCCAATATTATAGCTAAAACACATCTGACACTTCTTTCTTCCCATGAAACAAAACCATACTGTGAAACTGGTGCAGTAACAGTATTTTCAATAGCAATAGTTGGAGTGATCAATTCAGATGATGCTTCTTTATCTTTACCAACATTATCCTCTAGGGGGAGGTGTTGATCAGGCTGACTCATTACTGAGAGATTCATAGCGATATGGGATGGCTGACTCTGGGTTGTTATAGAGGAGATGAGGGTCGAGTTGGACACCTCTTGTCCAAGGGTGCTCGATGGGACAGGGGCTCTCGGAGCTACCCCCAGATTGACTTTTGGAACCGGATTCTGGACCGGCTTCCGTACCTTCGGTGGTGATTTCAGGGCATGTCTGCTCCTGACGCGGAGGCGTGGTGACTACCTGTTGGTTCACTTCCTTTACCCATGTCAACTGAGGCTGTATCCCCCAATCCTTCTGTTGTATCAGAATCGGAAGGAACAGAAACATACCTGCTACTATCATAAGGCCCGCTAAGAGGCCGAACACTCTGGTCCAGCCCTCCAGCTTGACCACTTGAACCAACCCCTCCGTCAGCGGGTAACGATTGCGAATCCGTCACATCTGGCGAATGCCCCTCGCCATTGCTGCTTAAACGAACAGAAGGCTTTTTCACTGAGTATGGTCGGTCCTTATACTGTGGGGAAGGAGCTCTGTAAAATAGATTCAAATGATACCAAGTTTTGGAGCCCTTAACTCGTACAGCAGTTGGAGTAGCCTGTACAACCTCGTATGGTCCCTCAGCACGAGGCTCCAAACAAGTTCTTTTAATAGCCTTGATATAAACCCAATCCCCCACTCCGACAGGCATTTCGTTAGTAGCATTCCGTCTTTCCTCACACGTAACGGCTTAATCTCGAATTGCAACATGAATATTAAGCAACTGTTCCAAATAATGTTTAATTTCAAGTTTCAACTGATCTAGTGAAGGTCCTCTGCCCACGAATACGCGGTGTAGGCATCGGTCGTCCAAAAAGCATTTCCGCTGGAGTTAAATGTGTCACACGATGTTCCTGAGTCCTCATATGCATAAGAGCAATAGGGAGTGCATCCAACCAATTAAGACTAGTACTTGCACAAATCTTAGCAATTTTATTTTTCAAAGTACCATTAGCTCTTTCTACAATACCTTGACTCTGAGGGTGATATACACACCCAAACTTTTGCTTAATTCCCAACGCTTGACCTATTTTAGCCCATGTTTTAGCTGTAAACGCCTTCCCATTATCCGATGAAATAATTTCAGGTATTCCAAAACGAGGAATTAATTCTCGTGTGAAAAACTTAATCACTGTTGCTTCATTCTGTTCCGGGCTTTCACAAGCCTCAACCCATCGCGAAAACCTACACACCACTACCAGCACATAACGATATCTCTTTACCGTTTTAATCATATCAATATAATCAATGACCACATGCTTAAAAGGTCCTTCGGGAACTGGAAACCCAGCCAACGGATTAGTTGGAATGCCCTTCCTGATATTATGCATATGACAGATCGAACATCGTTGCAATACGTGATCAACCATATCATTCATGCACGGAGACCAAAACCCCATGGCACAAATTTTTCTTAACACCTCCCTTTTAGACTCATGGCCTACATCATGCACATCAGAGATCAACATTCCAAGCAATGTTAGTGGAGCAACCATAAGCCCTTCGTGGTTACGCCATACCCCATCTGGTCCCCTAGTCGAACCCTTGTCTTCCCATGAAGACTTCTCGACCAATGAGACCAATGAGGCTGAAGACGAATAACATCATCCAATGACGGTTTAGGCTGCAATACATGCAAAGGTGCTTGAACCCCAAGGCGAGGAGCAACCTCTGACGTCGACTCACATGCATACGCCCAACATTCCGGACAGCTGCCACGTTGACACAGAGCGCAACAAAGCGGCTCGTTGGCATGGAAATGTCCTGGAGTGTTTAACGACTTACACCATCTGCACGAGTTAGTATATGCATAAGGACATGAATACGGACAAGAAACCTTTCGTGATGATTTTCCACTCTCAGTTGCATCATCAAGAATTGTTGAATGTAATACATGCATCATTCCCCGTTTACATGGTGAATCAAATTCTCTAGCCTTTAATGCTGCTTCTTTTGCTATCTCATCCGCTAGGGCATTGCCCTGTGTAATTAAATCATCCCCCTTTTTATGCGCCCGACATTTGCAAATAGCCAGACGAACAGGTGACATCATAGCAGTTAATAGCAGTTGTATTTGATCCAAATGTTGAATTGGAGAGCCATCTGATTTTTTAAACCCCCTCTGTTTCCATTGGGCTCCATGAACATGACAGACATTATGTGCATATGCACTATCAGTAAAGATAGTTGCATGCTGACTATCGGCTAATAAACAAGCCTCAGTAAGAGCCTTTAATTCAGCCAATTGAGCTGAACAAGGTTGCTTACAAGGAATGCACATAACGACTTCAAACGTCTCTTCTTCTTTTAACTGGACAACACTAAATCCGGCACATGTCTTATTGTCATAATTATGGCTGGAAACATCCACGAAAAACACCAGACCAGATTCAAGAGGTTCACTTTCTAAATCCGCACGTAATTTAGAAAAAACTAAGGAATCTGCTACACATTCATGAGGAGTTCCTTCATAATCCAAGGGAATCCTATCCGCTGGATTAGTTGCAATATCGCATGTTTTAATAGCAACATCTGGACAAAAAGACAAATCATTGTACTTTAACTGTCTCTGAGGCGTAAGACAAAACCTTCCTTGCTCGACCAATTGTGAAATGGCGTGAGCCGTATAAATCGTAATTGGCCATCCCATTGTTATACCCGTTGCTTTAACATATGCCATATACACAGCTTCAACACCCTGATAACAAGGTGGATAACCCTGAGCCACATCGTCCAATTTAGAACAATAATATGCTAACGCTTGTTTGGCCTTTCCTTTACACTGGGCTTGAGTTAACATGCCGGTCATGTAAGCATCACGTCCTTCCTCTTTTTTAACAGCCACATAAAGATGAAAGGGCAGTTCATAATTGGGAAGCGCTAAAGTGGGTGCTCGTTGAAGTTCCATCTTTATTAAAGTAAATGCCTGCTCACCGTCAATAGTCCATGTTAAAAATTTATGCAATCCTCCTGCCGTAGCGGCAGCAATCATTGCGCAAAGTGGAGCTATTTTATACTCATGACACTCAATCCACTCACTACTAAACCCAACTAACCCAATAAACGTCATCATTTGTTTAATTGTTTGTGGTTTTGGTACCTGTGTTATTGCTTTTATCTGATCCTGGGCTATACCGCGCTGTCCCTGCGAAATAGCTCGTCCCAAGTATGTCACTTCGGTTTCAACGAACTGCAACTTCTTTCGCGACACCTTATGACGGCCTTCTGCCAACGTCTGTAATAACATCAATGTATCTTTTTCACATGTTTTTGCATCTGGTGAACATACGATTAAATCATCAACGTATTGTAACAGGGTACTAGTACATGAAAGATGTTTCAAATCATCCTTTAACACCTGATTAAACACCGTAGGCGAGATTTTTAATCCCATCGGGAGACGCGTGTATTGGTAGTAGGTATCCAAGTATTTAAACCCACACAATCCCTTGCTATTTTCAGCTAACGGAACCGTATAGAAGGCTGATACAAGGTCGCAAACGGAAAAATATTTTGCGGATGGTGGCACATTTGTCAAAAGTGATGTTGGTGAAGCGATATAATTAGGCATATCTTCCAATACTTGATTGAGCGAGCGAATATCAATCAAAAGTCTCCAATTAACTTTATCCGCTTTCTGAATTGCAAAAATTGGTGAATTAGCAAGAGGCCTATTTACAGGTTCAATTACTTTAGTCTTCAAAAGGTTATTTATTATACCACGTAATCCAACTGCTGCTTCTGGCGAAACAGGGTACTGGCGATGAAAAGGCAAGATTGCACCTGATTTTACACGTAACTCAATGGGACTGGCAGATTTGACAAGCCCTACGTCACTGTCATCTGTTGGCCACACACAGTCCGGAACTTGCCTTAAAAGTTTGTCTTTATAGTCAGTCCTTCCCTCTGCTTGTAACATCATTTTCCACGGTGAATACGGTTGGTCGTATTGAAGTCGTCTCATCTCTAATACAGACAACGGCTGATGCCACTGTGTTTTCCAACACCTATATCCCACTCCTGGAAATTTTGAATATAAACAGTAAGGGTTTTTAAAAGGACATTCCTGCACAATCATATCCATATCAAAATCAATTCGTTCATCGTCGTTAACATTTTTGTCAGCTAATTCCACTATCTGAGGCGTACCTCTAAGTTCCAATTCCTCGGAAATTCTTAAAAGTACACCATCGTCTGAAATCAGCTTACAACCTTTACTAATAAAAGGCCAAGTCGTTAAAAATGCTCTCATCATCATATCTCCCACATGCCTTACTCGATAACCTTTACCAGTAGCAAGAACAATATGAGGTACAGTATGAGGTATGTCAAAATGTTGGACTAACGTTTCATCAGCGAGCAGGACAAACATCCCTACTCCTTCGGGTCCAACAACAATGTCTTTAACAGACAAGGAGTAATTCCGCTGAAAGGGCACTTCTTGCTGCCACTTACATTCAACAGAGTCGTCCATTAAGGGGTCAACTTTCAAAGTACAATGTACAGGGTAATAAGAAAAACATAACTCGGAATTGTGTTCGTTAATAACACATTCCCATTTTTCCCATAACTGTTCCAATGTACAAACATCAAAATTAGAAATCCAATAAAGACGCATCACTGATAAGGAACGAGACACTTCTCCATCAGCCTGCGCTAAGAGAGACATATTTTACTACAGGGCCACCCACAGACACCCCGTCAGACGTACACTCTATTTTTAGGCCTAATTTGCACAATGCGTCCCGGCCCAGAAGATTTACAGGAGTCGAGGGAGACAACAATATTGGCATGACTGTGGTATGTGTTCCTACCTGAACTGTGACTGGTTCTGAAAATGGAAGTAATTGGACTCGTCCAGAGAAACCTACAGTTCTAGCAACCTTCCCTGTCTCATCTTTTTTAATATGTGGAACAAGAGAACTATTAACGCAAGTGTAAGTGGCTCCAGTATCAACTAATACTGATAGTGTATGTCTTTGTATTATGGCTGAAATATGTGGTTCTTCATCTGGTCCCTGCGTTACCTGACAGACTGTATCGGATTCAGAAGCTAGTCAGTACTGCCCCCTGGGATCAAAGTTTACAGGCCCCACCATTGGCGACTGATCCTGACCCACAGTATTCCTACCTGCGCCCACCCCCGCTACAGGCTGTTGGCGACTTGGGCACAAGAAGGAGAGATGTCCAACACCTCCACAAGTCCAGCACTGAGTATTTTGAGGGTTCATTTGCGCGAAGCCTCTGCCGCGGCCTCGTCCGCGCATCCATCCTCTAGCCCTCCGCAAGAAAGGCGTGGCTACCAGGTCACGTGGTTGCCAAGCAGCTGGTGACTACTGCTGGAGTTGGGGCTGTGAAACAGGAGGTACACATGGTAATGAGTTCGAAGGGACAGTGGGAGATACAGTAACTGGAGTAGCGTCATTAACGAGCACAGTTGCTTGCGCCTTTTTAGGATGTTTTATATCTTCAAGTTGTTTCATGAGGAGCTTTCGATGTGCCTCTGCATCCTGTTGATCGCGCTTACCCTCAGCCCTTCTGTACTGTGTAACAAAATGAGTGACAGCTTGTCGAAACTCATCCTTTGACATTGTGAGCGCCAGTCGCTCTCAAGCTGGGACTTTACAGGAGCTGGTAATGCATCTAAGACAGCATGACGGAAAAGCCCCCTGTTCAGTTCATTATTATTGGGGTCAGACTCCAAGCGACAACGCCAAAGCGCATTCGAAGATTCAATAAAGGCTGTAGGGTTTTCTTCAGACTTCAGCTTGTCCAACGTTAATGCCGCAGCTGGACAGCGATTTGGATAGGCAGCTTGCAAGGCAGCCCAAACTCTGGTGCGATAGTTTGTAAACGAAAGGTCATCAGTTGTAGGATCGCCTACTATCGAAGCCAAGTTAACTTTGCGCAATGCATCAGTCAAAGCATCCTTGCCCATAATAATTCCAAGCAAATACTTAATGTCCCCGAGGGCAAGTGTCTGGCCCTCAGTCTGATCTTCAAATTTCATAATCCATGCACCCGCACCCTCCTGCAACGACGGCAGACGCGAGATAAGACCCTGTACGTCAGAATGTCCCCATGGCTGGTAATGCGAACCTGATCCCTTAACAATGGGCACTTGTGTACCGAATGGATGAATGTTCTTAACTAAACCATTCTTGAGTGATGTCAGTGTTTGCTTATATGTGTTTGCATCCCTTAATTTACCAAGGGTGTTTTTCATTTTGTCATATAGTAACGGAGCCATTGGTGTTGCTTTATCATCTTCCTCGTCCTCCTCTTCCTCATCTGTGCTAGCGGTAACGTAACTATGCAAATTCTCAACATTGGCCTCATTCTGATCCTGCAACAAGACAGTGAGTGATGCACCCTGCGGCGTATGTCCCTTCAAATAGCCACGCTGTACAGAAAGCGTACACAGATCCTCATCAGTCACGGCTTTGCCACAACACTTCTTATACACTTCTATAGCTGTATGGATCAATCGAGTCAAATTCTCAATTTGAATCTGATGACTCAAGACATCCCTCGAATACTCGAAGGTGGATGGTCCGAGTTCTACTCTGGACCGTTCTGCTTTAGTAGTATCAATAAGGGTTAAAATAGTTGATGGTGACAGACCTCCTTTTTTAGCTACAGAAACATATTTATCCAATTTAGCATAAACAGTACGCCGTTTTTTTCCAAAATTGGCCAATGACTGCACGATCACGCGAATCAGCATCACTTTTAACCTTTTTTGCTGATGTCTGTACATCCTGCGCAAGCTCTTTTAATTCTTGGTCTAATTCAAAATCAACTTCCCTAGTTTCTTCTGAAACATCATCACCAATCATGCATCGTCGTCGTTCAACTTTACTCCAATCTTCTTCATCTAATCCATAATGAACTCTTTTAGAAATTACAGTAGGAGAGACTAATTTCTCTCCACTCTGTTTTAACGAGGCTGCGCCCTCTACAGGCCTTGCTTCCGAGACTATGGGCTTGTAGAGCAAGCCATTCTCTATAGGGACCATAGCCGTGGGACCTCGTAAAGTCGCGCCAACAATTAGCATGCACGAAATGACAGATTAATGGGGAACCCTACATCCACGACAAACCCAACCATGGGCTAGCGCTTATCTCATTATTCATCTTTACACTTGTGGCCCACGTCTCCTCTGTCGATCCTATTTTAAACTAAGCTATGAGATACGTGGCCTCTGACAAGCACAATATCCTTTCACATGCAAATAAAGGATACTGCAAACAGGACTTGAGCTCGAAGACAATGACACAGACGATTTAACGAAAACACAGTTAAACCGGTAAATAAAGTTAGATGACACAACATAAAACAATATTGAGTCATGCAACATGAAAAGGACCTGCAATCAGCCCATGGACCCCAGCCACAGACAAATAACAAAATCCTCTTCTATTTGACCTGATGTTTTATCGATGAAGACAAAGATGAACACACAAAAAACCCTCCAGAACATTTCCTATTTCCCAGACAAGTTTGTGGGGCGGTGGACCCAAAAAAATCTTAATAACCAAATACATTAATTTAGTAACTTACCCAAGCCAATCAGTACGGAAGCAAAGGCTTCCGTCCCAAGAGGGAAACGGATCCAATTGAAACGCAAACCGTTCGTGACGCCAAATATGTCATTTTCTCAGAGAAATAGTCTGGAGGGAAGTTTGCTGTTCACAGGTCTTTATTCGTGTTCATCGAGAGGAAGCTGACCGCAACAGAAGCATCTCCTAGCCATCCTGGTCTTCAGTTCTATTCTGACTCTTTTTATACTAAAACACATCAGTATCATATTAACTAGTGTCCAAATTCAGACACAGTAAACTTACACTTGTTATCCTTACAAGGTAACTCCCAACATAGCATACACCTAGGTAATGGTTCTCCTGTGTCAGCAGTTCTGCTGCTGAGTCTCCAGTATGCCACACACACACACACATTCTATTCCTGTTACACAGACTTTCAGACTCTAGGCCCATTTACAGAAATTACAACACAACCTTCCTTAAATTTAACAGAAAACCCAGCTAACACAGTTAAGGTGCTGCGACGTCGCGATCACGTGAATTCGTAAACCACACTTACGTTCCCCTGACGTCGCCGTTGACGATGCCGCAACGTGGCACGTGAAGGGTGGTAATACGTTACTCCGACATAACTTTCCGACGGTCCCGGTCTGTAAAAGTGGCGACCTGGCGACGTTGTAGCAACGTCCTTTTACAAGTTGCCAAAAAGTGGCCATGACGTGACTTTTTGACATTGCCAGTTTGTAACCGCAAGGTCTAAGCGACTTTGTAGCAACCAAAATAGCAACTGGCAACTTTCTAGCAACTCCCTTTTACAGGTTGCCGAAAAGTGACCAGGGTGTGATTTTTCGACGTTGCCAGTTCGACTGGTCTTAGCGACTTTGTAGCGACCAAAATACCCACTGGCGACTTTGTAGCAGCCTTACAGTTTGCCTACATTTTGGGCGGACTAGTCCTCATTTGCCCTTTGTGACCAGGCCTGGTTACAAATTTACGCAGAGAGGCATTTCCACAACAAGATGTTTTATTTTATTTTAACACAAGTACAGTGATATATAATGTATATAATATACAACATACAAATTGGGCTGATGGGAAATGACTGCCTACAGAAGTTATATAAACCAGGATGAATGAGTGCAACTGCCTCCAGCAGCTATGTAAACCGTGACTGAAAGTGACTGAATGAATTGCTACGGAATATAACAGATGCTGCATCTTTAAGCCCTGTGCCACGGTGTCTGCCCACACCTAGACTGACTATGGCGCGAGCTCTTGAACTGTACATTGTAATGATACGTAACTGTTACACCACCTAAGCAGCAAATTACTAGAAACAATGTGCTCCTCAAATAAAGCAGTACATGGAGAATGAGTAATTGGCAATACTATACAAATATGAACAGTACAAACATCTAACACAGTGGATAGAACAATAGACAAACACTCACACTATGAAGCTACAATAACAACGAACATACACGTAAGGACATGATAACAGCTAAACTCACTCTCTAGTGGACGCACCGAAAGTTCACAGATGGCAAAAGAGATTAACGTTGGGATCCGGGCACGTCCAAGAAACAAATACATAAGTCCAAGAAGAGAAGTGTATCTGCGGGTGCCTGGAACACCTGGTTTTATTGAAGTTTCCCCAATTGTGTGTGGCTTTTTTGTCTGCGCAATTAAATATGCCACCTCATATGAAGCCTTCTGCGCCTTTGCATAGATAGTTGTTTGCTTGTGTTGAATGGTATTTTTACGAGTCTTTCAAAATTTGCTTAATGAAGTCTTTCTAATGCTCCCCCTTTCTCTTTTCTGCGGAAAAAGTCAGTTTGGTGGACTCCTCTTTTACCAGATGTGATGGGCTTTTCTGACGGCTCTCCTCTGGCTCCTCTGTCCCGCTGTCTTTAAAAGTTTCCCTAGTCCTCATGCGTCTGGGATTGGGGGAAAAAATTGGAAAGTCTGTTTTGAGACATTATACAGTGCAGATAATATAGTCCGTGAAGAAAACAGAAGTAGATCCGCGGGTGATGCCTGGGCCTGGAATAGATTTCTCCTCCCATTTACTGCTTTGCTAATCGGGCAGGACAATAGGACAACAGGTCACACATTTGAATCTCGCGCAGAGGTTGTCGGGTCGGCAGAATGATTGGCTTCAACTAAGGCCCTGATTAGCAGGAGGTCTCGGCATTTCTAACAATGAAATGTCCTGATTGCAGTTGGTAGTGTATTTTCTTAAGAGAATTTGTCCTAGTGTCATGAGTTGCCACTGTGGGAAACCCCATCATTCAAGGTGTTCAAGTCCGTTTCTGTCAATGCAAGAGTAAATCATGCATTCATACTGTAACAACTTGTATTGTTGGTGTGCATTTTAATGTGTTTGTGTGTGATTCTTCTGCCTGTGGCTTGCTCCCTGTCAGTAACTGTGGTGCATGTAGTCTGTCTTGCACTGCGGGGATTGGTGGGCATATTTCATTGTCTCGACTGTGTTCAACAACCCTTTACTGAATAAACAGCACGTTCAGTTCCTATCTGCCAACGTTACAAAATGACTTTTGACAAAGTGCAGACTGTTACGATTTACATACTTTTCCTGTACACAGACCAAAGTTGTCATTCAAGTTGTTGAATCTCGCTGCATCGTACTCCTGGTACCAAATGGCAACGTTATGAGGTGACCGAAAAAGGACGTTGTGGCATCGAGTTTTCTGATATCAAATGGCAACGTTGTCAGATTACCATGTCGCGACGTGACAGAAAGGTCACTGGGGCTACTGTGGTGAATATCTAAACTTAAGGTGAATATTCAAACTTAATGTGTTAGATTAATCTGTCATATTAGTCTGTAGCTTGAGCATAAAAAAGGTTGTTGTGACACACAGCAGTGCAAAGGGACCGGAAACCAGAGAGCAAGTGCACTGGCAAGCAGCCAAGGGGATCCATGCACACACACACACATGCACACACGGGCCCACAGACACAGACACCTGTTTTGGAGACACAGAGAGGGGGCAAATGAGTCTAAGGAAAGTAATTACAAACATACATGCACTAAATAGGAGATGCTGCAGATGCCTGCACACACACACACACGCACACACACACACAAACACACTGGTGGAAAGATCAGAGACACTGAATCAAAAACAATAAGGGACTTTTCTTGAAGTTAATGGAAGATGTTAAAAATTGATTATTTAAATGAAATGTGGGTTGTTAACGATCAACTATGGGTGGTTGGAAATGTAACGTAAGCACACTTTGAGTTTTTTGGAAAGTACAGTGGAATTGCTATTAATACACTGCGGGGGTGTAAGAGGGCCTAAAAAGTGGAGACTCGGAGCAGCACTGAGAGACTCATCTCGGAGGCATCCCTAGGAGATTCTTCTGGGATGCTTCTTGGGTGACTCTCCGGGTTGATCAACTCTATTGTCTCCGGAGACTAGACAGCCAGCTGCAGTGGGTTCACTTTGCTATACACTTAGTGTATTTTTGGGTCTTTTGCCTGTATGCACTTGTGTGAGCTGAGGTGAATAAAGGTTTTTTGTCAACAACTGAGTTCCACGACTTTGCCTGGGTTATTGCTACGAATTGGCTGAACAACGGTGAAGGCTGCTTCCCTGTCGGAGGTTTCCACGACACTACCAAATGGCAACGTCAAACGGTGACCACAACGCAACGTTGCAGCGATGGGTTTTGTTTACATTATAGCAACATCCTACCAGCAACTCTGCTGCGACCTTGCGTATAAGTGGCCATTAGGTAATGTCGCCATGACCAATTGTCAACTTTAAAGCGACGTTGCGGATAGGTCTTGTGTTAGCTGGGAATGCTGCTGCGTGTGTCCTTAGGTGGAGAGCAGAAGTACATCAAGATGCCTGAACTAACGTTTGGTGATTTTTTTTGAGAGAAGGTTAGTTAGTTGGATTGAAAGTAGCCTAATGTGTTGCAGTGGTGGCATATTGCAGTTATTTCTCATCAGAACATTGAGTCTAAAATTTAACATCCCTGAAGATAGACGGTTGGACATCAAGGTTCATGACCAGTCTAACACAGAGGTTGATTCTGAGGTTTTTGATGAGATTGTAAAAGAGTTCCGTGGACCTTTCCTAGTTTCATTGGCCAATGAAGCACCTGGTAATTGCTGCCTACTTGCATATGACTACACACACATTGTTAAAGTGGAAGTGTTGAATTATGTAATTGCGTTCATATTTCCCAATGCTCAGGTTACCCTCAATCCACATCATCTCCATGCTCTATTGCATCCGAAGACAGTGATTCTCAACTTCTCAGTGTGTGACCCAGCTGAGGAACCAGTTGCAGCCGAAGGAAGTCAACCTAAAAGGCCCTGCCGCATCAACTATGAAGCAAAAGCTGTGAGTTGTGTGTGGGGGTGGAGGGGGTGTTACTTCACATGTTTGAGGTGCATCATATTTGTTTCGTAATTTCCAAGTGTTTTTCAAAATACAATACGGCACATTTTATCTCTTAGCTGATTGAAAAAATCTTGACGACAAAGCCTGGAGGTGACCGTATCATGGAGGAGTATGCAAAAACAAAATCAATCACAGATTCAACCAGAAGACAGCTCATCAACATACTTACCGCAGAGATGACGGAAACACATGGATCAAATATGTTGAGACACTGTTTAAACATTATTGCAATTATTGCTTAGGTTATGTTGTTTAATGCTATCTATGAATGTTGATTATTGAATACAACAGGACATCTCTGCCCCGGAGTGTGAGAGTGATGTATGCACAGGGGATTGTTGCTCTGTTTCCATATTTTAAAGACCCATATTCACAGAATGGCTATGTAAATAAAGGTTTAAAAATATATTTGCCATTGGAACTGCTGAGATCATATGAATGTATATCATACTGTGCATGCATTACATAGGAACATTACTACGATCCTTTTCAACGAAAAGCTGCAAAGGAAAGAGGTCCAGCAGTTAGTAGATCTCCTAAAGGTAATATTTATCATGAGGTGGAATTATCAACCTGTGAAATGTGTTTAAAGGAGGATATAAAACTGTGTAGCAACATCAGCAACATCAAAATTGTTTTGTTCTAAAGTTGGTGGGCCAGACCAATGGCTTACTTCCAGAATTTTCCACCATGAATCATGAGTCACGACCTCTATGATCGCGACACAGAAGTGGTGAGTGCTTCAAAAAGTTAACTCCTTGTCTACAGTATGTGTTGCGAGGTAGTCAGCTAATTTAGGTCAAGAATATATCTATTGTTTATGAAAGTTTGAAAAAGCAATATTGTCACAAATATCAAATCACTTTTTAAACTCGTATAGGTTAGCATCCCTTTCCAACTGGCATGTGGTTTAACGTTGCCACTATCGCTTCTCGGATTTTCCACCACCAGTAGGAAACGGCACTGAAGTAGAGTGAGTGTTTGAGAGGTCGCGCCCTGTCTTTGTTCTGCGAGGTAATCGACAAATGTAGGTAAAGAATATATATATTATTATATTGCTATGAACAAAGTTTGAAGAAGCTATATTGTCAGTAACTGCATTAGCAGTTCTGGCAAATCACATTTTCAATTCGTATATCTTAGCATTCCTTTCCAGCTGACATGTGGTTTTAATGTTGACCCTATCCCGTTTAATATCTTCAATAATACGTTTTTTCAAATCCCATTTGCATTTCGGCTTATATGTTTAATTTTTCAAATCCCATTTGCAGTCTGGCTTATGATATACAGCCAGCTAGTCTTGGCAACTACCACTTTTGCTAAAACAGATAGTTGGCATTCAAAGCACGTGTGTTAGCAGCTAGTACTCCAATAGCTGCTACCGGAGTTGTAAGCTGTCTAACATTTGGACATAATCAATTTGCCTCACCAAACAGTCTTCTAGCCTAGTACCCAGCTATATTTAGTCTAGAAGAGACATGATGGTGCGCCATTGTTAGGTTTACAAATAGCCTAAAAAGTTAAGTATCGTTGTTCTGTTTATAGAACTATGAGTTATTGATGCTTTTGTCTGTCTCTGTATTTCAGGTATTTTTTCAGGCTTAACTAAATGCAGTGCCGCTACTGTTAGTTTTCTCATTCGCAGCAAGACATCCTGCTAAAGCACTACAGGCTTCATCACTGGCAAGCAGGTAAAGGTTCTTTTCCCTGCATTCATCCAGACTGTGTTTGTATTTTTACAACATCAGGAGCCTTGAAAACTCATTTATGGAGGGCACACCCTAAAGTAGACAGGCCTAGCTCCGCATGCACTGACCATGGCAGTTTTCGGTGTGAATTATGTGATTTTTCTGATATTTGCTCACTTGCACATTTTCTGAAACATTTAGGAAGACATTTGCAAAACCATGAGCGAGTTAATTGTCCATTCTCCAACTGTGATTTTAGCACCACCAACAATACAACTTTCAGAGTTCACAAGTCCAGGAAACACAGAAATCAATCCTTGAATAATCTCTGCACATCTGTTTGCTCAGTAGGCAGTACAGACAATGAGTTTGACACAGTCTCAGTTTCACAAAGTCTGTCATATCAAGCTGATGACATTCAGGCAGATTCTCATATTTCAGATTCGGACCTTGAGGAATGTGAGCCAGTACTTGAACACAAACTTGCTGCCTTATTCATGTGTATGCAGTCACAGTTGCATGTGTCCCAAAGTGCCTCTCAGCAAATTATTGATCACGTGAATGACATTGCCAGTTGCTAACTCAAATACACTGTCTGTAATTCAGAATATTCTGCTAAAGCACAACTGCAATGTCAATTAGTCTATTGTTGCTGACATTGCTGCCACATTACAAAAAACAAACCCGTTACTGAGTGCCACCACTGACAAAGATCCCCTTTCAACTAATTATAAGCGAAACATCTACTTTAAAGACAAATTTGGGATAATTGAGCCAGTTGAATATGTGTTCAATAGGGTACAGAATCATACATTTGTTTATGTTCCTCTTTTGAAGACTTTGAAGTCTTTGTTGGAGCGACCTGACATTCTTGAAAAGACATTTCCCGTAAAGGAGGGTACACCGGGATTCTACACCTCACCTTTTGATGGTCAGTATTTCAAAGTTAACAAGCTTGTTAATGGTCAAGATTTCAGACTTTCACTTGGGTTTTTTATTGATGATTTTGAAATAGCCAATCTATTGGGAACTTCTAGAAATAAGCATATAATTACAGCAGTCTATTGGGTCATTTTGAATCGGGAATACATGGGAATGCTTGGGAAAAGTTCTGAAGTGAGAGTGTATGGTTATGAATCATTTTTTAAACCACTTTTACATGACTTGAGGAGCCTAGAGCATGAGGGCTTGTATGTTGAACAGATAGGTGAGAATGTCAGGGGAACTGTGCTTAATGTGTCTGCTGACAATCTTGGCGCGCATGGACTTGCAGGTTTTCCGGAAAGTTTTTGTGTAGAAAAATTTTGCAGATTTTGCTTAGCATCTTTGAAAGACATTCAAACCACAGAAGTTAGGCAGGGAATCTTTCCACTCAGAAGTCCTGAGCAACATGTATGGAATGAATTCCCTGCCGGAACGTCTGTACTCGTAGAAATATCTTTCGCTCATGAAAAGAATTTGTGTACACGTGGAAATATTTTGTGCTTGTGAAAAGAATTTGTGTACATGTGGAAATATTTTGTGCTTGTAAAAACAATGTGTCCTTGTGTGAAAAACTGTCATGTCTCTATAACAAAGTTTTGTGCTTGTAAAAAAAAATGTGTCTCTGCGTGAAAATCTGTTTTGTCTCTGTAACAAAGTTTTGTGCTTGTAATAAAATGTTGTGCTTGTAAATAGATTTTTTGTACATGTAAAAATACTTTGTATTTGAGAAAAAAACAAATCTCCCACAGGCACAAATCGTATTCACAAGCACAGATTCTTTTTACGAACACAAAACCAGTCAGTGAAATCTCTGCCAAAACGTCTCAGCCAATCACCAAACGTCTTACTCACCGGCCAATCAAGTTGCCGCCTTTATTTAGAGCAATGAGCGGGAGCAATGGTACGTGAATTCTATATGTAGCAGCTAGCCATGTACAATAAAGTAGCCAGGTTAACGGCGAACTTGCTGCAGTTGTCTGGTGTTTTTAATCGGGAGTTTTAAGACAAGTTCTAAATTACATTATGAGCAGGCGTTCTTGAAGTGGGCCGCGGTGTTCTGGCACCTCTTTTCATTTCAGAAGATCTGAATTCAACTTTCTTCCTGACCATCCTGTTGGTTTAGATAAAGAAGAATTGGAGAGGGAAAGGTCATCGATGGAGGAAGAAGTAAAAAAAGAGACATTTGAGCTTGACCATTTTGAATGCAAAGATGGAGACAACATTGGAGAAAGGAAATTGTGCAGAATCAGCCGCTGGTGTCAACAATCAAGCAAAGATGGCCAGGACTGTTTTTTCAGGAGGAGGTAAGTCATTTTTTCCTTTGTCACCATTGGAATTGAATGTCTTGAAATAATTTACTTTGCTTTTACATGTTTGCTTCTGAACCAACTCAGTATGATGTTTTAACATGCCAATTTTTATATAAGTTCTCCTTTAATCTTATTTACAAGGTGCAACCTCTGAGACTTTGATTATGGTGCCATTTTATTATTTGAATGAGATGGTGTGGATGACAAAACATCTCATTCAAACAATAAAATGGCACCCTAATCAGATGTATGCATTGCAGAGAAATATTTTGGTGTAGTATTAAACAGTTTTTTTCCTATCACATAGCTCCGTTTGGCCAGTACCTACATACACTACTGTGCAAAACTGACTGAATTCACCATTGGTTCACCTTGACCTGCCTCAAGAAAGTCACCTGACATGCTTTTTGACAATATGAATGAACAAAAAACAGCCAACAAGTGCACAGCATGTTTGAGATCTAATTTAGGACTGTTACAAAACCACTCTCAGTATCTAATAAAGCCCAATGGTGAAAGGAATAGGTGATTCTGTTGCACTGCATAGTAGATGTGTAACCTCTTGTAAACTGTAGGTGATTCAATGTCTTACTGATGACCTATGTTTTTGGCAGACCACAGATCTAACAACGCATAGAAGGTCTGTTGTTCTTCATGGTCTTACCCTGTACTTGAGAGAGCCAGCTTCAATTTCAAAGACTTTTAAGGTAATTCAAATAACTTCATGGTATTACAGTTTGAGATGCGGTAATGATTTCATGAGACATTATGTTTTCAGTCTTATTGTGTTTTACAGAATACTGAGGCACTGGGGCCACACACACAGGCCATGAAAATTGGGATCCTGGAAGTGACTGATTCTACCAACTCAGGACCACATCCCACAGTGGTCAATGTGGCTGTAGTACTGGAGGAGGAAGTTGTCATGGACAATCTGGGAGACTTCACAAATGCCTTCATGATGCTCTTTGGTCTGCTTTATGCTCTAAATATGGAGTACCCTAAGGATTTAAGGTACAACTTTGAGGCAGTCCAGAAGATTATCTTGAACCTGGGAAAAGAGTGCACAGCAAGGATACAGTCCTTAAAGAACAAGTTATTACAGGTGTAAGGACCATTACACATTAATTGTTAAGCATTGAGGTATATTGAGGTGTGAAAGTTTTTTTTAAATTCATTTTTGTAACTGCTCCGGAACATGTCTAAAGTAATCAAAATTTACACTAATTTTACACCTTCCTTTTGTGTTTGTTGAGAGGAGAGCAGTGCTTATGTTGAATTACAGGGAGAAATGATCTTAAGTTTGTTTCATGCATGTTTATGCTGATGTTGTTTATTGTTTATGTGCCAATTTATTTCACTATAGCAGCCCACAATGTGTCCAGAATACACCTTATGTTGGAGAGCAGTGCTTGCCTTGAATTGCAGGGGAAAATTATGATCTTAAGTTTGTTTCATGCATGCATGCTGATGCTTTTAATTTTGTTGTGTATGCTGCTAATTGATTTCACTGTAGTAGCCCACAGTGTCTCCAGAACAAATACTGAGCTTGGTCTAGTTCTGGGTTTTAAAAAAATGAAGATACGCACACTAGAGAGCTCCCATTAAAGTTATTTTTGTAGTTTTGTCTTAGTAGTTTCTAGGACACTGTGTGAAAGCCTAACAGGCAAGTTTATACGGGTTTCAATAAATAATGTACTTTATCAAAAGTATAGTGTGTAATTTATTTGAAATAATGAAAAATAGACATTTGGACCAACATGAAATATTGAATTAATACAATATTTTATTTCAATTTGAGTCTACTTGTTAGCCCAGCAAGCTGTGTTTAGTCAAGAGAGAATATTTAATTGACCCAACATTCTATTTCAAGTTCAGTCTACATGCAGGGGTAGTCAGCACAACAAAAAAAGTTGGTTTCCACAACTTAAATTGGGCCAACTAAAATTTTTAATTGTAAAATTTGGTCACTAGAATTTTTTATGTTGGAGAGGCATATTTTTTTTTTACAGTGTGGTCAATGATGATGACAAATCGGCAGAGGTCCTCTCAGTATTTCCACGGTTCCTGGACACACCAGGACTGGTATAGCATGTATATGTATTGGATACTGTAATTTAAATTACAGATAGAACAAGATTTCAGACTGATGCTTGATGAGCAGACTGCCAACAAGTTCCTGGAGAGGTGGCCTACCACTTTTAAAGCAAAAGTCATCAAGGAAAGTCATGGACTGGTCCCCTCCACAGACCTTCTTGATTTGATGCACAATGCTGAGACATCTACTGAAGTTGAAAATGGTAAGTCTTTGAATGTGGAGAAGCATGTTGCTAAATATATTGAGGATTGTGGAAAATTATGGCACAATGATAACCTGATACTTGTTTGCCTTTAGGCTGGGACAGTGACATGTCTGCCATCATACTGCTGCTACATCTACTACCACCATCCGCACAGGGACAAAAGAGGCCAGGGAAGATATCAGCATCTCATGCAGTAGATGACCTCATCAAATTCCAAAAGGTACACCAGACTAATATATGATCATCCCTCCCACCACCCTTCCACCCCCTGCCAACATACCGTCAAACATCACACACCCCCCCCCCCCCCCCCCCCCCCCCCCCACATCAACCACATCTTCAAACATCACTCTTTTACCCTTACACTTTCAAACATCATTCTACCACACACCACCGGCGTCACCCTCACTCCTCTACCACCACACAAACACCACACCACACCCTCACTGCACTACCTCATGCCAACACCACTCCACACCACATCAAACATCAGTCCACTACCCAGCTCCCGACATAACTCAACCCACACCCACATCATACACACACCCCAACTCCACCCTGGGGAAAACTAAGGAAACACCAAGAATTGGCGAGTTGCGAGCGAGAATGATGCGTTAGACTCAATTAAACAATGAAGTGCTTTCTTTGCAGCATAGACCTTGTTGAAGCAAACAATCTTATAAAGCACATCAAAGTCATACATGGACTCTGTACAGGAAAGACTCTTTATCTTCAATGTGGCCAAGTGGGATGCTCACGTTTTTTCAGTAGTTTCTCTGGTTTTAGGAAGCATCTGAATAAGTGTCATGTGAATAGTGCATGTGATGTTATTGTTGAAACTGAACCACCACATTGTCAAAGTGTTCGTGATAGTAGTAGTGCAAATCCAGTAGAAGACCCATATGAGGCTGAGGTTGAGTCCGAGCCAGCATTATCCTCACAACACCTTGTAAATAGTTGTGCCTCTGTCATTTCGGATCTAAAGGCAGAAGGTGTAGCCCAGTCTCTTGTTAATTCTGCTGTGACCTCTTTGGAGGATATTGTGCAGGAAATTCATGAGCATGCAAAAGAGTCCATCATCCAGTGTGTATTTCGTGATAAAAGAGAAACTGAAACATGCAAGAATGTTGAGGGATGTTTTAACTGATTAGAGAATCCATTCGTGCCTCTTAATTCAGAATACAAACAGTCAAAATTTATGACCAGCAAGTGGGAAACTGTGGAGCCAGTGGAGCTTGTAATTAGCTCAAGATTTGACTGGAGGCTTAACAAAAAAACAGGAACATATGACCAAGTAGTATTTAAAGACAAATTTATGTATATTCCAATTTTATTGACATTAAAATCTATATTTAAAAGTGAACATGCCAGAGAAATGCTCAATAGCCCAAATATTAGTGATTTAAAACTCAGAGATATTTGTGATGGCTCTTTCTTCAACACTCATCCTCTATTTTCATCAGAGAGACACACTATACAGATACAAATGTTTTATGACGACTTTGAGATTGCTAACCCATTGGGGTCCAAGAGGGGAGGTCATAAAATGGGTGGAATCTATTTCACTTTGAGTAATTTCTCACCACAGTGGAATTCCATTTTGGCCAATATACATCTTTGTGCCTTGTTTCATGCAGAGGATGTAAAGCGTTACAGTTTTAGTGCAATTTTAGATCCTATCGTTCGTGATCTCAAACAGTTAGAGAGTGATGGCATTGATATACCATTGTATGGTGGTTGTGTTCGTGGCAGTGTTATACAGGTCACTGGAGATAATTTAGGCCTACATAGTTTGTTTGGTCTGGTTGAGAGTTTCAGTGCAAGGTATTGCTGTAGGTTTTGTTTAGCCGAAAAAGAGGACTTCCAAACTGAATTCTCCGAAGAAGCTCCCAAAATAGTGTTGCGTACCAAAGAGGCTCACAGTGCTTTATGTATTTGGCGTGAAGAGATCGTGCTTACTAAATTCACTTACATATTTTCACACAAATGAGAACTACTCGGTTAATGTGATGCATGATCTTTTAGAAGGTGTCGCACAATTTGAATTAAAGCAGCTGTTTTTATATTTGAAAGATCACATTACACTGGCAGAACTGAATTCAAGAATATTAAGTTTTGATTATGGTTTCACAGAGAAATGTAATAGGCCAGTGGCTGTGAATTTAAGTGCAGAGTCTAATGATTTGGGGATAAATGCAATTCAGTCATGGTGCTTGCTGAGGAATGTTCCCCTTATATTTGGAGATTTCGTAGCCTCTACAAACCAAAACTGGGCCCTGCTTATGTTGTTATTACAGATAGTTAAAGGGCATGTTGCAGGGTTCAATAAGTAACAAATTAACACCACTTTCTTGTTGATAATACACATTTAAACTGTTATCCATTGTATTTGATTTTGATGGGTATCACAAAACAGAATATAATACGAAAAAGTGTTGCAATGCGCAGCCCCTCAAAACATTCCGTGACGTCACATTGGGGAGACGACCTGTAGATGACAAACCGAAAGCCATAGGGAGGGAAAGTGGAACACAGCGATCCTAGTGGTGGCGTTCCTATCCCCAGAGCAATCCTATTAAAAATCCCATATACCGATTTTTTTAAAAATCCCACAAAGGTATGACACGGAACTTGTGCACCAGACATATTTTTCAGGCTATATATATGGGGATTATCTACTAACTGTGAAAGTATTTTGTGAAATTTCGTCCTATTTTAAAATTTTTACAATACTTCTGCATGTAGGAAGAGCACCTTAGGGAGAAACTATAGCTATTACACCTACCCCTACACTATCTATAACCAAGTAAATAGTTCAGGCTGTTAGTCTCTACTCGTAACACGCACAACTGGCCGCTGACTACAGCTATTCACGCAACCTCATGTGAGCTGTACAAGACAGAGCAGCTGAGGGGATGGCCAACTGGAGCCGTACAGACAGATGCTCAACAAGGGTTAACCTGAACCAGCCAGTGTCCTATCGATATGGGCTCCCCGTCGATCTGAGCTACCCAGCGCTACTGCGCATGCGTACGCATGCGCACCACCCCCAAGTGCTGCTAAAGTTTAAATGCCCGTCGATTTGAGCTCCCCGAGGCAGAAGTGGAGTTGTTTTCAGCTGTGACAACGCAAGTAAGTAACATTTTAACAGTGTATTGGTTTTATTGTATGTTTTAACCACTTAAGCATGTAAGGAACGATATGTGCATGTTAGATTTGCGACAGAATATCTTCGTCAGATTATAGTAGTTTGGATTTAACAGTTGACTGTATCGTTATCGTTTTCATTACGTCGTATTTTGTTATTTTGCTTCCAACTGAACGTCGAAAACGTTTTGACTTTGTTTAGAAAGGTGCTGTATAATTAGCCTATATTTAGTTTATGATTAGAATGACTAAATCTAACAATTCCTGTAAGCCTATCTACTAGGTCTACACATGAATTAAGTTATGCTTCTGTAAGCGAGTAGGATAGGTTTGAAAGACTTAAGAACTAGGCTACCTTACTGTAAAATGGGCTACCTACATAGTGAAAAATGTTTTGTTTTGTGTTTTACAGTGTGTTACATTTGTGAACGGAAATATAGAGAGATGCAAGGAGGTTTTTGAATACCTGACCAGGGGGGAATACCCAGAAGGGTATACCAAGTCTCAGAAGTTGAGCTTAAGGAGATATTCTCAGAAGTTTACAGTAAAGGGTAAGTAGGCAAAGGTGTTTTGAAATATATCCATGTCTCTGAGAATATTGTTGTTTATCACTTTGTGATTGTTCACTGCAGATGGACAGCTCTTCTACGAAGATACTACAAGAGTGATCCAAACAAGGGATGAAGCCAGATCACTGGTCATTAAATTCCATTCATCACCAATTGGGGGACATACAGGAGTCATTAAAATGAGAGCAGCAATATGCTCCAGATTTTACTGGGTTGACATGTCAGTGGATATTGATGACAGATGGGTATGTATTGGATGTGACTTATTTCTGTGTTATGTTATGGACTCATTTTGTTTAGCCAATTAGGTTAGGACATTATTAATTTATCATGACAATTTTCTTAAAGGTCTCAAGAGTGTGACAGATGCCAGAGAACTGGAAGATCTTTGGCTGTTGCACAGCCATTGCAAAGCATAAAGGTAAATGTAATGAGTGCTATTGTAGTGTAAGCAAATAAATCTTGAGATTTCTTGTTTACAAGATGCATTAATCACTGCTTGCATTGGCTTCTTCACTAAAATCCATTCACATATAATGTTTAATGACATTTGTCCTCATGTAAATGTACTAGGATTGTAATGCAGTCAAGCCTGGCAACCTTTTGGTCTTTGACAACTTTTTTTGTTACTTGTGATGGCCATTACACCACAGCCACCTCCCCAGATAAGGTTACCAACTTAAAAGATACAAAGTGTAGTCTTCAGGTTCTCAAGTAATAGCTGTAAGAGATGCTGTGATGGAAGGAGACTGCATTTTAAGATTAAAAATCAAGGTATTATTCCAAGACCCAGTTTTGACTTTCCCTAGTTAATAACAGAAGATACTGTTCCAGACGTATATTTGAGAGAGTGTATTCACATCCCTTTGTCTCCAGGCCAGGCCCGCGCCACAGGCACCTCTACTCTATTCTGACCTGTTCAAGTACTCGTAAACTGTGATAACTTCTTTTGGCAAAGTCTTCATCAGTTTAACTGATTTAACATTAATGTTGTGTTTTCAGTTAAAACGTTGTGGACTGCAAAAGATCAAGGCAAAGTGGAGGCTGTTGTTGGACCATACAAACTATTTCACACATCTTTCCGTACACTACATGGGACCGAATGGCTGGCTGATGACGTAAGTGGTTATAACTCAGCAATTAACTTTTGTTTTCCTTTTCTATCTTTCCCTTTCTTACGTTTTTTGTTTGTTTATGCAATACAGGTTATTGACGCATACATTTTCATCCTGGCTGAAAAACTGCAGGCAAGTGGTGGGCGTGACATTATATATTATGTTCTCACTACATTCGTTTAATGTCCCCTGGAGTACAGTTTTTTTCATTACACACTCAATTGTTTTCTAACAGGACCGCGTTCATCAGCTCAGTGCTGTGATAGCTGGATGTTTGTTCAATGGACGATTTCAGCCTCTTAGAAAAGTAATTGTATTTGTTTTGTTATTACACCAGTAACCTCAATTAACAATATTTTGGTATGAATGCCATTATTCAGATGGAAATTCCCAGCGGAAGAAATGTGGATTTGTCCAGTAAATGTAGGTGCTCACTGGATTTTAGTGGTAAGTGCCTTTCTTATATTTCCTTTAGACCTATTTCTGGCATGTATAATATATGGGGATTTCTGCTGACCTCATGCAATAGAGGTCCATTTTTATTAAGGGGTTTGCTACATAAATATGTCAATGTGATGGAAAACATGAATGTGGTAAACATTTATAGATTGTCAACAAAGACTCTGCTTCTGGTTGCTCCACTGGGTAATGAAGAGAAGTATGTGCGCCAACCCTACGAAATTGGAGGTAAAGTTTCAGAAAAATTCGAAGTCCTTGGTCTTTTGTATGTTATAAAGAGTGTCATGTATGGCATATGCTTGTTATGCTTTTCACACAATGATAGGAACTTCTTGAGGATGGCAGGCCGTGAAGTCCCAAGACAGAAATGGACTGTTCAGATTGTTTCCCATGACAAGCAACAAGACAGCATCAGCTGTGGGATTTAGGTTTTAAAAGTAAAGATTTCAGTGTTTCCAGTAATTTCTTTCTCTTATATCTATCCAGTGATGTGTAACTGAATGCTTAAAATTGCATTTTGAAGTTTGCAGAAGAGATTCTGAAAAACGGCGACATCATGTCAATTAAGACACACCCTGAGGAGGTCTTGAAGGCTCGATTGGAGGTCGCATGTGCCCTCCTAGAGGCATCACAGTTGGGATAAATTTCCCTCCTTGGATGGAGTGTATATATTTTTGTAAATAAATATGTTATGTTTCTTCTGTTGTACCTTTTCCTGACCTCATCCATCATGAATAAGAGACAAGCCCATTATTTGGATGAAGATATATGTCTGTCAAGATTGGCTACCTCTACACATGTTCATATAAACGAGTGAACGGTGGTGATTGTACAGTGGGAGCATTATGTGATGGGTCAAGTGGGCTGTCAGAATGTGCTACCTTTAGTGGGAGCCTTATTTGATAAAAAATATAAGGCTGTCGAAATGAGCTACCTTTCCTTTAGTGGGAGCCTTATTTGATAGAAAATATAAGCCTGTCGAAATGAGCTACCTTTCCTTTAGTGGGAGCCTTACTTGATAGAAAATATAAGCCTGTCGAAATGAGCTACCTTTCCTTTAGTGGGAGCCTTATTTGATAAAAAATATAAGGCTGTCGAAATGAGCTACCTTTCCTTTAGTGGGAGCCTTATTTGATAGAAAATATAAGTCTGTCGAAATGAGCTACCTTTCCTTTAGTGGGAGCCTTACTTGATAGAAAATATAAGCCTGTCGAAATGAGCTACCTTTCCTTTAGTGGGAGCCTTATTTGATAGAAAATATAAGCCTGTCGAAATGAGCTACCGTTCCTTTAGTGGGAGCCTTATTTGATAGAAAATATAAGCCTGTCGAAATGAGCTACCTTTCCTTTAGTAGGAGCCTTATTTGATAGAAGATACAGGCCTGTCGAAATGAGCTATCTTTACCTATATTCATATAAATGAGTGAATGGTTGTGATTGTACAGTGGGAGCACTACTTGATGGGTCAAGTGTCAGAATGGGCTACCTTTAGTGGGAGCCTTATTTGACAGAAAATATAAGCCTGTCGAAATGAGCTACAGTACCTTTACCTGTATTCATATAAATGAGTGAGTGGTGGTTATTCTACAGTGGGAGCGGTAACACTTTCTATGAAGCTTGTATTTATAATGATCTATGAAGGCATTCATAATAGTTTATAAGGTACCTATAAAGAATTGTAATGCTCATTATAGACATTTGAAAGTTCTAATAATATCTCATAAGCACCTTTATGACCCATTATGACAATCAATTTTGAGTGGTTATAATATTAAGAATGGCAAGGCATTATAAACATATGACTGCAACGGCCAATTCTTTTAACACATTATTACACTTTATAACTACCTGCTTTGCCAAACTGAAATAAAGATTCCTAACGAGAGATCTAACAGCTATTTCAAATTCTCATATGGTTTAGTCATAAATATTTGTAACTCACATTATAGCCATGTAAATGTCTTTTCTACAACATTTACAGTTTTTCTCTATTGCTTTGGTACATTTTTCGAATCTTTCTTGCAATTTGCAGAAGATCGAGTGCATTTCTCAAAACAGTTTGAACAAATAGCAAAACACCGTGGATCACCTGCAAAAGCCAATCTCTTGCTCAAAATCCTTAGTTCATCCCTCAAAAGCAAGTTTTTGTGTCAATATACGTGTCAGTGCCATCAGAATGTTTAGTCATTGTATCACTGTGTACGGATAACACAGTCAAATTTATTAGTCATGTTGGCAATTGAATAGTGCATTTCGAAGGGACATTTTGATGTAAAATGTGGTTTAGGTGTGATGACAAGTGTTGTACATTTGACCTCATATAATGTATACGTGAGAGATTGATTGCAAAAGACAAGATTCACATTTACAGAATAACTTCTTTATTGGCAGACATTAACATTGCAGTGCGTAAGAAAAAAAAGACAGCACTGCACAGAACAATGGTAAAATACAGTAAGTAAACATAGATCAAACATATAAACATAGGTCATACAGTAAGTAAACAAAAAATATGAACATCTCCCCAAATTCTAAATACTAATCCTGATCTTCAGCTTCTTCACGTTCCCTTTCTGTCAGGCCACAAATTTTCATCCACATCACGCTGTTGTCCAATTTCTTGTCCTTCCATTGTCAGACATTGTAACATTGTCATTCAGAAAACTGTTGATCATTGGTTGATCAATTCTCTTCATTAGAGAAAGTCTAGATTCAAGCAATTTACCAATTTAGATCATATTTACAAATGTCTTATGGAAAAATATAGAAATGTGCTTGACATGTTATGATAGCTTGGTAAATCATTTTGCATGTGAAGACTTATATGATGAACTATGGCCTAAATGTTTTGGGGAGTGAAACTATTTGATAGACTCCCATAACAAAACATTTTGATTAGCATGACAAAAGCAATTGATAATGTACGAAAAAACTGAGAATTGTACACAATCATTTGCATGGATGGAGAAAAGCATTTGCAATTTGTTTAATGCAATGAGAAACTGCCTTTTTCATCTGCACAAATGGCATGATGATGTGACAATTGAACAAGAACTTTTGAGAATTTCAATTCTGATGTGAGAAATGTACCAAACCAATTGAGAAAAACTGTAATGTGTTCTTCATAGCCATTAAATATTATAAACTACTATGTTAATATCATAGGTGTTATTTGTCAACTTTAGGTAAAGTGATGCAAGGGAGGTGCTGTTATGAATAGATATGATTATTATGAAGCACTATGAAATGAGAGCCTGTGTAGTTAAGACAAAAGGAATATATTTAGTGAATTTTATTTTCATTTGAAACAACACACATAATCAGAATGATTATCAATGCTCTGGACACATACAATACTGACACAAACACAATGAAGCTGGCCACAAAATTGATATGGCATGGTCCTATACTTTGGGGTGGAAACAGGTTGAAGCAGGCACAGAAACTGGAGTGAAATAGCCCTACAGCGGCCTGGCCACTTAATCACTGAAATAAGTATATAAAAACACCAAATAGACCTATTTAGCATTCATGTACATTGTATTTTCTTATATCGTGTATGATGCGACCAAGGATGTGTGACCCATGATTTCTCGCAAGCCAGTACTCCCATTCTATAACTTTCAGGTGTTCTTTTAAAAGTTTTGATGAACGGTTTCCATGATGCCTCCAAACATCCATTTTAAATGTCTGCCATGCACGTTCTAAATTCTGAGTGTGGGCTCTGGTAGTTGGATCAACAAAATTTCTTTTGTGACATACTGTGTAATGTCTGAAGCCCAATTCTGTTAAAACCCTGTAGTACGCTCTCCACTCATCAGAAATGATAACTGAGCCCCTTCTAATGTGACGGTGAATGATTGGCAACAGATCATTTTGTGACCGTCCTCGAACAATCTTCAGAATAGGCCTTCGGGTCCTCTGTCCAACCTCCAGAATACCAAAAACCCATTTTTTGGTGCGGCGCCAAGATGGACCAACCCTTCCACACTTATGCTGCAAAAAACACATATTCATGCATAAGACATATGTATACAGTACATCTGAGTGCATATAAGTGTGAGTCTATGTGTGACAGTGTATGTGTGTGTGTGTGTGTGTGGCGAGGGGGAGGGGGGATACTTTACCTTTCTCTTATGTGAGAATTTGCTTTCATCAAGCATAACAAAACAATGACGGCCACCAACCCTCATTTGTCCACAGCGTTTGAGTTTGTTAACTGCTCGCACACATACCTGAGCAAAATACAGGACATCATCACAGGCTGTTTTATTTACACAACTTCTAACTGCCTTCTAACGAAACAGCAGGCAAGGAAGGCCAGTGACCAACTATATTTATTATATATTTAAAAGGTAATTCTAGGTCCCCTTTAGGAATAATTGGATTTTTGTCTTTGCCTTAATTGGTTATAATATGGTCATAATTCACTTTCAAGTACAGTAAGTCACTAGTATAGACAAACAATGTGCTGAGGAACCCAAAATATTTTTTGTCAATTCTTTGTTATTAAATAACTGCCAAATGATGCATTGTATGTATAGCAGCCATGTTAGTACAAATTTGTCAACAAGGTTACATTATTGGGGTCAGGTGTTCGACAATAACATGTCATGATGGATAAAAACAAAGAGGTTACATATCAATTCAGTAGATAGATAGATAGATAGATAGATAGATAGATAGATAGATAGATAGATAGATAGATAGAGTTAGGCTATCACTACTAGCCAGCCCGACTGAAAATCCATACTTTTCTTAAAGTGGCAGCCATTCGGCTTAGAGTCCTGCTGCTTGCTGCGATGCCATCATCCATTAGGTCAACATGTCTCATCCTCAGTCCTTGTGAGAACCTGAGACAAAGTTAATAGGACAAAGGGCACAGGACAAAGTTAACTGATATACAGTAAACTTGGCAAGAGACAAGGGCAATGATAGGTTGGTTACTCTCTGTTGGTTATGTTCAGTGCCTGGTTACACAATGTGCCATATGGACCAGAGTCTAATGCTACCTTCTATTTTTATTTATTTATTGTTATTTTTTTAAGTGGGCCTACTGTTGGCTTGCCCTTGATTAGGATGACTAATGCCCTATATCCAGCCTTTAAGCTAGAGGCTTTGCATGTGCTTGCCCCTATCAAAACCCTTTGCATGTGCTTGTTTCAATAAATGAAAGGTGTTGCCTTACCTGTAGATGAATTCTAAATGATTCTGTAAAGACCTGCGTGATCTGTAGAAAATAGTCCCTTTACGAACAGAAGCCATCCCTCGACAAGAACGATCCTTGCAGATCCTAAAACAGTTGTTTTATGTCAGTTTCATAAAAGTTTCAGCCTTATTTCAATATAGCCTACTAGCTTACCAAAAGTGTGCAGAAAATTTAAACAGACTTATTAAGTTAATGAGTCTGACTATACTCACCACTGAAATCCATCTTGGTGGTTGATTTTTGAAAGTTTCATGGATCTCCAGCACTTTCGGCAATTCATGTGGCGCCACAAAACACCCCTCTTTTGCATCCATAATACAACTTTTCGTTTATGATGTATTGTGTTCTGAGCACGCAAAAGCTGTAAAACATCATTTTTGAGCATCCTAGACCCGGTCATGTTATGCATTGGATGTAGAATGGAAAGCAAGTCGGAATATAGCGCGCTTTTTTTTTTTTTTTTTTGATAATGACATCACCACAGCTTGAAACTATACAATCCTGCTGCTGGAGAACTACGTGCGTCAGATGAGAGTTTGCATAACAGTGGACGGAACGGAGAGTCGACTGAAAAGGTAAAAACAGTTTTGGTTGTTGCAGTTCGTGGTCTTTGCGTGTATGTATGTTTGGTATATTGGGTGTTCTTATGAAACTAGTCAGCTCATGATCATAATTTCCACTTAACTGTCGGCAAGCAGTGAACTTTTGCAAACTAGCTGATCAGCTAACAACGTATGATTAGCCTTACTGATAAATTACCGGGCTAGTTACTATAGTGGGTTGATGAATTCGACGATAAAAATGCAAGTGACTGGCCACTAAGTGTTGAAACCTACAGTATTGTAAAGCTGCAATTTATAGCCTGAGCTTTATTTTCCCAAATGCAGGCGTTTACTTTTCATTCAAAACTTAAAAGCTGATTGAGAATGCACTAGGCCTGCTATCAAATTAAGCTTCATTCACTTGTGGACACGTATATATCGTAGGCCTACCCATAATCTATAGACGGACAGGAAAAACAAGGCATATTACAGTTCTGTACAACTGAAGTATAGGCTACATTTTAAAACGTACTTTTTTCTGATGCGGCACTGATGCTATTATTTGCAGCTTCACTGTACAGTAAGCTATGTATGTAGAAAAACTGTAATTGTTGAGTTAATAGTTGTTCGGCCCATCAAGCAAACATTAAGGATAACGTGTATGCTCCCTACACAGATATGAGCCGCCGACGGGCAAAGGTCTCCCGCCCAAGTGGCAACATCAACCTGACCACTACACAGGTGAATTCTTCACCCAACCGCGAGGGTAAGTGCAATGGTTGATACCGTCAAAACCTGCACATTTTCCGTGTCTAATTACAATGTACTTTTATTCGCCAAAATGTCGTCTTGCGCCTATAACCTTCAGAAACAGAATAGCAAGCATTACATAGGCCTCCCTGTCCTCCCATCCCCATAGAGAGAAGGCAACTGCGCAATGATTTTCTTTAAACATGTTATATGTTTAAAGAAACATTTCACAATGTGTGTTGTTATTTAGTTGGGTTGGATGCAGCAACAGCTCTTTTATTAAATAAGCATAATGGTACCCTATAGGAAAAGTCTTTGTTACACGGTAGGAACTACTAGTGGACATAAAAAAAACAGCCTGTAATTCAATACAATTGCATTACAACCAGCATACATTGCAGGTGATTTATGAGTCAGATAATCCCACAACAACCCGTTTCTAAAAGTTTGAAGTTTTTGTGAGATGTGTTTAAGTAGGGTGCAGTCATGTAAATTCAGTGGGCACTGAATGAGATAAACCATCACCTCCTAAAGCATACTCTCATTCAGAAATGTGTTAATGGGAGGCACAAAACACAATTACAAGTTACCTTTTTAGTTGCAATTGGATGTTTATTTAGTGGAATTATTTGCAAAATCTGAGTATATCGTTCCAGCTTCTAGCTCACTGGTACACTACTAGCACTATTTCCTTTAGTTTGAATGGGGTTTTGCTAGCGCTAGAGCTCCCTCAATTGGTTTGAATGGAATTTCCTCTAAGGAATAGAGGATGGCGTAATTCTTAAGTACAACTTGTCTGCCAACTAGTGGAGAGGAGTATTAATGCGATTTAGCACTCTATGTGACATAACAGGCTGTTCTGCATCCTGAAGACATTGAATAATTGAACAGTTATGCACAGTCCTCAGCTCATCTCGACTTAACTTGCTTTTACTCGGTTTTGGTAGGGTGTGTATCGCTTTCCACTGCATAAAAAGTATCCATTAATATATCTGGGTGCTATAGCAACGCTGAGGTAAACTATACTGGCGTTATTAATGAATCGAATGATCAATCAGTGACCTGTAATAGGTGTATGTCATCATTTAGTATTGCTTCTACATGCTTGGAACCTTGACAGAAGTGATACCAAAAGTAGTACCAGGTACCACATACCATTGTTTGGCAGTAGAAAAAGCAAAAAAAAACCAAGTTGAGTCGAGATGAGCTGAGCCGGTACTAGGCAGTGGAAAAGGGGCTTAATACAGTGACCAGACATGGTCAGAATGTAATACTGTACCAACTGAAATACATTCAATAAACCGTCTCACTTCAATGAATGAACACAGATGTCTTGTCTACAGAGGTGGAACAAGGTGAATAAAGTATAACTAATCATTAATAATAATGACAAAGGTATAATTCACTGCCTTTCTTGTTTGCCTTCTTCTGTGATACAGATCCACCTGCTCCAACTGCAGTGAATGAAATTGCGATCCTCAAAATCAAGCTGGAGGCTGAGAAGGAAAAGGGTAACCTCAGGGATGAAACTATCAGCATCCTTAAAGCTGATAAGGTATACCTGCAAGATGAGCTTGCTAAGAAGGATGCATTCATTCGCAGTGCTTTAACAAAAATGAAACCAGCAAAGAAACCAGGTAATTTTGCTCATGCAGAAATCTGACATATTATTACTTACTATACTGTAGCAATAGTTATATCATTATGTAGCAGCTATTGTTTTTGTTGTGTTTTATATTTATTCTCTGAAACATAACACAGCCTTCACCGTATCGACATCTGAAGACACTGCGCGCGAGGATGCAGCATCTTCTAGCCTGTCTGACTCTTCAGCTGAAGACACCAAAGTTAAAGGGAAGCATAGACCTAAGAAGAAACGCCCGATGAAGTCCACTGAAAGTTCAGAGCAGCCAAGTGGATCAGGTTTAGTGCACAGCCGTGTTCGCAGTAAGTCTCAACAGTATTTTGTATTTCTGTAACAGTATTTCCCATACACACAGTACCAGTCAGAAGTTTGGACACACCCTCTAATTCAATAGAATAGAATAGAATGCCTTTTATTGTCACACATAGTTTTCCATTTGAAATGTTGTACATTGTAGATTAATACTGAAACACAGCCAAACTATGAATATAGTTGACTTAACACTTCCTAAGTGCTGATGTTTGTCTTTGGAGTTATTGCAGTCATAGTGTATTAACATCTTGCTTTGTTGTTGTTCTTGTATCTTTCTCTTTATAGTGAGAAATACCAAAGGAATTATCCTGAGGTATGTGGCTGCGTTCAGGGGCGCAGATAGGTTTTTGAAACTGGGGGGGACGAAGCTAGATGCCGATCAAAGCTCAGGAATGGAGAAAATTACTAGCCTTTAAAGTTATTCTTCTTATAACACCTTTAAAGTTATTCTTCACATTCCACTTTCATTAACTCATTAGCTCTTCCCTCATACTTCATTTCAGAATTCTGTACGAAATAAAAAGAAGTACGAGGGGCTGGTTTACCGGGCTAGAATTATTATAGCAGCCTAACCTAGCTAGCCGATGTAGACAGCCAAGCTGTAGTAGCCTACCAAACGTCAAGACTAACCCAACATAACTTTGAAATCACTGGCCTGAAACGTGTGACAACTTACTGGCCGCTGCTGATGAAAGGTACCCGTAGTTTTTAGTAAAGAAATGTATTATGTCCATGGTTGAAGCAAGACAGACGAGTTCTGACAGACGAGCATAGACTGTACAAAGGAGACGTTAATGTTTAGAATTAGAACACATGCACGAACACCTTGTTTGTGGGATTCTATTTTTCTAGTTGGGTCACGTTAGAATAACAGCATTTTAAGAATGAGGGAAATATGGGTTTTGTTGTAGACTATTTACCACTGACATGACAGGATGATCGTGTGTGTGTGTGTGTGTGTGTGTGTGTGCCACCACTGCATCCTAGCTTTCTAATTTGTGTGTCGCGCGATCGGCAGTCAGTGGACACCTCTTCGCATAAGTTGCTTATTAAACAACAATATGCTCACTGCTCGTAGCGAGGAACGTCAGATAACATTAAAACGGCCTTGAGTTATTAATGTCGTTGACAGAAATCCAACGAGGTATTTACATGTACAGGCGCGGAGGCAGAAGCCGAAAGTTTGCCTCTAGCCTGATTCGTACAATTTTACTTTCACGACATTGCTTTGAACAGACTATCAGAAAATGCAAGGTGATGTGATAACGTAAAATACAGTTTACTTACAGCTGTTGCTTTTTGAAAAAACGATGTGATGGTTTTTTGCTTTTTAGCTCGCCTCATCACGCCGTGTTGGTATGGGGTCCTGAACTTGCCTGTCAGACTATTTGTTGGTAACCGTGGCAACCAAGCTCGACGACGACGCAGCCTGCACAGCTCAATAAACCCGAGTCACTTGCTTAATGCGAGTTGTTACAAAGCATGCACTGCAGCGCACCTCAATAAACCAAATATTATGTTAATTCATATTTTGGTTTCCCCGTGATGTTTGACTCAGTAAGAAGTTGACAAAGTAAGAAAAAAAAGACTTTTTTTCTTACATAAAAGTGGGGGGGACGGATCGAAGGCATTCAAATCTGGGTGTGTCAAGACACCCCTGACACACCCGCTATCTGCGCCCATGGCTGCGTTGGAGGCTTTCAAAAAGGGCCAGTCCATGAAAGCTGCCTTTGCAGCAGTTGGGGTGGATCGCAACACGGTTTCCCGCACAGCCACCATCGCCGAGCTTCACTTAGCAGCACCTGAGGCCTTCGGAAATTTGAAATGGAACGAAAGAACCGAGACACTCTCGGCGTTTATTGAGAGGTGTCGTGCTACCTTAAGTCCTGCAATACTAGAAAAAATAAATCAAATAAAAGTTGATGATGAGTTGCTGCCCATGCCCAGCAAACATGCCCATGTGGGCCCACAGTGGGCAAGTGTGGGTTTACTGTGGGGGAGTGCGGGCAGGGCAAACCCAGAGTAATCCCTAATGGGTCCCTCATGGGGTAGCCCATGTGGGACCCACAGTTGTTTTTCCCTTTGGGGCCCCGCTTAGGGCTACCTGCGGGCAAACCCACTGTGGGCTTGCCCATACTTAGCCCACATCTACCCCGTAGGGGTAGCCCATGTGGGACCCAAAGCTTATTTCCCCTTGTGACCCCACTTAGGGCTACCTGCGGGCAAGCCCACTGTGGGCTTGCCCATACTTAACCCACATCTACCCCGTAGGGGTAGCCCATGTGGGACCCAAAGCTTATTTCCCCTTGTGACCCCACTTAGGGCTACCTGCGGGCAAACCCACTGTGGGCTTGCCCATACTTAGCCCACATCGACCCCGTAGCAGGATCCTCATTGTATACAAGCACATACAATAAAACATTATAGTTATAGTTTACATTACATTTTACACAGTGGCGGCTGGTGGGTAAATGGAAGTGGTAAGCTATAAATCAGTGAAGCCGTAGGCCTACTAGGGGTGTCCGAGCTCCCTCAGAAGATATTTTTTGACAGAAAACACACTAAATTGGTGATTTGTACCATTGAGCCCATGTGGGTTTTCTGTGGGCAGCCCACACTTAATTTCCATTCCATTTTTTTTACCATCCTCTGTAAAAAGGCATTGAAAACCAAACTCTACCTAGATATAAGTGATAAAATGATTTAATGTCCATCACCAAATGGTTTAATGAATTTTCAAAGCAAGCTGCATGACAAGAGTGAGGAAAAAAAGTGAACTGAAACCGAAATCACAGAATATCACAGAAATCACAGGATGTGATTGCTTTTACTTTTAATTTTTCCACATTCAGAACTCGGGTCAAGATTGGTTTACACTTCAGTTGAGTAATAAAATTAAAGTATTTACATTACATTCACTTTACCATATGTTTATGGCTGAGGTCTTCCAGAATACAACTATGCCACTTTTACACTGCTGGCCACAAGGTCATGAGACATCATTTATCAATGTGTTGCTGACAATCCCAACGGTGTTGTCAGGAAACTCCACAATGCTATACATCATTGGCCTTTAAAGTAAAAAAAAACCCTTACATTTGTGTCCACTTGTATATTTACATTTTAAGTTGGGTGAAAAACTTAAAAATGTCGAGGCTTTTCAGACTGCTTCAAAGTGTCTGTAATTCCCAGATGCTTAAACCTTACCTTTATGCTACCAGTAACTGTTTGAGCTATTCTGCTGCAACATGTACACTATTTACATCTTACCTCTTGATAGTAAAATACAATACAAAAACATTAAAAATTACATTTGTTTTATTAAATGTATCTGTTAAGGGGAAACGCGTATATGTGCGTGCATCTTGTGGGCGTGGGACCCTTCATGCTGGTCTGAGGAAGTTTATGCTGTATAAAGTACAAGTAGTGCTGTGGGGAAATCTACAGGAAGATATTTAGAATCATCAATTAAGAAATTATTTGTCATGGATATTTGCACAGGTACAAGAGGCAGTAGAAGCAATGATAAAGTGAACCTTAACAGTACTCTGGATGCTATGCATGTTGTAATTGCACCCCAAAACATGTTTGGGAGGGGAGAATGACTTTTCAAAAAAGTACAGGGCTCTTACAGAAAATGTTATTCAGGGAGCAGAGGCAAACTGACCACCACCTAGAAAACAGTTTCGTAAACTTGTACAAAAGAGAAAGTTTTCCACACATCGATTCCTATAGGTGGGTGGAAAAGCCCCCACACCAATGACACCGACCGCTGTTCCTCTCAGAAAAGTGGAAATTTTGCATTGCACATATGCTCAACGACCACACACATTATGCGCTTGTGTCAAAGAAATTTCCAGGCATTTATTACGGTCATCATTTCTGATTGTAGCATGCTTAGTAGCTCCAATTCCCCCAACGTAGGTAACTTGCAGAATATTTTTTTCCCCTCTTGTCAACATAGCTTACATACTACAAATGCTCAAAGTGTAACGCTCGAAATGTTGTTTAAAAAATGAAGCTTTACGGAGCTTTAGTAATTGGTGTGCAAATAACTTTTTCTTTTGTACAGTTAAATTTTTGCAATCTTTCACCCTTGCCAAGGGAATTTACATGCCGGTACACTTGTTTACCATTTCATAAACCTGCCAGTTCTGTCAGTTTATGCTGTTCACAGGGAAAGTAGTGCTGCGGGGGATTCTATAGAAAGACATTTACAGACATTTTGTCATTTAGTGTAGAAATGTGCGTTCAGATTTGGCAACATCTTGATGGGAGCTGGAAAATGCCTCCAACAACTGCAGCAGAAGAGTGGAAAATCCAACGAAGAGCAGTACCTGTGAAATAACACAAAGAAGAAGAAAAAACATGCCATCAATCGCATTTCCATCATTTCCTTTGTTGGACAAAGCTGGATAGAATAGTGGGACAAGTCACACAGAGACGGTAAGTTGAAGTTTCAAACATTCTTACTTTGGTGCTATTATGTCATTAATTAAAGAAATGTTGAAATTTAAATTCTAATGTAAAATGGGCATACTTCAGTGTAGTACAGTGTAATATACTCATTTTTACAGAGTAATACTATTCTTAACAGTGATACTGTAATTGAAGGTGACTGTAGTGTGTAAAGTCTAGTATGTAGGGTAATGGTGTACTTCACAGTAGTGCTGTAGTTAGTTGAAGGTGACCACAGCATACAGATTAATAGTGTACTTTCCGTCATAGTGCAGTTGTAGGTCAGAGGATTTGGCAGTGTGTGACCACAGTATATTAAATAATGCTGTCCCCAACAGTGATACTGTAGTGGAAGGTCAGTGTACAGAGTACAATGGATAGCAGTTTAAATGTGTATTATCAACAAGAAAGTGGTGTTAATTTGTTACTTATGAACCCTGCAACATGCCCTTTAAAGAACGTTCCCTTTGGTTACAGCAAAAAACAGTAAGGTCCAATTAGGTACAATTTGGGAATTTCTGATTGGATGAAATGCATTCTACGCATTTACTAGGAGTGGCGATGAGGTACGAAAGTGTCTGATTTGACACAGAATGACGTTTTTTAAGTGATCCCCAACACTTGACTAGATACATAGATACATGTCAGCGTATAGTGATAACATTACAAACATACTACATAACATAATCATTACAATTCTGGTAGCTTTCAAATTGTCTAAAATTCATTTATTGAATTGAACTGAATTAAATTTTGAATTTTGAACAACCCTGCTTCCAATAGTACCGTTTCACAATTTCCCTACTGTCTGGTTTGTTCAAACTAGTACAAATGAAAACATTTCGTATTACCTTACAGTTAGACTTCCTGCAATTTCTGCAGCAGATCAGCAGCGCAGCAGATGGCATCTGTGTTGAACTTGACTGCATGTAGACAAACAGGTGCAGCAACTATCCTTTTGTGTTTCTGTTATGACCAAAAAAAGCAAGTCACATAGACAATTCAGGCTGTACTTAACCAATTATCTTATTGTGGGGTTTGCGGCCACAGAGCATACAGTACTGTGCAAAGGTTTTAGACAGGTGTGAAAAAAATGCTGTAAACTAGGAATGCCTTCAAAAATGGAAGTGTAATCATTTATTTTCATCAATCCTCAAAATGCAGTTGATGAACAAAAGGGGAATATAAATCAGATCAATATTTGGTGTGACAACCCTTTGCCTCAATTCTTCTAGATCTACTTGCATATGAGAGGAAGCCTATATCCACAGAACATATGTGGTTAGTTCTTCAAGATGTTTGGAACAACCTGTAAATGAATAAATAAATGCGGAAGACTTCCATTTTTGAAGGCATTCTTAGTTTTCACACCTGCCTAAAACTTTCGCACAGTGAGCAACATTCAGACATGAGATGAAAAAACTCCATGTAAGCCTATATCACAGTAGCACACAAACAGTAACAGAGCTAGGGACCCTGGTGCTGGTAGATCTGTTCAGTAATCCAAACCTGCCTGCCTATTACTCGCAAAACATGGCTTAACTGTAATAAACAGGACATTACTGTAAGCTCCACATATGAAGATATTAGGAAATCAAATGGAGTCCTTCTGCCCGTCACCCCCAAAAAAATAGGCTGCGCACTGGCTACGGCCTAGACGGTTGCTAAAACTATATGTAAATATTTGTTTACTCATCTCAAAACATAGTCATCACAACATTCAGTAATGTTACAGCATATAGCACATTTTTTTTCAAATATCGTGCAGGACAGCACTAGTCCGCGAGGACATCCAGCAGAGCTTTATAGCGGAGAGCTCGTGCAGAAAAAAGTGTTTAAAATCTGCAGCCAACTGACAGTTAAACTTTGTGGGTTTTGCTGGCGAGAGAGAGAGAGAGAGAGACAGACAGACAGAGAGAGAATTTTTTGCAGTTTAGTGTTAGAGATTAGAAATTATATGTATATACAGTGATTAGATATTTAGATTCAGTGTACGTTTTATAGATTTCTTGTTTGTGTTTGTATATATATATTGTATAGTGTATTTAGTGTATATAGGATATTAGTAATTTGTATTTTTTTGTAGTATTGTATTTTAGACGTTAGTGTAGTTTAGGTTAGTTAGTGTAGTTTAGACGTTAGTGTAGTGTAGGTTAGGGTGTGTCTTCTTCACGGTAAGTACAGTATTTGACAAATGTACAATGATAAATTGAACCGTAACATTAGCTATTTCGCTAATTAACTAGCTAACGTCAGCCTTAAGTGATGACCATGGAGCGCACTTAACTACCGTAGTCTGTTTCCTCCGCTTTGTCTGTAGATAACGACAGTAAAAAAATTGCCAATAACATTAACCGAAAAGAGAACTTGTTAAAATATTAGGACAAAATGCGGGGGTTAGTATCGGGGAGTTGGACTCAGGTTGATTGATTCCGTTAAATCAAGTGTCACGCTTATAATGCAGCCAAAAACGTCTCTAATATATTCCTAAAATGTACAATCACTTTATCATATTGGTGTTTGAAATAACGTTAAATGGACAATTTCTTGGGTTTTATTGGGGATGTGAAGGCACATTGTGTGGACTATTGGACCATACAAATACTGTGGTTGGCTTCACAGAGATAACATTAAGATTATTAAACCTAATAGGACCTTACAGTAATATCACTGACCGTACGAAAAAATGTCCAGATTTACCATTATGTTAGCTGTAATGCTTGTTATCTGTATGTTGTCAACTCTATGGTTGTAAGTAGCTAACGTTAGGTTAACGACAACTATCTATCACGCGCATTTATTTAACCCATCTCTTCCGATGTCGGCATGAAATTGTATACAGTTACCTGCAAGCGAAATGTACCGCTTTCCCTCCGCTTTGAGTGGGCGGGTACCGAACGCTTGCGCGTTAGGTCCGGTCGAACAATTTATGAATTTCTGATTACCCGCCACTGCTGACTATTTACAGTTAGTAATCACTCACATATCTTGGAGCGGAGACTAAACCGAACTCCACTATAACTAAATAAAACTTAAAAAACGAATTTTAGTCAACTGCGTCCATGAAACTTTTATAATTAAGCAATATATAACACGAGTTGGTTTGGTTAGCGGATATCGCCACGCTGTGGTTACCTACGGCACTCAGCTGTCGGCTTCGTGTCTGCAGGCAAACCACACCCGTGACGACCTTCGCTAACCAACCCCACTCATGTTATATTGCTTAACCATAGTACGGTCACCATGTCCCGTCGCCTTTGAATGACAACCATAAAATGACAACTCGAAATCTACATTGCACTACTACAAATAATGTCTGCCTTATATCAAATGATTTTCTACGATTTCAGTGGTGGGGTCCTATTCCTTTGAATAAAATCGGACGAAACTTGTTTTAGTCATGGCGCCCTCCCGTGTAAAGTGATTGGGCCAGTTTTAACTTTGTCTTTCTCCAGTTTTAAAATGGGATTGAAAGAATAATGTTCATTTTCCGTCCTATTAATTTCACCATACCGTAGCGTTATTATTATTCTATATTCAATCCTGCTAAATGTGCGGCTTAATCCACCACGTGGTTTACGGGACTATCAAGTGGCCAACTGGCTAACGAAATCAGCCACAGGACATGTCGGTCCGTACTATATTTTATTGACACTTTATTATCCTCTACAGTAGTTATACAAACAAAACACATTTTACTTACCACATTTAACCAGGTTCCTTTTTAAGGGGTGCTTGTCTGTCTTGTGTCCTTAGCTCCTGTCCACTTGCAAGCTAACGTCGAAGATTAGGTTGACATTGCTTCGGAAAGAAACCAGGAAAAAAGATCCAAAGTAAACGAACAAATATGAAGTCTTCTCAGCCTCTTCCCTACATCTTTAAATAAGCCATCGACTCTACCAAACATATCTCAACAGTTCACGAGTCAAATATTCCAAGAGAGATAATGTACAGCCGCTCCATGAAACACCGCAGTAAAAATGGCGACACTACACAGCCGTTAGAAGTTTGGAGCAGCGTCATAGGGATAGCGTGCAAAAATAAATGTTGACCAATCACAGACATGCATCTGAATTTGACTAATTGCAGGCATGCATATCACTGTTTTCATAACAATCTATCAACATGTACACTTTTTTACAGTGTATAATGAAGACAGTAAAAACAACAAACAATCAAAGTAATAAAAAACTTAGGCTAAAAAAGATTTATAAATTATACCTTGGTCCAGCAAGCTGTCAGAATCCATCAATCACCTTTTCGCAAGTCTAATCTACTATTTGTGTGTTATTATTGTCATAGAAAATATGGCTCAATTTGCTGGTGCGAGTTCAGTGACAAAATGGAGGCGAGTCCAAACCATTCTTGAAAAGCTTGAAGCTCCTCAACAAGACCTTAACAGTCTGCAGGAAGCTGTTGGCGGGACTCACGAGGACATGATGTGGGAAGACACTGGCATCTCTGGCCACCATTCTGACACTGACAGTGACGATGATTACAATTCTGACAATGACTTTAATGACAAACTCAATGTCAAATTCAGCGACTGTCTCAGTAGCTTTAGTGAGGAGGAGGATTTAAGTGACAGTGATACAGACAACCATTTTGATGACTTGCCTAATGACCTACGTCAGTGGTCACTGCAATCAGGAGTGACACAAAATGCAGTTGATAGTCTCTTAAAAATTCTTAATAAATACATTCCCACACTTCCGAAAACATACAGAACTTTAATGAAAACATCAAATTCACACACAATAGAAAAGATTGATGGCGGGGAGTATGTTCATTTTGGAATTACAGAACATTTAAATCAAATCAAAGACCAGCTATCAGATAACAAAATAATGCTGCAGGTGAACATTGATGGCCTTCCATTATTCAAAAGTTCCCAGAAACAGCTTTGGCCCATTTTAGGTAAACTTCCCTTTGAAAGCAACCCATTTGTTATTGGTGTTTTCTGTGGACAAAGCAAACCCTTAAATCCCAACCAATACCTGAAGGCTTTTGTTGAGGAGGTTACCAAATTAGAAAAAGGTTTTAAAATAGATGATGGGGAATACTTCTTGGCTCTGGATTGCGTTATTTGTGATGCTCCAGCACGAGCATTCATCAAACAAACAAAGGGACATGGGGGATACAGTGGATGTGACCGATGCATTCAAGAAGGATCCTATACAAACAGAAAAATGACCTTTCCTGAAACGAGAGCAGTGAGAAGAACTGATCAGTCTTTTATTGAGCAGAAAGATGAGAATCATCACAGGGGTATTTCAGCACTAACTGTGTTGCACTTAGGCATGGTCACACAGTTTGTTTTAGATTATATGCACGTAGTTTGTCTTGGGGTAACAAGAAAACTGTTGAAACTCTGGGTGAAGGGGGATCTAAAATACAGACTTCGCTCCTCTAAAGTCAACGCCATTACAGAAAAGCTGACAGGAATGTCTAGGCATATGCCTTGCGAGTTTGCACGCAAACCAAGAAGTCTGTCAGAGTTAGATCGATGGAAAGCAACAGAATTCAGACAGTTTCTTCTATATACTGGTCCGATTGCACTAAAAGACATTCTCCCAAGTCCAATGTATCTAAACTTTCTTACACTGTCCATCAGCATATATTTAATGCTCTCCCCAACTCTTTGTGCATACTATTGTGATTACGCTGACAATTTAATCAATTACTTTGTTCAACAGTTTAGTACTTTGTATGGGCCAGAGGAGGTGGTATACAATATACACTGTCTCTGTCATCTTGCTGATGATGTTAGAAGATTTGGCCCACTAGACCGTGTTTCAGCCTTTTGCTTTGAAAACTTTCTTGGCCAGCTGAAAAAAAAAGTGAGAAAATCACAACATATTCTTAAACAAATAATAAATGTTACAGAGAGGCAGCACTCACAAAATATGCATGTACAAACAAATAGGCCTCGTCAAAAATACAAACTTTATTGTCAACACACTAATGGCCCAACAGTGCCTGAATTAGCTTCCGCCATTCAATATAAGAATGCGTCACTTGACAAGGTGACAATAAAGTGCCGAACTGGAGACAACTGTTGTATGGTGAATGGACAGCTGGGTCTGGTAGAAAACATTTTGCATGACCCCATCAAGAATAACACTTACATTCTGTTTAGAGAATTTGTAAACACTGCCCCTCTTTATACGAATCCAGTTAATTCTGAAAACATTGGCATCCACAAAACATCAGAACTGGGCAATAGAGTCAATGTTCATCTAATTTCTGAAATTGATAGGAAATATGTTCTCATCCCATTTGGTTTAGAATGGGCAGCAATTCCATTACTCCACTGTGATTAGTCAAGAGTAGTGTGCAATAGCCTACTGTACATGTACATTATACCATTGTTTCTCTTCTAGATCTTTTTTATTTTTTTTAGATTTTTTTTTTCCAAGAATTAGAAAACATACCTAAATATTTCTCTCTCTCACACACACACACACACACACCACCTCCTCCTCCTCCTCCTCCTCCTCCTCCGCACTGACAATTGACTTGATAACTACACTCAGCCACTCACCACATCCATCACTGCAACAAGGTTGTTAGTATTTAAGATCTTTCATACTACTGACATTATGTACTCTTCTGTTGTGCTCTACCTTCTGAATATGCATCACTTAATATTCTTTGGTCTTACCATTTTTTTTGTCCCATCAGATGAATTCTCCTTTATTTCATGTCGTGGATTTCGTGGGGCGGGGAGAGGTTGAGGTGGTCAGTGGGGCATGGCTGGATGGTGAGGACACCTGCTATTGGCCTCCCTACAAATTCCCATCAGAAATTAAAAAAGCTCAATTGCAGCATGAACGACCAGGGCCTGGTTGGGAACAATACCAAGCGAGGTCCTTGTATAAAACATGTAAGTTGTCTAAAAAATATAATAAATGATAAATATAATAAATGATGAATGATTCACCTACCGATAATACACTGACACTTTTTTTCCTTCACAGCAAACTACGAAAAGGCCCGAAAGAAGGCAAGGAAGGCAGAGAGGTCAAGCTTCCTCGATTCGGAGAGCGACTCTGTTATGGGGAAGAGTCGAAAGAGACTGTAAGTTCTCTGGTTAATCATTCACATTCACTTTCTGAGACACTGTACAAATACATCATCTATATTATATATATATATATATATATACACAGATAGATAGATACACAGATAGATAGATAGATAGATAGATAGATACACAGATAGATACACAGACAGATAGATAGATACACAGATAGATAGATAGATACACAGATAGATAGATAGATACACAGATAGATAGATAGATACACAGACAGACAGACAGACAGACAGACAGACAGACAGACAGACAGACAGACAGACAGACAGACAGACAGACAGACAGACAGATAGACAGATAGGTACTTTTTTACCACCTGTTCTTAAACTGACATTCATTCATGACATAGAATTGTATTGACTTTCAATGGCTGCATTCACTTTCAGGTCTCATAGACTTATGGCTGGCGAGATTGAGAATAGCCAGCTTTAAGTGTGCATACATATTATTGGGACACCCTGTATTACTCAGACAAATTCACATTTTTCTCCTTTCTTTCTTCTTTCATTTTCAGACCAAACTCCAGATATTTCCCTGAAGTGCCCCTCCCCCAAAAAATTGCCCCAATTAGATCCCCATCACCATTATCCTCACCATCAACACCCTCATCATCATTGCGACAACTGTCCCCACCATCTCCACCACCACCTCCCTCACCACCTGTATCACGACAACCTGTGGCTCACGCAATGAGAGAGCAAGTTACTCGTAAGTTTCATAAAAATAGTATTGGAAAGATAGTTATGGCTTTTACAACTTTGAGTAAAACAGAACAGATTACAGGAGGCAAGACTTGCAATATTATCCTTCTTCTGCGTGATACAATTGTGCAATTAATGTGGCAATGACTTGTACTTTTGACAGCAACCGAGAGACACCTCATTGCACAAATGGAACACCTGAAGGAGGAGATGGCTGTAATGAAGCAGATACTCCTATCCCTGGCTGGACGCAGTGCTCCACCAGCAGCCTTGCCAGAGGGTATACATTTTCCCTTTGAGAGCATTGAGGAGCTTGAGAGCACGGAGCTCATTTTGAAGGAGGAGACGATTTTTAATCAAGTGGTATGATTAATTTCCTGAAATCCAAAGCAACATTTTTGTTCCCGCACAATATGACAAAATGTTTAAGCAATATACCACGAGTGGGAGTGGGGCTGATAATGGATATTGCCACGGGTGTTGTTTGGCAACCCCCGTGGCAATATCCATTACCAACCCCACGACCACGAGGGGCATTTTGCTTTTACAAATGGGATATTTCAACTCATGGAACGCCTGACGTCCAATCAGAAACAAGTAAATAATTGCTTTATAATTTTACCTATACATTTTTCTCTATTTATTGATTTAGGCCAGGTACTTATCCGTAGTTGGTGGTCAGAATGCCTCTGCCAACACACGAAGAATAATGGCGAGAATAATGACCACCCCATTGGCCCAACGACTCTGCTGGCGGGGCTCTGATATGAAAAGGGGCTTTGCTGACACGCAGCTCTGCAGAGCTGTAGTAGGTAAAGTATTATTTCGCAGTACTTTTATTTGACCTTTACACTCTTTGTAGCTAATCCTTCTTTCATATAATCTATGGATAATCCCTGTCAGGACCCCTAAAGAAAACCCTGTTTGTTTTGTTGTTGTGTGGATGTACTGATACCAGATGCCGTGACAAAGACCTGCCACACCACAGCCTCTGAAGCAGAGGCTTCAATCAAAGTGTGGCTCCGCAATGCCAGAGACAGGGATGGAGGCAGGAGCAGACGCGCTGAAAAAAAATGAAAAAAGAGGTACAGAATCAATAGCCTACCTACACTGTTACAGTACAGTATAACAACATTATTCGAATACTTTTTTTCCAAAAAAAAAAAGTTTACTGTAGTATGTAAAATCATACTCCTGGATTGTACCTTCTTAATAATAAGTAAATCAGGCGTTTTCAAATAAAATGTTTCTTTAAACTCTTAACCCAAAAGACATATGGGTCATTCCATGTCAATTCACACACCCTCCCCAGGTGACTCTCTTCGATTTGCCCGATATTCAACATAGAGGTACCTTTTGATGCCAATAGAAAGAATCCCAAGTGTTAGCATCATATGTCTAATGGTTTTGGAAACATCATGTGCCCTGAGTATGACCCTATCTATCAGATGGTGCGCTTACGAATAGCATAGCTTTATTTTTTCTGGAAATATTAAGCCTTGAAAACTGTAAGTGTGAAAAGTGAGATGAAGAGTCTTGACATTTTAGGGTTCCAGATCTTGGAAAATGTGTATATGCTGTGGGAGTTATAATTTATTTTCCATCATATTTGGGAACTGTACAGTGTATTCAAAAAGTGTACTGGGAACTCAGACCTTAAATGACAGAATAGGAGGTACTCACACTTACAGTTTTCAAGGCTTAATATATCCAGAAATAATAATAAATAATAAAATAACGCATGGAAACTACACTTTAAGGCACCTGCCACGTTTTGTAGTACTCAGTCCCACAGTGTAGTGCACAGTCCCAAAGTTCGTTGTAGCAACATAACAAAGTCACTAGTCGTTCACGATAATCACTACAATGTCTACACATCAGAAATATGAGTTATACATCTCTGGTTCACTTACCTTCGCTAATTCAAGCTGCTTTAACTTCACACGCACACACCAGTCTCTGCTTTTCTTCCTTTAAGATTACTTGTTCTTCTTCTTGCGTCGTTTATTGGGCGGATGGCGCGCAGCTTTTTAAGCGCATTACCGCCCCCTACTGTCTTGAAAGAAGCCAGTGTCACTGTCCCTTAACTATGAGTTTGTGTGTATATGTGTGGCTTTAACATTCCTTCGTCGCACAAACTCTACTTAACTTCTCGCACCCTCTGACCTCTCTAGCCTCGGATTGGTTACAGAAAATTACAGCATAAACACAAAATAAACGTAAAATATACTTTCCAAAGCTTTATTCGCATTAACAGAATAATGTTTCTGTTATTCATATTCATCAAAAAATTATGGTTAACCAAACGAAAATACATTCAGAAATTGAATTACATCACGTGTTCCCAAATATGACCCCATTCTCAATGTAATGAACTCTCAGTATCAAAGCTCTCAAACGTTCTTAACCCTTTTAACATTTCAACAAGACCTTATCCATTCTAGTTATGAACTTTATTTAGTTATGCTATGTATTATATCACTTAAAACTAAAATGTTTGTCTTCTTCTGTTGTATTGCTTTTAGATGCAGTGCAAGATGGAGGCAGGATCCGAAGATCAAAAAATAAAACAAATAAAATTATTTATAATGACATGATTGCTGCTTTAATTGTATTACTGAACAGCTTGTGCTATGGGTATTGCATAGAGGTGCATGCGGGCTGTGGGTTAAGGGGTGGGGGGTATGGGTGGCAGCGGTGGGTTTACTGGGGGTTCATGGTGGGGGCTAATGGATTAATAATGGGACCCCTTGTGGGCTACTGGGGGTAGAGTGTGGGCAGGTGTGGGGTTTCTGAGGGTAGATTGTGGGTGATTGTAGGGATATGAGGACATAAGGGCCCATAGAGGGCCCATAAAGGGCCCATAATGGGCCCACTCAGCAAAATGTGGGCAAGCCCACACTCTGCCCAAACTGTGGGTTTGCCCACAGGGGCCCCGCCAGGGTCCATCAGTGTGGGGCCCACATGTGCCCACCATTTCACGACGGTAATGGGGCCCACAGTGGGCAGCCCACAGTGGGCCAGAACTATAGCCCGCAGTGGCCCCACTGTGGGCCCACATGGGCTTGTTTGCTGGGTGGCGCCACACTAAAAATGTCCGCAGCCTATATCAGGTGTTCAGATTTGGGGTGTGTTTTAGAGTTACAGCTTTTTCCATATTGCTGTGGCAGTTGATGGGACTTTTTTTTGCACTGAATGCTTTTTCCTATAACTTGGAATAAACATGATGTTTTTGGTTGGTTTTACGTGGAATAAACAATGATGGCAAAGAAAAAATAGAATGTGTGTGTTTTTTTCTGTTAAAAGTTTAAATTATATTAAAAATTAAAATGCATTGCAGTTATTTATATGCAAGAAATGTATTTCATGCCTTGCATTGTATATGTTTATAATAATTCCATATCTCTTAATAACAGCACTATCCTTTTGTCACTTTACTTAAAGCTGACAAAGACCGCTTATAAAATGGCATGGTAACTTGTATGTTGTACCTACAGAGTATTAGTGCTGCATTATAAGCACAAGTTTGGCAGCCATAATGATGTATAATTGTAATGTGATAATGCTGCCTATTTTACTAACATTGCAATAAATGCTAAATTATGAAGGCAGAGGCTCATTACTCATTATATTGACTCATATCTAACTCATATCTGTTAATAACAGCATCATCCTGTTGTCACTTTACCTAACACTAACAAACAACACTTATTATATTACATAGCAGCTCATAATGAATACCTGTTTGGTATTAATGGGATAGTATGATGTAGTTTAAAACTTATATTGTTCTAATTTACAAATATATGGTTATGATATAAAAGCCTATAAAGTAGAGGTTGAATGCGTTATATATAACTATATGTCTCAAGCAGAGCAAGCAGTTATGGTGCATTATACCATTTTACTTGTAAATAGGTATCATTGCATGTTTATAATGCATTTTCCTGATTTAAATCATAGTAATTCATGATCACTTGTCATAACGTATCATAAAGGTAGTTATGAGGAGTAATGAATGCATATAGATGGTTACAATGAGCATTACAATGCCCTATAGAGACCTTATAGACTATTATGAATGCCTTCATATGTTATTATAAATACAAGCTTCATAGAAAGTGTTATCGTGGGAGCTTTATTTGATGGGTCAAGTGGGCTGTCAGAATGGGCTACCTTTAGTGGGAGCCTTATTTGATAGAAGATACAGGCCTGTCGAAATGAGCTACCTTTACCTATATTCATATAAATGAGCGAGTGGTGGTGATTCTACAGTGGGAGCATTATTTGATGGGTCAAATGGGCTGTCAGAGTGGGCTACCTTTAGTGGGAGCCTTATTTGATAGAAAATATAAGCCTGTCGAAATGAGCTACCTTTACCTGTATTCATATAAATGAGTGAGTGGTGGTTATTCTACAGTGGGGGCTTTATTTGATGGGTCAAGTGGGCTGTCAGAATGGGCTACCTTTAGTGGGAGCCTTATTTGATAGAAGATACAAGCCTGTCGAAATGAGCTACCTATATATTCATATAAATGAGCGAGTGGTGGTGATTCTACAGTGGGAGCATTATTTTATGGGTTAAATGGGCTGTTAGAATGGGCTACCTTTAGTGGGAGCCTTATTTGATAGAAGATACAAGCCTGTCGAAATGAGCTACCTATATCCTCCTGAGAACCAACCCATAGACTTGCGTCCTCTGTAGTGGACATTTGTTGTACGCGCATAACTCTTTATTTTTTTGAGCTACTCTATAAATTCCTGCTGTCTTGTAAAGGGGACATCCTGGGCTTTCTAGTGATATGTAATATCATTGGTTGGGTGGCTGGGAACCTCCTCTTTCTTTCTCTTCAAAATGGCTGCCATACCAACGACCACATTTTATGGAAGGAGGAAAGGTAAGTCAAATATTATCTATTTATTGTGATTTTTCATATGGTATTGACATATGTTTTTGTTTATGAACATGTCAGGAATTATATTTTTAATTTTGTATGTACTTACATTATTTAGGATTTGAAATAATAGCTATTTTATGAATGTCCAGCAGAATGGACACCAGGACCACCTTTATGAAATTTAACAGTACATTATTGTAGGGAGCAGAACTGAAGCAGAGAGGATTCTGTACAGGATAGTTGAGGGAGGCTCAGATTTGGAGCTATCAGATGATGAGCGAGATGAGAACCATGAACCTGTGTTCGAAGAAGATGCAGAAGGGGCAGACGAGGAGGAGCATGATGAAGATGCAGGGATGTCAGAGACAGGCACAGAGACAGACAGTGACACACAGGAAAGGCGTTCTCTGTGGACCAGGAATAGAGTGTACGTTTGTTTTATTCCTTGATAGTCAGTATGTAATTAGCCCATACTGATGCGTAAATCAGTGTTGTTACTGTAGAGCAGCAATTCCTACCTCACAGAAACTTATTGGGCTATTTGGCATCAGAGCCTTTGTGCTTTGACTCATAATCATGTAATAGATTATTATTTACTATTCTTGTTCCTATTATTACTTTTATTTAAATCTTTCGTATTTTAATTATAGATTCACACCTGTGCTACCTGTGCTTCCTGACTATCAAGATGACCCAAGACAACGTGCTGACTGGAGCCCATTTCAGTACTTTTCACAGTACATAGATCACAAAACCTTTGAAGATTTGGCACAATTCACTAATCAACGAGAGCTGCAATCCAGAGGAGTGTCCCTAAATACAACTCCACAAGAAATGAAAATCTTCTTTGGGATCTCAGTTCACATGGCCTGTCTTGGCTATCCCAGAATTAAAATGTTTTGGGCCAAAAAAACCCATAAGTGCCCATAATAAGCCACAAAATGTCAAGGGATAGATTCTTCAAGCTCAGAAGCTCCTTAAAGCTTGTTGATGACCTGGCAGTAACTGAAGAAATGAAAAAGGCAGACATTCTGTGGAGAGTCAGGCCTTTACTTGAACGTGTGAAGCAAGGATGTCTCAGCCTTCCAAGACCACAGAAGGTCTGTATTGATGAGCAAATCATACCTTTCACTGGCCGCTGTCCAGTCAGGCAGTTTGTTCCCGGTAAACCAAACCCTACTGGCTTAAAGGTGTTTGTCCTTGCATCGCCGAATGGTCTAATGCTGGATTTCGAAGTCTTTCAGGGGAAGAATACATTTCGGGACCAAACACAGGGCATAGGAGTAGCATCAGTGCTACGCATGGTTGAGACTGTTCCACCAGGGATCCACTTGTTCTTTGACCGGTACTTCACCACAATCAAGCTCATGGATACGTTGCAGGCAAAGGGCTTTCCAGCTACAGGGACCCTAATGATGAACCGAGTGCCCAAAGAGTGCAAGCTGCCAGGAGACAAAGTGATGAAAAAACAAGGAAGAGGAGCAACGGTGTCATTGGTCAGAAAAAATCCTGAGCTGTCCATCACAAAATGGTATGACAACAAAGCAGTCATCATGGCCTCCACTGTGCATGGAAGAGATCCTGAGGATATTTGCACCAGGTGGTGCAAAAAAGAAAAAAAACATGTCCAGGTGAAAAGACCAGCAGTGATCAAGCAGTATAACGACAACATGGGCGGTGTAGACCTATGTGACCGCATGCTGAGCTTTTACCGAATGTCGAACAGGACCACAAAATGGACAACGCGTGTGATCACTCACTTCTTCGATGTTGCCATCACAAACTCCTGGATCCAGTACAAGTCTGACAGCAAAGTACTCAATCGATCAGCGAAGAACACAGAACAGTACTTGGATTTTAAATTGCACCTTGCTGAGGAGTTGTTGGATAGTCCAGAACTTGATGGCAACAGTGACGACAGTGAAGAAGACTACGAACCACCAACCAAAGTAAGAATACCGCAACCAGAGCCATCAGTGCGAAAACTAGGAGCTGTACATATGCCAGAAATGATGGATATCAGGCATGCAGAGAGGTGCAGAAATAAGGGCTGCAAAGGCAAGACATACATGAAGTGTGCTAAATGCAAAATGTTTCTTTGCATCACCAAAAAGAAGAATTGCTTCCTGGATTATCATCGTTGAACAAATGCAAAGGGATTCAACAAGAAAATAAAAGAAATTGAACAATAAAAAACAAAATAACTTGTTTTCAGAGTGAACTTGTTTGAACTTACACTGATGTTCTTTGTGTAATATCACTCTACACGTAAAAATGGTTAATTTTCATGTTTGAGTTTGTATCGTTTTTCATACTAAAATAGTCTTTTTGTCCTCTACAGTGGACATGCTGTAAAATTTAAATAAAATTAAAAAATTTAAAAAATTAAATTGTAAGTTGTTTCTTTTACCCTAAATAGTTAGAAAATCCCAACAAAAAAGAAATTGTAAGATACTTTTTTTCTTGGTTCCCAGGAGGATATTCAAATGAGCGAGTGGTGGTGATTCACATTTAATAAAGATTCCATGAAGCTATGGTTGTGGATTCTTATAATCAGATGAGTTTCATGTACACAATCGTTGGGTTTCACTTACTTCTCTCGCCGGCAGCTAACTGTTTTAAAAAATGGATCAACAGAACAGAAAACTGTCTTCTTCTCGTGGACTGACGACGAAGTCGAGTTGTTACTTCGTGTGACACTCGACTATAAAACACAAAAAGCATTGGAGAACATTGATTGGGACTCGTGTGTAACAAAGTATGGAGATATTCTCCAAAGATTTTAGCGGAGTATCCACTTGCGACCGCCCGACAGGACTTCCCTCACAAGGTGGAAGAAATCAGCAAAGCAGCATTGACAACAAAGCTTAAGGCCATTCGGAGCAAATACAGACAAGCAGTTGATTCCGGGAGAAAAAGTAGGCACGGAAGAGTCGTGTTGTTATTTTTTGATGCCTGCGAAAAAATATGGGGCGAATCGCCATCCACAACCACTCTCAACTCCGGTGTCGAGACTGCCGACTCCATGGTAAGTGAATTTACTCGCTGAATTAAGCCAAAGGCTACTAGAAGAATGTGGGAAGTATAGTGTTAATAAATGTTAATGTGTGGCCTATGTTAGCGGGACAGAAAGAAAACACTATTAGCATGTTACCATTTAGCCAATGATGTTAACGTTAGCTAATAGGTGATTTTAAGATCAGCCAGCCTCGTGCATCAATGTGAAAGGATGACCAAACTCGCATTAGCTGACAGGCAAAATGTAGAACTTCTTTGTTTGTCTAGTCAGTGATATTGCTTATGGGTTTTTGCCAACGAAAAGTCCATCCACTGAGCCAGACAGCCAGGGCCGGTTCTGGAGGGGTAGCAACGGTAGCAATTGCACCCGGGACTGGTATGGAGAGGGGCCCAAAAATAAATATGAAAAAAAAAAAAAAAGAGTTCTATGTTGTTACTGAATAAGGGCGTGCTGTCTCTGGTCAAGAGAGCCTGCACGCTGCAAACATGGCTGCAGCCTTTCTATTGGCTGTTTTTTGGTTGTAGTTAAAATGTATCATTGTGGTAATTATGTGTCTTAAAAGTCCTGTGATGAATAATACAAATAACAGTATAGTTGATTGTAAGATGGGAACAACATGCTCCTCTCTCTGTACACAGAATGAGTATCCACAGGCCCGTACACACACACACACGCACACGCACATATAACACATATGTGCACGCTGGGGCCCCTGCAGAAGCGCACACACCGAACAGGAAGTGCGCGGGCAGACTGCCAAGACGAGTGACGCACACACAGATGTTATACATTTACACTCATGTGCATGCACCCACGAAGAGCCATGGGCCTGACTCATGATATTCCAAGAATCCATATCACCATTCATGTTGGGAAAAACCTAAATAGGAAAGACCATGTATGGTTGCGGAAGTAAGAGCATCCGGTGAATCCATTGCCACACAGCACAGCCCAGAGCGGGAAAAAGGCCAGACAGGAGGAGGCCAGGAAGTTATGTGACTCATAGCCCTTACCAGAAATCACGACTATGGTGCTTACTGGAAGCATTACTATTATTTTTAATAATCTAAAGGAAAGGAAAATCCACCAATATGATATGCCCCCGAGGGCGCTGATTGGCTGAGTCATACGTCACCTGGAGGCGTATGACTCATGATTGGCTGAGCGACTTCGCCTTGACGTAATCAAAGATGGGAGGGTTCAGAGTGCTTGAGAGTGTATATAAGGCGAGAGCTCAGACAGCCAGATTGAGACTCGCTTGGGAAGCCTTACTGAGACGCATCTCTGTGGGGTATATCTCACCCGACTCTCCGGGGGTTTTCCACGACATCATTTTTTGCACTTTCCCACGTATCTGCCCGGGCGGGAGACGTGTGACGAGATAGTTCGTTGTTGGTTGCAGTCATAAAATGTCGGGCAAATCTGGTTTCCAAAAATGGAAAGAAATTAAACGGCGATTAGAAAATACAAAACAAGAGGCAGAAAATGCAAAAAAAGTATATAGTTCGTGGCTCAGTAGACCTACAGAAGAAACCCAGCTTACAGGGACTACTACCATCTCCGCAACGTCTGTTCAGGATGGAGCAGGCGGCCTTGTCACTTGCAGTGCTAGCAGTGCTAGCCCCATGGATGCAGTCATTGCCACTGATGATGACCTAGGCACTTCATCAGTGTGTCACAGAAAGGAGCAGGATTTTGACTTATTTGATCCTGCGCAGTGGCCGGAGAAAATGCACGATGACGCCAAGACAGAAATTGTGAGGAATAAACCGCTGCAGGTGACAGATTTCGATTTTCCCAAAACGGATGGCCGTCGTTTCACACCAGCTAACTACACCAGTAAAATTGGTGCCCTATGTGTACCTCGGCCATGACTGATCTACTCAAAGTGTGCAAATGCTGTTTTCTGTTTCTCCTGTAAGTTGTTTGGGGGTGACAAGGGGGTCTTCCGCACAGGATTTTCGAACTGGGCCAAATTATCAACAAGATTGGCCGAACACGAGGGTTACCGTTCTCATCTGGAGAATTTCACTAAGTGGAAAACACTTGAATTCGCCTTAGCTTCCAGTACAACAATTGACAGCAATCTGCAAGCGGAGCTTGATGGCTTGATGGCATGATGTGCTTACTAGGATTTTGGACTGTGTCATGTTTCTTGCGAAGCAAAATTTGTCATTTCGGGGAAGTGTTGATACGCTTTACCAAGAGAACAACAGAAATTTCCTACAACTTGTGCAATTTCTCGCCAAATACGATGTGGCTTTAGCACAACACCTTCGCAACGCAAAGACGACCCACTACCTCAGCAAAAACATTCAGAGTTCATCGGACTCCTCGCCGAGGCAGTATTGGAGAAGATAGTCCAGAAAGTTAAATCCGCTGGATACTACAGCATAATGATGGACTGCACACCAGACGTGTCACACAAGGAGCAGCTCTCCCTTGTTTTGAGGTATGTCACAACAGAACAGAAAGTAGAGGTGCACGAAAGTTTTCTTGAATTCATTGACGTGCAAAGCACAACAGGTGAAGACCTTGCAAATACTCTTTTAAACAAGTTGATTGAATATGGCATCGACATTGAGGATTGCAGGGAGCAATGCTTCGATAATGGAGCAAACATGCGAGGTGTGCACAGGGGGGTACAAGGAAGGGTGAAGGAGGTGAATAAGCGTGCGTTTTTTGTGCCGTGTTGCCCTCACAACTTGAATCTGGCTATTGAGCATGCAGCCGAGTCTTCAAATGAAGCTAAAAACTTTTTTGGAATTCTCAATCAGCTTTACAAATTATTCGGAAAGTCAACGAAGCGTTGGGCCATTCTCGAAGAACATCTTCCGATCACACTGAAGTCTCTCTCCGAAACTAGATGGAGTGCTCGTGCTGACGCAACAAGGACAGTGATTGAGCAGCTTCCCGAAGTGATTAATGAGCTTTTTGCCATCCGTGAGGATACCACCTGTGACTCCGAGACCAGCTCCAAAGTAACAAGTCTCGTGCAGGCGATTGAAAGTTTTGACTTTTTGGTAAGCCTTGTTGTTTGGCACAAAGTCCTAAATACAGTCAATCGGGCCAGTGTTATCCTGCAGTCACAACACCTAAGTATTGGGGATGCAGTGACAGTTGTCACAGCTGTAAAAGAAGGCATGGAACAGTATCGATTGAATGGATTCCAAGATGCAGTTGAAAAGGCAAAAGTACTTGCAGAGAAAATCGACATCCCACCCACTTTCCCAGAACATCGTACGCGGCGCAGAAAACGTCTCACAGGTGAAATGGCAATGGATGACCCTTTGACAGGCGAGGAAAAGTTTCGTGTGTGCTTTTTCAACTGCCTGATTGACACTGTTATTGCAGAGATAGAAGAGCGTTTTTCATATCTGCGTGAGTGCAATCGTCTTTTTCACATTTTGGAAGACATTCGGAATGTCCACAAAAACAGCAACCACAGAGAGGCCTGCGAAGAGCTCGCTGAGTTTGTAGGGGGCATTGATGGTGCAGAACTGGACAGCGAATTTGGGTTTTTGTCACATCTGCTCCCAGGGGATGCGAAGACCCCCTCCAAAGTATTGGAGTTTTTAGTTGACAGAGACATGAAATCAGCATTCCCGAACACAACTGCTGTTTGCCAAGTGTTTCTCACAATTCCATTCCCAGTCGCAAGCGCAGAGCGCTCTTTCAGCAAACTGAAATTGATCATATCAATCATCGATCATTTAAGATCAACTATGTCTCAGGAAAGACTGTCTGCATTGGCTGTATTGTCAATCGAAAACCAAACTGCAAGACAAGTGGACTATGAAGACATCATCACCAGATTTGCGGCAGCGAAGACACAACGCATACAGCTGTAAGGTAGGACAATGTTTACCTTTTTTTTAAGCAGCTCGCCGTGGCTGCAGGCTTTCAGTTCTACCGGTAAGCCCGCCGTGGCTACAGACTTTCAGTTCTCATTAAATGATAAAGTATTGGCAGCCCGCCATACAGACTTTCAGTTGTCAGTGAATGATTCGTTTTAGCAGACGTTCAGTTGTATCATGGTTGTGAATGGTTGTGACAGCCCTGCGTGGTGTCATTGAATGGTTCTACGGCAGCCCATCTGTTGTGTCACACTGGTTATGCTCGTAGGCTATGCCTAATGGTTACTCTGATCCGCCGTGACTTTATGCGTCTTTATTATAGGCAGTTTAATATTAAATACTGGATATGCGTTATAATTATGTGATGATGGTTGTGCGCTGATTTAGACTTTTTTTCGTGTCTGGGGGACTTTTGCGCGATGTTGCACCCGGGCCCAGATTAGGTCAGAACCGGCCCTGCAGACAGCCAAGTCGAGCAAGCTGGTTTTGCCATTCCAGCGAAGGGGCTCGATCATTTGTTAATCTTGAATTCGTCTATTGAAGGCATGTGTGTGTGTGTGTGGCAGTGATCTAATGATGTTTTTAATGTTGTAGGTGAGCAATCCTCCTCCACCTGACGCTACTGACAGTCAAGAGGTCACACATGATGACGGAACGTCACAACCGAGTCGCCGGGACAGGCTTGCAGCACATCTGTCAACCTACAAGTCTGACAGGCTGAAAAAAAAACTCACCAGTGAGGAGCACTTGGCAGCAATTGCCCAGGAAGAACTTAAAGTAAAAAAAACAAATTTTGCAGCAAATGGGTGATTCTGAGCGAGAGTTTTCAGTCACTTTAGGTAGATTGACGGATAACATAGAGAGACTCACAGCGTCTGTTGCACTCATGAGGCAGGCAATGTATCTGCTACCTCCACCTAATTACTCTCAGTACCACCTGAATCACTTCGGGCACACCTCAATGTCACCAAGAATTCAGAATCCACCAAGCTCATCTCAACAACCTGAATTTTGTATTTCCCAGTATTATGAGGAAGAGTAAGACTGTGACTCTTTCTTATTCTGTTGTGGCCCTTTCTAAATGTTCTGAACACTGTTACAGCGTTTTCTAAATGTTCTAAGCACTGTTATTGCCGTTTGCAACTATTTATAGTTAGCACTGTTACAGTTATTGAATTCATTTTGTTGAATACATTTTTATAAATGTCGTGTCTGAGCACATTTCTTATTTTCAAATACAAGCCTAACAACCTAATCTCATATCAGAGTTCAGAATAATGTATAATCAGGCATTTTAGGCTATGCCAACACCAGAATCACCTCAAAGAAATAACTTAATGGCATTAGTTATTACCTATTGCCGGTTACAACATTATTCAACACCAAAGCCAGACTTAGGTGTGCAGCAGGCCTCATGATTCAGATTCAGTATACAAACTTGTCTAATGTGAATTATTTGAATAGGTTTCAAGCCAGTACTGTTTATAGGCCATTAAAAATAATTCTGCACACTCGGTCAAACTCAGAGTTCCAATAAATACAATAATTTATTAACACATTCAGGGAAGGCTTTCGTTATATTGAACTGCTTGCACGTTTAGAACACAGCAGGTAAGTTATCAACTTCATGGATCCAAATATTTTGTAATGACATGTCTAACTCGTCGTCCTTCTGATTCATTGCACTCAGTTCAGTAGCTGTTCTGACTTGGAGGCTGAAACTCGGTCGTAACGAACAGCTGCATCAATATTTGCTTGAGCGATGGGTTCTTTGTTTAATTCACAGAAATTGTGCAACACAAAACATGCAATGATGACAAGTGGTAAATCGCCTAGATTCAAGTCCATCGCTCTTCGGAGTGCACCAAAGCGGGCCTTTAAGCGCCCAAATGCGCACTCGATAACCATCCGTGCCCTACACAGCGAAAGACCGAAGTACTGCTCCTGAGGTGTCTGTCCACCACTTGCGTACTCTTTCATCAGGTATGGCAAGAGAGGATATGCTGGATCCCCCAGCAGAAACACGGGGACTGGGTCCTCTCCCTCCACAATAACTTTAGGACAAGGAGGAATTGTGCCATCTCTCAGGTGTGTGTTGATCCTCGAATTAGCGAACACACGCGCATCGTGAACGCTGCCAGGCCATTTCACCACTACATCAATAAAACTATATTTGTAGTCACACACTGCTTGAACATTCAGGGAGTGCTTATATTTCCTGTTGAGAAAGTCCGTAGAATTTGATGTTGGTTGTTTGATTTCGATGTGTGTGCCGTCAACAGCTCCTAAGCAGTGTTTTCCCCAGAAATAAAAAGAAGGGTTTAAATTTTGATGTAAATACGATGATGCCGTGGCACGGTAGCTAGGAGGATTGGTGGGCATGCACCCTGGGAATTTTTTTTTTTTTCTAGAGCTAAAATGGTGCATTCTAGGAAGATCTGAAGCTAAATTTTGGTCCCAGAAGGCTGGTGGAAACATAACACTTTAAATAAAATGTTGCATTTTTTGGCACAAATAGAACAAAAAACTCGTTGCACTTGGTGAGTTGAAAGAGCCAAAACTCCCAAGTGGGAAGGCTAATTTATTGTCACACAAGAAATACTGCAAGCACTATATAATGTCACATGAATTTGACTAGGCTGTCACTAAAATGTCTAAACTAAATGTTGAGCCTCCTGTTTTTCTGGGCTAAATTCTATCAGCTAAATATCTCCCTGTATGGCCACATGAAAGCTGAATTGGTACCACAGATCTTAGATTCTGCAGATAAATATAATTCAGTGTAGTGTAGTATTATCTAGAATGATGTCTGATGACAACAAATTCTTATTTCAGTGTTCCTGTAACAAGCTAACGAACTAGCTCATTGAAATGATTGGTAATGTGGTAATGCTAACAGACATCGACTCACCTTGAATTTAACACGTTGCAATAACCTTACAACTTTATATTACTTTCTGCACTTCAGCTAATATCAGTATTAGTATCTAGGTGGGTGTTGGTGAGTAAAGTGGCAGCTTTCAGTTTAAAACATTATCTTAGCGTAGTTCGCTAGCGTTAGCGCGCTAACAACCCCATACAGGCTGCAGCCTGGTCTGAAATGAAGCTAATTTTCTGGAAATCCAAACAGTAACAACGTACACTATTAGGCTTGAAATAATCACAAATAATTGCGGATTGTGACACTTTGTTAAAAAGAACCATCAACAAATCCAGAAAGACGTAAGGACCAATTTATTAGTTAAATTCCACGAGTGTCCCATTCAATGAAACAGTCTTGACTCTGCTCTACATAAAGGAGGACTTGCCTTTCACGCTCTCTCTCACTCTCTTTCAGCAGCTAGATGATCCGATCGCATTCTGTACACTGTGGAGAAAGTTTTCTTGCTACATGAGCATGTCCCAAGGAGAGCGTTCTCCTTCCTTCTTCTGTAGCATTTACAGTCAAAGTCAGACAGTTTTAGACTATGTCCACATTAATGCGGATAAATACAAATTCGCTTATCCGTAGTAAAAACAATCTCCGTCCACACTGTCGTTTTTAGAAATGTCTGCTATCAAAAATTCCAAAATGTTGTGATTGTTACGTCACTCCAGTCCTGCCAAACTCCAGTGCACCTCAAAGTTCTATCGCTAGCTCAAGTAAAAAAAGAGCAGTTACAGTAGCAGTTCTGTTAGCAAGATTGTGTACGGTTTGAAACGCTGGGATTTAGTACGATTTAACAAGTATAAAATTCGCCTCCTCCGTTGTAGTAATGCCTGGCGTGCAGTATACAACATAATAACGTTCATCTGCAGTTGAAGGAGTACACTGTACATCGAAAGCATCTGCATCACAATCATCATCATCATCGTTGTCGCCATTTCGCCTGCCATGTTTGTTTTGGTTTTTGGGGTCTCGAGCATAAACTTTACTCGGTGCCATAGCAATGGAACGCCTATCCTCCGTTCCAAGCAGGCGTATTCAGATCACTCCACTTCAGCGGTCGTTTTCCAAAAGCTCCATTTGCCGTGTTCGAATTCGCCGTGTTAATGTGGACGGGAGGCGCAAACGAATACATTGTTATGCGTTTGCATATGTATCCGCATTAATGTGGACAGGGCCTTAGTAGCCCCGAGGTTTGCGTTAAAAATCTTAGATTCTACAATACTCTCTGATACAGCTGACTGGCGGAAAAAAAACAAAGGAGCACTGTAATCGGCATGTGATTGGCCAGTTTCGCCAGTATAGTAGTTTACACACCCACCACGGAAGTTTCCTAAAAACGCAGCCTACATTTGACTACATTGGGGCTTCTTGTTCGGGGAAAATCCCGGGGGGAATGTTTTTGTGCATGATTTTTAAGCTTATCGGCATTTTATGAAAGCGTCTCGGCAAAACTTGATGCGTATCGGCGAAAAAAGAAGCGTATCGGTGCCGATACGCTTAGACGCTTTGGGGAAAACACTGCTAAGCACTGAGGTATCCCATGCGCTTGGAAAAAATGGGTGGTCAGGTCAGATACTGCAGGCTCAGTGAGAGGCAAGGTGATGTACTTAGGTCCGAGATGTTTGGTGATAGCTTTGCACACCTCTCACTATTTTTGAAACCGTCTGACGGGCCAGACCAAACGAATTGGCGGTTTTCCTTAGCCTACCTTCATCGCTGAGGTAGTACAATGTACAGGCCACCTTTTTCACCACATCCACCAGTTCTCTCAAACGAGTTGTCTGACCTTCAATGTACAGGCGTAGGTGGTCACTTAATTGGTAGACACTGCTTCTAGTCATCCGAAAATTTTCTCTCAACTCCTCGGGGAGTACTACCTCATTGACAAAGTTGTCCCACCAGCTACTGGTCCGGCCAGGTCGAGTCCAAAATCGTCGGTGCACATAGGGTTTGAAACGCTGCCGCAATTTTTGACCATCATTTAAACACATAAGATACAGCGCTTGTCTTCTCCGTTGTAGCAACACCCGTGCACTATACAGCAGCATGAGGTTTAAATGGAGGTACAGCAGTAAATTATACAGAGAAAGCATCAATTGTATTTCCACGGCCATGTTTAAATTGTATCCAATTGTATCCTTGTATGTTTGTTTTAGTTTTGGAGTCGCGAGCATAAACTTTCCTCGGCGTCATGGCAACTGGACGTCATCGTATTTCAAACTCTCCGTTTTCGCCAAGCCGGAATTTTCAGATTTATCCACTTCAGCGATCGTTTTCAAAAAGCATCGTTTTCGGTGTTGGAATACGGCGTATTAGTGTGTACGGAAGGGCTAACCGGATAAATTATTATGCGTATTCAGATTTATTGAGATTGTATTCAGATGATGAGATTACTTTCCCTCCCAGAGACAGACGAGAGCAAGAGACAAGCCAGCATGTTTAGCGGCAGTAGATAGATACATACGATGCATACAGGGAGGGAAAGTAATCTCATCGCCCCCTGCTGGTTGCGTTCCCCACCTCTATATCGAAATGAATGGGATTTTTTCTTCAAAAAATTACATTTCGTCTCACACTCCAAAGTTCAGATAGTGGCTTTCATATGATATGCATGCTGGGCAGTTCTATCGATTCAGGTGGTCATACTTTCTTTTTTTCACTAATCTGATTTGTTTTTAATGTTAATTAAAAAGCTGATAAAGGACTACACTGAACGATAGGCGCGTGTATGACGTCACCGCAAAATCTGGCGCCTGCCCAAATCTAACAGTTAGCTGCCGGCGAGACAAGTAAGTGAAACCCAACGACTGTGTACATGAAACTCATCTGATTATAAGAATCCACAACCGTAGCTTTATGGAATCTTTATGAAATGTGAAAACTGGCATTCATTTGTTTCTCCGTGGTTGCAATCAGTCACGAATTACAGCATGGTGAACTTGTGTTTACTGACGTAACGGGAGCGACTCAAAGTTGTAGTCCGTTTATGACAAGTTAGGCACAATTTAGATTTTTTAAAATAGGACGAAATTTCACAAAATACTTTCACAGTTAGTAGATAATTCCCATATATAGCCTGAAAAATATGTCTGGTGCACAAGTTCTGTGTCATACCTTTGTGGGATTTTTTAAAAAATCGGTCTATGGGATTTTGAATAGGATCGCTCTGGGGATAGGAACGCCACCGCTAGGATCGCTGTGTTCCACTTTCCCTCCCTATACAATACATACAATCCATATATATATGTAGATAGATATACAGATAGCCTAGATAGACTGATACATATTTATATAGAGGGAGGGCGATAGGAGACCGCTAGATAGCATAGATAGTTAGCCAGATAGCTAAACGCACATTTTTATAGGCAGGTGGGTTGGTAGGATTCATATAAAATGGTCAACTATTGAGTTTATTCTGGCTGTAAAAACACAAATCTAACAGGGCACAGGGTCCATGACTCCCGACCAGCGATCAAAACGCACTCACTTTCCTACATCACAAGCTTTCCACAGCAGTTTCCATGGGGCAGCACCGCCCACACAAAACGTGAAACACAGCAACACGGACGCCTATTCTCTCGTTGTCGGTAAGCGGTGTTGATGATAGTGATGAGTAGTGTATGAAACGTGCTATATAGATAAACTTGTCTTGCCTTACTAAATTATTAATACTGAAGAAACATTGTGAAGATATGAACAGCCTATTCGCCGGCGGCAAAGTTTGCAACATTTAGCTAAACTCTACTAGATGAAGATGTTGGAGCTAGTAGGCTGTCACTGCAAAGTGAGATAACTTAAGTGGATCTTTCAAATAGAGTATACCGGCACTTATCTGAACTAACAACATAACCACTGTCACTAGATATAAAGACAACTTGTTACTCACTCAGTAAAACATTTTATTGTATGTACTGCTGATCGTACACTAGGTCCAGCGTTCATTGCTGCGTTGCTAAATGATAGCAACTCACCAGGAGGCTTCACCAACTCTCCACTCATTCTCCGACCACGAACTGAATTGGCTTTGATGACCATCAGTTCTTGGCAATTGCTCATTTAGACACTCACATCTAACAGGTTCAAAACTGTGTGGCTGCGTAAATACTATTTATGGTTCTTGCAACCTCTTCCTCATCCCAGCTAGTGGCAGTTCTAGCAAAGATCGTATAGATTAGAACCAGTCTCTGCTGAGGCTACCTTCTCAAGTCCCCAATGTGACGTCATCACCAAATTCGTTAAAAAACAAAAAGGACAATAAATGGTCTTAAACAGATTTTGAAGACATTTTTTAAATGGTATACATATCTTGAGGGCTTTAAGTACCTACTAATCGACAGTGGTGGTTAACCTGCAAGATGCCCTTTAACATTGTATTCTCTCCCACGTTATCTCAAGGCCTGTGTGTTTATTTGAGACATTTGATTGTTGAACATCACAAACTGTTTAAGGAGGTATATCCTCAGAAAAAAACTTTTACCAAAACACCATTTCCTGATACATTATCCTCGCTGCATTCAGAAAATAGGACCTGTACTCCATGGCTGGTGCATGGGATATGAAGGTAAACATAATTTTTTCAAGAAACAGGTGAAGTCCTTTAAAAATGTCACAAAAACATTGGCCAAAAAGCACCATCATATCATATAGCACACAAGTGGCGATCCTCAGCAACCTTTATTTGCTTGGACATTGGTCCAGGAAAAAGTGTGTCTTGTGTGTGTATGATTAAAGGTGGTTCAGTGACTGCTATGCAAATGAAAATGTCCAATTGTGATAAGGTTATTAAAGTGACGTGGGCTAAGCACAATGGGTATGTATACCGCCGCCACCTTGTTGTTTGTGGTGAAGTTCTGTGTGAAATGCTTCTGTTTTACCAGATTGAATCAGTTGTGATCATACAGGACAAACCGGTGCTGCTCACCATACACTGTAAAAAGTCATTCGGGGGCGAGGTAAATATCACAGTAGCACAATATTTAACTACCTTAAAATCATAGTCATATGGGTGCAGTCATCTTCTTCACTCGTAAATACCAAAATAAATGGCTAACACTTCAACACAAATGTTTTCTTAATTATAGTTGTATAGTTACAGTTCATTCCACAAAAACGAAAAAGTATTTGGCTAATACATTACATTTCAAAGATACTCTTAATATTTCTGGTAACCTTTAACAAAATTATTTGTTTCACTTGCGCTTAAGCTCAACTGTTGCAGTAACTACATGTATCACTGTTTCTAAATGTATATTCACTGTCTTCCACAAGTTCTAAAGAATTTGAGTAGGTCTACTTTTAAAAAATTACAACGTCACATTCTGAAAGATTGCGCCACCCACGTCTCGTATGAGAACTGCACCTGTTCTCAGCTGATTGAAATTTTGGAAAGCCTCAAGCAACAGGAAGCCTCATACTCTGGTGAGTAGCTAGCTAGCTGTAAGCTACCAAATCTTGCAAGTCACTTATTCACACTACTTAGGGACATAGTAAACTGTATTTATTATATGAACTCTGAATTTCCTCTTCCATATTAGGTAGCTACCTATGTTGTTGTTTATGTAACCCTAGCGTTGACAAAGGATTATCTTAGCATAACGTTAGCTTGAAGACACATTCAAGGCACATTGTTTATTTCAAGCACTGTAGGCACTGCTTATGCATGTAGCCTGCAAGTAGTGGTAGACTCATCAAGGCTTTGATCAGCTAAAACCACTTTTAATGTGTATTATCAAACTAAGTACATTGACAAGGCTACTAAAGGCATTATGACCAAATGAAATCGTGTAATACTTTGAGGGAACCAGTCATTGTAAGTGTGCTTGCTAGCAATATGCAAATTTTCCAATCCCAACACATAATTATTACATTAAGTCATATTTTAAGCCATCTGTTATCTTGTCTTGTCGAATTGTGGTCATTTGTGGTGTTGTATAGTGAAAACTTTTCCTTATACCTGGGCATATATCTCTGAATCGGATGTGCCTGGTGCTTTCAAAACAGCCTGGTGCTACCTGTGTAAAAGCAGTTAAATTTTATCCAGGCGACATAGCCGTTAGGAATTGATCCATTAAGACCCTTTAGACAATTCTAAAACAATTCTGTGCAAGGCTGTCACTAGATGTAGGCTATCAAGCAGGGCAACTAGGCTGACTAATCAGCGACATTGCCATCAGGCAATCACTGACATCAGGCAGGACAGCTGTCCCGATCAGGGGGGCATGATTTGGCTGGTTAGCTTCAGCTGATTAGCAAGGCACTTCCTCATTGCCATATTCCAGGAATTTAATCATATCCACACCCCAATTTCCTCTATTCTGATTGGTGTGTGCTCCACTCTAAGGGTGTCCCTGAGCTACGTCACCATCCATTTTTGAACATCCAATGCCCTTCCTCAATATAACTTTTTGCTCTACGTCATGTCACTCAGTAACGTGGCACTTAATTGGCTAAAGAAAATGGGGGTGGAAATGAGACCCATTAAACTCCATTTTGAACCTCAAAAAATGTACTTGTTTGTCTAAGTTCACTAGCCCAGCATTTACTATTGAAATTAATGGGGTTGGAACTTCCTCATTTTCTCCAGTTATTATAATACCTCCATGGTTCTGATAACCAGCTGTAATACAGCATAAATCCTGTAGCCTGCTCCCAAGTGGAGACCACTAGTATTTTGCGTTATGCATTAGTTTGGATACTCTGGATAAAAATCAGTATTTACCCCCTAGTTGTAGGTATTTTGTACTAGCTTGGCTCCACAACCGATTACCTCAATCTTTGGTCTCGACACCGACCTCTATGAAGTGGGGTAAATGAATGTATGTAGATCAAAATGCAGCTCTTGGTTGTTTCTTGATTATGGTTTCAGGTGTTGTCTCCCTCCATCAGGGGTATTTGATCGGTTCTTTGTTTCAGGCAAACAAAACAAAGTGCAAATAGGCCTGCTGGCCATAATGAGCTCAAGAGTGAAATCGAATGGTTTAAATGTTTTCTCTTGACATGTTTAAAGTGAGTTCTGATCAATTACTTTTGTGTCCTGTATTGCAGGCGGCCACTGATGATGAACAGACTGCAGAGATGTATGTCTACATACACTGCATTGCAATAATGAAAATCAAGATATTGTGATCATAATAGAGGGTGTGAGAGTGCTTCATGCCCTTGGAGATCTTGCACAGGCATTCTGTTTCCTCAATTGGGATTGACCTACATACTCAATCTACAGTAATGTGCAAAAGTTTTAGGAAGGTGTGAAAAAAATGCTGTCAACTTGGAATGCCTTCAAATATGGAAGTGTTAATTATTTATGTTCATCAATTAACAAAATGCAGTGACTGAACAAAAGAGAAACCTAAATCAAATCAATATTTGGTGTGACCACCCTTTGCCTTCAAAAGAGCATCAATTTTTCTAGGTATACTTGCATAGAGTTTTTGAAGGAACTTGGCTGGTAGCTTGCGCCAAACATCTTGAAGAACTAATGACAGATTCTCTGTGGATGTAGGCTTCCTGACATATAAACTTGGTGTAGTTGGTTGATCTATAATCCTGCAAAATCCCTGACTTTGTGTGCACCCCTGTGTGTGTACACTTTGTGTGAATTGATGCTGGTTTGAGGGCACCTGCCTAAATATTTGCACAGTACTGTATCTTTTTAGCCATCCACATGTGTAATGTTAAAACACCCATAAGGCTGAAAGTACTTGATTGGCATAAGTTGTTTTTGACAAGTTTTAGGCAGGTGCATACAAAGTGTACACACAAAGTCAGGGATTTTGCAGGATTATAGTCAGGTGTATAATCAACAAATTATGCCAAATTGGTTGTAGATGTCAGGGAGCCTACACCCACAGAGGACCTGTGGTTAGTTCTTCAAGATGTTCTGTTTGGTGCAAGCTACCAGCCGAGTTTCTTCAAAAACTCTATGCAAGTATACCTAGAAGAATTGATGCTCTTTTGAAGGCAAAGGGTGGTCACACCAAATATTGATTTGATTAAGTTTTCTCTTTTGTTCAGTCACTGCATTTTGTTAAGTGATGAACATAAATGAGTAACACTTCCATTTTGAGGGCATTCCTAGTTGACCGCATTTTTTCATACCTGCCTAAAACTTTTGCATATTACTGTACATTATCCAAAATCTCTTCAATTTACTTTTGAGGTTCTTCAGAAACTCTTCTTAGAACTTGATGCACCTAATCTACCCCAAAGTCCTTAAACATTTTTTTGTTATACCCCACATGGCATTGATTAGTTGTCCAGCTTGGTATAAAGAGTGATAGTCATATTCTGTAGGTTTTATTTTTTGTTTGCAAGTGCCATGTTCTGTATACATTCATAGTTTTTGAGGTAAAAAGAGATAGGTGTAGGAGTGTTGTATGAGTTTGGGGGTGTGTATGTGTGTATTGCAAGCATATCTGTAGTCACTAATATGGATTATGATGCTAAAATGTCAACTTCATACCAATACCTCAATATACTTGAGGGTGGATGGAAAGAGAGAGGTCTGTTTAAGTGTATGTATGCATATGCATATGCAGTCACTTGTGTGTGAGTGAGTGTATGTAGAATAAGACTGTCAAGAAATTGTGGATTTGTCGACTTGCATGCAGTGTTTTGCAGGTCATAAATAAATTGATTCCAAACTGTCTTGCTGAGTTACTGTTTGGCTTTAGAGGAATTTATAAACCATAAGCAAATGTAATTAATGTTTGGAAATATGTATTTGTTCAAAGAATATAAATACAATCACTGTATTTTGGTAGCTATTACAAAACATTGTATGTACTGACATTGATTGAACTTCTTCACCAACAATCATTAAATAAGTGAAGTTAACTTACCTAATATCAGTGTTTGAAAGTACTCAATTTTTTTGGTGTAAAGGGTGCACCAATAAAAATGAGAGCATCATATAAAAAAATAGAGTGCAGTTTATTCTTAATGTTATCACCTAATAAAGTATGACTGGCTTCATTAACTGAAATCACAACCATAATTCAAATATTACAAACATAAATTGCTATTAGAAACTATTAATATCAACAGTCAACAGATAAAGGTAGAGAAATATTTAAACCTTAAGCTGATTTCACTTATGAACGTAAATGTATGTGCTTAGGAATTGTAACTATTTTAGGAATTGTAACTTTTTACATATACTTTTCTTTATTTATGAAGCAAGTGTACTTAATTTCACTGTGTTACGATCTACTCAATTTTTATGTGTGTAAAAATGTTGCACCAATAAAATTGAGTACTGCATAGGTTGACTTTTTACAGTGTACCTTTATTTACAGTAGCTTTTCAAGAACATTTCTTTGCTTATGAAGTGATTCGGACAAAGAAAGATTTTGTTGCCTTTAATGTCGATAATTTGCCTTACCCAAGGCTGTTTGACATTCAAATGTCATGTGCACAGAATGACACGATGCACATTGTCCCATATTGACATTGTCTTATAGCAGTTAAAAAAACATTACTATTTCATTATTATAAAATAAAATAAAATAAATATACACTATGTAGTCTATTTTAAGAATATTTACAGTGGAAACTACTCTATGTAGTGAAATCATTTTACTCTGACAGTGTAAACAGATCACAGTGTTAAATGTTTTAACACATTTCATTGTTAATTTTCACACAAAATAGAGTAAAATTAACTCTGGCCATAGAGGAAATTTTACACTAATTTTGAGTGGGACCAAATGTTATCTGACAGAGAGTTAAATTCAACTCTTAAGAGTAAAATTGACACTATGTTTTTTATGTGCACCTATGATGGTAGTTTTTTCATATTTATTTATTTCGGGGTAACAACTTGATAGTAATTAAAAGTAAGCATGCTATTTTTAATGTGTTACTTTTTCCAAGGCTAATAAAATTAGAAGTATTATTGAGTATGCAAAACATTAAGTTATTTGTTTAAGCTCACAATTCCATTATATATTCCATGACGTATCCACTTATTTTTTATTACAAATACAGGGTTAGTCACATATACCGGACACATTTTAAATGCTAGTATCTTTATTATATAACTGAGCTTATATAACTAGCTATTTCTTACAGGTAGTTGCTGTTGGTGATGCCCATGCCCTCAACTGTATTATACATAGGTAAAAATGATTATGTGTCCTCAGTCATTGAAGCTTCCATATTTGAATGCCATGCAAATTGATATCACTGGAAAGACAACTGAATTAGCTTTAATTTGCATTTTAATAATGGTAGCTGCAATGATTGAGGAAATTAGGTCATTTCAAAAAGTGGATCAGTATAATATCATGTACTCCATAGGAAAACAAGTGATTTCTGCATTTTCAGCAAAACATGCAATTCGGCGTGAAGGTCACTGACAGGACATAGGAAGTAGGAAATAACAAAAATCTTAGATAATATGTAAAACATGTGTATATCATATATATATTTGGTACTACATGTCATTTTTAAAATCCAAAACAGTAGCATTTAAAACATGTCTGGTATGTATGGCCCACCGTGTATAAACCATTGCACCATTGCACATCATTTTTTATTAATGATCAGGTTGGTAATTGCCTTGTAACTGATGGGTTCTTACGAATGTAAAGATAATCTACCCATTCATTTCAATTTACCAATTCATTACGTTACAGATTGGCAATAGTGGGCCTAAGTGCTACTGGGCATCCTTAGTTGAGCATTTACTTGAGCATATTTTGCACTACCTCTGTAATGTATTCAAGCAGGGGCGGAGCTAGGGGGTGGCTTTTGGGGCTGAAGACCCGAATCTTACGTCAAAAGCCCCGAATCTAAGCTTTAAAAAATTATGACAACCCTGAGAATATGCTTCCTGTATATAACATTAATTTTTACTGATTAATGGGCAAATAACCAACAACAAAACCCACATTTCCCTCATTCTTAAAATGCTGTTATTCTAACGTGACCCAACTAGAAAAAAAGAATCCCACTAAAACAAGGGCGTGCACGTGTTATAATTCTAAACATTAACGTCTTCTTTGTACAGTCTATGCTCGTCTGTCAGAACTCGTCTGTCTTCCTTCAACCATGGACATAAGAAATGTATTTTTAAAAAACTACTGGTACCTTGTCAGCAGCAGCCAGTAAGTTGTCACACCTTTCAGGTCAGTGATTTCAAAGTTATGTTGGGTTAGCATGGCAGTCTTGACGTTTGGTAGGCTACTAGTAGCCACAGCTTGGCTGTCTACATCGGCTAGCTAGGTTAGGCTTCTATAAGAATTCTAGCCTGGTAAACCAGCCCCTCGTACTTCTTTTTATTTTGTACAGAATTCTGAAATGAAGTATGAGGGAAGAGTTAATGAGATAATGAAATTGTAATGAAAGAATAACTTTAAAGGTGTTATGATACATTATCTAGTAATTTTCTCCATTCCTGAGCTTTGATTGCCATATAGTGGAAAGAAAGTATATGCAACAGCATACTTAGCTACAAAGTCATGGGCCTATAGTTCACTAAGCACAGTGAGGATATTTTATTGTCACATGCATAGGACTACAGTGACAGAATGTGGAAAATGCAGTGAAATTGTGTCTGTCAGTCTATTTATACCACTTCTAACATACAAAAAAGGAAAAACAAGTAATCCATCTCTGCAGTCCCAGTTTGAATCTACTGAAAGTTAGTATCACATGAGTCTCAATTTTGCTACTGTTGTTTACATAAGAATCTCTAGAAGTCAGTAATTAAGTGGTTATTGTTTCTTTTCATATTGTCTTGTGCAGGCCATGCAACTGAGAATATAGGCTATGAATTAGAAGGTATTTAGGATTTGACATGTCTAACAGATCACTCTAAAGTGAACTAGAATGCAGGAAATTGCATCTAAGAAATCCAAAATCCCCCCCATCGGGCTAAGCCCCGGATGTTCACATCCTCTGGCTCCGCCTCTGTATTCAAGGACTTTAAGAAAAAAAAATCATGTGATAAGTTAAATGAGGGTAACAGGATAGCAGGCTTTTTCGAGATAACATCTAATGTTAAGGGTGTAAAACATGTAACATTGTAAATGAAAAACATCACTGCCAGTGTTTGCATAGAGATTCAAGATTTAGGACCTTTATTTTTGCTGAAAAGTTGCCTGTATAATGAAATTAGACAGTCATACAGATACTGCAGTTATACAGGTTTTGTACTGTTTTCACCAAGATACTAAAACATGTTTTGTCTTCTATCTCCATACATTATATTTTGCCAGTGATGTTACACTGTGTTTGCTGCAAAGACACAGAGAGGAAATGTTTCAAAAGGAAATGTGTACTGGCACCACACTGTACAGTCTTTGCTGCATAAACGCTTTGACTTCTCTGACATACCAAAGTTAATATACATTTTTGTCTGTTAATGTAATACATTTCATTTTTCTAAAAATGAATTCTGGCACCATTGACAATACAGTTAGGTTGGGTTAAGGGAGGATGGTTGGGTTCAGAGCTGGGATGAGGGAAATATGAGGGGGATTGTGGGTATGTCTGGTCTGTATGTCTGCTGCTTTACTTTCCCTTGACTTTGTGGACAACAGGGCACTTTAAATCCATTTGCCACAGGCTTTTCATTTCAGTGGGTTAATTAAACATACAATATGTTCCATTTGCTAACAGTTAGTCGTTTGCCCTTTTTTTGGTTAATGGTTTAGGAATTGGTTTGTTTGTTATGAACCTTGCTTGTAGATGATTTAGTCCTTGCCAATGGATGATGAGACCTGTGATACCATCTTCCAGCTACTGCAAGGAAACTTTTACGACCCTTCTAAGAATTTGAAGAAAAGTGCATTTGAAGAAATGCTGTCATAACATTCTAAAGGTACCGCATTTTTTTACCCCAAGCGCTTGCTTGACCTGGTTGTGTAGGATATTGTGAACATTTAGTGTTTCAGCTTCATAGTGTTGGAAATTGTGGAATGGCCAGGTACATTATGTGCAGGAATTCTCAAGGAATGTATGAGGAAAAGAATTTCACAACTTGATGTGCAAACATCCAGATATACAATCTATTTTATAATAACTGAAAAAAACAGTGTACACACATTTTAGCACTTGCAAAATACAAAATTTTAATAGGAGGTTTGAATAGAATTTCCTGTAAGTTACAAAATTTTACATACACAAATTTAAGCGTGATGAATGTAAACCATGCCATAGTAACACTTTCTTAAAGGGCGTGTTGCAGGGTTCAATAAATAACAATCACAAAACACAAGATAATACGAAACAGAAGATAATACGAAAAATGTTGCAATTCGCAGCCCCTTAAAACATTCCGTGGTGTCACGTTGGGGAGACGACCTGTAGATGACAGACCAAAAGCCATAGAGACAGACAAGAGCAAGAGACAAGCCAGCGTGTTTAGGAGCAGTAGATAGATACATAGATAAATCCATATATATATATATGTTGATAGATATACAGATAGACAGATAGCCTAGATAGACATACATATTTATATAGAGAGAGGGAGGGCAATAGGAGACTGCTAGTAGGAGATAGCATAGTATAGATAGTTAGCCAGATAGCTAGATATTTTTTTAGGCAGGTGGGTTGGTAGGATTCATATAAGATGGTCAACTATTGAGTTTATGCTGGCTGTAAAAACACAAATCTAACAGGGCACAGGGTCCATGACTCTCGACCAGCGACCAAAACGCACTCACTTTCCTACAATACAAGCTTTCCACAGAAAGTTTCCATGGGGCAGCACCGCCCACACAAACACCTGCGCGAAACAGCAACACGGACGCTTATTCACTTGTTGTCGGTAAGCGGTGTTGATAGTGATGAGGAGTGTATGAAACATGTGCTATAAATAAACTTGTCTTGCCTTACAAAATTAATCATACTGAAGAACAGAGGCGGAGCCAGAGGTTGTGAACATCCGGGGCTTAGCCCGGGGGGGAGGGCCGTTTGTTCTGGGGTAAGAAATTTTGGATTTCTTAGATGCAATTTCCTGCATTGTAGTCCATTTTAGAGGGATCTGTTAGACATGTCAAATCCTAAATCCCTTCTAATTCATAGCCTATATTCTCAGTTGTATGGCCTGCACAAGACAATATGGAAAGAAACAATAACCACTTCATTACTGACTTCTAGAGATTCTTATGTAAACAATAGCAAAATTGAGACTCATGTTATACTAACTTTCAGTAGATTCAAACTGGGACTGCAGAGATGGATTACTTGTTTGCTTTTTTGTATGTTAGAAGTGGTATAAATAGACTGACAGACACAATTTCACTGCATTTTCTACACTCTGTCACTATAGACCTATGCATGTGACATTAAAATATCCTCACAGTGCTTAGTGAACAATAGGCCCATGATTTTGTAGCTAAGTATGCTGTTGCATATACTTTCCACTAGATGGCAATCAAAGCTCAGGAATGGAGAAAATTATTAGATAATGTATCATAACACCTTTAAAGTTATTCTTCACGTCCCAATTTCATTAACTCATTAACTTTTTCCTCGTACTTCATTTCAGAATTCTGTACAAAATAAAAAGAAGTACGAGAGGCTGGTTTACCAGGCTAGAATTCTTATAGCAGCCTAACCTAGCTAGCCGATGTAGACAGCCAAGCTGTGGCTAGTAGCCTACAAAACGTCAAGACTGCCGTGCTAACCCAAAATAACGTTTTAATCACTGACCTGAGACGTGTGACAACCGGTACCAGTAGCTTTTTTTAAGAAATGTCTTATGTCCATGGTTGAAGGAAGACAGACGAGTTCTGACAGACGAGCGTAGACTGTACAAAGGAGACGTTAATGTTTAGAATTAGAACACATGCACGCCCTTGTTTTAGTGGGATTCTATTTTTCTTGGGTCACATTAGAATAACAGCATTTAGTTTTAAGAATGAGGGAAATGTGGGTTTTGTTGTAGGCTATTTGCCCATTAATCAGTTTTAATGTAATTTACAGGGACCATATTCTCAGGGTTGTCATGATTTTTTAAAGCTTAAAAAGATTCGGGGCTTTTGACGTGAGATTCGGGGCTTCAGCCCCAAAAGCCACCCCCTAGCTCCGCCCCTGCTGAAGAAACATTGTGAAGATATGAACAGCCTATTCGGCGGCAGCAAAGTTTGCAACATTTAGCTAAAGTCTACTAGATGAAGATGTTGTTGAAGGTACTAGGCTGGCATTGCAAAGTGAGATAACTAATCGTATCTAGAGTATACCGGCACTTATCTGAACTAACGACATAACCACTGTCACTAGATATAAAGAAAACTTGTTACTCACTCAGTAAAACATTTTATTGTATGCATTGCTCATCGTACACTAGGTCCAGCGTTCATTGCTGCGTTGCTAAATGATAGCAACTCACCAGGAGGCTTCACCAACTCTCCACTCCACTCCCCACAAATTTAATTGGCTTTGATGACCATCAGTTCTTGGCAGTTGCTCATTTAGACACTCACGTCTAACAGCTAAAAAACTGTATGGCTGTGGGCCAACATAAGTACTATTTATGGTTCTTGCAACCTCTTCTTCATCCCAGCTAGTCGCATTTCTAGCAAAGATCGTATAGATTAGAACCCCTGTCTGCTGATGCTACCTTCTCAACGTCCCCAACGTGACGTCATCACCAAATTACGTTAAAAAACAAAAAGGACAATAAATGGTCTTAAAGAGATTTTAGAGACATTTTTTAAATGGTATACATATCTTGAGTGCTTTAAGTACCTACTAATCGACAGTGGTGGTTAACCTGCAACACGCCCTTTAAAGTACAAACACACATTCAACACACAACACTTGCATAGACGAGCCTGTACAAGTCCGGTTATACTGTTTACTTTCAGTTTGCCACAACTTCTGGAGATGTGGTCTAAGCTAGGCTGTACGTGGCATTTGTCAATTTAATGTATTCATGACTGTCTTATCCTAGACACACCCCCACAATAATAAATCTTTCGGACACATCCATTTTCCACCCTATTTTAATACTCCATGAATTCAAACAGAAATGCTCTCACACTGATGTGCTGTCATTTATTGTGTGCATATAGCAAATAAGGACTGTAAATATATGTTATATTTATTCGAACAAAAGCATTAAATAGGCTATAGGGAACATAAAAACATTCACAGCTTGATTATGGCTCCAGAGCAGTTAGTAGTAAAAAAAACTGCATGGACGATTCGTTACAATTCTGAAAGGTTAAGCATCCGTCTCATCTGTCTTCTCATGTCAAATGCAGGTTTTCTTTTTGGTCACGATTTGTCTTGTCACGATTTCTGACTAATCACACAACAGCTAGTTAATTAGGCTAGTTGATGTCATTTGCCATCATCCCTCTTAAGCAAGCGTTTTCGTGAGTCACGTGTAGCTGCTGTTTTGTTGTGGACCATGAAAGAGAGGAGGAAGCAGATGAATCCTCCCAAAATAAAGAATGTTTGAAGCCCTAAAAATCTGAAACAGAAAAGAAAACATTATGATTTAACAAAAAGAAAATATTGTGTGTTCTACATACAATGATATGACCTGAGGTTGTGGAAAATGTAGAAATATTTTCTAAAAGTTCTGCAGCATCCATTTGTTTGCAGAGTAGTTTCCATCTGCTTTTATGAAATTTGCTTTCATATCTCTCACAGTAAGTAAATGTTTCTATGACACTTGGCTGACGTATGGTTAAATGTTTAGTGGGAGGGCTGTTTGCAAGGTCACAATTACTTTGCAAGTATTGGTTAAATTTGTCTCAATAGTTGAAAACGGACGATATATCAATCCACTTCTAAAATTGAAACAAATGTAGATTGAGTAGATAGTAAGGGTGTGAATCTTTTGCTCACAAAACGGTCTGATTCGATCTCGATTCACAGGCTATGATCCGATTCAGGGACGATTAATAAAAAATAGTCACCGATTCGGTATGATTTGATCTGGTTTGATTCGATTCTATACATATTGACAACTGCAAAGCCCTTTGTTACTAAGGAAAAACAGGAAAAAAAAAAACAAAATGTCATTTCAAAGCAGCATTCTTTTGTTTATTTTGTATCCCAGAGAATAAAAACACAAAAACTGGTAACCAGATGCCTGCCTTAAGTTCACAATCTGCATGTACTTGAAATACAGCACAAAACAAAGACCAATAAGGTTACCAGATATCAAAAATGAAAAAATGGACATGATCAAACAAGTAAGTGCCATTTTGTAAGGGTTTCCAGTCCTCTGTTCCCTGTTTGGCTCCATCTGGTGGACATTTACCTTTTTTTTTACCTGTCAATTACCCACTCATTGTGTCTCTGCCCCTCAGTGGTCCCTGCTCCCCTTCCTGCTGTATTTAATCCCCATGGTTTGTGTGTTCTGTCTCTGATTGTCTTCTGGTTTCCCTGCTGTGTTCTGTGAGTTCCTCTTGGCTGTTAGAAGTGTTTTGTCCTGTTTTTGCTTACCTGCTGTTGGATTTTGTTGAGTTTTTTGACTTCCTACCTTGTGGATTTAGTTGTGTTTTTTTATGCCTTTTTGTTCCTCTGGATTTTTGTATTTTTGAAGTTTGGGTGCTCTCTACGTTCTTTTCCCCTCCGTATTTTCCTGAAAGCTTTTTGTGTCATAGACTGAATAAATCTACCATGTTTCTGATTCTGCGTTTGGGTCCAATTTGACTGGTGTCCTGACACATTCATTGACAAAAATCTAAATTATTAGTTTTTCATGGGAGTGTTACCAACTGAAAAACAAGTACAACATATAATATAAAAAAAGAGTCCACCATGTTTCCAAAATGAACGAGTTGATATGTACCTCTCAGGCCTTTATGCATGCCGCCAGGCAGTAAGACACGCTGCGATAATTTGTTAGAATGTAGCATGGCATTGAGTAAAAAACAGGGCTGAAATTAGAAGTGGCCATGCTCTTCGACGAGTTGATATATACCTCTCAGGCCTTTATGCATGCCGCCAGGCAGTAAGACACGCTGCAATAATTTGTTAGAATGTAGCATGGCATTGAGTAAAAATCAGGGCTGAAGTTAGAAGTGGCCGTGCTGTTCCCTCTTTTCTCCATTTAAATACGCTTACTTGACTTGTTACACGACCGAAGTGTAGTTACTCAAAATGAAACTTGAGTTTTACAAAAAATTGTATGTAGATAGAAAATGGCACTACAATGAAAGGCGTAGTAACACCTTGGGAGCACTACGATGACGCATTGATATATTCACTCATCTTCATTTTTTTTTCTCTCCCCGCTCTGGAGGGAAAAATATTAGGAGTTAAGGTATCAATCAATTTTTTTTTTTTTATCAATGAATCGACTGACAATGTTCATTACAAACACAGTTGCTCATGTAACTATATTTTCTCTAGCTAAACTTGAGGTTAGTTTGAGACTCATATTATCTTCAGATTAGCAAACTAATTTAGCATGCTAGCAGATTAATACCAGAAAGTGTTGAGGGAGAATCTAATCCTGCGTCCGAAACCTTAGTAGGCACTGCGTTCTATGCAGTGCTTACCACTCGACCGTTACAGTAGTAGTTTCTATGTAGCAAACTAGCCACTAGAAGGTACAATTCGGACGTACTTTGACATCGCCATCTTGCCCGTCCTCTGACCTGGATGTTTACATTAACGTCATGATTTTGCCAGCTTGTAGCAAATGGTTAGCTGCATTTTATCAGATAACCTCAACGTTTATGTGCATTGGTGACGTGAACAACTATTTACATGGCTTTTATTTACTGAAGTGCACATTTGTACACTGTCAAACAAGCGACCGGTGTCTCCGTCATCTTGGTTACTTTTAATGACCAGGAAGTTTTGGGTGGTTCTTCTACGGTTTTCAACCTCCCGGTGACTTCTGGGATAGCGTAGTGTAGTTCGTTTGCACACTGCAAAATACTACCGGAAATAGCAAGCCATCCGGGTACTTTTGGCCCGGCTTTGCCTACTACTGAAAGCCCACTAACGTATTTGGACGTTCTAGATTGTGGTTTCCTCATTTATGCCTCCTATGCAGGCGGCTAGTAAGGGTATTCGGATGCAGCTTAAGATCTTTACTAGTACGCTTCCCTGGTGGAGTATTTTCATATGCCTACTAGAGGAAAACTTACAGTCTATCAAACTCTGAGTTGTACGAGAGCTTGTTTTGGCCATTTTCATGATAAAGCATTTAACTACTTGCAATGTGGTGCACAACTATTTCCTCAGACAATTAATTACATTCTTAAAACATGTTTACTTGGGTAACTTTAGCTAATCCTGTTGTCCTAACGTCACTCATAACATCTTATCTTATGAAACATATTAGAAATAAATGGGCTAATACTGCTGGAAACTCACAATAAATAGGGACACTAACCACAAACTTTTAGGATTTATTCAGTTTAATCCATAAATCAACACATATGCAAGCCTGCAATCAGTGATGTTCGCTGCTCTGAGACACCTTTTCCTTTGTTTATGTGAGGTCCAATGAACGTTCTGTTGTAGTGGAGACACGCGGGGGGAGAGGACCACGCAAACAACATTACCTGAAGTCCCTAAATTACCATCGGAACCTCCCCTAATGGAAACTCGGCTTACATTAACACTGAAAACACCTTACAAAACATGATTGCAACGCAACACGCCGTTTTGTGCATACATTTATATATGTATTTGTAATACAACAATGTACTTGAATGTATGTGCTGGGCAGCTGTGGCCTAGTGGTTAGGGAGTTGGTACAATCGGAAGGTTGCCGGTTCGAATCCCGCCCTACCCATGGTTGAGATGCCCTTGAGTGAGGCATCTAACCCCACCCTGCTCCAGGGACTGTAACTGAAACCCTGTAAATATCTGTAAGTCGCTCTGGATAAGAGCGTCAGCTAAGTGTAATGTAATGTAAATGTGCTGGAAACCGATTTGGGGCCGTCGGACCGTGCCATTGGACGGTTCGTTGTGCATTTGAACCGCTCTGGGCTCGACGGAACGTTTCAGTCGGAACGTTTCAGTTACAGACCGATAACCGATCCAAAACGGAGTGTCGTTGCACCTCTAGTGCTCTCCTGTCTCGCGTTAGTTTGCTCTTTCAGTGTTCTATTATTACTTTTTCTATTTCTGTTCTGTTCTCTTTTCTATTTTTTTTATCTTTTGTAATAAATAGATCAAATTGTACATTGACATTGACTGTACTTGTGTTGTACATTTGTGGTGCTGGTACAATGTACAATTATCATGACACAACTGATTGTGTGAACCAGCATATAGGCCTAACTTTAGGCGACTTACCTTTGTCTGAACATATCCAGATTGTAGTATTGGCATGACATTGGCTTACCACACTTCTTTCCCCAAAAAATGCAAGTGGTGTCTATAGCCTTTCCATATAGAACGGGGGCTGGCAAAAATGCTATAAGGAAGCAATATTGTGTAAGGTATTGTTATTGTTATTAAATTATTATGGCTGTGCTAGATTACAGCCCTGAAAGTTATGCTTTTCTCAATTATATTATGAACAGTTTGAACAGTTTGTTTCTTAATGCTAAACCACTCGTTGAATCATTGTAACATACAATTGTTGCAGTTTTAAATAAAATGCTTACAAAAATATCCAATTGTAATACAATGAGAAATTACATAAACAGAGTAGTTTGCCTGAATGCATTACACCGGTAACTTCAACTACCTAGCTTACCCCTCCAACTACACTAGTTAGAATTAAATGGCTTTGTGAATGGTTGTAACGAACATGGGAGAGGTCACTCTCTGAAAACAGATGATCTTTGGTTACATTTGGTAATGACATACAGTACATAACAAAGATTACCTAGCTTAAAAATATTGATGTTTTATACTATTTGCAGTGCACCTTTGGGTTATTTAGCCAGACTGAATGATTTTAAATTGTTAATCCGTCAGGCCATACCTTTAACAACCCAAAACCACCTATTTTTCTCAACCCAAAACCAGAGCTGTCAATCCCGGGTTCAGAAAGTAAAAAAAACCTGCCACACTTTCATTCCCATACAGGTGACTTCACTGAGTAGCTGATCTACCTTGTGTTCATTACGATCAGCTGATTCAGAGCTGGTTGGATCAAATTTGTGGCAGTGTTTTTACTTTCTGAACCCGGGATTGACACCTTTGCCCAGAACTATTGGCCATCCATACCAGTGCGTTGTACTAACGTTCCCACATTATAATCACATATCATGTGGCCAGTGTAAACAGGAAGCACTTATTCTACTTGGACTAATGAGGAACATAGAAACATGAGAAAAGTAAGAGATTTCTTTGCTTAGAAGTTGGACTAACAACTTTTCTTAAAGTAACAGTTTGTTGAAACATTCAGAAAATCATGTCTGTTACTCACCTAGCACCCGGAAAAGCATGAACTGAACTCCAAGGGCAAATGATTTATACTCTGGAGTGACTGTCCTGAAACATAGTGACAGTTAGAAGTTATACTCCTAAACCTCAAAACTGAGCGTTTCTCTCTATGGCCTGTTGCTACAGTTTTGCATGCTAACCTCTAATAGCCAAATGAAGCGTTCATACAGCATTAACACATACTACACTAAGCATATACATAACTTAGTATTTCTTTTTTTTCTTCTTTTTACTGAATTGCTTGAATTTTGTTTTGAAAATTTCGTCGCCTGTGGAATGGACAGGACGGTAAAACCATCATCCAATTATTTGGAGTGGCCAAAATATGACTAGACGGTTGCATGTCTATAAAACTGCCACTGTGTTGGTGGCCCTAGTTCTAGTGGACCAGGAGGATAATTGTATGTCTTTGTGATCTTTGAGTATTTGTTGGGTTCCATAAGCAGTTTGGTTTGTCTGTACTTGGTTAATGTCAGCTACGGTGAAACTGCCAACTATTATGAAGAGTCCTCTATAAAACTTGTGCACTTCACACAGGTGATTCCACTAATTAGCTGACCTACCAGTCTGATGATTTGTGTGCTAATTAGTTTTTAGTGCATGCTTTTTTTACAGCCCACTGTGTTCTGCGCCCTGATTGGCTAAGGGACTGTAGAAGATTGTCAATCAATCTCCTCCGTGCCATGTCTCCTGTACAGTACAGAATGCGTTCAGCTTGTAAAATTTACATAAATCTTCGATCGCTACCCGTGTGACTCTGAAGTTCTGTATGATTGTAAGTTTGAATTTTGAGAGTAGAAGTGTGTAGTGAAGGGTTTTATAGCCTTAAAACATCTATAATAATCGTAAAAAATAAAGCTGACTACTTCGCAGATTTTGCCTATTGCGGGTTATCTTTAGAACGTAACTCCCGCGATTAACGAGGGACCACTGTATACGTAAGTGTACTTGGCCAATAAAACCAATTCTGATTCCATGCATAACCAAATGAAAATTATTAGCATATTTAATGACATAAGTAGCCTACTCAAAGCTACACCTTACACATAAATGTGGCTTCTACACAATGTTGTTTTTCAACCTTTTAACACTTTATGAAATGAGTACAACACAGCTCTTTTTCCCTAATTTAATTAAAAGACATTTGGAGTATGAAATTGGGCACAATTTGCAATTATTTAATGTTATAGTTATAGACTGTCAGGATACAGTACAAGATCACTCAGGCTTCAAACACAAGAGTGGACTTGTAATGTGTTTAACTCTAATGTCATCATCACTGAACTTTCTCCAGATGTGCATGTATAAAATGCAAAAGTGTGTTGCTGGTACCTCAGTATCATCATGAAGGATGGTGTTTGCGAGAGGGAGGCAATGTAACATGTTAGGGAGGATAGGACCATGAATGGAATGAGGAGATGGGTGCAATTCTTGCCACAGCCACCTGGCACAGCATAACTTGTAATATTTTGCAGCCCAACACATCCACAGTCTGTGTAGTTCTGTATAATGAAAGCAATGGACATTTGTTGTTTCCGGTTTTACTTAAAGGAGAACTTGCTTAAAGGGGAAGGTTTTTCAACAATCAATCCTCAGGTTCAACTCTCATACATGTACGAATTGATTTGATTCAGAAGTCTGATTAGACTATGCAAGTCTAGTTGGACTGTAACCTTCAATCATTACCACATCGTTAAGTTTGACCAGAGACACAGACACCAGAGGAAGTTTACAATTATCCATTTGATTGTTATACCTGAGAACCATTCATACATGGTATATAGGGTAGGCGTACCCCAGATGTTTTTATTCACTCTGACACCGGTGTTTCCATGGTATGTTTGCATGCTGGGCTACTACTTTTTCATGGAATAGATGGAATTATTGCTTTGAGAAGACGTCTTTTTTTCATACATACATCTACCCCATCCTCTTACCATCACCCCATGCTAGCATCCCTATCCCACCACTCCATCACTGCCCCACCTGCCAGCAGCTACCCACTCTCTTACAACTACCCAATCCCAACTTTTCTGTGTTGTACTTTTCATATCTTGCTACACATGCAATGACATTTTCTTCAGAAAGTGTAAATCTAGTTCTTGCTGAACTGAGTTGTCATCACTAGAAATTTGGTGAGAATCAATTCATAGCCCTGTTGTTCGAGGTTAACGAGTGCTGTCAGTAGGAAAAAGAACAAAAAAAATACATAAAATACAACATAGCACGAACAATGAACCACCAAACACTAACTAAATAAGGGCATAGGAACTAACTTTCTGTTTCATTTCACCTATGCCCCATTTAGTTAACAGATAGATTAGATGCACTGCACATGGTATGACTGCTGCAATGTACTGTGAAGTTCAGGGAATTATAGTGTCCTCTATGGAATGAATGAGCTTACAGAGAATGGAGTAGTGAAATATGGCAAATTTAATGTGATAATGACTTTCTTTGCCCAAGATATTGACTAATGAAATTTGCCATGTTGACATTTACAATTTCTACTAATTGATGCAGTACTGCAAATGACCATTTATGGACTGCATTAATAAATCTTGTTAGGAGGCATGAATCATAAAAATCTAAACTTTTGGTGCAATAATTCACAAGGCAACACAGAAAAACTGGTATTAGCAAAAAAACAGTGCCCCCTACACACAAAACGTTACACAATTTGGTGTGGTCTAAAAGAATGTTGTGCCAGTTGTGGAAACGTATTTTTTGGGAATTATAGCACCCTCTATGAAACACAGTTTATGTCCAAGATGGCGATTCAAAACCTCAATTTTTACATGAACAATATTCCATAGGTGGTTCTACATTGCAAATGACCATATCATCTGGATGGGCCTACATCACCAACACATTTTGTGTTCCCCGGTCTGTCAGTGTTGCGGGAACCTTCGACACAAAATTGGTTAAGAAAAAAAGCAACTAAAAAGAAACCTCAGATTAAACCTATGATCACGCTAACGCTATGCTAGTGACATTCATAATCATCTCACTGCTGTTTTTTATGTGAAAAACATGAATCTATTGAAATATCAACACTACTCTTTAGTCGTTGTTTAACGAAGAAATAAGAGTTGCGGTCAATGTACGTTCACACCAAACCGGCAAGAGCAGCAGAAATCATTAATCATTAACAAAATTAAGTAACAGAAGTAAAAAATTCTGTTAACGCTGTGACACGGTTTAGCAGCATCCAATCTGAATGTCTCCAGCTGAGCAACAATGGTTGAAAATGTATGATGATGGAATGTTCGAATGTCAGCTACTTTGCCGCGTTTATTGCCTTCAGTCTATGTGCAGCGTTGCTGTTTGAGCATCTCCAGCTACTTTTAAGCTATTGCCAGTTTCGGTATGTACAAACAGAAAGGTTACTCCTACACATGCACAAGTTAGAGGGTTGCAGTATTCCTGTTAGTTACATTGACTCATAGAGAAACCTTATGTGTGTCTTATGTGAGTGCTTGGTAGATATTGTACCCTTTGTGCTCTGTTATATTAATCCACTTGTAAGTAAATACCAGAATGCATAATTGTGTTCTAACTGACACACCAAGTAGACAATTCATCATTTAAATACAGTCCACCTTTTATTACCTGAGCCACACCACTTAACAGCTGCAGCAGTCTCATGGGCGAATGGATGGATGGAAAGTATATACTTACTACAACATTTCTGCCACTGCCATCAAATACTGCTTTTCTGCAGCCTGCATGACATGGAGACCTAAATTCCATGTCATTTGATCCACATATGGGATTGAAGTCTTCATCTGAGCAAGAGCATTGCACACTGCAGTCAGGGGAGGCATTTTGTCTGTAAACACAGATTAAGTGCATTGAAATATTTTTTTAAGGCTGTGAGCATATATTTAGTATATGCTGCCAGTTGTGCTGATATTGACTGCCATTACCAACCAGCACTATTGATGCAAATCAACAGACTTCTTTATGACTGAGGAAAGATGTTTGACTGGATAAACTGCTCCAATATCAACAATCTTTTTGTCAGAACAACAGACAGTAGCTTTTTAATAAAGATAGTTGTTCTTACAGGGAACTCACAGCTCCACGTCTATGTAATGGAAAAGTGTTTCACTATTCTTAAAAAAAATAAAAATAAATAAATTCTGAGATTTCTACCCAACCAGGTTGAAAGTGCAGAACTTTTTTCTTTAAACAGATCATGGACAACCTGTCTCCTTGATCATACAAAATGCAACTGTCATTTCAAACAAGAGTACCTTTTTTGAGGATGCAACCTTGGTGTAAGTGAAATACTTACTTGGAAAAATTTAGTCCAGCGATTGGTTGTGTGGGACAGCCGAGGAAGAGGAGGGGCATAGCAAACAAGATGGCAACCAAGACAGAGACAGTGCACATTAAGGCTGACCCTCTTACAGACAGACCAAGTCTTCGCATTACTAGTCCTCCTGTCATTATACCTAGCGTAGCCGAGGGAATATTCACCCCCCCTAAAATACAGAGAGAAAAAAAGAATATGCTTGAGGGAAAAAAATATATATGAACGTTTTGAGTTTATGTGCATACTGTGTATTGTAAGGTGTATTACAAAACATATCTCAAAATTTCTACATTATTATAAATTCCTTTCTTATAAATGTATGGATGCATTTATAATGTAAAGACTTACCAATCATTATGTTAGAGAATGATGCTGTTACCCTAAACTGTTTTTCAATAAACTTTGGCATGAAAGTGGCCAGGCCAGCCACCATGGCAGCGAGGTTGATCTGACCGAGAACCACAAGAAGATACATAGGGTTGCGCAGTGTTGTCATCAGTGTATTAGGAAAACCTGAGAGGAGCAAAGACTCTGTGAAGACTCTCTAAAGAGACATAACAGTTTTTGTTTAAAACTACTAAGCTAACTAGAGGAGCACTCAGAAAGTGCAGACATGAAGGTCATAAAAACCTTTCAGTTAATGAAAATCAGTTGATATAATTTTGCATTATCCTGTTTACAGATAGACAGCCACAAGCAATAACTGCTCAGAAAAAAAATTGGTGTTTTTTATTATATGTTTAGCAATGACAATGTCTTACTTTAAATGTATTAGGTTTTTGAATGAGGGCAAAAACAATTAATGTCAAAATGAATTAGAGAGTGTTAAGTCAAAACATTGAGGCTGTGTGGCAATTGCAATTGCTGTAAGACAAGAAATGAAGCTGAATTTCTCCTACAATTGTATAAAATAAATGGTCATATTTCCACTGGTGAACCTTTATTAAACTAGCATAGGGGTACATGGTATGACCACCACATTGGGGTGTGACAGGAATTTACCAAATAAACAGACCAAAACTGGTTTTGCTTCCTATTTCTTTCGAGAATGGTGCCCCCTGTGTTGTGACCATTGAGTATGTGAGGTTTCATTAAAAATAGATATTGAAGATATTGGTCGTGGTGTAATTATGGTTGTGGTGTAATTACGAGGTACGATTGAAAGATTGATTGGCATGTGACTCTGATATTGTGAGAAAGCCATACCGAACAGCCTACGGCCGTGATCATTCATGAACTTTTTGTTTTTTCCCCCATTCGGAATCCTCCCCTTACGTTGTGCTGCCGTTTGTTCATGCCTCGTAACTCTACTTGTGTATTGAGCCATATACCTTGTTTTTTTCCGTGCGTAAATGATCAAAAAGGTCTGCCTTCATTGTTTTTATTTGATACAAGTAATGTCTTGCACTATTGTGTTGTGATGTTTATGTGCTATAAATGTTTGGTTTGCTGTGTAATTAAGAGATTTGTAATCTGTCTAGGGAAGCTAACTAATAACATAGCTTGCTACTGTTGCAATCTGACTTTACAATGTTGTTTTACCTAAGAGTTACCCTCTCATTTAGAGAGTGTCATCATTATTTGTTTGTTGTAAACTACGTCGAGTTTGCATTGTGTTAAAATGTTGCTTATTTGTTGCTCATTCAGTTACACTATGTACCAATGTAAATAATTTCATTTGTGGTCTGGTAGCGTCATCCAGTGGCCATCATCTCCCTTTGTAGAAACCACACACACACAACAACTAACAAACTAACAAACACACTAATCAACATACACATATACATACACCATTGTACAAAGACAACTTTAATAAAGGAGAGCAACTGAAGTATCTGCGCCCGTGACTTCCATCGCAATCCAATATCTCCCACTCAGTCAACCTAATTAACCTGGAGCCCCATACTCCTGCACAGATATGCTTTAATTTTTGTAAAAGTTTTGATAATGTTTTTATGGCATTGTCTGCAGATGATTCAAGAAATTTCTTGAAAATCAGATGAATGCCCTAAAATGAGTTTTTTTTAAACTTTTGCTTTCTGTTTTTGTATGTGAAATGTGAGGAAAAAAAGAACTGATGGAAAAAAATACTTTGTTCTTAACACCGTTCTCTAGTTGTAAACCAAAATGTCATACTTTTTTATTTTAGCACCCCCTATAGAATGCATTTGATGAAACATGTGCTTACCAAGGTTAGAGCAGTCATCCTAAAAAACAAATTTGGTGCAATAACAACCTTCTCTGACCAAGATACTGGACATTTCACATTGCAATTTTTACATTTACAATTGTCACTAGGAGGCGCTATACTAAGCTGGTTTTAGCTTCATATTTTGTAAGAGAACGCTGCCCCCGCAACCACATTTTGGTGTGGTTGTGAACAATTACAACCCAAGATAATGACTGCAGTGTAACTACAAACAAGCAGTTTGATACATTGATTTGTATGTAACTTTGAAAAGCGAAACATTTTTTATTACTTTAATGCATTATCTGCAGATGATGTATATGAAATGTTTTGTCAATCAGATGAACACTCTCGGACTAGTTTATTTACGTTTGCTTTCAATTTGATAGCTTAGCTGGTAATTAAAAAGGTATTTTTATTAATAAATGGCAAAATGTTTTTTTTTTATTTTATCCTGTCAATATTGTGTAAGCATTGAGACATACTGCAATGACTGATTTCAACAGTGTGAGATTTTCATTTTTTCTAGGTGTATATTAGCCTGGTAAACCAGCCCCTCATACTTCATTTCATTTTGTACAGAGGGTCTGGAACAGAGACCGTCAGAAACGTTTTGTTGGAGGTGTGGACTCTGCTGAAGTTTAAAAAAAGTGCCTGGTCGTCACGTATGCAATTAGCCTACCTACGCACTACAATTCAAATGTAGCACACACGGCTAACGAACACACCCTCTGTTTGCTGATTGGATCGGTGTTGCTGGGACTTGTTAAATGACCCTCAAGAAATTCCGGTCCAGACCCTCTGTACAAAATGAAATGAAGTACGAGGGGCGGGTTTACCAGGCTAGGTATATATACCTTTCATCATAGAGTTAATTTCCACAGTGTATTTTTTCTAGGAGGCATCTACAGTCAAAACTTACTCTTGATGAACTGCAAGAGGGTGAGTTCCTGCATTTGCTCAGGTTTTGTTTTTTCAGCATGAAATACCTCTTCCTGTTTGGAGATTTGGTCATTCACTGTTGTTTCCTGTCAGTCAAATAAATACAGTCTGTCATCCACATCCACACACAATAACAATAAAACAAAAACATTTGGATCTTGCAAAATCATCAACATTCTCCAAGATCATGTGTTGTTTTTTAAAGAAATCATTATGACTACTGCTAGCATTAGCAAGGTCCTAAGGGTTTTGTCTGTGTTGTGTTTTGTTGTTTTTTGATTAGATATTATGAGGGGGCAAATATTTACAGTACTGTACCTGACTACAATCCTGCTAAATCCCTGACTTTGTGTGACTCTTTTGTTCAGTCACTGCATTTTGTTAATTGATGAACATAAATGATTAACACTTCCATTTTTAAGGCATTCCTAGTTGACAGCATTTTTTTCACACCTGCCTATGACCTTTGCACAGTACTGTATATTTATATTTTACAGTCTTTTCTACCTGTTTTGGCATTGTCCTTGGGAAGAAGAAGTAAGGCATGGAGCTGAGGAAAAGAAACAGAGCAGCCACTAGAAATCCCAACCACCAGGCTCCAATCCATCTGGGGTCAGTTCTATCTATCCTGGTGGAATCTGGAAAGAGAAATCATACATATAAACTTCAAATTAGTGGCTACGTTTACATGCACTTAAGTATCCCAAATATGCTGGGGATATTAAGTATCCTGGCTTTGCACATGTAAACACCTTTTCCCGAAATCAGTATGCCGAATAAGCCTTTCTACCGGTTTCTGAGAAATCATGATAGGTGGAGAGAGAAATTGTGATACTGTGGCATGTAAACACCTTATTTTGAATACTGAAGGTTCTGACAGCGTTGTCTGTGTAACAAGAAATCGGAATTGTGTAAATGAGAAGATAACACACATAATGCTGCATAGCAGTAAAAAACAGATGTACCACATAATGATACATTGTATGACCACTACATGGTGTGGCTAAGCCCAATGCAAAGCAAGCACAATTCCTGGTCTGTTAACATACCCTACTTCCTCCCATTGTTATCTCCCTATCATGCATATGCTGCAAAACATAGGTACATAGCACAAAACATAGTGACATAATGGGTTATTATGAGTCTAACAATCTATCCGTTATTAGAGGCCGTTCACACTGTTCCGTTTTTTTCTCTGCCAGGCACTTGAAAGTAATTGTTTTCTATGGAATGATGCAGCGTGCCTTGCCACTTCTTCTGCTTGCATCTTACTCGAAAGCAGCGAGACTTCTAAAAAATGCAAGGCACTCAAAGTTAAAATTTGTTTTTAAGTTTTGGAACACATTTTTTCTACAATGTTTGGTTGTGTAGCTGTAGTGACGCGTGGACAGCTGAGTTAAAAATAACAATATTAAAAAATGGAGCACTGTTTGTAACTTTGCAACATTAAACAAACCTTGACAGCTAGTGCTTATTAAGGTGTCGTTCACACGGCAACGCTTTTCTCGCCTCCAAAACACAAGAAGCATCCTTAGTATTCCAAATTCCAACAGAAAAAAGCATCACAGTGTGAACGCCCACTTATAATTCATGAATGAATAAATCATGCACTAGTTCTGTAATACTTTAGATATTAATTGCCATGGCAGACCATATGTTTTGTGGTTGGGCCTGGGGGGAGTCATATGAATAGGTTACAGTGGTGGCAGTGTTGGTTAAGGTAGCGGACTTCAGGATGTGACTGCAGGATCGCAGGTTCGAATCCAGTAACTGCCAGTAGCGCCACTGAGATACAATGAGCATGGTACCATCCCCCCACACTGCTCCCTGGGCACCGTTGTCATGGCTGCCCCCGCTCACGTGTGTGATGGGTCAAATGCAGAGGCTGAATTCTGTTGTCTGCACTGTGTGCTGTGATGTGCCGTGTGACAATGATCAATCAGACTGACTTATGCACATACTCTTCAAAAAAAAAAACCTTTAAGTAAAATGATATCTGATGTGACTGAACAACTGAACTATCTGCCCACAACATAACTTTAAACATGACATTGACATTCACATTTATACATTTAGAGCACCTGAGCACAGACTCACCATCCAAAAGCTTGTCAATATCCACACTGAAACGTAGCATGAGCGCACTCAAAATGTACCCAAAAGCTGGGCCAATCACAGTCACTGCAAAAAGTATGCCTAAAATCAAAGCAGATAGAACTTTATTAATAGCCTAATTAAAACAGTTACCACTACCTTACTGATAGACAATGACTACCTGCACCACCCTCACAATCTACATTTAGTACACAAAAGTGGCCACATTGGGAGAGCTCATCTGAATTGCAATGTTTCCAGGGCCAGGCAGGATTGAATATGCATACACGTTGTGTACTGACACTATAAATGATTCATTCTGGGTCTTTGAGTTACTAAGTAGGTGATCTGTTATCCAACATGCAGCCTGAGAAAGCTACTTAAATAATCTGGAGAATCTGTTTAGTTGTCATAGATTTGTGCATAGGTTCTGACTGCATATAAGGCAACTTATTTTAACTCTGAATCTCTGTAAAACTGCAGCAAACACATAAGTGCCTAGCAGAGTACTTGCAACTAATTTACTCAGTAAATCAGTATATTTCACATTCTGGAATTATCTGTTGCTCTTACCCAGATAGATTGGTGAGTTTCTCTTACTAGCAAAGTCATCTATGTATGAAATCCCAAAGGGTTGGATTGGGACACCACCAACGCCCAACAGTAACTGGCCCAGAAGAAGTATGGGAAAAACGTCCTTCTGATCAGTATCTTGTTGACTACAGTTATGATAGAACTGGTCTTTTGTTTGGCATATTTCAGAGCTGATGTTCGTGGTGCCTAAAAAACAGAAGAATAGTTTTATACACGCAGGGTTTGTGTTCGTAACTTTAAAAATGTAACACTTTGTATATGTCACTCACTGTTGATTAAAATAGAGTATTCATACGGTCCACTAAGGAAATGCGGTAGTGCAATGACAAAGACGCCAGCACTTGCTATAATTGCCCCAACACCAATGAAACGAGGCCTGTGTACACGGCCACCGAAGAAACTCACAAACACAATGAGAATTGTGTTTCCCACCTAGACACAGAAAATAATTAAATGGTAGTTTGGAATAGAATAGAATACAATAAAATATAATGTGATAGAATAGGCTCTGATTGTATTTCATTGTACAGGTGCAAGTACATTGTTGGTACCCTAGCAAAAAAAATATTTGTGCAAAGAGTTAAAATTGAAAAAAAAAAAGAAAAAAAGTTTTTTTACAGGGCACTATTTCCAATTTCCTAGAAGTCATTTTAATAATTCAATCTTTTTCTATCATTTATCTACTTGTATAATCTTTGTTCATGTTAAGTTACAGTTTTTGGGTTACAGTATTAATTTTGGAACCCTGGAAAAACATATGTTCATATTCTCCAGTCTTGTGATGTAAAACAAAAAATGCTTACTTCATTAAAAGCGGCAAAAAGTCCTGATTTCTGGCTGGTAAGGCCATATCTTCTTTCAATTGTAGATATTGAAGCTTTTAGGTAACCGGAGACCAGAAGTTGAGCAAGTTGTAGCATTCCATGGCACAGCACAAAAAACTGTAAAAAGGAATGATACGCAAGCTTATGGATGTAATAATTATGCAGTAACTAAATGTACTACATAGTGGTATTATGTCACATGAAGTTGCTATGTCCTGCTCAAACAAAGTAAAGCAATATTACTGGTTGATCTGCAAGACCTAGCTAATCCTTCGTCGTTCATTCTATTGATACTCCCCTTTTTTGTAAAGATCTAGGGTTTCTTGTTGTCTCATGTTTCCCAAGTCTATTTTGGGCTACAGTTACAGAGGCTGTCATAAACATCTAGCTTTTCAGGTTGTCTTCCTGTTGTTGTCAGTGGAGTGACACACCCACTTGACAACATAATCGTAAAAAAAAACTTGAAAGTATAGTAGGTGTTCCAGAATAGGTATTATAGTTCAAATTTAACATGTCATTATACAGGCGTCTAGGCCCATGACTAGTTGGCAAGGGCAGTGCTGGCCTAAGGATTGTTCAGGGCAGATGAGTCTTTATCAAAAAGAATTAATGAACAGCAAAATAGCTTGTTAAGTTCAATGCTAACTGCTAGTAACTCTGTTTAGACTGTCTGTAAAAGTCCTAAGTCGTTCGTGCTCTCTGCAAGTAGCTACAGTTTTGGCGCTGATTTGCCATCAGTTTTAATTGAGGTTGTTGCTAAAATGTAATTAGTAATTGTTTTTGACAAAAATATTAAATCTACACTCTGGATAACTGCACTCACTGATCTGATCTCATCACAAAAAATAGCTGTATATTTTTAAAAAGTAATTTAGCTGAAGCTCTTATCCTGAGCCAGTGAATTAGGTCCTGGGACAGTCCCCCTGGAGCAATAAATGGTTAGATTCCTCATCTTGTTTTAAATTTACCTTCGCTTGTTATCACTAACATGTCTGATGCTGCCCAACACATTTCTGACAGACATGTACTGACTCGCACACATGAACTTACCACCTTGAATGTAATTCTCTGTTGCACAATCATTTATTGAAACAAAATGTATGTTACTCATCCAGTATGATTTAAACACATTAGTGAACAGTGGGCTCCCCTTTGATTCTTCTCAGTCCATGCTGCTAATGAATTCATTTTGCTTTTCCAAGAAACACGAACCCAAGTAAGAACTTCCTCATTCTTTGTATTTTTTTATTGAATAACTAACAAATACATAGTAAATGTTTCCACAGATTGTTATTTTGTAGGTGAGAAAAAAACAATGTCTGCAAAATAATTAGAGATGGCTTACTTTGACCGTATTAATAAGGTCCACGGGAGGGATAACAGCCAGCGAGGTGACCGGCTATGCAGAAATAAGGGCGAGGTGGAGGCAAAGACCTCCACCACATGAAGCAGAGTTCCCTCCGCTGAGTTTAATCCACAATTCTCTTCGTATTTATGATAAAATGTACATAAACTACCAAACTAACCGGTATTCATGGCATCAATTAGACATTTAACCATTAATTTGGCTACTACAGTTGTTACAGTTGTTATGGTTACAATTCATAAGCACATTGATATGCAATGCCAATTCAACTTTTCTTTTGGGATCTAATTCAAAGGTAGCCTGGTAAACCAGCCCCTCGAAATTCATTTCATTTTGTACAGAGGGTCTGGAACAGAGACCGTCAGAAACGATTTGTTTGAGGTGTTGACTCTGCTGAAGTTTAAAAAAAAGTGCCTCTGCCTTTACCCAATTGCTAACACCTGGTCGTCACGTATGCAATTAACCTACCTACGCACTACAATTCAAATGTAGCACACAAGGTCAACGTCACGGCTAACGAACACACCCTCTGTTTGCTGATTGGATCGTCTTCCTGGGACTTCCGGTCCAGATCCTCTGTACAAAATGAAATGAAGTACGAGGGGCGGGTTTACCAGGCTACTTCAAAGGTAGCCATTTTCTAGAATGTTAATGCCCACCTCAGCAGCCAATCAGAAAAAAAAAATCCCATTGTTAAGGGAGATAAAGCCTAATGGTAACCATGTGAAATTTTACTTCAACATTACTACTATTTTTCTGTAAATACTTCTCGTGACCTGTGCATTCAGATCGAGTACAAATGACAATGCAAATTAGCACGAAGGGATTGACCAAGCGGCATTTAGATGTGGGACTATATCAGACATCCCAACCTCCAAAGAGATGTTGTGCAACCCACCCCCACCCCCCTGAACTGATAACTTCGGTCACTCAGAAAATAAACTAGATGTACCGCATAGCGATACATGGTATGACCGCCGCAGTGTATTGAAATATGGGAACTGTTGGTATGATGAGTGTGTGGTAGAGCAGTGTTGTGAGAATTTGTGTGGAAATGATTTCCTGGAAGTGGGCATGGATGTGGGTTTTGAATGAATGACATTGTGTGTGTTTGTATAGTGTGTAGGAGTGATTTGTGAAAGGAATAGGCAAAATTAGATTTTGTACAATTACAGCGGCCCCTATGGGCCCAATTTTATGGCATGTGTTTGTTTTGTATGGCATGTGTTTGTGTGTATGTTTGTGTTGATCATGCATGACATATTTTATGCAGTTTCTACCTTCTTAGTCCAAGATATTGGCAATTCAAAATCCCAATTTTTGCATTTACCCATATCACTAGGTGGCACTATGCTTCAAGTGAGTGTTTATGGGCTGGGTCAACACGCCTCTGTAACACTGACATACTAAAGCAAAATCGTTGTCTTGAGCAAAATTGTTGACGAATTATTATGACCGCCGCTAGCGAAGCTAGCGAAAGCGGTCATTATAGAGTTGCCGCAACTTTTTTCACTTTTTTTTTCTTTCTTTTTTTCAGTGAATGTCCGTCAATGATTCCCGGTACACTGAAACTCGGGGGGACATGAATCTTTGTAGGCATGTAGCCCTAGAACTTTTCGAGCGACTAGAAGCTTTTGGTCCCCCAGGGCCACCCGTCCGCTGTGCCAGTGTACGTCAAAGAGGGGGAGACCGGCAAAAGTTTTTGCTGAATAGCTCAGTGAACGTTTCACCCAACAACATAACATTTTTGGGATATGTCGGTGTTACAGAGATGTATCGAGCCAGCCAATAAACGCTCACTTGAAGCATAGCGCCACCTAGTGATAAAGGTATATGCAAAAATTGAGATTTTGAGTTGCCAATATCTTGGACCGAGAAGGTGGGAACTGCGCAAAATACGTCATGCACGATCAGCACAAAGACCTCTAAAACCACAGCATGTGCCATACAATTTGGTCCATAGGGGGCGCTGTAATTGTGCAAGATGTCATTTTGCCTATTATCTAGACAATGCTTATGTTTACAACCAATTATTTTTTTATCGTGAAATCTATTGACCCTCACGCATTGAAAACACTGGTCGACGCCCACTTCCAACGAGAACAATTTTCGTGAAATTTTAACATTGCGAAAACGAATCTGAACGAACTCGTCATAGGCCGTTCATGTGAATCTTACCAAAGTTGGTATATGCCATCTACAGACAATGCTGACAAAAAGTTATCAAAGGATTTATCTTGAGATAAACCGCTTCGAAGTTACACGTCAATGAATATTTAACACATAGCTTAAATTCTTCAAAAGTCCATATCTTGGCTTTTAATTGCTCAAATTTGGTCAAAGTTGACATGCTTTCTCTAAACAGCTTTGTTTTCATGTGTACCAAACTTTGTGACATTTTGTCATAGGGGGCGATGTTCATCGCCGAAGCTAGGTGTTGAAAAACAGTTTTTGTTAAATAACTCGTCAACAATTTTGCCCAAGACAACGATTTTGTGTTAGTATGTAGGTGTTACAGAGGCATATTGACCCAGCCCATAAACTCTCACTTGAAGCATAGCGCCACGTAGTGATAAGGGTAAATGCAAAAATTGGGATTTTGAGTTGCCAATATCTTGGACTGAGAAGGTCGGAACTGCACAAAATACATCATGCACGATCACCACAAAGACCTCTAACACCACAGAACATGCCATAAACCCATGCCATTTGGTCCATAGGGGGCGCTGTAATTGTACAAAATCTCATTTTGCCGATTCCTTGCCTTCACAAATCACTCCTACACACTACACATTCAAAACCCACATCCATGCCCACTTCCAGGAAATCATTTCCACAGAAATTCTCACCTCACAACACTGCTCTACCACACACTCATCACACCAACAGTTCCCACATTTCAATATACTGCGGCGGTCATATCATGTACCGCTATGCGGTACATCTAGTTTAACAAAAACAGTTTTTCGACACCTAGCTTCGGCGAAAAACATCGTCCCCTATGACGAAATGTCACAAAATTTAGTACACATTAGAAGAGGGCTGTTTAGATTTGGCATGTCAAATTTGACCAAAATTGAGCAATTAAAAGCCAAGATATGGACTTTTGAAGAATTTTAAGCTACGTGTTAAATGTTCATTGACGTGTAACTTTGAAACAGTTTATCTCAAGATAAATCCTTTGATAACTTTTTGTCAGCATTGCCTGCAGATGACATATACGAAATTTGGTGAGATTCACATGAACGGCGTATGACAAGTTCGTTCAGATTCGTTTTCGCAATGTTAAAATTTCACGGAAATTGTTTTCGTTGGAAGTGGGCGTCGACCAGTGTTTTCAATGCGTGAGGGTCAATAGATTTCACACAAAAAAAAAAATTGGTTGTAAACATTAGCATTCTCTAGATAATAGGCAAAATGACATTTTCTACAATTACAGCACCCCCTATGGACCAAATTGTGTGGCACGTACTGTGGTGTTAGAGGTCCAAGATATTGGCAACTCAAAATCCCAATTTTTGCATTTACCCATCACTAGGTGGCGATATGCTTCAAGTGAGTGTTTGTGGGCTGGGTCGATACGTCTCTGTAACACCGACATATCACAAAAATTTCATGCTGTTGGGTAAAACGTTCATTGAGTTATTCAGCAAAAACTTTTGCCGGTCTCCCCCTCTTTGACGGACACTGGCACAGCGGGGGGGTGGCCCTTGGGGGCCAAAACGCGTTATTCACTCACAAACTTCTAGGGCTACATACCTACAAACATTCATGTCCCCCCGAGTTTCAGTGTCCTGGGAATTGTTGATTGCTTCGCTAGCGGCGGTCATAATAAAAGCCTGCCTACACTGAAAGCTGATTGTTTTTTTTTTGCTGAGTAACCCAATCAGGATGCTCTCTATCTAGCGCTCGCAATGAACAGGCACACACGCACAGTTCCACATGCAGGTATGGTCTCTCACTCACTCACTTGTAACGCTCAAAATACATGCAAGCGGGCGAAGCGGAACGTTCTATTCTTTTCAGTTGTAAGGCGGCAGATGGCGACATAGAACAGCGAGGCGGGCGAAGGCTAACGGTAAAAATCCACTTGCTCCGTCTGGTCCGTCATAAAAACGTACTGCCTCCCCTTGTGTTGCCAGATAGGGACTGCATGTACATTTTGAAAATGTTTGGGCATGGGCGGTTCATGTGTGTTCATCCCCGTGTGCTCTACTTTTCTTGGATAACGCAGACGCGTTCGCCGGATATATTTGCATAAAGTTGAGCAGAGCACAACTTCTTGACGTGCCGGAGCTATCCAAACGGCCATGTCGCATTCCCGACAAGCTTTGCGGGAGCAGCCGTAAGGACGTGCCGGACTCAATTGAAAATGAATTGAAGGCGTGCAGCACGGTGAACGTGATGGAGCAAGTGGATCACCGCTGTCACTGCCTACCAGTAACAACTCCACATTTGTGTGTTGACGGAAGTCGGGGGTGGGGGTTTTCAAGTGCTGTGTGGTGTCTTTGCACCTTTCAGCAGTGCTTTGCCTGTGCTTCCGCTTGGTCAGTCCCATTATGTTAATTTGCATTGTCATCTGTACTCAAACTGAATGCACAAGTTATGAGAAGTAATTAAAAAAAAAATTGGTCTGCTAGAAAATGCTTCTGCCCACTTCCAGCTGTAGGAACTGCGGGGACATACTCAATTTCATCTGGGGGGGTGTATTCCTTTAAGATAGCATACTGTTTATTTCTCATCTGAGTTGTCCAGGGTAGCTCAGCAGACAAGCAGCTCAGCAGACAAGAAAAAATAACTTTATTTGTTTTAAACGGCACTTGACTTACTGCCACATTAGACAACTGCTAAGGCAGCAAATTAACATATTTCAAACGGGGCCTGTGCCTCCCATAATTTCCTTTCTGCTGCCTACATCTCCAGAAGTGGAATGTTTAGCAGTTACACTAAAGGGTTAAAAGTGAGATTTAAGCTCTTCTTGACTGGTCTAGGGCTAGAACATCTGGATTACATCAAACCCGTTGCAAAGAATGTTGGTGTCTGTTGGTGGCAGCACATCATAAAGCTCATACAGTCTTGTGTTTATCACCTTTTAAATATTTCCAAAATAAGACCTTGCTAACTGTTGTTTGTGTTTTACCTTTATGTTATAGAAGACACCCCGTGGGGGAGTGGGAGCTGTCCCAGCCTGCTTTGGTGGATCCTGCTCATTGTGGTCAGTCATCATTGTGTCATATGCACCCTAAACACAACAGACATGGACATTATTATGGAATGTGTGTTCCCTATAAGTTGTATGGGACAAAAGTTAGAAACAGTGCTTTTGATCTTAAAGACAACAATCTAAAGACACTGAACATCATACAAAATATACAAAACAAGAACAGCTTTGCCTAGGAGAAGTTAGGAATGTCAATATGTTTCATTGTATCCTTTGACACAGAGTTGCAAATAGTATTTCTCAAGAACAGAGAGTCAGTGTCGGGAGTGAGGTAAGACAGCCACGGTAAAAGTGACACTAAATAAGATGAATAGCACTTTTGTTATTATTCTTCATAATCTAATTCAGTTCCAAATATATTCTGTGATTATTAATGAAAATCACTTAATTACTGCATATATTACTTTTTAACCACTGTCTTCTCAGAAAGGGAACCTAAAGAGGAAACCATAAACCAAGCGTGGCAAGGTTGCCTCACTACCGACCCAGATTACATGTAGTTAAATCATGAAGTGTGGGCCGCCTGGGTATGGTTTAGGATTGATGGTTAATTGACTTCCTCTTTAATAAAGCTGAGAGATTTTCTCTCAGATTGTTTGGTGCAAGCATTGGACTGGGCCTTGCTGGAGGAGGGGGAAATTACTGTTCTTGGAAAGTTGTTGTGACTTAACTTCGCTGAACTGCTGTAGCAGAACTCTCTGTTCTTGTAACAGTCTCTCTGATTAGTACCAGTGGGTTTATACCAGCTCCTACTCTAAGTATGCAACAGCATAAGCCAATGGGATTCACCGCCAATTTCCTATTGTAGTTCCCTTATGTGAAGAGGGCCAAAATCACAGCTGACTGATGCTACCACAGTTTGACTGCTCCTTTCCCCTGAGTACTCTTCTGTTTATTTTTTATTGTTTAGGCTGTGAGTGAGCTACCCCCTTGTTTACCATGTTTGTGGTTTGTTTCTTTTTCTTATGTATGTGTATTTTTTTTTCATTACTCTTGGTAGTGGGTGTTGCTGCATGTGCATGGCTCTGCATAGCCTGGTAAATGCCTCTGACTCTTTGTGGCATGACATTTCCACTCCTTAAGGTATTTATTTTACTGGAGTGAACTTGGAGTTCAGTGTTGTGTGGTAGATCGCATGTGTGCTGTTCAGTGTGGTTTAACAGCATGCAGTGTTATCATTCTCCTATTATATTCTTCACACTCAGATATTTTTGCACAGTCCAGCCCCTGGCTCGAACCTGACTTCACCTGACTATATATATAATTGTTTATTTCTAATGCTAGTCTCTGACCTTATTAAATATGTATCTGCCAGTAGGTGAGGATCTGTTACATTGGGCACAGTGGGCGGGCAGATATTTTATAGTGAGGGAAAGAGGGGTGGTAGTCTCTGAGTCGCATCCCTGGAAGCAGAGTCAGGCCGATGATGGCCTACTGGAAGTCCGACCATCATATTTTCACACCACTGCTTGGGCATGTGCCCTTGCACAGCTGTGTGCAATTTTGTTTGATTTCATGTATGTTTGTACATGGGGCAGCTGTGGCAAAGTGGTTAGAGAGTTGGTCTTGGCATCGGCCTGTCACAGGTTTGAACCCTGTACCAGTAGTAAGAATGGGGTGGGGGAGTAAACGACCAGTGCTCTCCTGCACCCTCATCCAATGGCAGAAGTGCCCTTGAGCAAGGCATCAAACTTTACATTGCTCCAGGGACTGTAACTAAAGTCCTGTACCTAAATAACTGTAAGTTGCTCTGTAAAGAGCATCAGCTAGTGTAATGTTTGTTTTTTTATGTGTCTTGTTCTCTTATGTTCTCCTGATTGTAGACTCAGTGGAGTAGTGGAAAAAGTGGTGTTTACTCTTGGAACATTAAGGATAAAGGAACATTAGGATAGAGGAAAGGATGGAGGGAACAAAGGAAGGAAGGAAGACAGGAAGTACGAGTTTGGATGCAGCCTAGCTTGAAAAGGTAGGGTATTTCTTGCAAATATGCAAACTTATTTTCTTATTTCTAAAGCTTTATTTTCCAAAGATTGGCACCGGGGCACAGCGTGGCTATATTATGCCACTGCCTTCTCTAGTGAAACACTTGCGATACATGTGCTAATGACATCAGTGTAGTAGTCTAGCTGGTGGAGGTGGGTATAGCGCGCCTTCTTCCCATTCACTCTCTTCACACATAGCCACCAGCACACTACTATGCAAACCTGTTGATATGTATCTTTGCATTGATTTATGGATACAGTATAAGCACACACGTATGTGACATGCCGAGTACTCCAGCACTGTTTTCATACACCTCTGTTGAACAGTTCACTACTGCACATACAGAAGCCCCACATTTCCTCAAAATATCCAATCTAAACAAACATGACGGTGACAAAAAATACTTTGCTTCATTGTTAAGACATCTGATATAACCTCTTATTGAGACCACATTGAAAAATAATAAAGGATAGCAGGTGTCAATTTAAAAGTGAAGAAAGAGAAATTAGTTTACAAAGCAGTGTCATTTGTGATAGCATAGTTTGTTTTGAATGTTTATGCTCAATGTGCATGTGGAATGTACCAGACAGACTTGGTAGCTTGCAGGAACATGCAGAATGTTGACTAACTACTGTGGAAAGCAGCCAAAACGGCTAATGGTAAACATTAACATCAGCACAACAGAAAGTAGAACAGATATAGCTGCATGCAAAGTTACTAAGCACCCTGTATCACTTAAAGCCATCCTAAATAAATCACATTTGTTTAGTCTCAGTTACTCAATTGGATGTAAGATTTCAGTCATAGGTCAGAATTTTAGAATCCAAGTATGTGTTTAAATCAGTTCAATAAAAGTATTTCCACAAACTCAAAGCATTGATATTTTCTTTGGTGTGGATTTATACAATTTATTAACACAAGCTACTTTTATCATGTGCTAGCACTTTTGTATGTTTTTCAGGTTCATATTTCGCATCCACCACAAATAGAAGAAGTAGAGTCTGTTTGAATGCACCAAGTGCTGTCACTTTACAAGTTCTCCAGTGCCTTTAAAGTAACCAAGAATAAAGCATCTGCCTACTTATCCACTTGTTAAATTAGGTTTAAAGATTGTAAATACAGAACAACATAGTTACAACAGCAGCAATGCTGTGAAAAACATGAAAGTATTCACATGTACTTACAAATGTGCTGGTCACACAATGAAAAGTAAGTTCTGTCTTTCAACCCTTACAGAAAGTGCCTGCCTTTCTTGTCACACTGACAGGAGTAGCTTGTTGAAGCCTGCAGACTTTTCCCCAGGAACACAAGGAAGTGGGCGGGATATTTGTTCCAGCAGAGTTATTGCACAACTGAAACTATGCAACTTTCACTAGTGTGCTGCCTTTTAGACTGATCTGTAGAGTACTCAAATCTACCTTACCATGTATAAATAAACCATCAAACAGATGACCACAGTATTCATTTTAAGTTAATAGATAATGTAACAATAGCATAAAGAATAGTACATTTTAGGATTAGGGTTAGGGTTAGGGTTAAACTATGCTTCAAAACGTTTTTACCACTAAACTATTGCCAAACTGCATGCAGTTTAATAGGAATTGTGTGTGCATGTTGGAAATGGAAATAAATTACTCATTCACATTTTCTAATCACTTTCTGTTCTTAGGTAGCAAACTAAAGGAGTTTGCAATGGGTTGCATATATTGGGTGTGTGCATAAACATCTTTAAAGAGATACTTTGAGTGTTTTCTCTTGTAAAAATTGACTGTTTTCCCTTCCCTTCATGTGTTTTCAAGTCAACTGATCAGAGTGACCGGCAAATACGAATGTAGTCATGTCCACCGAGGTAATTAAAGTAAGAATTTCTTCAGAATTGAATGCGATCCTGCTTCTGGCAATATTGCTTATGACACTTTGTGAGCATGAGGGTTCAGGGACGGATACACAGATATTGCAAGCATGGTATTCTGTCCACAGACAGCGGGTGTGGTCGAGGAAGTCTTCATTTGCCTGGTAATGACTCATTTAAGCATCTGCCAACTTATGAAGTTGATCAATTAATTCAAAAAGTTGCATAGTGCTGCTTTAAATTATTGATTTAAACTTCTGCATTTGCAAACCCTAACATATTACATATTAAAGCTGTGAAGTTCATATAAACCTTTTCAATTGTCTTCAATGTGTCAGACAGATGTGTATTTAAACATTAAACTGTCTCTAAACTGTCAGAACAACGTGTGACTGTATCTAGTTCATTCCATGACTCAGATACTACAAGAATTGTCAATCATGGAAATTGTCAATAGGGGAATCGTCAGTTGTCAGTACTGACACAACAAGCTGACACAACAAGCTGACACAAAAACCACTCAAAATGGAGTATAAGGATGGATTATATCATTGTAATAGGATGGAGTAGATCCAATAAGAGTCCTGAAAGGTAGTGTGAGAAACTTTAACCTAATTCTAGCTGCAACAGGAAGCCAAAGCAGAGAAGCCAGACAAAGAGTCACGAGTCCTTTTTTGCTGAGCGAAGACCAAACGTGCTGCTGCATTCTGGATCATCTGCAGAGGTTTCACAGTACATGCAGGGAGGCCAACCATAAAAGTGCAATACAGTAATATAGTACCAAAAGAACTGGATGAGATAAGGCATAAATATAGTACAATGTATCATCCAGGTTATGGTAGTCAAAAGAGCTAAGCTGTATGCAACTGGACTCCTTTTGGAGCTTAAAGCTATATTGTACAATGTGAATATACAAGACAATGGAGATTGCAGCAATATAGAAAAACACCCAAATTATGTGTAGATCTAGTAAGTCAGAAGTCAGTAATGACAAGAATGACTCTCTTCGACAGAGTGCTGCCCCCCCCCCCCCCCCCCAGATAAAAACTTAAAACTCAAGTGGATCTACATGCCCAGCGAGTTTTATGAGGATCACTGTTTGATGTACAAAGGGCCGATAGGACAAAATAAACCCAATTATCCAGTTTATTCCATTATTCAGGTACTACAAGATTTGTCAATCATGGAAATTGTCAATCGTCAACACACACACACACACGTATATGATGGTCTATCAATTTCAGATTTGCTGAATTTTGGTATTGCTCAAGTTCTTGTTTAGTTCCCTGGCAGGCAAAATGTTAGTGGTGCGTAGAGAAATCTGGTGTAAAATGAACTTTGGGTATATTAAAACATGACAATGAGTTGGTATGTTTGCAGAGGAGCAAAACTATTAATAGTTCCAAATATAGTTCCAATATCACATCTCATACCAATATGACTAATTAGCAGGCACACTACAAAAACAAATTTAACAGTTCAGCTCCAAAAACAAACTATTCAGCTCCAAAGTCTCTATCATCTTAATGTACAAAATAGCTCCAGAAAACGAACTCAACTATCAAGCAAAAACTATATTCAACTGCCAGGACCACAACATTGCTTACCTGCAGGTTTGGTTAAGCAAAACTAAAGAACACTTGGAAGCTACAGAAGGACAAAACGCACTAGGACACCGTCAACATGGATCTAAGTGAGGTGCACTAGTGCTATCTACTGGCATAACATATATGGCATCTTGTGTATACGTTAGCTCAGTGGATCAGATGTTCCAGAGTGTGCACTCCATTTAAGCGAACATGCCATTTCAGAGCAGACGTTACTAAAATGTGTTTGCTTCACACTTAAGCACACTTAAACCATGTGTCTGTTGAGAAAAGAGAAGTTTCCCATCAGGGATATTCTTTTCCAGATATATGGCTACTTTGAGGCTTTAGTAGAAACAGAGAAGCCTGGTAAACCAGCCCCTGGTACACTTCATTTTGTATAGAGGGTCTGGCTGTGGCTCCATTGAGATGGTTGTCTCAAGAAGCATTTCGATGGACCAATCAGCAAACAGAGGGAGTGTTCATGAGTAATGACGTCAACTTTGTGTCGACCAGAGGTTAGCAATTGGATAATGGCAGAGCCCCAGGAAGAAAACACTTCTCAATTCAGCACAGCCAGGCCAATACCTTGATTCATTGCATTTTATATTCTAACTGTATTTCTGATTACAAAATAGTATATAATTTTTGTCTGTAGGCAATGTAAAGAACCCCTTCAATGTCAAGCTAGTTATGAGCACTGGGTAGCCTGGATTGGGAGTGAAACATGAAAGAAAGATCGAGTCCTCACAGCCAACTTAAAGTGAAACCCAGAACTTAGCAGTGTGACTGAGGACCAACCAATTGACGAGTTTGCAAAACAAAATTTGAAGTTGTCTTGAAGGTCTCGTGGCATTATGGATAAGTTCAGTGAATGCTTGCTTGGCATACATTTTAACTGGCTGGCAACACCAATTCAAAGGGTCACGTCTGGATTTTCCTCACCAGATTAAATACAGAGCAGAAAGCAAGAAATAATTCTATGCCTGAAATTGCGAAACATCTCAAAGTTATTATGACTACTGTCCCCTGCCTGATTTCACGTACCATACCTGAGCTCTTTCAGCCCTGTAAAAAACAACATGTGGAGTACACAGACATATGGCAGAGTTTAAAGGTTAAAGTCAAAGCATGGGGTGCATCTGGTAAGTTTACCAGATTGCTCAGATTGCTGTGTGGTATTACATTATGTTCTGCCTAGATTAAGGCCATATCCAGTTGACTGGCCTATCAAATTCTTATGAATGTGTAGAATTCAGCTGCCATACTCCTTACCTAGACTAAGCAGTCTTCCTACATCACCCCCATAATTGCCCAGCTTCACTGGCTACTGGTTGTTTTAATGCAAAGTCCTGCTACTCACCTTCAAAGCCCTTCACACCCTTGCTCACCGTTGCTCCTCCATACATCTGTGACCTCTGGACCCCTTTCTCTATGTTCAGCACTTCCTTTTTTTTTTTTCCAGGACCATAAGCAACCATGTGTTTGAGAACTATAAGAATGGAATTCATTGTTTTATTATGCAAACTTGACAAGCTGTTATTTTTTATACACAGCATAAAATTAAAATTTAAAGTCCCAGGGGTTTCACAGACCTTCTGCTCTCCTGGAGGCATTGGCCAAATTATTGCATCTACTATGACTTCACCAAGACCTCTGGCGACTCACACCAATTTGCTGGTCCCGGATAGAGTGCCGTTCCAGCCATATGATGTAGGCTGTAAGGTGAAGCCTGTATCGTTTCATGTCGCTCCGCAGTCGGGGAACTACACAATCTTTAGTTCATAAAAAAGGACAGCTCGTGTTAAGCTACCAGCAAAAAGTTTGCCCCAAAAAATCCTGCCCAATTTTTAGGCCGAGGCATTTAATTCAGAACTAGCTTCGTCATGGCGTAATAAGATTTTGGTTCGTGAGTGGTGGCACGGTTGGGGCTACACCAATCGGATAGCTGCTTTTTGTCAACAGAACGGCAAGATGGCGGCCCCCAGGGCTTCATCCAGCAGTACTGACAACGAGGAAAACACACCATAAAGACCTCAACAATCCAAATTATCGAGTGTTGTGTGCACATTACTTCTGCGAAGCACGGCTTGATACAACAATCACCATCACACGCTGAAGGGTTGAAGGGTTAATGTCAGGACGTTGTCAACAGAACAGCAACATGACAGCCTCCGTGGTTTTATTTAACTTTACCGAGGAGAAAAACATCCGAAGGTCCTCTAAAATGGGGCAAATGGATTCTAAACAGTGCTGTATACGTAGCCATGTTCAAGAAGAACAATCAGGCAAATAGACGTTGAGGTGAACTTTTTATGTTGTATCATTTAGATCAATAACAGGCAGTAATTGTACACATACCGATGACAAAGACCATTCATGTATTCATTCATTCATTCGTAGCTAAATACACCACTGATAAACCATAAAAACAGTCGTAATAAAAAAACAATATATACACATAATACAAAACAGCAAGGCAGTACATGCAAATGTTATTACGGTGCAATTCTGAGGCAATACATCCTACCCTATACCTATTTCACTGTCAGTGTCTGGACAGTTGTCATCTTCCTTCTTGATTTCATTTGTATTTGCACAGTTGAAACACCTACACAAGTCAGTGCTACACAGTCCTGCAGAGACACATGAGCATCTACCTGTCTTACAGGCACTCTTTGCAACTGCAGTTTATCACATGTAAAAACTGTGAGGCTGGATTACTGGTCATCCAGGTGACTTGTAAGTTTATGTCCTTTATAATGTTGACCTTGGTAATGCTAATGAAATGTGTACTGTGTACTGTGAAAAAAATATAAGCTGCATGGTATGTCTGCAGACTTACACCAATCACTGCCACATCAGTATCATGGCTTTAAATGATTACAGTTTTATGATCCTGTGCAGCATGTTATACATGTAAAAACACCCTTGTGTCACATTCCTCATGATCACATTGTAGGTCTTCAACATGAACAGATTTTACACCCTCCATTAGAGTCACAAAGTGACACTGATGTCCATGTGCTGTGCACAAGCTAATATTTTTGCCCACTACTGTGAGGTTTGTATTTTTCCATGCAACATAATTCACAATAATTTAACAATGGATGAAGTAGCATGTCCATAAGTTTATTTAATGGCGGAGTCTCCACAAAACCCATATGACTGATCTTGAGCTTGGTGGGGGCTTGACACACCAGCTGAGGGAAATCACTGGTGAGCCTGTCCTACAACACAACAAAACAGGACAGTTAGAAGTGACATGAGTACCATCAAAGCTATTCAGCTCCTTGTTGCCAACAGGTACATGTCTGTGCAGACAGCAAGACTTAAAAACAGTTTCTCCAAAAAGGCCCATTATATTGTGTGTAAAGTTGGCCTTGCACATGACAAATAATAAAACTGGAGAAAATTGCATTGCAATTACATTACACTTAGCTGACGCTCTTATTCAGAGTCACTTACAGTTACTTAGCTACAGGCCTTCGGTTACAGTCCCTGGAGTGCATGGGAATCCCATCCTAACCATGGTTGAGATGCCCTTGAGCAAGGCATCTAACCCCACACTGCTCCAGGGACTGTAACTGAAACCCTGTAAATATCCGCTCTGGATAAGAGTGTCAGCTAAGTGTAATGTAATGTAGTAATAAGAATAATAAAAAAATGCCTTGCTCAAGGGCACTTCAGCCATGAATGAGGGTGCAGGACAGCACTAGTTGTTTACTCCCCCACCCACAATCTTCTTCCTGGAAAGGGATTTGAACCTGCAACCCTCTGATCCCAAGACCATCTCTAACCACTAGGCCACAGCTGCAATGTGAATATTTAGCTTTGGATCCAATCATGGTGGATAAAGACTCTGTTGGGGTACAAACTGAAACAGACATGTACATCAACAAATTATGTGGAAATTGAAGACTTTGCATCCTTTTTCAAAGGGAAATTTGATAAAACACTACTGAATATAGCTTCTCAATTGCTAAAAGTTGATAATATTGGAGTTCTGCAGAGGTCCATGACGCCAACCAAGGCTGCCAACATCCACTACAGCTCCCAAAAACCGCAGGGCTCCACCACCCCCTACACCCGCATCAGGATCACAGCTGCAGTATACAAACAGTGGCAGCGGAGACAACCTCCATGATTGACCCATCTGATATGCCGTGGGTCCCTGCATTAAGAGTAGTTGGCTGGGACCCAGGACCCAGGATGGGACCCAGGATGCCCAGGCCATTTTCTATTCCTGTGCTTACAAGAAAAAGAATTCGTGCTCATCCGGTCAGTGGGGTAAATCAGTCTAATCTCCTGCCAGTTCTAAAACAATCTCAGAATGCCTCAGTGGATATGGCACCCACGCTCAATGTAAAACTAGCTCTTCTGAACATCAGATCACTCTCTAATAAGTTATTTTTAATTAATGATCTTATTTACACACACAAACTTGATTTTATGCTTCTTACTGAAACCTGGCTGGAACAAGTGAACAGTTTCACTACTCTTATTGAATCAGCTTTGATTTCATGAGTGCCACAAGAACTAATAAACGGGGAGGCGGAGTAGCAAACATATTCAAAACATCTTTTCAGTGCAAACAGACAACATTTGGCAACTTTACATCTTTTGAGTACTTCAGTACACTCGTTAAGTGTCACAAAACCCAGACAGACAGACAGGTAGACCCAAATGCGTGACCTCAAAAGAAGTTTATTAAGGGTTGGGGGAAAAGGGACAAAGTCAACAGCTCCGGAGAGCAGGTAGGTATCCACAACGGTGCGGCGAGACACCCAGGCAGACGGGCGGTGAGTACCCACTCCCGGAAGTAGGCGAAGAGTCGTGGGCAGGCGATGGTCGGTACCAGGGGCAGAAGAGCGGAGCTTGGTCGGGGGCAGGCAGGAGTCGATAACCAGGGCAGGCACGTGGAGCAGGGTCGAAGACGGGCAGGAGTCGTTCACCAGGGCTGGAGCGTTGAGCAGTGTCGAGGACGAGCAGGGGTCGTTCACCAGGGCTGGAGCGTTGAGCAGAACAAGGGACAGGCAGAGGTCGGCACCGGAGGACAGAAGAGCCAGGGAGAGCCAGGGACGATCCGAAGTCGTAGCCAGGAGCGGGAGAGCCAGGCGGAGTCAGGGACAGGCAGGAGTCGGCAACCGAAGACTGGAGTTAAACAGGCAGGGAAAACAGGAACAAACAGGGAACAGACTGACACTGGGAGTACTGCTACGCAGACAAAGAAGAAGCCAGGAGTCAAAAAGCTTGCCGAGGAATACACCGTGGGTTCGCAGACGGACTGACAAGGAGTGAGTGAGAAGGGCGAGTATAAGTAGTGGAAACCCCGGGAACTAAACAAGCGTGAACGAGGAGTGCAGGTGAGTAGAATGATTGAATAACTCGTGATAATCACAAACCAGGAAGTGCAGGTGAGACGGATGATTACAGCGATCGTGAAGCGAGGAGAACGAGTGAGAGAGATAATCTAATGAGGATCTAACAAGGAAGTGCAGGTGCAGTGCATAATCAGATAACGCGGGGAAGGAGTAGTAACACACGATAAAGTGAACCTAATAGACTAATAGGTGGTTAACAATGACAAAACACACACGAAAAAACCCAAGCCCAGAGCGAAACCGTGACAGTTAAGTGTTCTTCTAGTATGTTATTATTGACTATCTACAGACCACAGTGTTTTCCCCAAAGCGTCTAAGCGTATCGGCACCGATACGCTTCTTTTTTCGCCGATACGCATCAAGTTTTGCCGAGACGCTTTCATAAAATGCCAATACGCTTAAAAATCATGCACAAAAACATTCCCCCCGGGATTTTCCCCGAACAAGAAGCCCCAAGTCAAATGTAGGCTGCGTTTGTAGGAAACTTCCGTGGTGGGTGTGTAAACTACTATACTGGCGAAACTGGCCAATCACATGCCGATTACAGTGCTCCTTTGTTTTTTTTCCGCCAGTCAGCTGTATCAGAGAGTATTGTAGAACCTAAGATCTTTAACGCAAACCTCGGGGCTTCTAAAACTGTCTGACTTTGACTGTAAATGCTACACAAGAAGGAAGGAGAACGCTCTCCTTGGGACATGCTCATGTAGCAAGAAAACTTTCTCCACAGTGTACAGAATACGATCGGATCATCTAGCTGCTGAAAGAGAGTGAGAGAGAGCGTGAAAGGCAAGTCCTCCTTTATGTAGAGCAGAGTCAAGACTGTTTCGTTGAATGGGACACTCGTGTCCACTTTACTCACCAACACCCACCTAGATACTAATACTGATATTAGCTAAAGTGCAGAAAGTAATATAAAGTTGTAAGGTTATGGCAACGTGTTAAATTCAAGGTGAGTCGATGTCTGTTAGCATTACCACATTACCAATAATTTCAATGAGCTAGTTCGTTAGCTTGTTACAGGAACACTGAAATAAGAATTTGTTGTCATCAGACATCATTCTAGATAATACTACACTACACTGAATTATATTTATCTGCAGAATCTAAGATCTGTGGTACCAATTCAGCTTTCATGTGGCCATACAGGGAGATATTTAGCTGATAGAATTTAGCCCAGAAAAACAGGAGGCTCAACATTTAGTTTAGACATTTTAGTGACAGCCTAGTCAAATTAATGTGACATTATATAGTGCTTGCAGTATTTCTTGTGTGACAATAAATTAGCCTTCCCACTTGGGAGTTGTGGCTCTTTCAACTCACCAAGTGCAACGAGTTTTTTGTTCTATTTGTGCCAAAAAATGCAACATTTTATTAAAAGTGTTATGTTTCCACCAGCCTTCTGGGACCAAAATTTTGCTTCAGATCTTCCTAGAATGCACCATTTTAGCTCTAGAAAAAAAAAAAATTCCCAGGCATGCCCACCAATCGTCCTAGCTACCGTGCCACGGCATCATCGTATTTACATCAAAATTTAAACCCTTCTTTTTATTTCTGGGGAAAACACTGAGACCACCAAGACTTTCAACAACAGTTTTTGTTGAAGAGTTTGGTGAACTGTTGTCGAACATTTGTTTGAGGTTTGACAGTCTTATTATGACCGCCGCTAGCAAAGCTAGCGAAAGCGGTCATATTGGAGTTGCTGCAAAATTTTTCCCTTTTTTTTTTTTTTTAATTTTTTTTTTTCACCGATTTTTCGTCAACGATTCCCGGGACACTGACACTCGGGGAGACATGAATGTTTGTAGGCATGTAGCCCAAGAAGTTTGTGAGCGAATAACGCCTTTTGGTCCCCCAGGGCCACCCCCCCGCTGTGCCAGTGTCCGTTAAAGAGGGGGAGACCGGCAAAAGTTTTTGCTGAATAACTCAATGAACGTTTCACCCAACAACATGAAATTTTTGTGATATGTCGGTGTTACAGAGACGTATCGACCCAGCCCATAAACTCTCACTTGAAGCATAGCGCCACCTAGTGATAAGGGTAAATGCAAAAATTGGGATTTTGAGTTGCCAATATCTTGGACCGAGAAGGTGGGAACTGCGCAAAATACGTTATGCACGATCACCACAAAGACCTCTAACACCACAGAACATGCCATAAAATTTGGTCCATAGGGGGCGCTGTAATTGTAGAAAATGTCATTTTGCCTATTATCTAGACAATGCTTACGTTTACAACAATTTTTTTTTTATCGTGAAATCTATTGACCCTCACGCATTGAAAACACTGGTCGACGCCCACTTCCAACGAAAAAAAATTCCGTGAAATTTTAATATTGCGAAAACGAATCTGAACGAACTCGTCATAGGCCGTTCATGTGAATCTCACCAAATTTGGTATATGTCATCTACAGACAATGCTGACAAAAAGTTATCAAAGGATTTATCTTGAGATAAACCGTTCCGAAGTTACACGTCAATGAACATTTAACACGTAGCTTAAAAATTTTCAAATGGCCGTATCTTGGCTAATAATTGCTCAAATTTGGTCAAAGTTGACATTCCATCTCTAAACAGATTTCTTTTCATGTGTACTAAATTTTGTGACATTTCGTCATAGGGGGCGATGTTTATTGGCGAAGCTAGGTGTCAAAAAACAGTTTTTGTTAAATAACTCGCCAACAATTTTGCCCAAGACAACGATTTTGCGTTAGTATGTCGGTGTTACAGAGATGTATCGACCCAGCCAATAAACGCTCACTTGAAGCATAGCGCCACCTAGTGATATGAGTGAATGCAAAAATTGGGATTTTGAGTTGCCAATATCTTGGACCGAGAAGGTGGGAACTGCGCAAAATACGTCATGCACAATCACCACAAAGACCTCTAACACCACAGAACATGCCATAAAATTTGGTCCATAGGGGGCGCTGTAATTGTAGAAAATGTCATTTTGCCTATTATCTAGACAATGCTTATGTTTACAACAATTTTTTTTTTATCGTGAAATCTATTGACCCTCACGCATTGAAAACACTGGTCGACGCCCACTTCCAACGAAAACAATTTCCGTGAAATTTTAATATTGCGAAAACGGATTTGAACGAACTCGTCATAGGCCGTTCATGTGAATCTCACCAAATTTGGTATATGTCATCTACAGACAATGCTGACAAAAAGTTATCAAAGGATTTATCTTGAGATAAACCGTTCCGAAGTTACACGTCAATGAACATTTAACACGTAGCTTAAAAATCTTCAAATGGCCGTATCTTGGCTTTTAATTGCTCAAATTTGGTCAAAGTTGACATGCCATCTCTAAACAGCTTTCTTTTTATGTGTACTAAATTTTGTGACATTTCGTCATAGGGGGCGATGTTTATTGGCGAAGCTAGGTGTCAAAAAACAGTTTTTGTTAAATAACTCGTCAACAATTTTGCCCAAGACAACGATTTTGTGTTAGTATGTCGGTGTTACAGAGATGTATCGACCCAGCCCATAAACTCTCACTTGAAGCATAGCGCCACCTAGTGATATGGGTAAATGTAAAAATTGGGATTTTAAGTTGCCAATATCTTTGACCGAGAAGGTGGGAACTGCACAAAATACGTCATGCACGATCACAACAAAGACCTCTAACACCACAGAACATGCCATAAAATTTAGTCCATAGGGGGCGCTGTAATTGTAGAAAATGTCATTTTGCCTATTATCTAGAGAATGCTTATGTTTACAACAATTTCTTTTTTATCGTGAAATCTATTGACCCTCGCGCATTGAAAACACTGGTCGACGCCCACTTCCAACGAAAACAATTTCCGTGAAATTTTAATATTGCGGAAACGAATCTGAAAGAACTCGTCATAGGCCGTTCATGTGAATCTCACCAAATTTGGTATATGTCATCTACAGACAATGCTGACAAAAAGTTATCAAAGGATTTATCTTGAGATAAACCGTTCCGAAGTTATACGTCAATGACCATTTAACATGTAGCTTAAAAATCTTTAAATGGCCGTATCTTGGCTTTTAATTGCTCAAATTTGGTCAAAGTTGACATGCCATCTCTAAACAGCTTTCTTTTTATGTGTACTAAATTTTGTGACATTTCGTCATAGGGGGCGATGTTTATTGGCGAAGCTAGGTGTCAAAAAACAGTTTTTGTTAAAAAACTTATCAACAATTTTGCCCAAGACAACGATTTTGTGTTAGTATGTTGGTGTTACAGAGATGTATCGACCCAGCCCATAAACTCTCACTTGAAGCATAGCGCCACCTAGTGATAAGGGTAAATGCAAAAATTAGGATTTTGAGTTGCTAATATCTTGGACCGAGAAGGTGGGAACTGTGCAAAATACGTCATGCACGATCACCAGAAAGACCTCTAACACCACAGAACATGCCATAAAATTTGGTCCATAGGGGGCGCTGTAATTGTAGAAAATGTCATTTTGCCTATTATCTAGAGAATGCTTACGTTTACAACTATTTTTTTTTATCATGAAATCTGTTGACCCTCACGCATTGAAAACACTGGTCGACGCCCACTTCCAACGAGAACAATTTCCGTGAAATTTTAATATTGCGAAAACGAATCTGAACGAACTCGTCATAGGCCGTTCATGTGAATCTCACCAAATTTGGTACATGTCATCTACAGACAATGCTGACAAAAAGTTATCAAAGGATTTATCTTGAGATAAACCGTTCCGAAGTTACACGTCAATGAACATTTAACACGTAGCTTAAAATTCTTCAAATGGCTGTATCTTGGCTTTTAATTGCTCAAATTTGGTCAAAGTTGACATGCCATCTCTAAACATCTTTCTTTTCATGTGTACTAAATTTTGTGACATTTCGTCATACGGGGCGATGTTTATCGCCGAAGCTAGGTGTTGAAAAACAGTTTTTGTTAAATAACTCATCAACAATTTTGCCCAAGACAACGATTTTCTGTTAGTATGTAGGTGTTACAGGGGCATATTGACCCAGCCCATAAACTCTCACTTGAAGCATAGCGCCACCTAGTGATAAGGGTAAATGCAAAAATTGGGATTTTGAGTTGCCAATATCTTGGACCGAGAAGGTGGGAACTGCACAAAATGCATCATGCACGATCACCACAAAGACCTCTAGGGTTACATACTCCAAGTCAACCATCAGACTGCGCAGACGATTTAATGATACATTTTAATTCTAGGATGACACATATTATGGATAATATTGCCCCTTTAAAAACCAAAAGAGTTACTGACAATCAAAAAGCACCCTGGAAACTGAATCCAGTGGTTAAACTGCTAAAGAGAGAGTGTAGAAAGTCTGAAAGAATGTGGCGTAAATCTAAACTTCAGATTCATTATCAAATTCATAAAGAGATGCTGGGTAAATACAATTAGGAAATCTCTAAAGCAAGACAGTCTTTCTTCTCTAACATCATAAATAGGAATATCAACAATGCCCCTGTGCTATTTTCTACAATTTTCCAATCATAGCACTGAAACAGCTCTTATTAAGGTCATAAATGATATATGTCTTAATTCTTATGTTGGCAAAACATCAGTCTTGGTGTTACTGGACCTTAGTGCAGCCTTTGACACTGTTGATCACTGCATATTACTACATCGACTGGAACATTGGGTTGGATTCACTGGTACAGTTATCAATTGGTTAAAATCATACTTACAACAAAGGAGCTTTTTGTTGCTATTGGAAACTGTACCTCAGCATCTATGTCCTTGACCTGTGGTGTCCCACAGGGGTCAATCCTTGGACCATTACTATTCAACCTTTATATGCTTCCGCTTGGGCAAATCATCAAAAACAGCTCAGTCAATTACCACAGTTATGCTGACGACACCCAAGTTTACTTAGCTCTGTCACCTAATGACTATACCCCCCTTGAGTCTCTGTGGGTGTATCAAACAAATCAACAACTGGATGTCACACAATTTTCTTCAGCTGAACGCAGATAAAACTGAAGTAATTGTATTTGGGAAAAAGGAAGACAGACGTAGGATCACCACTGCTCTTGAGACTAAGGGGCTTAAAGCAAAAGATACTGTTAAAAATCTTGGTGTCTTTATTGACAGTGAACTAACATTCAACAGTCACATGAAAGCAATCACTAAATCTGCATTCTATCACCTAAAAAACATTGCTAAACTCAGAGGTCTTATGTCAAAACAAGATCTAGAAAAACTTGTACATGCCTTTATTTCCAGTAGGGTTGATTACTGTAATGGCCTTTTCACAGGCCTTCCTAAAAAGACCATCAAACAGCTTCAACTGATCCAAAATGCAGCAGCAAGGGTTCTTACAAGAACAAAAAGATCCTGCTGTTAGAACAAAATGTGGAACCGACTTCCAGAAGACATTAAAAATGCTCCTACTGTTGGCAGTTTCAAGTCTAGACTTAAGACCAAACTGTTTTCAGATGCTTTCTGTTAATGATTTTTACTAAATTTATTTTTATTTTGTGTGTTTTTTATGCTTTTATATATTTTATGCTTTTACACTTACTTTATCTTTTATGCCTTTATATATTGTCCTTTGCTTTTATTTTTGTGAATCACATTGAATTGCCGTTGTGTATGAAATGCGCTATACAAATAAACTTGCCTTGCCTTGCCTTAAGTGGTCTTCCGTATCTTGTCATTTCTCTCCCTCATGTGCGTGACTACTTTATACCTTTGTAATGGGGTTTTTGTCGCTAAACTCACAGTAGCACGTTTTTAAACTCCATCGAGAGTGTTAGTAGTTGTCAGCCACGTCTTGACATTCCCCCTTCAACCGGAGCCACCGGCTTTTCTGTAAGTATTCCAGCGTGTGATGGTGAAATGCTGTATCAAACCGTGCTTCGCAGAAGTAATGTGCATACAACACTCGATAATTTGGATTGTTGAGGACTTTATGGTGCCTTTTTCTCGTCGTCCGTACTGCAGGATGAAGCCATTGGGGCCACCATCTTGCCGTTCTGTTGACAAAAAGCAGCTATCCAATTGGTGTAGCCCATAGAGTTAAAACTAGAGAGAGAGCACTGGTGACGTAATCCTGTGATTCCATGGAGACCCACCACCATGATCAAAACGGGAATGTGTCTCATAGAAATCAAAGGTGTCGTATCCCTCAAATACAGCATGCCTGAGTCCTGTACCTGTTACAACTGCACCAATAATCGCAAAAGGCGTCTGGAATCTCCTTCCATAGGTAGGTAACCCTATAGTATACTTTTTTTTGAGAATTGAGTCAATTTATGAAGAAAAAAGATCTTGAAACTGTACTGACACAGTGTAAATTCCAAGGTCAAGAGACAGTTTGCCAACGTTTTTTTGCCAATTTCTTTACAAGAAATGTATAATATATGGCTGTCTGAATCACCAGATGTATGTTAATAACTGGGGACGCATGTCAAAGTAATAAGGTCAACTGTTGTAATGCAAAAAACTAATAAAATATTAGAATGGCCTGAAAATGCATAGTAGCTACATGGCTCAAAATTAGCACCTGCCAGATTTTTGTTTTGGCGGCTGCTGTTCATCAACAAAATAGATTACAGTTTCAGTAACATCTTTTAAATTCAGGGCATTAAACCATTTGATAAGCATAACGATTTTGAAGCCTTCCTTTCACGTAACTGATTGATGCTCAGGATATGTACATTAGCAGCCAAACTCGCCTGCAATATACAGGATGTTGCAGGCTAACTAACGTATTTTCTAACGTGTAGAGTTCGCTCCGGTTAGCTTCCTAACAGGCTAAAGTGGCTGACCTTATTTGTTTAAAATAAGTATTGATACTCGTATAAATATATTTTACAACATTGAATTATGCAATCACGACTTACAGTCCTGTGTATGTTGATAATCGTCCCTCAATACACACTGTGAAATCGCCAGTTTACCTGCTGGCTTCTGGCTCTTCACTGGCTTTTTAAACTTTTATTTTGTCAATTCCGTGTAGCTGACATAATTTCACACCACTGTGTAACACCTGTGTACACCTCTCGCCGTAAAAATTGGGCAGGATTTTTCGGGGCGAACTTTTTGCTGGTAGCTTAACACGAGTTGTCCTTTTTTATGAACTAAAGATTGTGTAGTTCCCCGACTGCAGAGCGAGATTCAATTTCTGAAAGACTTTTCGTGGTTCACCTTGTGGCCTAATGGTACTGGCCGATGGTACAGAGGGAAATGTGAGGGTAGCGAAAATTAACATAACCTCAAAAGGTGCCATGGTTGCATACTACTGTAAAATACCAAATAATAGCAGAGTTCCAATTAACCGCCGGGTTCCTTTTAAATGGCGGGTGCAGGTGTATATTTTGATAAACTAGATGTACCGCATAGCACTACAAGGTATGACCGCCGCAGTATATTGAAATGTGGGAACTGTTGGTATGATGAGTGTGTGGTAGAGCATTGTTGTGAGGTGAGAATTTCTGTGGAAATGATTTCCTGGAAGTGGGCATGGATGTAGGTTTTGCATGAATGACACTGTGTGTGTGTTTGTGTAGTGTGTAGGAGTGATTTGTGAAGGCAAGGAATAGGCAAAATGAGATTTTGTACAATTACAGCGCCCCCTATGAACGGCCTATGACGAGTTCGTTCAGATTCGTTTTCGCAATATTAAAATTTCACGGAAATTGTTCTTGTTGGAAGTGGGCGTCGACAAGTGTTTTCAATGCGTGAGGGTCAATAGATTTCACAATAAAAAAAAATTGTCTGTAAACATTAGCATTCTCTAGATAATAAGCAAAATGACATTTTGTACAATTACAGCGTCCCCTATAGACCAAATAGACCCCTATAGAGTCCTGTGGTTTTAGAAGTCTTTGTGCTGATCGTGCATGACGTATTTTGTGCAGTTCCCACCTTCTCGGTCCAAGATACTGGCAACTCAAAATCCCAATTTTTGCATTTACCCTTATCACTAGGTGGCGCTATGCTTCAAGTGAGTATTTATGGGCTGGGTCAATACGCCTCTGTAACACCGACATACTAACACAAAATCGTTGTCTTGGGCAAAATTGTTGACGAGTTATTTAACAAAAACTGTTTTTTGACACCTAGCTTTGCCAATAAACATCGCCCCCTATGACAAAATGTTACAAAATTTAGTACATATGAAAATAAAGCTGTTTAGAGATGGCATGTAAACTTTAACCAAATTTCAGCAATTAAAAGCCAAGATATGGACTTCTGAAGAATTTAAGCTACCTGTTAAATGTTTATTGACATGTAACTTCGAAACGGTTTATCTCAAGATAAATCCTTTGATAACTTTTTGTCCGCATTGTCTGTAGATGGCATATACCATATTTGGTGAGATTCACATGAACGGCCTATGACGAGTTCGTTTAGATTTGTTTTCGCAATGTTAAAATTTCACGGCAATAGTTTTCGTTTGAAGTGGGCATCGACCAGTGTTTTCAATGCGTGAGGACGAATAGATTTCACGATAAAAAAAAAAATGGTTGTAAACATTAGCATTCTCTAGATAATAGGCAAAATGACATTTTGTGATTGTCAAATTTGGTCAAAGTTGACATGCCATCTCTAAACAGCTTTCTTTTCATGTGTACTAAATTTTGTGACATTTCGTCATAGGGGGCGATGTTTATTGGTGAAGCTAGGTGTCAAAAAACAGTTTTTGTTAAAAAAAACTCGTCAACAATTTTGCCCAAGACAACGATTTTGTGTTAGTATGACGGTGTTACAGAGATGTATCGACCCAGCCCATAAACACTCACATGAAGCATAGCGCCACCTAGTGATAAAGGTTTATGCTAAAATTGAGATTTTGAGTTGCCAATATCTTGGACCGAGAAGCTGGGAACTGCACAAAATACATCATGCACGATCACCACAAAGACCACACCACAGAACATGCCATTGTTGTGAGGTGAGAATTTCTGTGGAAATGATTTCCTGGAAGTGGGCATGGATGTAGGTTTTGCATGAATGACACTGTGTGTGTGTTTGTGTAGTGTGTAGGAGTGATTTGTGAAGGCAAGGAATAGGCAAAATGAGATTTTGTACAATTACAGCGCCCCCTATGAACGGCCTATGACGAGTTCGTTCAGATTCGTTTTCGCAATATTAAAATTTCACGGAAATTGTTCTTGTTGGAAGTGGGCGTCGACAAGTGTTTTCAATGCGTGAGGGTCAATAGATTTCACAATAAAAAAAAATTGTCTGTAAACATTAGCATTCTCTAGATAATAAGCAAAATGACATTTTGTACAATTACAGCGTCCCCTATAGACCAAATAGACCCCTATAGAGTCCTGTGGTTTTAGAAGTCTTTGTGCTGATCGTGCATGACGTATTTTGTGCAGTTCCCACCTTCTCGGTCCAAGATACTGGCAACTCAAAATCCCAATTTTTGCATTTACCCTTATCACTAGGTGGCGCTATGCTTCAAGTGAGTATTTATGGGCTGGGTCAATACGCCTCTGTAACACCGACATACTAACACAAAATCGTTGTCTTGGGCAAAATTGTTGACGAGTTATTTAACAAAAACTGTTTTTTGACACCTAGCTTTGCCAATAAACATCGCCCCCTATGACAAAATGTTACAAAATTTAGTACATATGAAAATAAAGCTGTTTAGAGATGGCATGTAAACTTTAACCAAATTTCAGCAATTAAAAGCCAAGATATGGACTTCTGAAGAATTTAAGCTACCTGTTAAATGTTTATTGACATGTAACTTCGAAACGGTTTATCTCAAGATAAATCCTTTGATAACTTTTTGTCCGCATTGTCTGTAGATGGCATATACCATATTTGGTGAGATTCACATGAACGGCCTATGACGAGTTCGTTTAGATTTGTTTTCGCAATGTTAAAATTTCACGGCAATAGTTTTCGTTTGAAGTGGGCATCGACCAGTGTTTTCAATGCGTGAGGACGAATAGATTTCACGATAAAAAAAAAAATGGTTGTAAACATTAGCATTCTCTAGATAATAGGCAAAATGACATTTTGTGATTGTCAAATTTGGTCAAAGTTGACATGCCATCTCTAAACAGCTTTCTTTTCATGTGTACTAAATTTTGTGACATTTCGTCATAGGGGGCGATGTTTATTGGTGAAGCTAGGTGTCAAAAAACAGTTTTTGTTAAAAAAAACTCGTCAACAATTTTGCCCAAGACAACGATTTTGTGTTAGTATGACGGTGTTACATTTGGCCCCCTATGGACCAAATTGTATGGCACGTGCTGTGGTTTTAGAGGTCTTTGTGCTGATCGTGCATGACGCATTTTGTGCAGTTCCCACCTTCTCGGTCCATGATATTGGAAACTCAAAATCCCAATTTTTGAGTGTTTATGGGCTGGGTCGATACGCCTCTGTAACACCGACATACTAACACAAAACTTTGGCCAAATTTGAGTAATTAAAAGCCAAGATATGGACTTTTGAAGAAATTTAAGCTACGTGTTAAATGTTTATCGACTTGTAAGTTCGAAACGGTTTATCTCAAGATAAATCCTTTGATAACTTTTTGTCAACATTGTCTGTAGATGACATATACCAAATTTGGTGAGATTCACATGAACGGCCTATGACAAGTTTGTTCAGATTTGTTTTCGCAATGTTTCACGTTGTTCGGTGAAACGTTCATCGAGTTATTCAGAGAAAACTTTTACCGGTCTCCCCCTCTTTGACGGATACTGGCACAGCGGGGGGTTGGCCCTTGGGGTTCTAGCGCTACATGCCTACAAAGATTCATGTCCCCCAGACTTCCAGTGTCCCGGCAATCGTTGACGGACGTTCACTGAAAAAAAAGAAGAAAAAAAAAGGGAAAAAAGTCGCGGCAACTCTATAATGACCGCTTTCCCTAGCTTCGCTAGCGGCGGTCATAATAAGATGTAATGGTGGACAAGACAGATGTAACTTTAGCCAACTGGTCCATGTCAACCCTGAGTGCCTGTACAGCTCGTAAGTGGTTGCTTAAATAGCTGTAGTCAGTCTGCTGTGTTACAGCTGGGAGGATAGGATTTAAAATGTTGTGTAATCCAAACAGTAGTATGTTAAAACAAGTTTGTTAAGCTGGAGCATCTTCTTTGAAAAAGCCATTAATTGAGAACAATATTTCAGGGGTGGTTGGTAGTAAGAACATTTTGATAAAACTAGATGTACCGCATAGCGGTACATGGTATGACCGCCTCAGTATATTGAAATGTGGGAACTGTTGGTGTGATGAGTGTGTGGTAGAGCAGTGTTGTGAGGTGAGAATTTCTGTGGAAATGATTTCCTGGAAGTGGGCATGGATGTGGGTTTTGAATGTCTAGTGTGTAGGAGTGATTTGTGAAGGCAAGGAATCGGCAAAATGAGATTTTGTACAATTGCAGCGCCCCCTATGGACTAAATTTTATGGCATGTTCTGTGGTGTGGTCTTTGTGGTGATCGTGCATGATGTATTTTGTGCAGTTCCCAGCTTCTCGGTCCAAGATATTGGCAACTCAAAATCTCAATTTTAGCATAAACCTTTATCACTAGGTGGCGCTATGCTTCATGTGAGTGTTTATGGGCTGGGTCGATACATCTCTGTAACACCGTCATACTAACACAAAATCGTTGTCTTGGGCAAAATTGTTGACGAGTTTTTTTTAACAAAAACTGTTTTTTGACACCTAGCTTCACCAATAAACATCGCCCCCTATGACGAAATGTCACAAAATTTAGTACACATGAAAAGAAAGCTGTTTAGAGATGGCATGTCAACTTTGACCAAATTTGAGCAATTAAAAGCCAAGATACGGCCATTTGAAGAATTTTAAGCTACGTGTTAAATGTTCATTGACGTGTAACTTCGGAACAGTTTATCTCAAGATAAATCCTTTCATAACTTTTTGTCAGCATTGTCTGTAGATGACATATACCAAATTTGGTGAGATTCACATGAACAGCCTATGACGAGTTCGTTCAGATTCGTTTTCGCAATATTAAAATTTCACGGAAATTGTTCTCGTTGGAAGTGGGCGTCGACCAGTGTTTTCAATGCGTGAGGGTCAATAGATTTCACAATAAAAAAAAATTGTTGTAAATGTAAGCATTCTCTAGATAATAGGAAAAATGACATTTTGTACAATTACAATCGTTGACGGACATTCACTGAAAAAAAAAAAGGGAAAAAAGTCGCGGCAACTCTATAATGACCGCTTTCGCTAGCTTCGCTAGCGGCGGTCATAATAAAGGCTAGTGTGCACAACAGGGACAAGTACACCCTAGTCCAGTAGATTGAGGTAGTTCACAGTCTGCAAGCTATAAATCCTACAGAAAAACAAGAGGTAGCTGTCGAGGGGAGATATGTGTTTCCGGGAAGCAACATTTATCTGTATAGTCAGAAAAAGAAAATGCTTGTTTGGAGTGCAGCAGGGTGCAAGTCCTTTTTCTTGGTGATTTTCGTATTGTACTTATTTATTAAGCTACAAAAACATGCCTATGCATTTCAACCTGCTAGGCCTTCTTCAGGGCATTTCAAGAAATAGCTGCTTGCTGCTTCCATAATGGTTACTATTTCCACATTGGTGGTTACCTCTTCTAGTATCCAACCATTTTTGTCTCCACTGGAAGAAGGTAGCTCTAGTTTGTCACTCAGAGTTGGGGCTCTTCTGAAGCTGATAGTGGGGGAGTCTGGAAGTGGTTCCCTGAGAGAAACATCACTGGTAAGTACATCCCAATTGTTTTTTGTGTGCTTCACTACTATATTGTGTCACAAAGTACACTTAATTTGAACCTTGTGTTCTGTTTTGTTTTTTAACAAGCAGTTGTTCTCTAGTGAGATTTTTGGCTGCATTATAGGCCAGCCTATATCTCTATAATCTCTCTCTCTATATATATATATATATATATATATATCACTATAATTAGCCCATATCTGTATATTTAGTTATATACAGTACAACTGCTCTGACTCTGACAACAACCGGCAGACAGCATCCCATCCAAAGCAGAAGGAAAAGAAAAGGAACATTCATACATCCAACAGGCACTGAGAAATGAAAGCCTGCGAAAGTTCTGCCAGGAAGACGACAGCGGCTGGGACGGGCGCAGTCTCCGACCAATCAGTGGCCGCCACCTGCTTTATAATGACTTGGCTAACTTACCTTTTCCGCTGCTTCAGGTGCCGACGTTTCGACGCATTTTCCTTCGCACAAATTATCGTTATGTCACAGCTCCCTCTCGTTGAATTCGACGTCTCTGATTCGGATGAGGATAGTACCGGCTCGCTTTCCTGCTCGCATTCTCCCGTGCTGATCTAAAGATATTTCACTCTGCGCGCTGTTTGACAACCAACGGCAACATTCCCTGTTAAACCCCGAATCGCCCAGCTATTTTAACATTTCTCCCAAGCTCCAGTTGGTTCTAGTTTCAGGTCTCCCTTCCCCGGAGCCGTGCCACCTCCAACTAACCTGCCCTTTGTTCGTTTCAGTACCAAGCCTTGTTTTCCTTTTATTCCGTTACTGATCTGACGATATCATTCTGTGTTGATGTAGATATGCATGGCAGTTCATTCTCTTATTGTTTGGAGTACATGTGTACTATGCATCTGTAGTTCGTACCTCCTACACAGTACGCTCAATTCCTCGCCCTCAGTTGATTTATTTGGGATAATTTGCGCATTCAGTGGTGCTCGTTTGCTTATTAGCAGCGATAAATGATGCTAACTATGCTAAAATGCTGAGCAGCTAACAGTGTTTACCAGAGATTAGCTCATGTTCGTTAGCCATGATGCTACCGGCCTTGTTGGTGCTACTTTGCAGGTTTCGCTAAGGTTGTTAGCGGCTATGCTACCAATGCTTCCGTTTGATAAGGTCCGCTTATTCGGTGGGGTATTGGTACCTTTTACTACTAAATATATTTACAGCGTCTGGTTTTGAAGTCTTCCTTTAACTTAACTGATTGATGCTGGGATATGTTCATTGGCGGCCAAATGTTGCAGGCTAACTGACGTAGTTGCTAACATGCAGCTTAGCTACGGTTAGCTTCCTATCAGGCAAAATGGGACTTTCAGTGTAACTCGGCTTACTCGCCGACCTTATTTGTTCAAATTAAGCTCGTATGAACATTTAGGAGTGTGAAAGTGTCACATGGGTAAATTCTGATGTAACCACTGGGCTTCTTGGGTGGCGTTTTCAAGGTAGCCTGCTATAAACCATCTAACCATAGTCAAGTTCTAAGGGGCTAGTTTCTGCCCGGTTAATGCTTTCGTTGCTCAACTGGAAAATGCGCGATGTCTACACACTAATATGTGGTTTAAATTCCTCTACGTAGAGACAAGCTTTCATAGACGGTATCTCGTGGGTTTTATTGTTGGTTAATCTGTTCAAACTTTACAAGCCATAACTGCGTACACATTTGCCTGTGATCCAACGTAATTAATCCACTCTGCCAGTCCCTGGCTATCGTGCTTGACGTGACTGTTCCGTTGTGGAGAGTTCAATCCAGTCAGTGGGATGGATGTATGTGTCTATGGCTGGACACGTTGGTGTGTGGGAGTTGTCGTGTGGGTTAATTCTGATGTAACCGTCTGCCTAGGTGGTTTTTGAGGGTCAACCAGCTACAAACCTTCAAAACTCCATACACAGTTTTAATAATGCAGTTCATTCTAGGACATGCCATTCAAATCAAACTAATGGAAGTAGCTCAGCTAACCCGTGAGCTATTCAACTGAAGAGATTTACTCCTATTTTCTTATGCATGCGCAATGACTCTCCGTGGCTGTTAATCGAATCATTTGGCATTTGATTCAAAAGACAATGTGATGCGAACCGTAAGAAACCGTTGTTTGCTTCCACATCCTACACGCCCCAATTTCCCATATGAATACATCATCATTAGGGCTGATGCCGTTCTTTTTCATTCGAGGTCACTTCCCCATGTGCACAAGCGTTTCGTTCTGCTGCCCGTTCGGTAAGCTGACAGTTAAAAGATGGGCACATTTTTATTAAAGCTCTGCCATTTCCTTTGCTGACTGATAGAAACCAATTTTTTACTCCCCGGCTATTCGGTGTAGCTTTTATAAAACTCTCAATCACAGTTGCTTAATCTGGTGTTTCTGGGGGTCTTGCAGTAATTTCCTTTCATATTTCACCGCAATTTCACATCGGATGCCATTTATTAGCCCTTGTTAAATAGGTTGATAGGTTAGTTATTGATCATTTCAGTACATCACAAACTTTTCGCTCAGGTTCTGTTCCGTGCCGAGGTATGCATTCATTGACTCCTTGCAGGACGTCGATGTGGCTGCATGCAGTGTTGTTAACTAACTGACCTCTTTTATCTCTGCAGGCTAACTGTCCCAGGTGCAGTAGTTTAATAGTGGTTTGGCCATTATGGTTATGTCATTCTTTGTAATCTTAACAGTGGTGTAGCATGTCCACTCTTGGCTGTCCAACCCTGAGTAGCCATTTTGAAATGGTGCTGGTAAAGGAATTTTTCCCAGACTTCCCAATGTTTTTCCACAGAATTGGCAAGAGTGTTTTTTTCTTTGGGTAACATGAGTGTGACTGATAAATAAATAAACATGTATTAATGTTCTGTAGGAATAATTGTTCTGTAGGAATAATCTCCAATACCTGCACCGCCTTGGTTTAATTTTGAATCTTGTCAATTAAATATTTCTTCTCTACATACAATTTTGTGTTCTGTGTCATGACCCTGGTTTCCCCAGTCTACTCTGTCATGCGTCTATACGCCTCTTTAAGGCTATTGCTAATTTTCTCCATCAGCGTTTAAGGTGTCTTGTACGCATCTCGTTTAAGTGTTAAGCTCTCCGTGAGTCTGTCCCCTCTCGAAACATTACATGCTCACGTTTGATTTTTTTGCGAGTAAGGAGCAGCGGTTTTTGTGACTTATCGTATGTTGCTTTCTGCAAGCCGTTATCTGTGCGTTGCTCTCAGCAAGCCAACTCCTCACAAGTTGCTCTTAGTAGGAGCCGAACTGCATTGTCATGCTCGTCGCTCTCCGTGAGGGCTTCTTCGTAGGTCACGTATGTTGCTCTCAGTCAGAGCTGATCTGTGCGTCTCAATCCGACCATTTGGGCCACTCCTTTCGTATTGGAGCCGTGACAACCGCCGTGGAAGGGGGAATGACTGACTCCTCTATCAAGCACCAGGGGAGATGGTTTTGTCAGCTTCAAGGCCTTCATCAAACCTAGCTCCAAATCAGTTCTGCATGCTCAAGTATTGGTCGCTATCAGCAATCAAGGCATTTCTATTTGCAACTACTGGTGGTGGTGTCAGTGTCTGCAGGCTGAAACGGTTCATATGCTATGCTCTCCAAGATGGTAAGTGCATCTTATGTGTCCGTCATGTCTGTTGCCCTCAGAGATAGCAGCGCTCTCTAGAGCATATTGCCGTTGTGTACAAAATGCGCTATACAAATAAACTTGCCTCGCCTTGCCTTGCCATATGAATTTGTACTGAGTATTGCCCTTAGAGATAGCTATTCTCTGGGCAGTTTTTCGTGTCTCCATCTTATTTACTCTCCGTGAGAGCTGCTGTAAGACTTAAATATAGCTGGGGCTTATATGTGTGTCCACGTCGCGCTCCGAGATAGCCGTTCTCTGGAGCTTATACGTGTGTCCCCGTCGCGCTCCGAGACTGCCGTTCTCTGGAGCTTATATGTGTGTCCCTGTCGCGCTCTGAGATAGCCGTTCTCTGGAGCTTATATGTGTGTCATGTCGCGCTCCAAGATAGCCGTTCTCTGGAGCTTATATGTGTGTCCTTGTCGCGCCCTGAGATAGCTGTTCTCTGGGGCTTATATGTGTGTCTCGTCGCGGTCCGAGATAGCCGTTCTCTGGAGCTTTTTATGCACTCCAAGATAGCCGTTCTCTGGAGCTTATCTGTGCGTATCTGTCTTATATGCTCTCCGTGGGAGCCTATATAAGACTTCCATGTAGCTCTCTACGAGGGCTGATCTGTTTTGTCTTACGTGTCTGTTATGTGTGGCGTGTGTGTGGTTATGTGTGTTAATCAAGGCATTTCTATTTGCAACTACTGGTGGTGGTGTCAGTGTCTGCAGGCTGAAACGGTTCATATGCTATGCTCTCCAAGATGGTAAGTGCATCTTATGTGTCCGTCATGTCTGTTGCCCTCAGAGATAGCAGCGCTCTCTAGAGCATATTGCCGTTGTGTACAAAATGCGCTATACAAATAAACTTGCCTCGCCTTGCCTTGCCATATGAATTTGTACTGAGTATTGCCCTTAGAGATAGCTATTCTCTGGGCAGTTTTTCGTGTCTCCGTCTTATTTACTCTCCGTGAGAGCTGCTGTAAGACTTAAATATAGCTGGGGCTTATATGTGTGTCTATTGTCGCGCTCCGGGATAGCCGTTCTCTGGAGATTTTATGTTTGTCCCTGTCGCGCTCTGAGATAGCCGTTCTCTGGAGCTTTTATGTGTGTCCTTGTCGCGCTCCAAGATGAGATAGCTGTTCCCGGAGCTTATATGTTTGTCCATGTCGCGCTCTGAGATAGTCGTTCTCTGGAGCTTATATGTGTGTCCCTGTTGCGCTCCGGGATAGCCGGTCTCTGGAGCTTTTATGTGTGTCCTTGTCGCGCTCTGAGATGAGATAGCTGTTCCCAGAGCTTATATGTGTGTCCACGTTGCGATCCGAGACTGCCGTTCTCTGGAGCTTATATGTGTGTCCCTGTCGCGCTCCGAGATAGCCGTTCTCTGGAGCTTATATGTGTGTCCCTGTCGCGCTCCGAGATAGCCGTTCTCTGGAGCTTATATGTGTGTCCTTGTCGCGCCCTGAGATAGCTGTTCCCAGAGCTTATATGTGTGTCCCTGTCGCGCTCCGAGATAGCCATTCTCTGGAGCTTATATGTGTGTCCTTGTCGCGCCCTGAGATAGCCGTTCTCTGGGGCTTATATGTGTGTCTCGTCGCGCTCCGAGATAGCCGTTCTCTGGAGCTTTTTATGCACTCCGAGATAGCCGTTCTCTGGAGCTTATCTGTGCGTATCTGTCTTATATGCTCTCCGTGGGAGCCTATATAAGACTTCCATGTAGCTCTCTACGAGGGCTGATCTGTTTTGTCTTACGTGTCTGTTATGTGTGATGCCCTCAATGATGGCTGTTATCTGGAGCAACTTTGTGTGTCTTCGTTTCGATATCTGTGAGTTACACGTTCTCCATTCACATAAGAGCCCACATTAACAGGGCATTGCATAGTTCTAGCGCCACTGGACTACAAAGATTGCTGTCTAGGGCCTACAAGGATCGTCTACCAGTGTTCAAGCAAAGAGTCAGTTTGCTACTGTATTCATCTGCTCCGGCACCACTGGACTGTAAGAAATGTTGTCCTATAACAACTCTGCTAAACTGTAAAGCGCTTTGAGCTGCATTTTGCATGTATGAATTGTACTATACAAGTAAAGTTTACTATTATTATTATTATTATTATTATTATTATTATTATTATTATGTGTGTTGACCTCAGTGATGGCTGTTCTCTGGGGCAGCTTCGGGTGTCTTCGTTTTGATATCGGTGAGATTTGCGTTTGTCATAAGTGCCAGTGCTGATTAGTTTTAAGTGTTTTTCCGCTAACCATTTTCTTCTCTGCTCCAGGTGGGGTTCCGGTCATCACTTCACGGTGGGTCTAGTGTCTTCCTGCTTCACTGTTCTCGTCTTTGGGGTTAAGTTTTAATCCACACAGCGGGTATTAAAACCTATAAATGCTATATCTTGTTTTTGGGGGAAAATTCTGGGTTCTGCTAAACGGCAACGGCTGGTTCTGCCGGATCCTAACGATGCAAGACCCAGGCTGATGACCGGACCTACGCCAAAGAATATCTACTGTCCAATTAATGTTCAGTTGTTCATTTTGTCCATATAAAATGCTTTAATTGAAAATCTTATTCTCTGAGTCTTTCTGGCCGAAATGAAAACCTGCGAAAGTTCTGCCAGGAAGACGACAGCGGCTGGGACGGGCGCAGTCTCCGACCAATCAGTGGCCGCCCCCTGCTATATAATGACTTGACTAACTTACCTTTTCCGCTGCTTCAGGTGCCGACGTTTCGACGCATCCTCCTACCTCCCCACCACCACCAGTTTGGTCCCGGTCCATCCGCCTGGGGGGAAAATTCTGGGTTCTGCTAAACGGCAACGGCTGGTTCTGCCAGATCCCAACGATGCAAGACCCAGGCTGATGACCGGACCTACACCAAAGAATATCTACTGTCCAATTAATGTTCAGTTGTTCATTTTGTCCATATAAAATGCTTTAATTGAAAATCTTATTCTCTGAGTCTTTCTGGACGAACTATGTGGTTACCCCAACTGGGCATTCATCAAGACAGATAAAATACAGGAAAAAGAAACCAAAGAACGAACCGACACATTGAAAAGCAACACCGTATTCTAGCAACAGCCTAGCATCCACGTTAAGTATCCTAGTGACATCCTAGCAACCATTTCCCCTATAACAACATGACAAACAATATAGCAATCAACATGATTACCCCTGCCAATGCGGGATGGGCAACTGGCGGCCCGCGGGCCGCATGCGGCCGCCTCCTCATTCAGTGCGGCCCGTAGAGCATTTCTTAAATATGCTATTACAAAAATGCTGACATTTTTACCGCAAAAAATGCTGTATTTTTTTAAACTGCAACTGAATTAGTTCGTCATTGTAATTATACTGTTCGACGATAGAGGTCGCTTCCTATGCAAACAATATCGGGGTTCTCGGGTTCTGGGCTTTCCCTATCAGCGAGGGAGAAAGGCAGACAGCAGTGCAAAAAAAAAAAATAACTTGATTAAGAAAACCCTCAGTCAAAATGGGAAGCAGAGTATCTGTTCATAGAATTCAGATACAACCCAATGTGTCTATGCTGCTTAGAAATGATAGCAGTCATCATGAAAGATATTAAAGGAGAACTTCGGTGTAAAATGAAAATTGGCATGTTAAAACATCATACCGAGTTGCTATGTGTACTGAGGAGCAAAATTGATTTAGCCTGTTGCATTCAGAGTTTAACTATTTTTTATAGTTTGACCCAGAAGGCTAACAATGGAAGTGGTAGGTGCCCTTAGACGAAGCATGACGACTACGCTATTTTTAAACCATTAAAACAGCTCGAAGAAACTCCACATTCCATTGGTAGTACAACAAAGGCTCTGGCATTCAAAACGAACCACTGAGAATATTGTAAATGTACACAACGTTTATTTAAAAAGCTGTTCTTACATGCAGTTGTTTGCAGTTGTTTCTCGTTGCCGCCATGATGAAAGTCCAAACAAGTTGATTGTACTACCTCTCCTCCTATTCTTCCTGCTGGTTCGTGTTCGTCAATCGACCTGTGCAGACTTTCATCATGGCGGCGACGAGAAACTACAGCAAGGTACTGCTTGTCAAAACTGTTTTATTAATAAATGTTTTGTACACTTACAAAGTTCTCAGTGCCTCGTTTTTAATGTCAGGGCCTTTGTTGTACTACCGATGGAGTGTGGAGTTTCTTCGAGCTGTTTTAATGGTTTAAAAATAGCGTAGCCGTCATGCTTCGTCTAAGGGCACCTACCACTTCCATTGTTAGCTTTCTGGGACAAACGATAAAAAATAGTTAAACTCTGAATGCAACACTACACAGCAATCAACGAAGCCTCTAATGCTGTTTCCCTTGAACTTGCAAAGCAAAAACGCTATATTGTCAGTTGGGGAAATTGTCAAGGTGTGCGCCGTGGAAATGGCCAAAGCTAACGATAACGTGGTTAAAAACTTTGAAACGGTCTCTTTGTCCCGATGCACAGTGACACACAATTTTCACGATCATGTCGACAGAAGTAAAAAAAGAGAGAGTCACAGATGACACTTTTTCATTTGACTGGATGTACAAAGATTGACACTGACATCCAGTCTACAGTGTGCCAGCAGTCAAAACCACAAGCCACCACACCATCTCACTAAGAGAGAGACTGATGTGAGTGAGTTGGGCAGCAGCCTATATGGGGGAAATGTGTGTAAATTGTAAAAGTGGGATGGGGTCATGTACTGAATATGATGTTCATTGCGCTTAATGTTGGGCCACTGTTTTTCAGTTTTGTGCCATTATTGAAATATGTATGCCTTTGCACTTTATTAGAAAACAAACGTGTTTTGTTTGTCCTTAAACAAGAGTATTAGACATGTTAAAATGCATTTCAGTGTTTAGAGTTATTTTGTAGCTTCTCTCATTAGATTAGTTGAAGTGCGTGGTCATGTGGCCCTCTGATAATGGTCATGAAAAAAATTGGCCCGCTTTATCATGAAAGTTGCCTATCCCTGCTCTATCTATCCAACTAGCTTTCTTTAAATCATTCACCGAATTCATTCAACTACAGTATGAACCATTGAACATCCATCAACCTGTGCTGTCATCTGCCTACATGACTACATCTGTCTACATTTAGACAGTTGTCCAACTATATCATAGCATTGATCTCCCTGGTGATCATCTTTCCATTTACCATCAAATTATCCATACATCCATTTAACCGATCAACATGTTATGTCATTCATCTGTTTCTATTCAACTACATTTAACTACCAAGAATAGTATTTGCACTTGCATACATATAATTCTTGTGAATTATGTTTTTCTAGTTTTGCCTGCTGTCTGACATATATCGTGTCATCTTTTCTTCTTAAAACACTTCAGTCCAGGGTGAAGAAATGGACAGGAAACATTTCAGCAGACCGTTTTCATCCAGGAAATAGCCTTTCCCAAGTTCTTCCATCTGGTAGGCTTTTCAGTGAGCACTTCACTGAAACCAAACGACACAGAGCAAGTTCTATATTTATTGCTTTTAACTGCGCTATGACACTATGGCACTGTTTAAAAAATGAAACCCATAGCTACAGTTTAACTTTTGGTTGTATTTTCCTGTTTTAACACAATATTTTAATACTAATGTATACTAATGTCTGTACTATGAGAGCAAAAGAAACTGAAGTCAAATTCCTTGTTTATGTACTAAAACTTGACCAATAAAGTTGCTATAACAAATCATTAGTTTACCACAGAAAGAAAATCACCATTACAAAGGAGGTATAAGCTACCTGGTGTTATAATTTTACCTGAGAGGAGATTCCAAGATAAATATCAGAAACAAGCTTTGTAGATTCTAGCTTGGCATAAAGCGCCCATTCTCAGATGAGACATGGAATGTTTATTGAGCTCTGACGCAGCCTACTATGATGACATGGACCACTGGTTACCTGGAAACGAATCTTGATACCAGTAATAATTAAAACTATAACATAGGCTGACTTCCTGGCATAGGTCCTTTAGGCTAGCTCCACTTGCTTGAATATTTTGACATAGCACTTCAAATGAACGTCAATGTACAGACAGTGCTGATTAGATTTCATTAGATTATTAATAGAGAAGTTCTGACTTAGTAATTACTGGGACAGTTTGGGAAGGGGTGGGAGATGGACCTGAACTGTGGCAGCTGGCAGTGGCATGTCTACATTTTTTTGACAGAGGATGACCCTGAGTACCCTGAGGACACTGAGTAATTTAGGGATGGCCGGAGGTGGTGATAGCTGATGATCATTTATGATGTGAGCTTTTAATAGCAACAAATGAAATCTTGTTAAAACGGTTTACTGTATAAAAACCCAACACTTCCAACACATCATGGCCTAGCACAGGGGCAATGGCAAGACAGAATTTCATAGTACGCACAAACAGTAGTGGGTATGTGCGCACAGCGCCTGCCAAAAAATGTTATTATAGACAGTTGCTCTACTTTGATAACTTACATGATTTGATTTGAAAATGTTTCTTTAAGGAAGTGTGTTGCTGATTGTCCTTTGTCTTCTAGAATATTTCTTTAGAACAAAGGGACACACTGCCAAAAAACCAAGGTTCATATACAGTGGCCATACAGACTAAGGGCTTAATAGAGTGGGAGAGGGGCGTGTATGTGGCCCTTCACCTAAAAACCAGACACATGACCCTCAGTTAGGAATGCTCTTAAATTAGAACGTAGATTGTACACGCACGCACACACACACACCTTGGTAGATTTGGTAGCTCAAGGCACTTATCTAAACCTAGTTTAAATAATGTAACATTTATGTAGCAGATGCACAATTATTTGTGTATTATTTGTGAATTATATCCTCTACCAAGGGCGTTATGGCATTGGTTTATTGTGCCTGTTTGTGTGCCTTATCAGGATTACACAAACTACCATTGAACTTAGGTGGAAAGCTGTTGCATGGGTCAAAGTAGAGTCTTTATACATATACAAGTACATTCAACTGAATGTAAAAATCATTTTATTACAATTTAATTTTATATATTTTGACATGAACATGTATAGGGCAACTTAAATAAACAAAAGAGCATGTTCAGTAGTGTAGTTGGTGAAGCTTGGAGGTCTTCATCTATTCTGCTTTCACGTAAGAGCGTGTACAAACGACTTTACCCAGTGTCAGTGTCTGCAAGAACAACACAATTAATTGATTAGAATCTGTGGGACACTGCAATGACATTAACACATTGGACAAAAAGAATAAAGCACCACAGAAGACACTTTAGAGACATGTTGGGCAACGAAGGCAGAACCTACCTTGTCAAATAATACAGTAAAAAGGTATTTCCGGTGCATTCTAAAACTGTTGTAGGACAAGATATTGATCTTCAAAGTTTGCATGTCTATCTCACTGACCTGACCCTGGTTTGGTTCAAGTCATTATTTTTAAGCCACAATTTGTCATAAATTCAACAGACTTTGAAAATAATTTACTTTAACAATACATTCTGTTGTATTCACAATAAAGAGCCGTTCACACCTAGAACATTAACTATAAAGATAATTATAACTATAACTTTGTAAATATCGTTTGAAATTTAGTGAATGGTGCCGTTCACATATAAACTGTAATGAAAGCGACAGGCTGAATGATATTGTTGGGATCACTTTCTGAGCAATTTTATTAACTATAAAAGCACTGTCAGCCAATCAGAATTCATAACACAGGACGTCATATTCTAGTAGATGTTTAAAAAATGACTACAATGTTGCTGTTAAAATGTCGTTCTTTAGTTGGGATGCTCATATCGTTGTAGTTATAGTTGTTGTAGTTTTTGGTGTGAACGGCCCTTAAAAAAGTAGCGAGTTATGTACTATTTTTATACATAATTATACAAAGCCCTTCAAATGATTAACATTTAATTTTTTATTTGTAGTTGATTAGTGTTCAGATTATTTTACCATAATTTTATACCCACAAATAAATTACAGATTGTGTTTGCAGCAAAATAAGGAAAAAAAGGTATGTTGGTCATGATACATATAATATAGGTTTGGAGCTGAATAGGTATGGTATCTGATGACCCCTTGCATTTTCCTTCAATTCTTTTTTTTTCCATTACTTCTAATATACCAACAATTTTTCACAATAAAACTGCTAAAAGTAGCATAACACAACCAAAACAGATCCACACCATAGTACTCTGTGAATGTCTGTGTCTCTTACTTAAAGGTGTACTTCCATCATGTTTTCATTAATTTTGCGGTGTTCTCTAGTATTGATAATTGCCCTGTGCGCTGGTTTTGATGAAAAAAATGTTCTAGTGCTTCTGTTTCAGGCTGTTTTAGTTTGGTGGAGGGGGTGGGGCCGGGAGAACGACACGATTTCACCAGAGGCGTGACGCGCTCCCTGCAGCTTCCTTTGCCCCACAGTCAATTTGATAGAGTGGGGAAAAGTCAACTTGACAGCGCTAAAACTGCACACAGAATGTCTTCGGAGATACAGCCTTATGTGTTTGATCCTGAATCCGAAGAGGAAAGAGAGATGGCACAAGCACAGTCGCTTCCTGACCGTTTGTCATCATTTAAAGCCCATTCGGTCAGTTTCTCTTATATGTATTTTCACGTCTGCGTCACGCCGAAGGCCCTTTTCGCATTGGGTCGTTTTTTCAGCCTATTTTTCTTCTTTTGACTGATACAGAAAATGGGGGTAGAAAAACATTTTGATATGCAGCATGCATATGCAACTCGGGGTGACCTATCATATTTCAAAAGAGCAAGTACTAAACGGTTTCTCGTGGAAGTACACCTTTAACACTTACCAGTGTAAGCGCATTTCCGTTGACCTCCCTCACTAAAGTCGTTTCCTTGCCATCCCATTTCTGCACATGGACCAACTTGCCATCTTCTACTGTCACCAGGGACTACAGACACATAATGACAAAAAGTTCATTAATGGGTTTGAACTTGACATAACAGGAGTTCAGACATAACTGAAAAGAAACACACTGATCAACTGCCTGTCCCCCATATTTTTCTGTGTTTTTTCCCCTATTAAATTTAAGTTGTGTTGGTAAGTAGTCAGTGTTACAAATTACAATGGCAAATATAATGAATCCTATAACTTTTAATCAGTCTGCCTGCTATTGGGTGATCATCCTGGGTTTGGATAAAAGGGGGAAATAAATTCAACATAAATACATAATGATGTTAATAAGACGTTGTGAGTGATGATAGGATAAGGCAAAATAAGTTAGCTTAATAAACAAACTACAGGTTTGCACCTGTGTTGGTTTGTGGATATAACTGAACAAACTCCTAAAAGTTTTTAGTCAGTGTCTATCTTTCCAGTTTCCAGTAATATTAGCTGATTTGTAGCATGTTTAGGCTGGTAGTTACTAGGCTAAAGTTAGCTGAAACCAGACACGGCAAAATGCCGCGCCAGATGTGCACTGACGTCATGTTGACGTCACTTTTGCGTGCGAACGACTTAGCACGGTGAGTATATCCCAGGCTTAAGTGTTCTTGAGTTTCTTGATCTTCCTCTTTTATTTCCCCACTGATTTTGCACTGTACTGCATCATCTTGGCACACTGAAACATCAAGAAATGGAGTTGTAGCCCCAAGAGGCTGATAAGAAGGCTTTTGCTTCCTATGGGCCATCCCTCCTTTGTGGTGGATCACAAGGAAGCAGGAGACCAACCATCGCACTAAAGGAAACATGTTGGGAGTGTATTACCCAGGCCCATAAATGCCCATTTGTAGTGTAGCGCCATATAGTGAAATTTGTAACAGTAAAAATTATGACAGCACAGGTATGTCTAGCCAAAATCAACTATTGTTCTACATCTATGTGTCTTACATATGTTGGCCTGAAAGTGGATTGATGATCAGCTCAACTTTTCTACCATCTATTACATGCATCAGCCTGAGAGAGGATTGTTTTTGTTATATTGCTCGCTTTCAGTTACTGTAATCTCTACAGTAATCTGCTTTTGATCAGCCCACTACCTACAGCCAATCCCTCGCTCTCTTCTTTTTAACTTCAAGAATGACAGGCTGCACCAGAAACTTGAAGGACTTTGGCTATGTCTGGGCACCAGCCATTCTACTCCTGCTAACGTCCCCATACATTTGGGTGTTTTGTGAATTGTGTATAAGTTGGCCATGATGTCACCACCCTATTTCACTGACAAAATTTCAAAACTTTTCCATGCCTTTTCCATGACCTAACATGAATTTTTCATGACTTGTGTGTGTAGAATTTAGCATACTTTTAAGACTAAATATGAAATGTTTAACATTCAAAATACTGTCAGTGCATTTATTGTTTACTCTAAAGGCCTAATGATAACAGAACGCTGTAGTTGCGTTAGGGAGAAACTAAAATTCCATGACTTTTCCAAAATTTACAAAATTCCGTGACTTTTGCAGACCTGGAAAATTAGTGTGGGTTTTTTACTTTTTTTTTTTTTTTTTAACAATTTTCTAACTGTTAGTTGCAGTTAGTAAGTTGCAGGCTATGTCAGGACCTGGTTTTGCAAATATTTTTAGAGACATTTGGTATGCTACGCTGTGATCTACCGGTATTTCCATAGTTAATACACCATTTTGTGTGTGTGTGTGTATTTTTTTATAAGTTTGTAACTCTTCTTATAACCAGAAACAATACCTAGTTTCACAGAACCGATTTAAAAGTAGTGGAAAGAATGCATAATATATAATCTGTTTGGCTCACTGCTGGGGCTACTCTACTGAGGGGCTAGTCTACTTTTTGCTTAGTCTGTTCAGTCCATGCAAGGTCCATACTCGCTTACTTTCATTAGCTTAGGATACCCACGATAACCATGTGGCATGGGCTTGTAGTATTTCGACTAGAGTATGTCACAAGACAAATACACAGTAACCTAGGAGTCAAAGCTTTAGGTTTAACAAAATTGCGTTCATCCCCTTTTTTGATTGGTCAGAATTTTTTTTTAATTATCAGCTGAAGTTGGTAAACACTAAATTAGCAGTAAAGTAGAAACGCAGACTACATTAATCTAACTAGTAACAGTACAAGGGTTTCAGTGACTTGTCTGTGATTTTGTGTGTTTGTCTCTTGCAGAGGGTGTTTCTTCTTTTCAAGCGTAACAGACAGAATTTTTTTGGTCAGGATCACTGTTAAAAAAATAAGTCATTACAATTTCTTGCTTGAATTTTGTCAGTTCAATATAATAGGTATGACCTAAATAAACACAGGTCATAATTGGTTGAGGGGGGACAGCATAAGGGGGAGGGGGGCATCGCTTTGATGAATTATTCAAACACGTCTTCAGTCAGTCCAATCTGACTGTGACTAAATCCCATCACGCCACAGCTACCCTTAGAACCTTACGGATTTATTTGCCAAAAAAAAAGACCTTGTAGCAATTGAACCTACCCAGTCAAGGTGAATTGGTAAGGGCCTTCCACTAAAATTGTGAACAAGACTGATAAACTATTGTTTATTTTATTCTTTTCAATGTTATATACATTCTTTATATTTAAAAAGGAAGTGGCTATTGTCCTTCCAAAGATAAAATAAGCATAATGTTTGGTATGCCTGCCGCTTTAGTCTACCTGAGTAAATGATTGTAGACATTAATTCTACAGTAGCTATATTCCCAGTCAGATCTGCAGTCTCTTGTGTTTATAGGGCTACACATCCACTGTTAATACTATCTGATAGGGAACAATGGAAGGCTCTGCAGAATGCTCACACCACTATCAGTGATCCACATGCCAGTAACTGCACTGACTTTACAGAATTTTGTCTGCAGAAATGTCAACCACAAAAAAATTCACATGCCATCAACATTCATACAAGGAATTGTGTCCATATATCCAACTTCTCTCTGTGACATTATTTTGAATGACAGGTTGCCCTGTAAAGAAATTATGCAGTAAGCAGGAAGTGGGCCAGCTTATCAAATCTGTCCATCTCTTGTTTGATGATGTTCGCCATTTGTTGTTTTGCTCTGGGCCAGTGATTTTACAATTTCATTTTACATTGACAGTTTGCAACCTTTATCTGCATGATCGAGTTCACAAATGCATGGGTACATTTGGAAACCCATTGTCTATAGCACAAAAGACTGTATGGGCCTCCAAAACAACAAAATGTATGTAATATGTATGTATACCAAGTCATTGCCTCATTCATGTATGAATGCACTCTTTAATTAGGGCCCAAGACAGGGATAGATAACGGACATTAAGTATAGTATAAACATGATTCTAAAGGGTTATGATTGGTTTACTGAAGTTCTTGATGGATGATTTTGAGGCTACAGTTATACCTTTACTTTACGGTCATCTGCAGTGGTTTCATCAAACTCTTCCCCCAGTTTAAAGTTGACCTCCGTAGTCTTGAAGGTGCTGACAGTCTTCAGTGTGATGGTGTCTCCTTCCATGGATATGATGGTTGTAGGCTTGGTCATGCTACCGACTTGCCTTGTGGCAAAGCCCACCCCTAACACAAACAAGAAGAACGTGCTCACATGCTTGTCTCTCCTTCATTTTATAACACATGTATGCCAAAGATACAGAGTATGATTGCTTTAAACAAAGTAACAACTGGTTTGTTTCTCTTCACAAACAGTCATCAAATTAAACTTAACATTTTCAGTGATACTGTGGACCAGCCTAGAAATGAAAAGGGCTAGAAAGAATTATAAGCCTTGGTATTAACATCTGATATTTACTTACTCCCTGTGGATAGCACTGTGCACAGATGTGATTCTAGATGCTTTTTAGGACTGCTCTAGATGCTTCTTCAACAGCATGGCCTGTAGTAGCAGTTGCTGGCTGTGGTTGTGTCATAAAGGTTTTTAAAGAGTTTCTCTTTCTTTGTGTGCATGCATATGTGTGTATAAGTGTGTGAAGTCTGCTGGCTGTAGGAAACAATCTTAAAAGTGCAACTTGCTAATTAAATGTGTCTTTGAATATACACACAGTAGGCCTACTTCTTAAAAACAAACTTTGGTGAATTATTTTAAATTAAGAACATTGTTCTTATGTTGAACACAAATACCCAAAGTCCCCCTAGTATCATAGGATAATGTGCAAAGAGGTTCAGACCCAAAATATGAAATGTTTAGGAATATGTAAGGTTTGGTTGTTATTTTTATGACGTTGATAAAATGGACTTCTTGCAGCAAAATATGCTAAAAAACATATTTTGTATCTAGTAAAGAGGAACCAAGTGATGTATGAACTGAAATTTCCTGAAACTGAAAGCTCTCCTGTCTCTCTTGCTGTGCTCTGCGCTCAGCCTACCTGACCCCCATTTTATTTATTTATTGACTGCCGCAAAATGACGAGCCAAAATTGAGACTTTAACCGTCTTATACTCATATAATGAGATGTAATCTTGAATCTTGACTTGACACTTAACACAAAAAAACCTTAAATGCCACAACTGCAGAAATGATAGATGATGGCTGCAAGTCCGAAAATGGTCTATGTAGAATGAGTTGCATATCAAATTTGCTTAAGGAATATTTTTTTCCAAAACAAGGCTTTACTTGTGCTACTCCCCCTCTAAATCCTCTGAAGATACACTGCAGTTCCAATATCCCTTTGTTTATAGTAAACACTAAAGAACAATTAACACAAGTACAGCAAACCAGAGTAGAACAATGACATACAGTCACTGAATGAATGTGTCACGCATGTTGCCAAGAACTAGGTTTGCCATTTTTAAGGGGAACCTCCCTTTACCCTATGCAGTATTTTATGTTCACCCACAACCATAGAGTAAATGTAGGTCCACACAGAGGCATGGAGATGGCAAAGAACATGTGCTCACAGAAACACACTTTCCATGTGCTAACTCACCATATGGACACCCATACTGAATAGTAATTCACACATCCACGACATATATAGATTGTCATACTCACCTAGCTCTCTCATGTAATCATCAAAATTCTTGCTTTCTTTAAGGTTCCATGTGCCAACAAAAGCTTCAGCCATGTTGTGACTTATTTCAAAAGAAGCAGAGAGGACAATGAGATAGGAAAGGAGAGAGGGCGAGAAACAGCCTCCCAGACATGCTCGAATACAATTGGTTGATTCATACCGGCTGTTTGTGATGTCATCAACCTGGGTAAAAGGTCAGAGGGAGGGGCTAGGGAGAAGAGTAGCAGCGAGGAATGGGAGATAGACAACTAAGCTGGGGGAGGGTAGAGAGACTTGTCCAACTAATATCGAGGAGCAGGGGGAGAGGACAGTTTTTTTAAATGGTAGGATTGACAAGTCATTTTACTAAATGAACACACACATATAAAATATGTCATTATTATTGTTGTTGTAAGTGATAAAATAATAGGCATAGTTAAGGAATTAAGAAAGCGCAATAGAATGGTCACTTGGCTGACACGTAAAAGTAACAAAGATTAAAGTGTATTGTCTCTCTCACATACACATACAGACCTACGCACCCTCTTCCTCTTATACACACACTAACTCTTACTCTGATTTACTGATTCTCTCTTTCACCCACACACACAAAGACATACATTCTCTTTCTCTCTCGCACACACATACTCTCTCTCCCACTCTAAGTAAGTAAGCTTGTTAGCTAACTGGGACTTCATGGTTGGGCACATGGGCAAGTGAACCTTTGATGAAAAAAACTCATGGGAACCTACCCCCTAGGGCTTGAATAAAAATAAATACACAACCCGGTCGTACCATGGCCTACGTTCCACTTAATGGACAAAGGGCCATGATATGTGGTGGCTGGTAGAGGACATATTATGGTGGATGTCCATAAAAACTTGGGGTTGTCCTGGTGTCCACTGGCCTTGCCAAATGTGTCAAGGTGTATGATTGGGCAGTGTCCACCTATCAAGAACTACGACACAAAAGCATATGGTTGTAGGCCATTCTTATCACTGTATTTGTCTTGATTATGATTTGGTTGGGTCTACTGACACATATAGTAGTGCGTTCTTGTGTGGGAAGGGCCTGCTTGTGTGGCTCATGGCTTTTCCATGACCTAAAGTAATATTTTACAACCTACATATGTAGCCCTTAGCATACTTTAGGACTAAATATGAAATGGTAACATTTTCCACTCACTTTACAAAATAATACTATTGTATATAGCATTTATCTAGTCTTTTTAAAACAAATGGCCTTTACAATCAAATACACTGACCTTCAAGCTTATGGGAAAGTAGTGAGCTTGCTGCCTTAGCCTTAAAACAAAAAACATAACTACCAAAATGTTGAAGTACAACCCCAATTCCGATGAAGTTGGGACATTGTGTTAAATGTAAATAAAAAATAAATCCTATAATTCTCAAATCATACAAGCAATATGTGTTTGAGAATAGTCCAAGGACAACATATCACTTATTGAAACTGGATTTTTTGTTGTTGTATGGGATATTTATGCTCATTTTAAATTTTAGGCAACATATCTCAAAGAAGTTGGGATGGTGTCAATAAAAGACAGGAAAAGTTGAGTAAGACTAAAGAAAAGACACTTCACAGTTAATTATGTTAACTGACAAGATGATTTTGTATAAAAAGGGCTTTCTTTCTTGTCCTTGACATGATTTCAGCAGCCCAACTGGTAGGTGTCTTCTTCATCATGTTTTCTATTTTATTATGCTTAAAATGTGACAGATCTGGACAGCCCGCTGGCCATTTTAGCATCTAGTTGCCCTTATGATGAAGCCACACTGTTGGAATTTTGTATAGAATGTAGTTTGACCTCAATATCTGGTAATATTTAATGTCTACCCTCAAAATATAATGTCTGAGTGCCATATTGTGCTGTTCAAAACTTGTGTATATATCATTCAGCATTAATTTTAACTCCCAAGAGGAATAAGCCATTATATGGAAATAGATGACAAAATTTCAACTTTTGTAATTTGAGATGGACCCAAAACACATGGAAACCTGTCCAAATTTGTCATTCATTGTGAAATAATGGAGTCTTGCATCTTCCAAGACACTGAGGAGACAAATCATCCTTCTTGTTTTAGTGGTAAGTTCAAAAGACAGCATCTATGATGGTATGGGGGTGCAGTAGTGCCTTGATTATGGTGTGCTTATTCATCTGGAGAGTTAAAATTAATGCTGAATGATACATATATATAAGTTTTGAACAGCACAAGACTCAGACATTATATTTTGAGGGTAGACCTTAAAAATTACCAGATAATGAGGTCAAAGTACATTCTATACAAAATTCCAACAGTGTGGCTCCATCATAAGGGCAACTAGATGCTAAAATGGCTGGCGTACTGTCCAGATCTGTCACATTTTAAGCATAATAAAAAGGGAAACATGATGAAGAAGACACTTACCAGTTGGGCTGCTGACATCATGTCAAGGACGAGAAAGAAAGCCCTTTTTATATAAAATCATCTTGTCAACAAATTGTGCCGTCGGCGTTATTACAATATACGATACGATATTACAAGCAGTGCATTCCAGTGCATGCGCAGTACGCAAATCCGATCCGATGCCGTGCACAAGGCGGCACCAAGCGGATTAACATCGGCTTAAGCCAGGGGTTGCAATCGGATTCGCGAAACCAATCCCTATATGATCTTTATCCTGTGCACATGAATTCGATACGATCCCAATCCCTTTCCAATCGGATTCAACTTGTCCATGTGCAGAGATCAGTTCAAATCTGTAAGTAGCTTGTTGTGCAGCAAGTATATTTACAATTCCTGCAGACCTATCAGGAAGATTACACTACAGGCCCTGTATAAGGATGTATTATTGTTATATTTCTTTAATTTGGACAAAAACGTTTAGGAGGGCACAGTGGTTTGCAGTTTCTTTATGACAAGACATTGTGTGTTCCCAAGCCATCTCACTAATAAGGTTGATAAAGAACTCAATGTTGTTCTGGTACATAATTGCACTGCACTCCCTCCTACTATCTTATTGCGCTGAAATGTATGCCTCTCAGGTGGTGGCAACTAGTTTTCTCTTCCAGAGTAATTCTTTCTTAGCCTGGTAAACCAGCCCTTCATACTTCATTTCATTTTGTACAGAGGGTCTGGCAGTGCTGCATTGACAAATGATTTCTTCCTGGAGGTGTTGACTGCTGAAGTTAAAAACAAGTGGCTCTGCCCTTAACCAATTGCTAACATATGGTTGTCATGTATGCAATTAGCCTGCCTATGCACAACAATTCAAATGTAGCACACAAAGTCAACATCATCGCTCACAAACACTCCCTCTGTTCGCCCTTTGGCTAGCATTGGCTGGTACCTAATTCAGCAATGTCAATGGCAGCACGGCCGGACCCTCTGTACAAAAAGACATTCTTTCTTACTATGATACAGATAGTCTTTACTCAAGTGTAGCATCTTGTCTGAACAATCCATCTTCCCTATGGAGACCACAAGACCTACCCATTGTAAACTCTGCCACCTAAGACTTACTAACAGTATATGTGAAACATGCCAAACATTTAGAGCTGTTGAGAGAAGATGGCAAACATCTAAAGATGTAAATGATCGAACTATCTCTCCTATTTGTTTTTTTTAGTTGCACTCACTGAAAGCTTTTCATCACAAAGTCAACAGTGCCAAAGACAATACTTTTAAAGTCTCTTTTCAGTCCACCACCATCAACTACCTCACTGTGTGCAGATTAATTTACTACTTTTTTCCCTGAAAAAAAAAAAAAAAAAAACACAATTCAATTAACCTACTAGAAGGACAATACTTTGTGTAGAAATTTGTTGGATAGTTCTTATTACTTGATGAGTAAGAGAGTCATGGTTTCAATGCCCCACATAGACAGTTGGTTAGGGGGTGGGTTTGAATGACCAGTGCTCTCCTCCATCCTCCCCCATGACCGAGGTGTCCTATAGCACCCAACCACCACTGCTCCCCAGACACTGCATGACAGCTCATTCATTACACGCATAGCAATGCGGGTATTGTAATCAAGGGCGTCTGTCTGTCTGTCTGTCCGTCACAGTGATAACTGGAACAATTCTGATCCGATTTGGATCAAACTTGGTAGGAAGGTTGGGATTGGGGTCAGGACCCCCTCTGCGTGTGCGGGTGTAAAAATCAACAGCAGCAGTGAGGTGACAGTATTTGAAAAACAGTATCACTGTTCCGGTGTATTCCGGTGTAAGTTCTGACTGCCCATGGGAAGAAGGTGTTCTTTAGTCTGTTTTGCACTTGATGGATCTAAACCTCCTCCCAGAGGTCAGCATGTTGAACAGGTGATGGTTAGGATGTAGTCTTTTATAATTGTCCTGGCTCTGGTGAGACCGAGCTGGCGATGGCATCCAGGGAGGGGAGTGGACAACCGATCACTCTGCAGTTCTGGTTCAGTTCTGTACTCTTATCAGCCACTGTACAGCCAGCATACTACATAGGTATGGAGCGCACCAGAACACTGTAGATTGTGGTCCGATAGCAGAGGTGGACGAAGTACACAATTCCTTTACTTAAATGAAAGTATAGATACTCCTAGTCAAATATTACTCCACTACAAGTGAAAGTTGCTATACCAATTTTCTACTCAAGTACAAATACAGAAGTAATTGTTCTAAAAAATACTTAAGTGTTAAAAGTACAAGTATTTTTTTTCTTTCTTTTTTTTTTTGATAATGTGGGGGAACAGACAGGTCACTGGATCTTGACCTGACCTTAAGTTATTTATACACAACATCACTATTTTCATATTTTTGGGCCTACCTGACGTTGTAATTTGTTTAATTACACAAGACCTTTTACTATAATATAACATAATTTAGACGCAAATAAACTTCCACTTGGTTTCTATCCTTTGTAAGTAGATCAATGTATAGTTGCAGGAGTTTAAGATAATGGTATAAATTACAAAAAACTATGTACTTGTTGAAGCTCTGTAGTTTAAAACAAATCTTCAATTACTATTGTTATTCATTCTCTACTAACAAATTTGAGACAGCTGAACACAAACAGAATAAGTCAATATGAGTGGTAAATGTAATATTTAAATGCAAAGATGTGTGGTGAACGTCAAGTGATTGTCTTTTTGCATTCCAACTTTATAATAGTCACAAATGTTTTGATAATGAACTGTCATTGTCTGCCTCTGCCGTAAAAAGTACAATATTTGTCTTGAAAAAGTAGTGACGTGAAAGTCACAAGTTGCCAAAATGTTTAAGTACAGATACTTGAAAATTGTACTTAAGTACAGTACTTTATTAAAATTACTTAGCTATTGTCCACCTCTGTCCGACAGAAGCAGACCAAAAGGTTGGTCTGCAGCCTGTTCCATCTCAGAAATGAAGACACTACTGGGCTTTTTTAACTAGGGCAGATGTGGTGTCATCAGTGAAATTTATAATTGTGTTGCAGGGATGTGTTGGGAGTGCAGTTATAGGTATAAATGCTGTACAGGAAAGGGCTCAGCACACAGCCCTGTTGAGAGACAGTGCTGAGTGGGTGGATGATCTCCTGTTACCAATCTTGACAGACTGTGGGTAATCAGTGAAGAAGTTTTTGATTCAGGCGCATGTGGTGGTGGGGGGTGGGGGTCCAAGTTCACCAGCTTGGCTATAAGGACATCCAGGATGATGGTTTTAAAGACGGTGCTGAAGACAATGAAGAACATCCTTACTGAGGTCCCAGGATTCTCCAGGTGGTGCAGGGCAGACTGGAAGGCAGTGGAGATAGAGTCCTGAGTGGACCTATTTGCCTTGTAGGCAAACAGGTGGGGGTCGAAGCTGGGGGGAGGCAGTCCTTGATAAGCTTTAGGACCAGCTTCTCGAATCATTTTGTGACCACAGGTGTTAGGGCGATGGGTCTGTAGTCATTGAGGCTACTGATGGTGGTGGACTTGGGGATGGAGACTATTGTTGCCGATTTCGGCCAGTGAGGGACGGTGTAAGTGGTGTGTCCTTTTATGAAGAAAATCTCTGGTATTAAGTTAATGTCAACTAAACCTCATGTTAAACGAGTTTTATCTTATTTGCACTTTAAAATTATGTCTTAATGGGATGTAGAAACTAGTGACGTTTTGTGTGGGTATAAACAATTTTGAGCACCATCTCAGCTACCCCCTGCATTATACATGTTTGGTTTGATAAACAGATTAATTAGTACACAACCAATAGTAGCCTTCAATGTAAAGGGGGCACTATAGTAAACAAAACAGGCTGCTGGCCAGGGTTAAAATAAAACCATAGTTTCTCCTTCAGGCCATTTGACCAGAATATGTCACAGATACAGTACCTTCCAAAAGTAAGTATACCCTTCACATTTGAGCAAAAAAATCAATTATATATTTTTTAAGGGACAATACTATAAAAACAAAACTTGGATATGTTTACAGTAGTCAGTGTATAGCTTGTGTAGCAGCGTAGAGTTGCTGTCCTCTGAAAATAACTTCACACAACTTTGTATAAATAGCAGGCAACAAAAGTGAGTACAGCCTGATGGTCATTGCCTCATAGGGAAGCCTCTTGAGAAGCTTGTTCGCAAGAAACCCAGTAAACTGTCTGCTGAAGACATGCAGTCCAAGAATTACTAAAACCTTGTCTTTGGTCTGACAAGAAGATAAACTTGCTGGGATCAAATGGTGTCCAGCATGTGTGACGACGCTTTGCTGAATTGCACCATTATAATTGTGCCCGGTGCTGGTAGGATCATGGTTTGAGGCTGCTTCAATGCTAGCAACATGTTTTAACGTGCGGTCATATTCTGAAACAGAACATGCTGCTCCCCCCTTTAGAAACTGCGCCACATGGCAGTTTTCCAACATGATCACAACCATTAACACCTCCAAGATGACCACAGCCTTCCTGAAGAAATTGAAAGTAAAGATGAAGTGGCCAAGTAAGTCTACAGACCTGAACCATATTAAGCACCTGTGGGGCGTCCTCAAAGGAGATTTGAGGAGCACCAGTGTCTAACATCGGTTAGGTCCATGATGCCATCTTGAGGGAATGGAAATTCCAGAAACAGTCTGCAGCTCTGGTGAATGTAATTAGGAGGATTGCTAGATAACAGTGGTGCTCACACAAAATATTGAAGGTTTTGATACAATTTGGACATGTTCACTGTGAGGTGTACTCACTTTTGTGGACTGCTATTTATACAAAAATATGTGTAAACATTATTTTCAGAGGACAGTGAATTTACTGCTACACCAGCTGCCGGCTAGTTCAAACTACTTCGAGTTTCATTTCTGTAGTACTGTCCCTCACTTCTGACTCACTTTTGAAAGATACTGTACTTTATTACATTTCAAAACTGTGTGAAACTACAGGGGCATCTTGATGGTCTCACGTGTTAGCGTACCTACCTGTTAGCAGAGTACTGAAACAACCTCTAATAGTGGTCTATGCTGATTGGTTAAAGACTGGTCCAGCCCTAAAGTTAACAAATGTAACCCCAATACTATGGAAACAAGCATCTGCCAGCTATTAGTAGCCCAACGATATTGATGACATTATCGAGTTTTATAGAGACTTCAAGCTCAAACAGCAGAATTTTAGAACCTTCTCTCTGCCTGTCTGTCTGTCTGTCTGTGTTACAGCTTAAAAGACGTCCAGTGTCATTGAGTTACATCACTAAATGACATTGGATAAACATCTCCCCTAATACTGAGGGCACTCAGGCAATATGATTATACAGCAGCATCTATCTGCAGACAGCCGTAAGTTCCTGGCAAGGCGGTGGTGTGTCTGTCAAAGGACAGCAGCCTCTGGTCGGTGAATTCGCATTATTTTATGTCTTTCGGGCTGAAGATGTGGATAACCTGTACTGTAGTCCTTGCTCATGAAATAGGTTACTGTACCTGACAAGGGCAATCCACACCAAACCTGCAGACCTGTGCTACAGAGAGAATCATCTCGAAATCCATTGGAGAATTTATCGCAAAATGCGTCCTGGATTCTGTTTTCGCGTGGCAGATACACAAACGGTAGCAACAGCTCTAGGTTAGCCAGGTCTTTACGGCAACCAGTGTAGCTTAATGTTAGCAGTTCGAGTTCACAGCGAAGGTGGAAAAAAACGATGGATCTCTACAGATGGATTACTATACTGTGAAAAATATATCTACCTAAACCCGAGTGGTTACGTCCAAACAAATCAACAACAAACTTTCAGGACTGCTTTTTGCATTGGGGCTGAAATAAGAGCAGCAGGACCTCCGGCTTAAAACCTTTCTTGCTTTGCCTGAATGACTTTTCCCGTGCAAATGCTGTTATTCAAAAATTAAACCGCATTGCCCCAATAGCCATTTTGACTGCGTCGACTTCAGACTCGGAGGTTGTAGCAATTCCTTATCTGACTTAGGTCGGATGCGTGCCAACAATCGTTATAATATTCCGCTATCAAGGGTGGAACATCCTGAGCAAGACATTTAGCAACCCCCATTGGAAGATTGGTTTGTGTTGCTACGACTGTAACAGGGACGGGACGTCCCTATGTCTAACATTAATGTATCTGACAAAGAATGTGTATCATCCCATTTTAGGTCCATGGATAGGCCTAAGTATATAATCAGCTAAAAGAAACGAATGGCCTTTGGACTTCGTGTTCGTTTGAAGAAATGTGGAATGTTGGATTCATTCAAACGTAGGATTTCTATTTGTTCGTAGCCGGTCGCCCTGAGAGGACAATAGCTTGTTTTTCAGCGCCGAGTGGGCATTCTGGTTTGGATGACACTGCAGTCTACATTACGATTTCTACATTTGGAGTTAACACGTAAACTAATAGGTGCTTGACAAAACAGAGAAGGTGGAGCATTGTCCGTCGAACGTGTTGACGCAGTGGGATTTGTACGTCTGGTCGGCCTTCCCTCCCGCCCTTCCCGCGGTGACGGTGATGGGTCGGAAGCGGTGTGTCGGTGCAGATTGTTCCAAGATGGCGGCCGGGTGCTGCGGGGTGAAGAAACAGAAGTTGTCGGGATCCCCTGGGTCTGGAGGTCCCGGCGGAACGGCTAGTGGGGTAGCTGGAAGCGGGCATTGTGGGTCGGACTTGGGAATTGGCTCATCCTCTGCTGTTGCAGCAGGAAACGTGAACAGAGTAAATGGCCTAGGGGGGGCAGGGAGTAGTAGTAGTAGCAGCAACAGTAACACTTTGTCCCCTTCCCCGGTAAGCTACAACTCAACTGCCCTCTCTCCACACCTCAGCCCCGGCTCCAGTGGATCTGGGAGCGGGGGTAGGAAAATGGTCGTTTCAGCCGAGATGTGTTGCTTCTGTTTCGACGTTCTGTATTGTCATCTCTACGGATACCAACCTCCTCGGACACCCAGGTTTACAAACGACCCCTAGTAAGTATGCTAACAGTTACCTAGCTCTCCAATTATATAGATTAAGACCTTTCTCTTTTTAAGATCGTCAATTTATACTATGGTTACATGTTCAGGTGAATAATCTGTTCCCTGTTAACTTGCTTTATTGAGCTGCATATATGTCATGGGAAGATAATCCTAACGTGCGAGCTTTATGTCGGTACTGAAATTAACCATAAAGCCTTCTTGCGTTCGCAGTGAGTTGGCTGCAGCTATCCCGTGTTTTAGAGTAGCTTACGTTTTCAGCCAAGTGTCGACAACCATCTGTGAGATTGATAAAAGTGGAATTGAATGGTGCCTCACGACCGAGGTGCACATTTTGGTCTTTCTCTTAGTAGGGATGGACGTCTGAATGTATCGAATCAGATGGCTAGCTTCGGTAAATTCTGTGGATAACGTTGCCCGGCTTTGGCCTAATGGGGTTCCAACGCGAGAGGATCTCCCTTTTTAAAAATGCCCTTGTAAAGGATTCCTGTGATATTAAAGCACGTCGACACCAAGATGTATTCTCTTGACATCACCGTGATATCCTGATAAATTACTGGATTTTAACTAACGAATTAACCTTACCATTAGTTCCGTAAACGAGGTTATGCGACAACTAGCTAAGCGGCTATCAAGTGGGTTACCCTGCTAGAGGACGGTGTTTGTTTTTGCCATCAAACCGGAGTTCAGATTTACAAACGTGACTGCGTTTTAATGTAATTAATGGAGAGTAAACGGTCGTAGCGAAATAGCTTAATTTGTTTTCGGTGTGTAAAACACGTTCTGATTGAATTTTGTCATGCTAACTAGCCGCTTTGCTAACTTTGTTTTCATGGCTAGCTTGCTAACGCCTATTGTTTTCAGAGAGAGAGAGAAAGATTAACCAGTAAACCAAGTACACACGGTTTCATATTTCCATGAGGAATCGTGTTCTACCGAAAGCGTAATGACGAAAACATTCATACATTATTTGCTTCGATCTGAAGTTAATTTTGTGATTTTAGGCTATTTCTCAGATCAATTTTTAAAGTTCATGGAGAGAATAGTCTAATTATCAAAATGCACATATTTATTGTGAATTTTCATACCAGTCCACGTGTGTGTGCGCAATGTGGCTTGCAGAAAGGTAGACGTTCAAGCACCTGTATCCAGCAACATGTAAAATCATGGCAAGACAAAGAAAAACAATGTAATACCGGGAAAATAATCTTTTCACTGGCTCGTGTAAAATGTTTCAAGTTGTAAAGTTTCATATGGTTACTTTTGCAAACTTGGAAGTTGTGAAGAAAGCAGGTTAAAAAAAAAACAAAAAAAGTAATCAGGCATGACTTACCAATGGTAAGTCTTTCGTGTAAATATAACTTTCAACACTGGCTTGTGGTAGAAAGGGACATCACCCGGTATCAGGGGGAAAAAAAAACAATTGCGAAAATGCCTACACAAAAAAAGATTTTTAGAAAAATACCTACTAGGCTACTTGGTGTGTATGCTGTTTTGTAACTTTCTAGTACTATGCTGGAGTGCATGATTTTAAAGTATTCTGTTCAGACTCAAAATATGTATGGCTTTTAAGCTACTTAAATACATTTTTCATACAGTGTAAAAAGGTGTTAAAACCAACGTTCATCTCCACATTACCATTTTTGTTCTCATGTTGAAGGAATTTTGTGAAGCCAAATAGACTATTGTAGATGTGGCTGGGCAATGTGGCCTAAAATTCATATTGTGGTTAGGGTTGTCCCAAACAGTTAATCTAGCGATTTTTTTTTTCCGATTAGTCGACTAATCTAATTATTGATTTTTCAATTAACAGTTTTTTGCCTTTGCTCAATTATTCACGATTTACACAAAACAAATGAAGACACACGGACGCACACATTTTAGGCGTCGACAGATAGTCCCAGCCCTAATTGCGGTATAATTTGAATCATAGATGTATACTGTATGTATTGTGATAAAAAGTTTGAGGTGTTCATTTCAATATAGCCTAACAGTTTTTGAAGGGGTTACATATGCCTGTAATGAAGCCATTAGAGCAGGAAATTGTTTTCCTAACTTACAATTGTAAGTCAATTGCTTGGAAAATGTTCTTCAAACTATAAAACTAAAATGTAACTTGAACAGTTACTCTATATGTGTTAAATCAGCCTCCATACAAGTCTGTAATGGCTTGCAACACACACCCATTTTTAAAGTAAAAGCCAAACTTAAAGAGTGGTGAGTGACTGTTCAGCCAACTTTGTTTGCATACCATCTATACTGCCTACCACTAATTCTAGGTCTTTAGCACTTTGAAGTTCAGAATTAGCTTGGCTGTGTGACATGACTGAAAACAAAAACCCATTATCATATCATAAAATCATATTAAATTAATGCAGCAATGAGGAGGAGCAAAAAAGGGCCATGGCAGCATTTGCAGGTAGCAGGCTATGCTGAATTGCCATTTCACTGTTGCCCTTCATCATGGCCATTAAAGTAGTTTTTGTAAAGTGAATTTATAGCTGTTGGTGTTGAAAGTCAATTTCTTGGTACCTGTATATCCCATAGTGTTTTAGATAGAAAATGTTATGCATTGTAGAATTAAAAAAAAAACTAAAACAGAATTATCATTGTTGAAATAGCAAAATTGTTACGGTAATGAGAGAAAAATGCACATTGTAGTAATGACAGAACGCAACACGAAAAATTGCCATTAGCTGCACTGACATCATGACCTAAAAATAAATAAAAACTTGTCAAATTGGGAAATTAAACAGCTAATTATTACCATAAATCTGTAACAGCAAAATAAATGTCATTACTGCGATTAAAATGAGAATCAGTAGTGTCATGTACAGGAGATTCTGAAATTGCAGATTTAGGACCACAAAAAAAACTAGCCTTGAGTCACCTTTGATCCTGTCTTTTCAGTGAGGCACTACAGGAAGATTAAAAAAAAAAATCTAAATTTGCATCAAATTGCAGTGACACCTAATTTTTAGCTACAGCGCACAGTAGCCTACTATATGTTGTTTGTAATATTAATAATATTTTGGCATACTCAATCTATAAGTAAGGGATAATGGACGACACAGTGTTGGTATATGGAAGGGATAATGGACAACACGGTGTCCGAAAGTTAACTTTCTGACATACGAACACCGTGAAGTCCATTATCGCACTTATACCACGGTTACCACAATTGCCTGATGTTGATGTTAATTTCAAGTAATAATTTCCACATTTTAATTGCTAAAACAAACTTATTTGTAGAACTACTTCCATCCACAAGATGTCTTTTCATAACTTTCTGGACAAACTGCTGTTGCTAATTGCTTTTCCAGAGTTCTGTTACCTTGCTTGGCAAAATCACGTTAACATAACGTCCAAATGCAGCGTGACCGCACTAACAGACGATCTCAGAGGCATAAAACATGTTGTGATTCTGTGTTCTTCCATCTGCGCGTCATTTGCTAAAGCTGTCACATCTTTACTGTTTATTGTACAGTTCACCACGACTTGATACATAAACATGATGCGGTCAGAAAGCAGGAGCTACTTCATAGGTGTGCGTATATTGAAAATGAATAACTGTTCTAAAGAACGTCTCACAATGTGAAATTGAAGTAAGCTGTGGTATAACAGAAAGTTAATGCACGTTCAAGATGGTAATGCAGCCACAACGCAAAGCGGAGTTATACATCGAAGTGCATTAACTTTCTGATATACGAACACCATGAAGTCCATTATCCCGCTTATACCACAGTTGCCACACTTGTCTAATGTTAATTTCAGGTAATAATTTCGATTTTTTTAATTGCTAAAATAAACCTATTTGTAGAACTACTTCCTTCTGCCACAAGATGTCTTTTTATAACTTACTGGACAAACTGCCAACTAATTCCAAACTGCAGGTTGCTATGGCCAAGACCCAGTCATTAGTTGCCTTTGGTTGTCAATAGAGTACAAATACGGCGTGCCAGCACAAAGTCGATCTAGAGGCATTTATAATGCCGCAACTTTGTGTTCTTTCATCTGCTCGTCACTTGCTACAGCTGTCACATCTTTCCCATTTATTTACAGTTCAGCACAAACTTGGCACATTGATACATAAGTGTGATACGGTCGGAAAGCAGGGACTACTTCATAGGTGTGCGTATACAGAAAGTTAATAACCGTTCTAAAGAAAGCATCACAATGTGAAATTGAAGGAAGGTGTGGTATAACATCTGTTAATGACTGTTTACAGAAAGAGAATTATCTCATTTTAGTAAAATAATATCCTTAAAAATATATATAAAAAAATGTAAAAAATGTATGCTAATGAGAAGTTTAGCAAATGTGTTTTGCAATTTTGCAAAATGTGAAAACGGTTTATGTAGGCTAGCTCTCTAAATGGTTGTTGGCAATATTCATTCAATTATGCCTTCTAAAAATGTTACATTTGATGAGGAATAACTTTGCAGTAATGATTAAGACACAAGAGAAATATTCTCGTGATTTCTTCTTCTGTTTCTGCTTGCGGAAGGTGTGGTATCGTCTCCTGGTGGATCATCTAAACTACCATCACATGTTTCTGTCATGGAGCTTTTGTTCTGAGGAACTACAAAACAATCCACTATCATTTCATATTTTAAGTCCTTACTGTATTTCTTGTAATTCTCTATACATAGTGGCTGCCTCCGGCCATCCATTATGTTTTATATTTCATATAATCAAGGGGAATATGCTGTTTCTTGATGGTATTTACCTCCCAGACCAATACTGTGGTCTGAAAGTATAGCTTTTACAGCTACCTTAGCTACCAACTCGCCGCCATTCATAAAAGCTACTACTAACTTTTGAAACACTAGCAGTATCATGTTTTACTCTATGCAGTAGTTTTTATTTCAGCATACAAAACTGCTGCTGATACAGTTCTTGGAAAGAAGAGAAGAAACGTCAAGGTTATTACCTTTCAGACTTGTGGTGCCTTCTAGTGAAACACTGCCATAAACACTAACAAGTAGCATGGGTAATAACAAGGTCAATAAATGAATGATGTCAGACTTGTGCAGTTGTCCAAAAAAAAAAAAATCTGCCTTGATTTGAAATGTGTGTCTGTATTTTATTAATTTTATTAACTTGCTGATGTTTTCTCATTTTTGCAGTCCACTGTTTGTCACTTGGAAAATTGGCAGAGACAAAAGGTTGAGGGGTTGCATAGGTACATTTTCTGCCATGAACCTGCACTCAGGACTCAGGGAGTACACCCTTACTAGGTGAGTTTCATCTTACCACATAAGTGTCATGCCTATATTCTGCCTTTGTCAAAGCCACTTATGTATAACAGGTCTGTCTTGCAACAAAGTTGGAATATTCTGTGACATGTCAGTCTTGCACATTATAAGCATAAAGCAGGCAGTTCCCAAATTATGACTGACACTCATCTCAGTGGCTAGCAAAATGTCATTACATATTTCCTAGATGTAATATTTGTAAAAAGGGTAACACATTCTTTGCAGTATAATAATGCAGTGTAATATAATATATGCTACAATTCCATGTTGTATTTTATTTCAAAATTTTTTGAAATGTGTGTGTCAAGTATGATTCTTCAGTAACTAAGGGAAACATTTTTTAAAGTTGTTCCTTATAGGCTGGGTCACAGTGCAATCTTCTTGATATCTTTCATGATGCCACAGAAACCATTTCGATTATTTAAATTGCACAATTACATTTAAATACTTCAACATATATTGCTGTTGGAATGCATGCATTTGCAGGGCCCAGTCACAAACACATAATGCCAAAATAGCTTGATTATGCATGTATTTTATTAATTTGCCTAATAATGTCCGAGGTTTCATTGGTAAAATGTTTCATGTGGTTTTTGGGGGTGGAGCCAGTTTTCTCAAAAATCCCTTAAAATGTTTTAAACCGATAACTGTTGGATTGTGGGATGCGGCGAATTTGCATTTTGGACTGTTGCCCAAATTTTGGACTGTTACTGCTCAAAGAAAGTATTCTTTTACAAAATGTATACAAAATTACAAATGCCATATAAAATGAATGTGTTTTCAGACATTTTTGTACATTTATAGAAGAAATGTTAACATTTGAACTAGGGCTGGGTGATTATATGATCATGATTACTGATCTAGATAAAATTCAGGTTTTCAACATTATATTTGATGAGAAATAATGTGGTAATGACAGACACGAGATAAATATTCTCGTGATTTCTTCTTCTGTTTCCACGTGGGAATATGCTGTTTCTCGATGGTATTTACATCCCAGATCAGTACTGTGGTCTGTAAATATAGCTTTTATGATAGAAAATATCAGGCATGCATCGGTTTCAGTGTACCAACAATTCAGTAGGTATTGTAGTTTGAGCCACAGTAACAACATGGTTAAGGTATTTACAAAAAAAGGGTGTTAGAAAATGGATGGAATGGCTAGGCCTGGTCTATAGGTCTGTTACAGTTATTTTCTTGAATTTTTTTGTACTAGGGCTGGGTGATCAAGATTAGTGATGGAGAAAAAATTCAGGTCAATTACAGTGATCAGCTTTGGGCATAATTACTCGACCACACGGCAGAAATGTGCACCGATTTGGGCATAATTACTCAATCACACGGCATAAATGTGCACAGCCACTGCCAAACAGAGTCTACCTTTCCCAGCTTCACAGCCATTTGTAAGGTTCCAGGAAAGATGAAGCTAAAGAGCAGAATGACTGAACGTGAAGACAAGGGCAGAAAAAATAATGTCGACATGACTTTGAGTTATGTGCCAAAGCTAATAACAATGTTGACCAAAAAGTTCTACAATGTTAATTGTGTGTGCGATGCTGGATTGGTTATAGCCAAAGCGACACGAAGACAGTAAAGCCGGTATGTAATATGTTGGTAGTACCTTCAAAGAGGAACAATACCACAAATGGCCATTTTTAATCACTTGTAAAATATCATAGAAGTGACTCCACTCCAAAGCATGAAAACCTTTGTTCGTGCCTAGTACACAACCTGAAAGTTTGAGTATTTAAATGACCCAGCACAGCGCGTTAACCTCATAATGCACGCTGTACCGTATACGGTACGGAAGTGGGGGAGGTGGAGGGGGGCACCCAGTTCTTTCATTGTTTTAGTGCTCAGATAAAAACAAATATGGTAATGCCACATACTGTTGGAAAGCTTAGATCATCAGGATTCATTTAAGCCCATTCTCGAAGAACAAAGGTTATTTACAGTGCTAGAAGTGATCTGCTCTTCTCGGTATGCCACCGAACTGCAGTATAGGCTGACAAAATGCCTACGTACCTTCAGAGCCTTCTCTTTATCCACAGCGACCATATTACTGCACAAGATTTTTATGCAAAGCCATGAAGTGTCCACGGATATGAAATATTCAAGCCATTTTTTCGAAAACAATGTATTTGTTATAATCGGCATGTCTCGTGACTTCCGGGTAACTAGCCCAACGCGAAAACCTTAATAAAACTTCATATACGCTATACATGAATGTATTGGTGCGCATAAAGCGCATTGGTGATGTTCTATAAGCTGTTCTACGTCAATCAAGACCATCCTCGAGCCAATTGATGCATGGGGTGGGGAGATAGCCAGCTTGAAAGCCAATGAGCACCGACTACGTGAGTTTGACCTCCTGTGGTTTGACTGACAGCACTTCGAGACAATGGAAATTTCCAGTGACAAGACCCTCCTATTCTGATGGCCAATAGTCAGGGCTTTCGAATGATATATGACACCACATTATCAAGTTTGGTTGTCGAAAGTTATTGCCGTGCGTACTCGCGTGCGTCAAGTTTTAGGCAATAGCAGAGCAGAGAAGATTTTTGAAGAAGCCAAGTGTTACAACATGGCAACTAATAAGACAAGTTAAAAAGTGAGCAAGAAGGCAAGTAGCTTGCCAAGTAAAGGGAAATTTACTGCACAGGAGGCAGTGCAGTGGATTTTTGAATCGTTTTGTTTTGGACAGGGTTTTTTTGTACACTTTAGTGACTGCACTGTTTGTATTATACAGTGTATAAACACTGTAGTTTGCTTCTGTATAATAGTTTCCTTGTTGAATATCTGTATTTGTATTTTCTAATATTTCTATAAAGAAAGTTTGTCAATGCACTTTTTGCCCTTTTTTTATCAATATCCCATAGGTGGAATAAGAAAAAAATGATGTTTACTGTGTTTATGCTTCTGTCATTCTATTCCAGAATGACTGACATCCAATCCAAATCCAAGCAAGAATCCTCAAAGTCTTGGCTTTCAGTAGAGACCAAGATTTTGTTTCTAGGCAAAGGGGTTCTCAAGTTATAGGCCTAGAGGTTTGATTCTGGTTATACAGCTTTGGTAACCAAATGTCCTTTTGGAGTTTCCAAAAAGGACCCAAGAAAAACGCATGGACATACCTATTGAGAAAAGTGTGTAAAAAAACCAGGCCTTGATCTTTTGCCTCCATTTTTTACTGTATGAGGGTAAGACCTGTGTCTGTGGCCTCATTATACCCATGTTTTCACCACAGGTTCCTGAAATTATAGGTCTTAGTTCCTTTATAGGCTCACATGTTGGACGGAAAGTAAAACCTTCATTCTAACCTCTGTACCTCTGTAATACTGCATCACAGAATCACCCAGATGCTTCAGAAATAATCCTGAGAGTGTTACCTTTCCAATGATACCAAGAACACATCTGAGTCTAAAACTATGTAGGAACTGTGCTACTTATAACTTGGGCATTCCATTTTCGCAAATAAATTTGAAATAGGGCGGGAATTTTAAGGAGTGCCTGCCGTGTTCACTTTATTCTGGCAGAAAAAAATCTTGCATATCAAAAAAATTCTCCAGTATCAAAACATCATGATGTGTATGGGCTATTTATTTCATTTCATTGTATATCCTATAATAGCCATGTCCCATCACATGCTGCATGAAAGTGCACAGTGTAAGCTTTCTGATGGTGCTAGTAACCACTCCCTTTGAGAAACGGTTTGTGAAAAAAAAATACTTTTAATTTGTGTCAAATTTCAGTGTTCATATACAGCTATGTCTGCTCTCCTCATAGTATCCACTATTCTCAACTGTACAGCTCACAAACTCATCACATAAGTGATGAGTCATACAAACAAAGGGCAGGCTATTTATCCACAAGGAATCTATCCTGAATTCACAACAAATTTCTGCATTGTCTCCAACAAAGTAATTATACCCCAAAATAATGTATTTCTGCTTTGTAATGATTTGAGGTTGGGTCAAAGCGTGCACAGATCACCTGTGCCTTGGGTTACATGACATTGGCACTTGTGTATTATTTGCTTAATGTGGCAAAAAATGTTAAACGAATCTCTGGTTTATTCAGGTTCCAGTCCAGATGCACTTAAACTGGCAGTATCAGCCAAAAAATGCGATAAAAATTTACTCTACCAAATTTTGATTTTTTGTTTTGTTTGTGGCTTGTAGTGCCCTTAAAGACAGCCGCTTTCCCCCCATGACAAGGGATGAGCTGCCTCGTCTCTTCTGCTCAGTATCTCTGCTCACCAACTTTGAAGATGTTGGTGATTATCTTGACTGGGAGGTAAGACAGTGTTCTGAACAAAAACAAAACAGATTAAGCTCAAGTGTTTATTGAGTCTTATAACTACTGTTTTGCATACTGTATAATGTTAAAGAACAAGGAATGGCTTTTGTTCCTCCAAACTTCTGAGTAGATGGCCGCTTACAGATTGAACTCCAGTTATAACACGGCTTGGTTAAATTTTACATTTTGATGCTTTCTTTGGAATGTCAAATTAACAAGAGTGGGAGTAAGGTTTTTCGTGCATATCCTCATGCATGTGGTTTGGCTGCAGGCACACCCATGAAGATATACACAAAGAACCTCACTAAGACGAGTGCTATATTGCTTTTATACATCAGTTCCATTGCCAACAATTAGTTTATAGACACAAATTTTCAATTTGTTTTTTGAAATTCATTGATAACCTAGGGCCACCCTGGATATTTGATTGGCCATCCCAGATGCCAATCCAAATAGAAGGCTTTAGAAGGCAGAGCCTTTTTAATGTTCAGGCTGCCTTAAGTCAGTGTGGTAGAAATGCAAGTGGCAAGGAAGCCTTATTATAAGTAATGCTGTGTTCAGTAATAATGCTGTTCACATGTAGCCCAATAAAGTAACTGTAGCACGAGTTTATTTAAAAATCTGCTGTGTCAAAACCCTACATTGCTGTACAAGTAAACAAATCCAATGTAGCACCAGGTAATTTATCACCACATTTGTAGCACCAGGTAATCACCACAACACCACACTACTACCATTGCAACCATGCTAACTGTCAGCAATGTACCCTACCATTAATAAAAAGCATGTTGCACTTTACACATAATGTTTTATGTTATGAGACCATATAGTTTAAAAACACATTTCCTCTGAACTCCAGCCTTGAGTGCATAAGGCCACACCCATTTGCACCATCAAGTTAATTACTGCCAACCAACAAATTACAATGGCAATAACAACAAATCTGGCTAGTAGAATGCACACCATTTCTAACTTACCCTTTGTCTGTGTGACATGCTTAAAAGCAGTATCCAAGTCCCGATCATGTGGTTGTCATGAGGTTTTCTCTTCCTTTCAATATATCTTGTGTTGTGTTTTAACAATGGCGCCACAACAGTCGCATCACCCTTTATCTTCTATAAGGTTGTAGATGAAAAGGAAAAAAAATCAAAGCTTGGTAGTAGTTTTGTTAGGCTGCAGTTTATTTTGTGTTGCATGACCTGAAATTGGTCATGGTTACATTTGGCAAAGCATCATGGAGAGTCCTCAGAATATCAGTGTTTGGTTCCTGGATTAAAAAGAGAGCTGATGGAGGTTGCAGTAATGATGGGAAAAGCAACACGAAGTGAGTAGTGATTATTGACTTTAGATGGTGAAAGTTGATGCCCCTTCCCTTTATTTCCTTACCTGGCCATAGCTAGTTGAAGTGTGGCTGCACCATCCTACAATGACATTGTCCTTTACAGGTTGGTGTGCACGGCATTAGGATAGAGTTTTTCAATGAAAAAGGATCAAAACGCACGGCTACCTACCTTCCAGAGGTTGCAAAAGAACAAGGTGAGTGAATTTGTCGTTGTCTTCTTTTTAGTGTGCACTTTGGTCACAGTTAACATGTTTTTTTCCACTCAGGATGGGACCACATTCAAACCATAGATTCCTTACTTCGCAAGGGAGGGTATAAAGCTCCCATCACAAATGACTTCAGGAAGAGCATCAAGTTGACCAGGTAAGAGAAGCTAAATTCATTCTAGGCTGACATAAGAAAGAAAAAAAATGATTGTAGAAATACCACATTGTTCTACAATTACGTGCAGAAATAAAAAGGTATTATTTATGAATGTGATAATGGGAAACACTGGTGTAAATGCATGTTTTTTTTTTTTTTTTACTTTATTGCCCATATTAAACTTTGCAGGCAGTTTAAGGATTGTGAATGATTGAAAATGAAAAAATAAACACACACACACACACAGACCCTCTTGTGGTTAAACTTCATTTAACACACATTGATCCTATGAAACCAGAGTAAATGCAAAATTGCAAATTACACAGTATGTTTAAAGTATTAGTATAAGTTTAGGCCGAAAATATCTAGGGTCCATCCTCTTATGAACAGTGGTACTCTCAACTGCAAAATAGCAGTCATATTTTTCCATTGTATGTACCTTTTTAACTCTCTGTATGCACTGAGCTTTTGTAGGCTGCATCCAATTAATAGTGATCATTAAACAGTGAAAATTAAGGGGTCCAGAGGGTTGTCCAATTCCTTTTTAATGTCTTTTCAATATGTCTGTATCACTGAGCAGTCAAAAACTGTGTGTATGGTCCCCCACCATGCCACAGTTCCTCCAGCAAGTGTTGGGGACATTGATTTTAAACCTTGATACGTTAAGAGGCTTTCTGAAGAGTCTCAGTTTCACTTTCCAGTCAAATTCTTTCCAGATTTGACTTCCAATCCCTTTATCACTTGCTAAACATATGTAAATGCATGTTTGAGAGCAAAGTTCTGTCCATAGCGGAGTTATTTAGTTTGATCGACTTTTATCAAATTCGTTCAGGGAACTTGGGAAGTACACATCCAATTTGCTATTTTTAAAAACTAAGAAGGCTCATCATAACATGACCTGGTAAACCAGTCCCTCGTACTTCATTTAATTTTGTACAGAGGAAGGTGTGGACTGCTGAAGTTTAAAATAAGTTGTTCTGCCTTTACCCAATCGCTAACGTCTGATTGTCACGTTTGCAATTAGCTTCCCTACGCACTACAATTCAAATGTAGCACACAGTCAACGTCATCGTTCACAAACACTCCTTCTGTTCGCTGATTGGCTCGGATTCTCTTGGTCCGAACACATGAATAGCAATGGCAGACCCTCTGTGCAAAATGAAAGGAAGTACAAGGGGCTGGTTTACTAGGCTAACCATAACATGGCTCTTGAGTCGTAGTGTTTTAATGGTCCCAACCTGATATCGAGCATTAAGAACATTCATCATATTAAATTTGATGTGAATTTGATACTACTTGTTTTGTGTTAAACCATGGTATAATAATCTAGTCTTTTTCATGTCTGCAGGTATCGTAGTGAAAAGATGACTATGAGCTACGCTGAATATATTGCTCATCGCCAACACCATCACTACCAGAATGGCATTGGGCACCCTCTCCCACCTTACAACCATTATTCCTGACACCGAGCCGCATGACCAGTCACTGGACCTCTCAGCTGACCTCTTCCCAGGAGAGCCCGCCCCCTCATGGTCTAGCTATCTCTACTACTGTACCATTTTATGATGATAGTTTCCGTTGCTGTGCTGGCCATTTTTTGATGGTTCATGGCAACGGGTTTGGCAAATTCAAATTTTGATTTACTAAAGAAGCAAAAATTCCTATTTTTTCTTTCATGTATTCGAGTTTGTGCAGCATATATGTCCATTACCCTTTTTGTGACATTAGGTGGAAGTTAAAATACGAACGTACCCCTAAACAGGTTTAGATTCTGTGGATGGAAGTGCTAATGTGATGGCCCCAAAGCCATTTATAACTTAAGTCTTATTTTGGATATGCAAAATTAAAATATTCAACTTTTTCCTCCCTAAATGCCACCATGTGTGTCTGGTATATGTGAACATTCATGGTCTCTCGTCCAATTTTTTTCTTCCCTCATTTTTTCCCCTCCATCATGACTTTTGGTGGATTTTGTTGGGGTGTTTTTTAATTCTATACATAATGACCCCTTCACATACTTGTAGTTATGCTAGGTTTTTGCCTTGGTCTGCTTATCCTTATCTAGCTTTAGAAAAAAGATTTAGTTTATATTAAAATTAATTAAATTAGTTAATGTTTTCCAAAATTGTATTTCTGAATATCATAGCCATTGTTGTTCACCTTAACACAACTCTCTTAAGCAGAGATGTAACAGTCCCTTTTTTGTGTGAGTTTTTGGGATTTTTTTCTGAATATAGATTCAAATCCCAGGGACATGCCATAGAAAAGACTATAAGCCATATTAATTTTCTTATTGCATGCTTCAGAGTAGGTCTGGATGTCTCTTTTCTCCTGCAGTTGTGACGTCTGGGCACTGCTCTGTTTACTTGAACTCCTTGGCATACAGCTGTGGAGTCCAGGGTTTTCCCTTAAAGTAATGGCGATATTTGATATTATCTGCCATTTCTGTACTATGAGTCTTACCCTTGAGATGGCTGTATTGATTCTGTTGGCAGTCAAGACTTTGGTCAAATTTTGTGACAGTTTTGTTAAGTCTTGATGAATTGAGGTTGTAGCCGCCTAAATACACCATGACGGTGTGAATAATGTTTACATCTATCTTCAAAACAGATAAACTATAACATTTGCCAGTAAATGGTTGATATAGAGAAAATCATTTGAAGAACACTCACCATGGAGTGGGGCTGGCACAGACTTGTTTTTCACAACACTTAAAAGTTATATGTAATGGCTTCTGTTCACCAAGGTTTTACAAGTTACAGCTGTGTGTTGCAGTTTCATCATGTGAAGCCACACAGTTGTATGAACTCCATTTTATCTTTTTAAATGCAGTGGAAGTGTTCTGCACTTTGCTGTTGTGTTATGGATTATAGTGGAACTGTCTGATGAAGAATTGGGAAGGAACTGCAGGCTTTGCTGAAAACCCCAATGTCAGTTCTCTATGTTTTAGAATAATTTTGTGAGTCATACTGTGTGGGGTTGAAGTGAACTGGCTGATGAAGAATTGAGTAGGGACTGCAGGCTTTTCTCGGAGAGAACCATAGGATCAGTACTATTATGTCCAAGAATATTTTTAAGGCATACTGTGTTGTGACTTTTTTGTTTTTGGAAATGACATTTTAGAGGTGCTCAACTGTGATGAGGCTTCTATATGTCACTGTAATGTCATTGCTGTTTCCTCCATTGTGCACAATTTTAAGGGCTTTTGGTGTTCCATCCACAGTTCCCCAATTATTCCCAGAGATGACCCTGAATTTCAGTTGTGTTGCCTTAAAATGAATTACTTGACACACATGGACCAGTAAATAGGCAGCCTGACTACCTCTTCTCACTATCCTTGGAAGATTTTCAGGCATCAGGATAGATCACCATTCACCACACATCCATAAACATAATGTTTCTGACCTAACGTATAAGATCATGTAGTATGCCCAGCAGCATTAGCTCCTTTTAGTTTTTTTTTACTCAAGTATACATAGGAGATGTTCAAGCCAGCTTTAGTGTATCAGAATAAAAGCATTTTTTTGTACACTGTGATGCTTGGCCTTTTGAAAATCGTGTCTTAGAGGCTGCTAATATAGCTCAAATTTCATGTTAATTTTGTGATGTTTAGTGTATGTCTTGTAAGTCATGTAAAGCATCACTAGCATTTTGAATTTCCTTTTCTTTTGATATATTTTCTTATGCTGAGCAGTCAAATGCCTTTTTTCTGGTCCACTGATGAGTACAACACAATCTGAATACTTTTAGCTGCTGCAAAGTCTAGAGTTAGGTATGTGCATACAGAAGTCAACTAAATGTATTCACATATGCAATACATTTCTGTTGCATGTATGAACGTGGACATCGGTTCATCCATGGTATGCATATTGTGCTGCTAGACACTGAACATGAGAAATAAAAGGAACATAAAATGGTGCTATCAGGCCTCATTTCGGGGCGCTCAAAATAAACATGACTGGTCATGCGGACTCATCGATCATATCAATAGATTATTATTGATTCTTCATATGCACACATTTTGCAGGGTTTTTTTTTCTTTATTTTTTTGTTTCATACCAGTGTAACTAAGATTTAATACAATGAACCTGCAGGTTTGAAAGGACATGGAGTCATGAAGTCTAACCCATGCACATCACCTTCCCTTTTTCATGGCTTGGGGGTAGTGGACATATGCCATTCATCTAGTATGTTCGAGTAAAATAGTCCCAAAAGGTCATAGCCCACACCTGCAACCCCTCCCGCTTAAAGATTTATAGTGATAACTTTTAGTACAAGATGAATACTATGCAAAACGTTAGATGACATGCAAAAATGATCTCATAAGATGGTTACATTTCAAAAGATCATTTGGCTTGTGCATGTACCTCCCGTAATCGGCCCTTTTTGGTTCAGTTGTATGGTATCATGACATCTGGCACTTCCTGGCAAATGTAAACATAATTGTCCAGAAGTTAAACTGTAAAATGCTTTTTTTGAGAAATGATTGTGAAACCCTCATCATTGGCATTTCCTCTTCATTAACATTTCATTGAACTCCAATCAGTTAAAGGAATAATAACCATTCTTTTCAGATCATCTTTTTTATTAACCTCAAAGGGTTAGTGTGTATGTGCACCCCCATTCTCCCACCATGTCCCCAGCTTTCTTCACTACAGTGTCCATTTGGAAATGTGTAGGCTCACATCACCTTTGTTCACCTGAACCAAAGACGCCTCCAGCCATGTCCAAATGCTGCTCTTCAGACCTGCCACCTTGTCCTTCCAACCACTCCTGCAAGAAAATGTCTATTTTTGTCTTCTTTTTTACCAATTTTGTACAATTTCTAATGTTTTTTTTTTTTTGTTTTTTTTGTTTTTTTGTTGCAACCTCTGTGAATATTATCTGAACGTACCTTGACTGGAGACAAGGTCATCAATGTAATGCTTTGTTAATGTTTTTGGTTTATTTTTGTTTTTAAATACCCCATAGCGTGCCTCTTAGAATTATGTTTTTTCTTAATGTTTTTTCCTAAAGACCAGCAGTTATACTTTATACAGAAGAAACATTAGTCTTTATTTTTTAATGCCATCAAAATAAAAAGCCTGTTTTCTTTACTCTGGACCCAGTAGCTGCACCAGTATACAATCGCACTGATAGACAAACAGTAGTAGAATAGTTGTAATGACTGATGACACAATGAAAATGAACAGTAACATTATGTTTAAAGAAACAATTTCTAGAAAAAAAAACACTGTAAAAAGGAGGAAAAAAGACAACATGACTGTTTTGTACATCATAAAAGAAAACTTTTTGAAAATATTTTGGATCTAGTTTCTAAATTATTTTAATGGTTTTCTATTTTCTGCAAACGTAGAAATGCTGACTTCGGAATGCTCCATCTACTTAATGGATTGCTTGAACTGTGGTATTCAGGCATAGCCTTGTATACCCTTTTCCTTTTTTTTTGTTTCTCTATCAAAGCTGTTGGTAACAGATGACATATGAGCTGTTGATTATCCTCCCTTCTCCAACTGTTCTTGCTGTGGCATCTGTTGAATTGGGGATTAAATATAGTAGTATGGTGGGAAATACCGGACACTCAAAATGGTAAAGGATTAAAACAAAAACATTGGGGACATACATGGCTATGGCAATGATGTAGTTTTAAATAATATTGTTACCTTTCAACTCATTTATTCAATAAAAAATATAAATGAATTGAGACTTCCAGTTACTTCTCACCTATTTTTCTTTTGCTCATGCTGTGGTCTCATGAAAATTGCTGTGCTGTGCAAAGAATAGCAAGGACATCGCATTTAAATTTGTTTGACTTATGATAAATGAGATGGTTAATGCATTGATGCATCTTTGTATTACAATGTTGATCAATGTTATTATATTTTCAGATATTCCAGTATGTAAATATGGACTAAATGGACAAAAGTATATGGATGCCTGACCATTTCACAGAGATTGTAACGACATTGTATTCAAATGCATAAGGTTCTTAAATATATAAGATACTTTAGCATTAATAAGGTCAAGCACTAATATTGGATGAGAAGGCCTGGCTTGCAGTTTCCAAGTTCATTCCAAAGGTGATTGACTGGGCTAAGGTTCACTTGAAGTTCTTCCACATCAAACTGTGAGTCCTTGGTCCGTATGCTAGAACAGTCATGTTGGAACAGAAAAGGGTCTTCCCCACACTGGTTTTCTGCAGATGTTGACTCCTCAAGAAGTATAGCCTGCTGGGACCCCTGTTGTACAAGTAGTCTGTGTTGCAAGACCAGTCCAGTTTGTCCAGCCACAGCTTCAGGTATTTGTAGATTCTTGCAGCGTCAATCTCCTTTCCCGGAGACTCTGACTATTGGGCCAACATGGGCGTGTCCAGGGGCGAGGGCGTTCAGACTGACGTGCCCAGGTGCCAAAGGCCGACCTTTTGAGGGATATTCCTGGCCCCACAAAAACCTTTGGCCAAGAGGGGCTATTTCGAGCCAGAGGCGGCATCAAGGTGAAGAGCGGGCTGTACCTCAAACTAGGCTGATTAAGCCAAAGTAGCTGAACAGAAGAACTTTTGTGGTATCGACTGATTTTGGTTCTTGGTTCGTTTCTTGAAATCCAACATAGGGTGAAGATACACTGGGTGAAAGGGCTGTTTCTGGGGATATTTGTTATCGCATGTTTCTAGGTTTTTACAATACACAGAGATATTTGATGTATACGCACTGGATACGTTTTGTCAACAGTAGTAAACAGTAGCGCTGTTGTCAAACATTTTACTCATCTAGTTTTAAAACTGACTCTTTCCATCCATTTTGTTTAAATTGGTGGGTACGACTATGACGGTTTTGCAGATAGTGGTGGGTGTAAGTGTAATCGTGTAGGGACAGTAGCCCGACAGTCAGGACACACCAGTAGAAGCTAGTGGTCCCGGGCTGTTCGCACCCACTAGCCAAGAAATGGCCTTGGCCTGGTCTGGCCTAATAGTGTGACAGTGGCTAATCAGAACCAGTCCATGACCTAGTCTGAACTCCCCAAAGTCAATGACCAGCTCCTTGGTCTTCAAGACAATTTGAAAAAGACCCTTTTCCTATTCCAACATGACTGTGCCCTAGTACAGGAAGCGATCATATTTTGATGGTTTCTATGTGAAAAAAACTAGGGGTTTCATCAACTAGTTGACTGACACAATGACACAAACACAAGTCAGTGCTGTTGGCCCTAATTAACTAGTTGGAAACAAAATGGCGTCGGGCATAGAATGTCCAAAACGGTCAAGGCAGTCCTATGTGTGGAAATACAGCTCTGGATTATTTGTATTCATGTTCTGATTTTATATGCATTAACTACCAAAACAAATAGTTGCTTTGGTACTTTATGGCATCCGTTAAGAAAAAGTAGAGCATGGGAAAGTCACAACTGTTAATTTGGCTCTGAGAGTTGTCATGGCTACCATTGATAAGCGCATTGATATGGCATGGTGATTAAAAGTTTTGAGATCTAATTCAAAGGTAGCCAGTTATGCAAAGTTAACTCCCACCTCATCAGCCACCAGCCATCAGAAAAGAGAACTCCATTGTTAAAGGAGATAACTGTTTTTACTCTTTTGCCAAAACCTATCTTTAGCAAATAAGTACATTGGAGGGCTGCTTGGAGATGTGTGTCCTTTTGGAATCATTGGTTTGTAATAAACTTAGTGAAACTAAAAGAGCAAGAAAATATCGTGTTACACTGCACAGATGATTAACACCGGAAGTAGATGCGAGTTTATGACATAAAACATGTTAATGAGCTAGGTTACATATTAGCCCAAATGGCCACTTTAGCTATCGAACTGACTGTACATAGTGAGACCATTTTAACTATGAACAAAAATAAGGAAATTTGTTTCAGATTATCCGTTTGTTATAAGATGCCTCTTGGCAACTAATCTCACACCATTGGAGAGCCTGCCAATTCCCTCTTCGACTGTGGCACATTTGTAAGAAACATGTGTTTGTGACATGACACAATCGCTGTATAGAGGAACATGTATTCGTGAGATGACTCAATGGCTTTATACACTCATTGGGATGACTAGCAGAGCTGTGGGTTGTGCTTATGGAAAATTTGCCAAATCTTCCTCTTAATGTCAGCCAGCTTTACTTTGCTGTTGACTCTTGTGTTTTTGTGGAATCTATGGTTGAAGTCTGAAAAAACAAGGTATATTGGCAATTTAACATTTTTTGTGAGTGTCAATTAGAACCATCTTTGTGGGTAGTGTTCAGTCCCTGACTGTAGAGATATGGGATTGCCACTAGTTGCAGAACTTCATTTTGATATCTCTTTAAATTGTAGAATGGACCCACAACATAACAGGAGGGTTAGCTAACTAATTACAAAATGAAAACGACATTGAGCAGTACAGCTTCTAAAGGTCTCATTCCACCAGAAATCATTTAGTACTTGCTCTTTTTTTAAATACGACACGTCACTCCAAGTTGCATATGCGTAAAAATGTTCTTCTACCCCTATTGCCTCCATTAGTCAATGAAAGAAAATAGCTGGAAAAACGAATAAGGAAAAGGCAAACAAAGTGACATACGTTTGTTAAATAGAAAAAGCCATGCCACAGTTGTGATTACTGGAGGAGTCTCGTTGCAGCACACATTCACTTAGAGAAATATACAGTATGTCACAAAAGTGAGTATACCCTTCACATTTTAGCAAAAAAAAATGCTATATCTTTTCAAGGGACAATACTACACAAGTGAAACTTCAATGTTTTTGAGTTGTCAATGTACAGCTTGTGTACCAGTATTAATTTGCTGTCCTCTGAAAACAACTTTACACACAGGCATTTTTGTATAAATAGCAGGCCACAAAAGTGAGCACACCCTGAATGATAACTGTACATATCATTTAACCATAAAAACCCACTTGTCCAATTCATTATTTTTGTTTTGGTCTGCTCAAATTGACCCTACAAATTTGTGTGTCAGGTATTGGAGCTATTCATTTTGTTGTTTTGGCTATAATTCTCTCATACTATCCACTGGATGACCAACATGGCTCCGGGAGGATTTGAGAAATGTATTTGTTGCTTTACAGGATGATGGCCTATGCTATAAAAGATCAGCAACACCATGAAACTCAACTACACCATCATGGCTTGAGGTTTTCCAAAACGGTGCATTGTCAGAACAGGCATTGACAGGATCAGTCAAAGAAGTTGGGTCCACACACTCAGTGTTGCCTTCAAAAAGTTGCCTTCAAAAAATAAATGAGAGTGCAGCCAGCATTGCTGCAGAGCTAAAATAATATGCTACACAGTCTATGCCACTCGGTCTTCATGGTCATCCTTCCAGATGAAAGCCTCTTTTAAAACTTGATCACAAAAAAACTGAAAACTTTGCTAAAGACATGCAGTCCAAAAGCATGAATTCCTGAAACCATATTCTGTTGTCTGATGACATTTAAATAAACGTTTTTGGATTAACTGATGTGTGGCAGGGGCCAGTTGAACAGTACCATGATAATTGTGCTTTGCCTACAATCAAGCCCAGGGGTGATAACATCATGGTTTGAGGCTGCTTCAATGCTGCCAGCACTGGGCAACTGCAGTTCATTGAAGGAATCATGGATTGCAACATGTGCTGTGACATTCTGAAGCAGAACATGATGCACCCCTGCAGAAACTGTCACATACAACAGTTTTTTTCATCATGATAACAACCCCTAACACACCTCCAAGATGACCACTGCCTTCCTGAAGAACTTGAAAATGAAGGTAATGGAGTGGCCAAGTATGTCTCCAGGTCTGAAACCTATTGAGTACCCGTGGGGCATCCCTTTGGAGACTGAGCCGAACATTCAATTTTTTCAGACGTGATGCACTCCTTTCACAAAAAGGCTTGTTGTGTGGTTATATTACATGGCAGAGATAAAATTCACCCACCAAATTAATCAGGGGAAGTAGACCTTTTAAATGATATAACATGTCATAAATACATTTAAATGTAACACACATTATTTTTAAGTAATATCATAAAAAAATATCCAAAATTTGCATAAAAACGCCATTTTGTCAGGTTTCACCCAGATTTTCACATATTTCTGTTGTAGTTACAAAAAATATGGTGTATATGAAAATTTTGTGATCTACACAAAGAAAAAATCAGAATAAAATTGTGATCTTTTGTTCAAAAGTTATGATAAATTTACTGATAACAGTACCTTCTGCCGTAACAAATAGAATGTTATGAAAACTGAATGGGTCAATAAACAATCTGGCATTTTTACCTACTGTACATAGATACTAATGTAATTTATTTAAAATAAGTTATTTTAATAATCTTAACATGGCAAATGACTACATATATGCCATATATTTGTATACTGAAGGTGATGCTATGACTCCATAACAACAAATGTGAAAACGAGTTAAAAGCTAGCTGATGGTAATTGCTTGTCAGTATTCTTCATTTTACTTCAAAACCAAAATAACAGACAATAATACATGATTTAAGATTTTTAGAAAGACCAAAAGGACTTTTATTTTCTAATAAATACTTTACAAAAGCTAATAAACAGGAATAAGTTTTTTGGTAAATACCATAAACATTTACAGACAAATCAGGAACATAATTACAATAACAATAAGATGACAGTATAACAAAAGTTGAACAGTTGAACAAAACATCTGACCTGTCAACACCACCCATGTTTTTATTATAGTCATTATAGCCTGTCCCATGCCATATCCTTCCTTACTAATCTATGTATCTAATGTAGGCTATAGTTGAAATAGTTGAGTAGAAATTGTAGAAATTGGACAGGCACATGACTGCACATAGGTCTGTCTACTTGGCCACTAAAAGACCTCCCACTATGTGACAAAATCTCATGTCTCCATGTCACCCTTCATTCCCACATTTTCACACCTTTAAAATAATTTGAAAATTGCTCTCTATCTTTTTAGGCCTATGGGATGACAGGGTATAAATGCTAATTCATTTTATGCCCCTTGGTATGTCTGAGTAGGAAGGAAACACACAATCAGAGAAGCACTCTCTGACATAGGACATGTTAGGGAATGGCTAACCAAATCCAAAAGAGAGAAATATTAATGAGAATAGTAATGGAAATGTAGATATAAATATAAAAACTCACCAAGACTACTGTTATTTAGGCTATACTGCAACAAATACTTGTGCACACAGGAATGTGCACATGCAGGCATGCGCACACAAAGACATAGAAACACAAGTATAGCTAAGGATGATGGTGGATCACTATCCACCTCCTTATCATCCAAAAGCTGTCTGTCCAGGAAGTCCTCCTCCTCTACATCCATGCCTTCATGGTCCGCCAAGTAGTGATCCACAATGATGAGTTCATCCTCTGCCTCCTTTCCGTGCAGATGGAAGACTGGCTCTTCTCTCCACGCATCTAAGAAAAACAAACAAAACACATAACTTAACTTTAGCCTGTCTTACATCTCTGCACATCACACATAACTTTGATTTACCTGTCTTGCATCTCTGCAGATCACATACATGTATTGACAATCACTTGCCAGGACCAACCTTTACCAAAATGTTGGTGCACTAAAGGACTGAACATTTGCTCTCACTTGTTTGTGTTGTGTTAACAATGAAGTATGTATAGGAACAAACAAGATAGCAAACATGACTGATAAAAACTTGACCAAAAAAACCTACTACATAAATACCATAATTATAACCAAATAGGACTTTCATGATACTGTATAGGCTAAATGATATTGGGCAGCTGAGTGACTGCAAGGAGGACGAGAGATACAGCATGTTAGTGAGCTATAAATGATCTCTAATAGCCATTACTTTAGCTAGCAAATCGACAACATACAACCTAACTAGTGATTAGACACAACTGTAAAACATTTACTGTGATTCTTACATTCACATGGAAAACCTATGGTAAATAACAACTTGCATATGCGCTCTCAACAACTCGGATTTTTCGAAGTCGTGGCAACTAGCGCTCAAAGCAGGTCGACTGGTCAGCAAGTTCACTGACAGATTAGCCATCAAGCTAACCATATATGACATGTCAAGCCACCATTGTCTGACACAGTTCGACTAAATTACTTATTATTTTTGACATATAATCGTTTACATTACATATTATAAGCCTGTAGGCGAATATATGTTTGAGAGCGAAGTTGACAATTTAGGAGAACCTATCATGCATGTAGCAGCTGCAGTAGATCTGGAAGGCAAAGCTAGCTATGAAACTACTGAAAGGCTTTCGCACAAACTTCAAGGAATCTCAAAAATATTTATCCTAGTGGTAACTATAGTTATATAGCCTGTCCTACACTTGTCAGTCATACAAAAACCCAAAAAAAAACGAAAATGAGTAATGACAACGAACTGCTGTTTGCCGCTTGATTATTTACCTACACAGCCTGCTGATATTACCACTCGCGGTCATATAATCAAACTATGAAAAATAAGTAAGTACTGCCGTTTTTCAAGTAATATGATATATGATATAAACAAGATATATGATATAAACAAGATATATGATATCACAAACAAATCAAAAGAGTCCTTTACCTCAGTTGATCCGATGTCTTTTCCCTTGAATGAGGTAAAGTTGAAGAATAACAGATGACCGCTGACATGTCACTGACAATCCTCCTCCCGATGCAGCAAAAAGAGTGACATTTCACGTCCATGATTTCTCTTCACAAAGCAATTCGCGCCATAAACCCAATAACCAATGGTATCACTGTATAGCTTATCATGTGACATTTATGGGGAAGTTTTTAGATATGAAATTAGGCGCATTTTACTTGACCTAGACGTTTGCATCCGTTTGCAGCCTGACGCTGAAAATCACTGCGTGCACATGGAGGAGTTGAATCCGATTGGATATGGTTTGGGATCCTATCGACTTCATGTGCCCAGGCTAAGGATCGTATAGGGATTGGTTTCGCGAATCCGATTGCAACCCCTGGCTTGAGCCGGTTACAATCCGCTTGGTGCCGCCTTGTGCACGGTTATTGGTTTGGATTCGTGTACTGCGCATTAGGGCTGGCAAGGAATATTCGAAATTCGAATATATATTCGAATAGTTTTAGTTAGAAAAGCAATTCGAAGGTGAAAGTTAATATTGGAATGTGAAAAAACGTGCACTTGCGCTTTGGAATGTCGGAGGCAAAAGAAATACTTGGTGTAGTTGGAATATTTGTGTTTTATTTGGAGCAATGTTGACAGCCCTACTGCGCATGTAAAACCACTCGATCCCAGAAGCTTCTGTCCCTGATTTTCATCCATACTGAACGTCGAGGCTTTCTATCGCCTGCTCTCAACAAGTCTCGTTGTCCTCAATTGCTTGTAATATCAAACGCCGACGGCACAGTTCATGTCGTATCAAGGAAACCAAAAACGCTGTTTGTTCTTTCATATGGACTTCCAAAGAAAGGAGAATGCACAGCTTGCATGCAACTGCTGCTCTGTCAACCTCCTCAAGCGCTATCTTTGTTTTGTATGCCGCCAGATAGTTTGTTTATTTTCTTTTAGCAGCCGTTAACCTGAAGTAGTTCTAACACCACTTGTTGAAAGGAATATAGCGCCATCTAGCGTAGCGGAAACGGCCAGATCTCTGACCATTATCCGCTAACACGAACTCTCATGTGCACAGACATTTGGGACAGACCACCCGTTGGGTAGCAACACCCAACCCAATCCCAATCCAATCCGATCCTACCATGTGCCCGTAGTGAATGTTGCATTGTGGTAAGAAATTGTGTCCGACATGCCCGAAATGTGTGAGGTTGTCACGATTTGTCACAACAATGCGACCATGACACATGACCCGAAAACTCGCGGGAGCATGACGCTTACAGTCAAATCGTACAGACCTTTGCAGTTGCCTCCACACAACTGCAAGCGGCTAGCTAACGCCTCCTCGGTGACGCTACTTTGCCGTGGTTGGTTAAAAGTTCACAGACGTCTGTGCAGGTGCATTGTCCGGTGCTCCCCCACTCAACTTGTCATTCAAATATGTACCTTATTTGACTCCAATTTGAAGACAAATCTCTTGTCTCTATTTTTACCTTGTTCTGATTGTTTTGATGCGTTTATCTGACGCTGACAAGCTGGCCTTATATTTATTTAATAAACCTCATTTCTATTTCATTGTCCGTGTTATATACCTACTTATGGTCTTTGTTTTATGGTTATGCTTTCTTAGTTTTCATGTGTGTGTGTTGTGGAACACTTTGGGGCAACTCGTTTTGTTCCAATGTTAATCTAAACAATAAGAAAGACTTGACTTGAATTGAACTCTCAGTGCACCCCACTACAACCATAGACTGTAGTGGACTACAACCCCCGCCCTCCCTCTCCACACATGACTTGTGTGTCATCTGCTATGGAGATCGAGGAGGCGCGAGCCCAGTCTCGTGTAAGATTTGTGTTTGACTTTATTTTCCGCATTTAATGCCCACCCCTGCTGTGACCAGCAATTCTCGTTGACGTGTGCAGCCAGGTGCAGATGGGCGGACTGGAATCTAAAACACGGCTATTGATGGTTGGACTGCCGAGATATGACGTTTAATGTCATCGGTACTTCAGTACCGATTTTAGAATGGGCCGTCTGCAAAGGGTTAAACAGGAAATGAAGGAGCACCAGTGTCTAACATCTCCCAGGTCCGTAATGCCATAATGGAGGAAGAGAAAAGGATCTCAAAAACAACCTGTGCAGCTCTGGTGTATTTCATATTAAGGCAGTGGTAGATAACAATGGTGCTCACTCAAAAAATTAATGATTTGACACAATTTGGACATGTTCACTGTGGGGTGTACTCACTTTTGTGGCCTGCTATGTACACAAAAATGCTTGTGTGTACAGTTGTTTTCAGAAGACAGTAAATAAATACTGCTACACAAGCTGCACACTGACTACTGAAAAACATATAAAAGTTTCATTTGTGTAATATTGTCCCTTGAAAAGATATGGCACATTTTTTGCTGAAATGTGAAGGGTGTACTCACTTTTGTGAGATACTGTATGTGTGTTTGTTTCGATCATTTAAACCTGTCATTCTCCCTGCTCCATTTCCTCCACCAAACTAAAACAGCCTGTAACAGAAGCAATAAACCATTGTTTTCACTAAAACCTGCTCACAGGGCATCCATTAATACTAGAGACCACTGCAAAATTAATGAAAAACCGATGCAATGAGACCTTTAATGGTGTTGGCCCAAACCAGCTCTGGGTCAATTACATAAACTTGGAATAGCTGCTGAGACTCGTAATATTCTTAAGCATGATTAGTGGAGTCTGCCTGTAAAAAAACAGTACACTATAAGTATAGCATTAATTACAACAAAACAATATGCTGTCTTTGCTCCTGGCATATGGAACAGAAAGCCTGAAAGCTTTAAAAAGCAATGACATGATAGTTGCCCAAATATGCAACCTTCTTCATCTTGTGTGAAAGACATATAACTTCAGCCCCAAATCCAGGCGTCGTCCTTGCCCAGATGGAACACCTTGCCTCGTCAACACCCAATGCCAACAAAGAAGGTAAGTTTCATAAAATTGTACTACACATTACTTATGAGTGACAAAATTTGTAAAAATAACCCTTCACTTAAAATGTAAAATGTAAAATGTGACCAAGCCATAAGGAAGGGGAATTTGAATCCCCAACAGATAGCCAGACTACACCACCCAAGAGACAGTTACAAATCACCTGCATAAGCCTGCACAAGTACAAATGCACTAGACTGTAGACGTGAATTCCATAAAAAAAACTTTTTTGAAAGTAAGGCCAGGGAAAAGGGAAGGGGAGTATGTAAAGTCTGGTAACTCAACGGTTAGACAAAATACAGAATTATTTATTAACATTTTAAGCGGATATTAAAAGCCCTCAAAGACACAATGAATGAAAAGGTGAAATGTAAACAGGCTCCACAGGGGAATTAAATGCGGCTAGACATGGCTCACCTAAGGGGGCAGACTATTTGTCGGTGTAGGCCTATTCCAAGTTAACACCTCTCATGCAAGCACGCAATAACTAGTAGTAGGGGGTGCTATGTGTTTAGGTGGAATTCGAATGTTAACTTCCGGAGAGTGGTTAAACTGTGTTCTAGAGTCATTGAGCTTTGAGAAAAATGATGTCTCCATCCATGTTTCTGCTGGAGCTGGAGGTGGTCTACCACACAGTGAGTGTCGTTACTATCTTTGAGGATGTCCTCTGATTGCCTTTCCAAAGAGCCTGGCTCTTTAGCATTGTGGTCAGAGTAAATGGTTGGTACCCTGGAGACCCAGGTTCAAGGTCAGGTGGGGTGACTACTTTGGCCATATGAGGGACCCAGGTTAGATTGACCATGGTTCAAGTGATGGTTGAAGCGTGAGTATGTTGGGCACCCTGGGATGGGAGACGTATGGTGGCAGATGCATTGACACCTGACTGTGTGAAGTGCTTCTCAAAGGGGAGAATATTGTAATGTAGTGCCTGACATCAAAAATTGTGATCTTGACATGACAAACAAACATGTGATCTTTGGGATTTTAGATTTTCACAATACTTTGGCCATGCCGGTCTATCGAAATTGGCGGCAAGCCGTCTAACAGGAAGAGAGCTCATTTTGCGACAGCACTTTGACTTATCATAACCAAACTTGGTATGCAGAGTCAGTTCCCTGTTCTGACCACACAGAACCATGTATGTTAGACTCCCTAGTGCCACCACTGGTCAAAAGTGATCTTATTAATGCTTTTACGTATTGTGACCAAATTTGGTACGTAGACTCAGGACCCTGCTCTTACCACGAACCATTTACTTTAAACTCTCTAGCGCCACCACTGGCCAAAGCTGATGTCTCATTAAGGCTTTCACGTATTGTATCCAAACTTGGTACGTAGACTCAGGACCCTGTTTGGACCATGCAGAAACAATGCTTTGTCATATCATAACCAAATTTGGTCTACAGACTCAGGACCCTGTTCTGACTACACAGAACCATTTACTTCCAACTCTATAGTGCCACCACTGGTTAAAATTCTTATAACATTAATGACGTAGGCGATAAATCAATAGTGATAAAATTCATGTCAATCAAGATGACTAGCCTAGGCCATATTTAATCTTTAAATATTTATATTTTCACACAACAGAAATGTGGCCAGCTGCCAATCAGAGTCTTGTACCTGAGCCACTGGCATTTGTGAGTTGCTGGGGAAGGGAAAGCTAGAAGGGCTAGAAACTGGCTTCTTAAGACAGTGAGGATGGTAAGAATTTTTTTTATTTGTTTATTTTTGATAATGTTCTTTGGAATTTCAATAACCACAAAATTCATGCACAGAAAAACATTGTAACATACATTTCAGACAATAAAAAAATACCCTAAAGGTTCTAGAGCGTTTCTTTGGACATTGTGAAAGTGAGTGCAGACAGGACTAACATTTAAGAATGTGTTTCTGCCTGCTGATTTTTTTTTTTTAAAAAGAGGCTTGACCATTGGCCTAGTAACAAACATGTTAGTTCAGTGGTTTAGGTTACCCGGATTACTAAGCAAGGAGTCATGCAAGCCAGAGTACTGAAACTCAACTCTCACTTAAATTAGGTGAGGATTTTCCATTATCGTCCTTGAAAGAATACTCTTTTGGTTTTGTCTCTAAAGTCAGAAGTCTGGCACATCTTACACTTGTCATGAAAACATTTTTCAAATGTTTTGCAATACCTTACCACAACCTATTCTTGTACTTGATATTATGTAGTCTACAATATACAACAATGCTAGAAGTAACAAATGTTGGTAAAAAAAAAATGTAGGAGTTGCACAAAAACGGTATACTTAAAGACACCACAGTGATTGTAATCATATCCAATTAACATCAGGAAGCCACTGGATACACCTCATATGACCAATCTGTAAACTGCTCCCATACAGGCAGTGAAACCATTCACAATATAAACTTCAAAAGAATACATGTAAAAGTCAAACTTTATTAGGTTAGCTTTGTACCATCAGTGGTACAAAAACAGTGAACACAGACATTTTCCTATTTCACAATAATCCCAGCTGTTGTAATTCCAGCATGTAGGAATGACCTGCTCAATAAAACATAAGAGGACATTTAAGAGTATGTTCAGGATATGGATTAAATGATATAGATTACATGTGTATTGGTGCTGATGAGCAAGTGTTCACGAGGTGAACAGGGACACTCAGTCAACCTTGCTGCGAGGACAGGCACTATTCGTGAAGTATCGACATGCCGGGACTGTGTGTTGAGCAATCAATGTGAGCATCTTGCCATGAATCAGAGTCAGAAGGGTTTGATGCCCAGTGGCCCAAACTCTGTACCACGGCCCATAGAAAGGGTCTGAAACAGCTGGGCAAAGCATGTTGTTCAAGTTGACTTCCGTCATCTGTGAACAGGTTAGGAAGAAAAAAGATATTGGATACTGCACAACTGATTTTATTGAAACATTATTAAGCATTGCTGTAGAAATACAGTAGACTGTAGTAAATAGGAAAGTGACATCAGATATTACATACAGCAATGCAACACAAACCAGTTCCCTCTCTCGAAAGAGTAAGAGATGTTAACTTCAACAGCAACATTAATTCTTAAGTCTGCTCTTACTCTGGTGCACTTAATGATGATTGCCACAAGATCCTAAATAAAAGGCGCAACTACAGCAGTGCAGTATGTAGGCCATTCATTAGATCAATACATACAATACCATTTCTATGGTGTTAACTGAGACAAACAGACTGATAGTAGTTCAACAGTAACTGGACAGTATACAAACTTAATAATCCAAAAATAATAACTACTACAAATAAAACATATAAACTACATTTTAATGATATTTAATTGAATTTATGTATATTATGTTGATTTTTTGCTTTTCTAACGTTGGACAATCCATTTCTAAAATTTGAATGTGAGATGGTATTCCTTCATCTTGGTGGGAAATGGTGATATGGAAGAGATATGGAAGAGATCACTTGAATTTATAGGAACCCTCACCAAATATGAGTTGTTAGGTGACAATAAATTCTGTGTCCCTTTTTAATAAAACTAAAGATAACTTGGAAACAGTTGAAAAGACCATACCATGCCAAGGCCTTGCAGAAACACAAAATGGTACAGGAACAAGATGCCAGTTGATAGGAGAGCCCACCACATATCTCCAAGTGGTTCAGGTGTATATACACCTGTCATAGGAAAATAATAAAAAGAGAGTAAATATGACATTTGTAATGTATTTTGTGAAATCCTTTACATGTGTAATGCAAAAAGAAACAATGTCCTTAAGTTAATGTTTAGGTGCCTGTGTGTAGTGACAGCCTTGATGAAGATCAATATTAATATTACGTGTAATTAAACTAATGCTATCCTGAGCAATTTAAAGTGAATGAGGTACAGGGACAGTTCCCCTGAAGTAATGTGGGGTTAGGTGCCTTGTACAAGGGCACCTCACCTGTGGATGGTAGGCATTTACACACCGAGGGCACTTTTTGCACCTATAACCTTTTGTATGTAGAGACAGAGAGGATACTTTCTCTGATTGTAGTTCCTCATAGCACAGGTCCTCCGACTGTCTGAGCCCCTGCCCCAGCATAGGGACCATCAAGCTACACTAGGAACCCCTGGTGATGTAGGTATATTCAGGTTGTTGGTCAGATTGGTAAAACCAGTAGTTTGCTACCTTCGAACACATACTAGGCGTTTTCACACTGCACAACATGGGGTGGCAACACGGTACAACACGCTAATTTACCCCGGAACGGCAGTGTGCATGCACGGCGTGTTTTTGAAACCTCTTCTGAAAAGGTGGGTTGAGAAGGCGTAGCCCAGTGGCACTGTAACATTACGCCATGCATATTGCTGGGCGTGTACAATGACGTGAATGACCAGTGCATCGTAGTAAAAACACCTGTCTGCAAAGTTTTCATTCAGTTTTTTAAAACAACCATGGCGAGACACACAGAGTTGTTGCTGGCTCTTTGCACAACCATTCAAGGGCAAATGACATGGTACTGTACTACACCTAGATGCTTACATGGGATTGCAAATATTTGCAAAGAATACATTTGATGCCGATTTACTGTAGCTATTTGTACACGGCACCATCAGGTGAACTATAGCGCTATCAGTAAATAATTTACTCTATCCACACATTTTCGCCCACGTCGAAAAAGCCCACAACACTTAGTAGCGCTATCATCAAACATCACTCTACAGTTTTCAAACATTTTACTCTCCTGGTTAAAAGGCACACAACACAATGATTTGTCTCTCAAAATATGCTGTTTATTTAACATAAAATGGGCGGCATAGCATTTACCCTACCGTTTCCATTGTCATGTCATTGTTTTGTGTTTCTAAAAAAAAAGTTTCCCGCGACCACAGAGTTTAAAATGACACTACGACTACCGGGGTAAAAGGAAGTGAACTCGCTTTTTTTTTTTTTTACTCAAAATCATGTACTTTCAAACAACACCGAAATGGGGGATATTATTCCTTGCACATTTAGGCTACATGATAAAGCTGTTGGCCAACAGACATGTACAGCATCTAAATTAAAAACAAATTACGTTGGTTGGTATCACGTTGGGTGAGTTATATGATTTAGGCCAAATAAACAGCATATTTGGAAAGACAGTTTGCAGTTTGCCTCTGAACTTCTTGTTGGTGTTTTTGTAGTTCTGCTCAGCTGTTTTAAAAGTCCCGACGGTGGGTGGTGGCAGTTGTGAAACGTCACCATACCACACCCTGTGCCCCGTCTCGCCTCGGCTCGTGTTCACGCTCGCCCCATGTCGCAAAAAAGTGTAGGGTCCGAGGTGGGTCGAATTGGCGTGTTGTTTGGACACGCCACCCCATGTCGGCACTGTGAACGCAACAGACGACCCACTAATTTCGGCTGAAATTACCGGTAAACTGGGCAGTGTGAAAACGCCTACTGATGGTGAATTGCTTTGTGTTGCTTCCCGTAGAAACATCAGACAAAACACAAACATCGGTTGCATTTAGGCTATCCATAAATATTTAGTCTAATGTTAGTTGCTAAACTGTTTAATAGTTACCCTTATTGAAGTTATCAGTCATCTTGTTGCTCTTACTGTACATGCTGTAGCCTACTGCCTTTTGTTCAGAAACAAAAATGGAAGTGTATCAGCCAACGCCGACTTTGCTTTCCTTTAGGGGGTTTTCATACACAATAGTGGGATTTCAGTTTAAATTTTTGGAAAGGTCACAGTCGTAATGACTAGAGATGTTCAACATAAATTTGGTGATGATTGAACGCTGAACTGGGCATACCGCTACGTTAAAGGAGAAATTCGGTGTAAAATGAAAATTGACATGTTAAAACATCATACAGAGTTGGTATGTTTGCCGAGAAACAAAACTGAGTTAGCCTGTTGCATTCAGGGTTTGTGGGTGATTTACCCACAAAAGGGTCACGATTCGATCTCTATTCACAGGCTATGATCTGATTCAGGGACGATTAATCAAAAATAGTCACCGATTCGATCTGGTTCCGTTCGGTTCGATTCGATACATACATCGATGACAACTCCAAAGCCCTTTGTTACTAAGAAAAACAGAAAAAACGAAAATGACGTTTCAGAACAGCATTCTTTTGTTTATTTTGTATGCCAGAGAATAAAAACACAAAAACTGGTAATCACATGCCTGCCTTAAGTTCACAATCTGCATGTACTTGAAATACAACACAAAACAAAAACCAATAAGGTTACCAGATATCAAAAATGAAAAAAAAAGTGCCATTCATTGGCAAACATCTGAATTATACATTTTTCATGGTAGTTAACTGAAAAACAACTACACAAAAACAAGTACAACATACTACAAAAACTACAAACAAAAAACTAGTACAACATATAACGTAAAGGAAGAGTCCACCATGTTTCCTTAATGAACTGTGTGCCTCTCTGTTGTTGACAAGTTGATATGTACCTCTCAGGCCTTTATGCATGCCGCCAGGCTGTCAGACACGCTGCGATAATTTGTTAGAATGTAGCATGGCATTGAGTTGGCCTGTTGTTCTAACAGGGCTGAAGTTAGAAGTGGCCATGCTCTTCCCTGTTTTTCCCATTTAAACATGCTTACCTGACTCGTACTTGACTTGACTTGACTTGTTACACCACCCAAGGGTAGTTACTCAAAATGAAACTTGACTTTTTTTTGTATGTAGATAGAAAATGGCACTACATTGAAAGGCGTAGTGACACCTTGGGAGCACCACAACGACACATTGATATCTTCACTCCTATTTTTTTTTTCATTTTCCCCCTCTGGAGGGAAAAATATTAGGAGTTAAGGTATCAATGAAACGACTGACAATGTTCATTACAAACCCAGTTGCCCATGTAACTATATTTTCTCTAAACGTAGAGGTTAGTTTGAAGAGAGACTAGTATTATCTTCAGATTAGCTAATTTAGCATGCTAGCAGACTAATACGCTTCCATGGTGGAGTATTTTCATATGCCTGTCAGAGGAAAACTTACAATCTGTCAAAGTCAGAGTTGTAGGAGAGCTTGTTTTGGCCGTTTCCATGGTAAAGCATTTAACTACTTGCTATGTGGTGCACAACTATTTCCTCAGACAATGAATTGCATTCAAAACATGTTTACTTGGCTAACTTTAGCCTGCTAATCCTGTTGTCCTAACGTCACTCATAACATCTCATCTTATGAAACATATTAGACATAAATGGGCTAATACTGCTGGAAACTCACAATAAATAGGAAGACTAACCATAAAGTTTTAAAGGATTTATCCAGTTTAATCCATAAATCAACACATATGCAAGCCTGCAATCATTCATGTTCGCTGCTCCAAGACACCAAAGTTTTCCTTTGTTTACATGAGGTCCATTCTGTTGTGGAGACACGCGGGGTGAGAGGACCATGCAAACAACATTCCCTGAAATTTTGTTTGTTCGTAGTGCATTTGAACCGTTCTGGGCTCGACGGACCAGTTCAGTCGGACTGCATTGGTCACAGACTGATAACCGATCCAAAACGGAGTATCGTTACACCACTAGTACACTTACAAAGTTCTCAGTGCCTGGTTTTGAATGCCAGGGCCTTTGTTGTACTAGCGATGTAGTGTGGAGTTTCTTTGAGCTGTTTTAATGGTTTAATAATACAGTAACCTTAATGCGTCGTCTAGGGGTGCCTACCACTTCCATTGTTAGCCTTCTGACAAACGGTAAAAAATAGTTACGTTATGAATGCAACAGGCAATTTTGCTCCTGAGCAAACATACCAACTCGGTATGATGTTTTACCATGGCAGTTTTCTCTCCATAATTGCACGTAATAGAAGCAAAAGCTTAACGTAGACTGCGGCAATAATATTGGGATTTTGGTTTCGATTTTTGATTGGGCATGACTAAAGATGTCCATGACAAGTTTAGTGATGGTTGATCGTTGTCATCAGACATTAAGCTATGTTAAGCTTTTTCATGTTTTCGGTAGCCTAAAAAAAAATCAAAGCTGGGACCGTGCAACCCAGAGACCAGCTCCTTAGCCTGGGTGTGCCTATACTGCCTGTGATGCTGCATTTGCATTTCGCGAGCAAGTCAGTCTGGCCAAGCTGCCTGTCTACACCATTTCTGCTCGCACCTCGGAATGGGCGACAATGAAAATCGAGCATTTCAAAAAGGCAATGACGCGGTAGTGCTGGGCGACGATATATATCCTGGGGACGATAGAAAAGTGTCTATCGTGTCATTTCTCTTCTATCGTTTATATCGTGATAAACTAGTTTTACCAATTATTACAGCAAATATATGAACAGTTATTTTTGTCACTATGCACACACTAAGGTAATATAACTTTAATATTACAGCTTTACATTCTTTGAGTCTCACACGTGGGTTTGCAACACGAATGCTGAAGCAAAGCCTGTTTGAAATTTCTCTGTGACGGATCGGATGGACGATGGAAGCAGAATTTTTTTTACAGAAAGCTACACCGGCACAGGTACCAGAACAACTTTTGCCAAAAAGAGGGGGCACCTCTGTGATTTGGCTGCAGTTTGGGTTCAAGACGCCCAACACGGAGCAAAAGGAGGCAATATGTAAACTTTGCCACAAAATAATCCCCGCGCCAGATGCGAACACAACCAACCTCTTCTATCACTTAAAGAAGGTCCACGAACAAGAGTACACAATAATCCAACAAATCCGATCTAAAGAAAGTGGGGGAGCAGTGGTGGCAGGTTCCGAAAATAAATACAGCCAGCCGAAGATAAAACAGTCTTTCACACAATGCACGCCACATGAGAAAACGGCTCAGTGCCACAAACAAATCACATGTGCCATCTCGCATTACATTTGTAAAGGCATGGCTCCTGTGTATGTAGTTAAGAAGGACAGCTTTCGATTTCATTTTTTATTTCACTAAGGTGCTTAAACAAAGAAAACACAATGTATGTATTTATTAATAAAATTCCTGTAAGTGTTCTCCATAGACGTCTATTAAGCTTACAAGTCTATAGGTTACTCCCAACAACAACCCACGTTGTCCCATCATGTGATAAGTCATGCCTGCAGCGGCTCCATAGTTATATCTTCTTAGTAAAACAATTAGCATACTGCTGTTTTATTATTATGTCAAATTTGTTATTATGCCAAAGTTCTGTTCAACCCTTTGCACTACAAGGTTACATATTTCGGAAAGTGAAAAATATTTTATTGTTTTATAGCTGACCTTTTGTATGATTTTTTTTGTCTCAAAAACTTGAAACGTTTGCAGTTTTAAGAAAGTGAGAGTTTATTTTGACAGCTTAGTTTAAATAACTGATTTTGGAAAAATGTAAAGGCTACTGTAGCTCACTCTACAGTCTAACTGTTTTCAATTGATCCATTTACGTGCAACAATATAAATACATGTTTCTCATTTGGGACAGTTTAAAATAAAGAAAATAACTGAAAACATACTTAATTGTGGTATATCATGATATATATCGTTATCGTGATATAAAATACTCCATATCGTGATATATGATTTTTCCCATATCGCCCAGCACTATGATGCGGTTGTTTAGCGACCGGAAATCTATCTCAGTCACTGTCAACATGGCAAACGTGGAGCAACTGCAAAATTTCAATGCAGCTGTAGCTGCTGTTTTGGACAAATTCAAAGGGAAGTTCTCTCTGAAAATAGAGCAAAGGGCAGCCCTTGAAGCATTTGTTGCGGGAAAGGACGTTTTCGCAATGCTACCGACCGGCTTCGGTAAAAGTTTATCAGTTAGCCCCGCTTAGCCCCGCTTTGCGAGAACCCTGTTGTTGTGGTCATTTTGCCTTTGATCGCACTGATTCGTTTCTCAAATATCAATATTGAATGACCAGCCACTCTCATGTTCACCTCACAAAAATCATTGAACGCCATTTCTCAGGGATTAAAGCAAAAAAAAGTCATCTGACTGAACTTTTTTCCAATTAAACATCTGATCACGTATCCCCCTATACCCCTTCGAAAACCAATTTAGCCATGGCTCCACCCTCAATCCGGAACATACATTGGTTAGAAACATTGCCCCATTAAAGGGATATGCCAACCCCAGGCCAAATTCAGTGTCTCCCCCTTCAGTAGGCTGACCTTTTGCTGTAGAGATTTTCCATTTATTACATAGGCACTCAGATTCCATATATGGGACATTTATATGTTATTCTATATATATATCATAAGACTTGTTTAGTTTAAAATCTCATGAGTGAGATGACAAGATGAGACGAGAGACAATGTTAGTAGTTTTTATTTTTATTTTTAGGTTTGTTTGTTTTTTTGGTTGGGCTTTTTTTTGAGCTGACAAAGGCTAAAAACTGATGGGCAAAGCGATTTGTCTCATTTGTAACATTTGAAAGATTTGTAAGAACATTCCAGAAATCATCAGAGAAAGAGTGACAGAAAATCTAGGGGTGAATTGGCATTGGAGATATCCAATTGGCTGATCAAAGGGCGTGAGAATTTTGATACCCCTCCTCATTGATCAACTCAAAGCAGGTGCGACAATACACCGGCATTCCCATCATCTTGCCTAGATAAACTAACGAGCATATTAGCTCCTCTGCCCCGTGCCACACCGCCTCTGTTCCTGCTGCGAGCAGCACGCGCAGATCTGCTACGCACTTGTGCCGAGTGGAGAGAATTTTCATGGGTAGGACTCTCACTGCGTCTCACCCTGCTTCTACGTTGTCCCCTAGCTCTCCTAGAAACATTTTGACCTCGTCTAACATACCCAGTGGCATTAGAAAAAGTCTCCACCACGTTACTGTCTCCGCGATTAGGGAAATTCACAGTCGGAAAACAAATTAGCTACATGGCTAGCACAGTAAAAACACTGGACCCCGACTTCACTTCCAGCCTCGTTCCCCACACTACTAACACGCTTGCTTACTCCCTGATAAACATTCCCACCCCATGAAACACTGTTCCCATCGCTGACATTGAGCAAATGAGTATCTACTTTGGCCAAATGATCCAAAGATTGTGCTTGGTGTAGGGCTAAATAGTCACTTTGTCCAGCTGCATCACTGCAAGGCAGGGACGCATCTGAAGCGTCGTCGCTAAACGCATCACCGTCATCTTCTGGAGGCAGATATTCGCCTTCAGAATAAGGGTTTGCGAATAGAAGACCCAACACTTCATTGCGGATTAACTTCTTTGATGCCATTAGACGAAAAACGAAGGCAAACACTCGCTGACGTTGACAATATCGCTGTAATTATATGGCTCGCACACAAACTAGCTCCGCTTTTGCTCACACTGATTCAACATGCTCTAGCTCGACTATTTTGTATAGAAACATGACGTAATTCTGAGTCAGGGACGTAGTATGACATGTCTACCACCTAGTGGAAGGGAGTTCAAACCAAATTTGACACCCTATTTGACAAAATCGACCGTTTTATTCAGTGCGGCATCTTGTCGACTTAAGTCGACAGTGGCGCCTAGAGGGTTAAACATGACCAAGCGGAAGGGCACGGCTCAAACACAGGGATTAACACTGCTGTTAATTTAACCTGCATGACATAGACTAACATCACATCAGTGTTACAGCTAAATCCATACACCAAACATCCATCACAAAACCATCCCCCTTCTCTGATCAGCACCGAACTCCCATTTGATTTCAGTCAACGTAAAATAAAATAAATTCAGATGACGGAAATCTGTCACAGCGACTATTCAGATGACGGAATTCCGTCATAGTGACGGAAAACTTTAATCCATGCATTTCTACAACCCAAATTCCGATGAAGTTGGGATGTTCTGTTAAATGTAAATGAAAAAGAAATGCTTTAATTCTCAAATCATAAAAGCAGTATATGTTTTTGAGAATAGTCCAAGCATAACATAACATATCAGTTATTGAAACTGGATTTTTTTGTTGTTGTATGAGATATTTATGGTCATTTAAAATTTTAGGCCAGTAACGCATCTCAAAAAAGTTGGGACAGTGTCAATAAAAGGCAGGAAAAGTTGAGTAAGACTGAAGAAAAAACAACGAAGGACACTTCACTAGGGCTGGGCGATATGGCTGAAATCTGTATCACGATATAAGTGTTTCATATCAGTCGATATCGATAATTATTGAAACATTGTGTGACCTATTTACAATAAGTAACAGGAGGGAAAAATCTAAATTTAAACATTTTTATTTTTAACTTAACCCTTTCTGACAGCAGCGCCCCCTTCTGGGATTGCCGCCGCTCCCGAGATAGTCATATAAACTTAATTAACATATTTTTTTGTAAACGGCGTATTTTAGCAAGGAAATCGATCTACACAGCTAATATATACAATTAGTACTACAAACACAGAAAACCCCAGGTCTGTAGCTGCCAAGGTTCACTAGAAAACCATAAAACAATAACACGCACATGTTTATTGCAATGTAAACAGCGGTCTTACCTCGTCAAACTAACATCCGATTTAAACATGATAGGTCGCTCCAAAAACCTAGTTTACTACATCTAAAATTCATTTACACCAATAAAATTAAACTGTTAAAGCGTGAAGACTGTCAATTTGCAATTTGATGTTTTATAAGCTTGCTTACCGCTCAGGTGATGAACGTGCATATTTCCCTATTGAAATAAGCCACGCTGACTTCGACATCGTAGTGATAATAAAAATCCTTTATTTCTCAAAAGTGTGGGTGGATAAGGTAACCGTAACTTGTTCTCTGTCAGAACGTATCAGATTTGTTCACTAGATTTCATTATTCTTTGTATTTGTTGATGTTTTCTCCTGCGAGGTCTACACGCTGAACCTACTTCCGGTTTTGCGCAACATTGCCTATATCTTCAGTACCTCAAACTATCAGGTCTAAAAGTGATTGACATCTCTTTTATCCAATAGTATAGACATATGTGTTTGACGAGGTGAGAGGTTTGCCCACCTTAGAGCGAAATGCAAATGTGATTGGTCCATGCGTAACCGCATGCTTCCTAGCCGGTGTTGTTGTGCGTCACGGCCGTACTGCAGTTGCGCACAAAGGATTTTGGCCACTAGCGCGAAATTTAAAAAACGAGGCACTATGCAGCGCTTTTACGACACGCAAAAAGTCATCGAGCTTTTATTTGATGACGGGGATGATACCACCCCATCTCTCACCGATGGATATCCTGTATATAATGTATATAATGTATCTTTAGATATTCTAACAGTAGCCTATTGTATGCACAGAGACGGTATAGACCCTTGCTATACATCTTTCAAGAAAATGCAGCTTTGCTACTCAATTCAACAAAAAAATTTTTTATATAGGACAAAATGTAAATGTAACCATACTTGATTTTCAGTGATATGCCTGTTTTTGCATTTGGGTAGGTTTGGAGAGCTTGGGTAGCCACTTGGGAACGCCTATATAATGTAATGGGTATTCTTTTGTAGCTCTTGTAAAATTTTGCCTAATGCCTTCAAATTTTTTACACATGTTACCAACATGTTGGTGTGTCATGTTATGTAATTTTGTGATCCTCTGCCACTCATACACAGTTTTACACTACAAATACCAAAAAAATTATAGGCGTTTTATGATTTTTTTATGAATTTTATTGATGTGCCAACTGTAATATTGAATTCATAATGATCTCAATAAAACACTTTGGCTCTTTGAACTTGATGGCCCATATGTATTCTTTCAATTGGTTCATAAATGATGACACTGGCATATGTAGAACCAGAGATATTTTACTGTAAATATCAGATATGAAATATAGGCGGAAATTGTCATATTTTGCCATCTGCATGAAGGGGTTAACCTTCCTCTGACAGGCAATAAGCATTCAGGCAAAATGACTGTCAACACACGTTCAATGTTACGATCACAATGAAAACTGAACAATTATCAATAAGCTAATAAAGTGCTTAACAAAGCTGAAGTGTTAAATGTAAACATAGCGAAACCTGATACCTGAGAAGAACTATCATATATGTATATAGTTTTACTGCATAATTTGCAGACAACATTTGTCTGACTACGATGAGATTTGTAAACTCCAAAAAAGCTCCCATACTGGTGAGCAGAGCTTTCTGTTCTTAGGGCTCATTCACACCAAACACTCTGCATATTCAGCGTGTGGCCGTTTTCTGTCCGTATTCGTTTAGAATGCATGTTAACAAATTAGACTCTTCACACCGCACGCGTGATCTGAGCGTATTCTGTCCCTATACAAACATATTGTATACTGATACACGCTGTACACGCTCAAGTTGGTGTGAATGAGCCCTTATCCACATTTTCCTCGCTCGTCGCAGTGGCACTCATCTTCCTTTCTTGACCATGCTGTTTCTGGAAAAAAACACGACTACGAGACAAGAGATGGCGCAACCAAACACGATACTGTGACATGATTGGCTATAAGCGTGTCACTCCCCATACGTTGCTAGGCTACAGAGGATGAGTGCCTTTGCTCATGCAACCAAGCTTGCTTCGCGACAAAGATTTAAAGCGGCGCTAAATCAGAGAGGGCTCTGACTAAACTTACGCCGTTTTCTTAAAAAAAAAAAAACACATTCTATCGAACGCATTTTCTATTGTTATCGAGTAGGTGTCTATCGAGATACATATCTTTATCGTTTTATCGTCCAGCCCTACACTTCACAGTTAATTATGTTAACTGACAAGATGATTTTGTATAAAAACTGGCTTTCTTTCTTGTCATTGACATGATTTCAGCAGCCCAACTGGTAGGTGTCTTCTTCATCATGTTTCCTTGTTATTATGCTTAAAATGTGACAGATCTGGACAGCACGCCAGCCATTTTAGCATCTAGTTGCCCTTATGATGGAGCCATACTGTTGAAGTTTGTATAGAATGCAGTTTGACCTCATTATCTGGTAATATTTAAGGTCTACCCTCAAAATATAATGTGTGAGTGCCATCTTGTGCTGCTCAAAACTTAGCATAAAGCATAACAACAAGGAAAACATGATGAAGAATACACCTACCGGTTGGACTGCTGAAATCATGTCAAGGACAAGAATTATAGCATTTCCTTTTTATTTACATTTAACAGAACGTCCCAACTTCATTGGAATTGGGGTTGTATATGACTACAGGCTACTACTACTTTTTGTTTGGATCAAGCAGTTTCCTTCGCTGCGTATACGTCAGGACAGAGGGGTGTGATTGGTTGAAGCTTCGTCCAGTAGCAAACAGAGGCATTTGAAAGAGGCAGGTTAAGCCCGCCTTCTGAGAAATGGGTTTACAACACAGCTTGGCCAGACCAATGCTCACAGAGCACTGTCAAGTCACGATAGCCAGGCTACCAGCTCCTAGCCATTGAGCCATAACTACCCAAGTAATACTTGGGACTAGGTGGTATTTACTGGCTTACATGTTTAGGGATTAGCAAGTTAGCTCATGTAACATCATATTTCCCTTAGCAAATAAAAACATTGTAGTTTTTAAAAAGAAGGCTGTTCTTTTTGTGGTGGGCCACTCTACATCTGGGACAAATGACCCATGCATTGTGGTCCAAAACAACATCTTTAAAAAATTAGCAGATGTACCCCGATAAGTGAGAAGCTTGTGTTTGCTTTTATTGCATTTTAGACTTGTACACTTCAAGATACAGCAAGTTTAGTAAGGAGTCCACCTGCTTTTTTCCAAGAAGAAGACCAAAGTGTGCTGGATTTGTTGAATTAACATGGAATGACCGTAGTGGTTCTTCAACGTTTGATAGGTTGACTTTGTCTGTCACGAAGGTTGAACTGCTGTCATGCCGCCAACAAACAAATGGTCGAGATGAAAAGACTAGTATCATTGAACTGTAAGCATTAAATGGTATTGTTTATCTGCCATCTGTGTTTTGGCCACTTCCTTCAATTACTTGCAAGCATTCCTAATATTTTTTTTAATTATTCTTTTGTTTGATACAACAGTGTGTTAACTTTGGGTAGTTTGTGTCTTCAAAAATATGAGGTAGAACTTGTTTTTTTTCCAGAATTTTGATATTTAATAGTGTTCATTAAATTAACTACAATTGTATTGCTATTTTTATTAATGTTGCAAAATATATTCCTCCTAGAGCACCTGTGACTTAGCAGCAGGATAATTGGAACTAAGGCGCTACAACATCCCTATCCCCTTAATGTCTCGCCAGCTCGAACCGCGTTCGAACCCAGACCCCATCGCCGCAGTTATGCAGTATTTCCTCCACGGAGGCCTAAAACAGGCAGTATGTATAAAGTAAGGGGCAGAATCACCCGTTTATCCACCTTTATTGTGTACTTGCTGACGTGCCCTTGTGAGTTGCTTTATGTGGGGAAAACCAAACCACAGCCGAATACCAGAATTTTTCAGCATAAATGTGCAATAAGGAGAAATTATGAGAAATCATCTGTGGCTAGACATTTTCACTCTGCAGGCCATGATGCCAATATGCTCAAATTTATGGGCCTAGAGATCGTCAGTCGGTCCCCAAGAGGAGGAGACCGTGATAACCGCCTCTTACAGTAAGAAGCTTGGTATATTTTTAATCTAAACACCTGCATCCCCAATGGGATGAATGAAGATCTATCACTGAGTTATTTCATCAAGTTAAGTTGAGTTAAGTCATCATTGTTTGTTATAAGTCATCATGGTTATGTTGGTATGTATATTTTGACAAAAAAACAATGTACTGTTTGCAACTTTAATGAGAATACTCACTATGTGAAGTGTTTAAATACCATTGGGTGCTGCAAACTGGGTGTGGTAATGGGTGTGGGCATATAAGTTTGGTTTCCCTGTTACATTGTTGCACACTGAAGAAGGCACGCGCCGAAACGTGTCTGTGCAATTAAAAAGTGGAAATTATGTAAAGTGCGGCCTCTTCTGTTTTTTCATTTGATTTTAGATTTAGGCCAGCACTCTAATAAATCTCTAATAGTATACGTTGAGTGACGCCTGCTCCTATCCTCGCTCCCCGGAGCCGTGCCACCACCACCCAACCTGTTGCGGTACTCTACAGGCCTCTGTTTTCTTCAGTACCAAGCCTGGGTTCCTTTCACCCTGTTACTGACATGTCTATCAATCAATCTGTCAATCCGTGGTGATGCAGACATGAATGGCGACTCTTACACCTTTGTATTGTATGCCGTACAGGTGTACTATGCATCCGTAGTTTGTATCTCTTAGGTGGTGCGCTCAATTTGTTTGTCTTCAGTGTATTTATTTTGGATAATTAGTGCATGAAAACTCGTGTCTGTTAGCAGTCTGATAACGATGCTAACTATGATACAATGCTTCTGCTTAACAAGGTTTGCTTATTCAGCCTAAAGCTCTAAAAGAAGTCGAGGCATTTACAGCTTAGCTCCTTGGATTGCTATGGCCCGGATAAATGAGAATCTACACAGACAAGGTCTGTTTATTTGGTGGGACATTAGCTACTTTTTCTACCAAACAACTTGTAATCACTGGTTCCTTCGAAGTATTACTTGATATAATTTGGTTACGTTATTTTTAGCAACTTTGCCAACGTACGTCTGTAGCAGCAGAACTCGTTTACCTCGTGAATGCACCTTCTGATCCGTCCTGCCGCACAGGCGGCTGTACTGCGTAGAGCCTGGATCAAGAGACGGCCGTCACCTTTATTTATACATGCCTTATTTCTCTCGCCACCTGAGATTGATCCCGAATGCTTCTCGGGTGCACGCAGTCGTTCTGCCAGGAAAGCGCGGACGCACTTTCTGATTCGCCCTGTCGCAGCAGGCAGCTCTTCCGCGGAGAGCCCCCGGATCAAGGGAAGCACCCCAAATTCTCTTTATTCAATATTCACTCGTTTACTCAAATTTCGGAATGTGAACTAGTGAAATGGTGGTGGTTTGGCGTTATAACAGTGTATCTTGATATGTACTAAGTCTTGGGAAATGGTAGATAAGCATATAAGTATAAGTATATGTGTAAGAGAGTGGACTAAACCTATGGTGGATGGGTGTTATTGCAGGGCCAAGTGCAATAGGGGAGCTGTCACATTTGGGCGGACATTTGGAAGGACTTGACCTGTTAAGATGGCCACCTATATAAACAGGAAGTTGAAGGTGCCGGGCCTCTTGGGTCTCCTTTTGTGCGGGGGGTAAGGTTGGTGGCGTGCAGGATTTTCCTTTTGTTTGATTATGTGTGATGTGTGTCGTGGGGTCTAAATGCATTGATACAAGGACACAAGGAGTTTTATTTGTCACATGCATAGACATACTGGATAGTAGGACATGCAGTGAAACTGTTGATTGTGAGTCTACACTGTGCATGTGGAGTGGGGAGTAAAGTGCGTAGAATGCATTTGGGGGGGGGTGACTACCATAAGAAGGGCAGAGGTAGAAAAAAGGTGAAGGGGTGTCGTGCGTGTGTTGGGGGGGGGGGGGGGGTGGTAGGCTGTGTTACCTCTGTATATATTGGGGGGGCATATGCTGCGTGATGTGGGGGGGGCTGTATGTGTTGGGGTCTGTGTGCTGTGGGTGTGTGGGAAGGGCATAACACAAGGTATGCTGCATGCTGTGTGTGGGGAGGGGGGACTTGAACTACGAGGGCTGTGTGCTTCCAAATCCCCTCAGTAACAACACACATTGATAAAATAAACATATGACATGTGACAACTGCGAATAATTGAGCAGTTGTCTCAAGTCTATTTGCAGCCCCTTTTATTTTTTTCATTTTCTGCTCCGTATAGCTTGGTGGGTTAATTTAAAGACATGACTCACAACAGCGTCAAACTTTTACAATCAGGTTGTTGTGGGATAAATCGCGTGTGTGTGTGGGAGGGGGGCTTGAGGCAGGGGAGGGCTGTGTGTGGGGGGGAGGACTTTGCCGAGGGGGGTTTGGGGAACCATGTGTGAGGAAGCAGTGGAGGATGGAGAATGGCGGGACTCCGATGACATCCGGGGCGGGGGGGGGTGTAAAGTTAGGTTGTGTGTGCTGAGTGGTGGATGTGTGCAAAGTCATTGAGTGTGTGTGGCGCCTGTTTGACTGACCTCTGACGTGTAGGTCTGTTGTGTATGTATGTAGTCAATTGTAGCCTTTAAGTGTGATTGTTGGGGTGAGTGTGTGTGTTGTTAGTGCCTTTTGTTCTCCTCCTTTTTGTCCCAGACAGGGTGGCCAACCTGTGCTGAGACACTGTGCGCCACCATTTGCTTCAGCCAGCAGCCCAGTGTAGGCCTGGATGGCTTGTATGTGGGAGTGGTAATATTTTATCCATGTTATGTTGCGAATTTAATAAAACTAGTTTTACTGTTTATATTATTTGAACAGTGTTTAATTGTAGTCGTGGGCCACTGGCTGTAGTAAGGGGTTAGCTGCTCACCACAGGCTTAATGGATTTCTTTGTGTTGGGTTTGTTTTAAATCTGTTTATCATAGACTTGAGTGTATTTGTAGTGGCTTTTCCTTTGATTGCCATGTTGAATTATTGTGTTTGACTACTCCTTGTTTGCTGTGTTAACCTGTGTGTGGTGTATCCTGTAGGTGAGCACGTTGCCCCCCTACCCCCCTTCTGTCTTGACTGTGAGCTCACAATAAAACTTTAATTTGTTGCAACGCCTCCTTACTCTTCTGTGGTGCTGAACAACTTTGCCGGTGTCTAGTCCTGTGTTACATATGTATGATATACTGCATACATAATTCTGTTCTCTTAAACTGTAGATGTTTTCAGTAACCATCCAGAGGACCATACCTCTTTTGTAGCATAATTTTAAGGACAAAGGATGGAGAAAAAACATCAAACAGAAAATGAGAGTGGCTTTTATGCCCACTGTCACCCACTTTTTAAACTCCATCATTTGAGTATTTATATATCTATAAATTTTTTATGTTGGTTTATGGTGCACAGGCTGTACCACACAAAGAGCAGTAGGACGACTCTAAATCTGGTGTCTGAACTTAGAAGGTATGGATACTGACTATACAGTTGAGGTAAATGAGTCATAGTGACAACTGACTAGTTTGCCATCTAGGGTTAGGGTTAGGGTTAGGGTAGGCAGGCACATCAACTTAGTGGAGATTAACCCTGAAAACACTGCAACTGCACAATGCAACAAATCTTTTAAAATGCAAAGATAACAATTATAAAGTATCCACCAAGTCTCATAGCAAATACCTCTGATTAAAAATGTTTGACTGTCCAACCTTTTATTCTATTCCAGACAAAGTTGAAGCGATCTGTGTTTCATGCAAAATACTGCAATGTGATGCTGAGAAGGACATAATATAACAAAGATGATAAAAAAGCAATGATAAACTACACTGGTGCACTGACAGAGGGACTTGCAAAATATGTCATCTCGGTTGAGTACAAGTATGTCGATTTTTTCAACATATGAAATGCTTCAACAGTGGAAGTCTAGGGTTTTTAGGGAATGTGCCTTGTGTGTCCTGTCAGCATTTCAATCTAAAGTACTGGGAAAGAGACATTGTGAATTACAGTCATGAATAACCATATAGTGAAGGCAGATTAATGTTCAGCTCACCCCCTTTCTTGAAGAGATACATGGGTACCAAGTAAAGCATGGAATGCTGAATGTAGTAAACCTCCTTTTCAAAGGGCAACTGTAAGGGTGAAAAACATAACATCAATGATACTTTAAAGACTTGTGTGATCAAAAGCTTGAAGCTTTGCTTCACACTTTACACTGATTAAAGAACTGCATGCATAACCATAAAAATACAGAAAAAACACAGCAAACTCAAAGATCTTCTGAATATTCAAAACTACTATAAAAAACTAGAGCTACGATGGTGCATGCCTCCAGTGCTTAAGCTCCACTTTGAGTGCAGACATAATTCAGGGTGTTTTCACACATAGTCCCCTTTAAGCGAAACAAACTTAGTCCCCTGTAAGTAAACCAAAAAGTGGACCAACAGAAAAAGAACTCAGTCCTTTTTTGTGTTCACATTGTGAGTTTATTACAAAGAGGACTGGGTTCTCTTTAAGGTGAAATTGAGCTTTGATGGGGCCTCAGTCCCCTTCCTGTTCACACCTGGTCGTCTAGGGTTCTCAGAACCCCAATGCACTGAATTCTGGGTAGTTATCACTTGGAACAAAATGTCTACTGCTTTGCTTGCCCTCCTGTGTTTTCTGGTGAAATTTGCACATATTCATCAGGAAAATAGAGTTATTGACATTATGTAGCAGAGATATATTTAGTAATTTTTTTTCTTTTTGTGAATTTCATGAAGTTGCAATGTTTTGTTTTAAATGTGACTGCAGTTTGAGACTTTGTATACAAACACATACACATGCTGGCAGCACGTGCGCAGCGTTGCCTGGCAACCTGCTGTAGCTTCCCCAGTTGCCAACTGGATACCATCGGGTTACCCTTAGGACGACAGCAAAATAATTGCACGTGTCCATTCTATGTTTTGAATGGGCACGAATCCATTCAATGATTCAATGATTGATTCCTGATGAATCAATCCTGTGTATGTCAGGTGACTTAGTGTTTCCCATACATAGCGCAGCGCCACAGAATGAAAACCCAGCGCCACAAATTGATTTTGCCTCTTTTTTTTTTCTTCGCGATTCGGTCATTCCCATTCACACGCGCAGAAAGCGAGGGATCTGGGGTCCTCATCAGAGCTCCTAGCAGACCTGCCAACATGTACGGATTTTACGTAGCGGATACGCATTTTTACCTTATTGTACGCTTGTACGATTTTATGTCCTAAAGTACACATATCGCATATCGACGTGGGTCTAGGAATACAACTACAGAAATATTCTCATTGGAAAGGGAAAAAAGCTCTGGAACTTTGAACCGCATTCACATTCCGGAGCCGGGCCGGCGGGGCCTTTAGGGGCCACCCTTGGTGCTTGTAGCCCCAGGGCACTAGCCCCATGACCTGAGAGCTGTTGTGTTCACACTCCCTGGCTACTAGACCCTCTGGGTTATGCCCTCGTTTGCGAAAACGTCACTGATACAGCCCATTTTCAAGCAGGATAGGCGGGCAATTCAGTAGCAGCAGTAGAAGAAAGTAGAAGACCATTATACAACTGCCGATATCTCTGACTGCAAATACTTCTTTGGAGAATAGACGCCATGGAACCTCTGCTGGCGCAGATCGTCCTCCGTGTTGTTCATGTTCCAATATATTTCTATATATTACTATAGGCTATAAAGCAAAAATACACCGTCCTTATGTTTTAATGGAACAAGACCGACAGCCATGGAGCGTCAAATGCTTGTTAGGGAATGCATCTCACATTTGGATATTTCCACACAGTGCTGCCAACAAAACGTAGCCAAATGACACAATTTACTGCTACTTTAAGGTATAACAATGACTGAAACAGTTAATTTTAATACTAATTAGATCAACAACTTGCAATTTTTATCAGCCAAATATGAGCTAGGTCATCTATATTGCATTACTTTGCTAAAGTAAGAAAAGTCTTGTTTTAAACCAACGGTACCACTACCATCAGCCCAAACGGTCGGAAATGGCAAATATATATGAATTTAACAGAAAAACAAGTGATTTTGACCTATTGGCTTGACACACACGTTTAGAACAGTTAACTGCGAAGTCACCGTGGAGAACCACGTTACGATGCACAAGGCATGTAAAGGAGAGACACTGGCAAGTTGGGATCGGCAGCTGCACACTTCAGCACTGCGAAACTGCATTAAAAAAGTAGCCTAAAATGACACAAGGCAATGTTATAGGCCTAGTCATTTGTTTGTTCCAATTAATTTGACAAGAAGTCATTTAATCCACCGCATCACGGTGGGCAATTGAAATGTTACCAGCCAAGCATTCACCACCAGCCACGAGACATACAGAGAATGTAGGATTAAGCTCCCTTGAGTAAAAGCAATTTAAATAAAATTAGATTTATTTTATGTAGGGAAGGGGGATTGGTTTGTTATACCATGTCTTTATATCCGTAGTTATTTATGCTTCTCACGCATTTGCCCGGCTGTTGTTCGCTGAATGTCCAACTCCCTCGTTTCTGCTAACTTTGGCGTTTTTTTTTTTTTTTTTGATTCACGTCGTCTTCTGCCCAGACCATGGGGAGAGCACGGATATATTCAGCTGACCAGAACTGGTGATCCATCTTTTTCATATTCTTCAGTAACAACGGTAATACAGGTGCAGATAATATCATGGCATCTTCGCTTTATTTTGCTTCCAAATGTTGACGCCGCCCCGACCTTTACACCGCCTCTAGACCCCGTTTAGCCCCTGTAGGACCATACGGCTTATATAAGAACTGTCTTTTGTCAGAGAAATAAACTTTGCTTTTGCTAATCTTTCAGGTAACCAATAGAATCAGAACATTTTCTATGCATTTAGGTTGTAGCATGCTTACCCTCAAAACGCCACCAATGTGAATAAGTTGTACAATTAATGTACCTTCAATTCAATTTACATTTTGTCAATACAATATTATTTTTAAGTAAATAAGGTTAGCCAGTTAGCTATGTTGACCTGCTATGTCCAATGTAGCTGCCGTAGATGTGTATATACATATCCATGTGTACCTGCAAGCTAACCAGAATTTAAATATTAGCACCTAAAGTTAGCCCACAATATCAATTATATATTCTGAATATGAATCCGTTATATAAACGAATTTATTTGAAACCGTTTTGCTCATTAAATGTTTGATGCCCTGTGAACTTCAAAGCAGCGTGAACATAAAGACTGTGGTGCATACAAACTGGCATAGCATTGTTAGCTGCCCTTGAGAAGTGGATGCTAGTGAACGAAAATTGAGATTTTTTTCATGTGTTGCTTAAAGTGGAACGAAATAAGTGTAGGGCATATTCTAGATCTAATATAAGGAATAGATACACAGACAAAATGAAAACTTTGTGCATTTACTGTAAAAGATGGGCAGATGAATACACAGCATTCTTAACTTAAGGGGCAACAGGTAACGAACACAGCCACACAGCAGCTGTGACAGGCGATTCCAGCACAGCAAATGATGCCTACAGCCTACAATAGACCTATTGGCTTGTCCAATGCGATTGCTTCCAGTCATAAAATTGAGATTGTTCTACTCATAAAAGTATTTTAAGGTTGGCAGGTCTGTCCTAGCACCACACAATGCTATTTGGTCTGCGGGAAACACTGTGACTTGCTACAATCTGCTCGGTTACAATTACACGACCACGTCCATGACCAGCCATGTTTTGTTCTCTCTCCAGCGCATAGTTTCCTGGTTACAGTCACGTGAGAAATCTACGGCAAGCAAAGGAGCTTATAATACAGAGAAAAAGGGGAAGAGAACCCGGCGCACTTTGTGTTCACAAAGCGCAGATTAGGCAAACCATACCGCTGACTTTTTAGTGAACCGTGAGTACGAGTAGCGAGTACGGTTAATTTTAGAGGGTCTGAGTGCGGTTGGAGTGTCAGACATCCCAACCTCCACAACACCCCTCCCCCCGAGGCGATGTACAACAGCACACCACGGAGCGCACCAGAGCACTAGAGTGGGGCATGTGGTTTGGTGTAGTGGCCACAGGCAGAACATAAGGGGTGTGATGAGGGATGGGTTAGCATCTGTTTGTTTTCAGATCATCTTGTAATCTTGAGTTTGGTGCTTGAGACACATCTTCCGTTGGTCTTCAGAATCTAAAATCAGTATCACAGCTGCATGTACAACAGTAAAAGCAGTGTGAGCCTACAGCCATATGGCACAAACTAAAGTATCTGTTTTCAACCTGACCAACAAAAATGAAAATCATTTGAAAGCTTGAAAAAGAGCATACAGCACTGCACAGCACTGTGCAACTGAGTGGAGTTTTGTTGTACTAGCCTCTCAACAAAGCAGCCCATTCAAAACAATAGGCAATGTGGTTTAAGCTAACTTTAGCCTAGTAACTACCAGCCTAAACATGTCTTTTCTATTCCTACAAATAGGCTAATTATTGCTGGAAGCTCACAAGAAATACAAACACTGACCACAAACTTTTGTGATTTTGTTAGGTTTTATCCACAAACCAACATAGGAATTGCAGGCTTGCACCTATATCATCATTCATAATATCTTATAAAGCTTAAAACACAGTAAATATACACACTGACCCAAACCTTTTCGGATTTATCCAGTTTACACGCAAGGTTTTCCAAACTGTTTAACTACTGTGGCATTTGACAGCCTGCATTCAAAACATTAGCCAATGACGTACACAACAATTCCAGCTTGCCGCCTGGGTGCAAATCGTATAATGTAGTAGAGCTGGGCGGTATGACCAAAAATTCATATCACAGTATTTTTCAAAATTATATCGGTGTCACGGTATTTGACGTTTTTTTTTTTTCATGCATGACTGGGTGTTAACCCTTTGGCGACGGCCCATTCAAATATGGTTCGATTTCGGGAGGAGGAGTGCCACTGAGATGTCAGCGGTCATCTATTATTCTTCAACTTTACATCATTCAAGGGAAAATACATCGGATCAACTGAGGTAAAAGAGTCTTTTGATGTGTTTGTGATAGCATATATCTTGTTTATTACTTGAAAAACGGCAGTACTTACTCATTTTTCATAGTTTGATTATATGACCGCGAGTGGTCATATCAGCAGGCTGTGTAGGTAAAAAATCAAGCAGCAAACAGTGCAGTTCGTTGTCATTACTCATTTTCGTTTTTTGTAGGCTTTTGAATGTGAAATTTCGTATGACTGATAAGTGTAGGACAGGCTATAGTTACTACTAGGATACATATTTTTGAGATTCCTTGAATTTTGTACGAAATAGACTGTCAGTAGTTTCATAGCAAACTAGCTTTATCTTCCAGATCTACTGCAGCTACGCTACATGCATGATAGGTTCTCCTAAATTGTCAACTTCGCTCTCAAACATATATTCACCTACAGGCTTATAATATGTAATGTAAAGGATTATATGTGAAAAATAATAAGTAATTCAGTCGAAATGTGTCAGACAATGGTGGCTTGACATGTCACATGGTTAGCTTGATGGCTAGTCTGTTAGTGAACCTGCTGACCTGCTTTGCATGCTAGTTGCCACGACTTAGAAAAATCTGAGCTGTTGAGAGCACATAGGCAAGTTTGTTTTTTACCATATGTTGTCTGTGTACTGTGAATGTAAGGATCACAGTAAATATTTTACAGTTGTGTCTAATTATTAGTTAGGTTGTATGTTGTCGATTTGCTAGCTAAAGTGATGGCTATTAGAGATCATTTATAGCTCACTAACATGACGCATCTCTCGTCCACCTTGCATTCACTCAGCTGCGCAATCTCATTTAGCCTATACAGTAGCATGAAAGTCTTATTATGACCGCCGCTAGCGAAGCTAGCGAAAGCGGTCATATTGGAGTTGCTGCAAAATTTTTCCCTTTTTTTTTTTTTTTTTTTTTTTTTTTTCACCGATTTTTCGTCAACGATTCCCGGGACACTGAAACTCGGGGAGACATGAATGTTTGTAGGCATGTAGCCCAAGAAGTTTGTGAGCGAATAACGCCTTTTGGTCCCCCAGGGCCACCCCCCCGCTGTGCCAGTGTCCGTTAAAGAGGGGGAGACCGGCAAAAGTTTTTGCTGAATAACTCAATGAATGTTTCACCATACAACATGAAATTTTTGTGATATGTCGGTGTTACAGAGACGTATCGACCCAGCCCATAAACTCTCACTTGAAGCATAGCGCCACCTAGTGATAAGGGTAAATGCAAAAATTGGGATTTTGAGTTGCCAATATCTTGGACCGAGAAGGTGGGAACTGCGCAAAATACGTTATGCACAATCACCACAAAGACCTCTAACACCACAGAACATGCCATAAAATTTGGTCCATAGGGGGCGCTGTAATTGTAGAAAATGTCATTTTGCCTATTATCTAGACAATGCTTACGTTTACAACAATTTTTTTTTTATCGTGAAATCTATTGACCCTCCCGCATTGAAAACACTGGTCGACGCCCACTTCCAACGAAAAAAATTTCCGTGAAATTTTAATATTGCGAAAACGAATCTGAACGAACTCGTCATAGGCCGTTCATGTGAATCTCACCAAATTTGGTATATGTCATCTACAGACAATGCTGACAAAAAGTTATCAAAGGATTTATCTTGAGATAAACCGTTCCGAAGTTACACGTCAATGAACATTTAACACGTAGCTTAAAATTTTTCAAATGGCCGTATCTTGGCTAATAATTGCTCAAATTTGGTCAAAGTTGACATTCCATCTCTAAACAGCTTTCTTTTTATGTGTACTAAATTTTGTGACATTTCGTCATAGGGGGCGATGTTTATTGGCGAAGCTAGGTGTCAAAAAACAGTTTTTGTTAAATAACTCGCCAACAATTTTACCCAAGACAACGATTTTGCGTTAGTATGTCGGTGTTACAGAGATGTATCGACCCAGCCAATAAACGCTCACTTGAAGCGTAGCGCCACCTAGTGATATGAGTGAATGCAAAAATTGGGATTTTGAGTTGCCAATATCTTGGACCGAGAAGGTGGGAACTGCGCAAAATACGTCATGCACAATCACCACAAAGACCTCTAACACCACAGAACATGCCATAAAATTTGGTCCATAGGGGGCGCTGTAATTGTAGAAAATGTCATTTTGCCTATTATCTAGACAATGCTTATGTTTACAACAATTTTTTTTTTATCGTGAAATCTATTGACCCTCACGCATTGAAAACACTGGTCGACGCCCACTTCCAACGAAAACAATTTCCGTGAAATTTTAATATTGCGAAAACGGATTTGAACGAACTCGTCATAGGCCGTTCATGTGAATCTCACCAAATTTGGTATATGTCATCTACAGACAATGCTGACAAAAAGTTATCAAAGGATTTATCTTGAGATTAACCGTTCCGAAGTTACACGTCAATGAACATTTAACACGTAGCTTAAAAATCTTCAAATGGCCGTATCTTGGCTTTTAATTGCTCAAATTTGGTCAAAGTTGACATGCCATCTCTAAACAGCTTTCTTTTTATGTGTACTAAATTTTGTGACATTTCGTCATAGGGGGCGATGTTTATTGGCGAAGCTAGGTGTCAAAAAACAGTTTTTGTTAAATAACTCGTCAACAATTTTGCCCAAGACAACGATTTTGTGTTAGTATGTCGGTGTTACAGAGATGTATTGACCCAGCCCATAAACTCTCACTTGAAGCATAGCGCCACCTAGTGATATGGGTAAATGTAAAAATTGGGATTTTAAGTTGCCAATATCTTTGACCGAGAAGGTGGGAACTGCGCAAAATACGTCATGCACGATCACAACAAAGACCTCTAACACCACAGAACATGCCATAAAATGTAGTCCATAGGGGGCGCTGTAATTGTAGAAAATGTCATTTTGCCTATTATCTAGAGAATGCTTATGTTTACAACAATTTCTTTTTTATTGTGAAATCTATTGACCCTCGCGCATTGAAAACACTGGTCGACGCCCACTTCCAACGAAAACAATTTCCGTGAAATTTTAATATTGCGGAAATGAATCTGAACGAACTCGTCATAGGCCGTTCATGTGAATCTCACCAAATTTGGTATATGTCATCTACAGACAATGCTGACAAAAAGTTATCAAAGGATTTATCTTGAGATAAACCGTTCCGAAGTTATACGTCAATGACCATTTAACACGTAGCTTAAAAATCTTTAAATGGCCGTATCTTGGCTTTTAATTGCTCAAATTTGGTCAAAGTTGACATGCCATCTCTAAACAGCTTTCTTTTTATGTGTACTAAATTTTGTGACATTTCGTCATAGGGGGCGATGTTTATTGGCGAAGCTAGGTGTCAAAAAACAGTTTTTGTTAAAAAACTTATCAACAATTTTGCCCAAGACATCGATTTTGTGTTAGTATGTTGGTGTTACAGAGATGTATCGACCCAGCCCATAAACTCTCACTTGAAGCATAGCGCCACCTAGTGATAAGGGTAAATGCAAAAATTAGGATTTTGAGTTGCTAATATCTTGGACCGAGAAGGTGGGAACTGTGCAAAATACGTCATGCACGATCACCAGAAAGACCTCTAACACCACAGAACATGCCATAAAATTTGGTCCATAGGGGGCGCTGTAATTGTAGAAAATGTCATTTTGCCTATTATCTAGAGAATGCTTACGTTTACAACTATTTTTTTTTTATCATGAAATCTGTTGACCCTCACGCATTGAAAACACTGGTCGACGCCCACTTCCAACGAGAACAATTTCCGTGAAATTTTAATATTGCGAAAACGAATCTGAACGAACTCGTCATAGGCCGTTCATGTGAATCTCACCAAATTTGGTATATGTCATCTACAGACAATGCTGACAAAAAGTTATCAAAGGATTTATCTTGAGATAAACCGTTCCGAAGTTACACGTCAATGAACATTTAACACGTAGCTTAAAATTCTTCAAATGGCCGTATCTTGGCTTTTAATTGCTCAAATTTGGTCAAAGTTGACATGCCATCTCTAAACATCTTTCTTTTCATGTGTACTAAATTTTGTGACATTTCGTCATACGGGGCGATGTTTATCGCCGAAGCTAGGTGTTGAAAAACAGTTTTTGTTAAATAACTCCTCAACAATTTTGCCCAAGACAACGATTCTGTGTTAGTATGTAGGTGTTACAGAGGCATATTGACCCAGCCCATAAACTCTCACTTGAAGCATAGCGCCACCTAGTGATAAGGGTAAATGCAAAAATTGGGATTTTGAGTTGCCAATATCTTGGACCGAGAAGGTGGGAACTGCACAAAATGCATCATGCACGATCACCACAAAGACCTCTAACACCACAGAACATGCCATAAAATTTGGTCCATAGGGGGCGCTGTAATTGTACAAAATCTCATTTTGCCGATTCCTTGCCTTCACAAATCAGTCCTTCACACTACACATTCAAAACCCACATCCATGCCCACTTACAGGAAATCATTTCCACAGAAATTCTCACCTCACAACACTGCTCTATCACACACTCATCACACCAACAGTTCCCACATTTCAATATACTGCGGCGGTCATACCATGTACCGCTATGCGGTACATCTAGTTTGGTTATATTATGGTATTTGTGTCATAGGTTTCTTTGGTCAAGTTTTTATCAGTCATGTTTGCCATATTGTTTATTCCTATACATACTTAATTGTTAACACAAAACAAACAGGTGAGAGCAAATGTTCAGTCCTTTAGTGCACCAACATTTTGGTAAAGGTTGGTCTTGGCAAATGATTGTAAATAAATGGATGTGATGTGCAAGACAGGTCACTCAAAGTTATGTGTTTTGTTTGTTTTTCTTAGATGTGTGGAGAGAAGAGCCAGTCTTCCATCTGCACGGAAAGGAGGCGGAGGTTGAGCGCAATGTCATTGTGGATCCCAACTTGGCGGACCATGAAGGCATAGATGTAGAGGAGGAGGACTTCCTGGACAGACAGCTGTTGGGTGATAAGGAGGTGGAGAGTGATCCACCATCATCCTTAGCTAGATTTATGTTTCTGTGTCTTTTTGTGTGTGCACGCCTGCATGTGCACATTCCTGTGTGTACACGAGTACTTGTTCTAGTATAGTCTAATAACAGTAGTCATGGTGAGTTTATATTTATATATACATTACCATTACCATTCTCATAAATATTTCACTCTTTTGGATTTGGTTAGCCATTCCCTAACAGGTCCTATGTCCTGTGTCCTATGTCCTATGGTCCAGAGTGCATCTCTGATTGTGTTTCAGTCCTACTCAGACATACCAAGGGCCATCAAATGAATTTACATTTATACCCTGTCATCCCATAGGCCTAGAAAGATAAAGAGCAATTTTAAAATGATTTTACACATGTGAAGAGGTGGGAATGAAGGGTAGGACGTGGAGACATGAGATTCTGTCACATAGTGGGAGGTCTTTTAGTGGCCGAGTGGACACACCTATGTGCAGTCATGTGCCTGTCTAATTTCCTCAATGTAAATAACTATAGCCTACATAGGTACATAGATTAGTAAGGAAGGATATGTCATGGGACATGCTATAATGACTATAATAAAAACATGGGTGGTGTTGACAGTTCAGATCTTTTGTTCAACTGTTCAACTTTTGTTATCTTATTGTTATTGTAATGATGTTCCTGATATGTCTGTAAATGTTTATGGTATTTACCAAAGAACTTATTCTTGTTTATTAGCTTTTGTAAGGTATTTATTAAAAATAAATGTCCTTTTGGTCTTTCTAAAACTTAAATCATGTATTATTGTCTGTTATTTTGGTTTTGAAGTAAAATGAAGAATGCGGACAAGCGGTCACCATCAGCCAGTCTATACCTCGTTTTCACATTTGTTGTTATGAAGTCATAGCATCACCTTCAGTATAAAAATATATGGTATATATGTACTCATTTACCATGTTAAGATTATTAAATTCACTTATTTTAATAAATTACATTAGTATCTATGTACTGTAGGTAAAAAATGTCAGATGGTTTAATAACTCATTTGGTTTTCATAACATTCTATTTGTTACGGCAAAAGGTACTGTCAGTAAATTTATCATAACTTCTAAACAAAAGATCACAAATTTATTCTGATTTTTTCTTTGTATAGATCACAAAATTCTGAATCTTTAATATACTCTATGTTTTTTTTGTAACTACAACAAAAATATGTGAAAATCTGGGTGAAACTTGAAAAAATTGCGTTTTTATGCAAATTTTGGGTATTTTTTAATGATGTTATTTAAAAATAATGTGTGTCACATTTAAAAGTATTCATGGCATGTTATATCATTTAAAATGTCTATTTCCCCTGATTAATTTGGTGGGTAAATTTGATCTCTGCCATGTAATATAACGACACAACAAGCCTTTTTGTGAAAGGAGTGCATCATCTCTGAAAAATGGAAAGCTCAGCTCAGTCTCCAAAGGGTTAAACCCATTTCCTAATAATTTAGAGGACAATAACTGCAGTAAATTGCCTTAGAATGACCAGACTAGTATTAACCCAAGTTTGAATGGTCCCACAAAATGCTACTGCTCACAAAGAGGTGACAGTGGCATTCATAAGTGTAATGAGGTGAAGAAATCAGAATGCATGACTGTTGCAGTCAAAATACGGAATGCTTTACTGTGCAAGTTTTGCAACTAGAAAACAGCTTTTTTGAGCTGTCTACAGTGTAAACAATATGTCCCCTATAACTGCAAAGTGAAGACATCTTTATCCACTGAACTTCACTGAACTGCATCACTGTCGACTTTGGGTTATACCTGCCTATCACGTCAGTTCATTGCGTCACCACAACCACGAGGAAAAATTAATTTCTCATAATAATGTTCATTACAAATACAGTTGCCCATGTAACTATATTTTCTCTAAGACCCCACCCACACGGCAACGCTCCTGGATTTTTTTCTTTGCGGGTTAAAAAAAAAAAAAAAAAGTCACGTCCACATGACAACGGACCAGTAAATATTTATGTCCAGACGGGAACGTTTTCATTGCATTGTCATTACGGACCGTGTGCTGTCCCAGCTTGAGGTGCATGATCAGAAGTAGAGATGGGAAAAAACTCGGGAGTCGGGTTATTTATCCGGATCTCTAATATCACTCAAGAACCATGGATCTAGACGTCTATTTAACTTAGGCTCCCTCCTTGTGGTTAACCTGTGGCTTCACTCACGGATCCCTGCTTGCTCTCGGTCTTGCACAAGCTTGCAGTTGGGTGAATCCCCTGCATACAACAGCAGTCTCGCACACGGGCACGAGTTGTCCATGCCATATTAGCTTGTTGCATATATGTTGCATGTTGTGTGAATTAATACTATGTTGATCCACCCCATATTCATTTTTGAGCACAATAAAATACAATAATACAATATATATAAATAAATATATAAATAAATATTTTTTCGTAGCGGTTACCCCGGGGACTTTCGGGGGTATAGCCAAAAACGTAGTCATTATTATGCGGAATGGTTGAGTGTTTTCTGACGATGATTTCTTTCATTCGGTCTGATGAGATGAACATGCAATTTTAACGCAGTTTGAGAATGAAAGGAAAGGCCAATCCTCATGATGACGAGCATGCTGCGCAGTTTAATATTTAGGCAAACATTAAAGATAGCTTGTGACCATAAGAAACTAAAATAGTAATACAAAAAAATCTTTCGTAGTGGTTACCCCGGGGACCAGCTCAAAAGTGAGTCATTTTTATGCGGGGTGGTTGAGGGTTTCTCTGGAGCATTTCTTTCCAGCTGATGAGATGAACATGCAATTTAAACGTAGTTTGAGAATGAAAGGAAAGGCCAATTGTCATGACTGTGGCCGATACTCGTAGTTAGATGTTTACAAAAGCGTCTCTTCTGCCAAAGTATATGTGACATTAAAAAGCCTATAAACGCTGCAACGACACAATGTAAACTGCTGGAAGCACGAAACAACGACGTGATGAAGTCCTACACATAGAGAAAAAAAGAATACTGACATTATGAACATTTTGCGTCAAATGAAATTAGATTGTCTAGGTTTTTATTGAATAGAATAGAATAGAATGCTACAATTTGCATTTGTGGCTGCTATTAATGCAACCACACAAAAGTTTCCTATAAGGGGCTATTTTCATTATTATTATTATTTGACGACTGCAGCAAGTGACAGCTAGAGACAGGCGGACTGAGGCAAATTGAAAGTGGCAGGCTATAAGCATCCCTCTTGTGTTTGTTTGCACTTTTTATTTATACTGACAAACAATAATGAAAACGTATTCCAGCACGAAGGAAAAATAACACACATTTCGTTCTTCAGTCATGCGCTCTGTGTACTGTAGACAGACACGACACTACGTGCTGTGTACTGTAGATTGTTTAAAAGGCAGCTATTGGGCTTTACAATTCAGTTCTTCTTTATGGTATTTTAAAGTAGTATATCTGACTAACTGCTCAACTGCTTACAGCGACTGCATTCTGCATCTGGGCCTCTGATAATGTCAAATTCCTCTGAAACTTTAAATCTTGTAATATAATGTAATACAATATAATGTAATTTAATGGAATATAATACTGCTTTATTTCTAGACTTTTTTCTTGGGGGTGGGGGGTTCTGCAGGTTGTGGTGTCTGTCATAATAATAGTAACAATAATAGGAACTAGATGTACCGCATAGCGGTACATGGTATGACTGCCGCAGTGTATTGAAATGTGGGAACTGTTGGTATGATGAGTGTGTGGAAGAGCAGTGTTGTGAGGTGAGAATTTATGTGGAAATGATTTCCTGGAAGTGGGCATGAATGTGGGTTTTGAATGAATGACATTGTGTGTGTTTGTATAGTGTGTAGGAGTGATTTCTAAAAGAAATAGGCAAAATGAGATTTTGTACAATTACAGCGGCTGCTATAGGCCCAATTTTATGGCATGTGCTGTGCTTTTAGAGGTCTTTGTGTTGATCGTGCATGAGATATTGTATGCAGTTCCTACCTTCTTAGTCCAAAATATTGGCAATTCAAAATCCCAATTTTTGCATTTACCCATATCACTAGGTGGCGCTATGCTTCAAGTGAGTGTTTATGGGCTGGGTCGATATGTCTCTGTAACACCGACATACTAACACAAAATTGTTGTCTTGGGCAAAATTGTAAATTGTTGACAAATTATTTAACAAAAACTGTTTTTTCGCCCCCCTATGACGAAATGTCACAAAATTTAGTACACATGAAAAGAAAGCTGTTTAGAGATGGCATGTTAACTTTGACCAAATTTGAGCAATCAAAAGCCAAGATATGGACTTTTGAAGAATTTTAAGCTACGTGTTAAATGTTCATTGACGTGTAACTTCGAAACGGTTTATCTCAAGATAAATCCTTTGATAACTTTTTGTCAGCATTGTCTTTAGATGACATATACCAAATTTGGTGAGATTCACATGAACGGCCTATGACGAGTTCGTTCAAATACGTTTTCGCAATGTTAAAATTTCACGGAAATTGTTTTCGTTGGAAGTGGGCGTCGACCAGTGCTTTCAATGCGTGAGGGTCAAAAGATTTCACGATAAAAAAAAGTTGTTGTAAACGTTAGCATTCTCTAGATAATAGGCAAAATGACATTTTTTACAATTACAGCGCCCCCTATGGACCCAATTTTTATGGCATGTGCTGTGATGTTAGAGGTCTTTGTGGTGATCATGCATGACGTATTTTGTGCAGTTCCCACCTTCTCGGTCCAAGATATTGGCAACTCAAAATACCAATTTTTGCATTTACCCATATCACTAGGTGGCGCTATGCTTCAAATGAGATTTTATGGGCTGAGTCGATACGTCTCTGTAACACCGACATATCACAAAAATGTTAATGTCATTGGGTCAAACGTTCATTGAGTTATTCAGCAAAAACTTTTGCCAGTCTCCCCCTCTTTGACGGACCCTGGCAAAGCGGGGGGGTGGCCCTTGGGGACCAAAAGCTTCTAGTCACTCAAAAAGTTCTACGGCTACATGCCTACAAAGATTCATGTCCCCCGTACTTCCAGTGTCCCGGAAATCGTTGACGGAAAATCGGTAACTTAAATTAAGAACTAGATGTACCGCATAGCGGTACATGGTATGACCGCCGCAGTATATTGAAATGTGGGAACTGTTGGTGTGATGAGTGTGTGATAGAGCAGTGTTGTGAGGTGAGAATTTCTGTGGAAATGATTTCCTGTAAGTGGGCATGGATGTGGGTTTTGAATGTGTAGTGTGAAGGACTGATTTATGAAGGCAAGGAATCGGCAAAATGAGATTTTGTACAATTACAGCGCCCCCTATGGACCAAATTTTATGGCATGTTCTGTGGTGTTAGAGGTCTTTCTGGTGATCGTGCATGACGTATTTTGCACAGTTCCCACCTTCTCGGTCCAAGATATTAGCAACTCAAAATCCTAATTTTTGCATTTACCCTTATCACTAGGTGGCGCTATGCTTCAAGTGAGAGTTTATGGGCTGGGTCGATACATCTCTGTAACACCAACATACTAACACAAAATCGTTGTCTTGGGCAAAATTGTTGATAAGTTTTTTAACAAAAACTGTTTTTTGACACCTAGCTTCGCCAATCAACATCGCCCCCTATGACGAAATGTCACAAAATTTACTACACATAAAAAGAAAGCTGTTTAGAGATGGCATGTCAACTTTGACCAAATTTGAGCAATTAAAAGCCAAGATACGGCCATTTAAAGATTTTTAAGCTACGTGTTAAATGGTCATTGACGTATAACTTCGGAACGGTTTATCTCAAGATAAATCCTTTGATAACTTTTTGTCAGCATTGTCTGTAGATGACATATACCAAATTTGGTGAGATTCACATGAACGGCCTATGACGAGTTCGTTCAGATTCGTTTCCGCAATATTAAAATTTCACGGAAATTGTTTTCGTTGGAAGTGGGCGTCGACCAGTGTTTTCAATGCGCGAGGGTCAATAGATTTCACGATAAAAAAGAAATTGTTGTAAACATAAGCATTCTCTAGATAATAGGCAAAATGACATTTTCTACAATTACAGCGCCCCCTATGGACTACATTTTATGGCATGTTCTGTGGTGTTAGAGGTCTTTGTTGTGATCGTGCATGACGTATTTTGTGCAGTTCCCACCTTCTCGGTCAAAGATATTGGCAACTTAAAATCCCAATTTTTACATTTACCCATATCACTAGGTGGCGCTATGCTTCAAGTGAGAGTTTATGGGCTGGGTCAATACATCTCTGTAACACCGACATACTAACACAAAATCGTTGTCTTGGGCAAAATTGTTGACGAGTTATTTAACAAAAACTGTTTTTTGACACCTAGCTTCGCCAATAAACATCGCCCCCTATGACGAAATGTCACAAAATTTAGTACACATAAAAAGAAAGCTGTTTAGAGATGGCATGTCAACTTTGACCAAATTTGAGCAATTAAAAGCCAAGATACGGCCATTTGAAAATTTTTAAGCTACGTGTTAAATGTTCATTGACGTGTAACTTCGGAACGGTTTATCTCAAGATAAATCCTTTGATAACTTTTTGTCAGCATTGTCTGTAGATGACATATACCAAATTTGGTGAGATTCACATGAACGGCCTATGACGAGTTCGTTCAAATCCGTTTTCGCAATATTAAAATTTCACGGAAATTGTTTTCGTTGGAAGTGGGCGTCGACCAGTGTTTTCAATGCGTGAGGGTCAATAGATTTCACGATAAAAAAAAAATTGTTGTAAACATAAGCATTGTCTAGATAATAGGCAAAATGACATTTTCTACAATTACAGCGCCCCCTATGGACCAAATTTTATGGCATGTTCTGTGGTGTTAGAGGTCTTTGTGGTGATTGTGCATGACGTATTTTGCGCAGTTCCCACCTTCTCGGTCCAAGATATTGGCAACTCAAAATCCCAATTTTTGCATTCACTCATATCACTAGGTGGCGCTACGCTTCAAGTGAGAGTTTATGGGCTGGGTCGATACGTCTCTGTAACACCGACATATCACAAAAATTTCATGTTGTTGGCTGAAACGTTCATTGAGTTATTCAGCAAAAACTTTTGCCGGTCTCCCCCTCTTTAACGGACACTGGCACAGCGGGGGGGTGGCCCTGGGGGACCAAAAGGCGTTATTCGCTCACAAACTTCTTGTGCTACATGCCTACAAACATTCATGTCTCCCCGAGTTTCAGTGTCCCGGGAATCGTTGACGAAAAATCGGTGAAAAAAAAAAAAAAAAAAAAAAAAAAAAAAAAAAAAGGGAAAAATTTTGCAGCAACTCCAATATGACCGCTTTCGCTAGCTTCGCTAGCGGCGGTCATAATAATGAAATCCTACAAGAAGTCTTGGTTATAGCTTACTAGCCTACTAGCCATACAGCCAGTTTAATGGCAATAGAAACAATTGCATAACAGCCAGCCTACACTGCAAGCTAATCAAGTCACAGTTTATTTGACAGCAACCTGTTTGTAGAAGTTTGAAGTTGTTGTTATGAGATGCGCAGCGCAAGGTGAAGGGGCGGTGACGTCATTGTTTTCAAAAAGTTGCGTTTTGCCCATCAAGACGACAACGCAACGGCGGCGTTGTCAGACCTTTTCACTCTGGAACCCGTTTTCAAAAAGTATCGTTTTCGGGGAGCCAAAACACCAGCGCAGTGTGGACGCAAGGCCGAAACACAAACTTCACCGTTTTGACCTGAAAACGTTGTCATGTGGACAGGCCCTAAACTTAGAGGTTAGTTTGAAGACAGAATCGCATTATCTTCAGATTAGCAAACTAATTTAGCATGCTAGCAGACTAATATGCTTCCTATTGTGTATATTTATATATATATCTATGCTTCCACCACTCTCATGCAGCTGCGTGCAGCTTGTTTGGTACCACTGCAAAACTCTCAAACAATGTCCCGCGGCACGCTGTTCCGCTGTTCTGTGTTCCCGACGTTTTGTACGCACACACTCACCGGTGTTGGGGTATATGACAAATTCATATAATTAAAAAAACAACAACAAAAAAACACCAGTATCCAGTATACCACCCAGCCCTATAATGTATATATGTTCATATTGGAGTTTTAATACATATTATCCCCACCCCCACCCCCCGGTGCCGTTCTTGAGTATTATCCTTCTACTTCAGTAAGCTTGATTGCAGCTATTGTGATTGAGCATCTACTAGTCAATTTATTGTATTCGGGTTTGTTGGCCGACAGCACCAGGCTGGCACGTGACCAAGCTGAGAATTGAAAATCTGGCCTCAACGGCTCCCAGTGAAAATGCCGTAAACCCTCTGTCCAGTTCTTTTACTGTCTATGGAAACACCTTATGACTACTGGCACTGATGATTTGTCCAAGTGCTTCCAGAAGATGTTTCTCAAACATTTACACAGAATGTCATTTAAAAAAGAATTATACAATAGGGCTATAGCTAAGTGCTATAAGAATTAAGCATTAAGAATTATAGCTAAGAATTTACCTCTGCAACTCAGTCATTTTCCCTGGGTTACGATTCACAAGTTCATAGTCAGCAGTGACAAAATAAAAGGTTGAAATTTTCCTTTCCTTCCAGAAAATGGCTCAACTACATGTTGAGGCAGTTTAACACTCACCAGTCTGGTGTTTACCACTGGAAAGACAAGGGCCAGCAGTGCTCCATTTAGCATGTGGACCTGCAGTCTGCAGGAAGAATCAATAAATATGAATATAAAAATATATAAAAACATACATACTCATAGGCAACAAAATTAGCCACGCAGAAGTCATCGCAATTTCTATAGTTTTTTTTAACAAATACAAATAAAGGAAGCAACATTGTTACAATGTTGTATGTACTGTCCACATCTGCATTACATTTGATTATACCATGGCTTCGTTCAATTTCACATTGTGATGAGTCCTTTAGAACGGTTATTAACTTTATATATACGCACACCTATGAAGTAGTCCCTGCTTTTCAACCTTGTTATGTTTATGTATCAATGCGCCAAGTTCGTGGTGAACTAAACAGATGGAAGAACACAGAGTTGCAACATGTTATATGCCTCTGAGATCGTCTTTTTTTTTTTTAGTGCTGTCACACTGCATTTGGAGTCTTTACTAACATGACTTGCTGCTAAGCAAGGCTTAAAGGAGAACTTCGGTGTAAAATGAAAATTGGCATGTTAAAACATCATACCGAGTTAGTATATGTACTGAGCAAAATTGATTTAGCCTGTTGCATTCAGAGTTTAACTATTTTTTATAGTTTGACCCAGAAGGCTAACAATGGAAGTGGTAGGTGCACTTAGACGAAGCATGACGACTACGCTATTTTTAAACCATTAAATGCTGAATGCTCTGGCATTCAAAACAAAGCACTGAGAATATTGTAAATGTACACAACGTTTATTAAAAAAAAATGTTCTTACATGCAGTAGTTTGCAGTTGTTTCTCGTCGCCGACAAGTCGATTGTACTACCTCTCCTCCTATTTTTCCTGCTGGTTCGTGTTTGACAATGGACTTGTGCGGACTTTCATCATGGCGACGATGAGAAACTACAGCAAGGTACTGCCTGTCAAAACGGTTTTATTAATAAATGTTGTGTACACTTACAAAGTCCTCAGTGCCTCGTTTTTAATGTCAGGGCCTTTGTTGTACTACTGATGGAGTGTGGAGTGTGGAGCTGTTTTAATGGTTTAAAAATAGCATAGTCGTCATGCTTCGTCTAAGGGCACCTACCACTTCCATTGTTAGCCTCCTGGGACAAACGATAAAACGTCTGAGTCTAAGTTAACCCTCTAAGTTAATTGAGAATTATTTTAAATACATTCTACATAATTGAGTGGCATTAACCGGGTCATAAGCGAGGCGTGCATTATACAGTTTAAGTCAACTTGGCGGAGCAAACTTTGAAGTTCTTAGGCTCCACCTCGTTGACTTTATAATGCACGCCTCGTCGGATGTTACCCCTTACTTAAACTCTCAATGCAACAGGCTAAATCAATGTTGCTCCTCAGTACACATACCAACTCGGTATGATGTTTTAACATGCCAATTTTCATTTTATACCGAAGTTCTCCTTTAACAGAACTTTGGAATAGCTAGCTTGACAACCAAAGTCATGGAACTAACGACTGGGTCTTGGCCATAGCAACCTCCAGTTTGGAATTAGCAACGGCAGTTTGTCCAGTAAGTTATGAAAAGACACATCTTGTGGCGGATGGAAGAAGTTCTACAAATAAGCGATCTACAAAAAAGGTTTTAGCGATTAAAACGTGGAAATGATTACCTGAAATTAATATCAGACAAGTGTGGTAACTGTGGTATAAGCGGGATAATGGACTTCACGGTGTTGGGATATCAGAAAGTTAATGCACTTCGAGGTGTACACTGCTTTGCGTCGTGACCGCATTACCACCTCGAACGTGCATTAACTTTCTGATATTCGAACACTGTGTCGTCCATTATCCCTTACATATGGAACAGCTTCTCTCTTTTTAGTTAGCCTTGTGAGCAAGCTATCTAACAGCTTTTTGCAATGTTTTGCATTAACAATGTTCCGTTCATTTTTGACTGCTTCGCACAGCTGGTCAGTGCCCCTAATTTTTTGCCAACATGCTTGGTCCAGGTATGCACCCCAATATTCTCTGTGAGGTTAAGATATGGGGACTGACCAGGCCTTGACATAATGACGCTCCAACCATGACTTTGGTTCTGCAGTTCGTGCTGGTGAATAGTTTTGTTGAAACAGTGCCTCGTCTTTCATTAAGTTTGAAGGCAACCTCCTTTGCTTAATCAAGTTTCCGCTTTACACTAGCTCATCAACACCAGCTAAAAACATTTGTCTAATTACACAATACTGACCTGAAAACTATCATGGCTGTTTTACAGGGTGGGCAGGCTAGGAGGAAAATCTGTGGATTAACAAAACAAAAAATCAAGTTATGAATACAAGTCTCACACAACACACAAAAAAAATATTTCAAAGGTCTGATGTAATATTAACATTGCTGTTAGACCAGGGAGCATTCGAGCCAACAGGAAAAGTTTCCGAAACAGTTTTTATCCCACAACCATTAGACTGCTGGCTAAGAACAGGCTTACCTTAAATACCATGCCTCACCTTAGACATGGTGAACAGGCATACACATAGACACCAAATGTACTTTTGTGCCATTGTTCTTATTTATTTGTACCTATTTGCTAATTGTGTGAAGTCTTTTTTCCTTATCTTTATTTTTTTAAATATGTATTGTATTTTTTAAATAAAGTATTTTTCTATAAATGACAACGATTCACACACGCATTCCAGTGCCCCTGAACTTTGGTTGTTGAGCAAATGGTAATAATAAACATATAAAAAATGCTTATAAAAACTGATCATTATGCACTGACCCAATCAAAACACAACAATGTCAGAATGCCCGCTACAAATTCATAATTAAATGTCCTAATTTCTAAGCAGTAGTGGGCAACGCTGTGTTTTGACAACATTAGTTAACACTATTACAGTGTATTTTATGGTAAATTGAACGAAGCATATTTTGTAAAACATTTCCTAGCTCAATTCAGTTTCAAATTGTCATTTTGGATGTCAATGTCACAGGCTTTAGCTAAATTAAGCATGCTGATTTGGTCATATTGAACTATAATGCTTTTCAGATCACGTTTGGACTAACTGGAGAGGGTGCTGTGACTTCGACCTGTGTAAAAATGTATTCAGATTTGTACATGTACATATGCTGTACAAGAGAAATCTCTGATGTGATCACATTCTCAACTGGATGGACATTTTGTAATCTGGCAGGCATCATGAGGGATTTTATTACAACTGTCTGTATGGCCAAGCTAATTGCAGACTAGGATGTGCCTCCAGACGTTGTAGAAAACATGGTTGAAAAACTAAAAACTAAGCTAAGCAAAGTGCTGGATGGCTAAGCTACTAGCCACCAAGCTATTCAGGCTAAACAATAGACAAGGGATCTTACAAAAAAGTCAAACTACCAGAGACCAAAGACTACAATAGAACGACAGAAAATAAAATTTTGATAACAAATGAACAATGATAAGCTTTAAAGGACAACTTCGGTGTAAAATGAAAATTTGCCTGTTAAAACATCATACCGAGTTGGTATGTGTACCGAGGAGCAAAAATGATTCACCCCGCTGCATTCAGAGTTAAACTATTTTTTATCGTTTGCCCCAGAAGGCTAACAATGGAAGTGGTAGGTGCCCTTAGACGAAGCACGACGACAAAGCTATTTTTAAACCATTAAAACAGCTCGAACAAACTCCACTCTATCGGTAGTACAACAAAGGCCCTGACATTAAAAACGAGGCACTGAGAACTTTGTAAGTGTACACAACGTCTATTAATAAAACAGGTTTGATAGGCAGTACCTTGCTGTAGTTTCTCGTCGCCGCCATGTTGGACGTCCACACTAGCCGATTGTCGAACACGGACCAGAGGTCAGAATAGGAGGAGAAGTAGTGCAATTTAATTCCGTGAAACTGGAGGGATTTCATCTGTTGGTGACAATATCCAGTCATTGTGCCCATTTAACAGAGCATGGTCCCAGCAACGGCACCTAATCCACCAAAAAGGCTACATCTGAAGAGAGGTGCCATTCGGAAACCTGTGCGACTTGGTGGAGATGTATGTCCAACAACAAAGTCAAGAGAGAGCTGCAGCCATGGCGACAACAATCGGGAGATATTTCACAGGTTACCCATGCTTGATAAGGACACTTTGCAGCAGTAACTGGTCTTGCAAATTGTCGTGAAGACGCGCCCACAGGCTGAAACAGATTATCATGTCTGTAGCCTGCATTTCAACCAAGATGATTACATTGTCCCAGCAACGGCACCTAACCCACAAAAAAGGCTACATCTGAAGAGAGGTCATTCGGAGATCTGGTGGAGATGTATGTCCAACAAGAAAGTCAAGAGAGAGCTGCAGCCATGGCAAAAGTCCATTTGCAACGACTTGTTGGTGACGATATCCTGCCATTTTGTACAAGAGACTGAAGAGGCCCATTCAAGTGTCGTTTCACTTAGGACTGAGTCTCGCGTGCTGTTGTTGACGGAAGTCGTGCTGTGCACGTGAACAGGGATAACACGATTTGGAAGACCAGCTTCTGCTGCAAAGTGTCCTTATCACGCATGGGTAACCTGTGAAATATCTCCCGATTATACCTTTTGTTGTCGCCATGGCTACAGCTCTCTCTTGACTTTCTTGTTGGACATACATCTCCACCAAGTCGCACAGGTTTCCGAATGGCAGATGTAGCCTTTTTTGTGGGTTAGGTGCCGTTGCTGGGACAATGTAATCATCTTGGTTGAAATGCAGGCTACAGACGCGATAATCTTTCTGTTTCAGCCTGTGGATGGGCGTCTTCACGACGATTTGCAAGACCAGTTACTGCTGCAAAGTGTCCTTATCACGCATGGGTAACCTGTGAAATATCTCCCGATTGTTGTCGCCATGGCTGCAGCTCTCTCTTGACTTTGTTGTTGGACATACATCTCCACCGAGTCGCACAGGTTTCCGAATGGCACCTCTCTTCAGATGTAGCCTTTTTTTGGGTTTGGTGCCGTTGCTGGGACAATGTAATCATCTTGGTTGAAATGCAGGCTACAGACACGATAATCTTTCTGTTTCAGCCTGTGGACGCGTCTTCACGACGATTTGCAAGACCAGTTACTGCTGCAAAGTGTCCTTATCACGCATGGGTAACCTGTGAAATATCTCCCGATTGTTGTCGCCATGGCTGCAGCTCTCTCTTGACTTTGTTGTTGGACATACATCTCCACCAAGTCGCACAGGTTTCCGAATGGCACCTCTCTTCAGATGTAGCCTTTTTGGTGGATTAGGTGCCGTTGCTGGGACCATGGCTCTGTTAAATGGGCACAATGACTGGATATTGTCACGAACAGATGAAATCCCTCCAGTTTCACGGAATTAAATTGCACTACTTCTCCTCCTATTCTGACCGCTGGTCCGTGTTCGACAATCGGCTATGTGGACGTCCAACATAGCGGCGACGAGAAAGTACAGCAAGGTACTGCCTATCAAACCTGTTTTATTAATAGACGTTGTGTACACTTACAAAGTTCTCAGTGCCTCGTTTTTAATGTCAGGGCCTTTGTTGTACTACCGATAGAGTGTGGAGTTTGTTCAAGCTGTTTTAATGGTTTAAAAATAGCTTTGTCGTCGTGCTTCGTCTAAGGGCACCTACCACTTCCATTGTTAGCCTTCTGGGGCAAACGATAAAAAATAGTTTAACTCTGAATGCAGCGGGCTGAATAATTTTTGCTCCTCGGTACACATACCAACTCGGGATGATGTTTTAACAGGCAAATTTTCATTTTACACCAAAGTTGTCCTTTAATGAAAAAGTTGTAGTCCTCTACTCTCAAGAGTTTCTAAAGTACTCCTGCTCCCCCCTGCCTACTTCTATATCCGGCCGTGACTGAGACCCATCTGAAGCAAACCAAGCTGAGACCACCTCAGAAGGTAGTTTCAGTTTGGTTCACTTACATGTGCGCAGTGTGGTTCCCTGACTTTGGAAAGTGTAAAGCCAAACTCCTTCAGATTCATTTCCAGGAATCTACTTCTGGGCGCCGACGAGAGTGGCAGCATGTCCATGTAGCTTCCTTAATTTTCATCGGGATAAATAAAGTACTCTACTCTACTTCACCTCTACTTCACCAGTTTTTGAGCCCTATGTATTTTTATAGCCAGATCAGCTTGTGATATAAGTTGGGCAAAACACCACAAAATCAACAGGTCTTCTGCATTTGTGCAACCTCTGCACACCTGCTGTGCCCTCACAACATGTGGATGTGGAACACATTTTGGCCATCAGAGGATATTGGCCCTCACATGCCTAAATGTTGGCAACTTTCAGAATGTAGGATGATACTTCACAAGATTAAAAGCTACTTTACTACTTTGGGCTAACAGACTGTATCCTGGTTGTTGACAGAATAGTAAAACAGCCCATTCACAGCTATTCAGGCCTGCATAAAACTGCTCCGACCATAATCTGTATTCCACACATTGCAACAAGTCACATAACTCTACCATGTGGTAATATTGTTTGGTCTGTCCATATAGACAATGACTCAGCATTCCAGAAATGAGTAAAAGGAAATTTAACTTTTGCCTTTAGTCAAAAAATATCACACTCAAAATGTTTAAGACTCATTAAGGAAAAACAAAAACTATTCAAAACTCTGAACAAGATCTGAATCTTCTTTAGAAAAATTAAGTTACAATGTAAAAGCAAAATAACTGACTCCCTTCTCTGTTGGTCCACTTTCAGATGACTGAGTTTGGTTCACTTAAAGGTCTCATTCCGCAGAAATGAGAAACCGTTTTAGTACTTGTTTTTTTTTTAAAATACGATAGGTATATGCATGCTGCATGGGAAAATGTTCTTCTACCCCAATTGCCTCCATTAGTCAATGAAAGAAAACAGGTGGAAAAACGAGTGAATAAGAAAAAGGTAAACAAAGTGACGTAAGTTTACCCACCATCACTGCACTCTATGCACCTTACCCTCTGTCCCACCCATACTTCCTGCACTTCCCCCACCCTCACCCACACTCGGCACTCTATGCAGTTTACCCCCAATCACTTGGGTTCTTGTTTCCCAAGTGTTATATAAGACACACTGCATGATGGGAAACAGAGGAGAACTCTCCTAAGACACCAACATATTGATGGATTCATTAACAGATGTATTTCAAAACGTCACTCGAACAAATGTACATGCACAGGAGCTCCTAATAAGTTTACTGACCAGAAAGTCGGGATAGTCATATGAGAAGCTCAAGGGCAAAGGACTACATGGAAATATCTGCAGAAAGGCAGCAGGTAAGATTGTACTTATGACAGAGAAAACTAAATGCAATGCCGTCCACCACGCTTTATGCACACTCATCCCGCAAAACTCCATTACTAAAAAAAGGCGTGTTGAACCTTGTTTTAAGTTTGCTACACAACATTTGGACAACCATGCAGGGAATGTAATCTAGTCTGATGAGAACAACGTTTCACTTTTTGGCTGTTAAGTTTGCAGACATGGTGCTGCACTGTCACTCCAATAACACTTTCCCCACAGTAAGGTGTGAAGGTTGCAGCTTCATTGTGTGTGGCTGTTTCTCATCTCATGGTACTGGCAGACTTTATGCAGTTGAAAGAAAGATTGATACAGCTATGTATCAGGACATTCTTGGAAAGAATCTGCTGCAGTCTGTTAGAAGGATGAGGAAAAGAAAGCTCGATCAGTTTCGGAGTAAGAAAATGAAAGTATTTATATCACGGTTCCCACTCATGTTCATAGACGAAGTTTGTAAAATTTTCCATGATGCTGATTTTAATTGTCATGACTTGTTCTGACCTAGGTTCCATAGATTTGTGTTTAATGCTAAAGATTGTTAAATCATACAAAAATGTCAAAATGGGTTCTCTCCCACCATGACGGAAATTCTTTATGTGTACTAAAGACGTCTCCCGCTTCTCCTCTTTGTTGACAATCAAATTTCATGAGTTTTTGAAATGTTTTTTTCCATTACTGCTGTGTGAAACCAGAGGAAAGTGCAGCAGCACAACATTTTGCTAGTTTCCTGATTGCACGACATGTTTGGTTGCAACATTGCACAATGATTTGCATAGACTTTCAAGTCGGTTTTCTCCTGTTCGACACCTGCTCAGCAACAGCGTGTATAAACCCACTGCTGATTTTAAAAGCCAGTGTACAATTTCGTGCTACAGGCAGGGGCGTAGCCAGACGGGGTGGCAAAAGGGTGGCTAGCGTTACTGAAGGGGTGGCCATATTTTGAGCAATGTAGTTTGGGGGTCCGGGGGGTCCTCCCCCAGAAAATTTTTAATTAGCTAAATTTGATTTCCTGTATGCTGGAAATGTCCAGTGTTTTCTCCATATGCCCATCGCACGCCTTAAGACCTCTTTTGACCTCTTTTTTTTATGAAGCAAAAGGCACAGATGATTAGAGAACTATTAAAAAACGGTGTCAAATTCCATGTATTTTCACACTTGCTAAAGTTAAAATTGGTTAAAAGCATTTGTGATAAAAATTGATGGTGATTAACTGTTGCTGTCAGGCTAAACAAATAATTTCCGACAAAGCTGATATCCAGGGTTCTTGCAGGTTGCAGTAAGTTAAATTTAAAACCTTTTTAAGACTTTTTAAGACCTTTATACAAAAAAATTAAGACCTACACGACGCATTCCTAGAAACCGACCGTGGCAAAACCAGTCACAGCTATTTTGAGTTATTCACAGAAAAGTGTAGTTTCTGGTAGGGCTGGGCGATAAAACGATAACGATATGTATCTCGATAGACACCTACTCGATAACAATAGAAAATGCGTTCGATAGAATGTTTTTTTTTTTTTTTTAAGAAAACGGCGTAAGTTTAGTCAGCCACGTGCTGAATACGCAGAGTGTTTGGTGTGAATGAGCCCTAAGAACAGAAAGGTCTGCTCCCCAGTATGGGAGCTTTTTTGGAGTTTACAAATCTCATCGTAGTCAGACAAATGTTGTCTGCAAAATATGCAGTAAAACTATATACATATATGATAGTTCTTTTCAGGTATCAGGTTTCGCTATGTTTACATTTAACACTTTGCACGTCTTTATAACACTTCAGCTTTGTTAAGCACTTTATTAGCTTATTGATAATTGTTCAGTTTTCATTGTGATCGTAACATTGAACGTTTGTTGACAGTCATTTTGCCTGAATGCTTATTGCCTGTCAGAGGAAGGTTAAGTTAAAAATAAAAATGTTTAAATGTAGATTTTTTCCCTCCTGTTACTTATTTTAAATAGGTCACACAATGTTTCAATAATTATCAATATCGACCGATATGAAACACTTATATCGTGATACAGAGTTCAGCCATATCGCCCAGCCCTAGTTTCTGGGCTTTCCAATTGTGGCTTATTCATGGAAATCTGATATTTGTGGCCATTTGAAAGCATGCAGATCTTAACACACAAAACTGAGAAAAGTCATCTTGAAGACTGCCTCACTCTAGGGCTGTGGGGCAGACTGGTGTCCATTTGCATGCTATTAAGATAAGCCCCCCCCCCCCCCACCCACCCACCCAGTATGTCACCAAGGTGTGGTATTACGACTGTGATGCTATAGATTTAAGCAACTAGTACTGCAGTATCTACCAGTTGTACTGCAGTATCAAAGCTGCATTGTTTACTACAGTATTACTGCTATATACTGCAGTAAATGCAATCATGGTTTAATCATTAGCACCAGTCAATTCAAGCAATTCAAGCATTATTCAAATTAATCACCCATCGCAAATCAAGCTTTTGGCTAGTAATATGATGCTAATGTTTACTATTAAACAAGCCTTGTTGCCCCTTGCCATCACCTAAATATCTCTTTTTTTTAATGCAAAAGTAATATGACCACACGAAAGCTAAATCACTACCAAAGATCTTCAGCGTAGCGTCAGCGTAGTTCGCTAGCGTTAGCGCGCTAACAACCACATAGTAAGTGGTTGCTGCCTGACCTGAAAAAAGCTCGTTTTCTCAAAATCTGAATTGCTACGGATTGTGACACATGGTTCCAAAAAACCATCAACAACTCTGTAACAACCAATTTATTAGTTAAACTCCACGCCTGTCCCATTCATTTTAATGAAACGAGTCTTGACTCTGCTCTGCATATAGGCAAGCTGGTGTTTTCCGATTTTGCATGATATGAGACTACAGCGCCTTCACACCCGAAGTCCCTAACTGTATTACCTTTTTGCATATCTTGCAGCGAGCTTCGTGCCTACAGCCGGGGGCAACTTGTAAACAGCTGCAAGAATTGCTATTATCGAACCAACTCTTATTGAACTGACACTTCCCCATTTTTAAAAACTACGCACTTGCCAACTCCGACTTTACACTGCAAAACTTCGATGGGAAGATAGTGGACAAACTGGACCATTGCCTAGCTGCAGCGAACACTATGGTGGTTAGACCACGCAATGGGATTTGTATTTTTTTTTACGTAATAGTAAAACACCACAGCATTTTACTATTTTATTTTTTGCGGACAACACTTATCGGGAGTAAACGGAGGTAAGAAATTTAAAACTTGGGTAAATGAAATTTAAGACCTAGGATGAAAATCTGGGTGTTTTTAAGACATTTTAAGGCCTTAAATTTAACTTTCTTAATTTAAGACTTTTTAAGACTTTTTAAGACCCCGCGGGAACCCTGGATATCACGTATTTGGCTGATAAAAACAGTTCAATGGCATGGTATCATACACAACTCAACTGAGGAAATAAAATGGTTTCCTATGTGCTTCTGTCATAGTTATGCCTTAACATGCACCTACTGCTTAATAAGGTGTTTTGCTATGATATTTCTTATGAAAGGAAATATCAGGTCGTTTGATGCACTGCATTCATGCCGAAGAAAATTTGGAAAAAATAACTTCAGAAATAAGACGTATGCTTAGCAAATTCTAAATGAAGAAGTAGACCGAGACCGCCGATAGGTGTCTAAAGATTAACTTAGCCTTGGTATCTTGTTGAGTCAATTGCATGATTATAACGTGAACCAAAACGTGGGGGAGTTAACCTGAAAATGTTAAGTTTAGCATTTTACTTACATTAGCAGCAGGGGTAGCTGTTACGATGCTTCAGAAATCACCTTGTATTCATATTTGTTGACTATACAATTTCTCATCGAGATGAACTCTGCAGACTCCACAGATGACTGGCATGTTTCTATCAGTTTATTTTAATTCCCCACGTATCACAAATAACCTTCTTCCCCTGCACGAATTGTAGTGAATTTTGTCCTTCTAGGCTTGCCGTAGTTAGGTAGTTGCCTGACTGTGGGAGACTGGAAAGAGTTGCATTAAATCAGTTTCTTTTTTAAGACGCAGAGAATTCATATCTGTAAGTTACAGTACTGGCGGATTTTTTAAATTTATATTATTTTGTAATTCCTACTGAGAATTTTCTAAAAACATAATTCTAACGTGTTTAAAGTAAATGTTAAATATAGCGATGCTAATCGCGGTTAGCCTGCCTATGGACTGTCTAATGTTAAGCTAGCCTTGTACTAACCGTTGAATGACAGATGCTCATTTGTATTTCGTTTTTTATTGTACTTCGGTTTCACTAAAAAGTAAAGTTAAAAGGTAAAGGAAAATTTACTTATTGTTGGCTGACTGTTTAACTATCTGTCTAGCTAGTAAGCTTTCATTGTAAGTGCAAAATATTAAGTTCAAGTAGGCAAAGGGTGGGTCCGTAGGGGGGGCCAGCGGGGTGGCCATCCTCTGACCAGTGGTGGCCATGGCCCCCCTGGCTCCCACGTGGCCACGCCCCTGGCTACAGGATTTCCCCTGTGAGGACTGCGGTAAGAAGTCGCCTTCTCAGGAGCCATAGTTGCCAGCTTTGCTTCATGCAACAAGATGTTCAACACACTTGTTTCTTGTTGTAACTCTTTTGCTACATATTTTGCATCTTGAACTTTCTGCTGTTGAATGCCCCACGCGATCGGACTTTAACTCAATTGATTATTTGGAACTCAGAGCAGGGTTAAAGAAGGCCTGATTGAAATCTTAAGCAAAAAGCCTGCTTGTATACACGGGCCAAAATTACATATATGCATGGCAATACAAATACAGGAAGCTTCTTAAAGATGTTGACTGAAAACTAAGGCTTCCTAGTATTAAATACATTTCAGTTACACTTTCACTTTGCTGTTTAATTCCATTCCGAATAATTTGCCAGTGGTTTAATATTTTTATGGCATGATTCTTATTAGAAATACACAGTACTTGCTAGTGCTACTAACAGATCTTTAAATTTTTAACACTTAGGCTACTGCCAGTTCACTGTAAGCCTACACCTTACAGGTCATTAAGCGCTTCACCTGCTGTAGTGAAATTAAGTGAATGATCTATTATCACGTGCATATAATCTCACCTGCACCATGGTGACAACGTGGCAAGGATTTAGTAAGTATATGACCGTCTTGGTAGCGAACTTAAATCCAACTTCAACTCCAAACGTCATGCAGAGTGCTACCAAGAGGAGATTTTTGCCCAGACTGTCTTCCTTATTGTTCCGCTCTTGTTTGAGTTCTTTAAGTTCTTGTGAAAAGTTGATTTTTTTAAGAGCCAACACGACCTCTGCGATGGATATAAGAATTATTGCCAGGCTCTCACTCAAACGTTGTTGACGTGTGATGAAGGCAGCACACTCTGGGCCTCCATTCCCTTCAAATTTAGGGTCCACACCGCCGTACACCCAATCCAGTAGACTGTAAATATTGTAGCGAGACATATTCCTCTTCTCGTACTGGAAAAGGTCAGAACACGAGGGAATAAAAGCCAATACGCCAATTTCTTGTCGAAACATGAACTACAGTAGCTGTGACTTCACAACGCGCTTTAACATTTTCTAGTTAAATTGCTATCTTAATCGGCACGGAAAATAAAGGTCTGACCATGCTCGCCATCAGCGTGCGATACACACAGGCTACATACCGGTTGAAAAGTGACCGTCTAGACATGCATGCGGTTACGCATAATCTGAAAATCTTTATCGCCAAGACAAAAAAGGAAGAAAGAAACCAGCCACCTCGCCCTAATCAAAATTATTGGCTAATCTAGCCACTGAGTCTACACCATTATCGACGATAAAAGATAAAAGCTATCTTGAACACCTCTTTACAAAGTGATGAGAAATCCCCAGGAAGTTACAGGAGCTTGGATTTAAATGCTTTCAGAGTTTAAGTTTTAAAAATAAGACACCATTCACGCACGTCTGACAAGGGTATTAATAAAACGTGGCTAAGAATATCTAACCTAGCACGACATCTAAACTATACAAGTAACGGTACTAAGATAGTTTTCCGATGTAGGTCGTTAGAGTTTGAGACGCCATCAGCCCGTTTACAAAATCTCTTCCTCGATTTCTTCATGTCAAGTTTGGACCCAAGCCCGTTGACCCAAGCATAGCAAAAACTTCCTGGATAGAATGTTTTGACCCCGCCCCCCGTGCGCCTGTCCAATTAACCCATTGTTTGTTATTTTGCGCTCACAGCATGTCTAGTATGATGCCTTGTTACAGTGTATGAAAATGTACGGTACTGTTCTTTGAAGTCTTTTTTCTTTCTTTCTTTTTTCTTATTGCAGTGCACGCAAATGCCCTGTACTCTCCAAAAGCTTCTTTAAGGCTTCCTTATTATTTTTCTAACTAGAATTTTCTAAAATGAATGCGGCTCAAAAGGTTTAATGTAAAAACGTTGTTCAAACTGCGTTGCATAGATCTTCCACTGGGCAATCTACTACTTGTACTTGTACTGGGTATTTTTCATTTGTGCAACATTTATACTTTCTGAGTTATTAATTAAAAACTAATCACAATTTATCCAAAGACTTAACATTGAGCATTATCACATCACAATAGGGTCGTTAGAATAGAACTAAGAATTCTGTGCCAGGGGTTCAGACCAGCTGCCGTAATGTAACTGTCACAGGCTTTAAGCATACAATCTGGCTTTCTTGAACCACAAATCCTCTTCACCTTTTCCCACTGCCCTCAACTGTTTCAAAATAAAAGTCCTTACTGCTTAATTCACTATTCAATATTTTAACTATATAACTATTTAACCATTCAGCCATTCAAACTGTCAGTTGTCACCAACTATGTCTCCAGCTGTTTCCTCTGCCTGCAACTGTTGCAGTCCTCATTGTAACAATTCACTATTAAACAATTAAAGTACCATAAAATACCAAATAGTAGCCGGGGCTATTATTTATTTCAACCACTTCATAGACCAGGCCTTTATTTGAGACCAGGCGGCTATTTGGGACAGGCGATTAATTCCTTCCTCACAATAATCTTGCTCAGCAAAACTGTGAAAATATGGTACTCAAATTATTTTAATCAATATGACTAGAACTTTCATTTTTTTAATGAATTAACTAAATATCAATATTGTGATCACAAAATAATAAGTAAAAGAATAATTAAATTCACCCAGATGAAATTGAGTCTGTCCCCGCAGTCCCTAGAGTTGGAGCTTAGCATAGTTGCTGTAATCTAGTGTTGCCAACTAGAACACTGTGGTAAAAGTGAATCAATTCACTAAAATTTTGTTGTAATTATTCTCGTGACCTGTGCATTCAGATAGAGTACAAATGACAATGCAAATTAACATGAAGGGATTGACCAAGCAGCATTTAGATGGTGGACTATATTCTGCGATAGCACAGGCAAAGCACAGGCAAAGCACTGTCAACACAGCACTAGGGACGGTGGGGACAGACTCAATTTTATCTGGGGGTGGCGTACTCCTTTAACGGTTCTCGAGCAGTGGCACCTAGTCTAAGCGAATTAGCCCAAAGGTGGAAGAAAATTATTTGAGAAAATTATTTTAGTATGTGGTATCATTACAACCTTAACTGTCTGTAGATGAAGAATTGTGGGTGCCTACAGCGCCAATTTGTACCGAGACAAAAATAAGGGGCTTTCAATGCACCATGGTACAATGACTATTGGGTCAAAATCATGTGTACATCTTGACATTAGCTGATATCCCCCAAGTCAATTGAAAGATCCTGATCAAACTTGGTGTCAAATATGGTGCCAAAGAGCTGACAAGACAATTTAGGTCTTGAGGTCGAAGGTCAAGGTTGCAAGGGCTGACACAAATAATTCACATGCAACATTTGGCTCATATCTCTAAAGCACATTAATGGATGTTTATATGGATAATTAAATTTGGTACATGTATTGTCTATACAAGATAAACTGATTAGGGAGTCAAGGTCATGGGTTCAAATGTTAAGGTCAGTTTTTATCCCCTGTAATACAAGGTTATAGATAGTGGAGATAAACATGTCAAGTTCAATTCAATTACTGAAGACAGTGAATGTATTCATACAGAAAATAAAAATATAGTCAAAACAGCTTTCTTTGCCCTTGTGACTTTTCGTAACTTAGCATAGCTGCTAACTGTGGCCCTTGCTTCTCCCTTCACAGACAGGGTGTTGTCCACTTTCTCCAGGGATTTTCTGTGAACCTGACAAAAGGCAGTTTTTCTGTAAGAAATGTGGCACATTCGTTGTTATCTGTCCTCAGTCGAAGTTAGCGGTGGGAGATATGGGCAAAAAATAATATCTCAATATTTTGTGGGATTTCGATGATATCATTCTAAATGATCCTTTAACATGAATTTGTCAATATCCTTTAAAAATGGATTGTAATTGTATGAGTTACACGCCACTCAGTTGGCACAGAGTATTAGGATAACAGTTCTTGTAGTGCACTGCAAGTATTTGAGTGAATACACTGACACATGCGTACACTCAGTGAAGGTTTGATGCATTTTACTCTTTTTCGCGTCAAAGTCATTTAAATACTTGATCATGTAAATTTGAGTTATTCTGATCAAACTGTTGTAAAATGGTCTACAGGCCAGTGACTGGGGCTGGATGGTGAAAAACGAGCAGACGCCAATGCTCACGGATAAAGAGCCAGCACCAGATTGCAAGCTATGTTCACAAAATCCCTGCAGTCGTAAAACATGTACAGTAGTTGCAGAAACAATGGCTTGAAATGTCTAGCAGTCTTTGGGGACTGCAGAGGTGAGTTGTGTCACAATGCCAGTAAAGCACATGTTCGTAATGGTCCATTAAATGAGTACACTGACAGAAATGGATTTGATTTAATTTAAAACTTGCACTGCTACTCAGCTTGTCTAAATGAAGTACAATGTTTTTGTGAATGTAGTGGATGTTAAGTGCAATTGTGAAAATGTGTTACTCCAATATCATTTATGAACTGAAACAGTTATTTTGAAAATGGGTATTTCCTACACTTTTTACCGGGATTTTCAACTACAGGCATTTTACTACACGTGTTCCTTCTGCGCTCAAAAATGCTTTTAAAATGAAAAGGCAGGAAAGAGACTGAAAGAGGAATGAAAAAGCAAAAAGCCCGTGATTTGCCAGTGCTAAAAACCCCATGACACAAAATTAGAAAGGAGGATAACAGCCTACACTTTCAAGTGATGCCTTGGTTAGATCTGTTATCTGAGGTAATGGCTAAATATTTTGTTGCATGCATCCTGCACCATTGCAAAAGTACTAATTTAAAAACTGACTTAATAATTATTAGTTATTATAGGCCATAACAACATTAGGCTAATAGCTTAATAACTATTTCAGAGACAGATTCAACAATAATTCAAATAATTTCATTTATTTGAAGCAATGGTGATACAAAAACAGATTTACAAATAATGGTGGTACTACACTAACAGATTATTACAACAAATAATTATATCATCATCTGAATGTCAAAAAGTTGTTGGACCATGACCCAAGCTCTGTTTAATGCAGAAAATGCTAAAACACTAGCGCATCCTTGTGTCCTGCCGTTCCATTACATTTGTTTAATTCTTGCTTATAAGAATATTAGCAGGTGGATATGTGCGCTAGCAGTGACGCTGACACTAGTAACAGAAGCAGTTGGCAATTTAGGATGACCTACGTAGCTGATGAATCTCCTTCACTAGCCAGCTAACTGCATTAAACCCTTTCCACTTAACACTTAACCTGTGTTAACATTTTGACTTCCTTTCCGTTTCTCTCTGAGAAATCTCATAATGTCCATTTAGTCTGGGGAGGGAGCAGATATTGTCAGCCAAATAGCCTAATACCGTGTACTGTAACTTAAAGTAAACAATAGGTACCTCCCAATTTTTCTTTGTTAAGTTGGCAGGCATTGGCCCAGTTTTGGTTTCTGAGCACACAGTTGTAAGCATACATGTATGTGATGTCACTGCCAAACGTGCACGCCACTCACCTCACCGCTATGTGGACTACTTTTCCTACTCAGTAAATGTGTGGGGTTGAAAAGAGTCATTTTAAAAGATGGGGGTGACACATCCCCCTCTGATATATATAACTAGTTTTGACAACAGCAGCCAAGTGATTTGTTTGGACAACAACCAAAAACTTTAACCATGAATACAAAATATCCTTCAGGGAGCCAGAAGAGAAAAAAGAGAAAGGAAGAGAAAGAGAAGAAAAAACAAGACACCGGTAAGTGAGAATTTACATAATCATGAACACTTTAGCCATTAAAGTTACAGTTAGTGTATAGGTAATAGTGAGTTGACTAGCAATATGGTAGCTAGCATTATGGTAACATCAGCTACCTTGAAGGTAGCATTAACAACAACAGTTGATGTAAACGTTTTCATCCATGAACAGGCTGACAACTGCATGTACAGGCTACACATTCTAACATGCGTTACATGAGTAATGCAAAGAACGCAACATTCTCCCAGATTCACTTTCATTGACTACGGGCACATGGTAGGATCGGATTGGATTGGGATTGGGTTGGGTGTTGCTACCCAACGGGTGGTCTGTCCCAAATGTCTGTGCACATGAGAGTTCGTGTTAGCGGATAATGGTCAGAGATCTGTCCGTTTCCGCTACGCTAGATGGCGCTATATTCCTTTCAACAAGTGGTGTTAGAACTACTTCAGGTTAACGGCTGCTAAAAGAAAATAAACAAACTATCTGGCGGCATACAAAACAAAGATAGCGCTTGAGGAGGTTGACAGAGCAGCAGTTGCATGCAAGCTGTGCATTCTCCTTTCTTTGGAAGTCCGTATGAAAGAACAAACAGCGTTTTTGGTTTCCTTGATACGACATGAACTGTGCCGTCGGCGTTTGATATTACAAGCAATTGAGGACAACGAGACTTGTTGAGAGCAGGCGATAGAAAGCCTCGACGTTCAGTATGGATGAAAATCAGGGACAGAAGCTTCTGGGATCGAGTGGTTTTACATGCGCAGTAGGGCTGTCAACATTGCTCAAAAATGATTTTCGAATATTCGCTCCAAATAAAACACAAATATTCCAACTACACCGAGTATTTCTTTTGCCTCCGACATTCCAAAGCGCAAGTGCACGTTTTTTCACATTCCAATATTAACTTTCACCTTCGAATTGCTTTTCTAACTAAAACTATTCGAATATATATTCGAATTTCGAATATTCCTTGCCAGCCCTAATGCGCAGTACACGAATCCAAACCAATAACCGTGCACAAGGCGGCACCAAGCGGATTGTAACCGGCTCAAGCCAGGGGTTGCAATCGGATTCGCGAAACCAATCCCTATACGATCCTTAGCCTGGGCACATGAAGTCGATACGATCCCAAACCATTTCCAATCGGATTCAACTCCTCCATGTGCACGCAGTGATTGTGTTTATTGAAGTTTCAATAGTCTAAACTTATCTACTTAGTTTCAAGCAAGGGTGGTATATCTTCCATCATCAGAAGTGGCTCGTGGGACAGACACCTCCCATGCCTGTATCGCTAACCACACCTATATCTGTTTATTTGATATCATTTATGTGGACTGTATGTATTTTAAAAGTCTAATTTCATGCGTTAAGCAGGCCAAACACTTCTGCAAGCTGTGCCGTGATTAACCCGACCCCAGTGTGACTACTCTGTATACTGACTGTTGATGCTTTGCTTGTTTTCACTTTCTCCCTTTTGCTGGTTCAGTAAAATATATTGCTTGTCTGTCACACCTGTGTTCCTGAGCACACTTCATTGGAACAGTAGCAACAGAAAGCAACAGCCTTTGCCGTTATGAAACCACATAGCTATGTGTTTTTCTCTCACAGTTCAGAGAATGTCTTTCCTTCTATACAGAACGCTGTCGAATTCTACCGTGGTACTAACCTAGAATGTAATGCCTTAGAACTGAAATGGAACGGTAATGCTCATGTAATATCTATCATGAACATCAAATGCAGTCTAAAAAAATACCAGGTGTGGCTAATTCATACAAATGGGTATGGTGAGCTGGTTTTTGTTTATTAAAAATGCTAGCTTAGGCTTACATTTTGTACACTGGAGCTGACAATGTGCTTTGCTTTCAATCTGATTTGTGAGTCAGCTCCATAGTGTACAAGCCTAAGCTAGGATTTTTTTTTAATAAATAAAAACTAGCTCAGCATACTTATTTTCTTATGAATAAGCCACGAGACATGCTTTGCTTTCAGTCGGATTTGTGAATCATCTCCATAGTGTACAAAATGCAAGCCCAAGCTTTTTTTAGTAAGTAAAAACCAGCTCGCCATACCCACTTTTTTCCTATATCTATGCTTAAGTTTCTACATCGTCCTCAAAGTGGTGTCTCTGATGCCACTGATGATGAAGGTAAAGTAAAATTGTCTTATGTGGATGTTAATACTGCCCTCTCTCAATATGATATATATTATCAAACAGCCTTGCATATTTCATGTTTTGTCTATACTAGTCACTTCTGACCATTTCAGATTTTCAAGTGTGGGGCCTGTGCTTATGTGTATGAATTAAGTACATAGTTGTTGCACTTATTTGTTGAACTTATTTTTCCACCAGTGCCATCAATGTCATCTCAAATTCATGATGAAGACAAAGAGGAAGAAGACATAGCAGAGTCTTCATCCACAGTGTTGAGGCAGATTGAGTCCACACCACTTCAAAGCAACTGATGACCCAGTACAGTGGCCCACAGTCCTAACAATCAGTATGTGCTGTGAAATTTATAAAAAAGCCTTTAGTGTGTACACTGTAAAACATTTGTATTGTGTTAATGTTATTTGCATATTTGACATTACTAGAATTTCCTATTTTCATATTCAATTTAACTACATATTTTGTATAAATACCTTTTTTATTCAAGTTAAGTTATTGTTCGGTAGTGTGTTCAAGTTAATTACATATATGGGTCATTCCATGCCAAACCACTCAATTTCTTTCTGAAATATGGTATTTCTCAAGAATACCCACGAGTATGCCAAATTTCATCAAAATATGAGGGGGGGATTGAGTGGCTTGGCATGGAATGACCCATATATATTATATGTTAGATATTTGCTGAAGCCAAGGCCCACAAGCAGCAGTTTTGAGCATTGTAGATATTTTGCACATGACTGTCTCTTAGTATGATAAAGTTTATTTTATGTGTGCATTTGTACACCCTGTGCACTTTTCTGTGTGTGTTGGAAGAATGTTCAAATAGGCCTATCTCACATAAAAATGGCGAACGTTCGATTTAAGCGAAGTGAGAGTATTGTTACTTCCGGTCAGCCATCTTGCCAGTTACTGAAGCATGGCTCAACTCAGAACAAATGTGTGGTGCTGTTGTGTACCTCAGTGTACCAACAGCAAGCAAAAACAGTCTTGCTTGACATTTCTTGCATTTCCCCGTGACGATGAAGGCAAGAGGACATGGACTCGGGCAGTTAGGAGAGACGAAGGTCCACTTTTTAATGTACACGGAGCGCGTATTTACAGCATTCACTTTTGCAGCAGCGACTTGGTGACACCAGCAAGCGGCCTTACGAAGATAAAGAAAGATGCAATGCCGTTTATTTTCCCCTGGTCAGTGACAAACCTTTAGCTAGGAAATCGGTTTATGAGAGGTCGACGTAAAGATTGGGGTTTGATGTTCGTGGTCGTCGAGGTTGATCTTGGGGCCGAGAAGACGCCGACATTGCTAATGTTAGCGTTAGCTTGGACCACGACTACGTGCGGCCAACCCCAGGTAAGTTTCTTACTTGCTCGAGTAGTAGACGAGAAACTGTGTATATGTCAAAATAAGCTAAGTGTATATGTGTCTATAGGTTTTGTTCAGATGTGTTATTTCCGTGTCTTGTTAAACACAAGTAAGCTTTAGAGTTACCAGATGCACATGAGGCTGGGTGAGCTAGCTTATTAGCAGCGAACTTAATGGTTTACATGGGTACAAGCAGAATGATGAGAAAGAAGTTAGCAAACGCTAAAGAACTAACTTGCAAACATTTCTATGCTTACAAAATGGAGACAGTGCAAGAAAGTGTTTTGATGTAATGGTAAATTTGTAATATAAACGACATTTTGATTAGTCAGTTTCTCATTTCTTATCAAAGAAAAATAGCGCAACTCGATACTTAACCCTATGGGCCAAATGCGTCCAAATTTACACCCATTCTTCTCTGCTAAATTACTCCGGAACAGTACATTGTAGAGAGATGGCACTTATACCAAACAAAACAGCAGAACCCGGGCTTTACAACGTGACCTCCCGCTTATTTTTGAGATCAGTATCGGCGAGATATAAATATTTAAAAATTCGCTAACATCTCTCATATTAGCGCTTTGCACAGGCATTACTCTCGTTGACATTACCTGCGAACCGGTGATCGGATAGATGAGGCACGCACATCAGAAGAAAGTATAGAATCTCAGCTTTCCAACGACACCAAGCACATAGTATGAAGTCAACTTATCACATTAAAACAAGGGATCAAATATTTGCCAAGCAATGACTAGACAAATTTGAAAATGAAGGGCAGGGAATTTAATATCCACGTTCCTAGATGTCGAGATAAGTTTCTCTCCAAACGTTTCCTCGTGTTCAATTCAGTCTAGTACATGAAAGTGTAATCTAGTACAGGTTGTATGGAAAAAAAAATAAACATTCAGCCCGTTTTTTGTCAAAATGCAAACGAGTAGATGGCAAACACACAAGCACACAAATATAGTGAGACGATCGGACCAGCCAACAAATTCACAGTGAAGTAGATAAGAATAGTAGAATAGGGTCTGAATGTGCAGCAGTATATACAAATAAGAATATAAAACAAATATATGCAAGCCTAAAGAGACATTTACAGTAACCATTTATAGATAAAGAAGATGCAGGGTACACACAGCAGCAAAAGTGGTGTGAACAGCAGTCATATTGCACAAAGTCCAATGTGTTGCACAACAGTAGTTGTACTGCATATGACAGAGTATTGCTAAGATGCAGTGGAGGTGGTAAATTAATTTGTTTGCTTCTAATCACACAAAAATGTCTTCTGTGTTTACATCAGGTGCATTGGATGTAGCCTTGGCAAGGGAAGAAGAACTAGAGACCCAAGTAAGAAGACTTATGCTCATGCAGGAGTTCCAGCTATCTAGATATTGTGCCAGAGATGGTGATTTCCATTACTGTATGAGGTTCCCATCAGCATGCATCTTCAGAAAATTCTGGCAGGCTATTGAACCTTCAGCACGCGTGTTGGTATACTGGAGTAAAGCACAGAGGATGGGCTTAGAGGCAACCGCTGAGACGGGACCCATAGATTAAACTACTGCACTTAACACGGGCACTGGATTTAGCTCACCACTTGCCCCTTTAAGAGCAAGTAACAAGAAATTAATTAGCTGCACATTGCTGGGTACAGTGTTTTGAATATCTTTTGATTAATAAGTCTGACATGTTTGAAATTATTTTGTTGTTCATATAGTGTAGGCCACAGCTGACCCAACAGAAACCTACTGCGAGGTAAGTAGTTGTTTTTTTTTTTATGTGCTTTTAAAAAGTTTTGTTAAACGTAACACACTGAACAATACACAGTACACAAGAACATGCAAGTACACAAGAGCTAGATAAACAAGGACACACACGCACACACTACTACTTTTTTAAATATTGATCTATAAATATGTTAAAATAGAAGACATCTAATTGTTGTTTCATTGCAGTAATGAAGGGATCATCACGCCAGATCCTCTGAGGTCACCAGCTGTGTCGGCGACAGTCACACCACCTGAGGCCAGTCACCACCCTGGACCTGTGTCCTGTATTTGTGGCCCCGTTTTAGCTGTGGCTTCCCACCCACAACCTTAATGTGTGTGGCCTCAAAGGTGGTCTGCGCATTGGGGCATTTCACCTCAATGAGGCCAAAGAGTGGGATTTCTGTGGGGTCCACCACTCTTCCATCTGGGCTGTCCCCCAGATGATGTGCATCTGGGTGTGCATCTGGGTGGACCACAAAACCAGAGGCATATACATTCACCTGAGCGACCTGAGCACCTCCGGCTCCAGCTCCAGCCCCCTCCTCATAGCAGCGGTCTGGCGGGTACCCTTTAGAATGCGTGTAGCCAGCCGCTGCATAGACTCCTCACCGCGGGCATGCAAGACCTTGTGAAAGCGACTTACTGTTGTTGGGTTGGGTTGGAGTGCTCATCGTATTGTAATCTGTTTGTGTGTGTCTGTTTTTTTTTTTGTTTATTAAATAAGACCATTTCAAATATTTCCATTGTTAATTCAAGCGCATGAAGCTCAATCATATTTTGTTTCATTGACAATAAATTAGCACATTTTGGGTTTTGAGGGATACTAGAAGCGCTCTACCTCCTCTTCTTTTAATAAATTAGCACAGTTCTGATCCACCAACCTTTATAGGGCATATAGAGGGTTGACTTCACTCCAGAGCTGCCAGACTGTTATGGTTTTTTAATGACCAGCTGGTCAATCACTTCTGGTACGATCTCCTTGAAAGTGGGTAGTAAGTTGTAAAATGCACAAAGAATGTTTTTGCTTAACTTTTCTTTCCAATTAAAAGTTTGCTATTCCAGTAGAAATGTTTACCTGCGTGCGTGGTTTGTGCCATGCTTAGGGCAGGCTGGTAGAAGCCAAGGGGAGAGGAACTGAAGCAATGCCCATGGTGCTGTAATGCGCTGTCTGATAGAGGAGTACAATAACGTGATTGCACACATTCCTCTACCAGCAGCGCATGAACACCCGTACCCACGTCATCTACAGTATTTAATGCCAAGAGACCTAGTCGGGAAAACCCACCCTGCAGCTTTACTTTTGGGTAACAACACAAGAGCGCTGAGACAGATTATATTCAGAAAGGTAAGCAAATTGGTTGTGAAATGCCTACAGTGTCGTAAATGTAATCAGTCGATGGACACATGCCTGGGTTAGCAATGTTTTATTTTCCTGTGGTGGTTGCCCATTTCCCCTCGGGGCATATATATTCGAAATATCCGTTCAGTCATCATATGTGATGAGTAGTACCATAACTAAGCAAATGTACTGCACTTTGAAAGAGTGAACACTTTGGACAGAGCCTCAGTGGTATTGCTATGATCACTGCACTTCAAGGTTGTGGGGTTCCTCGTTCTTTTTTTAAATCCGGTAGCATCGTGCGCAAATGACGAGGTTCAGCTCTACTACACTGGACACTGTCAAAACATGCAAGTACGAACACAAATACACACTAAACATTATTACGTTATGACAACGACTAGTTTTGTCGCTGTAGTTCAAATTGATAAGTGTTTGAATTAATGTGATTTAGCGATCTGAACTTAACTTTCCTACTAGTGCTACATTTCTGAAGCTTACTCATTACTGACATTACCTTTATAATTAAATAAACTGCTCATGGAAGAGCTTATATCCATGGTCCAGTCTGGATCGTTTGATGACACTCTCTCTCCTAATAATAATTTCAACATCGCTGAAAGTGATTTTCAGTAGGTTTATTAGTGACTTTGAAAAAAAAGTCCACAGTACGCCGCCATTGTTGACTGGAGACCGGAAGTATTTTTACTCTCACTACAAAAACAATATGGCGGCGTGAGATAGGCCTATTGGTGGTAGGGGGCTCCAGGTCCCCTTTGCCTAGGGCCCCCAAATATCTTGCAACGGTCCTGCTCAGAGATTGTGTTCAGTTTTGTTTTTGCTCTACTGCCTTGTGCACGTAAAACAGACACATTATTAAAGTGGGGGAGGAAGAGAGAGAGAGATAGAGATCAAGAACGCTTGTGCGACAGAGAATGGTTGCGGGGGTCGGTCGCAGGTCATCAGCAGGGCTCATTCACACCGACTTGAGCGTGTACAGCACACAACCGTGTACAGTATGTTTGTATGTGTGGCAGAATACGCAGAATCATGCATGCAGTGTGAATAGTCTAATTTGTTAACATGCATTCTAAACAAATACAGAGAAAATGGGCACGCACTGTATACACAGAGTGTTTGGTGTGAATTAGCCCTTAAACTAGAAAGTTTTGGGTCAGAAAAGTGGGAACCTCTGAATTAGGCTATAATCGCCTGTGCCACCACCACGATGTTATATCACATCCCGCCTTGTTCAGCTCTCTAAAACTCTTGGAGTAAATAAGTGTGATGGCTGTGTGTGTGTGTGTGTGTCTGCGAACATGCATGTGTGTGTCAAACTACTGCTTGTCTGATTCGTTCATTCCTAAACCCACGCACGCGCACGCGCACACACACACACACCTCCCTACAGAAATAAACCCTCTTCTTATGTTTGTTCTTGTCGCCACCAGCCCTCCCTCCTTTATGTCACGGGGTAGCCTTCTCATAGAACGTGGGGGAGGGAACTAAAATGGCACCTCAGGTTTCAATGGGGACTGGTTTTAGGGTGGAACATAACAACGACACCCGGAACTCAACAAGATACCAGTTTGCACAGCAGACATGATTTAGTCATTGCACACATAGACATACTATACATATGTACACAGGTGAGTTTGGTGATTGGCACACAGGGGGTAGATTGTCCTTTTTTTAGCGTACCGCTTCCAGTCGTGTGGTGTTCGAGTCGGGGGAAAAGACGTTGCAGACAGCGGTGCTCGGAACGAAGCAGCTGAACTGTAGACCCGAGAAGATCCCAGTGACAGATTCGCCTTCGGCCACCAGCCTAGCCCTACGGACGGGGCTACCCTCGTGTTGAGCGCCGTTGGATGTTGGAGGGGTGGAATCGTATGCCCCTCGCGTATGGAGTAAGGTTACTTCCAAAAAGACGTATCCATGATTCTAACCATTCGTACTCGTGAGGTTAAACATTTGTACGTCAGTAAAAACAGTTGTACACAAAATTCTGCTGTCATACACATAATTGTTAGATGTTGTGGAGGTTAGGACTGTATTTATGTGGGTATGAATCTAAAAGCCGTGAGTGCAAAGTCTTGTGAATACGACTGTAATTTCTACGACTACGAATTCTTCCTTGTGAACACGAATTCAGATTTATGGGTACAAAGAAAAAAGTGGTGAAATGACGTCAGAGACAGGCTACAGGGGAAAGCAATCGATTCCCGATTGTTGGAAACGTGCATGCGCCAATTCAAAAAAATGGCGGACGGTGGGGATGAAACCAAGGGGGTAGGAATATATTCGGAAGTTGAGGCACCCGTGGGGAAATCTCAACCCGGAAAATGACCAATAGCATGTAGCATTCCGTTGACTTCCATTCATTTTAGCGTCACTTTGAAATCAAACAACTTTACATGAGAAGCCATCCGTACCTTGATATTGGCATTGTTGTAAACCGGAGAGGGCACAGCAAAACATATTTGCTTCGATCAGAAATCTGTCATGTTATTGCCTTGTAAGAAACGTTTATCTGAAATTATGCTAAAAATGACGCCATAAATCATGCGACGGCTAGTGAGTTTCTGTCGCACAGGAGAAAATTTACCGTAGTGGTTGGATAACAAGCTGTAGCCACAGTCATGCTCGTTTACTTTTCTATTCATGTTGGGGAAACATTTACATCACTAGGGTTAGCACTAGCAGAATCGCTATCTTTATGGATTTTACTATTCGATGCAAGTTAATTGAGAAAGACTGCTAAGCTATACTACACGCTATAGCTTGTAGTTTACATGCTAACTAGCTAGCTCCCTTGACATGCTGGCTTGCAAGACTGCCCGGAACCAAAGTTAGTTGACGAAGAATCAAGTCCCCACATACAATATTACCCCCCCATTCCACTAAGTGATTGCAGCTATAACGGTAGAAGAATACTTATTAAGAAAATTATCGTACGCTGTATGATTTGTGATTGAGCATCTACCACTCAATTTATAGTATTTGGGTTCGCTGGCCGACGTGACCGTACGTCACCCCGCACTTGCGCAGTTGCATTGTGACCAATTAAAAATCTCAAAATCGTGCTTCAACGGCTCCCATTGAAAACGACGCCATCCCTCAGTCCATTCTCTTCTACTGTCTATGGATGAAACCATAGACGGAGCATTGGTTGCTGGGACACGAGAAATACGGCCGCCATCTTGGAGCGGGGATCAGACTGTCTAAGCAATACAGCGAAGCCTATTTGTGATCATGAATAAGTCATTCAAGTAACAATATTCAAATATTTATGTTGTTGGGTAGGATAGAATTTGTTTTTAATCTCTATGCATTGAACGAGATTGGTGGTTTCAGCTGATATAAAAGCGCTCAGGTGTTTATATATACTAGATATGTAATGTATTATGCCCAATTGGCTCAGAGCGGAGATAACGTAAGGGAGACCACACCGAATGTAATGTTAACAATGAACATTTATTAAAACAAGTTTCAAACGAGAACTAGGATGACTACATACTGAACGACAGCACAATAGCAGTTTTGCTTGTTGTGCTAACTTCAATATGAAGCTATAGGCCTATAGCAGGTGGATGGAATGCAGAAAGACAACACGAACGACGTCAAACGTTTCAACAAGGACTATTGCAACAATATCTACAAAACACTTCAGCCAGTGTTAGTCAGCAAACTAAAACGCAACGTAAAGTAGTTTAGCAACTCAATTGTAACCTTATGGAAAAGCAACCTTAGTCAACCAATGCTGCCCTCAACCTGTCAGAGAAAAAATGCATCCTATACTTGCAGTGTTTCCAAGCACAACTTCTTCCTTATTCTATCTGCCACTTTCTCTTTCCCTCTTGTCTTTTTTTAATAGGCTACCATGAATGTGGCCCAGAATTTTTTTTCATGGTTTTTTTCTCCATTGTGACTATGCGAGAGTGGAGAGCAGACTGTACATAAAACGAGTCGTTTGGCAGGGGAGCGTAGCCTATCTATGTTCCCCGGGTCCTATGTTCCCCGGGTTGTTCCCCGCTCAATCCAAATATAGGCTACTGTGGCCACGCATAGGCGTTGCTTGTTGTTGTTGTTCTGTTTGTTCGCCACTGTTTCGTCACATGCCTAAATTTTATTCAGACAATATGGGCCCTATTTTGCCGCAGCGCATTGTGTATTCGCGACATGCCCATGCTGTCATTGCTATTCTGTGCCAGCGCAACGTTCATTTTTTCAGGCAAAAAATCACGTTGTCTAGATAGCAGATGACATTGCGCCGTGACGGGCGGGTCAGCGAAAAGAGGAGGTGTGGTCTGGCGCAAAGCGCACCAGATGCTATTATGAGGAGGCATAAACCATTTACGCCTTTGATCAATAAAAAGGTCCTTTTTTCGTCACTGGCGCATTGTTGAAAAGCTATTTTAGAGGCGCACAACGCTTTGAACCCCGATGTACCTGCTGCTGTGCCAGAGAGGCGAGCTGAACTGGCAGAAAAATTACAACATGTATAGCCTGTATAGCGAAAGGGGGTGAGACCGTGTTGTATAGCCATGTATTTCTATGTTTTAGTAAGCAAACAGGCACAAATAATGAGAACATAATGTTGTGCAGTTTATAGCAATGTTCTGTAGTTTATTTACAATTTCTTTTGTCGTTTTAGATAAACAGCGATTGCAATGTTCTGCAGTTTATTTACGATTTCTTTTGTCGTTTTAAATAAACAGCGTGGCAAGTTGTAAGAAATAATATGGACAACTCATCAAAAAGAAAACTAGTAGACTAATGGTTTGATGGACCTATACCTTCCGTTTATTTTTGATGTTTCCTTTGAGTTTGTTGGCTTTTGCTTGGCTTTTGTTTCCCGTCTTCTAACGTTGTTGTACCGCTTTCGGCGCACAACGCATTGAACCCCGATGTACCTGCTGCTGCAGCAGAGGCGAGCTGAACTGGCAGAAAAGTTGCAACATGTATAGCCTGTATGTTTATGTTTTAGTATGCAAACAGGCACAAATAATAAGAGTATAGCAATGTTTTGCAGTTTATAGCAATGTTCTGCAGTTTCTTTTGTCGTTTTAAATAAACAGCGATTGCAATGTTCTGCAGTTTATTTAATAAACAGCGTGGCAAGTTGTAAAAAACAATATGGACTAATCATCAAAAAGAAAACTAGTGCATATTGCAACGCTTAAAAGTAGCCATTGTTAGGCATGTGACGAAACAGTGGCGAACAAACAGAACAACAACAAGCAACGCCTATGCGTGGCCACAGTATATTTGGATTGAGCGGGGAACATCGGACCCTTTTTGGAAAGAGGGTCCTATGTTCCCCGATACCGGGAAACATAGGACCCGGGGAACATAGGGATGACCCCGTTTGGCAGCCAGCGCGCCCAACCACCGTCTCAACTTTTCAAAACAGAACGTTGAACCGCTAACCAAAACTGTAGCCTACAAGAAGCCGTGAATCGCTGTCTAAATTCCTTTTTTTAAACACACAGACTAATTACATAGCCATGTTTAATCAATAAACACAAAGGTAATATAAACAAACAGGCATTTATCTGTCATTTGTCAGTCTCTCTGTGTGCCGTAAGTTGCCCTTCTTTTGCACCACGGCCCTCTCTATAAGCTGAACACTAACAGCGCCTACAAAATAGCCTACAAAAAAAAAAAAAAAAACAGATTTGAATTTTATTTTGTTCTTAGTTTCACCTGGCGAAATAACATGCTAAAAATAATTTGGCGACCAGATTCACTGATTCAGGCTACATTAAACAGGTGTATGTTGATTTTAGCAATAGGCTGTGTTGTCGTTTAGGTGGGTCGGATGCAGTGACAGATTTATTTAATAAGCATGACGAAAAGTCTTGGGCTGAACTACCGATATATACAAAAAACAGCCTGTAGTTCAATGTCAGAAGGTAGAAACAGTTGCACCAAGCCTACACTGCAGGCGATTTATCCCACAACAATCTGATTGTAAACGTTTGATGCTGTTGTGAGTCAAGTCTTTAAATTAACCCACCAAGCTATACGGAGCAGAAAATGAAAAAAATAGAAGGGGCTGCAAATAAACTTGAGACAACTGCTCAATTATTCGCAGTTGTCACATGTCATATGTTTATTTTATCAATGTGTGTTGTTACTGAGGGGATTTGGGAGCAGAGACAGTTGCTCTTTAATTAATTAAGAATAATGAAAGCCTTCAAGAAGCCTTTGTTATAGCCTACTATAACCTACTAGCGATACAGACAGTTTAAAATTAGTGGTGTTTAGCGAGGTACTGTTAATAAAATGCGCTAACAGTTCATTTGTCCTGTCAAACGGATTAAGCTTTGGCGGCTCCGCGTCTCGTCAGCGCCTATTGGCAGTAACGCCCCATGCTCCTAGTATGTCTATGGATGAAACATCACAGGTAAAGACCACAGAATGTCTAATGACAAGTCAACGACACATCCCACATCTGTTTATATTTATTTAATGAAATTGCACTGTTTTATATAACAAACAGCTTATGAAGGTACAGACTTAATTCGTGTACAAATATGTCCATGTATAAGTCCGGTTTCTATTCATCTTTGCTGACGCTGACTTGGACTAGTGCATTTGTTTACAACGACAGTCAGTCAGTCAGTTAGATCATTGAGAGTAAATATAGTTAATCAGTGCCATCAAGTCTCGTACCATTTTATGCAGACAGTTTTTACAGACCGCTGAACCGGAACCCGTGTGTGAAACCGGCTCGCGGTGCTACAGAGAGGGGAGTTTGGAAACAGTGCGGTTATTCTTAATAGAGTAGCCTGCTCGCTTTCTGTAGTTAGAGAAGAGTTAACCCAGTAGTGGCAAAAGAGATAAAAGAAGAGCCTGGAATCCTCTTCTCTAACTACAGAAAGCGAGCAGGCTACTCTATAAGAGGTTTACAACTTCATCTGGCTTGATTTACCGACGTCTATCCCTAAACCACCTACTTGGAGTTGGAATAACCGCATTGTATCCAAACTCCCCTCTCTGTAGCACCGCGACACAAACGTGCCCCGTTAGCCATAATCTCTTGGTTATGACCAATAAGACTACACAAATATACTCGTCATATTATGACAATCCATCTGGCCCAATAGCCGGTTTCACACGGGTTCCGGTTCAGCGGTCTGTAAAAACTGTCTACATAAATGGTACGGGACTTGATGGCACTCATGAACTGTATTTACTCGCAATGATCTACTGACTGACTCACTGACTGACTTGACTTGACTTCCCGCTAGCTGCTAGCGTCGTTGTAAACGAATGCACTAGAGACCAAGTCAGCGTCAGCAAAGAATTAAGTCTGTACCTTCATAAGCTGTTTATTATATAAAACAGTGCAATTCCATTAAATAAATATAAACATGTGGGATGTGTCGTTGACTTATCATTAGACATTCTGTGGTCTTTACCTTTGATTTTTCACCGGTAGCTTCGCTGCTTTCCCCACCGTCCGCCTTTTTTTGAATTGGCGCATGCGCGTTTCCAACAATCGGGAATCGATTGCTTTCCCCTGTGGCCTGTCTCTGACGTCATTTCACCACTTTTTTCTTCGTACCCATAAATCTGAATTCGTGTTCACAAGGAAGAATTCGTAGTCGTAGAAATTACAGTCGTATTCACAAGACTTTGCACTCACAGCTTTTAGATTCATACCCACATAAATACAGTCCTAACCTCCACAACATCTAACAATTATGTGTATGACAGCAGAATTTTGTGTACAACTGTTTTTACTGACGTACAAATGTTTAACCTCACGAGTTAGAATCATGGATACGTCTTTTTGGAAGTAATCTTACTCCATACTCGCAAAGCTAAGTACCCTTTCTGCTATGCAATGACTGCTCCTGTGCTGTAAATCTGCCTACGGTCCCCGCGTCTACTGCCCTCCACCCGCATTAATTTATTGACTGTTTGGTTGCCCATGTCCGCTGTCTATCTGGAACTGTGATTGCACTGACCTCTCCCTCCCGTACTGAAGACTGTATATGTCCAGAGATACTGCGGCGCCGCTAACTGCGGCCGTAATCATAATCGCGGACTATTTTTGTGCTCCTTTGTTTTATTGAACTGCTTAGAGTTCGCCCCTCCCCCTCCCACGGTTTGTTACTGGCGCAACGAGTGTTGCCAGTTGGAACAAGTGACTGTCTGATGTCGAGCAGGCTACTGCTCTGACGCTCAGCTAGCATCACCACCTCCTCCGGCTCACTCTGTGGCTGCCCTGCCGTAGCAGTAACACCGTGACTGACATTTGTGCCCTCAGCCCCCTTGCTGATAGCCCTAGCCCTGTTAACAGTCTAATGGTGTGGTGTGGGTTGAGTGTTTAGAGTGCTGTGCTGTGTTAAGTGATCAATGAGACGGCCTGTCCTTCTATGTGTGGTTTGGTTCATGCTATTGCATTGAGTGCCGTGCTGTGTTAAGTGATCCACTGAACTGCCATTCTTACTACACAGTAAATTTTGCAGTGTCAATCCAACACTTAAAGAGTCGAATTTAACAGTCTTCTAGAGTGTGTTTGGTCCTACTCTAAATTGGTGTTAAACAGAAGTGTTAAAATAATAGAGTAAAACTAACTCTACACACTCTGTGTAGTGTAAATCTAATTCCAATGAGAGTTGATACTTTACTCAGTTACAGTGACATATCAACTCTGTTAAGAGTCAATCTATATGAAAACAAACACTTTATTAAGTTAATTTCAATCCAACATAGGGTAAAAATGACTATTAAAAGTGTTGGTTTTACACAATTTTGTGTTTATATTCAAATCATTTGTAAATGTAAACCCAGCTTTTAACACTACACAGTGTTAAAAGTGGTCTGTTTAAGCCACATTGTGTAATTTTTAAGTTGCTTTTTGACAAAAAAGAATTATTCATTTGAATGAACTTATCAATGAGTAATAACCTCCATCAGCAAATTGAGGTGTTCCTCTAATTCCTGTAACCTTTAAATGCAATTTATTTATACACAGGGTTGAAAAACTGAATCGTGGCTGTCATATTGAAAAAATAAGCATTACCAGGGGACAACACAATGTAATATACAACCTTATCACTAATAATAAAAATTACATTGCAAAATACATTCTTTATTTTTAGCTTTATTTTCATCTCATAACTAACTCAACACATCATGAATGCACACTTTTTCAAACCTCCATAAAATGACAATATGGCACAACATACCAACATGAATCAACTGTGCCATATCTCATCTGAATATCAAAAGGTTTAAAATAAAATATTTCATTGATATGAAAAACTCTTGTATGTTTGACTGGATGCAGCCTTACCTTAAAGGCATGAAAGTGATCATCAAAACACAGGGTTTCCATAAGCCATCCACAAAACAGTACATCATCATCTTTTACAACAATTGCCTTGATTTTACAAAAAAACAGGCATATCAAAACTTACAGCAATACAAACAACAAATTCAGGGCGGTACTCTGTACCATGAAACTTTATCCACCTAACAGAAAAAACACAGGTCGATAGAACAGTCCCTAATTTGGCAATAATATCTTGGCCACCTACAAGCTCAGAAATTACCACCATCTTTCCTGGACCCAAAGTCAGTCTTTCCTTATTGAAAACTTCTAAACACATTGCCATACAACTTTGGTGCTTTTTGGCTAGTGTCAATGTAATGTTTTTAAAGCTTTTTACTTGTCTCTTAAAGAAATTGTGCTTCGCCTCATAGCGCATGCACCACATGTGCAAAACTGGGCCAATATTTCGGATATTACGTGGGTAATGTATTAAAAAGTGATGTTTTGGTAAGAGATTGACAGCAGGAAATAATTGTTTAAAGAGTTGATGGTGATCAGTAATTAAATGTTTTAGGTAAGTGGTCATTCCTTCTGTAAGGACTGGTGAAAACACAAGGTTAACTATCTGTAAAAGCAAAAGAAGAAGATTCCAGTGTTTATCGTCTGCCTGTATCAAGTCCCCAAATAACAAAGGCATGTTGCGCAATAAGCACCAAGACTGTATGGCGTTCAACTCCAAATCATTACTTCTATCAAACAGCTTTACTCTTGGTGGTCGATTTTTGCCAGTTACCTGAACTAAGGTACCATGAATCACATCTTTATGCATTGGAATTTGAAGTCCCTCTGTTTCAAGAATTTTTAGATCATGGACTAGTGGCTCAAGTATTGAGTTGAATCCATAACGCTTGATGTCTTGTGCATGAAAAAGAGCACACAAATGAATATTAACCAATAAAGAATTCAAGACGGGGGGGGGTAAATTTCTCAGTGTGAAATATATGGCACCTAATTTGTGCACACCCTTTTTTGATCCCAAGTGGTTTGCTGTCTCAAAGTCATCATAAAACAGCTGAATCTGCAAAGCATTTTTTTTCGATAGAAAACAGCGGGCTGTTTTTAAAATAAGTGCCATCTTGTAAGTCTGTGTACACACCTTCCTTTGATTTGTTCCTGCGGTTTAATATGTCAGTCAGTCCTGGGTTGTTAAAAATCATTTTTAACGTTTCCAAAATTGGAACATATGCAAACTTATCTGTCCCAATGACCTGGTCATACGTCCTTGTGGTTTTATTTCTTCTGCTGTCAAATCTTGTCCCAAGTACCTTTTCAGTGGGCTCAACACTTCCCCATTTCTCTAAGAAAAGTTTGCTTCTTTTGGCTTCTGAATTTAAGGCTGTGAATGGGTTTTGTAACCTTTGAAAGGATTGTTCCATTTTGTTTTTATTTTCCATGTCTTGTGAAGACAAGCACTGTAAAGCTGCTTCTTTGGCCTGACTACTGAACTCAAAAAATACTTCCTCCATTGATGAAACAAAAGAATTTACGTTACACTGACTCAAACCGGCTGCCTTCAGCTGTGCCACTGCAGTAGCACACATATCTAAGGTGTTCCTAGTTTGCTTTAATGGACTTAATATTACAGGGGTTTCACTGACATTACAAATAACCTCATCTTCATCCCTGCTTGAATGGACAGTCAACCTGCTGGCCAATACTGTCACATTTAAACATTTAAACATGAAACACTCAATGTTTAAATGTTTCCTGAATCCAGAAAATGTACCAAAAACACGGCTGCATCCAGACTCAACACACCTTAAACGAAGGTTTTTCCCTGACAAGTAACCATGAACAAATCGTATATGCCTAACAAGCCTATTTGAACTATCCAATTCAACTTTACAGACAAAACACTTCATGAGGAAGAAGTACTAATGAAACAAGCACTAATCAATCAAGTACTAATTAAGCAATCTTGCCAAACTTCAGCTACACGGGGGCTTTCTTTCACTTTGGCTACGTCAATGTTATACACAGTGGTCTGCATAAAGACGTACATGTTGTGGAGCATGGTGTTATACATTGTACCAAACACAAAATGTGCTTTAAAAAGTTAATCAAAAGCACCAAGTGAAGAGGTTGACCTGCAGGGTATGGCGTTCTTGTCAAGAATGATGAAGAACTGGTGGATTACGTTCTTCTGAGCTCCAACTGCCCGCAGATAGGGCTGTGCGCTGGTAGTAATTCTGTCGAGGTGTTCTTGAATGTTTGTTCCAGTCTAAAGAAGACATTCACACACACAATTACATTAAGTCTATAAAACATATTATTCGTCTCAAAATTAGGAGACATACAAACCTTCTTGAAGACAACAAGATGCTTCTCCGCTTGGGAGGCCGCTACCTTTCCTGGTCTCTTCCGTCCCTGACCAGTCGGTGGAATGAGATGTACCAGGAGTAAAAGTGATGACAGGTCACTGTCCCAACCTTAAAACGACACCGGTTTTAATTGTACTTCAACCACTGTTGCCTTCACATCTTCGTATCAAATGGCTAATGTCTCTTGAACAGTCAAGAGTTTGGATGGACTACTATTAGCAACTACACAGTATGTCAAGCCTTAGACTATAATGCATGATGCACAGTGGATACCACCATCATTTGATGGCATATCGTTTTTTTTTTTTTTTTTTAACAAACAAGTCACCACCATAAAAATAATATATATACAAATAATAATAATAATAATATCACCACACACACACGCATTGTACTCTCCACTGTAAATACAAACCTGTCATACAACAGCATCTTTATGAGAAACTTACCAGTCAAAATCTACTTCAGGACCATCCTCAGGAGGATCAGCGGCTAGCAGGAGATCTTCAACCTCACTAATGGCTGGGAGCTTTTTGCACTGTTGAATGATCTTTTTCTTGAATGTGGTCGGCCATCGCTCCAGAAGCTTTCCTGATACACCTTCTCCAAACATCAGAACGAAATCTTGTTCAACCTAGGGTTGTGATGTTGGGATAATTACCAAGCCTTTGACATCTGTGAAGCGTGGAAAAATAGACAGTATGTTGCTTGACTTCAGAGGGTCGAGGACCAAGTTGCGGCGATAGGCAAATGTCAGCTTCATTTTCTTCCTTACTGTGTCCTCCTCCGTTGAATGTTTCATCAGTGAAATTGCTTCCATGCACTGATCTTCAGTCAGGGTAGTCTCTGCAACATATTGCAACTCTCTACTGACAGTTGGCCCACCAGAAAGTTCTGTACTAGATGGTCCTTCTCCTGAACCTACAAAACATAGAATACACCAATACTGATACAAAAAGTATGTTTTCATAACATGCCGTCATTTTCAGGCAGTAAAACGTGTTAAATCTAAAAAAAAAAAAAAAAAACTGTTAGGATAAATCTTAAGAGTGCTCCAGACCACTCTTACAAACGTGTGATATACAGAAGATATACTTAATGCCACACCTACCATTATGGCTTCGAAGCCAGGCTCTGATATATATATTTTTTTTTTTGGTAATACATTTTTGCATTATAATTTCTCTGGCTTACCTCCAAAGGATGCTCGTCTATCTTTAGCAGTGCTTCTCTGAATTGTTTTTATCCTCCAGGCGAGGTATCCGGTTCCACTCTCACCATCATAGTAATGTTCCTTGAAGTACAGAAAGATACTGTTAACATTTTCTCATACATGTAACAGTGGAAAAGCATCACACACTGGAGATCATTTAACCATTTCAAAATAAGCATTTACCAAAACCATTGCATGAATATAACTCACATAGCCATTCTTAGAGTATGGGTCATTGAGATATGGAAATAAGGTCACAATTCCTCTGGCATACTTTTCCTTCACCTGTCTGGATGGTGATGTCCTACAACACTGACAGAAGGATTTTTTAGAAAAACATTTTTTGTCATTTAACATACACTGCTGGCCAAAAGTATTGGCACCCCTGCAATTCTGTCAGATAATGCTCAATTTCTCCCAGAAAATGATTGCAATTACAAATGCTTTGGTAGTAATATCTTCATTTATTGTGCTTGCAATGAAAAAACACAAAAGATAATGAAAAAAAAAATGAAATCAATTATCATTTTGCACAAAACTCCAAAAATGGGCCGGACAAAAGTATTGGCACCCTCAGTCTAATACTTGGTAGCACAATCTTTAGACAAAATAACTGCAAACAACCGCTTCCAGTATCCATCAATGAGTTTCTTACAATGCTCTGCTGGAATTTTAGACCATTTTTCTTTGGCAAACTGCCCCAGGTCCCTGAGATTTGAAGGGTGCCTTCTCCAAACTGCCATTTTCAGATCTCTCCACAGGTGTTCTATGGGATTCAGGTCTGGACTCATTGCTGGTCACTTTAGAAGTCTCCGGTGCTTTCTCTCAAACCATTTTCTAGTGCTTTTTGAGGTGTGTTTTGGGTCATTGTCCTGCTGGAAGACCCATGACCTCTAAGGGAGACCCAGCTTTTTCACACTGGGCCCTACATTACGCTGCAAAATTTGTTGGTAGTCTTCAGACTTCATAATGCCATGCACACGGTCAAGCAGTCCAGTGCCAGAGGCAGCAAAGCAACCCCAAAACATCAGGGAACCTCCGCCATGTTTGACTGTGGGGACCGTGTTCTTTTCTTTGAAGGCCTCGTTATTTTTCCTGTAAACTCTATGTTGATGCCTTTTTCCCAAAAACCTCTACTTTTGTCTCATCTGACCAGAGAACATTCTTCCAAAACGTTTTTGGCTTTCTCAGGTAAGTTTTGGCAAACTCCAGCCTGGCTTTTTTATGTCTCTGGGTCAGAAGTGGGGTCTTTCTGGGTATCCTACCATAGAGTCCCTTTTCATTCAGACGCCGACGGATAGTACGGGTTGACACTGTTGTACCCTCGGACTGCAGGACAGCTTGTAATTGTTTGGATGTTAGTCGAGGTTCTTTATCCACCATCCGCACAATCTTTCGTTGAAATCTCTCGTTAATTTTTCTTTTCCGTCCACATCTAGGGAGGTTAGCCACAGTGCCGTGGGCTTTAAACTTATTGATGACACTGCGCACGGTAGACACAGGAACATTCAGGTCTTTAGAGATGGACTTGTAGCCTTGAGATTGCCCATGCTTCCTCACAATTTTGCTTCTCAAGTCCTCAGACAGTTCTTTGGTCTTCTTTCTTTTCTCCATGCTCAATGTGGTACACACAAGGACACAGGACAGAGGTTGAGTCAACTTTAATCCATTTTAACTGGCTGCAAGTGTGATTTAGTTGTTGCCACCAAAGCAAGTTACCCATTTGTCTCAATCATGTCAGCTGTCAGTATGTTCACTATTTCTCTCCTTGTTTCATCTGTCAAGGACTTGGTTCAATTGTACTCGTTTACAACACGTTCACCACCAGGTTTCTTGGTAAGAAAGACTCCACCAACTTCAAATGAAATGCCAAGTAAGGTTACCACAATTCTAAAGACATATCAACAAGATAAACTGTTTTCAGACAAGGACAATGTTGTGTGCATCAGCCCTTACGTGCTTAGCCTCTAAATCCAGCCTCTGACGTTTTCCAGAGGGGCTAACTGGAATGATGACTGTGTCCTGTGAGTCCAATGAATCAGTGGACAAAGGTTGAGAATACTTGGGGGAAGACACCGAAGAGACTGACTCTGTCAACAATTGAATAAGAGGGAAAAGGCATTCCATTCATACAATTAAAAAAGAAAGTTTTCAAGATACAAATATGTATCCACTAAAGCAGTGTTCTCCAATGGGTAGCTCAGGAGCTACCAATAGCTTCCCACCTGCTTTACAGTAGCTGTCCAAAGGCTCATACGAACTGTAAATTTTCTTAACAGACATCCTGCACTGTCTAAAATGATTTTACAATTTACTGCTCTCATGTTGCCTAGCCTTACCTTGTTTAGTTAGTGACGTTGGCTACTAATTTCTTATGAAAATAACCATGCTAATAGGGGGTATTTTTTGTGCATATTTAAATGTGCATGTCTTAACTGCTCTGTATGTTGGGTGTAATATCAACCTCTATGACTTTCAATAGAAACTGGCCAATAATAATTACATTTATTGTAATTATTAAGTTCATGTAGGTTAGATTATAGTTGTTTAAAACGTGAAACAAACCTGTATCACATTTAATGGTTAACACCCCAGTTAAGGGATCTGTCACGATATCCGCAAAAACATCCTCATCCACCTCTGTTCCAGAACTGTCAATAACCTTCACACCCTCTGTAACAGGTGGGACACCAAACTTTGCAAATGCTAAGAAGCAAGAACAAAAGTCTGTATTACTATAAATACCATTTGAGTTAATGACTGAAAAAATGTCAACTGCATTTAGAACATCAGTTACATGTCTTCTTTACCTGCATTCAGAAACTCGGTCAAATTAGGCTCAGTGATCCTTACAAATTTCTGGGCGTCACCCAACTTCACTTTAAGCAGCATGCTGCCTGCAGAGAGAAACGGGATAATTCCCCATCGTTTTTAAGTCCATATACATTATTAATATCAACAAAACTGTCTAAACATGCAGTTCCTGTAACACATACATGCACTGAACATTTGTACAGCCTAACTAAACTTAAGACAAACTTGCTGTACTGACAGCGCGATATTCAGGGTTTATACAGAGATTCTTAAGTTGCATTTACTACCTTTTTACTACCTTTTTCACTACCTCCACAATATTTTTTACTACCAACACAACATCAAACTGTAACAGCATAGTGTAAAGTAAAGTGACGGGTGAAGTAAAGAAATATGCTTCCAAAATTAATTACTAAAATATTTCCTCACAATTTCATAATTTCAACACTGGACACAACTCGCCAAATAGAGAGTGAGAGAAAGAGGGACAAACAGAACATAGAACCAAAGAGCGAGAGAAAGAGGCAGTGCCTGAGCTGTGTGGCCTTCTCCTCGATCATTTTGTCCAATGTCAGAAGCTCTGCTTTTTTCCCCTTGTGGCTTCGTCGAAGGGAATTTGACTTTGCAATTAGCTCAGCCATCTTCGTTCCCGCTTTACCCTCGGCCATCTCCGCAAACTTATTAGCATCACTTTCCAGGGAATGGCACACACTATGGGGCACCTGCCGCTGATTCCGGAGGTCCTCCAGCTCTTTCTCCGCTGTTTTTCTCTTCAGCTCTTGAGTGGCACTCTCCCTTTTCTTCCGCTCACTCTCAAGGTGTAGCCTGTACTGTGATCTTGATGAACCAGCAGAGGCCAGGAGCTCCTTGGACAGAGGTACATTCAGGACACCACCACCACAGACATTCACTTTGTCAGAGATTAACCTGAGGGCTTCAAAAGACTCTTCATGGAGGTTGCACGTCTCCACCTCCTTGTTGACCGAGAAGCCTCTTTCAACTGTGGCCTGCCCATGGGACAGGAGGAGAGCACTTTGGCAAAACTTCAGCAGGTCAGGGTGGGACGTGCGCAGTCTGGAATGGAGGAAGACATCCAGACGCTGGCTAAGGGGCTGGAAGGACACAAATTCTTCATCTCTGCCCCCATCCGAGAGAAAAGAGGAGAACTGTTGAATAATGACATCACCTGCAACATGGACAAGAAAATTAAGATGTGTTCATTACATTAACACATTCCAGTCCACTGCTTCATCAACCATTCAACAAAAGTACATACAGTACATAGATACAGTACACAGCAGTATCTAAAGCAGTGGTTCTCAACCTGGGGGCACAGAAGTCTTGTCTAAATTACAAACTGATCATTGACACTTTCACACCTCTTGAATTAAAAAAGGCAGAGATTCCTAGAACAAGACCGTAATCAATTAGAATAACCTATTGACTTCTACTGTCCCTATACAATATTCTCTTACCAGCTGCAACACCACCTGCCAACTGCTGCCCCTGGATGAATGTCTGTACTAATGCCTTCATCTGTACGATGCACCACTCTGGATCTTTGGCCATCTTTGTGGGATCCAGGCAGGCAATCTGCCTAACAATGGGGAATTTCAACGGGGACCTTTCCTGCAGTTTCTTTATGATCTGAACCAGATACTGCAAACACTCTTTTCTCAGGCTGAGCACAGAGTGTTCCCCTATCTTGGTTCCTGGTTTGCCCATGAGTGCCTATTAAGGAACATTATTAATCCTTAATTTAAGGAACATGCATGTCAATGCTCTCTTTGAAAAGAAGAGTTTGCTTAATATTACAGTAGCCTTTGTAAGGAACAGTAGCCCATGTTAGAAATAAATGCAAAATAATCATTAAATGGCCCTGGTATATCACTAGACATTAAGGAATCATGATTATTTCAAATATTTAAATATTTCAAATATTTATTTATCACTGACAACAGCAATCCAGTCAAATTATTCCCATTACATAAATGAAGTTGCAGCCCTCAACTTACATTGATGTTGTCGATATGTGTGTGTGTATTATTTGTTTTGGCCTGTTGCGCCATAGCCTGGCTATCGCGACTTGTCAATGCTCTGCGAGCATTGGTCTGGCCAAGCTGTGTTGTAAACCCATTTCTCAGAAGGCGGGCTTTACCCGTCTCTTTCAAATGCCTGTTTGCTACTGGACGAAGCTTCAATCAATCACACCCCTCTGCCCTCTGACGTATACCAAGCGAAAGAAACTGCTTGATCCAAACAAAAAGTAGTAGTAGCCTGTAGTCATATAGAAATGGCGTTAAATGATTTTTGTCGGACTTGTGAGGTGAACATGAGAGTGGCTGGTGTTGGTCATTTAATATTGATATTCGAAAAAACGAATCAGTGCGATCAAAGGAGAAATGACCACAACAACAGTGTTCTCGCAAAGCCCAATCGACTTGGCTACCAGCGGGCTAACTGCTAAATTAAACTTTTACCAAAGCCGGTCGGTAGCATTGCGAAAACGTCCTTTCCCGCAACAAATGCTTCAAGGGCTGCCCTTTGCTGTATTTTCAGAGAGAACTTCCCTTTGAATTCGTCCAAAACAGCAGCTACAGCTGCATTGAAATCTTGCGTTTGCTCCACGTTCGCCATGTTGACAGTGACTGAGATAGATTTCCGGTCGCCAAACTACCGCGTCATTGCCATTTTCAAATGCTCGATTTTCATTGGCCCCATATTTCTGCCGGAGCAGAAATTGTTTAGATAGGCAGCTTGGCCAGACTGACTTGCTCGCGAAATGTAAATGCAGCGTCATAGGCAGTGTGGGCACACCCAGGCTAGTTGCGCCACCCTTCACCTATCTGATTTCGGCAACCTACAGTAGCTGATAACCTCTTGTCTGGGAGGAGAGTATTTTGAAGATTATTGTAGTACCAGTTTTGGCCACAAACTTACATACTGTTCCTTTAAAGGTGATAATATTACTACTGACCAAATTGCATTTACAATTGTAGATGTGATTTATGCAGTCATAAATTCACAGATTTATCTCACCAGACAATTAAAGAACAATGAAATTACCTTGATGGCTGATTCAGCTCCCAAGCCTATGTCTACCCTTTTGAGGGAGACCCAGTTCTTCTCATCAGAGATGTCCAACTTAAAGAGTTGCAAGGAGGTTTGGTCCTGTAGGAGCTCCCTTTTGATGAAGCGCCGCAGTGAACTCTGATGATGGCAACAATCAGATAGTTACCAAGCCATTCCATCAATTAATACAGGTTTACATTCAAATGAATTCATCAAAATGTTTATAGTGATACTTACCAACAGAAGCTCAGTTAAATCTTTTGCCAAAAAAGGCAACACTGGCTCATCTGTTTGGTACTTCTGAAGAAAAGGGTTAAAACTTCTCGCAATGGAGAGGAAGAATTGAAGCTTTGGGATTAAGAGTGGATCCCCTCTTGCTGCCAGGATGGCATCATAAGAGGCTGTGTTCGGTTTTTGGACTTTCTCATCTTCCGCAGCACTGACATATCTCTGAATCATGGGCCAAACTTCCAGGACTCTCTCCGCAACTGGCACATTTTCCACCCACCTGTGGCCACAGAAAGAGAGGGGAAAGCAGGTCGACCCAGTGATGTTGGTGTAGTCCTCTCTCCGGGCAGGAACGTTGTGGAAGAGGTAATGGAGCGCACGCAGGAGCTTGTCTATTTGCCAGGCTGTAAAGCCTGCCTTCATGGCATTGTGGAGAGTGTGAAGTCCACAGCTCCCAACCACCAGGACTTGAGCACCTCCATTCAGCTCAGCATGCTCCTTTTGAAGGAGATCAAGGAGTTTAAAATTTACATTGGGCCCATCCATTCCAACTGAGAGGAGCTGCCTCATATTGAGTTGAGCAATGCATTCCTGTGAATTCAGACAGAAAAAGGTTTGTTTAAATAACATATTACTTAAGAAAATCACATTCAATATAAAGACAGTAATATGGTATATCCTATGCTTCAAATTAAACATTTAGCTTTATTATCTTAAGTAAAACATGAGTCAGGTGCTGGAATACTTTGACAGTAATGGATAGTATAGGCCCATGTCAAGGACTGCTTTGCCAAATTTCACTATTCAAAATCCAGAGCAATGATCAACCTTCAGATTAAGCAGTTAGGCTGCAATTTTTTTTAAATTATAGGCTACACTTACCAATATTATGTTACAGAAATTCAACAGAAGGCTAAATAAATAAAATGATGAAAATCCATGAAAATGTTCAAATGCAAACAATGTCTCCCTAACGAATAGTACAGGAAAATAAACTTACTTTGATGTGCTGCAACAGATCGTCAGCTCTTCCATGTCCCAGGAATTGTGAACCAAAATATCTCGACCGAACACAACCATCCTCCAAAAAACGAATGTGTATGTCCATTTGCTTTTTCTTTGACGATTCATTTAGACTGTCATCAAACAAGGACGTAAGGGCCGGCATGATTTATGGCCTCAACCAGTTGCCTCTTAAAATACGGGGCAATGCCAAATTTGATCATGTAGCCGGTCTTGTCCTTGGCCAAAGCGAACGATTTGGCGATTTGGGAATCCGGGAACATCTTGCGAAACAGCTCTCCTATGCCCTCATTCGACTTGAACGAGTGATGTTTCGTTGCTAAATCTAAACACCATAGCACCTCGGCCTGCAGTGTAGCGGTGGTAGTGCAGAGCGGCTGAATGCTGTTGGTGGGATTAATGTTACTGGTGGTGGGAGCAGGCGAGGTTGAGGTAGCGGTGGAGGTTGAGGGAGCAGTGGAGGTCGAGGACGTAGATGTAGCCGTAGTGGCAACGCAAAACAGAGACAGCAGTAGCTGCACGTTTCGTCCCCGCATCCTTGTTTGATGGCTATTCGATTCCATGTGCGATTTCACCGCCTTCACCCCCATCCACGTAATATTTATAGTTTTCTTACAGACGTTGCAATAAGCCTCTCGGCTGTTGCCAACTACTGGCCTAAGCCAGTCTTTAAACATAGCTTCCTCCAGCCAGAGGTCTGAAAACTTGCATTTGCCCATCTGAAGTAACGCTATGATAAACTAGCGCAGAGCAAGCCAGCCAGTCGAGTAGCCTACTCAGATTGATTTAACGCGCGCAAGGTACAAGTGAGTCTTTCAGGTCCTACTCGCAACATACAAATAAATTCACGCTAGTTTATTAATTCAAGGAGATATGCTTGCACGTGAATTGAAAAACGTATTTTAGACACATTATGGAGGTTAAAAAATTTACTACCTGGTCAGATGGCGTTTATTACTTTTTACTACGTTTTACAAGCCTTAATTTGGTCTAATTTCATTTACTACCTTTCACTACCTTTTACAACCCCGCGGCAACGCTGATATTCCAAATGGGTTAAAACCCAACCACAATTGCTGCGTTTTCAGCGCTGCACGCCACGAGTCTGCCAAACCTGCACGCCACGAGACGTTGGACCTGGTGTTTAACTAGTGGCGCACGTGGCATTTATCAAGCTAACATCACATTGTCTTACCCAATATTTCAATTCCCCCGCACATGCAGTCTATCTTTCCCATTTACTTGGCATTACAATTTCAGGACACAACAAAAAATGCGTTCACACAATCACCTTTAAACTATGCAGTAAGAAGACGTTGTAATTGCTACCGTTACTAACCAAATTGTTACTAACCAAGCTGTGCCCAGAACCTTGTTAGCACAAGAAAACTAAGGTAGCGTAAGAAAGGACTGACATAATTATGCTAACGATTAAAGCATCTTCCACAGCGTTGTCTGAAATTGTAGCCTTTGGGGACAAAAGACTTATCTAGAAGGCCTTTGTTAAGGATCCGATCATCCCTCGACACTAATGTTTGTTGAAACACACTTTATTGGTTAGCAACTAGCTTGCATTCACTTCATCCCAATGTGGGCATTTGTAAGGCCAATAAAATAACTGATTTTCGCTATGTGTTACCATGGGTTGCATGCGTGCAGTATAAGTACATAATACATAAAAACACATAATATTATTAACTTTATCGTTAGCACTATTGTTACAACTGGGGACGTTAGCGTCAGAAAACCGAGGACTACATGCATCATCAAAGAGACGTTAGCGCTTAGGTCTAGGTCGAACTACTACCTCTTAGAAAAAGAAATAAAACATGCTACAGTGTATGATTAACAAGAATTGTAGGTAACTCTAAAGCCCTGTTTCTGTTGAAATACTTTATCGATTTCATATGTGATTTATAACAAACTTACCACAGATTGTAGGAGCGGAAAATGGCGCTGCCAAAATTTCAGCTTGATTTGAAAGAGGAGACAAAGTGGGCGGGGCTCTCCGGAGTACTTCTGACACCACGTCATTTAACAACTTGATTTGACACCGACACTGGAAAGCATGTTACTCTATCAGTTGTTGGTATTACTCTGATAGAGTAAACATGCGTTTACACTGCATAATTAACACTGGACAATTTACTGTGTACATGTAATGAACTGTTTGAGTGCTGTGTTGTGTTAAGTGATCAACTGGGTGGACTGTCCTGTATAATTGTGTGCGGTGCACTGCTTATTTTCTGTTATTCCATGGGTCTAGCTGCATAATAGGGCTGTGGGCCCATCTACTAATTTGCCCCTGTTTGCTACTGTCTGAACAGCTGCCATGGTGTACAGGGCCACTGAGTGGGGAGACCGGGCCTGTCATCACCAGCTAGAGAGACCACCATTTGAGGAGCGGCTGCAACTACCCTAGGCCTTCCTCGGTGGGATTGCTGGTTGCCCTGGACATTGGAGGAGGGGGGCGGAGCTCTCTGGACAAAAGGACTTGTTTTTTTTATCTTTTATTACCTGTGTAATCAATAAATTGTGATTTTTATACTTTACGCCTTGACTCCTGGCATTATTGAAGGGTACAGCGTTCTCCCCACTCGCAGAGGTTCTTGGCTAGGGAACATTAGCGCCCCCTGGCGAAACATTTACACACATACACACACACACACAACAACGCTGGCCTAAACTGGAACGGATCCGTGTACCAGATCAATGCCAGTTTCATTTTTGCCTTATGTTCGACATTAATATGTTTATTTAAATTGTAATAACTATTAAAGTAATATTCGATGCAGTTATACCATCCTATACCATCCAGTCAGAAGCAATAGAACCATGCAACCTAGCCCTACATCTACAAAAACTGCACATTTAAAAGTTTCTGGATGTGGACTAGCCTTTAATTTAAAGGTCTTGCATTAGCGATGGTCTGCAGTTTTAAAAGATGTAGGTGGGTCGGATGCAGCAACAGTTGCCCTATTTAATAAGCATAACATACAAAAAGTCTTTGTTGGGCTGAAATAGTGATATACCAAAAAAAGCCTGTAGTTCAATTTCAGAAAGTAGAAACACTTGCATTACACCCAGCCTACACTGTAGGCAATTTATGCCCCAAAGTATCCCACAACAACCTGTTTGTAAATGTTTGACGCTGTTGTGACATCAGTTTACAGATAAATTCACTTCGTATAAATAAGCTACGAGTACTGTTTATAAGTGTTAAAACTTAGTACCATGCAGGATAAGTCATGACCTGGTGTGCAGAACAGTACGTTATTAAGAGTAATTTGGAAATGACTTTTTGAACTAGTTTCTTTAACTTTAGCTAGTTCTGCTATCAGCTAATTTACAGTCTCTGGAAAATAATTTGTCACACTCGCAGGTAGCTCAGTGACAAAGTTGTGTGCTCCCGACACTTGTTCAAATTCAGTCATGGGTTGAAATCCTTTGCACACCTGGTAACATTCTGCCTACGTTCCCTATTACAATCACCACTCATGATAGCATTTCAGCTGAGTAAGGGCTCATTTCCACCGCCTTGTTCAGCGTGTAGCCGTGTTCAGTGCGTGGGCGTATACAATAGGTTTATATAGGGACAGAATACGCTCAGAACACGCTTGCGGTGGAAATGGTCTAATCTGTTAACGTGCATTCTAAATACAAATACGGACAGAATACGGCCACGCGCTGAACACGCAGAGAGTGCGGTGGAAATGAGCCCTAACGGTGCAATGCTGTTCCTTTCAGTCATGGATAACTGACCTGTTATACCAATAGAATAAGCCAATATGCCAATACCTATGCCTCCAACACACAGTCGTTTAATATTCACCCAAACTACAGAGTAGAGCAATATAAATCCATGTGAATGTCATTGAGAGGCCACGCACATTTTAGATTTACATAACATAACTCCATTCGGTCTCGAACCTGCACCTGCTCCCTCGTGCACAACCACTCTACACCACTGATAACCACAGCAACCTGCTAAGTTGGGCATTCAGTGAACAAATCCAGCAAATTCGCGAGAAGCATAAAAAAACTACGCCTAAAAAAAGTCATGGTTTAAAGGAGAACTTCGGTGTAAAATAAAAATTGGCATGTTAAAACATCATACCGAGTTGGTATGTGTACTGAGGAGCAAAATTGATTTAGTCTGATGCATTCAGAGTTTAACTATTTTTTATAGTTTGACCCAGAAGGCTAACAATAGAAGTGGTAGGTGCCCTTAGACAAAGCATGACGACTACGCTATTTTTAAACCATTAAAACAGCTTGAAGAAACTCCACACTCCATCGGTAGCACAACAAAGGCTCTGCCATTCAAAACAAAGCACTGAGAATAAAGAAATCGCTCATGCTGCTCCTCAGTACACACCCCAACTCTGTATGATGTTTTAACATGCCAATTTTCATTTTACACTGAAGTTCTCCTTTAACACACCAATCCCCCTTCCCCACATTACATAAATCTGAATTGCGTTTAGTCAAGCAAACTTAATTCTACATTCTCTGTATGTCTCGTATTTGGCTGGTAACATTTAAATTGTCCACCATGATGCTGTGGATTAAATAAGTCCTTGTCAAATTAATTGAAACAAACAAATGACTAGGCCTATAACATTGCCTTGTGTCATTTTAGGCTAAAATCAAACATTCCAGTGTCTCCTTAACTTGGCTTGCACATCCTAACATTGTTCCCCGCGGCATTGTGTTATAAAGGCAGAGCTCCCAAGTGCTACCTGGTGGTTGTTTGGGTACATTGCAGGTTCTCACAGAAAATGCTGCGTGAATCCTGCGTGATACATGCGAGATTCACGCATGAAACCAGGCAAACTGAAATGACAACATCTGCACACTTACAAAGTTCTCAGTGCCTCATTTTGAATGCCTGGGCCTTTGTTATACTAGAATTGAAGTATGGAGTTTCTTTGAGCTTTTTTAATGGTTTAAAAATAGCTTTATGCTGAAGCTTTCTTTATGCACTTAGCACTAGCGTTGTTAGTCTTCTCGACCAAAACGGTAAAAATAGTGAAGTTTGGAAAACAATAGGCTAGCGTAGATTTGATCCTCCATACCAATTCGGTATGCTGTTTTAACATGTCAATTTACTCCAAAGTTCTCCTTTAAAGGGACTTTTTGGACCCTGGTGTCTTTATCTTTAATTACCCCTAAAATAACTAAACTAAATAACTAAAATGTCTTGCACTCAACTTTAGGAACAAATTAAAAAAAAGAAATTTAAAAAAAGGAAAGTTAAATAATAAAAGAGGTCTGTAGGCACAGGACATGATACAAAGTGTTTAATATCAAAAATGTTGCGTGGATGGATTCCACCTAATGGCTTATGGATGAAAGCTGTCTCTGAATCTGGTGCACCAAAATGAAACCTCACAGCAACCCCGGATTTGGAACTGAGCGCACCAGCCAGTCGACTAAAAAGCCCAGGTTGCCAGTCAACTGAATAGCTCAATTCTTAAAGAAACAAGAGGGATGTTTAAAAATGTTGTAACACACAGGTTGGCGACTTGGCATCTGTTACACCCACAAAGGCAGTCAAGGCAATAGCACCATGTCCTTGGCCCATTCCCCTTGCTGCCCTCTATCCCTCTCACTCCCCTGACTCCCTAACTGTTGTCTTGTTTTTGGTCCATTTCAACAATCACCATGTCCAGGTTGTGGGATATTGCCCCAAGTCTCATGTCCCTGTTAGACAGCATAGTCCTTTAAACAATGATCTCTGTCTAACAGACCTATTTTAGAACATGGACAATAAAGCATGTATGCATGTTCATATAAATCTCTAGATTAGTCCTCTGTTTTTTTGTTTTTTTTTGTAAGTTACATGTTTTGTTGTGTGGGGTGATGAAGAAACTTTTTGACATCAAATTGTGAAATTGTGAGATCACTTGTGGAAAAAAATCAGTCATGATGGCACCACATGCAGTACACACCATGTGACAGAGTAAGAGAGATCACCTGTGCATTCTGAAGAAAACTGAGCAGCTGACTGGTTGGCCCCCTGTTTTAGATGAGCAAAGGGAGACATAAGGTGCCTTTCGACTTTATCAGGACAGCTGCAGATGATTGCAGCCAGGGATGTATTCTGGGTTGATGTATGATGGTCATAAATTCATGGTCAGTAACTAGGGTGCCACCACAGTGTGACCATACAAAATGACCTAAAATTTCATAAAAGTAAGGCCCTTTGTGTAACGGGTGGCAGCTAGCCTAGCTGTGCTTTAGGGACTTTCCCTCCTGACATCTCTTAGCGGGTCCCGGCCTAGGGCTGGACTGATGTGGGATGACCTCGGTTGCATTTGCAGCAGGTTTCTTAGGACTGCAACAAGCTGGGCATAGCCTACGTGGTGATGCAACATTGCTCTCCCTCCCTGTCCCACACACACAACTATTTCATCCGCTTTGTCTAATGCGAAGGCTGTGAGCTGAACCATCTGGTTGCGGGAAGTAGATTTGTGTTCAACTTGATGGCTGTCTCTTCAAAGCCCACCCCTGCTGTCGAGCTCTGGTTCCTTTTTGACAAGATATTTTTGAGAGAGAGAGAATCTTTTTGAAGGGATGAAGGTAGATATGTGTTGCCTGTGCAAGTTTCTAATGCTTGTCTGTGAGCAGTTCATTGAACAAGTGCTGTATCTGTAGTCCTATTGCTAGACTATGGCCTACAGTTTAGGGAGTTGACCTTGTTAGCAGGGACTCACAGATTCCATTCTCTGTGCTTGTAGCTGGAGCAAGTTGGAGTCCCTGTGAAAGCAGGAAAAATGTTGATGGGAGAGTGAATAAATAAACCTTTAATCCACAGCTGAGGTGCCCTTCAGCAAGACATCTAACCCTTAACTGCTTCTCTGGCGCTTCAGCAAGTGTGAGCTGCTCCATCTGCTCCAGATGTATGTGGCTTCACTAACCAAAAATGGATTTCTCTCTGGGATTGGCACAGTATTATACGGTACATTATTATGATATAATAACACACAGGAACCTGCAAATTAAATAGTTGCCATATCAAAGAGGTTATAAACTGACAAAGCAAATCTTTGTGGATTCAACCGTAGCCTACTTAGCAAACAGGGTGAGAAAATTGATGTGGTTCTTTACCTTTGAGTAGCAGAGAAGAAAACTTTCAATTACTTTTTAAAAATCATTAGTATGTCTCCTCACAAGTTACTAAAGCCAGAATTTTAATTTCTCAGAGAAGTAGCCATACAGATACACTGACTTTCAGATGGCCGGGTTCATCTTGAGGAGCTGAGCACAGTGGTGAAGAATTCCTTGGTAAGTAATTTGGTCACTGATTTGCTGGAAATCTGATAATATTCGCTGGCTGCAATGTTGAGAAATGTTCTGTTAGCCAATCAGATAATGATTAGGAAAATGGCCGAGCAAAAAAAAAAAAAAAGAAAACTTTGGCAAAGTAATCGCAGCATCCATAGGACACGTGACACTGTTACTTGAAACGTGGCTTAAAAGCCGAGTTGGTAGGTATCTACACTGGATTTGAAACGTGCAACCTAGGACGCGAATCTGTTATTCATCCAGTGGTGTCAGGTCAGTCAATTGTAACTCGATTTATAACTTTCCACAGATATTAGAGTGATTGGTGATTTGAAACTGTACATGCATGTTTTGTCAGCTTCACACACAAAAAAAGGCCAGCAGCGTTAGATGTCGGATGTGTTAATTCACGAGTGAATTTTGTCGCCTGTTAATGTTGTGCCCATTCTGGGTGTAGGCTATGTAACGTTTTACGTTTATGGTGTCGTCTCATCGGTGGCCGAAAGCTTTAAAACAATAAAAACAGTTGTGAAGTATGGGAGTTGAGGAAAGTGTGGAACTATTTTCTGGATTTGATTATTTAAACGAACAGGGGTATGCGACTTTTAAGTGAAACCAGATGTGCGAAGTGGTGAAATCGTGCCAGTGCAGATTCAGTCATCTTGGTCTATCTAATGTTGGAGGCGTTGCACAAACGTCATTGTTGCCCCCCCATTTGAATTTGAGAGAATTAAATGTACTTAACAGTTATAATACAACGTATAACCGCATGATAGTGTTTTTTTTTTCATATTGTTGCGCACAATTTTGTGAAAATTTGACAAATTTGGTAGGCCTCCAAGGGATCTTGTCCTGATAAGACACACGGTGTTTACACGAAATGGTTCTTATTGCACTTTAATGCAGATCGGTTGATTTGCGTTTGGAAGTGAAGTGTAACTTTTAAGATAAAAAAATGGTGGGAAAATATGGTGGCCCAAGTCGGCGTGGCTGGGTGTGTTAGCCTACATGTGGGAAAAATCAAGTGGAAAAATAACTTAATACACACAACAATAACTAAAATTAACACATTCATTCCATTCGGAGGATTAGATCTAAGCTAAAATTTGAACTGATTGCAGAGCCCATGTGGCCAATTTGTTTGAAATTTGAACACTATCTTGTCACAATAGATAGTGTATTGAAATGGGACATATATGCTAAATTGCAGATTTTCATTATATGGGATTCTTGAGATGTTGACATACAGAATTTGTAGCGCCTCCCGTGGTCACAATTTCATGAAATTTGGCTGGCAATCAATGTTTTGTAGAGATTAAAGGCACACATTTATTTTATATTTGTGTGTTCCAATTGGGAAAATATTGGCGTCCACACCTTAGAAGTTTTATATCTTGGTAACGGACCGACAAAACCACAACATTTAAAAAGCCGTATTGTTTGGCTTTTTACAGCTCATTCAGTTCTCTTTCCAGTGATTTTATAATTTATGACCATGAAAACAATGGGATGACTACTGCAGCCATTTGCCAAGTGCTATGCACTTTTTCACATTTGCATTTTAATTTTGTCAGTTTTCTGGAAGTGACAAGTTCAGAGCCTGTTAAAAAAACTAATTTTTAATAGTGGAAAAAGGCCTCAGTGTTTCCTCCATCCCTTTTGACAATAGCAGTGTTCAGGCTATCGGACCAGAAGCGTGCCAGCATGGGCATGCCATGCCCAGCGCGTTGTCTGTCATGCCCAGGTGCTAGCTTGTGCCAAAGGTGGGCCATTTTGAGGGCTATTGCTGGCCCCACAAAAACCTTCAGCCAAGATGGGCTACTTCGGCCCGGAGGCGGCATCAAGGTAAAGGGCAAGCTGCACCTTTGACTAGGTTATTTAAGCAAAGGTAGCTGGAGAGAAGTTATTCGTGATATCCACTGATTTTGATTTTCTTAAAATCCAACGTAGGGTGAAGATGCACTGGGCAAAAGGGCTCTGTTTGTAGATATTTGTAGTCACACATTTCTGGATATTTACAATATATGGAGATATACTGATGGATACCCTCTGGATACATTGTGTGAACACTAGCAAACAGTAGCGCTATCATCAAACATTTTACTCCTCTACAGTTTTCACCCACGGTTAAAAGACAAAACAATGACCTGTCTCTTCAAATGTGATGTTTGAACATAAAATGATGTATAAATCAGTATAGCATTGTCTTGTTTTGTTTTGTCCAAGTTCGGGAAAAGTAAAAAAAACAAAAAAAACACAACAACCAGAAAGGAGTTTACCATAAGAAATTCTTGTACTTTGAGTTGATGTACATATTTTATATCTGTTTTTATTTTTCAATTTGTTTATAATTTAAAATTATGCATTTGGACATCATTCCTTACACAACATTTAAAATTAAATTAAAAAACAAATTGCAAACTCAGGTCTAGTGAGTTGTACAGGATTTTACATTAAATAAACAGCACATTTTGAGAGACAGTGTCCATCTACATTCTGTTGAACCTCCCACTCAATTGGGCAGTACGACTGTGACTGTTTTGCAGATAGAGTAGCATAATCACAAGGAGACAGTAGGCCAACAGTCTGCACCCACCAGTAGAGGCTAGTGGCCCCAGGCCGTTAGCACAATAGACATCCTATACATAGACGCAGCATTGAACGTGACAAGACGCAGGGCTACCATCTTGGAGTGGTAATATGCTCCATTCAGTGCAATCCGTTTGACAGGACAAATGAACTGTCAGCGCATTTTAATAACAATACCTCACTAAATGCCACTGATTTTTACTGTTTTTTTTTTCTTTTTACATACGCTTAGCTATGATTAAGGATACATGGTTCAGCAGGGTTTATTATTCATAGTTGGCCTAACATTAATATAATATTCTGATATGAAGTGAACAGAAGTCTGAGATCATATGTAGGCTATGTATATACACACATTTGCGCACACACACACACACATATTGTGTGAATACTGCGCCCGGCTTTGCCGTGCTGTGGCTGCCTTAATTCTCCCTTATACATCAAACATTGGTTGCCCGGTCTTCCAGTTCCCAGGCTGCAGGGAGATGCTCAACTTGGCCGGCTGGCTGCGTGTGGCCAATGGGCTAGTTGAGTCACTCAGTGGGAGGGTGTTTTAAACGGCACCTTCAGGATTCACTCTCTGTCATTCTCCCTCTGGCTTGGCTGCTCGCTGCGGCCTCTCCCTGTCTCTCTCTCCCTTTCCTTTTGTCCTTTTATGCACTACATTCCACAATGCTGACTTTCACTACACGCTGGAGTAACTCCACATTTACTGATCTCGTTTGAAACTTGCTTTACTAAATGATCATTGTTCATTGTTCATTGTGTCTGCCTTATGTTATCTCCGCTTTGAGCCAAGTAGGCATAACAATACAATAGATATCTATATATAAAAACCTGAATGCTTTTATATCAGCTGAAACCACCAATCTGTTTCAATGAATACAGAGTAAAAACAAATTATGTCTTACCCAACAACATTAGTATTTGAAGATTGTTACTTAAATGACTTTATTCATGGTCACAATACTTTGTTGTATTGCTCTGACTGTCTGAGTCACCACTCCAAGATGGCGGCTGTATTTCCCGCATCCCAGCAGCCAATGCTATGTATAGTCTATGTATAGGATGTCTATGGTTAGCAAAGGGGAGCTGACTAATTGAATAATCTTCCTTAAAGGAAAACCTAAGTCCCGAATGCAATTGGCTAGCCTAGTTTTGCTCCTCAGGAAACATACCGACTTATCATGATGTTTTAATAGACCCAAAGTTCATTTCACACCAAAGTTTTCCTGTAAATACACTTGTCATGTTTGTAGCCTTCAAGTGTGTGTCAGCATCCATGTGTTTTTCAACTACAGTTTAGACATCTATGGATCAATTCAAAGTTTGACCTAGCATATAAATACACAGACATTTCAGAGGATATGTATTGTGAAAACTTGCCTCAGAGACATGTAAAGTTATTTACAATGTATGCTTTAATTTTAACAAAGTAGATATTTTGTTCTCTGTTTATTTTTAAAGTTTGGTTGTATGAACCCATCAAAATATTGGTACATTTTTGAAGGAGATATGTAATTGAGACAATTCAGACAGCTGCATTTTTCTTGCATTTCTCAACTGCACCCCTGCGCCTGTTATTGTTTACATTTTTTATTTGCACAGGTCTGTTAGAGCAGTCTTAACTTTGTCAAAATAAAACAGGTTGTGTTTTCAGGTTTGTGGTGTTGGCTGTGCTCATTCTGTCTGCAACTTTCATCACACATTGTGATCAACAGAATTTAACCAATTAAGCTATCTTGTCACCACAACTGCACCTAGACTCTACTAAATGAAAGTAATCTGTAATACCGTAATGTTGGATACAAAAATATCTGACAATAGGTCTTTATGATACTGTTTTTAGGATGACGAGGACATTTGTGCTGCTTTGTGTTGGACTCTTCCATTCCCTCTGTTGGGCTCAGATGGTTAGACCCATACATATTTTCTCTTTTTTACTTTGTATATTTTTATATATAAGTAAACCGTTTACCATATGTCAGTTTTATAAATATATCCCTCTGCTTTTACATGCAGCCTGAAGAAGGTGGAGGAGAGGAGGAAGTGGTTGAACTGTTCACAACACCTGCTACCAGGATGGGTGCAGCGGTATCAGATTTTGGATATAACTTGTTTCGCCAGCTGGATTCACATGACTCTACAGCCAATGCCCTTTTGTCCCCGTTAAGTGTATCTATTGCACTTACACAACTGTCAATGGGTAAGAAAACTTACATATGAAATAGGATACACCTCTACAACCTTTTAACCCTTCAAAGTGAGGTGTGAGTTATCAAGTGGTCATGAGGACTTATTAACTTTTACCTTTACCTTTCTTAAAAAAAAATGTTTGTATGTGATTTTTAAGAGCAAAAGCAGTTGCAAGTCTTAAAAAAGAAACATATCTTGCATTCTATGAGCTTTAGTATTCTAAATGAATTTTGCTGAAATAAGTACTCTTTGCATTCTATCTGTCTTTCTTGAGGTGATAAATTTAATTCCAGTGTTTTGGTTAATGTGATGCACATGTTGACCACCATCCAACAAACGTACAACACAAAAAGAGCATAAAACAGACGTACGTTGATTTCTACGCGAGATGTAGTATTTTCCATTCTGAACGTGATCACAGGCTGCAATGAAATCTCACGTCAGGTCTGAATTCATGGATGCAGTTTTGGAGATGGGGATGGCAGTACAGAACAGCATTCCTGTACAAGAATTGTAAATTATTAATTAGTGCAGTTTTGTAGCATATATGGGACAAAACTTCCCCTGAGCATTTACCACCTTTACTGAATGTAGCCTATGCTTTAGGCATATTTCATGATGTAGCCAAGGATCGTACTAACTAATCAATATTGATAAATAGTTAATAATTTTTTACATGTAGTCATACATTTTCAGAGACAGTTGCAAAGGGTATTGTGTGATTTTGTTATAGTACCATTTGGCATTGTAGGCCTATGAGCTAAGGTTTAGATTTGTCTGGAAAATAAAGCCTACGTTTTAAATTCCCCCTTTACCATTTCATTTGATAGAAAAAAAAAACAGATAAGCTAGATTAGCTGGAGCTGCAACATCAGTAGGATTTTGTTTTCAGTTTCCTTGATCTAAAGTTAGCAATATTATAATTAGCACTCAATATTGACACATTCTGAACTGGCTATTACTGATTACCATAACTGTATGTTCTTACTAACATTAATCTTAATTTGCAATCCCAATTTAATTTAGATTAACATATTTACTTGTCGGCTCTGCTTGGTGGAGGTGTATAACACCAAGTGCTTTAAAGTTGTGCTGTTATGGTATGCAAGTTCCATGTTACAGTGGATGCATTGCTTAGTGTTGTCGTTTTTTTCTGCTTGAAATGGTTTCACACCTTTGACATCTCCCTCCTTCCCTTCTTTTCTGTCATTTCAATGCTTTGCTCCATCTTGCCTAGTCGCGGCACTGAATTCTGAAAACGTCAACCAACCATGTGAAACACAAGTGGAACATACTGTATAATGTGAGTGAAATGAATTAAACGAAGCTTCGATTCTAGCAAAAAATGAATTGGTCATTTTTTGTAATCGAATTATTTGAATTACTCGAGTAATCAATGATTCAGTCCTACGGTGAGCATGAACTTATTTGACTTAACATACTGAATAATAACTGCAAAGAAGAGGCATGCTTACAGTAGCAAGGTGGCCATGTGTCAATGAAGGTTATTTTGAACGTTATCCTTATTAACGGAGGTCACCGTGGAGCTTGTTTGACAAGCAACATTAGTACAGGTACACAGGCAGGCAAACACATGACAATCCTGAAATGTAATTCCATACTGGGACAAATGTTTCACCATGTTGGTGGTATTTGCACCCTTACACGAGATAACTATTGCACATGGCATGTTACTCATGCCAATATTCACATGCACGTGACATAATTCTTGAAGTCACTTAGGTTAACAACGTAACGAACGAAAATTGTGAAGAGGAGTCAGTACTGTAATGAATGCAATTGTGATATAACCTGTTTCAATTGTTCATTTCTAAGATGAAACTTTGATTGCTGTGCCTAGACCACAATTATGTTGGCTGCCAGGGTTATGTTTCCAGAAAAAAAATCTGGTTTAAAGCCAGTAGCACAGACTGCAGAGTCAAAGAACAGTGTAAGCAGCCACATCTATGCATGTCACTGAATTCAGAAATCTCTCACATGGTATTAATAACTCACATAATATTTTAACAGATTAAACATAGATTAATCACAATTAATTAACAATCAATTAGTGTCATTAATCATTTTATGTGCCTGATAGCCCTATTTACAAAAAATGTAATGGATAGAATGAGGTTGTGTCCATTTTCACCCACAAAATTCTCCCACCATTTAAAAAATGGCAAATTAAAGTAAAAAATAACTAGTTCAAGAGTGTTTATTTGTTTGCCATGAATTAGGTAAGTTATATCAAATCAAAATTATGTTGTTTGTTAGTCCCGATAGCCTGTTATTTATGATTATATACATGGCCACTGCTTCTGTAACACACATCACACCCTGCATGTAGTGTTGGTGCAGGTGCCAGAGGGTGCACAAAAAATGTTGGTTAATGAAAAACCACCATAATGGTTATGATCATGCGATATTGAAAATATGATGCTATTATCCATATGAAATGCATAAAGACATGGCCTCAAGAAGGCATCAAGAATTAGGTGTAGAAAAGTCTAAAAGAAGAGACGACAAGATGATGCTTACGCAGGTGGGCCCATGTGTGCCTACAGCCTTTGCTGCGCATTCCATTGCTCACAGAATGAGATGACGCCAGCTACCATTGGCAAACTATAATTACAACATTAACGTTATGCCATGCCATGTTCAGAATTTAAGTGTTATGTTTCCATTAATGGGTACTAGATACTTTACTTTGTGGATATGGACAATTTAAAGTTGTTGTGAATAAGGCAGACAAATGGATAGCTGCCCTTAGTTTGTACAGATACAGGTACTACTCAGAAAATTAGAATATCCTGAAAAAGTGCATGCATTTCAGTTGTAACTCAACTTTAAAGATGAAATGTTTAAAGGCTCAGGACCCTTTTGCAAGTGTTTTGCATTACTTACCTGATTAGTGTATGACACTTTCTGAGTTTTTGGGTTTGAGGTTTTATTAACAATAATAAGCTGTAAATCATAATCAGCAAAATTACAACAACAGAAAGCTTGAGATATCTCACGTTGCATGTAATGAATCTATAAAATGTATTGGTTTCACCTTTTATGTTGGATTGCCTGAATAAAAAAACTTTTACATGATATTCTAATTTTCCGAGTAGTACCTGTATGTGCAAGGCACACAGTTGCGTAAGCTAGCAGCAGAATATAATATTATTGTTTTTTATTATTGTATTATTACAGCATATAATAAGTATTGTTTTGGTGTACAGTGGTCCCCTCGCTAATCGCGGGAGTTACGTTCTAAAAATAACCCGCAATTGGGCGAAATCCGCGAAGTAGTCAGCTTTATTTTATTAATTATTATAGATGTTTTAAGGCTATAAAACCCCTCACTACACACTTTATATACTTTTCTCAGACAGGCATTAACATTTTCTCACATTTCTCTCTTCTACTCTCAAAGTTCAAACTTGCAAACATACAGCACTTCAGAGTCACATGGCTAGCGATCAAAGATTTATGTACATTTTACAAGCTGAACGCATTCTGTACTGTACAGGAGACATGGCATGGAGGAGATTGATTGACAATGTTCTACAGTCCCTTAGCTAATCAGGGCGCAGAACACAATGCGCTGTAAAAAAAAAAAGCATGCACTTAAAAAAATCTGCGAAACTTGAGGCCGCGAAAGGTGAACTGCTTTATGGCAAGGGACCACTGTATGCACAACTTAGTGTTTAAATGAATCAGACAGCACAGCGCTTAGCTGAGAGTAATGGGGAGGATGCCTGAAAAAGTTATGCAGGGAACCCGTTGGGACCACGGCATTTCCCTGACTACAATGAGGAGATGGCTGCAGCTGTTTCCTCTTTTATATAGGCTCATCTGATTTCATTTCAGTCTCAGGGGCAAGTGTGGGGATATCAAGGCCTTTTAAAAACTTCTGCATTATTACAGTGAATTCAGAGGTATAGAGTTTAGAGAAAAGTAACTCCTTAATATGAACTCAATGTTATGTTCCAAAGTGACATCTACGTCCTCTGTAGAGCGGGGTGATGTGGCAATTTTTTTATATTTTCTGATATTATTTTTATTGATTTTTTTTTCCTGATACCACTATTTTGAGAGCACCTGGACTTTGAAGGCACAGACTACCAACATATCTACACAACGTTGTGTAACCTTTCTTGTCAACAGTGACATAACCTTTGGGGGGATAACTCCAAGTCATGTCCAACATCACTTTCACTCTACTTTTGTTTATTCTGCTTTTTTATGGTTTTACCCACCCAACAACTCAAAAAATGACAGTGTCCCAGGAAATAGTAAACTCTGTTTTGCTGTGTGAGTGATTAAATATGGCCAAGGCTGTTTATTGTGATTGAGCTGAATTTCATCACAATAATAAAAATAAAATCGCACTTGACTAATTGCGCAGCCCTAATCCTCTGTTTAATTTTTTTTGATTGGTTCCATTGCTTTGTGTCCTCCAGATGACACTGTATTAACTTTTTAATTGAGTTATACACCCCAGATGAAGAACTCAGTGCAACAGAAGTTGACGTCCATCTTAGTAATAGTGAAGAACTACCCCATTTTAATAACGCACAAGGATTGCGGTAGCTAGCAAAGATGCTCCAATGGTGCTTGGGATATTACAGTGATCGTTTTTAAAGTTTTGTTATGTCTTGTGTTTTTTTCATATAGAGGCACTTCAATTTACGGTTTGAGTTAAACAAAAAATGTAAGTGTTGCCTGTTTGTAGTTTTGACTGCTGTTTCACCATTTCATTCTCTCCACATTCAGGTGCAACAGAGCAAGCTGAAAAAGAGCTGTACAGAGCTTTACGATATCACACTCTTCAGGATCTCAAGATACATGACACACTAAGGGATCTGCAGGTCTCACTCAAATCAGCTGGGAAAGGCTTCAAGTCTGCTGCACGTCTCTTACTGCCCAGGAGTAAGTATATGTGTTGGGGAGTGATACAAAATGTTTTGGTGACATAGAGACCTAGATAGTATGTACTGTTGCACAGTTTTGTGTGTTTGCATTGTGATGCATGGATTGTGCAATTTAATGAATAGCCTGTGTTCACTGTTCTGAAATTCTAAAATGCCACTGACCTTTGTGTGTGTGTGTGTGTGTGTGTGTGTGTGCGTGCGCAGGATTGCGGCTGAAGCCTGACTATCTAAGTGATGTAGAGAAGTCTTATGGTGTGAAACCTATTACGCTCACGGGGTCAGCCCGTGACATGAAGACAGTCAATGACTGGTTTAAGAGTGAAACAGGTGGCAAGATTACTCAAGCAATGTCAGAAACAAAACGAAGTGGAGGAATCAGCTCTGTAGGAGCAGCATATTTTAAAGGTAGTATCCCTTTTTCTCCAATAGTGTACATGCTTAACTGTTTAACCTTATCAACACTTGATCACTACAAACACTCTCTGCAAGCTTGTCAAGTTTATTTAGTCCATAGACCAGGGGCCAAAACTAAAAACTGGAACGAAGTCGCAGGCCACACTCAATATTTGTTGAAAAGTTGACTGCAATTGGGCATGTTTTTCCTTCTCTCCCTGATCTGTAATATTAAACCTTTTCATATGGAAACAAACATTAGTAGTAAACAAACATTATAGTTAAACACTGAATCTGGAACAGGTAAAGCTTAATATTATAAACACACGAGAAATTAAATGTGAAATAAAAGGCACATCAGGGGTACTCGTTTCGTATGTTTATCTGTCTGAGGTGACTAGTAGCTTAACTGGTAACTGGTAGCTGGTTGTTAATGATTGTCAACGGAAAAGGAGGGGGCGCTGGGCGGTCTTGACTGATGCACCAACACACTAACAAAGCATATATACTGGCGGGCCAGTTCCAGTACACATTTGATATTTTCTTGCAGGCCAAATATAATTACGGGCCTGAGTATGACACTCCTACCATAGAGGTGGCTACAATAATTATCTGCAGAACCATATGATTTGATATGATTTCTTTTTTATTTTACATTCCCCTTAAGATCTTCAGCATCAAACCTACTTGGCCAGGCCACATTTAAACAACAAAATGAGGATGACATGAAACTCTACAATGTTTTCAGAAGCTGAAAGCCTCCGATATTTTTAAAAATACAACATGTAAAGTATATAAAAACATATAAAAAGCACAAGATGACTTCAAAAGTATTTGAAGAAGTAGAACATACAAACCAATAAGGAATTGTGCTTTGTTTTTTAAACAGGACATTCATTGCAACACGCGGCAGTTATACAATGCACTGCTATGTGGCACGTCTAGTTGTTTTTTACTGTATATACACTGCAGAAGCACACTGCAGACAACATATTAATGAATGTCTTTCGGTTTGTGGTTTGATCACAGGTAAATGGCATACTCATTTTAGCCAGACCAATCAATTGCAGAACTTCCACCTTGATGGAGAAGAGCCTGTTCAGGTTTCCATGATGCACCAGACAAATTACCCTCTTAAAATGGGAAAAGACTCTGACATTGGTTGTATGGTAAGGCATCATTACAGACTATCTTTTTCAGTACATTATTTTCCACTGTCTCGTGATTTACAGGAATGTACAGTTTTTCCTTAAACAAGTGATGGCAAGTGCAAGTACCCTTTTAATGGCCTGTTTTCCTGTGACCTTTTTGGTATGAATAATGCAAAAATGCATTGTATTCCAAACTTTTTAAACTCTGGATAGTGTCTGATATGCTTATAGAATTTGGATTTTTTTATCCATCAGGAATCTCCTACGAGTTTGAGCTAAAGGTAACAGGGCCATTCCACCAAATGAGTGCCATTCGCTTGTTTCAACTCTTCAAAATTAAACTTAAAATTTTATATTTTATTCAACTTGAACATAGAATCTTGTAACACACACAATTAACTACTCAAAATGAGTAGTGGTCCATCTAAGGCTTTTTTTTTTTTTAAGTTTTCAAGATGAGTATCGTTGATTTTTTTTTCAGTCCTGTTACCTAAAGTAAAATGACATTTTAAGACCTTGTTTAAATAAATATCCTACAAACACTTTGTTGTCCATTAGAAAAAAATGTACATTAAGAAGTAAGGGCTGGTTACATATTCAAATTACTAATATTTCTGACAAAAAAAATCACTATATTCGAACCCAAGTTGTATTTTTCTAAGAATGTGAAACAGCTTTTTTCCTTTTAAAGAACATGAAAAAATAAAAACCTATCCAAAGCTTGAGCATGTATTTTATTAATTGATGAAAGAAAACTACTGGAACAACTAAGAATCCTTTAATACAAGGTATGTTCTTTATTTTTGGGAAAAACAATTAAGTAACAGGAAAAAATATAAGAGTGTAAGCTTAAGGACCATCCATAAATTACTGCCCAAACAGCATTTTGGGCAATAGATCTGTGCTTAATGTATGTGTGATATCCAAATCAATGCAAAATGCTTAGGCTACATGGGAATAGTAAGACACACCACAATTTATTGGGATTTTATGCCCCCTTCAATGTATATTCACATCAAATTAAAATAGCATTGTTTTATATGGGGAAAACTCTTTTTTTTCAATAGCTTTCTCATAAAGCGACCTTGGGACCCCAAACCTTGGAGCATGTGTGTGTCTTACTATTTTCTTGCTGTGTGTCTTACTTACATACAAACTTTCTATGCATGAACTCGGAAAAGCATGAAATCTGGAGCTGTGCTTTCAGCCATGTCAGCCAAACCTTGAAGCTCCCTTGCAACTGAATTCCAAGAAATATCCACTACAAAATTTGCAATAAAACAACTACGGTCAATGACCAAAGCAACTCTCGCTTCTATCATTTTCTATGGAAGTATCAGTTAATCTCGATCAACCAATGAGCAAGAGGGTGATGCCCTGTGAGACAGCCCACCTCATTTGCATACCAAGGCAGAAATGTAGAAATAAAATACAATACAAAATAAAGACAATCCAGTTTTATGTGTGATATTTTTTTTCACATGCTTTCCTGAGCATATTTTTGTGCATTTTTAGTAACTTTATTTATTCATTTATTTTTTTATTTCTCCGTTGCGACCCTGGATATGCCTCTGGCAGCTGCGTACAATGCTTGCACTGAAGTGCGGAGCCTGAAGGACTGTTATGTACAAAATCATGATAAGGAGGACACTGCTGGAATGACTCAAAGCCAAACATCAGCACAGAGCCTCCCGGGCTCTTCGAGAATGGGCAGAGATTATGTGGAAAATGAAGACTTTGCATCTTTTTTCAAAGGAAAATTTGATAAAATACGGCTGAATATAACTTCTCAATTGCTAATAGCTGATAATATTGGAGTTATGCAGAGGTCCATGACGCCAACCAAGGCTGCCAACATGTCTAGCCCAAGACACTCTAAACAAGCAGTGTACACAGACTATCACAATGGACAGGCCTTCGCCAGCCCACGGCCTTCAACTTCATACGCATCCACTACAGCTCCCAAAAACCGCAGGGCTCCACCACCCCCTCCACCCGCATCAGGATCACAGCTGCAGTATACAGTGGCAGCGGAGACAACCTCCATGATTGACCCATCTGATATGCCGTGGGTCCCTGCATTAAGGGTAGTTTTGAAAACAAGCTGGGACCCAGGATGCCCAGGCCATTTTCTATTCCTGTGCTCACAAGAAAAAGAAGAATTCGTGCTCATCCGGTCAGTGGGGTAAATCAGTCTAATCTCCTGCCAGTTCTAAAACAATCTCAGAATGCCTCAGTGGATATGGCACCCACGCTCAATGTAAAACTAGCTCTTCTGAACATCAGATCACTCTCTAACAAGTCATTTTTAATTAATGATCTTCTTTACACACACAAACTTGATTTTATGCTTCTTACTGAAACCTGGCTGGAACAAGTGAACAGTTTCGCTACTCTTATTGAATCACAGTGTTTTCCCCAAAGCGTCTAAGCGTATCGGCACCGATACGCTTCTTTTTTCGCCGATATGCATCAAGTTTTGCCGAGACGCTTTCATAAAATGCCGATACGCTTAAAATCACGCACAAAAACATTCCCCCCGGGATTTTCCCCGAACAAGAAGCCCCAATGTAGTCAAATGTAGGCTGCGTTTTTAAGGTGCTTCCACACTGCCCCAACAAACACCAACCAACACCAACAAACGCCAACAGCTGGGGCAGTGTGGACCACCAGTCTGTGTTAGTTTGTTCTTGTTGGATGGAGTTGGAAGAGTTCAACATGTTCGGTTTGGTCTGGTGGAGTTGTACAATGTCTGACCAATGTAGACCAAAAATTACTTTGGCCACATTCAGTACACTTTCAACTTTGCCCATGTTAAAAAAATGTTGAAGATCAAAAACAGATGGTGACAAAAGTTAGCCTTGTCAGTTTTTAGTCTGGGTAGTGTGGACTGGCAGTTGGTTTTCTGAACATTCTAAAGAATGCCAGCTGCCAGGTGCCAACAACTGCCAACTTTAGAATGTTGGAGTTGGTTGGCGTTTGTTGGGGCAGTGTGGAAGCACCTTTAGGAAACTTCCGTGGTGGGTGTGTAAACTACTATACTGGCGAAACTGGCCAATCACATGCCGATTACAGTGCTCCTTTGTTTTTTTCCCGCCAGTCAGCTGTATCAGAGAGTATTGTAGAATCCAAGATCTTTAACGAAAACCTCGGGGCTACTAAAACTGCCTGACCTTGACTGTAAATGCTACACAAGAAGGAAGGAGAACGCTCCTTGGGACATGCTCATGTAGCAAGAAAACTTTCTCCACAGTGTACAGAATGCGATCGGATCATCTAGCTGCTGAAAGAGAGTGAGAGAGAGCGTGAAAGGCAAATCCTCCTTTATGTAGAGCAGAGTCAAGACTGTTTCATTGAATGGGACACTCGAGGAATTTAACTAATAAATTGGTCCTTACGTCTTTCTGGATTTGTTGATGGTTCTCTTTAACAAAGTGTTACAATCCGCAATTATTTGTGATTATTTCAAGCCTAATAGTGTACGTTGTTACTGTTTGGATTTCCAGAAAATTAGCTTCATTTCAGACCAGGCTGCAGCCTGTATGGGGTTGTTAGCGCGCTAACGCTAGCGAACTACGCTAACATAATGTTTTAAACTGAAAGCTGCCACTTTACTCACCAACACCCACCTAGATACTAATACTGATATTAGCTGAAGTGGAGAAAGTAATATAAAGTTGTAAGGTTATTGCAGCGTGTTAAATTCAAGGTGAGTCGATGACTGTTAGCATTACCACATTACCAATCATTTCAATGAGCTAGTTCGTTAGCTTGTTACAGGAACACTGAAATAAGAATTTGTTGTCATCAGACATCATTCTAGATAATACTACACTACACTGAATTATATTTATCTGCAGAATCTAAGATCTGTGGTATTTCAGCTTTCATGTGGCCATACAACTTACCAAGTGCAATGAGTTTTTTGTTCTATTTGTGCCAAAAAATGCAACATTTTATTAAAAGTGTTATGTTTCCACCAGCCTTCAGGGACCAAAATTTAGCTTCAGATCTTCCTAGAATGCACCATTTTAGCTCTAGAAAAAAAAAAATTTCCCAGGGTGCATGACCACCAATCCTCCGAGCTACCGTGCCACCGCGTCATCGTATTTACATCAAAATTTAAACCCTTCTTTTTATTTCTGGGGAAAACACTGGAATCAGCTCCCCGAAATTTTGATTTCATGAGTGCCACAAGAACTAATAAACGGGGAGGCGGAGTAGCAAACATATTCAAAACATCTTTTCAGTGCAAACAGACAACATTTGGCAACTTTACATCTTTTGAGTACTTAAGTACATTCGTTAAGTGTTCTTTTAGTATGTTATTATTGACTATCTACAGACCACCAAGACTTTCAACAACAGTTTTTCTTGAAGAGTTTGGTGAACTGTTGTCGAACATTTGTTTGAGGTTTGACAGTCTTATTATGACCGCCGCTAGCGGTCATTATAGTGTTGCCGCGACTTTTTTCCCTTTTTTTTTTTTTTTCAGCAATTTTCCGTCAACGGTTTCCGGGACACTGGAAGTCAGGGGGACATGAATCTTTGTAGGCATGTAGCCCTAGAACTTCTTCAGCGAATAGAAGCTTTTGGCCCCCTAGGGCCACCCCCCCGCTGTGCCAGTGTCCGTCAAAGAGGGGGAGACCGGCAAAAGTTTTTGCTGAATAACTCAATGAACGTTTCACCCAACGACATGACATTTTTGTCATATGTCGTTGTCGCAGAGACGTATCGACCCAGCCCATAAACATTCACTTGAAACATAGCGCCACCTAGTGATATGGGTAAATGCAAAAATTGGGATTTTGAGTTGCCAATATCTTGGACAGAGAAGGTGGAAACTGCGCAAAATACGTCATGCGCGATCATCACACAGACCTCTAACACCACAGCACATGCCATAAAATTTGGTCCATAGGGGGCGCTGTAATTGTAGAAAATGTCATATTGCCTATTATCTAGAGAATGCTTACATTTACAGCAATTTTTTTTTTTTCGTGAAATCTATTGACCCTCACGCATTGAAAAAGTAATGGTCAACGCCCACTTCCAACGAGAACAATTTCCGAGAAATTTTAACATTGCGAAAACGAATCTGAATGAACTCGTCATAGGCCGTTCATGTGAATCTCACCAAATTTGGTATATGTCATCTACAGACAATGCTGACAAAAAGTTATCAAAGGATTTATCTTGAGATAAACTGTTCCGAAGTTACACGTTAATGAACATTTAACACATAACTTGAAATTCTTCAAAAGTCCATATCTTGGCTTTTAATTGCTCAAATTTGGTCAATGTTGACATGCCATCTCTAAACAGCTTTCTTTTCATGTGTACTAAATTTTGTGACATTTCGTCATGGGGGCGATGTTTATTGGCGAAGATAGGTGTCAAAAAACATTTTTTCTTAAATAACTCAACAATTTTGCCCAAGACAAAAATTGACTTGAAGCTTTTGGCCGCCAAGGGCCACCCCGTAGCTGTGCCAGTGTACGGGGGACACCGGCAAAAGTTTTTGCTGAATAACTTTTCACCCAGCAACATGACATTTTTGTGATATGTCGGTGTTACAGAGATATATCGACCCAGCCCATAAACGCTCACTTGAAGCATAGCACCACCTAGTGATAAGGGTATATGCAAAAATTGGTATTTTGAGTTGCCAATATCTTGGACCGAGAAGCTGGGAACTGCGCAAAATACGTCATGCACGATCAGCACAAAGACCTCTAAAACCACTGCACGTGCCATACAATTTGGTCCATAGGGGGTGCTGTAATTGTACAAAATGTCATTTTGCCTTTTATCTAGAGAATGCTAATGTTTACAACCAATTTTTTTTAATCGTGAAATCTATTGACCCTCACGCATTGAAAGCACTGGTCGACGCCCACTTCCAACGAGAACAATTTTCGTGAAATTTTAACATTGCGAAAACGAATCTGAACGAACTCGTCATAGGCCGTTCATGTGAATCTCACCAAAGTTGGTATATGCCATCTACAGACAATGCTGACAAAAAGTTATCAAAGGATTTATCTTGAGATAAACCGTTTCGAATTTACACGTCAGTGAACATTTAACACGTAGCTTCTCACCTCACAACACTGCTCTACCACACACTCATCACACCAACAGTTCCCACATTTCAATATACTGCGGTGGTCATACCATGTACCGCTATGCGGTACATCTAGTTTAGATAACAGGACAGTATGTTGAGATAGATCTGTCTTGGCTATAGTTCCATTATCATCAAGTCAGTGGAAAAATAAATCAGAAAACTTACTTTTGGTCTTCCCATGTCCTCCAGATATTCCAAATGATGTAACTTCCTGGTAAACATGTGACTTGTGGAATGTTCCAAATGTGTTAAGGTAACAGGACTGAGTGAAAACCTTGGGACACGACAAAAATGTATATTTTAGCTACAATATTTCACATTCCCAATTTTTAAAATGTATCTAAAGCAAATACGGGATATAGAATCATACAAAAAACATTAAAAAAAAATTAAATTCGGAAGGATTTTATTAACTGTATTTCATTGTAAAGTGTAGTGTTTGAAAGTGGGGACAGGTAATAAATGCATTTATTTCAGTATTCTGGGTAGCGTTTTTAATGTTTTAAATTATTTATTTTACATTTTCAATTCAATATTTATGTGGGACATGTTATTTTATAATAAAATGCATTTTACGCGTATTTTACAGCTATTTTACATCATATTTAAAGACATAATGTCCTGAGGACAGAAATGGCACCGATTTGGTAGAATGGCCCAACAGCTGTCCAGCCAGAGATGTGAAACCATATAGAATACATATAAAGCATATGTTATAAATCAGAAATAATTAGCATATAGAAGTTTTATTCTTGCTTTTCTGTTGCAACTTGCACTGCAACTGTTCCGCACTGATGATTTTATTACATCAATTTGTCTACAGATAGCACAGATTCAGATGGAAGAAGGAGTCAGTATGTTTGTGTTCCTGCCAGATGAAGTCACACAGAATCTCACACTAATAGTGGAAGCCTTGACGGCGGAGTTTGTACAGGATTTGTCAATGAACCTTCACCAAGCAGAGGCAGATGTTGTACTTCCTGTTCTGAAGCTTAACTACAACAGAGACCTTTTATCTTTACTGCCTGATTTGGGTAGGTCTACAGTCTTTTTAATAGTTCAAATGCAGTGGCCGACCATCAAAGCCTGTTAAGATTTCAATAAAGGTCAAAAAATGTTGGAATATTGAAATGTTTTACGTGTTCACAAATAATAATTTAGAACACTGGTAATAATCTGTCTGCATCTGCTTTTTCCAACTGTTTACTTGTCTCATTACAAAAAAAAATACCTGTTTTGTTATTTGGTGCGGAAGCAAACAGCAAAGGGGCAGAACATTGTTTCTCCAAACACATTTTATTCGTGGAATTTTCTACCTAGGTCCTCTCTCCAAAGCTGAAACTGTGTCCTTAATAGGTCCACAATTAGTGGCAATGAATGGAAAAATTAATTGGGGCAGGGCCTAAAACCTTCTGTAAAACACATATTATATTTACCACTACATTTTGATATCTAATGATTTTGACTTGACCCATCTGCAATCCACAATTTTATCTGGACACCTTACCAACACACGGGTCAGCCCTGGGTTACGGGTTGATTCAGACATTACTAGCCAGGCTACAGCAAGACCACTGGCATAGTGAGTCTCTTGAGCAGTCTACACAAACATGATATAACCTAAACAAGCCAGTCTACACCAACAGATACTGGAAAGTGACAATAACAGTACCACACATAACTCAGCAAGGCTAGAGGCTTGGTTCCTGTACTCAATAGGATGCATTTGTAGACACTACTATGATATAATGGAAAGATGTCAGAGCACCAGAACTGGGCCTCCTTTTTCGAATAACGATGGATGGAACATTTGAACACTGATTGAACACTAACACGCATTTGTTTTATGATTGTCATTATGGGTTTTTGGTGCATTTCCTGAACATGATCTTAACACAAAGGCACCTACACTGCTCTAACAACATTGGTAGCCCTGAAATGTGGTGCCTATTAATCAGCATAAAGGTAAAAAATGCTTAATGGATTTAAGGTAGAATAAAACAGAATAAGCTTTTCTGGATACCACTGCAGGGCATGAAACCTTAATGATTCTCTTTTGACATCTGTTCCATCTGTTAATGTGGGATACAGGGTGAGCACCTACATAGGAACTGAGAAGTGTGACTGACTTGTAGTCATACCATTGACAGCATACAAATGGGTACTTCCAACATGAGCTGCTTTTTTTCTGGAAAGATCTACTGGCAGATATTTTGAAAACATTGTCATATGCTATGGAACTGTGTAGCAACACTCTGCACAGATGATGGACTAAAAAAAAACATGAAAACTAACATTTTGTTTACTGCCCGCTGTATTAACTGTGTGTTGCCTGTGGACAATGTTGTGCAATAGAGGGTTAAATAGCAATTGTTCAGAAAGTTAAAAGCTGATAGATTACTAATATAGGTCCTAAAGGACTGAAACAAAAAGTCATGTTAAAATTGCTAAATACATTTTAAGTCATAATGTTCTTGTATGTCCTGCTGGTGATTCCAGTGAGAAGCCTGGAAACAACACTCTTAGATGGTTAAGACCACTTTGTAGAACTTGCGAGGGTTTATGATGCTTTTGGGAAATGTGGTGAAAAATCAACGATGACTGTTAAAGCATTTTAACAGCATTCATAGACTTGCAGTGCTTTTGGAAACATGAATGAAAACCTGCTTACTCTCTTTAGATTGACTTAAGTTTCAGTTGAGTTTAGCAATTTCAGTAGTGCTTTATAGATTGTAATACTTTCATGGTAATAAAACAGTGTCACTGTTTTCACTGTTGAAATAAAGAAGACACTACGTATTGTTTTCTTTATTTTGTTTCATACACTAAACAGTAATTTTGAATGAAATCATTATTAAATGTCAATGATTACAGGGCTCTCTGAATGGCTGGCCAAGACAGACCTCATCAAAATCACATCACAACTCGCCAAACTCTCTGCAGTTCATCACAAGGTTGTAATGGAAGTTGCTCCAGAGGGTTCACAGCGTGTGACTGCCAGTGCTGTCCAACATCTGACCTACAAGGTGGACCGCCCATTTGTCTTCTTAATTCGTGATGAGCCCACAGGCACACTGCTACTCATTGGTAAAGTGCTGAACCCCCAGAAATAGAAAACCCAAGTTTGTGCTTCGACACTTGCAAATCCACAGTCTTGCACGTATGCAAATGAAAACTGTATAATCTCTGCTCTATCTATCTGTCTATCTGTCTCTGTCTGTCTGTCTATCTATCTATCTATCTATCTATCTATCTATCTATCTATATGCAAAGTATGTGTACTTATATGAATACACACTATGTATTACTATGCATTTCCGTTTAACGGTTGTCAATGGCAAACACAGGATTTCAAATATACAGAGAAAAAAAATTCAATGTCTTTATCAATGTCTGTTGTTTCCTGTCTTGTTCTTGTTGTATTTTTTGCCTACTTATATTTTAACGCCAAATGAGAATCTCTTTTGCACGCACACACACATGCACACTTACTCTGTTCCACACAGTATGTCTGTCTCGTTTTCTCTCTTACTCACATAAGCGCTCTCTTTTCTCTCTCTCTCTCTCTCTCTCTCTCTCACACACACACACTCACTCACTCACACAGACACACAAACAGGCATACAATGTTTCTGCCTAGAGGTTGACGAATATGGGTTTTTCCATGCCGATGCTGACATAAGTCTTCAGGGTCAGCCGATGGCCAAATGTTTTGCCTTACATTTGCATAAAAAAGACACTAATAATAAGTGTGTGATGCTCACAATTTCTGCAGTCACCAATGTCATTTATTGAACACTAACTCCATGTGTCTCTTGAATCTTCATTTTGTGCACCTCTCTTATAGTGCACTATATGGTCTTTAAAAAGTTTAACCAATTAAGGATCAGGATGTTTGCTACCTATTTTGAGACTATTGACAGAGTCATCCATTGTGAGGACCATGCTTTCCACAAACATACATAGACATAGTAGTAATTACATCACTCAGTTCAGAAGAAATCAGTTTCAACATCTGCACTTGAAAATGAGTAAACCCTCATGGCAACGCAGCTAAAGTTTTTGACAGCATGTTGTAGCATGACTAAATGTGTGTAACTGCTTCGATTTGTCTTACTACAGTAAATGTAATTTAAACACTAACCAAGATAATGAAAAAAGCTAAACCTCCTAAATCCATGATGTATTTGTGTATTACCTGCTATGTTGTTTTCTACTGGGATTTGACACGTAACTCCTTGGTCATATTAAGAAAACATTTCTACTTAGTTGTTTGTACACCTCCCAAGATTTAAGAGACATCACTAATTTTCAACCCTTTGTACATAAATAAATATTCTGAACATACCATGTGCAGCAAAGGAGAAAACAAGTTACTCCATCTGTCCTCAGACTCCAAAGTAGTACCCGTAGTAGTATTTGGTGCTCTGAGAAGTGCCAAAAGTACCTCTGACACCTACACTAACCACTACCTCACCAACAATTTACGCTCAGGTTGCAGTCACATTTAGTATCCTAAACACCCGGAGGTCATGGCTGAGTAGGGTGACCATGGCCTCTCTCTGTTTGCTACACGTGGTTCAACATACACTAGGGTGCAACCATTGTTACAAAATGAACATAAACATGAAATGACAGCAATTGTACTAAGACTCCATGTTTAGTTAGACCACATTCTTCTGCTGTTTTCAGGGTTACCTACCCTACAAAGCATTAAATGCACACAAAGCACATAACTTTTCTCATATTTCATATTTCAACTTTTCTCATATTTCATCATATTTCAAAAACAGCAAGTACTAAACAGTTTCTCTGGGAATGACACCTTTAATGAACTGCTCATCCTCAACTACCTGTCTCAGAACAACAAATTGTCAGCAGTAATGATATTGTTTTTGTTTTTTTTTAGAAAAAGTCACAATCCTATTGCTGGATGACCCTTAAGAGAGACAGCATTAACATTACTAGTAATCAGTTGTGTGGAATATACACCATCCTATACAAATGTGTGGAATATACAACATCCTCAGCTGTGTGCTAAGCCCCCTCCTGTACTGTCTACACCCACAACTTCAGCCCAGCCCACTACAACAACCTCATCGTTAAGTTTGCTGATGACACCACAGTGGTCGGACTCAAAGTTGGCAGCGTTCACTCAACAAAGTATTTCCTTGGATTTAATTTAAAAAGTTGCATCAAATGGTTCTACTAAACTGTGTTACATAGCTTCTATGATATTATGTTCTTTAAAATGGGCTCAATACAATGTAGTAAATCCTACAAAACTGAACTGAGAAGATTCAAAGTAACTTGGTTGAATCACTTGTATTTAGTGTTCTGGTCAAAATGACACTGTTAGGTTCAACCAAATTGACACGGTTAGGTTCAACCAAATTGACACTGTTAGCTTCAGTCAAATTGCTGATGTTAGATTTAATCAAATTGACACTGATGGCTTCAACCAAACTGACACAGTTATGTTGAATCAATAAAGCTACATAGTTTAGAAATACACTGTCAAATTAGTCTACATTCATGCAACACAGTTGTGTGGAACGACACGACATAAAATTGTTAATTAATACAAACACAGCACTGTTGTGTAAAATCAATGATTAAGCTGTAGAAGGAAACCATACACCATTGTCAGAAATCAAATCAAATTTGAACAAATCACACCAGTTATTGGTGAACACAGAAAATAAATGTGCTGAGGCATTTTAATACACTCTTATAAAAAAATATATAGACACATTGTCAGAAAACTGTCTTGAGTTGGTGGTGGAAAAAAGTATGTTGTTACTCTGTGTAAGTTTTTATAGTTTACTTTCTGTGTAAGTAACTTGATTCCAAATAACGGCATACTTTTTTCGTCCCAATACGAACTTTTCTCCCCCATCCCTCTGAGTTCCCTAATGAACATTTAGCGAGTGCTAAAAGTTACACAGACCTGAATAACTCAACACTTACTTAAGACTCACAGCGACGTAAGAAAACAACAAAACAACAACACATACATAAACTGTATGCAATGAACATGCCTGACATGTGAGCTACTGTGGACAAACATGGGAAAACAAAAACAACTAAAAGAATCCAAGAATCCAAAAGAATCCTCAACAACAGGACTGTTTACCCACAAAGTTTGTTTATGAGAACCTGAACCTTGTCCGAAAGGCGGCGGTCATCGATTTTCATCAGCACCTTTTGAAAAAATTCAAACGTGTACCTGAGGTCAGAAGGGTAGCTGAGGTTCAACACGTAAATGACACCAAAGAGGAGAGCGGTGGCGCAGGCAATGTCGTCATTGTTGTTGAGTACCGTTACTCCTTCAACAATGATGCCCACATCCTCCGGTGGATCAGTGTTGTCGCCCCCCTCGTGTTTGATTGTGTAAATCCCAATGGTGGTCTTCCCCATAGCAGCTTCAGCTTCAGCAAAATCCACATCTTATATTTCAAAATCAGAGAAACCACTGTATGAGACATTGGATGTATGAAATATATTTAACATATATTTAATGGTGTTTTAAAGGAGAGAAAGAGACAGACAGACAAAGAGAGAGAGACACACAAAGAGAGAGAGAGAGAGAGAGAGAAAGAAAGAGAATGTTTGTAGGAAAGAGATAGTAGTGCGTGCATGAGGTGATGTGCGCCTCTGATCTTTTAACAGTTCACGGTTTGGACCATTACAGTTAGACTCCATTGGCTCCCATTTAAACCTATTCATACCTTTAAAAAAAGCTTATAAAAACCTATGCTAGACTAGAGGAAAACGCCCTTATCTCCTCAGGGTTTCCTGAAAACTGCTGAATGAAAAGAAGTGTCAATGCCTATGAAAAACATTAAGGTCCACTTTGTAATTTTTAGTAGTTTATTTTGCAGAATGTATGCTGCCCATACGTCATGTGTTTCATGTAAGCGTAGCGAGAGGTTCTACCAGGAAGACGTAATGCGCGTCATCAATTAGCTGTCTTCCAATCAGCACGTAACATCTGTCTTTTAATACGTCATCTTACCTACCTGCTTTGCTGCTCACAGGTGTATTCCGCCGTTCACGTATTTTCCCTCGCGCAACATCAGACATCTCTGATTCGATGAGGATACAGATGGTTAGCTTTCCCGATTCTCAGTTCTCAGAAGGAATCTCGTGAGATTCTCGTGAGATTTACACAGCCTATTTTCTCCGGACCTGCAATGTACCCAAACAACCACCAGGTGGCACTTGGGAGCGCTGCGTTTATTACACAACAAATGGTATAGTGGCCTATTGTATTTGAACCACTGGTTGACACCACTCTAAAAATAATTCAGGAGGTTAGTATTACTTAAAACATGAGCTTTTACAGATGGAAAAACATAATTTGTTACACGTCCATTATTTTATTAAGTTGATAACTTATTTTAAGAAGTTGATCAAAATTAAAATTAAAGAAAGCTATCTTAACTCAGAAACACATTGGGAGCTCTGCCTTTAAAACACAATGCTGCGGAGAACAACGTTAGGATGTCAAAACAAAGTTATGGATTTATAAGAATATAATTTCCTCTACATGCATCATCTTTGCCAAATGGTCATATATAAATTTGACAGAAAATCAAGTGATTTTGACCTATTGGCTTGACACACACGTTTAGAACAGTTTACTGCCAAGTCACCGCAGAGAACACCGTTAGGAGGCACAAGGCAAGTTAAGGAGACACTGAGAAGTGTTGATTTCATGTCGGCAGCTGCACATTTCAGCACTGCGAAACTCCATAAAAAGTATCCTCAAATGACACAGGGCAATGCTATATGCCTAGTCATTTGTTTGTTTCAAATAATTTGACAAGAGGTTATTTAATCCAGAGCATCTCGGTGGGCAATTTAAATGTCACCAGCCAAATACAAGACATACAGAGAATGTAGAATTTAGTTTGCTTGAGTAAAACAATTCAGATTAATTTAATTGGTGTGTTAAACCATGACTTTTTTACACGTAGTTTTTTATAGCGAATTTGCTGGGTTGTTCACTGAATGCACTGACTGGTCGTGCAGGAGGGAGTTAGTAAATACATGTGCAGTGTCGAGACCTAATGGAGTTATGTTATGTCAATCTAAAATGTGCGTGGCCTCTCAAGCACATTGGCGTGGATTTATATTGCTGTACTCTGTAGTTTAGGTGAATATTAAACGACTGCATTTAGGAGGATTGCCTATTCTATTGGTATAACAGGTTAGTAATCCGGCCACAGTTACTCGGCTGAAATTGGTTTTACCACAGACCATCAAACAACAAGTTTATTTGGTTGTGCACACACAACGGAAACCATTTTCGTCTATTCATTTCCTTCTCGGGCGCTGGAGCAGCTGGCAGTTGGCTACTTGGCGTCCACAGCACAGCAAAAGGAAATACTTTCAGTAGCACAATACACACGAGTCAACTAAAGCCCCGAGACATGCAGGGCGGCTGTGAGTGCGGGTGCCGTCGCCATAGATGAGAGAGAGGGAGGCAGAGAGACCTCTCGCCCGTCAACCCGTGACACAACAGCCCGGAGCTCGGAAAATATTACAAACCAATTTAACGTTAGCCACTTACAAAACCAATCAAAGCAGTGACGAAGGCACTGGCCTGGTTATTAATAAATTGCTGGATAAATATGGTTAGAGTTAAAGAAACTAGTTCAAAAGGACATAACCTGCACTATGTTTTATCACTTATAAACGGTACTCGTAGCTTATTTATATGCAGTGAACTTAGCTGTCGACCGACCCCCGCAACCATTGTCGCGCAAGCATTCTTGATCTCTTTCGCGCTCTCTCTCTCTGCCTCTCTCCCTCCCCCACTTTAATAATGTGGGTGTTTTACGTTGCTGTCCTAGGCTACTGTTTTAAGGCAGTAGAGCAAAAATAAAACTGAACACAATTTTTGAGCTAGTGTATTTTATTACCAAACCTACGAGCGAAAGCAAATGCAGAACCCCACCACTACTTATGTAAAATGCTGAGCATGTACGGACATATTATGAACAAGCAACAGTTATAAAGTTATGTATGCAGAAAAAAAAACCTCAATGCGATGGATGAGAGCCGTGCGCGAAGCAAAAAAAATATATTTAATTTTGGAGCCACCCGTAGTTCATCTTCCACGTTAAGCCAAGACCTGCATTTACTCTTAATGTAAGTCAACGCGGAGAAAGTATTTTCGCATAAACCTTGAGCCAAATGACGTGCTGTTGCTGCCAAATGTTGCTGCTTTTAACACACACAGAGCAATGGAGCGAAAACAAAAGTGACCACAATCTCTGATCAAGTCTGTGTATTTTATTAAAAAAAAAAACATACAAACATCCAGATCTGGAAAATACCTACGGAAGTGATCTGAAAGGCACTGAAGGTGAACAGTAACAGACGCCTTGATGCTGTTAACACTCAATGCATTTTCCTCCATAAATTCCTCCATATCTGAAAACATGTGCGTCCAATTTCCACTCTTTTTTTCCAATGCACCAGTTTTCTTGCAAAGGCCTGCACTTTATCATTGAGGTACACGATGTGCTCTGTGAGGGAAAGCATTGCCCCAGCGCCGTCTGTGCACACTTAAAGATTAAAAATGTAAAAATGTAAAACATGTTAAGGACTGCATTGATAAAATCAATGAATATATCCGGACAACACGCAAAAATCAACCGCACACATCACATTTAGTTATTTCTTTACTCGTAACATATGACTTTTTTTTCGTCAAATTATGTAACACATAACTGTTTCTTCTTTCTGACGAACTACAGGCTGTTTTTTTGTATATCGCCAGTTCAGCCCTAAGAGTTCAGTATAGTATGTTATGCTTATTAAAGGTCAACAGTCACTGCATCTGACCCATGTACATTTTCTTTTAAAACTGCAGACCATCGCCAATGCAAGACCTTAAATTAAAGGCTACTTCACACTTTCATATGCGCATGGTTCTGTTGCTTCTGACTGTTGAATATAAGGATGGTATAACCACATCCAATATTACTTTAATAGTTATTTAAATTTAAATGAAACATATTAATGTCGAACATAAGGCAAAAATGAAACTGGCTTTGATCTGGTACACGGATCCGCCCAGCGTCTGTAAACACGGATCTGGATCTTGAACGCGGAGATTCTTCGCTTGAATGCCGAGACTGTTCGCCTGTTTGTGTGTGTGTGAAGGGGGATGGGCTTCATCAGTACATCAGTAGTTTCACACACACAGGCATGGTGTGGATGGATTCCATTTAAAAGCCAGCCGCGCTTTGTCCATGGCTTGTTGCTATTACGATGGCGTGTTTCCCATCAGGAGCGTTTTTCTTTGAAGACCGATCTGCTCGTGCATGAGCAGTTAATCTTCCGGGATGGATATTTAAGTCTGTTTTTTACACTTACTGTTTCCCTTTGGTTATGAACAATGTGTGTATGTTTATTTAAAAAAACTGATTGCTCAATAAATGTGCATTATTGCAAAATATATATCAGTGTTTTTGTCGTTGCACTTAGTAAATAATCAGATCCGTAGTCATATGCAATTGGACATCTTTTTGGAGCTTGAAGACGTTTTAAGCCCTGTTGTTGGCATGATGTATGTGTTAATAACCATGCCTTTAGCTATCGTCCCCTAACAGCGACTCATCAAGAGAGGGATCCCTCTCGTTATATCCCAAAGCGTTGTGCGCCCATAAAATAGCTTTCCAGCAATGCGCAACTGACGACAGACCAGGGTTTTGTTGGCCACTGGCGGATTTAATTTTTGCGTCCTTATAATAGCATCTGGCACGCTTTGCGCCAGACCACACCTCTTTTTTTCGCTGACACACCCGTGATGGCGTAGTGTCATCTGCTATCTAGACCACGGGCGTCGCCAGACATATTTTACTGGGGCACATGCCCCAGTATTGGTCTGTAGAGCCCTTTTAAATTAATTAAATTAATTGAAACAAACAAATGACTATACACATAACATTGCCTTGTCATTTTAGGCTTTTATGCAGTTTCACAGCGCTGAAGTGTGCAGCTGCCGACATCAAATTAAAACTTTCCAGTGTATCTCCAACTTGCCTTGTGCATTGTTCTCCGCGGTCACTTCGCAGTTAACTGTTTTAGACGTTTGTGTGAAGCCAATAGGTCAAAATCACTTGGTTTTGTATCAAATTCATATTTGCTATTTCCGACCGTTTGAGCTAAAGTTAGTAGTACCTTTGGTTTAAAACAGGACTTTTCTTCCTGTATCACCTCGCAATCGGTAGACAAAAGTAATGCAATATTGCTATTGCTACTTTATTCACTCCATACACAATGCACACATGGCTACTTAATATGGTAATTTATTCAAGCGACTTTGGCTGTGACATAACGTCTAACAACAGTGTCTGAGTTTGTTTTCACCTCTGTGTCGCCATTTCCATGTGGATTTAAATGTTACAACTTTACTTTTTACGTTTAGTGTATGAGGCAGCTGTCATGCAAACTAGTTCTGGCTGTAAATTGAAGTAGCCTACTGGAGACGTTATCTGCTGTCTTTTAGCTGACTGGCATATGCCTATTTCTATTGTTAAGTAACGGCCTGGCACTGTGAGCTCCCACACTCGGTTTCTGGAGATTGCTATCTTACATCTACGGTGTTTGATGCTTTGCACGCTCGCATTAACTGTCTGTGCCCCAGCTGTGCCCCAGTACAGTAATAGGACTAGTGACGCCCCTGATCTAGACAACGTGATTTTATGCCTGAAAAAATGAATGGTGCGCTGGCACAGAATAGTAATGACACCATGCGCACGTCGCGAATGCACAGTGCGCCGCGGCATGATAGGGCCCTCTGTGTGTTCAGCGCGTGGCAGTATTCTGTCCGTATTCGTTTAGGATGCGCGTTAACAGATTAGACCATTTCCACCGCAAGCGTGTTCTGAGCGTATTCTGTCAAACCTATTGTATACGCCCACGCGCTGAACACGGCTACGCGCTGAACAAGGCGGTGGAAATGAGCCCAGTCTGGTCCTCACACGGTTCTTGCTAAAGTTCAAAAGTGAGAATGTCTTCTCGGACAGGTACGGTATGTCGAGCGAAATAAGCTCAGCATTTTCTTGGCAAATGTCCGAATCTCTTGGATATTATGCAGAAATTTGCAGTAATTGGAAAACTGTATGATACATGTTTTGACAGAGAAATGCACGATAGCAGTATGTTTTAACATGATAGATTCCCCGAACTAAAGATCAACTCCTTAGCCACGAGACCACGTATAGGCTTTCACCAACAGGGGCGTGGCCACGTGGGGGCCAGGGGGGCCATGGCCACCACTGGTCAGAGGATGGCCACCCCGCTGGCCCCCCCTACGGACCCACCCTTTGCCTACTTGAACTTAATATTTTGCACTCACAATGAAAGCTTACTAGCTAGACAGATAGTTAAACAGTCAGCCAACAATAAGTAAATTTTCCTTTACCTTTTAACTTTACTTTTTAGTGAAACCAAAGCACAATAAAAAACGAAATACAAATGAGCATCTGTCATTCAACGGTTAGTACAAGGCTAGCTTAACATTAGACAGTCCATAGGCAGGCTAACCACGATTAGCATCGCTATATTTAACATTTACTTTAAACACGTTAGAATTATGTTTTTAGAAAAATCTCAGTAGGAATTACAAAATAATATAAATTTAAAAAATCCGCCAGTACTGTAACTTACAGATATGAATTCTCACAATGTTACAAATGAGACAAATCGATTTGCCCATCAGTTTTTAGCCTTTGTCAGCTCAAAAAAAAGCCCAACCAAAAAAACAAACAAACCTAAAAAAAAAAAAACTACTAACATTGTCTCTCGTCTCATCTTGTCATTTCACTCATGAGATTTTAAACTAAACAAGTCTTATGATATATATATAGAATAACATATAAATGCCCCATATATGGAATCTGAGTGCCTCTGTAATAAATGGAAAATCTCTACAGCAAAAGGTCAGCCTACTGCTACATGCATTCGGTTTGGTTCTGCCATTTATTAGTAAAGATTTACACTGTTTGGTTGCTATTTACTATTTATCTGAGCATTCAGTATTGTGCAATATAGCATACACAAGGTACATACACATTTTTTTTGGGGAGGGAGTACTGCATTTTATCTTTCAAACGTGACAATTTATAAAAATTCTATAATCCAAGATGGCCGCCGCCATGTGACGTCATAATATGCAAATTAGATGGGTAAATTTAATCCCTACATAAACTTTGGATCATACTTAATATTTCTCTAATTTACAGTAAGTCTCTATCTCTTGTCGTGGATCGATTTGATGGCCCACTTCGTTCCACTACCCAAGCTTCCATCTGCTAAGGAAACCGCGCAGGCAGTCCAGCAGCATGTGTTCCGTCTCCACGGCATCCCCGCTGATGTGGTATCTGACCGTGGCCCGCAGTTCACCTCTTCTTTCTGGAAGGAGTTCTGCCGACTGCTGGGGGCCACGGTCAGTTTCACGTCTGGATTTCACCCACAAGCTAATGGACAATCTGAACGGGCAAACCAAGAGCTGGAGAAGGCCCTGCGCTGCATGGCCTCTCGGGACCCCCTCTCCTGGGCCAGCCGACTGGTGTGGGTCGAATACGCCCATAACACACTCACCTGTTCCACTACCGGGATGTCCCCCTTCCAGTGTGTTTATGGATACCAGCCGCCGCTGTTTCCCAGCCAGGAGGGAGAAGCCTCCTGCCCTTCAGCCCTCGCCAACGCCCGTCGCTGCAGACGGACCTGGGCTCGGGCACGGGCCGCACTCAGGAGAGCGGTGGCGGCCTATTCCGCGGGGGCCAATCGTCGTCGAACCCCCTTACCGGAGTATCGAGTGGGGCAACGAGTTTGGCTTTCGGCCAGGGATCTCCCTATCCGAGTAGAGTCTCGGAAATTGGCGGCCCGTTTCCTGGGACCATTCATGGTGGAACGCATCATCAGCCCTACAGCTGTCCGTCTCCGACTCCCTACCACCATGAGGGTCCATCCGACCTTCCACGTGTCCCGGATTAAGCCAGTGCGGGTGAGCCCTCATACCCCGGCAGAGCCTCCGCCGCCCGCTCCTCGTCTTATTGACGGGGATCCCGTCTACACGGTGCGGCGCCTTCTCCGGTCCCGACGGAGGGGGCGGGGTCTCCACTACCTCGTAGATTGGGAGGGGTATGGTCCTGAGGAGAGGTCCTGGATTCCGGCCAGCCAGATCCTGGACCGCTCCCTCATCGCGGAGTTCCACCGAGAGCATCCCGATCAGCCGGCCCCCCGTCGGGGCCGTCCCAGGGGTTCCTCCCAGCCTGTCCGGGCTTCCCCGCCTCTGGCTGCTGCTCCGCCCGCCAGGGGAGCCTGGGATGCTCAGGAGGATGCTGCCCTGCTGTCGGACCGGTCCGAGGAGTTCTGATCCCTTGTTTCTCCCCTCCCTCCCACCCGGTTGGTGTTTTCTTTTCTTTCTTGGGGCCTTCTGGGGCCGTCCCTTGGGGGGGGGGGGGGTTCTGTCACGGTTTCGCTCTGGGCTTGGGAATTTTCGTATGTGTTTTTCATTGTTACTCACCTATTAGTCTATTAGGTTCACTCTACCGTGTTTCACTGCTCCTTCCCCGCATTATCTGATTATTCACGGCACCTGCACGTCCTTGTTTAGACCCTCATTAGATTATCTCTCTCACTCGCTCTCCTTGCTTCACGAATGCTGTAATCATCCGTCTCACCTGCACTTCCTGGTTTGTGATCATCACGAGTTATTCAATCATTCTACTCACCTGAACTCCTCGTTCACGCTCGTTTAGTTTCCCGGGGTTTCCACTACTTATACTCGCCTCTCTCACTCCCTCCTTGTCAGTCCGTCTGCGAACCACGGTGTATTCCCTCGGCAAGCTATTTTGACTCCTGACTTCCCTGCGTCTGTTTGGCTGTGTATTCCCGGTGTTGCTCGTCTTCCGTCTGTTCCTGTGTTCTCCCCTGTCTGTCTGTCAGAATCTCCAGTCCTCCGGTACCGACTCCTGCCTGCCTGACTCCGCCTGACTCTCCAGCCCTTGGCTTCGACCCCGGTCCGTCCCTGGCTCTTCAGCTCCCTGGTACCGACCTCTGCCTGCCCTCGACTCTGCCCTGCTCTACTGCCCTGGTGAACGACTCCTGCCTGCCCTCGACTCTGCCCGGCTCTACTGCCCTGGTGAACGACTCCTGCCCGTCCTCGACTCTGCCCTGCTCTACTGCCCTGGTAACAACTCCTGCTCGGCTGACTCACCTGCCCCTGGTCTCGACCTCCGTCTGCCTTCGACTCTGCTCTGCTCGACTGCCCTGGTAACGACCCCGGCCCGGCTGACTCACCTGTTCCTGGTTTCGCCCCTGGTCCGTCCCTGGTTTTCCCTGATTCTCCAGCCCGCAGGCTGTCTACTCCTGCCCGCCTGCCTGGGTGTCTCGGCGAGCGATTCACCATTGACTTTTCCGCCCTTCCGGGCTGTTGACTTTCTCCCCATTTTTCCCCGAACCCTCAATAAAAACTTTGTGAGAAATTACGCTATTGGGTCTGCATCCGTCTGTCTGCTTCCCATGACACATACAGGAAATCAAATTTAGCTAATTAAAAATTTTCTGGGGGAGGACCCCCCGGACCCCCAAACTACATTGCTCAAAATATGGCCACCCCTTCAGTAACGCTGGCCACCTTTTTGCCACCCCATGTAAAAAAGTCTGGCTACGCCCCTGTTCACCAATATCAGTACTTCTTGTGTCTGTCACAAACCAAACATTCCCCGTGGTAAATGTTCCAGTTAATGGCCAACTTGCAAATATATTACAGTTGTGCTGTCCAAACTCAGGGAAAACTCAATCGGTTTGTAGAAATGACGATAATACTGCTGTTTAAATTGTTAAACTTTGAAGTCATGGCATACAGTTTTAACAAGGAAAACAAGATGACGTGACTTTGCTTTTTAAACGTTTTGACAGCTGTATTGTCACTATTTCTGCACATCGATTTAATTTCACTGCAACTGAACCGCAGGATTACGAGATAATGGCACTTTTACAGTCAACTAAATACTGCAAGTCTTGCTGTGGGTGGGTCAACCTCGGAAGTGAGATCTTTACTTGTGCCTTTGTGGTCCTATGCTGTCCCTAGCGGCAGCAGTGGTAAAATACTTCTCGCGACTGCAGGAATCTCGACTTGTGAGAATTAAATGAGCATCGGGAAAGCTAACCATCTGTATCATAACACCTTTAAAGTTATTCTTCACATCCCAATTTCATTAACTCATTAACTTTTTCCTCGTACTTCATTCAGAAACTATTGAAGAACCAGACCTTTGCTTCATTTCAGAATTCTGTACAAAATAAAAAGAAGTACGAGGGGCTGGTTTACCAGGCTAGAATTCTTGTAGCAGCCTAACCTAGCCGATGTAGACAGCCAAACTGTGGCTAGTAGCCTACCAAACGTCAAGACTGCCGTGCCAACCCAAAATAACGTTTTAATCACTGACCTGAAAGTGTGACAACTTACTGGCTGCTGGTGATGACAAGGTACCAGTATTTTTTTTAAAGAAATGTCTTATGTCCATGGTTGAAGGAAGACAGACGAGTTCTGACAGACGAGCATAGACTGTACAAAGGAGACGTTAATGTTTAGAATTAGAACACAGCACGCCCTTGTTTTAGTGGGATTCTATTTTTCTACTTGGGTCACGTTAGAATAACAGCATTTAGTTTTAAGAATGAGGGAAATGTGGGTTTTGTTGTAGGCTATTTGCCCATTAATCAGTTTTAATGTAATTTACAGGGAGCATATTCTCAGGCCTGTCATGATTTTCTAAAGCTTAAAACCTAAAGCCTAAAGCAGGCAGACGTCAAACATCCACATCCAGCAAGATAGCATACAGCTTGTTTACAGTCTATGGAGAAATCGCGGATACAATGACAGGATAGAACATGTATTTTTTATTTTTATTGATTTCTATTTTGAACAGTATTTATGACTTCACATCTAAATGCAAGTATTTCACAATTGAATAAAAGTTGCCAGTCCTTTTTCAAGAAGGTGAACAGTTTGAATGTCAGGCGAATGTCGAATTTCAAGCTAACTTTACCGCGGTTTTGTATGTTAGCTTAACCTCCATTATTGGCGAGATGCAATTTAGATACCTTTGTGAGGTACACACTTAGAAAAGAGATCATCCACGTGATGAGCACATAATCAGGATAATGATTACAGCCATCGTTAAGCATCAATTGGGACAGACACGCTGCATTATAAGCTAAATAGCCCTGCATTTAATTGGCTTCCCGCTAGGAACACTTAACAAGAACACCCGACACTGATAGCTTGCTGGTGGGGGTTCATCTACCATATAGCACAGAATACTGTTGAAACTCTGAAAAATAACATCTTTTTATCAAAGTTACGTGTGTTGACTTAGCCATCTTATGTCTTAATTAAATAAAGGATAAGACATAGGTATATATACTTACTGTAGACTTCAGCCAGCAGTCCTCTAAAATGGTGAATTATGTGGTGAATGCACTTCCAACTTGAACTACTTGATCTGTGACGCTGCAAAATGGCGCGCGTGTGGGAAAAGAAAGGAAACAGATCCTGATTCAAACAGGTCCAACCTCACTGCACGCTGTTGCCTCATGCGTTAGTTTTCTGGAGTTTTTTTGAGTTTCAATCATGTTGTAGGCCTATTTTGGGGAGAATAATAACCTTGGGGCCCCTTTTATTTGGATTCACATTCTTTCCCTTTTAAAACTCCTTCTTGAAATCCTGGATCCGCCCCTGTTACAGCTAAGTAGGCCCTACATTTTGCGACTGTCATTTTATATAATATATAGGCAGGATTTACTCCATACACGTCAATTTGACATCATGTATTTGACATCAATTTGATGTCCACAGCCAGACATCAAATTGATGTCAATTAAGTGTCAAATAAAAACACCAAAATCTAATAATTCATTTTCCTACAGACAGAAATACTTATTTTCGCACACAATTGTCACCTGAAAAAATTGTGGGTGTGTCCCTTAAAATCAAATCATGCTATAGCCTAGTGATCAATTATTGACTAGTGCCTGACGTCAATTTGACATCAAGGTGCCCGCTGGGAAGGCAGGCTCATAAACATGGTAATGCCACAGATTTTCATGCAGTGACCAAAGAACTAAAAACTGAGATATTCAAAGCCAAACAAAGATATAAGTCCAAACTCGAACAGAAAATGGCTGAGAACAACCTTGGCTCTGCCTGGTCCAGCATGAAAACCATAGCTGGTATTAAGAACCAGAGTAGTAGTAGCCATATCTCCCTGGAGGGCTTTGATAAAGAACGAGACACCCAAGAGACATATATGCCACAGGCCGCCCACAGACACCCCCTAAAATGTACACAGTATTTTTAGACCTAATTTGCACAGTGCATCCTGGCCCAAAATATTTACAGGGGTTGAGGAAGACAACAATATTGACATAACTGTGGTATGTGTTCCTGCCTCAACTGTGACTGCAGAAAATGGAAACAATTAAACTTGTCCTAGCGACATTTCCTAACTCATCTTTCTTAATATGTGGGACATAAATATTGACACAAGTATAAGTGGCTCCAGTTTCACCTAATAATGATAGTGTATGTCCTTGTATTATTATTATGTGGTTCCTCATCTGGTCCCTGCGTTACCTGACAAACTGTATCTAATTGAAAAGCTAATCAATACTGCCCCATGGGATCAAAATTCACATGACCTACCACTGGAGACTCTGACCACTGGAATCCAACCCCCGCCTACCCCCGCAACAGTCTGTTGGAGTTTTGGGCACGAGAAGGAGATAATGTCCACACCCCCACAAAGCCAGCACTGGACATCCTGAGGGGTCATTTGACCAAGGCCTTGTCCGCGCACCCATCCTCTAGCTCTCCGTGAGAAGGGGCGTAGCCACTGAATTGCGCAGCTGTCACACAGTTGGTGGTCCCTGCTGGAACTGTGGCTATGAGAAGGAGGCACACATGATGATGAGTTCAGAGCAATAGGGAGCGGTGCAGTAGCTGGACAACAGCTTGCCAATGATAATATCCAGCAAATACTTAATGTCCCCGAGAGCAGGTATCTGGCCCTGTCTGGTCTTCAAATGTCATAATCCATGCTCCCACATCTTTTTGAGGCGAGGGGAGACGTGAAATCAGACCCTGTGCGTCAGTATGTCCCCAGGGCTGGTAATGCAAACCAGAATTGGGCATTTGTGTACCAAATGGATGAATGTTCTTAACTAGACCCTTCTTGAATGATGTCAGTCTTTGTTTATATGTGTTTGCATCCCTTAATTTACCAAGGGTGTTTTTCATTTCATCATATAATAACGGAGCCTATAGCATTGCATTACTTCACCTTTCCCCTGTTCATTTGTGCTAGCGGTGACGCAGCTATGCAAATTCTCAACATTGGTCTCATTCTGATCCTGCATCAAAACTGTCAGTGGAGCGCCCTCCGGCACATGCCCCCACATACGCTGTACAGAAAGTGCACACAAATCCTCATCAGTCATGGTTTTACCAAAACATTTCTTATATATATTTCTATAGCTGTATAAATCAATTAAGTCAAGCTTTCAACATGGCCCAGACAAACCACTACATCCCTCTAATTGTACTAAAATCCTAAGATCCAACATTCCCATTTTGGTCATGGATCACAGTCCTTTTTGTACACTTTTCCCATTTAACACAAATTTTTCAAATTAGATTTTCAGCCACTCAATTTTATGCATCACTTGCTCAAGCGGCATCAACTCCCTTGTACACTAATTTAACAACTGCTATCGTGTAATCCACAAAACAACCTACAACTAGATGTCACCTTGTTCGCTATGCCTGTGTAAAAACACACAAAAAGGTTAATCTGGAGATGTTAATTACCCACTGTCCCTCTTGACATTTCCAATAGCAAATGAATAGCTCTGGTATTCTTCAATCCATCCGTTTTACAAATCTGAAATAAACAACTAAAACTATTACAACATATTTTATATTGTAAGCTCTTCTCTCCGTTGCTTTCCTCTTATTCGTGTTATTATTATTTTTATATTTTTATTTCTCTTATATATATATATATATATATATATTGTATATATAGGTCAATATTTAGTTTACCATCTTCCCCACTTTCCAGCTATGCATTGATAAAGAAATAGCTGGACCAATAAATGGTTAGCATCTTAAAAAATAAAAGTTACATCACCCTGAATGATTAAGTCACTCTTCATGCATGGGGCGTTGAGAAAAGAAGTGACAGCTGTTCCCGGAAAACAACTGAACCAAACCTCTCTCAGTACCACAGACCTGAGGCGACACATAAATCATTCCATCCCAAGTTAGACACACAGTTGACCTTCCAAAGGGTACACGCGCAAGCATAGGCGCCTTTGGCCAGGGCACAGGAGACGACCCTTACACCCCAGACTGGCGTCAAGGACCTGCAAGCATCCCAACTGGACAAGATGCATATTTTAAACTCTAGAGGCAGGGAAACAAATGTTAAAACAAAAAATACAGTTACAGTGTAAGGTGCCATGCTTCACAAAAGCACAGTTTCCTTACTCATAAAGATTTAACACTCATATGAAACACAAAGCATTCATCCTATGAGCAGAAACTTTCGCATCACGAGAAAACAGTGTCGTCACTCAGTCACATTTATTACGCAGACATCAGGGTATTTTTCATTTCTTCCGGCCCGACAAGGTAGTACATTTCTCCAGGTCTTTTTTCCGAGACAATGGGCCTGTAAAGCAAGCCATTCAAATACAAGATTCCATTGCCGTGGGACACAAGAGAACCGCCCCAAAATACATGCACATATGACGGATTAATTTCGTACCCCGCATTCATGACTGCCCCGTCATGAGCTTGCGCTTTTTCCATTATTTATTTTTACACTTGTGGCCCACGTCTCCTCCGTCAATCCTATATTAAGCTAAACTATGAGATCTTCGTGGCCTCTGACATGGCACAATATCTTTTCACATGCAAATAAAAGATACTGCAAACAGGACCTAAACTCGTAGACAATGACATAGACAATTTAACGAAAACACAGTTAAAACCTGTGAATAAAGTTAGATGACACAACATAAGACAATATTGAGTCATGCAACATGAAAAGGACCTGCAATCAGCCCGTGGACCCGCCACAGACAAATAACAAAATCTTTCTATTTGACTTAATGTTTTATTGATGAACGCAAAAATGAACAGAAAAAACCCTCCAGAACATTCCTTTTCCCACACAAGTTCGTGGGGCGATGGACCCAAAAATTCTTAATAACCAAATACATTAATTTAGGAACTTACCCAAGCCAATCAGCACGGAAGCAAAGGCTTCCCATCCCAAAAGGGAGATGGGTCCAATTAAAACGCAAACCGTTCGTGACGCCAAATATGTCGTTTTCTCAGAGAAATAGTCAGGAGGGAGTTTGCTGTTCACAGGTCTTTATTTGTGTTCATCGAGAGGAAAGCTGACCACAACAGAAGCAACTCCTAGCCATCCTGACTTTCAGCTAGGGCTGGGCGATATGGACCTAAACTAATATCACGATATTTCTGGGCTGACTGGCGATATACGATACATATCGATATTTCAAAAACAGGATGAGCAAAGTGTTTCATGTTAAGTTAAGACGGCTCTAAAAGAGCGGTGCAAATGAAAAAGTAAACGGTAACATACACAGGGGTACAGCTGAGTGATCCGAGAAAGCTCCGGCTGTCTGAACAGTGTGAACACATTAGGATAAGTGGTTTTGATAAAGTGGTATTGTATCATTGAAAATATATCGATATGGCGATATAGTGTCAAATACATATCTTCTTTAAAAATATATCGATATTACGATAATATCGATATTTCGCCCAGCCCTACTTTCAGCACTATACTGATTCCTTTTATACTGCACACATCAGTATCATGTTAACTAGTGTCCAAATTCAGACACAGTGGGCTTACAACTTGTTATCCTTACAAGGGTGACTCCCAACATAGCAAACACCTACTGTAGGTAATGGTTTCCCCTGTTAGCAGTTCCTCTGCTGAGTCTCCAGTATGCCACACACACACATTCTATTTCTGTCACACAGACTTTCAGACTCTTACAAAAATTACCACAGTACGTCCAAATGTTTATCTCTCCATCTGCCGGCTTCCAACTGAAAAGTAATTTGAAACGATGTCATTGGTTACCGCTCAGCAAACACCGCTCCTCGTTTGTGTAGTGGGGTCCCCTCCATTAGGAGGGGTCGAGTCTCGCTCGCGATACAGGAAGGAATTCCATTTACTCGCGTCTACTTAGGGAAGTGGCGTGTACTGTGATGGGAGGGCGCCGTCAGTTTGTATTTTGCTGCGGTGGAAAGTGCAGAGCAGCCTGGTCGGACCTTTCGTTGCTGCCGTGCTTGCACTAAGCTGCTTCACAATGAGAGGGAAATTTCTTGCCCTCAGGTAGGATGCGTTTATTTGTATGTCGCGGTTGTGTAAATTTTCCTTGGCTCGTCCGTTTTCTGACCTCGCTGGTCTGATTTACCAGGAGTACGCGCTGGCTCCAGAGGTTCCTCTCTGGCGGAGGTTGCGTTCCTCATCTCTCTCTCTCTCTCTCTCTTTGGCCGGGGAAGCGCGGCGCACGGTTTGTGGTAAGTATCGGTTACTCTTTCTGTGGTCTTATACGGGACTTGCAGTGCTCTAATGTCCATTCCTCTTGCCTCATCAGCCGGACCAATTTAGTTGGAGGGTCATTCCGTGTCAAATTGAACGATGGCCGACAGTCACCCTCTCCAAAAAATCTGAAAAAAATCACAGCTGTTTGTACATCCAACCTATGTATAAATCTTAAATATTAAGTCTGTATCACTAATAGCTCCAAAACTACAGCCCTTTGAAATTTCAGGTCATTTTGGGAATTCTGGTGAACAAGCCTTTTGCTCAACTTCCGACATTGCTGGGTCTTTTAGTATTCCACACACATTAGTGTAACTATGTGAAAAGAAATGCATTTTCCTGTAGAATTCAAAAATCAAATCAGATCAGATGTACCTTGTGTAATTCTTCCTCTCCAAAGCTGTGAAAATGGCTATAGATTCAATATGTGAAATGACACCACCACTTTGGAGGGCTTCTCGTTCAAAGAGTATGGCACACAAATTTCTCAGATTATTTTTTCCAGTCATATACGGATTATAATGTCATGCCTATGCATTAACCTTTGTTGATATTGTTTTCATATGGTCAGTGTATTTTCTTGAAGTTAGGCTTGATTTTCAAAAAGGCTGTTTTCATCTTGTCATTTCACCATGTGGACAGTTCACAGGATTTTTTAAACATTTTTCCACAATCATCCTGTAGGTGAGGATCATTTGTCCAAAATTTGGATTTGTTGCTGAGCCTCTTTATTGAGATATGATGTTTGAGAAAAAAATGTCAGTAATTCCATGGAGTTGGATTGATCAGCAGTACCTCTTTCCACCACATGTTGTGCTCTTTTAATACAATGGAAGTCAATGATAGGGTAGCATGTCATTTACAGGAAAAGCTGCCAAACAAACTTTGTGTTACAATTACACCAATTGCACTGTCAAGGTCATTTTTGAGCAGGGTTTTGTTGTATAGCACACAAAAAGCAAGGCAAAACTGAAAAAATGGCATTATAATACAAACACAAAAGGACCATAAACAGGAATGCTATCAATTTAAAGACCATAAACAGTAACAATATGCTATGCAAACATCAAGAATGTGAAAACTAAGATCTCATATTTTTATAGTAATGAAACGCAAGACACAGACATTCACACTCATGATCACAAAATATCATGCACATCTTAAATGTAAACATTGAAAAATATGAGATCTTAGTTTTCACATTCTTGATGTTTGCACTCTCTGCGTGTTCAGCGCGTGGCCGTATTCTGGCCGTATTCTGTCCGTATTCATTTAGAATGCACGTTAGCGGATGAGACCATTCCCACCGCCACCGTGTTCTGAGCGTAGACTACGCTCAGAATACGGACTGCAGCTAGAGAATAGAAACCGAGTCTATTTTTCTGCGCGTATTCTGAGCGTATTCAGCCAAAATCCCATTGAGGCCAATGCAATTCATGTCAACTGTGCTATCAATGCATGTATTGACACAGGGAATACCTCAAAAACCTAGCGACTGTCTGCAAAATATTACCACTCAACTGCATGAAACAAACGCTGGAAAGTTATCAATATTGGCCATCATATCAGATCTGCACTACAAGGGCATTGACTAGCCTACATAAACACAGAAACTGAAATACCTGTGAAGTTGTCACGCTGTCCAGTCAAACATGTTGTAGGTATAATAGTGGAGCTTTTATGTTCTTAATAGGAAGAAGCACGATTTTCTTCGGAGTATTCTCAATGCAAGAAGAGCCTCAATCGGTCTTCTGTCGACGACTCGAGCTATAAAAATAGTAACCTCGTTCTTGTCATTCAGTGTTTCCTGTTTGGTTAAATAAATCTACCCAAGAACGATAGCACAAGAAATGATGTTGCGATGGAAGTTAGAACTCATGTTCAGGGGTGCGTTTCCCGAAAGCACTACGAGCGATGTTAAGTAGTACTTAAGCCTAAGTAGTACTCAACTTCACACTTAGCCCCATCGTAGAGTTTACGGACCGTTTCCCGAAACCTTCTTTGGTGAAGAATAATCGTGAGGTCCGGAGTAATTGTAGAGCACTAAGATTGATCTTAACTGGCGTGGCACAGTGGAGACACCCAGAGGATGTGAAGTGAAAATAGACTACGCGTGCCTGAAGATGTTGTCATAAGACATTATATTTGAAGAGTTTGGTTCCAAAACGCATTAAACGCCATTTTTTAAATCGCCAGAATAAACTTCACGTTTGGTCTCTATTCAAAGTTCTGTCATCATTTCTTGACAAAACACGATATTCGCCATGTATCTCTGCTCTGTTTCTTCCCGCAACAAACGCCGGCCCTTATTTTCAGCAAAACGTATTTTGACCAATCACGCCACACTATTAGAACACCCGAACAATAAAGGCAGCTGTCAGTAAACGCCGGTAATTACCTCAGGTTCTGTAAACACTGTCGTTTTTGACTGAGCGGTGTAAAATGAATAATTTTGATGGCATCGATGAGCCAGTGCTTGTTTCGTCTGTGGGGAGGAAGCGAAAGCCATCCAAAGACAACCACAGTAGGGAACATGTTAAAAAACGTAGACATTCAGGCGGTGGAAAGATAGCGGCAATCTCTTGCTCGCACACCAAAGGGAAAAGCTTTTGCCAAGTGGATCTACTATCGCCCGGTGATCTGGTTAAAAACTTAGACTGCCTTTATTCTCACACAACAAAAACTGAGCAAGACCAAGCCATTCTGAGACTAATAATTGTTAAAAAAAAGTCAAATGATGACGCCCTAAGGAAACCAAATCGCCCAGAAGGACAGAGAAGTCACGAATGAATACTATTTGCTGACGGAAGATCATCCTACAAAAAATCCTGTCTGCAAGGCAACTTTCTGGGCCTCGTTTCCCAAAAGCACTACGAGCGATGTTAAGTAGTACTCAACTTCACACTTAGCACCATCGTAGAGTTCAACCAGAAAGACTTTGAGTATATGGTAACACAATAATAATTTATTTGATTACATGTAACGATATGGCACAACAAACTTTGGCATAGGTCCTGTCCTTTGTCCTGAGCAATAAAACATGAAAACTGAATAGATGCTGACTTTAGTAGTAGTGGCAGGATATAATAGTATTACCCCCAAAATAAAGAAATATAGTAGTGATACTTACGTAAATCAATTTAACTCTACCCCCCAAAATAAAAATAAGACCTACCGAGTCGTGAAGAGATACCCACCAACACTTTAGTTGTCGCCATCTGCAAATAAGCATAATTATGCCAAAAACACTGAAAAAACGAATCATGCAAGCAATTGAAATTCCTGGACATAGGTGACAGTATGAGATGGTACAAAGGCAGAAGAAAAGCCCAGAGACAAATACCTTTGGTATAGGTGCAGACAAAACATTACAGGACAATACAAGTCATTACACTGAAACAGAAGAGGAGGCCACCACACGGGCTTGAAAACAAATGCTTCAGAGTTCGGCACATACATAACATCACAGTGTATGTCATCAAACTTAGAAATGAAAACGACTGCCTCCACAATAGGAGGGGAACGACTGCCTCCACGATAGGAGGGGAACGCTACCTCCACGATAGGAGGGGAACGACTGCCGACTGCCTCCATGATAGGAGGAACACAGGTGTCGGTGCATACATAACAATACATTGTAGTTCATTACACATAAACAGAAACGAATGCATCAACAATCAGCTCGATAACGGATGTCTCAAGGTTCAACACAGACATGACATAACAGTACATTTCAATACACAAAACGAACAGTAAGGATGCTTCCACCAGACCAGTGACGGATGCCCAAGTAAGGGCGCAGATAGTGACGGACGTCTCCGAGAATGGCAGAGAATACAGATAAGACACTGACAAGGCCACACAGCCATTATAATACAGTACATTTCATTTACAATACATGACACATAGCAAATAGTGACAGAGTCCTCCTATTGTTAACAGAGACAATGTTACAACACCATGAACTATGATGACGTCAACAGAAACCAAGAAAAGTGACCAGACGACCACCACCAGATGTCGAAGCTTACTTTGAATTCTGGTGTTCTGCCGCTGCCGTAGCAGCGCCGATGCAAAACGAATGGCCGGTATAGACAGAGGGAGACAACCCACGACTCCCCACCACCATTGATAAATGCATTCTGAAGTGACATTGGCAACTCAAGTGTTGGCGCAGACGATGACGGACGCCTTGAGTAGTGGCGGAGATGACAGATGAGACACAGTCCATGGTGGATGCTTCAGGTCTCAGCACAAACATAGTACAGTTATTTTACAATACATTGCACATAGCAAACAATGACGGATTCCTCCAGTAGGAACAGACATTGACAGATGTCACAGGTAACACCATGAGCAGTGGCAATATGAAAAGTGAAGAAAACGACCACCACCAGACGTTGAAGCTTACCTTGAATTCTGGGGAGTGCCATTTGAATGACTGAACGACACGATCATCGAACCTGATGTAATATTCAAAAGCTGAGGACTCTCTCTCCAGCCTTTGAATTGACAGCAGCAGCGCCAATATGAACGAATGGCTTGTATAGACAGAGGCGGGCGAAAAACTTTTTAGCACTGCTGATTTTTTTTTGCAAATGAAGAGCGGTGTTTGCTGAGTTTGCTGACCAATACATTACAGATAGCAAACAATGACGATTCCTCCAGTAGGAACACAGACATTGAGATGTCACAGGTAACACCATGAACAGTGACGATATGAAAAGTGACGAAAACGACCACCACCAGACGTTGAAGCTTACCTTGAATTCTGGGGAGTGCCATTGAAATGACTGAACGACACGATCATCGGACCTGATGTAATATTCAAAAGCTGAGGACAACCATCTCCCGAGCCTTTAAATTGACAGCAGCAGCGCCAATACGAAACGAATGGCTTGTATAAACAGAGAGGCGGGCAAGGCGGGTGAAAATTTTAGCTCTGCTGAACTTTATGCAAATGAGGAGCGGTGTTTGCTGAGCGGTAACCAATGACTTTTCAGTTGGAAGGCGGCAGGTGGAGAGATAAACATTTCAAAAGAAACGTACATGAACTTTGAAACAGTGCCGTTGGTAACATTATATTGACATGCCAGAAAAACAAAAATCTTTAGCCTTTTAAACTTCATATCTCTTTGACTGACGTTCAGAACACTCCCACTCAAAGCGGAGCAAGCGGAGAGAAAGCGGTACATTTTGCTTGCATGTAGTCGGGGCGTTACACGGCGGTTGTCACAGCTCCAACACGAAAGGAGTGGCCCAAATAATCGGATCAGGATAGGCAACACGCAAGATGACAGATCAATCCTTACGGGGAGCAACATACATGACCTATTAATAGGCTCTCACGGAGAGCGACGAGCATGACACACAGATCGGCTCCTACAAAGAGCAACATATGATGCAGAGTTAAGCTCGCTGAGAGCGACACACGAAAAACGGCTTGCAGAAGCAACACACAAGAACTCACAAAATCACTGTTCCTAACTAAAAAAAAACGTGTGAGCATATGAATCACTTTCTTGCCAATTCCGTGGAAAAACATTGGGAAATCTAGGAAAAATCCTTTACCAGCACCATTTCAAAAAGGCTACTCAGGGTTGGACAGCCAAGAGTGGACATGCTACACCACTGTTAAGATTACGAACACGAAGATATAATGGCCAAACCACTGTTAAACTACCGCACCTGGGACAATTAGCCTGCAGAGATAAAATAAGTCAGTCAGTTAACAACGCTGCATGCATGAGTCATTAAATGAGTACCTCAATACGGAACGGAACCTGAGCGAAATGTTTGTGATACTGTAATGCCCAATAAATAACCCATCAACCTAGCCAATAAGGGTTAAAACATGGCATCCGGTGCAAAGATTGCATTGGAAAATGAAAGGGAAAATTACTGCAATAGCCCCATAAACACCACATTAAGCACCTGCGAATGAAAATGCTTAATAAATGCTACACTGAATTGTCGGGGAGTAAATAATTGATTTCCATCAGTATGCAGAGAAAATTGCAGACTTTTAATACAACATTCCCCTCATTTAACTATCAGCTTACCGAACTGGCAGCAGAACAAAATGCTTGTGCACACGGAGAAGTACGTTTGACCTTGAAACAAAAGAACGACATCGGTCCATCCCACTAACTGAAATGATCAGTCCACAACGGAACAGTCACGTCAAGCACGATAGCTTCGGGGCAAACAGATTGGGCCAATTACGTGGATCATAGGTAACCATTGGTGCAGTTACAGCTTGTAAAGGTTGAACAGATTAACCAACAACAATAAAACCCACGAGACACCATCTATGTAAGCATGTCTCTCTGCAGATGAATTTAGACCTCATATTAGTGTGCCGATAGCACAGTTTCCCAGCTAGCAAACGAAAGCATCAGGACTTCTACCGGGTAGAAACTAGCCCCCATAGAACTTGACTATGGTCAGATGATTTATAGGAAGCTAACCTGGACAACGGCACCTAAGTAGGCTACAGGTTAGAACGAAATTCACCCACATGACAACTTTTACACTCTAACATGTTTGTACGAGCTTACTTTAAACAAATACCGTAAACGAGTAATCCGTGTTAGACTGATATGCCCATTTTGACTGATAGGAAGCTAACCGGAGCTAAGTTGCATATTAGCAACTATATGAGGTAGCCTGCAATAACAGGACATTGCAAACGAATTTGGCCGTCGACGTACGTATCCCAAGCATCGATCAGTTATGTGAGAAGAAAACTTCGAGACCAGACGCTGAAAATACATTTGGTATCCCCCTACACAAGCAGACCTCGTCGAGTAGAAGCATGGCAGCATAGTAGCCAACTACCTTAGCGTAACCTGCAAAGTAGCACTGACGAGACAGGTAGTACGACGGCTAACAAAACATGAGCTAATCGCTAGCAAACACTGTTAGCCGCTCAACATTTTAGCATAGTTATCATCATTTATCAGAGTGCCAAAAGCATACGAGCACCACGATGAATGCGCTAACTATCCCAATAAACCCACTGAGGACGAGAAAAACTGCGTGTACCATCGAGGAGGTACGAACTACGGACGAATACACATGTACGGTAAACAACATAAAAAGGTGTACGACCCATCATTCATATCTACATCAACGGAATGATATCGTCAGATCGAATGAAATGAAAACCAAGGTTAGGTACTGAAACAAGCAAAGGGCAGGTTAGGTATAATTGGCACGGCTCCGGGGAAGGGAGACCTGAAACCGGAACAGACTGGAACTCGGGAGAAAATCCAAAATAGCCGGGCGACTTGGGGCTTGATAGGGAATGTTGGCGTTGGCCATCAGGCAGCGAGTAGAGAAAATCCTTTAGGAGCAGTACGGGCAAATGCGAGCAGGAAGAGCGGACTGGTATTATATCCTCATGGAATCAGATATGTCTGATGTTGCGCGAGGGGAAAATGCGTCGAACAGCGGAATACACCTGTGAGCAGCAAAGCAGGTAGGTAAGATGACGTATTTAAAGACAGATGTTACGTGCTGATTGGACGACAGCTAATTGATGACGCGCATTACGTCTTCCTGGTAGAACTTCACGCTATGCTTACATTTTACGGACCGTTTCCTGAAACCTTCCTTGGCTAAGAACCATCATGAGATCACTCGTAACTCTATGTGTGGTCTGGAGCACTCGTAGAGCACTGAGATTAGTTTTAACTGCCGTGGCACAGTGGAGACACCCAAAGGGTGCAAAGTGAAAATAGGCTACAGTACATGCGCCTGAACATGTTGTCCTAAGACATTATTTTTGTAACTATCATGCAACTACCATATAACTACCATGACATCATGTAGCTGACGCAGCAGACCAACGGAAATAAAGAAGTAGCCTCAATTACGCAAGAGTCTGGAATGAAATCAATATGATTGCAGCCAGGAGCGTACGCCAACTATATTTGACAGTAAAACTGGGCATAATGAAACGGTGATCCTAAATGTGATTTGTATGGGCATTTCATGAACGGGAGCGTTTCAAGGCAACTAAGACAAAAATAACCCAGAAGCAATATAAAGTCCGTCAAAAAAAAAAGAAGCTTGGAACATGACAGTTCCATTGGCATAACAAAAAGGGAATGGCGAAGACATTGTTGACGGGCAGTATTTTAAAAAAGCAGGGATAGTATGGCTGTCAAGGCCTTGAACCTGTTGAAAATCACAATGACAGTAGGCCTATACTGTACGGCTTAATTTGCCTTATCACACTGCTGCAATGTTAACATCTATCAAAAATAGTCTTCATTTCTTGTAGGCATAACGTCTTCTGTCTTGTCCCCCGATGCCTTCAAATAGCCTATATCCAGCGCCTTTAGCACAGCCGCACAATTACAGTCACAGTAAGTGGACATGCAACAAAAACATGCAACAAAAACATCTGAATGCAGTGTCCTACTCCTACATAGACTATTTAAATCAAATATATTTTTGTTTGTGTCCTCAGACTGGTGGGAGATCTTTTTTGCCTATTCTTGAATGAGATAAATTATAGATAAGAGATAAGCAAACGTTACAAGTTTTGTTCATTGTTTTAAATTGTTTTTTTCTTGCATTGAAGCCAACTTTACCATATGCCCAATGAAGTTCAAAAGAAAGCTCCTACGTCACTTAATAGCGCCAACTTTCAGCTCTAAGAACCATCTTAAGAGCAGGGCACGCGCGTTCACGTACGATCATGTTCGAGAAACGGTCCGTAAGGACGGTAAGAACGTTCGTGGGATCAATCGTTTATGTTGCTCTTAAGGCTAAGATCCATCGTTATTGGGAAACAAGGCCCTGTTCAGTACTAGGTGAGTACATCTTTATTTCATTCATAATTTTGTAAAGGTTTTTTCAAAAACTGGATATGTGGTCTTCCCTTTATTTAATTTATGCAACGCCCCGCCCTTGTTTATCTAACTGGTATTAAAATCATCTGTTTCTGTCATTGTTATGCCTTAAAGTAGAGATAAATTGTATCATTTTACTACGTTTTGTTGGCAGCACTGTGAATGGAAATATCAGAATGTGAGACGCATTCCCTATCTGACGCTCCGTGTTCGCCGGCCTTGTTCCATTAAAACATAGCCAAAGGACGGTGTATTTTTCCTTTGATATAGGCCTACATTTATGGCTTATGCTCAAATTCAGATTGTTTTAGGGGGACGGAATTATTAGCCAATTTAAATCGGATAGTTTCACCGGAGAGAATTAATTTTAACCTTTTGATCTAGACAGGGGCGTTGCTATTTAAAACATTTGGAACTATAGCCCAGAAGTTAAGAGTCCCTTTAATGCAGGGGTCCGGATATTTCTCCCCCGAGAATTTTTGAAAATCGGGCTGATGAACATGCAATTTTAACATAGTTCACGAATGAAGGGAAATGCCGAACGTCATGACACGTCGGGGCACGCTGAGTAGTTTGATGTTTACATTAAAGATAGGGTAGCGTGTAAGGAAGTGTACGTCTCTTCTGCCAAAGTACACCACATGACCTACACCAGCAGCCAAAAAATGACATTAAAATAGCCTACAGCCTAATAAATGCTGTCAGAGAAGAAAGAATACCGATGTTGATTTTGTAACATTTTGCGACAAATGATTATAAATTTGCCATATAGCATATGGTCAAGTCAGATTTTCACTGGCTATAGTGTTGCATTTGTGGCTGCTGGTAAATCAACCACACAAAAGTGTGCTCAACGGGGCTATTTTATCAGTATTATTATTATTAATTATTATTATTATTGTAGGTACAATTGGCCTTAACTAATCAGTCTCATTAAAGTCAGTCTCATTCATATTACCATTAATTTTGATGTTTAATAATAAATTATCAAACACTAAACTATGGTATATTCCAGATTGTTATGTTTACACTACTAGTGTAGTAATAATGTAGTAATACAGTTAATGGCCGGGTTTCCCAGTTAAGAACCTTCTTAACGAGTTAAGACGGCTCTTAAGAAGAAGTCGGCCAAGAGGAAGCGTTAAGATAAGAGTGTTTCTCAGACGCCTTCTTAACGCCCTTCTTACCAACGTCTTAAGTACATTCTTATCTGCCTTTTTAACTGGAGTGCAATGAGCAATCAATCCCAGAATGGCCGATTGGAGCGCATAGTTACCATAGTAAAATCAAAGATTTTAGAGCGCTACTCTAGAATCTTTGGTAAAATGCTCCCAACTGAAGTGGTGGTACAACACGTGGCGTCCGACTGAACTCATCAATAAAATACCGGCCAAAAATAAGACGCGCGCACAAAAACAAATTGACACATATAATAATTACCGAAACACACAAAAACCAGGGAAATAAAAATGGAAACACAAAATGAAATCAGTACGTCATTTCATTTAATGTGTAGCCTATATTCTGATCTGTCTGATATAAATCTGCAATATGAGGAGTAAATATGTGAAAAACTGAGAAATTTGGCGTCCGACAGGGAAAAGGGGAAAAACACGATCAGGAGAAATGGACGTACTGCATTAATATCTCCTTTGATTAGTGTCACATTGCTTTACCTGCCTGAGGGGGGTGCTGTTTTCACTGTTTTGTCGCTAAGAATGGTGTTAAGAAGACTCCAGATCCTTCTTAACGGCAGGTCTTCTTAGGCTAAGAAGCATTTTGGGAAACGCGGTTGCTTCTTACGGGAGCCTTAAGAAGGGTCTTAAGAAGTTCTTAACGCTAAGATTCTGCAAAACCTATTTCTGGTATCCAAGTTTCACTTAATAAACCGATCATTTTTGGATTTAGGATGATAGCCTTCCATCTAAACACCATGATAAAAAGAAAGAAAGAAAAAAAGCATGCAAGTTAATTAGCCTAATTATTAGTTCTCTTATCTTGCTTAGCCTCCCTACAAAATTCCCCCACGCCATTGCTAATATGCCTTCTAGTTACTAGATACAGCACCGACAGCATCCAAAAGAAAATTCAGTATCAGCATTACAGTCTTTTACAAGTAAAGTAAAGCAAGCATAATGGTTCATATATAGTATACGTGTGTACATGTGTTTTGAGTTTAAGCTTACCTAAGTTCTTCGGTCTGCCATGACTGTCCTTCTTTCCCGATCTTGCCATAGGATCTTATGGATCTTGCTCACAATGCCCAGATTTTGTCGCGTGGATAGGACCTGAACTTAAGCGCATGCGCAATCTTGATCTCGTTAATGTTTCTTGAGCTCGATATATAATGCCTGTTAAGTGATGATGTATTGATGACGTATTTTTGACAGTGAAGTTGCGCCTGTGAATTCGTATTCGTACTGAAGAAAGTGTAGTCGTAAATTTTCATTTGTGATTGTTTGCATTTTTGACATTGTAATTTTTCAATCTGTATTCTGATGGATAAAATACACAGAATACATTTTATGTACAACTGGACTCATTCGAGAGTTTACAGATTTTTTTTTTTCCTCAACTACAGCCAAATATGCACATATTTCCCAAATATGCATGGATTTCTGTCCCATGAACACGAATATTTTTGAGTGAATAAAGGCCCGAAACACCCGTTGATCCTGAGGTACACTGCTGAGGATGTGTCCCACATAGCGTATGGATAATTGTAATGGCTGTAGTTAGGAAAGCCTGAAGTGTGGTACAATGGGTGCTCTCCCCACATGTGTCTTGTATTTTTATGTATTTATCTAGTTATTTTAATTGTTAAGGAAATGTTGGAGGAAACTGCAAAGGCTTGCCAGTGGTCCTGGATGAGATGCATGTTGTTGGCATGGTGAAAGCCATGGGGGAAATCGATAGGTAGGTGCTGCTGAGTGGATCATGTAAACGGCTCCAGCAGCCCCAGTCACTGTAACGGTAGCCGGCTGGTTCAGGTTAACCCTTGTTGAGCATCTGTCTGTACGGCTCCAGTTGGCCACCCCCTCAGCTGCTCTGTCACATGAGGTTGCATGAATAGCTGTAGTCAGCGGCCAGTTGTGCGTGTTACACCTGGGAGTAGGGACTAACAGCCTGAACTATTTACTTGATTATAGATAGTGTAGGGGTAGGTGTAATAGCTATAGTTTCTCCCTAAGGTGCTCTTCCTACATGCACAAGTACTTTGTGTTCTTTGTAAACTGTGGTCTAGCATAGCTAGTGACTGCTGTGAACAGAGCAGCTGACAACAAGGGAAAGACTTTGTGACAGACTGGAAAGACAGCTGACAGGAGGGAATAGACCCCACTGGAGCTTATATGGGTTAGCTCCCCAGATAAGAAGTGGCAAGTTCATTGAACTGAGCCATGTCCACATTTTGCTACGTCTAATACACGAGATATACCCCTAGAGTCAGCGAGAGCAGGGCTGGAAGATGACTCACAGGCAGGATTCACGGCTTTAGACACTGGAACGGAAATGACTATGAGAAGGTCGAGCGACTTAAGGGAGGATAGGGAGGTGGGGTTATCTGGTAGAATTGAAAGGGAAGAAGATAGTAGTGAAAGAGTAATGAGAGAACAATTAGAAAAGAAAGTACAGGTTTGTTCCTGTGGCTGGCAGAAGATTACAACAGTGAGAGTCCTTAAAATCCATCAGGGGAAGAAGGGGTGTGGAGGAAAAGTGGGACAGGGGAACCGCATTGAGCAGTACTTTCTAAGAAGTCTGCAGAGTAAGTCGGCTGAAGTCCAGCGGCAGGTAGAAAACCACAGTTCGCAGGATATCAGAAACCCAGTCTTGGAAGAGAGGGAGGAGGTCAGAGGGACTGAGGGAGAAGGAGAGCCTAGCCAGTCAAAAAGGGAGAAAGCCTGGGAGCAGAAAGCTAGGGTTAGTTGGCCACAGGCGAAAGATAAGATGACTTGGGAGTCCGTAGACAGAGACTTGGCAATGGTGTTAGAAGGATTAAAAGGGACAGCCATGGCAAAGTTGGAAAGGATGGGGGAAGTGATCTATAGTTATGGCTTAGATAGGTTTGGAAGTAGTGATAGAAGGAAAAGGGAGCCAGCACAACATTGTCAGTCGAGACGCCAGAAAGACATTCGTGAATTGGTGTTAAGAAGGAGGCAGCTAAGAAAACAGTGGAAAAGGGCCACAATTGAGGAGAAAGAAGGTATAGATGCCCTGCAGGAAGAGTTACGATGTAGGTTAGCAACTCTTAGGAGAGCTGAGAATCTTAGAAGGAAGAGAAAAGAGAAGGAGCGGGTAAGAACACTGTTTTTCACTGTAAGGACCCCTTTAAGTTTGTGAAAGGGTTGTTTAACCAGGAAAAGGGAGGGATATTGAGAACCTCAAAAGAGGAAGTAGAGGAGTACTTGAGGAAAACTCATTCAGATCCAGGGAGGGAGGGAGGGAGGATTAGGTTTTCCGCCTGACATGCCACCTTTGGGGGAGATAGAAAGTCAGATGGATGTTGTGCCACCTAGGTGGAAAGAGGTAGAGGCTGTGGTGAGAAAAGCAAAGGCTTCATCAGCTCCAGGGCCTAATGGGGTGCCATATCGGGTATATAAGAATGCCCCAGGGGTTCTTAGGTTTCTGTGGAAGTTGTTTAAGGTTGTGTGGCATAAGCAGAGCATTCCAACAGCATGGTGCAGGGCAGGGGGTGTGTTGATTCCAAAAGAAAAGGAGTCTGTTAGAATAGACCAGTTTAGAGTGATCTCTTTGCTTAATGTGGAGGGGAAAATCTTCTTCAGTATAGTGGCTAAGAGACTTGTGCAGTATTTAGAAAAGAATGGGTTAATTGACACAACAATGCAGAAGGCAGGAATCCCAGGTTTTGCTGGATGCATTGAGCACACTAGTGTAATTTGGCACCAAATTCAGACAGCAAAGCAAGAGGGTAGGGAGCTTCATGTAGTTTTTTTGGACCTAGCTAATGCCTTTGGCTCGGTGCCGCATAGTCTGATTTGGAGTGCTTGTGAATACTTTAGAGTGCCAGTTGAGATTGTGAATATAATGAAGGAATACTTTAAAGATATTAGATTGTATATAGGTACAGGGGAGTTTGTATCAGACTGGCAGAAGCTAGAAGTAGGCATTATGGCGGGGTGTACGATCTCACCACTTGCTTTTACAATGGCAATGGAAATGGTAATAAGAGCGTCTAAGTGGGTGGTGGGAGGGGAAAGGCGTCGGGAGGGACTGCGTCTCCCGCCAATTAGAGCTTTCATGGATGACATGACTCTGTTAACAACAACGGTGCCATGTACAAAAAGGTTGTTAGAAAGGATAAATACAAATCTCAGGTGGGCGAGGATGAGGATAAAGCCTAGTAAGTCAAGGAGTATCTCAGTCACCAAGGGAAAAGTGGTAGAGCAGAAGTTCACGGTGGAAGGTGAGGAAATCCCATCCATCAGGGTGAGACCAGTGAAAAGCCTGGGGAGGTGGTATAATGCAGACCTGAGTGATCGAGAGCAGGTAGAGCAGCTTAGAAAAGACGTGGTGGAGGGATTGGAAAAAATTGACAGGTCAGGGCTACCAGGAAAGCTGAAATTGTGGTGCATGCAATTTGGACTGTTCCCTAGGGTAATGTGGCCCATGTCAGTGTATGAAGTACCATTATCAAAAGTAGAGAAGCTAGAAAAGGTGGTTAATTCATACGTTAAAAAGTGGTTAGGGGTTCCACGGTGCCTAAGCAGTGTAGCTCTGTATGGGAAGGGCATACTGCAGCTGCCAATAAATAGTCTGGTAGAGGAATTTAAGTGTGCTAAGGTTAGGACAGAGCTGTTGTTAACAGGGAGCAAGGACAGGATAGTCAGCGGTCTGGCTCCTAAACCGAGCAAAGGGAGAAAGTGGAAACCAAAGGTAGCAGTGCAGGAGGCAGAGGCAGCCCTTAGACATGGAGAGATAATGGGAAATGTCCAGATTGGGCGGGGAGGCTTGGGGCGTACATCAGGGAAGCCAATGTGGAGAAAGGCAGATCAGAAGGAGAAAAGGAGATTGGTTGTAGAGCAGATACGCAGGCAAGAAGAAGCTAGTAGACAGGTAAAAGCTGTGTCACTAGCAAAGCAGGGCCAGTGGTTGAATTGGGAGGGAGTAGAGAGAAAACAGGTTACTTGGAGGGATTTGTGGAGTATGGAGTCTAACAGGCTAAAGTTTTTATTGGGAGCGACGTACGACGTGCTCCCATCGCCAGATAACCTGAGAATCTGGACAGATGGGGATCTGTCATGCACACTCTGTTCAGGTGTAGCCACATTGAGACATATACTATCTGGCCGGAAAGTTAGCTTGGCACAGGGTCGCTATACGTGGCGTCACAACCAAGTATTAAAATGCTTAGCAGCAGGAATTGAGAGTAGGAGGCAGCAGGTAAATGCAGAAGGTAGTCATAAAAAAAGTATCCAGTTTGTGCGGGAGGGTGAGAAAAGTAAGAGAGCCGTAAAGTCAAGGAGTACTACACAGGAAGCAAAGGATTGGCAGATGCTGGTAGATGTGGGTGGAAAGTTGGTGGTCCCTCAAGAAATAGTTACCACTAACTTGAGGCCAGACATAGTCTATTGGTCGACCAGCCAACAGGTAGTGTATTTTATTGAACTCACTGTCCCATGGGAAAGCTCCCTAGAGGAAGCATATGAAAGGAAAAAGCTTAAGTATGAAGAGTTGAGATTGGAAGCAGAGCAGAAAGGATGGAGGGCAAGAGTATTTCCAGTAGAAGTGGGTTGTAGAGGGTTTGTAGGGAGGTCAGTCATTTCATTGCTAGGGGAGCTTGGGGTTGGTGGTAAGAATCTACGTAAAACTGTTAGGGAGATGTCAGAGGAAGCAGCTAGGACTAGTAATTGGATCTGGATGAGAAGGGCGGTCTCTGCCTGGGGTAAGCAGTAGGGTTGCCATGTTCGAATGGGGCGGTGAAGCGTCATTACGCCATTATAGTGTATAGTGATACTGCGTTGTTGCATCACGCAAGAGCCCGCATGCAACGGGGCATTGCGTGATTGCGTCATTATTATTATTATAGTGATACTGCGTTGTTGCATCACGCAAGAGCCCGCATGCAACGGGGCATTGCGTGATTGCGTCATTATTATTATTAGTATTATTATTATTATTATTTTATTTTATTAATGTGGCAGTGGAGGCTGGGATTATTATTATTTTATTTTATTAATGTGGCAGTGGAGGCTGGGAGTGGTTAGCGTGGGTACTGGTTCAGCACAGGACATTAGTAAGGTGGTGGAGATTAGTGCAACCTAGGGCTGTTTGTGCAGAGAAGGATGGGCACCCCAGACCAGCAGATGGCAGTAGTGCGTTTAGTGGGTCAATAGAAACACAGAAGAAGAAAGAGGCTTATAAATGGCAGCCATTACACACATGGGCAGCTTAGAATCAGGCTCTCTGGGATCGTGCGGTGTATTGGGATACAGAGTGGCCAAGTTTCCCGGGGTTTTGCGGTGTATGGAACACGGGATAGCTGAGCATTAGACACCATTAGATTCAAGTGGTGTATACATTTAATGTTAAGTCAGCGGGTAGAATCGGGACCTCTCGCCACTTTAAGCCAGAGATACGGGTCAGTTCTCTGAGGTTCTCTCCTACTGGTAAGTGGCAACAGCCAGTTTATTATTATTATACAACAGTCACCCATAAAAGGATCAATATGTGATTATTACTGTATTACTATAACTGAGCATTAGTCACCATTAGATTCAAGAGGTGTATACACTTAATGTTAAGTAAGTGGGTAGAATCGTCTTTAGAACTAGCATTGGCAGGGTTGTTTGTGTAATGGCATATGCGTTAGTGACTGCAAAGTGATTTTTTGTGGTAAAATGGTGGTAAAGTGCAAATATTCGATAATAAGTCCTAATTAGTAAGTAAGCAGGTCATTTTGGAAGTAAATTGTGGTGGTAGTTAATTTTGTAAGTAAAACTTTGGAAGTCGTGCAAACAGGTGGTAATGAACAGCAGGTAGTAAATTTTGGAAGTAAACTTTGGTTGTAAGTGAATTGAGGAAGTACACTTTGGAAATTTGGGTAGCAGGTAGCTGAACTGTGGACACACACTAAAGGATTGATCACCTTTAGTGGGGCCGCCTCAGGGGAGGGTGTACAGTGAATAAAGGCCCGAAACACCCGTTGATCCTGAGGTACACTGCTGAGGATGTGTCCCACATAGCGTATGGATAATTGTAATGGCTGTAGTTAGGAAAGCCTGAAGTGTGGTACAATGGGTGCTCTCCCCACATGTGCAAGTGTCTTGTATTTTTATGTATTTATCTAGTTATTTTAATTGTTAAGGAAATGTTGGAGGAAACTGCAAAGGCTTGCCAGTTGTCCTGGATGAGATGCTTGTTGTTGGCATGGTGAAAGCCATGGGGGAAAGCGATAGGTAGGTGCTGCTGAGTGGATCATGTAAACGGCCCCAGCAGCCCCAGTCACTGTAACGGTAGCCGGCTGGTTCAGGTTAACCCTTGTTGAGCATCTGTCTGTACGGCTCCAGTTGGCCACCCCCTCAGCTGCTCTGTCCTGTACAGCTCACATGAGGTTGCGTGAATAGCTGTAGTCAGCGGCCAGTTGTGCGTGTTACACCTGGGAGTAGGGACTAACAGCCTGAACTATTTACTTGATTATAGATAGTGTAGGGGTAGGTGTAATAGCTATAGTTTCTCCCTAAGGTGCTCTTCCTACATGCACAAGTACTTTGTGTTCTTTGTAAAAATTGAAAGCTTTCTAATGCCATACATGTCGGTCGAATAAAGGTGCAGACTGTAACTCCAGATGACGTATTTTTTTCAACGTCTTTCGGACGTCCAGTATCGACGTTCCCAGGACCTCCAGATGAGGGCCAGTTCCAGTCCAAATGAGGTCGTTGTCGACGTCTTTTCTATGTTAAATTTAAACTTATTTTAGACTGTTTTTATAGGCCTACTGCTTCTAGGCTCTGTGGTGCCATGCACTGGCGCCATCTGCGGGGGGGCACGTACCTTTTTGACCCCTCAAAGACAAAGTTGGGGGGGCAAAAACACCCCAATAATGAAACGTGAAAAGTAGTTAACAGTACAGATGAATTCATGTTAACTGACGATTGAAATCAACTAGGTTACTAAACAAATAATAGCCTGGCTTTGAATGCTAATAACTAATCTCAACGTAATGTAAAATGTTATGATCGGACATGACCCGCCCCCTTTTCTACTTGAAACAATGGTTGACAGCGAGTGATTGACAGGTTGCACGAGACAAAATTTACACCGCGTAGGCCTACGCTGCCAGGCAAAAAATAAATATAGAATGTTTCGTTGCGTAGCAACCAGGGCAGCTCTACTGAGGCGAAAAGTTGTGTGTGGACAGTGTGCAAGCAAAATGGACAAGTGGATATTAAAAAAGAATAGGCCGGCAGTAACCAGCAATGAAGCTGATCATTTGGATGCTGTCTGTGTTAAAGCCGAAGATCCCCCTCACGCATGCTACAAGGAAAAGGCACAGAGACGTTTCAGATATGAGTGGCTAACCTCTTACAGCTGGCTAAACTTTGACAACGGCAAAGCCTTCTGTAAAGTCTGTCAGACATGTGAAGAGCGGAAACTTTTAACATTCTCCACTAAAAAAGAAAAGACGTTCCTTTCTGAGGGCTTTACCAATTTCAAAAAGGGTCCAGAGAAATTCCGAGCTCATGAAAAGTCTCGGTGTCACCGAGAAGCAGTATCAAAATACACAAGTTTGGAGCGCGGGATTAATGTCGTTCAGACTCTGTCCGATCAGAAACGGAAGGATATGGTGCAGGCCAGAGATGCGCTCCTCTCAGTGATCTCCTCCCTGTGGCTGCTGGCCCGGCAAGGTATGGCCATCAGAGGACATCAAATTTCATGCAGTTGGTGATGCTGCGAGCGGGAGACAACGAGGCTCTCGGGAATTGGATTAAACGGAAGGACAAATTCAAATACTTGTCCCACAAAGTCCAAAATGAAATAATCAAAATGCTGGCCTTTGAAGTGCTTAGACAGGTGATAATGGATGTGAAGGAAGCCAAACTGTTCTCGGTTGTTGTGGACGAAACTGCGGACATCTCACAGCAGGAACAAATGAGTATTTGCATCAGGTAGGCTATGTGACGTTTTATTTCACTATTTAATGATGTCTTGTTTATTCCTTACCCCACCCCCATTGTCATTTTTATCTCTTAAATTTTATTTCATGTGCGGTGTTCTTATGCTTTTATTTTCTGAAGCAAATTGACATTGAACTGTCTCAGTGTATGAAATGTGCTGGCTAGTCAAATAGCCTAAATAGTTTTGCTTTGCCTTGCCAGATACGTCAACGAAGAGCTGAAAAGCATCGAGGAGTTCATTGGCTTTTACTAGATGGAGTCGACCTCTGCGGAGACATTGTTCTGTGCCCTGAACGATGCACTGCTCAGAATGGGATTGTCCTGGTCAGACTGCAGAGGACAATGTTATGACGGGGCCGCCAACATGTCAGGGAACAGGTCTGGAGTACAGGCCCGGGTTAGGGCTCTCCAAGAGGAGGCGGTGTACGTTCACTGTAATGCCCACACGATGAATCTAGCCTTTCAAGACGCAGTCGCCGAGTCTAAATTGTGCAGAGACCCCATGAACGTTGTGAAAGACCTAATCAACACAATAAGAGAATCACCAAAGAGACTGGCATGGTTTGACTCATTTCGCAAGCCCACAGGTGGAAAAAGCTTACGCCCTCTCTGCCCCACTCGCTGGACGATGCGCGTCAACAGCGTAACATCTGTCCTTGGGAATTACGAATGTTTAGCGAGCTACTTGTATGATGTCTCAGAAAAGTCACATGGTGACATTCGCGACAAAAGTAGTGGGTTTCTGAAGCAGCTAGGCATGTTTTCCTTTTATTTTACTCTGTGTCTGATAAGGGATGTAATGTCTCCGATGGAACAAGTGAATTGCGCTATCCAGTCACCAAAGCTGTCACTCTCTGATGTTAAAAGAAACATCGACGTCCTACTGAACAGTTTGCTGTCAAAGCGAAACGATGCCTACTTCAACTCATTCTATGAAGGAGTCGTGCAGAGTGCTCGGGACATCTCAGTTGTCGGTGATCCCAAGCTTCCGAAGGCGCGGCCCGCTCCACGCAGATTCCAGGATGGAGGGAGCAGGAACACAGACGTGCACACGTACTCTGATCCAAAGGCGTACTTTCAGAGCTTGTATTTCCAGGTTCTTGACAGCTGCACGGCCTGTCTGAACAACCGATTCTCAACGGAGGCTTTCAAACGTGCCCAACTGACAGAGCATGTGCTACTGGCAAAAATCACCGGAGATGCAGCGACTTTGGACTGGGACAGTACGGCCCTCTGTAAAGATGTGGAGTTGAGGCGTTTGGAAGTGCAACTTGATATGCTTGGAGATACTTGCAGAGCGTGCAGTCTCACTATTCGCTGCATGCATGATCTAAAGGAGTTTTTCATATCCGAGGTGGGATTGAAAGGGCTGTTTACCGAGGTGGTTAAAGCCATTAAGCTGTTCTACACATTGCCAGTCACTACATGCACAGCAGAAAGGTCCTTTAGTGCTTTGCGCAGACTTAAGACCTACCTCCGGAGCACCATGACTGCTCCAAGACTCAATCACTTGGCTGTTCTATACACACACAAGGAACATACAGACCAGATTGATTTGAAAAAAGTTACCAATGAATTTATCAGCGCTAGTGACAGAAGGAGTGATATTTTCGCCAAGTTTTAGGACTGGTTAGGGCTATTAGGGTGACTGCGATTTTGTCATGTTTTTATATTGCTTATTATTTTGTTTTACTGCCTGTTAATTTCTGTGTCCATAAAATAGACGTGTTGTTAAACTTTGTAAGTTGAATTGAAATCCAGTTCGTCATGTCCATAAACTCTTAACAAAGACTACAATTTATTTACTGTTTTTCTACCCAAGAATGCTTGGCCACGAGGTAGCTATTTAAATCGCTTAAACCTTTTTATGGAGTAAGGTGCACGTTTTAACTTTTGCACTATTCTTGTCAGTTGTCTGTCGAATTCATCTCAAAGCAAAGAAAATTGTATTAGGCCTAAACTTGATTTGTTTATTGAATAAATTGTGTTTCATACAATGCTTAAAGTCGTGAGATTTTTTTTTAATGAATCACAGTACATCTTTACCGGGGGTCGCATTCCTATTACTTCCGGGCGGTTTGACAGAAGGTAAAATTCCGTAAATTTCACAGATATAGCCTACTATGTTATTCTTGGCGGGACTAAATTTCCCAGTAATTATTACTTTACCCCTGAATAGGGCTTAAATTGGCGTTATGGTGCAATGGTGAATAGTAATGAATGAAAATGACTAACAACTGAGTCTTTGATCTTTCAACTAAGTAACATACACTTGGTGACGCCACGACGCCACAATAACATAATTCTGCCCCCCCCAATGTTGCCATGAAGTTGGAGCCTATGGTGCCATGTCATTTCAGACGGCGACTTCTACCTAAGTCCATCTATAGAAATACACAAAGTGTTTTTTATATAATTGTAATTTTAATAAAAACAAACAAAACATGGCATTTCAAACCAATCTCCATTTTCAGGTTCACTTGTTTCCAGCGCAAAACTTTAACAAGGTTTAGCACAACCCAACTCAGGGGGCAACACATCACAAAACTCCATATTGTGCCCAGACTTTGTACACAAAAAATAATTATAAAAATTCCCTGAGATGTCCATGTCTGAAACAGGATGTATTGAAATTCCATGACTTTCCAGAAATTCCATGACCAGAGGGAACCATGTTTTAAGCAAAAAGAAATCAAGCCAAAACACTCCAATGGGATTTGGACTGATAATGTTAATCAAAATTATACAAATAACGTGTTTTGTAAATTAATGTGAATGCTAATTGACTTTGCTTCTCAACTCTTCAGTTATAAATGAATCACAATTCAATCCCCACTGATTTCGATTAATTTTTATAAAAGACTAGCAAAACTGGATAACTGGCTTGATGGATAAAGTAAAAAGTCTTCAATCCTGAGAAACGGTGGCGTGACCTCGACCTCCCGGTCTTTGTGGTGTATGTTTAAGGTGTTCAGAGGCACACAGCCTTATGAAGCCCTCTTGAAAGTCGCAGCACCTGTTGGAATAAATCCATGATAAGTGACTGACACTCCCCAGAACAGTGCTACTGTGTGTGAGACCACTGTATTGTGTCATGCTAAAGTTTAGTAGCAGCTAAACTATATATTTTCAGACTTGCAAAACTTACCAGGGCATCAAAGGCTTGCTTATCACAGAGGCATTGCTCCTCTTAGTCTTCCATGGTATCCATCCTCTCAATGTGAATAGCTGAAGAGGAAGGTTGTGTTTGTTTGCGCTGAGTGTGAAGGTCAACTAGGGCTGGGCGATATGGCTGAAATCTGTATCACGATATAAGTGTTTCATATCGGTCGATATCGATAATTATTGAAACATTGTGTGTCCTATTTAAAATAAGTAACAGGAGGGGAAAAAAATCTAAATTTAAACATTTTTATTTTTAACTTAACCTTCCTCTGACTGGCATTAAGCATTCAGGCAAAATGACTGTCAACACACGTTCAATGTTACAATCACTATGAAACTGAACAATTATCAATAAGCTAATACAGTGCTTAACAAAGCTGAAGTGTTATGAAGACATGTGCAAAGTGTTAAAGGTAAACATAGCGAAACCTGATACCTGAGAAGAACCATCATGTATATATATATATATATACAGTTTTACTGCATAATTTGCAGACAACATTTGTCTGACTACGATGAGATTTGTAAACTCCAAAAAAGCTTCCATACTGGTGAGCAGACCTTTCTGTTCTTAGGGCTCATTCACACCAAACACTCTGCGTATTCAGCGCGTGACCGTTTTCTGTCCGTATTCGAACGCATTTTCTGTTGTTATCGAATAGGTGTCTATCGAGATACATAACGTTATCGTTTTATCGCCCAGCCCTAAGGTCAACCAGCAGGTTTAAACTTGTTCTGATACACTGAAACAAATACACAAGTTCATTACTAAATGACCTTAGAATAGCAAGGCTAGCTGGGTGATTCACAATTGTTATTGTAATCGGCTTCTGTGTTTGTTATCAATACAGCAGATAGACAGAATAGTAGAAGAAATAAGACATAACCTAACAATCAGGGGTGCATCAGTACAAATCATTGAATTGCAAGGTGCTTTGATGAAATGGTCTTTAGACAACTCACCATGCCTTGGCCTGTGATACAGGGGGCTTGTCAGATCACTATAGCATGACCCATCAGGTCTGGACTTGCTGGTGTGCCTCAAACCATCATCATACTGTGACCTGGAGCTGGACCTGCTGGTGTGCAATGCCCCGTTTATCGTCACTGTCTGAATACCCTAGAAGTTGACCGAATTCTCTTTGGCGTTTCTGTTCTCTTCTCAAAGCCATCTGTAAATGCAGACATCAGTCTGAGTTAGTTTAGTTTTACTTTTTGTTTGACTGGGGCATTTGCAAGGGATAGGCAGAGGTCACAACACTTACCTTATTTGCGTTGTTTCGCTCCTAAAGGGCAGGACATCACCAAATTGAAAATGAGGAAAACACCATACACTACCTCACAAGGACAGGACTAGTTTAGAAATGGCCAACTAAAAGCTTTACAACAATTACTCCAATGCATAAAAGTATTGTTTACCAAAAAGCATAGATATGTTCTCTTGCATAAGTGACACCAGGCTGTATGGACTACAATTGTGAGAGAAACAGTGGCATGCAGTCAAGGTACACAAGTTAGGCTGTGTCTGTCCTGGCAGATCCAAAAATGATAAAACTCAAATGTATTACTCAAAATGCACAAAGTGTTCGAAATTTGCTGGTAACTGTGCTTTTAAACCTGCACGCTGGTTGCTTCAGGGCCAAGGCTGAGAACCTTTCTACCATTTTAGATAAAATAAAAGAGAAACTCCACACTGCATCAGCAGTGTAACAAAGGCCCTGGCATTCCAAACGAGGCACTGAAAACTTCGTTTCCGCCACGAGTCCGTACATGGCGGCGATAAGAAACAACTGCAAACTACTGCCCGTGAGAACTGTTTTCTTAATAAACGCTGTGTACAGTAACAAAGTTCTCAGTGGCCCGTTTTGAATGTCAGGGCCTTTGTTATACTACCGATGCAGTGTGGAGTTTATTCGAGCTGTTTTAATGGTTTAAAAATAGCGTAATCTTACTTGCATTGTTAGCCTTCTGGGCCAAAACGGTAAAAAAAATAGTGACGTTCTAATTGCAACAGACTAGCAGAATTGTACTTCTCAGCAAACATAGCAACTCAGTATGATGTTTCAACATGCCAATTTTTATTTTACACCGAATTTCCCCCTTTAAAGCTTCGGTTAACGTAAACATTTTTAGGCACTCTGGTCGTTTTCAGTCATTCTACATTAACTATAGCTAACGTTAGCCAGTAGCAGCAGCAGATTCAGATTGTTTAAGATCATGTGGTGAATATCTTAGCTTAAGGTGAATATTCAAACTTAATGTGTTAGATTAGTCTGTAGCTTGGGCATAAAAAGGTTGTTGTGAGATACAGTAGTGCAAGAAGAAGGCCAGAAAGAGGGGTGCATTGGCGAGTGGCCAAGAAGAGACACACACACACACACACACGCTCCCAAGACACATGACATTTGTTGCAATCGGACACATGATGCGAAATACAGGAACAAAAAGGGAAGGCTGAAAACACCGTACTTTCCAAGGAAAGTACCGAGATTGATCATGTACAAAATAAATGAGTGAATCATGATGAGTGTGACAAAATCAGAGGTGAGCTCACTGCTGGCAAGTCCCATGACAAAAAAGATAATAGGGACCTGGGGACACCTAGAGGCCCAACAACAAGTAGCAAAGCATACAAACGAATACTGCTATTTTTTAATAGCCCAGACGGGGGTAAAATCCACCAATATGATGTAACCCAAAAAGTACCCCGAGGGCGGGGGAGTTTGATTAGCTAAAGGTCAAGAGGTCTGACGTAACGGTAGGAGGAAAATTCCAGAGTGCTCAAGAACTGTATAAAAGGCGATGTCTCACAGCCAGATGCCGAGACTTGATGGGGATCTGACTCTTGACACATCCTTATTCGACTCTCCAGGTTGATCAACTCTATTGTTCCTTGGGACTAGACAGCCAGCTGCAGTGAGTTCACCTCGCTATACACTTAGTGTGTTTTCTGGGTGTTTTGCCTGTATGCACTTGTGTGAGCTGAGGTGAATAAAGTTTTTCGTCAACAACTGAGTTCCACGACTTTGCCTGGGCTATCGCTATGAATTGGCTAAACAGAGGTGAAGGCTGCTTCCCTGTCGGAGGTTTCAGATTTTATTGGAGGTTCCACCGAGATATTCAAGGAAGACCATCTGCTGCTGGAGTGAAGCCTTTTCCCCTGCTGAGTGACTTCCCGAAAGGGCCCTAAAAAAATCAAGGTAAGCGCTTTGCTTATAAATTTGGTTAAAAGGGAGGTCATTCTGCCTGGAGCTAAGGTGTAACTCCACAGTAAGGGTTTTTGATTAAAATAACTCAGTAGTGGGATAAAGTTGTTGACTTAAAACGTACTGCAGTGTAACTGTTGACTTGTCTTCTGTGTGTTAAGTGTAATTGCCGCTTAGCAAGGAGAGGTCCTTGTGGTACGCGGAGGGGAAGCCCCTGTAATTGTCGCTTAGCAAGGAGAGGTCCTTGTGGTACGTGGAGGGGGAAGCCCCTGTAATTGTCGCTTAGCAAGGAGAGGTTCTTGTGGTACGCGGAGGGGGAAACCCCTGTGTTTTTTCTGTGAATTTTGAAATTATGCTGTGTGTCTAGGCTAAGAAGGGAGCTTAGCCTCCTTAACCTGTTTATGTGTAAGTACACTGGGTGTTGACCCAAGGTCTGAGTGAAAAAGAGTGTGCATGCTGAGCTGTGTGAAGTTGTAAATATAGTAAACTATAAATTATTGAATAAATAAAAAAAAAGGTGATTATAATAGAAAGCCCAAAAGTAAAATATCCTTTGTGCATTAGATGCCAAGGACCCTCCTAATTGAGGAGCTGCCCACTAACCCACCAACCTACACAGTGACAGGAGTCCCAGCCATCTGTGACGAAGTTGACGTACTACAACACGTGTTGGAATTCCTGAGAAGCAGAGGCGAACCTCCTGTGTACCCATCCCCAACTCCTTTAGCAGAACACATCCCGCCACCAAGCCCGGATTATACCCCTACGATACCCTTTGAACTTCCCTCTGTTGCCCCATTGTTCCCTGACTTTTCTGTTTTCACACCTAGTTCCCCTGTTTTGCCTAACTTTCCTGCCTTTAAACCCGACCCCACTCCAGTAATACCCCTTGAACCCTCATCCGTTAACCCATTACCCCTTAACTCTCCTGATGTTATAAGTGACAACGAGGAAATAGAAAGTGAATCAGAAGAAGAAACAGGGGAGGAAGGAAATAAGGGGGAGGAGGGGAACGATAACAGGGTAGAGGAGGACAGCGCAGGGTTAAGAGAAGTACTGTTGAAACAAAGAAAGGAAAAAATTGAACAGCAGAAGAGAAAATTATGAGAGATAGAGAGGAAGCAGTGGTGAGGTCTAAGGAACGAGAGGAGACTGCCTGAGTCAGACTGGTGGCCGCCAGGTCTAAAGAAAGGGTTAAAGCTCACTGTGTTGTGGACTGATGAGAAACCCCAGCTCCAGGTGAATGCTAGAGTATTAGAGGAAGGGAAAGAGAGGAGAAGTAACATAGCCACAACTAGAAAGGAGCTGGTAATACAACGTGTAGTGGAAGAGACGGGTGCAGTTCTTAAGACAGGACCAGGACAGGTAAGGGAGTTGGTGGACTGTTTGTTTAAAGAGGAAAGCGGAGTGAGGAAGAGAAAGCGCTTGGAGGAGGTACCCATAGGAAGAGTTAGCCCTATGCTACAAAGAGCAGAGGTTAGGAATATGTCTATGTAGGTGATGCATGTGGTATCAAAGAGACCTATAATCCCCAAGAGGAAATTTTTGTGAGCAAAATGCACTGTCGGGGAAAAGTAAATAAATTGTAAAACCCGTTTTAACTAAATAAAAGGAGAAAGGAGGAAAATCTAAGAGGTGTGTAGAGTGTCTTAATTAAATAACAAATTGAGGGTAATGAATGAGGAGGTAAAAGAGAGCAAACAACCAAGGAAAACAAAAATAATAAAAATCTGTAAAAATACAAGGATAATAGAAGTAGTAGAAACCAAAAATCAGAGGTATAAAGTAAAGGTGGTGGACATAGAGGATAAAAATACAGCTTGAAGGGACAGCCAGATATGTGAGTCTGGAATTAGCATCTGGAGTCTATAAATGATACCCAGTTGCCTTAAAATTCTCTCGTTGTGCTCAGAAATTATCGTGCATATTGCAACAGTAATAACAATTATCTTTGTATGTATGAGTAAAGGATTAACGTTATAGAGGGTTAGCAAACTAACAAAATCGGCTAATTGCATGGACAGAGACCGAAGGAACGTACTTAGGTGTATAATTGTGAGGGTTATCTGCAAGTGGTTGACTAAAGGGTGTTTAATTATAAGAATTGTCTGGGTAATTGTACGGGTTTTTCTTATCTGGGGACTTGTGAGAAATAGGAGATAAAAAGGGGTTTCTTGATTAATAATAAAATTACTTAAAACAATAAAAAGTAGAGTCAATAAAATAAACTAAAAAATAGAACTAGGAAAAATGACGGAACCAACCCCTCTACAAAGGGTCATTAAAGAAAATGCAGGGAGCAAAAGAGTGATAGAGAAATTGTGTAACAAATGGGCAGAAAGAACAAGATATGACGCCACACCATGGCCAGTGGAGGGCACCTTAGCAGTGCCAATGTTGGTTCAAATGGAAGAAAAAATAAAAAACCATAAAATAACACAAAAAGGAGAGAAAAGGAAGGCAAAGAGAGAAATGGAGCTGGAAGTATTGATGGAGTTTGCCAAGATAGCAGGCCGGGACAAGAAGAAACAAGAGGGAGGACAAAAGCAGCAGGAGGCGACTGCCCCGGAGGCCCCACCGGAGAATGCCGAAGCGGGAGGATCGTGCGAGGTGGGGACAAGGCCTCCGCCATATTTTCAGAACAGAAAGCCATGTGCACTGCCGGAAGAGCCAAGGAAGATGTACCCCCAGCTGCCGGAGATTGAAGAAGTATACCCACAGCCACACACGATCGGAGGACCGTGTCTGCAGTGGCCAGGCAGGGGGATGCCATACCCCCTGCCCGGTATGGGGACGATATATCCCATAAGAGGAGCCGAGGGGGTGCGCCTGAGCGCCCTGCAACTAAAAGGACCGTCCAGAGACCTGCTGAGGCTGGCGGCGCTAATAGAGGAGGAGCCAGAAGGAGAAGATAACCAGAGAAGAGAAGGGACAGAGGACGCACGAGCCATGGAATAACAGGCCAGCGAGACAGGAGAGAGGGAAAAGTTGGCTACTGGGTCCAGAGTCGCTCCAAGCGTAGGATACCCCGGCAGAAATGGGGGAGAAGAGGAAGAGGAGTGGAGAAGAGATGAACAGGTCCAGAGAGAGAGGGAGGAACGAGAGTTCCTGCCAGTCAATGAGGAAAGGGCTGGATGAGATAGAGAACGGGGTAAAAAGGAGCCTGGACAAAACAAAGAAAGAACTGAAGAAAGGGGAAAAAGAAGGGAAAAGAAAGGAAAAGAAGGACCAAAGTACAAAGGAGGATGGCTCTGATGACGAGTTATATACCATGGCACCACTAATTGTGAAAGGAAACGTGGCGCACTACCAGCCCTGGACCCACACGGATGTTGAAGGTCTGATTCAAAGACTCCCTGTCCTTCAGGAAGGAGCCGGCGCCTGGATAACAGGCTTTGAGAATGAAACAGCAGGTAAAACCCTTGCCCTGGGAGACATAAAGTTTGTGCTTAGTAAGATCCTGGGGCTAGCAGAAGCCGAATCCGCCCTACACCGTGCAAATCTACATGGGATCATGAATGACTCGAGTGTAGACTCACAGCCCTTCGACTATGATAGAAGGAAGATATGGCAGGCGTTGAGGGACACCTATCCCAGCAGGTACACTCCAGGAGCAGCCTGCGTGAACAGGCCTAAAGATGACGAGAACCCCATAGCCTTTGTGGAAAAGGCCACCCAAGCATGGAGGGCAAGGATGGAGCAGGACCCAGATGCAACCAGCGCCACTAGAGCACAGTTCAGGGCAGCAGTCATGGACGCCCTGCCTAGGAAGGTTAAAACCCAACTAGAAGGAGAGTGGAGACTAGGGATAATGACCAAGGAAGAGTTCAGGACTGCCGTGACACACTTTGTGACCCTGTACAGGCAGGAACAAGAGGAAAAGAAGCAGCAGAATGAGGAGACCACACTGAAGCTGATTCAAATGCAGATCAAGGAAACAAAGGAGGCAAAGAATGCGCGGAAAGCTGCAGTCCAAGCACCAGTGGTCCAACAGCCACCTGCTCAGCAGCCACCTGCCCAACCAGTCCAGATGCAAGGAGAAACGCAGACACCGGCCAGTCCTAAGAACCCAGCTATACAACAGCAAGCACAACTGATCCAGCAAGTATTGCAAGGCCTGGGATATGGCCCTAATGCCCGACAAGGAGGCCAGTGGAAACCAAGAAATCAGAAGAGGCAGGGAGGGGGATCCGGCTGCAAGACTTGGGAGTGCTGGAACTGCAAAACAATGGGCCATTTTCGGCGAGACTGCCCGCATCCGCCACAACAACAGCAGGCTTATAGAGTTAAGAGTCCCCCTCTACTGACGAGGCCCAGAGAAGCCAGGGGAGGGTCAGTTCCTCATTATTTTCCGAGGGACTGATGGAGAACCGATGCTGCGGGTTCTCATAGCGGGCAAAAGCATTCAATGCCTAGTCGATACTGGTGCGACTTACACCTGTCTTCATCCAAGAGATGCCCAACACCTCCCCAGGTCTAAAGGAAAATTCCGGAAGACTGTAGGCTTTTCAGGGGAAGCTGGATAAACAGTGAGGCTACCTCAAACCGCGGCTCTCCCAGATTCAACAGGTTGGGATTGACAACGAGGAACAGCTAACGACTATCCATGGGTAACTGGCATCGCTAACTGCAAGCCTCAGCTCCATCAGGTCTGATGTGGACACTCTCAAAACTACAGTGGACAGTAACTCTAGTAGACTTAATCATGTAATCATGACCGTGCTCTTCAAGAACTGGAGGAGAAACTAGCTGACATAGAGGACAGGAACCGAAGATGCAACATCCACATCATTGGCTTGAAAGAGGGCTTAGAAAGTTCCAATGCTATCCAATATCCATCAAGCTCCCCTGCCTGTATGGTTCCTCAGACTTGCATATGTTCAAATCGAGATTATGAGAGTCCACCTAATTTACAGCTCTGGTATCAGCTTATGCACCAAATATCTTTGATGGTGCCTTTTATAATACATAAGTAAATAATGAAAAGTCCGCTCAACCAGAAAATATGCTCCCAAGTTTAATAAGGTAAAAACCGTGTGACGTTTCGGGCTCTCACCCTTCCTCAGACGCCTTTTATAATACACTCACCAGTCAAATGGTGGAGTTGACAGACTGTTCTTTCATTGTTGGTGCAGATTGTAATGCTGTATGGGACCCTATAATTGACAGGTCGGGTACGAAGGCCACAGGAGACCAGGCGCAGGCCACAAGTGCTCTGAAATCATAGGCCAGCAGCCTGGGGCTCATAGATATTTGGTGTGTAGTTAACCCCGCTTGTAAGGATTATTGCTTTTTTTCCAGGTAGACACAAATCCTTCTCTAGGATAGATGTTCTTGTTACATCTCCTAGTTTATTTCATTCCATAGAGATGGCAGTATTAATTCCAATTGTCAGGGCTTGTAGGCCAAGCGCCGATAGTGTACCCAAACGCAGACTCAGACACAGATTAAGATTCAGCAGTTTACTTTTACTTAAGTGAAAAATGGGTTTAAAGGCACTCAGGCAAAAACACAAGACAAAAACTTGAGGCAAGAACAAAAAAATTGTCAGTAGAGGTACAGGCAGGGCTCAGGCAAAATCCAGAATCAAAAAACAAAGGGTCATACACAGTGGAGCAGAAAAAAACAGAGCAAACAAGTCAAGGGCTAGGCAAACTCACATGAAAAAACAGGCCAGGTTTAGCAACGCACAAGCAGAGGTACAAAAAAAAAGCATGCTAAGTGCAGGCCAGGTCAACACCAAGGTAATCCAAGAAGCAAAAGTCCAAAAACTGAGTTGAGCAAGAGCAGCAGGAAACTCCTCTGAACACGACGAGAATCTGGCAAAGACTGACTCTTCAGCCATGCCTTTTAGAGTGGTGGCTGACGAGGAGAATGAGTGCATGTGTGGCCTAATCAGCTAGGGGGTAGGGAAGCAGGACTAGGAAGTGGAGACACTGGAGCAGGCTGTGACACTAAAGCGCGTTATCTGATCATAAAGGGGTCCTTTGCTCTACCACTCTTGGGTTATTATCTCAACGTGCTGTGAAATGGCGTTTCAACTAGGGATGCAAACAATTAATCGACTATTGATTAATAGTCGATAAGAATTTGGTCAAATAAATTAAATTAACTGACAGTTAATTGTCCTTTTCACTAGTGGTATCACTAATAGAGGGCGCCGCTGAGCGCAATGTGAAATGCTAACGCGAGAGACAGCTCAAAAAACATGAAGCGGTCAAGACTAAAAGAAGCCAAATGTACTCTGCATGGTGCTACGTTTAAATACAACAGTTCAACTACTTCACTGAGTTACCACCTCAACAGCGTGCATGCAGCTGTGCTTCATGGAACGAGTGCATCAGAACAACCTACAATCACAGCACTGTTGGGAAGGCGAGCATGTGATGATAGGAGAGCAGAGGGCATTACTGACAAGATATGCACCATGATTGCTATGGCTATGACCCCGTCATTAGTTCCATGCCTTTGGTAGTCAAGCTAGCTATTCCAAAGTTCTGTTAAGCCTTGCTTAGCAAAATCACGTTCGTAGAGAGTCTAAATGCAGCGTGACAACACTAAAAGACGATCTCAGAGCCATATAACATTGCAACTCTGTTCTTCCATTTGCTCGTCATTTGCTAGAGCTGTCACATCTTTACTGTTTGTTTACAGTTCACCACGAACTTGGCGCATTGATACATACAGTAAACGTGATATGGCCGGAAAGCAGGGACTACTTTATAGGTGTGCCTATATAGAAAATTAATAACCGTTCTAAAGAACAATTTACAATGTGAAATTGAAGGAAGCCATGGTATAAAGCTAAATAATATTCTGTTTAGCTCTCTGTTTAGAATGTCCTCTGTTTCTTTTTATGTTTCTAATAAATAAATGTTTCAGATGCAACAAATGAGCCAGTCCACAATTTAATTTCATGTCAAAGTAGCTGTAATTTCTATAAAGAATGTATTTTGTCATACAACATAAATGCATTTGTCTGCACTGTGTTCCTAATGGTACAATAAATCCTTCATTAAGGAATATAAAAAATTTTGAATTCAGTATTTTAACTGCATTTAGTTTATTATCTTGTAGACTCTATTGAAACACTAAAATTCATGGAGAAATCGCTGCTTATCAATTAATTGGTAACGATTGACAAGGCCAGTAAACTAATGATTAATGAATTAATAGATAATTTGCATCCCTAGTTTCAACACTTCTTTGTTGAGAGATGAATCTTACATCATGCAGTCCATAACTGAATTTCATATATTTGCAGAACTTAATGTTGGCTCTGTGGAAGACCCCAGGATATTGTGGGATACATTAAAAGGCTTTATTATGAGTAATGCCATTCTGTACTGTTCTAATAAGCGCAAAGCTAACTTACTTCAACTTCAGAATCTTGAAACTGAATTTTCCAGATTAGACGCACTGCTACAAGCAAATTTCACTGATCAGATGGCTTTAAAACTATCTTGCTCTTGAAAAAAGATAAGGATTCTTCAGAATGTTCTAGCTACCGACCTCTGAGCCTTTTAAACTCAGATTTAAAAATCTTTGCAAAACTCCTAGCCCGCCGTCTGGAGTCCTATATGTCTAAACTAGTCAAGCCTGACCAAACAGGATTCATAAAAATGAGAATGGTAGCAGACAATGTTAGACGCCTTTTGCACATTGTTAATGCTGCTGAGGGCAGCAAGACTCCAATGTCACTTCTCTCTCTTGATGCCATGACAGCTTTTGACAGACTTCAGTGGCCCTTCCTTTGGTCAGTCTTAGTAGTTATGGGCTTTAATAATACTTTCATTGGAATGATTAAATGTCTGTGCTCTAACCCGTCAGCCTGAGTCTTAACTGGGCACATCTTTTCTTCTTTATTCCCAGTTTCTAGATCTTCTTGCAAGGCTGTCCCCTGAGCCCTGCATTATTTGTCCTCTCTCTAGAGCCCCTGGCTGAAGCTATTCGCCAGTATATGTTGTCTCTTATATCTATATCTATTGCAATACACAGCATCACCACTCATTGTTAGCAGATGACGCCATGGTGTTTTTAGAAAATCCCTCACTGTCTATTCCCCACCTTCTGTCTATATGTGAAGGATATGGTAGAATGTCAGGTTTTAGAATTAATTGGTCAAAATCTGCGCTACTTCATTTAAATGATTCTGCTAGCAATTCAAGCATCTCTGTTGGCGTTCCGATTGTTAAACATCTTAAATATCTAGGCATCGAGATTTTCCCTTCTTTAAATCTGATTGTTAAACATAACTACTTAGTTGCTCAGAACAATGTTTTGAAAGACATGGAAAAGTGGATGCTTCCCCCTATCCTACTCAAGCTTGTACTGCGGTTCTTAAGATGAATGTTTTACCCAGGATTAATTTAGTGAGATCCATGCTCCCTCTTTCCCCCCTGCTGATTATTGGGTCAAACTGCAATCAGCGGTTTCTACATTTATTTGGGAAGGCAAGGAGCTGCGACTTAAGATGACCACTTTGCCTGTCAGTTCCTGACTTTAAACTTTACTTTTGGTCCTTTGTGTTAAGGCCTCTCCTCACCTGGTTTGACCCAGATATAGCCGCTTCATGTCACACTTTAGAAAGTGCTAGGACGGAACCATGGTCATTACATGGTGTTCTTTTTGCCAACATTATATCTCATCTCATCAAAATTTGGAGATTGGCTGAAAAGTATCTTGTGACTGGCATACACTTTCTCCAGTATTCCATAATAAATCACTTTTGATTGGTGGGAGGCCTATAACAGCATCACAGTGAGAGCAGCGTGGGGTTCATTATTTAAAGGACATATTTAGTGAGGCTGCTTTGTTACCTTTTTCTGATTTACAAAATGCATTCAGTCTGCCACATTCATCATCTTTCTTTTAACTTCATTTAAGATCAGCACTTAAGGCACATGGTGTCCCTTGGCAGAGATCTTTGCCCATTCATCCGATGAGGAAATTGTTCTCTGTTCAGTGAAAAACCAAGGTCATGGTGTCTAGGCTCTATCCGTTTCTGGTGGTGCCTGGGCGCTTTGGCCTTCCTGTAGAGAGGATTTGGAAGTGCGATTGCCCAGATTTGAGTGACGAGTTTGATTAGCATAATGTATGGTCTAGCATCCTAGAAGTGTCACACAATCCAGACCACCAACAGATCCACTATAATTTCATTCATAGAACTTACCTCACCCCTGTGAAACCTCACCACATGAAAATAATGAACAGTCCTTTATGCACCCTTTGCCCCGATACAAGCTCAAGGTACTTACCTTCATATGATCTGGGATTGCTCTCCTGTCTATCAGTTTTGGACCAATATTGCATCCTGTCTGTCTACCTTAATCAATGATAATATACCTGTTAATAAGTGTTTTGATTTTGAATGACCTGTCAACCCTTCGTATCCCTAAAATGCTAAAGCGTGCTGTATATGCTGGACTTACAGCTGCAAAGAAAATGGTTGCAACACGCTGGAAACCCCCCCATGACCTGTCTATTCACACTTGGACCCTTTCTTTTTTGGACATCATGTATATGGAACTCTCTACAGCTTGCATAAATGGAGCATCAGAAAAGACTCTGGACACTTGGCTCAGTATTGCTGAATCTTCAAAACAAATGCTAGGCTAGCCCTAAACCTCTGTAACTCTGTATGTGCATATCTGGTCCCTTAATTATTTTTTCTGTACCTCACTAAGTGTTTTTTCTCCGTTTGTCTGTTTGTGTATGTCCGTCTCTATTTGTTCCCCTGTCAGCGGAAATCAGTCGGATTATTGTGGTGTTATGTCTTCCGTCCACCTTTTTCCCCTCTGTGTTTTTGCCCTGGGACACGTTTTTATGTCTTCGGCATACTTTGTGTAATTTGACATAACATTGCTTGACTTCCTTAAACATTTGATCACAAAAAATAATGGTAATATTAAAAATAAGTAAAAGTAAAGTTAAAATAGTAATAATAACAAAAACATGGGATGTGAAACTAACAAAGGTATAAATTAGTTAAATAAGTTAAAAGTAAATAAAAGACAACACTTCATTGCAGACATAGCAGGGTAAGATAATTAAGACACAGGGAAGGCTATGTAAATAAGTGTTTTGAGCCTGGTTTTGAATATTGTGATGGAAGGGCTATTCCAGATGTCAGGTGGCAGTTGGTTACAGCTGAGGGCCAGCAACAGAAAGGGTGTATTGTAGGCTAATTACCTCTACCAGCAGAGGTGATGTAATCATCGGCGTTTGTTAGTCAGTCTTTAGTTAGCACCATAACTCAAAAAATTATGGATGGATTTTGATAACATTTTCAGGGTAGGTCAAAAATGGGCTGACTTAAAGTAATTAGATTTTGGTGGTGATCTGAGCTGCCCTGTCTGAGGTCTGCGCTCTCTGAGTGCTCTTTTAGTTGTATAGTCTCTTTTAGCTGTAGTCTACAATTCATGGCAGCAAACCATTGGCTATAATTGATATAATGCGACTCTAGGTGGCAGCAGACTGTGGCAGTCTCCCAAACGAAGAAGGAACTCACTGACGTAACTTCCTGGGTTTACGGTGAAGCATGCGCAGTCGACTACGCCATGCGAAAGCCCGGTCTCAGTGTTGTCGTACTTTTATATTGCTTCATCCGCCAAAGGCCGTAATATATATTTAACCGAGTGGTATACCTATATTTTATCTGAAAATTGTCTAATTGTGCAAGTGAATACTCGCACGGATACGTACTATCCACTTGGCGAGGGTAAGTGCCCAAGGTACTTCCTTATGTATCAAACAATCGTGTCGTTAGTGGTAGCCAAATTTAGCAAGCTAACGTTAACTAGATACTTTACCAGATAATAATCAGTAATGCGTCAAGTTCCTGTGCCGTTGTGAATCGGCAAAGTTAAGAACAGTATTCCTGCCAGTATATACTGCGAACACACCGACTTTACCTTACGACATCCACGCTTAAGCGAGAGATGTTGCCCTTAATGCTCGGGACTTGTCTGGTGTTAGCTGGTGAAGAACTTGAGAACGTTGACTTGCGTGAAAGTAACTGCATATGTGTGGTTCCTGAGAAAGGGTGATGGTTACGTTTTTTTGCAGCGCACTTTTAATGTCAGTTAATGGGTACGCCTAAGCCATCCACATTAGTAATGTTTTTTAATATTGTGTTATTAGGGAAACTGCATCCGTGAGTTAACTACTTCATCCTGTCAATGAAAACTTGACAACTACCTTTATTCGCCTACACTTCGTTTCCTTGATTACTTATCGTGGTAAAAATGAGGACAATGTGAAACAGTAGGCCTACGTTTAGTAATGGGGCGCACATGTTTAGTCACTATTGTGTTTTTCTAGTGCAAGCACAGGACACGCGACCAATCGAAGTGGGCTATTTTACCTGATATTACGATGTCGGGCCACGTTAAACCCACGTGTAGAAAGTCATGAAGTCAGCTTTGGTCGAGTCTGGTCTATGTGAGTATTCGTGGACTGATAGATTATCACCTAGTTTGGCCTAAATTGGATTGTATCTGAGTGAAGCGGTCTACGCAGGTAATGACACGATCCGGTTCTGCCGAAACTGATGTCAATAACATCACTCTGCAGGCTGTTCTTGACTTGGCTATGGTTGCCACACTGCTGACGTCGGTTATACGCCGTGTCGCACTCAACACAGTGCCAGTGTCAGTTTTCTAATGTTGAATTTGATGCGAAAGCTTCCAAACTTACACCAAATCTAGCAGCGAAAACGCTGGTAACAGGACAGCTTCCCGCTTTCGAACGCCAAACCACTGACGTCAGTATCTTTCAACATTCAACCAATCTGGCTTGTGTGATGTCGGAGCTTGCGCGGTGTTTTAAGCATAGACAGTAGAAGAGAATGGACCGTGGGATGGCGTTGTTTTCAATGGGAGCCGTTGAAGCACGATTCTGAACATTTTAATTGGTCACCAGGCAACTGTGCAAGCGTGTGGTGACGTACGGTCACGTCGGCCAACGAACCCGAATGCAATAAATTGAGTGGTAGATGCTCAATCACAAATCAGACAGCGTACAATAATTTTCTTAATAAGTATTTTTCTACCGTTATAGCTGCAATCACTTACTGGAATGGGAGGCTAATATTGTACATGGAGACTTGATTCTTCGTCAACTAACTTTGGTTCCAGGCAGTCTTGCGAAGCCAGCATGTCAAGGGAGCTAGCTAGTTAGCATGTACATACCAAGCTATAGCGTGTAGCTTAGCTTAGCCATCTTTCTCAATTCACTTGCATCGAATAGTAAAATCCATAAAGATAGCTATTCTGCTTACAAACAAATACCAAGTTCTAAGCTTAGTTTTTGAGAAATACTGATGTAAATGTTTACCCAACATGACTGAAAAAGTAAAGGGGCATGACTATGGCTACGGCTTGTTATCCAAACAGTACGGTACATTTTCTCCTGTGCGACAGAAACTCACTAGCCGTCGCATGGGGGTAGGAGCACAGGAGGAAGTTGAAGCACCCATGCGGAAATCCCAACCTGGAAAGGGCCCAATAGCCTTTAGCATTCCGCTGACTTCCATTAATTTTAGTGCCACTTTGAAAGCAAATAACTTTACATGAGAAGGACCCTGTGTCTTGATGTTGGCATTGTTTTAAATCGGAGAGGACACAGCATAACATATTTGCTTCGATCGGAAATCTGTCATGTTATTGCCTTATAAGAAACGTTTATCTGAAATTGTGCTAAAAATGGCGTCACAAATCATGCGACGGCTAGTGAGTTTCTGTCGCACAGAAGAAAATTTACCGTACTGTTTGGATAACAGGCCGTAGCCATAGTCATGCCCCTTTACTTTCTGCAGTAAGTGATTGCAGCTATAAAGGTAGAAAAATACTTAAGAAAATTATTGTATACTGTCTGATTTCTGATTGAGCATCTACCACTCAATTTATTGTATTCAGGTTCGTTGGCCGACGTGACCTGCACGCTTGCAGGTTCGTTGGCCGACGTGGCCTGCATGCTTGCGCAGTTGTCTGGTGACCAATTACATTTTTCAGAATCGTGCTTCAACGGCTCCCATTGAAAACAACGCCATCCCACGGTCCGTTCTCTTCTACTGTCTATTAATTGTTCTCTTCTACCTATCAATTAATTGTTAAACAATCGACAAGTCATTAGTTGACTGGCCTTGTCAATCGAATCAATCATATCACGTTTACTGTATGTATCAATGCGCCAACTTCGTGGTGAACTGTAAACAAACAGTAAAGATGTGACAGCTCTAGCAAATGACGAGCAGATATATGGCTCTGAGATCGTCTTTTAGTGTTGTCATTAGGGGTGGGTATTGGCAAGGACTTCACGATACGATACGCATCACGATACATATACCACGATACGATTCTATCACAATACATTGCGATACTGGGTATATTGCGATATATTGCGATATTCTACATTGTTCAGTGAAAATGTCAAAATAAAGCTAAATTATCAGTTGCTATTTACAATCTAGATAGTCTCACACCTTATAAAAACTTAATTAAATCAACATAACTCAGAGTTACTGAACTCAATATAACAAAAAAACATAAATTGCATAGGATTGGAGTCAGAAATTGATATAGTATATTATGAAAATTAGTATTACGATATTGATGTTTAAAACGATACAGTGTATTGCGATACGATATATTGCGATACGATATATTACGATATTTTTTGCACACCCCTAGTTGTCATGCTGCATTTAGACTCTCTACGAACGTGATTTTGCTAAGCAAGGCTTAACAGAACTTTGAAATAACTAGCTTGACTACCAAAGGCATGGAACTAACGACGGGGTCATGGCCATAGCAATCATGGTGCATATCCTGTCAGTAATGCCCTCTGCTCTCCTATCATCACATGCTCGCCTTCCCAACAGTGCTGTGATTGTAGGTTGTTCTAATGCACTCGTTCCATGAAGCACAGCTGCATGCGCACTGTTGAGGTGGTAACTCAGTGAAGTAGTTGAACATTTGGCTTCTTTTCGTCTTGACCGCTTCATTTTTTTTGAGCTGTGTCTCTTGCGTTAGCATTTCACGTTGCGCTCAGTGGCGCAACGTGGCGAAGCTAGCGAAAGCAGCCATATTGGACATGCCGCGAAATTTTTCCCTTTATTTATTTATTTAATTATTTATATATATATATATATATATATTTTTTTTTTTTTTTTTTTTTCTCACCGATTTTTCGTCAACGATTCCCGGGACACTGAAACTCAGGGGTACATGAATGTTTGTAGGCATGTAGCCCTTGAAGTTTGTGAGCGAATAACGCCTTTTGGTCCCCCAGGGCCACCCCCCCGCTGTGCCAGTGTCCGTTAAAGAGGGGGAGACCGGCAAAAGTTTTTGCTGAATAACTCAATGAACGTTTCACCCAACAACATGAAATTTTTGTGATATGTCAGTGTTACAGAGGCGTATCGACCCAACCCATAGATGCTCACTTAAAGCATAGCGCCACCTAGTGATAAGGGTATATGCAAAAATTGGGATTTTGAGTTGCCAATATCTTGGACCGAGAAGGTGGGAATTGCACAAAATACGTCATGCACGATCAGCACAAGGACTTATAAAACCACAGGACGTGCCATACAATTTTTTTCTACAGGGGGCGCTGTAATTGTACAAAATGTCATTTTGCCTATTATCTAGAGAATGCTAACGTTTACATTATGTTCACATAATATTTAAAACCATGTAACCATGTCTGTTTCAGAGGTGTAGTCCTATGCAGTTGGCTGCACTCAAAGATGTTTAACAAATCTTTTGGTGCCCCCTTTGGAGGTGGAACAGGAGGATTTGGTACAACGTCCACTTTTGGCCAACAAAGTAAGTAGCATTTAACTCTGGTCTTCATTTATTAGTATTGTATGCACATGCTGTTTGACACCATCTCACTGATGCAGTTTGGCTGTATTTGCCAGTGAATAGGGCCCATTTGACGGCTCTGGGTCAGATGCACTCATGGGGTGGTAAATTTAGCCTGATTGTTTTTGTTCTAATAGTGTCCTGTCATTGAAGTTTCTTGCCAGTTGTAAGTTATCTTCTGAGTTTTTTCTTTGCTACACTCTACTCTGGTTTACTGTGTAGCTTAACAATAGTGAATGAAAGTAAATAGGTTTTACTTGGAACACATATAGAGAAAACCTTGCTGATTTTGTGAAATGGTTTTACAGCCACAAGTTTTGGAGCAACTAGTGGGTTTGGATCATCAGCCTTTGGGGCCACAAATGCTACAAGTGGTCTTTTTGGAGCAGCGCAGAATAAACCAGGTTGTGTTATCCTCTTGACTATTGTGGATATTATTTGTCATATGTACTTAAGTTTGTTGAGCTAAAGGAAAGCAGTGGGCAGGCAGGACAACAGATGAATTATTGGTAGGAGTAAAAAAATATATTGGACTGAATGCCTGAAAAAATAAGACAAAAAAGAATGATTAACAACAGTCTTATGAACCTGGTACCAGGTTTTAACTTGGTTTGGTTGACAAATTTAGCAGAAAATAAGTGAGAATACTTCTGTCTGCTTTGTGGCAACTGCAAGATGAAAACGGGTTCTAGGCGCTCTGTAACTATGGCTAGCTGTTGACAAGTGACTTTTAAGTGAAATTACAGTGCATCAACATTTTAACTTCTGTCCTCTACACTGGAGAAGTAACCAACATGTTTGGCCAAGATGGAGGCTAAAAGATGGATCCAGCATGAAAATATTTTTACGATTTAAACATTTCTGAGTGAGTTGAAATTCAAATGATGGGAAAAGAATGAAGGTAGCTAAAAGATAGTGGAGAATGGGCATGTCTTTTCATGCAACATGGAAGTGGTCAGGGCAAATGAAGCACCATAGCTCTAAAGTGAAAAGTCAAACTTAAGAGTTAGCTGTTATTTTCTTTCTATATTTAATACGGTGGTCCCTACATTACTGCTTTTTTTATCAACGAGTTGGGGTAAAGCTTTTACTGCTGCTGCAAAAGTTGTAATCCTCTACATGTAGTTTTCTTCCTCAGTATTAAAAGGATAGGTTAGAGCACATGAAGGGATACATGCCTCCCCAGTCAGTTCTGGAGAAATTGCAGGCTTAGTATGTATGCTTGGTGAGCATGTAGCCCAACGGGGCTGAGGAGGAATAGTAGCACAGGTAATTGACACATTTTGCGTGTGAAGAAATGTTGTAATTTGGTATCCTCCCACTTAGACTCATCTACTTCCATCTTTGTTGTGGCTGTCAGCAGCTATCACAGCTCAACAACCAAACAATTTTCATTTTTAATTTCTTGAAATGTGTAACTTGACATAACTGTTTACATAAATGTCCATAAATCATGGCTTGAGATGGATTTGCAGAAATTTCACAATCAGGAAATTTGCTTAGTTTTTTTTTTTGTCCATAAGATGTGGCAGTGCACATTGCTAATTGATTCTACCTTGGGTGTCGTTTCAGGTGGGCTCTTTGGATCTAGCACGTTCAGTCAGCCCGTAACGTCATCCACCAGTAGTGGCTTTGGCTTTGGCACTGCAAGTGGAACATCTAACAGCTTATTTGGAAACACCAACACTGGAGGAGGGGGTCTCTTTTCCCAGCAGAGCAATGCCTTTGGTGCCAACAAACCCGCCTCTTTTGGCAGTAAGTCTCTGTTTTCTTGTAAAGCATTAACACAGTGTCATAATCACAATATACAGACAAAGGCAAAATTATGCCTTTAGCCCTTATGGAATGGCAGAAAAACCTATTTTTTTCAACTAAAATCACCACAACAAAATTATGAATACTTTTAATGCTTGTTAGAAGACAATAATTCCAGATTGCTTTAGCTATTTTACTGATATGCTGAATTATAACAAGAAAATTGATATCGTCTCAGATTTAAATTTTCTTGTTATTAGCCCCCTGACAATTAAGAGTCCGTAGTGTGGCCTCTCTAACTTATAACTTAGAGCAACCTCTTCCTGTAGGTAAATGTCTCTTGAGGTGTACGAGCTCGCTCCCCCATACCAGATAGTTCCAGCTCATTCAAGTTGGGAGCTCAGCCTCAGCCATGTTGCTTTGAAGCCACATTTTGTAATTTAAGTTCCTTATCAACACAAATTGATGTTTCTACTTTACAGAATCCCGAAAATACAAGGGTAATGGACAATATGAAATTTTCTGGTGGTGATAGTGTCATTATAAATTTGCCTCATCATAGATGGTATGCTGCTGGCATCCTTATAACTATTTCATTGTAATTTCAGCCTTTGGAACTAACACCAGCAGTGGTGGACTGTTTGGTGCAGCCAATGCCAACTCAAACCCATTTGGGGGCACCTCCGGGTCTCTCTTTGGGGCATCAAGTTTCACCGCCGCACAACCAGGGACAACACTTAAATTTAATGTAAGCCCAGATATTTGCTGCATTGCTCAACCTTATGTGCCCTAGGTTGTTCAGAATTTTCCTTAATCTGACTTCTAAGGTTACATCTTTGTCATTATAAGAACCATACTTTTTTTCTTTTTTACAATAGCCCAGGTCACGGTTTCACAAATGAGGAGTCCACGGGAAAATCATAGTCACAAAATTACATTTTTCAACTTTCCCCCCCTATTGGGGGATTTTTTTAAGCAATGCTGTGCATAAGAGAACATAGTCTTGAGCTAAAAGCATTTTAAAATAGCCTTTTTCCAGTGGACTCTTCAAATAGTTTCCCTATCGGGACAAATTTAATGCAGCATGCCAAGCCAAGGTCTAAAACATCCAGGGTTACATTGTCAGAAAGGCATTGTACAGGATGAGCTAAAAATACGGGACACACTTTAAATGCTTATATCTTGAATTATAAAAAAATGATACAGAGCACCAAATACATTTGTTGTAAAGCCGACATTCAGGAGTTTTTGAGGTTAATTTCTTTGGACACAACTGTGGAAGCGAATTGAAGACGTGTCATATAAGGTTTGAAAACATTCCAAACTATAGGCCTGAAACATTGTCAGCAGAAACATTTCAGAGCAAACCCTGCTGCGTGCTTATTCGAATGATGATTCAGCGTGTTCTTGCACTTCAGATTTCATTCCTTCTGGCACCCCTAAGATTTCCTGGTAATGCCATGGACTTTAAAACAAATTGCATATGAAGTCAAATAGGGCTGTCCCAAACAATTATTTTTTAAACGATTAATCTAATGATGATTTTTTCGATTAGTCGACTAATTGAAAGATTCATTTTTCGATTAGCATTTCAAGTAAAACTAGATGTACCGCCGGATTGTATTGAAATGTGGGAACTGTTGGTATGATGAATGTGTGGTAGAGCAGTGTTGTGAGGTGAGAAATTGTGTGGAAATGATTTCCTGGAAGTGAATTCCAATTTTATGGCATGTACTGTGCTTTTAGAGGTCAAGGTTTCGTTGATTCCTGTGTAGTTGTGCCTCTGGTGGCTATTGTTGGTTACTTTTGTTTTGAGGTCGGTTACAAAAGCGGCTCAAGAAGCTAGTGTACTTCTCGCCTGCGGGCCGCCAGTTGCCCATCCCTGCTCTAGATAATAGGCAAAATGACATTTTGTACAATTACAGCGTCCCCTATGGACCAAATTTTATGGCATGTGCTGTGCTTTTAGAAGTCTTTGTGCTGATTATGCATGACGTATTTTGTGCAGTTCCCACCTTCTCGGTCCAAGATATTGGCAACTCAATATCACAATTTTTGCATTTACCCATATCACTAGGTGGCGCTATGCTTCAAGTGAGTGTTTACAGGCTGGGTCGATACGCCTCTGTAACACCGACATACTAACACAAAATCTTTGTCTTGGGCAAAATTGTTGAGTTGTTTAACAAAAACTGTTTTTCAACGCCTAGCTTCGACGATAAACATCGCCCCCTATGACGAAACGTCACAAAATTAAGTACACATGAAAAGAAAGCTGTTTAGATTTGGCTTTTGGGCATCTCCCCCTCTTTGAAGAACACTGCCACAGCGGTGGGGGGGTTGCCTTTAGGGGCCAAAAGCTTTTAGTCGCTCATAAAGTTCTAGGGCTACATGCCTACAAAGATTCATGTCCCCCAGACTTCCAGTGTCCCGGCAATCGTTGATGGAAAATTGCTGGGGGAAAAAAAACGGAAAAAAGGCGCAGCAACACTATAATGACCGCTTTCGCTAGCTTCGCTAGCGGCGGTCATAATTAACTTGTAGCACAACTTGGAGCCAGATATAGGCTATTAATCTAAAACAAAAAGTCACTTTCAGGAGGAATACAAAAATAAAAATTAAACAGAGCAAGTGCAAATGATTAGCTTGTTTTTTTTTTTTTTTACCATAGAACATAAAATATTGCATAAGATCTTGTTAACATCCAAGCTCTTCTCCCTTTAATCCTACAGCGAAAGGGCAATTTTAGCAACATATGAAATCATATGAAACGACAAGAATAAAATTCATAACATACGGTTTATGTAACAGTTGTCTTTTGTCAGAGGAATATAATTAGCTCTCTTTCAGTTAACCAATGCAAATACCAGAATTTCTATGCATTTATTACTGTTGTTTGTAGCATGCTTACCATTAGAAGGCCATGAATATAGGCTACTTATAAAATAAATTTACCCTCATGTCAATGTACATTGTTCAAGATGTCCGTCCATACAGTCTTATTTAAAAGTTAATAAGGTCAGCCAGTTTACTGTGTTCACCTGTTATGTCTAATGTACTTGTTAGCAAGCTAACCAGAATTAAAAAAAATTGTCAACTAAAGCTAGCCCACAATATCTGAATATTGCAGGCAAATTCAGTTGCTACCACATGTATTCAGAATATTAACCAGTTATGTAAATGCATTTATTTCGAAACAGTTTTGCTCATTAAATTGTTTGATGCCCTGTGAACTTCAGTGCTGGTTTCTCAAAAGTTTGTAACAGCACGCAGCCCTTAAAAATGACACAATGCAGGACTACTTTTCGGGATGGTGCTTGTTGCTTTTGAAAATGCTGTCTAAATTTTAAAATGAGGGATCTTTGGCTGGTTAAGTATACTTTGACTACATATGCAATTTGTTGTTCACACAGTTTTATCATAGACAGTTTTCCTATATTTCATGAGTTATAACTTTTAAAATCTCTTTATTGACGATGTGAAATAACGCCTTCATATTTTTTAATTCAGGCCTATACTACCAAATGTACCCTTACATAAAAGCTGTCTTTAATTCACTTCCAGAGTGGGGTCCACAGAAATTAACTTATTAAAAACTGTCATTCTCACAACAAATATATTTGGGGCTCTGTATCATTTTTGTAATCCAACATTTAAAATGTCTCATAAGATGTCAGTAAGATGTCATGCCTTGTCTAGCCTTGTCTTACCACAGCTCTAAAATAGACTGCAAATGGAATATAGGAGCTAGTGACATCTACCCTGGTAAACCAGCCCCTCATACTTAATTTCATTTTGTACAGAGGGTCTGGCAGTGCTGTATTGAGAAACGAGTTTTTTCTGGAGGTGTGGACTCAGCTGAAGTTTAAAACAAGTGGCTCTGCCTCCTACCCAATCGCTAATGTCTGGTCGTCACACATGCAATCAGCCTGCCTATGCACTACAGTTCAAATGTAGCACACAAAGTCAACATCATCGCTCAGGAATGCTCCTTCTGTTTGCTGACTGGCTGGTACCTAATGCAACAATGTCAATGGCAGCACAGCCAGATCCTCTGTACAGAATGAAATTAAGTATCACGGGCTGGTTTACCAGAATTTCAAGAACAATATGATATAGGCACAAGGTATACTTAAAACTTAGCATATAGGTGGAGAGCTTGACCACACTGTTGTTAAGCTGTAGAAATTCAATTCCCAACGACATTGCTGGTCGTTTTAATTCCGTTTGCTTTTTATATGTTTGTGACAACTGGGGGTACTGTGTGCTTTCTCATATAATGCAGATTTGAAATGTAGTTTGTTGAAATCTACAAATGCTCTGATATGTAGTCCACTGCAGAAATATTAGATATGTGTAAAATATAATCTGTTGTAAGGGAAAAAAACATGAACTGTATGTCCTCTAGCACTTTTTTTTTAAATGTGACATCTTAAGATGCATTCGTAGTTCTTCTCGCTTTCCTCTGAAATAACTATAGGTCTCAAGCTTTATCCAGCTTTTTTATGTGTTGTTGTAGGGACTTTGATCAGAGCAGACTGAATAATAAACTGAAATAAACTTCCAGAATGTTCTGTGTGTTTTAAATCCTGTCTTTCTGTGCATTGCTTTTTTTATTTTACTTTTATTTTAAATACATTGTGTTATGTAGCCACCAACAGGAAGTGACACCATGGTAAAGGGTGGAGTGACGACCAGTATCAACACAAAACACCAGTGCATCACAGCCATGAAGGAATATGAGAACAAATCTTTAGAGGTAATAAGTTTGAATTGTTCAGCATATATTTGACTCGGATCACAAAGTCAAAAAGTTTAAATCATAAACTAAAATGGACTCTACAAGATCTGAATGGATTATTTTGATGTAGCACATAATTATCCTAACACAATGTGTCCAGAATAGCATTTTCATTAAAGATCTGCAAAAGACCATGTAATCAAATGGGCTTCTGAATATAGAAAAAGTGATCACAATGATTTACAGCTTCCAGGGTCCATAGTGATCTACAGCTGTCAGGGGCAACCCAAAAGTAGCACAGACAAGAGATGCATAAACCAAAAGATGCTAACTATTACTGTGCTCTTTTAACCTAATTGGGCCTGAAAAGAACAACAAACAACAGAATGAATAGAGAGTAAAGTGTTAGGCAGAAGATCAGAGGCCTCATTTATAAAACTCTGCAGAAAACTCTGCCTAAAACATTGCATATGCCCAAACCTCTGCGTACGCACAAAAATATTCTCGTCACATACCTCTCGCCAAATCCTCTAACGATGCCAAGGCTGCCATATTTTCACTTGTTAGAATACAGAAGCAATCAGGCATTATTTATAGGCCTTGAATTATAAAGTGATAGGCCAATAGGGGTATTCATTTCAAATGCCCACTGGTTTATTGAATATAGCCTATTTATCAAGGCAATTAATGAAAAGTTTAAGTGATACAGCTGAGGATTGTGATTTGAAAGGGTTGTAGTGTGTTGAACATAATATTGCCTTAATTCATATTCCACAATAGGTAATTTTTCATAAAGTGAGTAAATAAATCTGAAATCATACTATGTGGTACGCAATGTGCGGTATCCGGAGGTAGCATCATCTTCTTTTGGCGGTTTACAAACCGATATGGTGAATTGCCGCCAACAACTTCCTGTTGTTGTCTCTGCAGATCACAGGTTTACTCCAGGGTCAAAGTATGTGTAGAACTACGCACTCTTTTACGACGTTGGCGGTGAAAGATGCGTATCCATATTTCCCCAACATTTTTGTGCACAGAGACCTTTATAAATGAAGCCCCAGGACAGAGAAAGTGTACAACTTTAACCTTGCCCGGCTGAGGTAGTTTGTGTGGCCAGAATACCAGATGACCAGATGATGTCACTACTGTTCTGCAGTTTTTTTTCCAAGGATGTTAAACATGTCGTTTGAGTATTTTGTATTTTTTCCCCTCTATCCATCAACATGAGAATGAATCTATTGATGCTTTGTTTATTTTGATCATATAGGCGGTCATATAGGTTTAGTCTGAGTTTTTTTTTGTTTTTGTTTTGTTTTATCATTGATTTTGTGTCAAGGATTCCCGGGAGACATGAAACTTGGTGGGGATGTAGCTATTCTGGATGATATGGAATAGAAGAATTTGGTGGCTTGGGGCCACCCCGACTCTGCTTTGGCCCCCTAAAAAACGGGGACATCAAAGTTGGTTTTTGTGGAATAACTCACTAACCGTAGCAGTTAAGAAGACCAACATTTGTTTGTACCTTGGGCTCAACAAGGTGTATAAACTAAGCCCATAAATGGTCATCTGCAGTGTAGCGCCACCTAGGGGTAATTGTAAATGTAAAAGTTGAGGTTTTGAATTGCCTGTATCCTGGGCAGAGAAAGTCATTATTGCGCCATGTAGGATCACTACTCTAACCTCTGTAAGCACATTTGTAGAATTTGTTCCATAGGGGGCATGATAATTCCAAAAAAATATTGTTTCCTACAGAATGGACATACATTCCATAGGAGTACTATAATTCCCTTTGTGCTGAACTTCACAGCACACTGCAGCAGTCATACCATGTACTGCTATGCCGTGCATCTAGTTACAAATACTGTAACAATTACGACTATCATTTTATTGCAGGAACTTAGACTGGAGGACTATCAGGCGGGCAGGAAGGGTCCCTCCAACACCATGGCCGCTGGCACTGGAGGCCTCTTTGGGACAGCTGCTACTGCTACACCAAGCACAGCTGCTGGGCTGTTTGGCTCCTCTGCAAACAATACAGGCTTCTCTTTTGGAAACAAGACCACATTTGGAACCAGTTAGTAGTCCCTCTACCATTCCACTCATCTGACAGATGTCTCCATGTGTAATGTGTCCTCGAAGCTCACTTATGAATTCATAGCTCTGGTTAACAATGTGCTTAGTACCTAAAACATTTACACATTAACTGTTTGACATGTTCTCTTTGCAGGCACAGGAGGGTTTGGTGCAGCATCAGGTAGTCTTTTTGGTCCGCAGCAACCTCCTCAGCAAGCTGCCAGTCTTTTCAAGCCCTTTGGTGGGCCCACAACAACACAGACTACGGGGTTTTCTTTTGGCAACACCAACACTTTGGGACAACCTAACACCAGCAGTATGGTGAGAAACCACTTAAAAGAACTGAAGAACTTGCAGTTTATAGACCTTAATCAAGCACAAAGGCAACGTCCATACTTGTTTTTAAAGTGGGTTTTGGTTAGTTGGAGTGTAAAGATACGATACCTGTCTGTCAATTTTTGGTTTTGTGAGTTTTCTTTGCTGAAGTCACTCCTACTCAAGATTCATTTGCTTTTATAGTACAGCTAGGGCTGTGCAGTTAAGCGAAGTTTAAAGGTGTCATTGCATCGTTTTTTCATTCATTTTGTGGTCGTCTCTAGTATTAATGAATGCCCTGTTAGCACATTTTAGTAAAAAAAATGCTTAGTGCTCCTGTTACAGGCTGTTCTATTTTGGTAGAGGAGATGGAGCAGGGAGAATGACAGGTTTTTGGCTATGCTAGTCACAGCCTACAATCATTCAGTCCATTCAGTCATAGCACACTGAATAGAATATTTAAACGTTGTAAACAAACACACATAGTTAACTATATTTCACTAAGCAATTGTGTGTTGCAACAAGACTCCTCCGGTAATCACAACTGTGCCACTGGCTTTTTCTAGTTAACAAATATACGTCACTTTGTTTGCCTTTTCCTTATTCGCTTGTTTTCCGCCTATTTTTTTTTCATTGACTAATGGAGGCAATCGGAGTAGAAGAACATTTTTACATGCAACATTGCATGTGCATATACACAAGTGCAATGACATTAAAAGCTGTCCCTTCTCCAATACAAACATGTATGTGGAATGTTTACAACACAGAATAAAATTAATAATATTGCTAGACAAAGATTAAGAATAAAGGGTGTAGGATGCACAGTTTTGAGGCACTATATACATATGCAAAAAGTATAAATGAGCTTTTATATACAGTGTGGATTATTGCACATTAAGTCTTGCACAGTAATAATACGGTATACAGATATTGCACAGTATTCCAATAACATTGGATATTAATATTGCGCATTAAGTGACTTATAATTGACTTTATCTGTTAATTATGGCTTTCTATCTTGATGTTTTTTTTACTTCTAATCTTGACCATAATTATGACTTTCTATCTCTTAATTTAGATTTTTTTAATCTAATATTTTTGATTTAACATAAACATTCTTTTACTGGTGAAAATGGACTTCCATACACATCCGTATATAAAAGTCTAGCATTTTTCCATTTGATCTGCACACATTTGAACAAACTGTATAATATTTTCTTGAAATCGCCCAGTGGCAAGATGGCGGCGATTCATTTCAATGCAATGAGTCTTAACTGTGGCCTGCACAGAGGTTTGGTATCAGTAGAGCGAATAGTTCAGTTGACGTTGTTGGCCCATAGGCTCCTGGAAAATGTTTTCACATAGAACCACCTCGTCCATAGACTGTACAGCTGTCGAAAACCAATGTATAAACCACAGTTAATTGTTGAGGAATTATTTGGAAATCATGCAAGTAGGTTGTGTGTGACAGCTTGTGACAGAATTTTCCGTTCTTAACTACATCCTGAAACAATTACAAGGTTATAATTGAGAGGTTTTAAAACCATCTGTTTAATACAATGCATGTGAATGTCCTCTCAGTACAGAGACGCTGCACCAATTATTGTTCCAAAATGTGTTTATTATCCCTTTGATAACAGAAAAATAAACTGTTTTACTTTTTTGTTTGGGAGATTTACATGTACCTCTTTTTCTTGCTTTCTTAGGGCTTGTTTGGTAACACAGCTGTGTCGCAGGCTGGGGGGCTGTTTGGGAACACTGCCAACACCAGCACAGCTACAGGGTTTGGTGCAGGGTCAGGTCTCTTTGGCCAGCCCAACACTGGATTTGGAACTGTGGGCACACAGGTAGCTAGTGGACATTAGATCGGATCTGATTGGAATGCTTCTCAATGATGGCTTTATTGTGTAAACGCATGGGTTTTTGACTCCTTCAGAATTTGTTTGGTAACAAAACTGGTGGTTTTGGGACGACCACAACAAGTGCTCCATCTTTTGGGACTGGAACTGGCCTGTTTGGAAACAAACCCACTCTGACACTGGGCACCAACACAAGCGCTGCGAATTTTGGTAAGGGGGTTTCCTGTTGACTGACTGGGCGTTTGCCATCACAAAATCATGTTTCCCTAGCAAATGTAATTTTCCTCAATAAAAGAATTTGGTGATGACAAAACTGTTTTAATGGTTAGTAGGTTCTGCTCAATTAATCGAATTCTAATCGTGATAACGACTTCAGAGCCAAACGATCTCACAGCACATAAAATCGAGGGAAACAATGTTTTTGTCCTAATTATTTTCTACTGTTTGTACTGTACATTAGATGTATACATTAGACAGTTCTACTGTTTGTACATTAGACATCAAAGGAGATGTTTACGAAGAAAGGTATTGGGGAAAATCCAAAGGTACAACAATGTTTCTTCGAAATGTTTTTGAATACCTTTTTTAATAAATGAAGCATGTTACTGAGGAAAACAAAATAATCGTTTGAATAATCGTGATTTCAGTTTTGGCCCAAATAATCGTGATTCTAATTTTTTCCATAATCGAGCAGCCTTAATAGCGATGGGAAGATGGCATAAAACCCAAGTATTTAGGTATATTTAAACGCAATATACCTAAAATACATGACAGTTGTCCTCATGCTGGTACTTTACTCCAATATTTCATCTATTTATTCATTTTTGCTGTGTTTTGTAGTGCCTGGCTGCAACTTAATTTCTCCCGATGGGATAATAGATTTGACTTGACAGAAGTCGCAATAGCTCTTGCGCTTGCTTGACAGTAAAAACAGCCAGTATAAATGTTTTAAATTAATATGACAGGAAGGTGTTCTTAACTTGAGACCGATGATTTGAGAGGAATTTGCCAAAAGTCAGGTGGTCTCATTTTGGGTTGGGTTTTATGTAAGTAGTATTTAACTGTTTAATTTAACTGTTAATTTGGCTATGAGTTGTCATGGAACAGTGATTAAAATTTTTGAGATCTACTTGAAAGGTAGCCAGTTATACAAAGTTAATTCCCACCTCATCAGCCAATCAGAAAAGAGAATTCCATTGCTAAGGGAGATAAATATATTTATTTCGTTACTGGTACCAACGTGATCTTTGTTTCAATGTGTCAAGGTTTTGGTGCCAACCCCACTGGAGGAAGCCTCTTTGGTAACAAAACTGCTGCAAGTGGGATAGGCACAGGACTTGGTACTGGCTTTGGAGCAGGTTTGTGCTTACATTTCTTTTATGCAGCTTCTTTAATTTTTTATTCTTTTTGCAGTGAAGGCGCCTGATGCTTGGTCAGCATAGATTATACAGGATTTGTATAAGATTTGTATAAGTAAGGCTGCTAAAATGAAGTATTTCTAATATGTGTAATTAGGCCATGCTTTACCAACAGCATCTGCAATCACAACTTAACAAAAGCTGGGATGCTGCGTAAATACATTATAATTCCAATAAAAGTGTAAATACATTAAAAGAGAGAGGCTACAATAGCAACTTTGAGTAGAATGTTTTCCTAATCGTTTCAGAGGGGTAGATTTTTGTCTTTAAACATCCACACTGATATAATGTCGTGTTCATCTTTTGTTGAAATGTGTAATGGAGTGCCATCAATACGGTTGAGAATGTGCTCCGACTGCCTTTCCAATGAGTTCAGCTCTTTGGCATTGTGGTCAGCGTGCATGTTTGGTGACACAGAGACCTGGGTTTAAGGCCAGGTGGGGTGACTCTTAGCCTGGCTATCGCGACTTGTCAATGCTCTGCGAGCATTGGTCTGGCCAAGCTGTGTTGTAAACCCATTTCTCAGAAGGCGGGGTTAACCCGCCTCTTTCAAAAGCCTCTGTTTGCTACTGGACGAAGCTTCAACCAATCACATCCCTCTGTCCTCTGACATATACGCAGCGAAAGGGACTGCTTGATCCAAACAAAAAGTAGTAGCCTGTAGTCATATAGAAATGGCGTTAAATGATTTTTGTTGGACTTGTAAGGTGAACATGTGAGTGGCTGGTGTTGGTTATTCAATATTAATATTCAAAAAACGAATCAGTGCGATGCTTCAAGGGCTGCCCTTTGCTCTATTTTCAGAGAGAACTTCCCTTTAAATTCGTCCAAAACAGCAGCTACAGCTGCATTGAAATCTTATGGTTGCTCCACCTTCGCCATGTAGTCAGTGACTGAGATAGATTTCCGGTCACTAAACTACCACGTCATTGCCTTTTGAAATGCTCGATTTTCCAAGGGCTGAGCAGAAATGGTTTAGATAGGCAGCTTGGCCAGACTGACTTGCTCGCGAAATGCAAATGCAGCGTCATAGGCAGTATGGGCACACCCAGGCTAGGTGACTCTCGCCCTTCACTACAAATGGTGTCAGAAGTGGGATGGCTTGTTGTGAGGTCATCGGAGGCGCACCTACTGTGTGAGCCATATGAGAGACCCCCAGGCTAGGTTGACCCTGGTGTAAGCAATTTCAGTCACTGCGTGCACATGGACGAGTTGAATCCGATTGGAAATGGTTTGGGATCGTATCGAATTCATGTGCACAGGCTAAAGATCGTATAGGGATTGGTTTCGCGAATCCGATTGCAACCCCTGGCTTAAGCCGATGTTAATCCGCTTGGTGCCGCCTTATTGGTTTGGATTCGCGTACTGCGCATGTAAAACCACTCGATCCCAGAAGCTTCTGTCCCTGATTTTCATCCATACTGAACGTCGAGGCTTTCTAGCGCCTGCTCTCAACAAGTTTTGTTGTCCTCAATTGCTTGTAATATCAAACGCCGACGGCACAGTTTATGTCGTATCAAGGAGACCAAAAACGTCGTTTGTTCTTTCATACGGACTTCCAAACAAAGGAGAATGCACAACATGCATGCAAATGCTGCTCTGTCAGCCTCCTCGAGCGCTATCTTTGTTTTGTATGCCGCCAGATAGTTTGTTTATTTTCTTTTTAGCAGCCGTCAACCTGAAGTAGTTCTAACACCACTTGTTGAAAGGAATACAGCGCCATCTAGCGTAGCGGAAACGGCCAGATCTCTGACCATTATCCGCTTACACGAACTATCATGTGCACAGGGATTTGGGACAGACCACCCGTTGGGTAGCAACACCCAATCCAATACCAATCCAATCCGATCCTACCATGTGCCCGTAGTGAGTGATGGGTGAAGCATCTGAGTGTGTGTCAAGCACATGGGTGTACTTCCCAAAGAGGAAGGCAGTGTGATGGAGTGCCATCACTACAGTTGACAATGTGCTCTGACTGCGATTTCAACGTCCATTCTTTGGCTTTGCGGTCAGAGTGCATGTTTGGTACCCCTGGGTTCAACGGCTACACCTTTCCCCCATATTACCTGGACAGCACTGCAGCCCCCTGGAAATTTGGTGGAAAACGTCAGATTAATTTGCAATTATTATTCGGCCGTTAAGAATGCTGATGAATGTCCCATTGACTTAAATGGGCCACATCAAAGTTTGGAGGTCTGATATTTTTGTATAATGACTGCTGTCAAAGGCAACCAGTTTTATCCCTCCTTTATGTCACTCCGCAAGTAGCCCATTTACTTTTCGTAATGGAATTTCAGCAAAACAATAGAGACGGTTAATCAGTATTTAGCAGCTGGACATGTGGTTACTCAACACTTAAATATTCTACTGTAAAATACCAAATAGTAGCCGGGGCTATTATTTGTTTCAATCACTTCATAGACCAGGCATTTATTTGAGACCAGGCGGCTGTTTGGGACAGGCGATTAATTCCTTCCTCACAAAAAGCTTGCTCAGCAAAATGGGGAAAATATGATACTCAAATTCTTTTAATCAATATGACTAAAACTTTCATTTTTTAATTAATTAACTAAATATCAACATTGTGATCACAAAAAATAACTAATAGAAACAAATACAAAATACACAATAATTCAAAATCATTTTCATTAACCAAAAAGGCTTACGTGCATAATAAAATACCCGTTTCCCATTCACCAGCAAAAACATCCCGTCATAATTGTTCACCCCATGAAACACCTGTCAAACTCCCCCATATCCAGCCTGTAGTACAGTCCCTCTGTTCTGCAGGGAAATCGGGACGTTCAGAGAGCATAGCAGAACTACGTTTGCGCCTTTAAAATGCTAAAAACCAATAAACTGTGATGTTTTAAACGACCAGTGTGTAAAATGGTGTTTCTTTGGTAGTAGATGTGCAGATGAGAGATGATAATGATTACGACTATGAAATGTGCACTGTACATGTGAGTTTAACAAACAAATGTTACTTCGGAATGCCGGTAGCCCTTTCCCTGCACCACGCCATGTTAATGAAAGGTTATTGCAAATGATGGCTTACAACGGAACTCTTTTGATAACATCACCTGGATGAATGATCATCTTCAGACATATCTCCCCTGATTGTGTAGTGATCAAAGACTTACTGAAAGAAAGTACAATATGGCTACGTGAAAACTAAACAAAACAGGTGAAGAAGAAAAATGTGTAGGGTCAGTGGTCACGTCTTTTTCCTTCATTTTTTTTTATTTTTATTTTTTCTTTGGAACTGGCCTTTATTAATCAAAATATACACCTGCACCCAGCATTTAAAGGGAACCCGGCGGTTAATTGGAACTCGGCTATTATTTGGTATTTTACGGTATTCTAACTTTCCCTTATTTTTTTTTACCAAGCAGCTGCATAATATGCAGGATAATGTTCAGCAAGGCAGTCAGGTTCAGCATGACTCTCAGGGCTTATTCCACGAGAATAACCATCTCACTAAACATTTTTTCTTACTTAATTTGTGAACTGATGACTTGTGTTTTTGCTTGCAATTAAGCTGTTTAATTGTTTGGCAGCCTTGTTCATTATCAAAAAATGAAGCTTGTTTTAAACCTTTTTGTCTTACTTTCCGTTTACAGCTGTTGGGACTGGAACGACTTCTCTCTTTGGAAACAACCAAAACAAGTTAGGCTCTACCTTGGGAGCCGTGGGAGCTTTTGGTGCCTCTGCATTTAACAGTGGCACTAGTTCTCTTGGTCTAGGTGCCCCTCAGCAACCCGTTGCCCTCACAGATCCTAGTGCAGCAGCAGCACAGCAGGCAGTCCTGCAGCAACAGATAAACGCTCTGGCATACTCGCCCTTTGGTGACTCCCCACTCTTCAGAAATCCTCTGTCAGACCCCAAGAAGAAAGAGGAGGTAAGAATCATGCATGTCAGTTTTGTTTGTCATATACATTGTTAAATCAGTGTTTCCAGTAGGATTTTGTCCTTTTCGCCCCTTTAGGGAGAGCCACTAGGGGCATTTGGGGTCACAACACACAGCAGAAAGGTCACACCCACAAAGCCTCGTTAAAGAGTTTAACAGTTCAGGTTAGGGCCAGACATGGCATGTTATGGGGAGTCGAGAGGATAAGACCTGCAGTTACTGTTGCAGCCCCATGGCAACATGTGGAAGCTTGTCAAGTCGAATTTAAGATTAAGTACTTACACTGGTGATACATGCAAGTCTACAGATGGTGGCGAATCAATTCAATCAATTAAAACAGACCGTCGTCAATTTGATTGGCCGCCGCCAGGAAATTCACTCCTCACTTGCATTTCACAGAATTCCAGTTTGGCTTATAGCTACAGAACTATATGGCTTAAAGCATGAATTTGTATGTTACCCATACTCTGAGAAGACCCAGTATAACCCATCATTTTATTGGAGCTTTATTCTGATGCTCGCTAAATCCACATAACTGGTAAGAAACACTGCCCAATAATGCCTAAAAGGCCTACGTAGCCTAATTTGTCACGGTTTTGTCACAGTTCATATCAAGTCATTTACAGTGACCTTCCTACATCACATTGTGTTGCTATTTTGTAGTTGTTCTTTATTTATTTATTATCCAATATAGAGCTAATTTCTGTAATTTTGTATGTGTCATGTGTAATATTAATGACCTAAAAATGATTTAGAAACTGCACTTCAGTGAGAACTGTCTTATTGCATCTAGCAACCTTTTGCTTTGCCAGCGTCTGAAGCCCACCAATCCTGCAGCTCAAAAGGCCCTCATTACCACAACCCACTATAAACTGACCCCTAGACCTGCTACACGTGTGCGTCCCAAAGCACTCACCCCCTCCGGCACCTTGAAGTCAGTGCTGTTTGATGGACTGGATGATGATGAGCCCTCCCTGACTAATGGAACCTTTGTGCCCAGGTAGATGTGTTTTTAAAGACAAATGTAACTATTCTTGTGTTTACTTGATATAACCATTTCAGCTTGTGTATGTCCCACTTGATTGTAGGAAGAACATCAAAAAGCTGGTGCTGAAGAATCTCTCGAGTAGCAACCTTTCAGCTGTGGACAGAGATGTTGATGACCTAGCATCACCTCCAGAGTATCCACTAAGGTCAGAGGGCCTTTTTTACTGATTGAAATGTAACCAAGTCACTTTGGATGGCATGACCTAGTATGTACTGCAAACTAAAAGTTGCATGGAAAACTCAGAAGCCCTTTTAGAACGTAAAATTATGTAGAAGCAATAGTCATACCATTGTTACTGTTGGGAGTAACATGCAACTAACTAATTTCTCCAACATCTCCAGCAAATCCCAAAGAAACTTGATAGGCTTCAGGACAGGCCTTGTGGCTAGTCCATGTGTTTCAATTTGAGACTGATGAGTATGAAAATATCAGTCATTCAGCTAGCCTGCACACCTCATTTTGAAGAGGTCAAACTTTGAATAAAAACGTATTCTTCAGATTAGACACCCCCTTTGAGGTCAATGGTTTAAAGGCAATTTATTTCCCAATATCAGATTATGAGAAAAGGTTATTTGATTAGCCGCTCAATGTTAAGCTGTCATTATATAACTATTAATGCAATTTCTCTGCTTCTGTAGAAATCTAGAGGAGTCAGAAGATTTAAACCAATCAGATATTGTTGAAGATTCATCTACATTGCCAGAAACGCATGACCAGCAGAGCACGGTTTGTGACTTCAACTTGCCTAAATATGGACATGAAGGGGAGAGGCGAAATGAGGACAGCTACTCTGAGCCCACCAATGAGGAGACCTTTATGAGGGAGGACTGTGCTCCACAGGAAGTAGAGGATGAACAAGATGCACCGCAGTCCCCCCATCCTGCAGGTCTGTATTCACTTCTGTGCTCAGTTAAAGCCATTAAAACTCATGCATTGTCATTTGTTTTTGATGAAGCGTCATTGCTATTTTAATTTTGTCTGTCGGGAACAAGGATGAATCAGGTTCTTGACTTTAAAGAAAAAAGTTCTGTTTATTCTCTGATATTTTCCTTTGCTTTTCTTTGCATTTGCTGAAGATAGTGGCCAATGTTGATATCAAGTTTGCACTTGTTTACATAGCACTGGAGGACAGTAGGCCTACCTGTTTAGATCTGAAAAAGTGTCAAAAAGTTCTGGAAGAGTTGAACATGAAGTAGTTATTTTGGATAATGAATACTTGCCAGCAAACATATTATTGACATCAAAAACCATGGTGACAAAAACATTGGCATCAGACAAATTTTAATATTTTAAACATTGACATTGGCCCAAAATTTCTCAATCTGTGTCCCTAAATCCTCGGTTTCAACACTGTTGTAGTGGTTCTATTAATATTCATTCACTGAAATTGACCGAAATGGAATGAACAGTTTTATAAAACGGAGAATTGTAAATACTTTTCTATTTATATTGCTTTTTTCAACTGTGAACAGGCCTAGTTCTTTCCCGTGTGGGTTACTACACTATCCCATCTCTGGATGAGCTCAGCCGGATGCTGAACGAGAGAGGGGAATGTGTAGTGGAGAACTTCACCATTGGAAGGAAAGGTAAAAAAATGTGTTCAAGCCCCACTTTGTAAAACCAATTACCATCTATCAGCAAGATCGCTGAAGGCAATTAACAGAATACCGTTCTTATGTACCACCAAGTTCCGGGTAGACGCTATAATTTAAAACATTTGAGGGCAGACATAAGGTAGTCGTATGATTTTCTCCCGTCTTTTATACTAACAAAAAACAACTTATGGAGGTAGCTAGCGAGCACAGTGATACCCTTGGGACATTTAATTAAACACACTGTGTCGCAGACTGTGGGTGCATATCAATGCCACAGTTAATGCCAGATAATTTGGGACCAGTGACCAATTGTAAGACGTAGACATGAATGAAAGACATAGAAGACATCTAATAAAGCTTCTCGAAATGGTAGAGTTAACCTTTAAAACAACTCTGAAAACATTCCCTTGTAAAGTGCATACAGCATTATAAAACACTGTTGTTGATTTCATCTGTATTTGCTTAATATGAAAAATTCTCTAAAGATGTTAAAAAGGTTTTTTTTTTTTTTTTTTAACCAGGAGTGTACACTCTTATGTTCTTAACTTTATGCAGTGTCATTTTAGTTTTTTTATGTTTGGAAGGTTAATTATGTAGGGCGCTGCAAAAAAGTGTTCTATAAATTTGTTTGTTTCTATAAAACAGTGCTTTGTGAAATATAAAAGTATAACCAATCTTCACCTTACCAGTTACCAGACCCTGTGGTAGTGGTGTGCATGAAGAAAAAGAAAGAAAAATCTCTTTTTGCTTCATTCCAGGCTATGGCTCAGTGTTCTTCCCTGGTGAACTAAATCTGACCGATCTAAATCTTGATGAAATTGTGCACTTTAGACGAAAGGAAATAATCATATATCCTGATGACATGACCAAACCTCCAGTGGGGGAAGGCCTGAACAGGTATGGTTGTCATTTAGTCGTTTTAACATTACATTACACTTAGCAGACGCTTTTATCCAAAGCGACTTACTAAAGGAGGATACAGCAAGCTAAGGGAACACAGAGTAAACAAAGGCATGGCAAACACCACCAATACACACACACACACACACACACACACACACACACACACACACCGATACATGTACAAGGCACCCAGGTAAAGAGTTGGTTTGCAGAGGTTAGTTTTGTTAGGAAGGGAAGCACTTCTCGGAAAAGAAGGGTCTTCACAAGCTTCTAAATGGGCAAAACTAAAAACTTTGTGATTTTTGCACGTTTTGAGAATAATGTATACACGTACAAGTAAATGATTGCTAAACTGGGACTGACATTAAGTAGGTCAGCTTTCACTGGTGATCGATTGTTTTATGTAGAAAGACATTCTGAAATTTCCCCCAAACGAAAGACCCTGCTCTTAAAAGCCATTTTGTGGCGTGTGCAAGTATAAATGTATATAGTCAATGCAAAACATAGGCTACAACAGTTCAAATGTTGTGGCTGCTCAATCAAACAGGCTTTTGCCACTTACATAGTATGCACATTATAATGCTTACAAACAGGAAACCTATTTATTATGTAGTTTAATGGCATGCATGTCATGTTATATTTGAGTGTTCTCTAGTGCTGTCACTAAGGCTTCAGATACTTTCACATATTTGTTCTTCTTGACGCCCTGATTTTCTGTAACTAGACGAGCTGAAGTGACACTTGATGGAGTGTGGCCAAATGATAAGACGACTTGTAGCCAGATAAGAAGTCCTGATCGATTGACAGACATGAACTATGAGGGAAGACTGGAGACGGCATCCCGAAAACAAGGTGCAAGGTTCTTGGAATATCGCCCAGAGACTGGTTCTTGGGTGTTTGAGGTATGTTTTGAGGAGTTTACCCCCTTTGTGTACTTATTTTCATGTTGTTCATAATGTAATTTATAATGATTTACTATACAAAATAATGGGATTGGGGTGGGTGATGTATGTCGTCTGCGATACTTTTTGAGAACGGGTTCCAAAGTGAGAGTCTGACAACGCCGCCGTTTTGTTCTCGTGTGGACAGGCAAAACGCAACCTTTGTAAAAGTTTGAAGTTGTTGTTATATGTGCAGCGCAAGGTGAATGGGCGACGACGTCATCGTTTTCAAAACTGGTTGCTGTCGAATAAATTGTGATTTGATTAGCTTGTAGTGTAGGCTGGCTGTTGTGCAATTGTTTCTATCCTTTGCCATTAAACTGTCGGTATGGCTAGTGGGCTATAACAAATAGCCTACTTCTTGTAGGCTTTCATTATTCTTAATTAATTAAAGAGCAACTGTTGCTGCTTTCAGCTCCCCTCAGTAACAACACGCATTGCTAAAAACAACATATGACATGTTTTAAGCGAATAATTGCGCAGTTGTCTCAAGTTTATTTGCAGCTCCTTCTATTTTTTCATGTTATGCTCCGTATCGCTTAAATGGGTCAATTTACAAGGATATAAGGATACAAGGAGTTTTATTTGTCACATGCATAGACATACTGGGTAGTAGGACATGCAGTGAAACTGTTGATTGTGAGTCTAGACTGTGCATGGGGAGTGGGGAGTAAAGTGCGTAGAATGCATTTGGGGGGGATGACTACCATAAGAAGGGCAGAGGTAGAAAAAAGGTGAAGGGGGGTGGGATAAAGTGCATAAAGTGCAGTTATGGTGGGAGGAAGGACTGGCTGTGGTGGCAGATGACAGGCTGTGGGTTGGGGGTTGCACTGCCTGTGCAGCTGACAGCGCTGAGGTTGGCTGTGTGTCCTCTGTATGTATTGGGGGGGGCATATGCTGCGTGATGTGGGGGCGGGGGGGTGGGGGGGGGGGGGTGTATGTCTGGGGTCTGTGGGTATGTGGGAAGGTCATAACACAAGGTATGCTGTGTGTGTGTGGGGGGGGGGGGGTGGGTTTGAACTACAAGGGCTGTGTGCTGTGGGTGTGTGGGGAGGGGGGTTTGGGGAACCATGTGTGAGGAAGCAGTGGAGGATGGAAAATGGCGGGGCTCCGATGACATCGGGGGGGGAGGGGGGGGGGGGGGTAAAGTTAGGTTGTGTGTGCTGAGTGGTGGATGTGTGCAAAGTCAGTATACTGTGTGTTCAGGGTTCTGATGGCCTGGGGATAGAAACTCCTCCTGAGTCTTAGTGATTGCGTAGGCGTCTTCCAGACCTCAGTGGTTTAAGCAGCCCATTTCCAGGATGAGAGGAGTCCTTCAAAATCTCTTGGGCCCTTGAAAGTACTCTTCTGGGATAGATGTCTTGCAGAGCAGGGAGTGGAGTTCTAATGGTGCATTCAGCTGAACGTACTACTCTCTGCAGAGTACTGCAATCTCTAATGAGATACATACAAGACAACTTCTCGTGGACATCTGTAGTCATGCCCACTCTACCTTTGCATCCAAAATATTGGAATTTCGGTTTTGATTTTTTAAAAGGTGAGAGTGGGCATGACTACAGATGTCCATAAGAAGTTTATTATCACCGCCGCTAGTGACGCTAGCGAAAGCGGTCATATTGGAGTTCCCTTTCCCCCCCCCCACCGATTTTTTGTCAACGATTCCCGGGACACTGAAACTCGGGGGGACATGAATGTTTGTAGGCATGTAGCCCTAGAAGTTTGTGAGTGAATAACGGCTTTTGGTCCCCAAGGGCCACCCACGTCAATGAACATTTAACACGTAGCTTAAAATTCTTTAAAAGTCCATATCTTGGCTTTTAATTGCTCAAATTTTGGTAAAAGTTGACATGCCATGTCTAAACAGGTTTCTTTTCATGTGTACTAAATTTTGTGACATTTCGTCATAGGGGGCGATGTTTATCGGCAAAGCTAGGTGTAAAAAAAAAAACAGTTTTTGTTAACTAACTCGTCAACAATTTTGCCTAAGACAACGATTTTGTGTTAGTATGTCGGTGTTACAGAGGCATATCGACCCAGCCTGTAAACACTCACTTGAAGCATAGTGACCTAGTTATATGGGTAAATACAAAAAAAATGTTTTGCCAATATTTTGGATCAAGAAGGTGGGAACTGCACAGAATATATCATGCACAATCAGCACAAAGACCTCTAAAAGTACAGTACATGCCATAAAATTGGGCCCATAGGGGGCGCTGTAATTGTACAAAATCTCATTTTGCCTATTTCTTTCACAAGTCACTCCTACACACTACACAAACACACACAATGTCATTCATTCAAAACCCATATCCATGCCCACTTCCAGGAAATCATTTCCACAGAATTTCTCACCTCACAACACTGCTCTACCACACATTCATCATACCAATAGTTCCCACATTTCAATACACTGCGGCGGTCATACCATGTATCGCTATGCGGTACATCTAGTTATTATTTGTTTACATACATTCATTCTAAAACCCCAGTGATTTGTGTGTTCATGATTGTGATCAAAGCTCTCAGTGGTTTGTACTTCTGAATAAGATAACTGTTGGTGTTATTTTCTTGTTGACATGGTATAAATTCACGTTTACAGTTTAAATTTAACAGTGAATAATAGTATGTTATGTGTAAAAGTGAATTATGAAGTTTTTTTTTTCATTCAGACTTTTTCTTCATTTTATTACCCTTCTTCAAATATAAAATGCACAGTAATTTTGCTAACAACATATTGCTAACATATTTTCATTTGTGTTCTATGTGCAGACATGAAAAGTATGCCATTGCAACAACATTTTCATTAAATAGTTAATTTGCATATTATTGTTGTTGTTATCATTATTATTATTATTATGTTATCATGTCATTGGTTGGCCCTTACACATGTTCACCTCGCCAAATCTGGCCCTCTTGGCAAAAAGTTTGGGGGTTTCTCCCCCGAGAAAATGTGCAAAATCATGTCGTCTAAATTTATGAACTTTTAAGCACTTTCAGACAAGAAATCATGCTGTTGAGTACAGTGTTCTCATTCGTTATTTCACGTAGCCTGCGTGCGTGGAGAGACATACAGCCTATTTAGAATTATTGGTATGCTTCGGAAAGCATAACCTGACAACTGGAATGTGATAACCAACCTGTGTGCCTGGATAAAATATCCTCCCTTCCACTTGTCCTGACTTTGAACAAAACATTGCCTAACTTTGACTTTAACTTTCATTTTGGGGGTGGCCTGTATTTAACTAATAGCACGAAACTGCTTCAAAAGTGTTAGCGGAATGGTGGATTTGTTGTTGTGATATTTTTGGTCAAAATTGGGGATGCAAGTGCATGCCTGCATCCCAGCTTTTAGCACCTGACACCTTATATTTACCTCTGGGTCAGCCAAGTTCCCACACGAAAATGTTACAATGTTTAATGTTGTGTTCGGTGACGTCCAGAAACATTAGAATTGTAGCCTAGGCTATCTAAGGCTTCTACACCTATTACATACAGTCTATGATAGATATTAGCATGGGCCCATGTTTTTAGATAGTTATATTTTAAGTAACGTTGCAGTTACATTGCAGTTACGTTGCATTATATGTCATATGTCATTGTCTGCCACTTTAATTTTCTCCTCATGATCCTAAGATGACAGGAACTGATGTTTTAAGTTTGTTTGTGTGTGGCTACAGTTATTGCAGATGTAGATGCAGATGTGCTGGTTAGCGATGCCAACATTGTTGAGATGTCGATATTTCACAAAAATACAGTTGTATAGAAAAAAAAATTGCTTTTTTTTACTAGGTGTAATATATTGTGCATAAATTTACAAAAAGCTGTATTTGTTTAGGTTCACAACCTGTGGCATTAGCCTAGCCAACTGGGAATGGGAATGTGACGTCACACGACTTCACGCAGGAGAAGGAACCGCCCACCCAGTGCCACAGTTTTTCCGTGTTCGGTGTTAACCTGTTAACTGGGTGCGCTTTTTACTGTGCTACATCATTTTTAGCTACGGTCTGGACAAGGACAAAGAAGGGGGGGTAGTCTTTGTCCAGACCGTAGCTAAAAATGATGTAGCACAGTAAAACTACATCTGCAATAACTGTAGCCACACACAAACAAACTTAAAACATCAGTTCCTGTCATCTTAGGATCATGAGGAGAAAATTAAAGTGGCAGGCAATTAATTAGACTTTAGCCTATAAAAACATCTCTGCCTGCAAAAATCAAATACAATGTAGCCTAATGTAGACTAATTGCTGGCACACACCAGACCATCTTTAACACTTTATTACAAATATGTATGAATTATTTATTTACTTGTCTTGGTTAGAAGATAATGTTCAGTTAGGAGAATGGGCTATATGTTTAAGTCAAGGCTTTTGCTTTTCTGGTGAGGGATGTAGTTTATGAATAGAGTGGTAATATTAGCTTGGTATCGGGTATTGACGATACATACAACCCAGATTTTGGAATCGATATCGAAACTGAAAAAGTCAAATCAGTGCATCGGTTGGTCGTGGATTTGGCACCGTCCTTTACCCTCGCACCTTGAAAGAAACCCTAGAGGAAACACTGTTTAAAGACAATATTAGACAATGTTAGACAAAATTTGTGTTTTCCTTAAATATTTTAGTCATTGTAGTTATTGTAATCTTTAAGTAGGCATTACTCAGAGAATTCCAATCACATTTTAAAAAATATGGAGAAAATATTATTGTTAAAATCCTAAAAAATATCGAGATATTATTTTTTGCCCATATCGCCCACCCCTAAATGGGATTCTTTATCAGCAGTTACTTAAAGTGGTACAAGTTGTAAAAAATTAAATTTTGCTCAATTAACTTCTTAAGATTTAGAATGTAATGTAAATGAAAAAGGAGTTGAATGTGGAAATTGTGATTCAAATGACTTCAAGTGATTCAAATGACAGCATATTATCTTTTTTTGCAGGTTGCTCACTTTTCCAAGTATGGATTACAGGACTCGGATGAGGAAGAAGAAGTTGGCCAGTCGGCAAAGGTGGATTTAAAGAAGGCAAAGACTGGCCTTGCTCCGCCAGCCACAGGTCTGCAGCCAACACCTCCGTCCTCTAATCACCTGGCGACTCAACAGGCACAGGTAGGTGAATAGTGTCTGCCTTATTACCTGGTCCCCAGAGGGATTGACCTGGTATTGCAATGAGCCTGTCCGTCTGTGTGTGTCTGTCCGTCCATATGGGGAACCAGGTTGCCATCTCTGATTGTGCTTGTTCAGATCTAGAATGCGGGTAAAAACAAAAATCTTGCTGGTTCTACAATCTCCTCTGTACTCTTAAAGCAGAACTCCAGAGCAAATGCATTGTAGAGTGTTTTCGTGAAAGGGCATGAGTCAAATTTCTATTTAAAAGAAAAATAGGTAGCTGGGTTACATGGTATGCTAAGTTTTTCGGCCAAATGTTTTTATGGCCAAATGCCTTTCAGCAAGCGTACTTGGCGCACTTGGAAAATATGCATGCCACTCGCTATTTTTAAAACACTTACTAAGACTTGACATATCATAGTACTTAAGTCGTAGTGTTATTCAGGTCCCTAAACATGAATTTAAACATTAACATTGTTGATGTGCACAGAGTTTATTTAAATAGAATGTTTCTGAGCATAGCACTCTACCAATTCTTCTTCCTGCACTGCCTCTCACTCCTTTTTTTTTTTTTTTTCATTTATTATGTGCACTGGAGGTGCGAAGGCCTATTGTTTTTCTTCTCACAAACTCTGTCTTTTGTAATACTCTTCCCATGCACGAAAACTCATGAAAATTTGTACACACATCGGAACTACTGTCCATCTCTCAGGGACAGATGCTTGGCTGTAGGTGTGGACCAGAGACTACAGAGCACCCCCTTATGTCTTATAGGCCTGTGCTGGGGATATAGTATATATACATTGTAGCCCTGTAACGATAGGCGTATCGAAACCAAAATCGCGATATGCAGAGCCACAAACCTGTCTCGTGGTGTAAGAAGGCAGAGTCGCGACACGCCCTTTCATACTCCATCCTTCAGTACAGATTAGGGCTGCCACGATTAGTCGATTAGTAGTCGACGAATCGTTTTTTTTTTTTTTTTTTTTTACTTAACTTTGCTTTTCTCTCGAAACTGCGGCTACAGCTTCCACTGGCGCGTCTGCCTTTCTGTCACACACACACACACACACACACACACACACACACACACACACACACACACACACACACACACACACACACCTAAAGCTCCAAAGTGTGGGAGCAGTTTAAGAAAAGTGGTGAGAAAAGCGGTCATTGTGGATGATTCTGAAGAGGGTCCGTCGTCTCGGTAAGCAAACCGGCTAGTTAGCTGTCAGTATTAGGGTAAACAGTGAGCTTTATTGCTACTTACTCATCGGTACGTGTTAAAAATGTCCGGTCTTCTTCTCTGGACGGCTTTGTGACCAAGCCGACAAGGTGCACACCACACCAAGCCAATGTCCTGACCCCTCGCTTACTTTTGCGCTCAAGTATCGGTGAGATATCAATTTGTTCAAATTAGCCAAAATCTCTCATATTAGCGCTTTGTACAGGCATACCTCATATCATAAGCTCATATCTTGGTCACTGTAAGGGCATACATGCTATATCTTGTTTCTTTCAGAACAGTCTAGGCTATCCAGATCTGGTTTCTTTGTTTTTGAGCTACTATTTGCTATTTGCACTGATTTTATAAAAATACTAAACCAATAAAATGTTTGCGTATAAAAAACAACCTTGTATTCTTGCACGTACCTGTCCATATGCTGTCAGTAGGGATATCTTTTCATATGTGAGTAGATTGTCTGGAATCTGGCACTATAAGAACCATGATGGTGGGATATTCAGTGGCTTAATGTTGATAAATATGTCTGTGCCTGGATGGAAATAAGGGCCTATGTTCCATGTAAAGAAGGATGTTATGTTAGGGTTATGCAGGGGTATGGCAAATTTGATCCCTGGTTTTAACATGATAAATCAACGTGATAAAATGTGCTTGGTGTCGTTGGAAAGCTGACATTCTGTACTTGCTGCCTTATCTATCCGATCAGGGGTTCGCGACTAATTCCAACGAGAGTAATGCCTATGCAAAGCGCTAATATGAGAGATTTTGGCGAATTTTTAAATATTAATATCTCGCCGATACTTGATCACAAAAATAAGCGGGGGTATTTGTACTCATAAAAATCCTTTAAGGTTGGCAGGTCTGCTATTGTCTTATATGCTTAATTTTCAGTTAGCACATACCTTAAACACTTCAAGCAGAAAGCTATGATCTGATCAGCTGCATGCTGGTGCGATAAGCTGTATGTTTCACAGTCAATTTACGTATGATCCGATTAGTCGACTAATCGAAAAAATAATCGATGATTAGTCGACTATTAAAATAATCGTTTGTGGCAGCCCTAGTACAGATCCACCCACACTTGTAAAAACACTGTTATTTTTATTTGACATTAGTCGTCTATTTTAAAATACGTGGGCACAAAACCACAAAAGTTGTATTTTTTTCACCTACCTGCAAGCATCCTCCAACTGCGTGTCATATGACGACCTTTCAGTCATGTGACTACAAAAAGTTTAGCTCACGCAACAACGTGGGAGAGATGGATTGTGACAGGCAGCAAGCAATGGGTAGTTTAGGTAGTCCTGATTTGTCCAGCTTGTCTTGAGAGTAGTAGAGGAGTACATTTTCAATAAAGCGTGTCATTGTTCATTTGTCCTCCTTTGTTTTGTTGTTTTATTGTAGTCTTGACATAATTATCGCTGGTAGATATTAATTTGCCACCTAGCACTTCACTGAGCTTAGTTTTCAACCATCTTTTCCAAAACGTCTGTTGGTCAATTAGTGTATGCATCATGCAGAGATTTTTAGTCGCAAAGACTATACTTTCAAACAAGCTGGTTGCTGCCTCTGGTAGCTCAATTGTGGGTTGTGGACCAGTGCCTTCGCCTTCGGTAAGCAGTTCCAATGTGAATGTGCCCACATCCCAACCTAACAAACATAGTGTTAGCAGGGTAGTTCCGGCTGCTAACATAGATAGGCGTCAGCTAAATAATAGTGCACCATCCCAGCCAATATTAAAAGTGTACCCTAAACGAATGTTTAGTCAGACTTTGTGTTCGTTTAACTCCAACTGGTGCCAATCCTGACCGTGGTTGCAGTACTCTGTCAACCTCGACACATGCTTTAGTTTTCCCTGTCGTCAGTTTGCAGGAATGAGTGGTAGATATGTAGTCTTAATCAAACGGGTTACTGTTTTGGAGAATGGTAAAGGATTTCAAAAGCATGCATCACACATTTAGCCTTGTGTGTCTGGGTGCGTGCGTGTGTGACAAACAGACAGACAGACAGAGATCTGCAAAACATATTTCTCTCTGCACAGTTTTGAACTGTACTGGGCTGGTGGAGGGGTTTTAGCAGGTGTGCATGCTGTTCGGAGTTTGACGGACTCTGCATACTCTGCTGGGTGGGTTTCGGGGTGGTGAAACATGTTTGTGGTGCTGCTGCCTTTCGTCGGGACAGTTTTTTTGCACACTTTGCATATTAGGGTGACCTGCTGCACGTTCTCGATATCCATAAAACGTCCGAATTACTGATAATTATTGACTCATTTAGGAACAAGCTGCTCGTCCGCTTCTATGTTCTATTGCGTTAGGTCGGGTATACTGTACGACAGCTAGTGTTTGCGCTGCCTGCAAACCGAAAGAAATTACAAAATGCAGTTCCCTCCCTTCCGCACCTAGATGCCGCGCGGGATTGGTTGGTGAGTGTTTGACGAGAGTGTGCGTTTTTTTTTTTTTAACCCCTCACTCGCGTTACTTCCTGAGGGAGAAGGAGAAAGCCACCAGAACGTTTTAAACACGAAAGCAAGACGAGTCTCGGCTGCCGCTCGAAAAAACAGATGACCATAAAATACTCGATACATATGATATAATAATTTTATGTATCTCACAAATCTATTTCGAAGATATATTTAGTATATTCGATATATCGCACAGCCCTAATTAGGACATCTTATGAATCCTTTCCTTATGGAGTTGAATTCCATTTATTTTTCAACAGTTTTTTTTTTTTTTTTTTTTTTTTTTTTTACAGAAACTAGCGAAATCCTTTTTTTTTTTTTTTTTGCTATACTTCATATTATTTAAGTGTACAATGCCTTAAAAATAACAAAAAAATCGTGGGGTGTATTGAACCTCGTGACACCTCGTGAATTTGTATCAAAAACACATGGTGTGCGTGAACTTGTACAAAATGAATACCTATGACTTTGAAATGTCTGTTTTTTAAGGTTATTGAAATTGTAACATTTTCAGCAGGCCAAAATCCTCATGCTGTCTAAAAATACCGTTCTTGGGGGACGTTCACACTGGGAAAATCCAACCACTTCATAAATGCTTGCTGGAGATGCCATGGTTCATTTATTATTCTCCATTTGTTTGATATTTTAAACATAACTGTCGGCAAGTCACTGTAAGTACACAACGACTAATTGTAGAAGAAAAAACAAAAACAAAATTTGAACAGATTGTAGCTTTGAGCGCCTTGCATGTTTTAGAAAGCAGATTACATTACATTACACTTTGCTGACACTCTTATCCAGAGCGACTTACAGATATTTACATGGTTTCAGCTACAGTCCCTGGACCCCTGGAGTCCCTCTTACCTCATGATTTCTCCACCTTCATTTTAAATGACTCTTTGGATAAGAACTTGCTCTGTGTTTTACAGAATGTACCTGAACCATTGGGCCGTGTGTCAGAGATAGATAGTGACATGGCGGACATCACCCAGGAGCCGACAGTAGATGGTATTTTGGAAGAAGACGATTTCATGAGTACTGTTGCATTGGAGCAGCAGCTGATTGAAACTGACATTCTCAGCCATCAACCACTTGTGTCAGCGTCATGTCATATCCCCTCCTCGCTGGGCATCAACCCTCACACACTCCAGGTAATTTACTGCAGATAGACATGTTGGTCTATTATGGTAGTGTTGTAATGAATAAAAACTAAAATCTGTTGGTAATACAATTATTTTCATACCAGCATTATAATGAACACCCTCATTTTGTTGCAGTCTTTTTATATCTTCATATTGTAGGTTATGTTTAAATAACTGACAATATTAATGGGATAATGGTTGATCTTGTTAACCTCGTGAATACCTCACAAAAAAATCAGATCACAGTTCACATTATGTCTTTAGCTGATGGTAGGATAAGAACAATTTGCATTGGACAAAATGATACCCAAACTCCAAGTTGGAAGCTAACTACAAGTGTTTGTGTGACCGCTGATCTTTAGCAGATGCAGTTGACCCACCCTTTTCACTACTACCAAGTGACACCAAATGACAGTAGTGCTGTTCTCCCTTGCTGGTGCAGTCCTGGTGCTGCTAGTGCTAGGCTTGTTGGCAGTGGGTGTTTCACCTTCATATAATAATACAGAATGGTACGTTACAGTACCAAGCAGTAACAATAGAATTATGCAATATCTTTGCTATGTTACTACAACATGTATGTTTTAGTAACGCTAGCTAGCCAACTACATTTTATCTATAAACTGTAAAAAGAAGTTCTGGGTCACAGGATGAAGCAGATGCTGGCAAGTTGACTAATTGCAGCACACTGGCTTTTGATTGACCTGCTTTATGAAAGGCAGGGGGAGTGCATGCATTTTAGCAAGTACAAAAGTTTTACCGGGGGAGGGAATAGGAAAAAATCTTATATTCATAGAGGTTTAAAATGTTCAATCCTTAGCCTTTGTGAATAAGGCTGTGCTCTTTTGTACAGATTAAATAACAGTATAAAAGGGGTTGATTGATGACTGATGGTTGATTAACATTATATGATAAAAGTGATGTAATGTGATGCATGTGATAAAAGTTAACAGGGATGGTCTAATTGTTGTCATTTTTATTTAAATGAGCAGATAATGAAAGCATCTTTGTTTGTTGGGGATGATGATGGAGACCCATTTCAGCAAGAACCAACAGAGCCTCAGATGTACTCCTCTTTCCAGACTTTGAACGTAGTACAGGAAAAGCGTTATGGTAAGAGCGAGTCACCATCTTCTCACTTGCTGGTGACATATGAACATTGAAATGGGTAACGTGTATTTGATCATATTCCTACTATCTTTATGTCTTTGCCAATGAAAAACACAAGTGGTGGTCATGTAAGGGATAATGGATGACACAGTGTTTGTATATCAGAAAGTTAATGCACGTTCGAGGTGGTAATGCGGCCACAACGCAAAGCAGAGTGCATTAACTAATCTGACATACGAACATTGTGAAGTCCATTGTCCCGCTTATACCACGGTTACCCAGGGGTGATAGCGCTCCAACGCCATGCCGGAATTCCGGCGTATCGACGTGTTAGTAAGGGAAAAAAAAGGTTTGCATGATCTGACAATTCAAAACCTTAGAGGCGCCTTCAATAAACCATACCACTGTAGGTCTACTTTAGCCAATCAGTAAAAGGGTAGGGGCTGGTCTTGGGTTTTGGCCAATCAGATTGATTCAGCAGTCACTCCACATGTGAATGTGTTTTATGTTTCCCACATCAGTGATTTTTAAACTAGGGGTCGCGACCCATAGTGGGGTCGCCAAATTATTTTTTTCTGTCGGAAAATTACATGTTACTTCACCAGGTGAAACTAAGGACAAAATAAAATGGAAATAAAATGAAAATCTGCTCTTTTTTTATTCAAAGGCATTTTTAATAGTGTTCAGCTTATAGGCAGGGCTACGGCTCCGACATAAACAACGCAGTGGTACAAAAGAAGGGCAAGTGGCGCATAGAGAGACTGACAAATGACAGATAAATGCCTGTTTGTTTAGATTACCTTTGCGTTTATTGGTTAAACATGTCTGTCATTAATCCGTGTGTACTGAAATGAATTTTGACTACTTTAGACAGTAATTCACGGCTTCTTGTAGGTTACAGTTTTGGTTAGCGGTCTTGTTCCTTTCTATTTTGGAATGTTGAGACGCTGGGCTTGGGCGCTCTGGCTGCAAAGCTTATCGTTTTATGTACTCTCGCATAGTTATGATAGAGAAAACAACCATGAATAAACGTCCTGGGGTTCTCACGGTGTTAAAAAAAGAGGAAAAGAGAAAGTGGCAGATAGAATGAGTAAGAAGTTATGCGCCTGGAAACACTGCAGGTAGGAAGAACTTCTCTGACAGGTCAATGAGGGCAGCTTTGGTTGGCTAACGTTACTTCTCCATAAGGTTACAATTGAGTTGCTAAACTACTTTACATTGCGTAAAAGTTCGCTAACTAACACTGACTAAAGTGTTTTTTTGTAGATATTGTTGCCAATGGTCGCCAACATTTGATGCCGTTCACGTTGTCTTCCTGCATTTTACATCCATCCACAATCTGCTTATAGCATCATATTGAAGTTAGCACAGCTAGCAAAACTGCTATTGTGCTGTTGTTCAGTCTGTAGCATGTCATCCTAGTTCTCGTTCTCTCAGCGCTGGAGTGGCAGGGGCAAGAGTTAAAATTACCTAGTTTTTGTAATGGTGTTGCATTGACATTTTAGTATCACCAAATCACTATGCTTTTAGTGGCATTGAATTGAATGCTAAGCCTATTTCTATAGATACAATTGCAAAACCAATTTCTATAGATCTAAGAGCCTGTAAAAAGCGCCAGCATGCACGAAATTACATGTAATTTATAGCAAAATTTCTGGAACAACGCCCCTGAAACAATGTAACTTGCTCCCACGACGCAAACTCAACTTTTTCCCACTTTGTTAATTAAAACAAAACAACATTACTAGCCAAATGTTTTGTGCTATTAGCCAGCCTGCCAGGTCTAGCCTGCCCAATGCAATTACAAGGGGTTGGGGGCAAACGTGGGGTCGCTGTGTTTTTTTTTTTTTTTTTTTTTTTTTTTTTTTCTGGGGTCCTGGGAAAAAGTTTTAAGAACCACTGCTTCATGGTTAGTCAATGGTTAGGCTATTAATCAATTCCGAGTTACTTACAAGCAATATGTATGCAGGTAAGTGACTAGTTAGAAACATGGATGGATTCCTTAACAGGCCTACCAGGCCCAGGGTCCCAAGAGCTCTGGTGCTCTACACACAAAGATGGGTTTGCTCATCTCATATCTGAATAATGCCCATTTATATCCAAAAAGGTCATCAGAATCTTTCATTTAATTGACTGTTTATTAAAATGTTCTTCCAGGGGAGTACACCCATGGATCCCGCTTGACAATTACGTTGATCAGGGCATATATCTTGCCGTAGGGGCCCGCTTACCTCCCAGGGAAAAGTTCAGGCTCAGGATTTATTTTTACTAACACCCCTAGGTTACCACACTTGTCTAATGTTAATTTCAGGTAATAATTTCCACGTTAGTAGAGAGTCCAAATGCAGTGTGACTGCACAAAAAGTAGATCTCAGAGGCATATAACATGTTGCAACTCTGTTCTCTCATCTGCTCATCATTTGCTAAAGGTGTCACATCTTTACCGTTTATGCACAGTACAGAAAGTTAATAACCGTTCTGAAGAAAGCATCACAATGTGAATTTGAAGGAAGCCGTGGTATAAATGGCTTTAAACGTTTATTTTTTTCTTGACAGAGATCAGTTTCCCATCAAATTTATTGTGTAGGATCACTGACAACTTTTGGAAAATAATAATAATAATAAATCAGTTTTATTTAGCGCTTTTCATGGGACTCAAAGACGCTTTACAGTAGATCAAGCACTCACGCAAACACGCACACACACACACACACACAGAATGAGTGGAAAATGTGGTCAGCAGGAGGGGACATAACGTGTCATATGCAGTCTTGAAACAGATGGGTTTTGAGATGGCGTTTGAAGGAGGAGAGTGAGTCCGCATTTCGGATGGCCAGGGGGAGGGAGTTCCAAAGGGAGGGGGCAGCAATGGAGAAAGCTCGGTCTCCAATGGTCCAGTATTTGGTTTTGGTGATGGGGGTGAGGAGGTTTGCATCAGAAGAGCGTAGTCGACGGGTGGGGGAGTGGCGGCAGAGATGATCAGACAGAAAGGAAGGTGCAAGGTTGTTGACAGCCTTGTAGGTGCTGAGAAGGATCTTGAAATGTATGCGTTGTTTTATGGGAAGCCAGTGGAGTTGACAGAGGACAGGGGTGATATGTTCTCTGGAGGAGGAGCGGGTGAGCAGCCGGGCAGCAGAGTTTTGGACATATTGAAGTTTTTGGAGAGCAGTGGAGGGGAGGCCAAACAGAATGCTGTTGCAATAGTCCAATCTGGAGGTGATGAAGGCGTGAATAAGCGTCTCAGCAGCTGGGGTGAAGAGGGGGGGTCGCAGACGGGCAATGTTTCGTAGGTGGAAGAAGGATGTTTTAGTTATGTGGTTTATGTGTGATTTGAAGGTGAGAGCAGGGTCCATGTAGATGCCAAGGTTTCTGATGAGGGGGGAGGGGGTGACAGAGTGGCCATCGATGCAGAGTGAGAGGTCTTGGCAGGTGGGAAGGGCGGATTTTGGACCAAAGACAATGATCTCAGTTTTATTGCTGTTTAGTTTGAGGAAGTTTTGGTATATCCAGGTTTTAATGTCAGTGAGGCAGCAAGTGAGGATAGAGAGGATGTTGGGGGAGATGGATTTGGTGGTGATGTTCAGCTGGGTGTCATCGGCATAACAGTGGAACTGAAGTCCATGGTGGCGGATGATGTGGCCAAGTGGAAGCATGTACAGGATGAAGAGAATGGGGCCCAAGACTGAACCTTGGGGGACCCCGTGAACTACAGGGGTGGTCTGTGATTTGTGATGATTGATAGTGATATAATGAAGTCTATCTGACAGGTAGGATTTGAACCAGCAGAGGGCGGTGTTGGTGATGCCAATTGATTCTAATCGGTTGAGAAGGATGGAATGGTTGACTGTGTCAAAGGCAGCACTGAGGTCAAGGAGGAGGAGGATGGTGAGGGAGCCAGAGTCGGAGGAAAGAAGTAGGTCGTTGGTGACTTTAAGGAGTGCCGTTTCGGTGCTATGGTGAGTGCGGAAACCAGATTGGAATGTTTCATACAGGCTGTTTGAGATGAGGTGGGTCTTAAGTTGTGATGCAACAGCTCTTTCCAGAAGTTTGGACAGAAATGTAAGATTTGATATGGGTCTGTAGTTATTGGGATCATCGGGGTCAAGGCCAGGTTTTTTGAGGAGAGGAGTGATGGCTGCGAGTTTGAGAGGGGGGGGGGGGCAAACACCTTGTTGGGATCATCGGGGTCAAGGCCAGGTTTTTTGAGGAGAGGAGTGATGGCTGCGAGTTTGAGAGGGGGGGGGGGGGGGGGGCACAAACACCTTGTTTGTGAAATTCCGTCCAGGGAACTGTTATATTACATAATTACATTTGGCTACTTGATGTAGACTGCCAAAACCCATTTCTCAGCTGTGGATCACTTGATAACAGGGCATGACAGGTTAAACAATTGAACTGCATTTGTTTTTTAGTGTAGTCAATGTTTAGGAGAGTAGCGGTCAAAATGGGGGGGGGGGTGTTGCACATTGTCATTTCTAAGAGGTTCGAAACCTGAGTGGTAAAGTGTACATTTTACATTATGCGTCCAGTAGTTGTATAACCAGTTGATGTGTCTTGTTGACGGTCTACAAACATAATTATGATTTTACAGGACTGAGCACCACAAAGGGCCTTTTGACTCATCTTCAAGAAGCACAATTCACTGTCCCATCTTCAAAACAGGCCAAACAACTGATGAGTCCAGACCCATACACACTTCTGTTAAATCAATGCATGCCTCATGCCTCACCTGTTCTGGAGCCAGCCATGCCCACAGTGGGTGCACGACATCTTGGTGGCCCTGTTCCTCTTGCTAACTCAGTGACTCAGGGGAAATGCAGATTGCTTATGGACGCAGCCTTGTTTGCTGGGCGCTCATTCCGTGTGGGCTGGGGCCCGGGGTGGAGGCTGGCCCACAGTGGTGAAGTGCTCTCTGGTAACGGAGCTTCGGATGTCACAAAGGATCCACTCCAACTTGACAACATGGGCCACAGCTTTTCGGCTAAACCCACCACATGCAAGAAGTGAGTTTCATATCCTCCATGTTGCACTATTTATGAGGCCCACTACTACGCAATATCTATTTTATCCTGATCTGAAATCAAATCATTCTTTCTCCATTTTGTAGTACCTTAATATTTGGACAAAAATATTTTGATGTTGGCTAACATTTCTCTCCTGTAGTAGCCCCTTCCAAGTCCACCTGGAGGAAGTGATATGTCTAGAATTCATGGAGTCAGAATTAAATCAGCTTTTATATCTACACCCACTGGAGATCAGCCTAAAGTATAGTACCTTCAACACAGAGGTGACCTGTCCCTTCATTCAGCCAAAGGCTGGTGTACAAGCACTTCATGATTATGCTGAATGGATCACAAGGGTCAATGAAGATGGTGACAGGACTGGTAAGGATGTTTTTTAAGAATGCATTTTAACTGCAGAAAGGCTTGATGTAGTATGAAATGTTGCTCATAAACTGTTTTATTACATAAACGTGCATTGGGCACCTATACATTTTACTGCAAAAGAGTGAGTAAAGGTGCTTTTCACTAGGAATCTGAAAATAATAAAAAAAAATGGTGCTGTATACAGTGCTGTAGGTGAAATGTTCACTTCATAAAACAGAAATGGTAGGCACTGTTCCACATAAATATGAAACACACAAATGTGTTATGTTGTATGCACATGACTATAAACATTTTGTTGGGAAGAGGTGTTAAAATCAAAAACAGCTTTCAGAGGTGGAGAGAGAACGTTTGCTTCTGCGTAGATTAACACTAGAAGTCCCAGCTTTTTTCTGTCTACCTAGAAGACCCACATAGGGGCCATTTGGCCCGACCGCTTTTCCCGAATACACTAATCACTCATTTTGTTATGGTAATGACGCTGTTAGTGGCAGTGTGTGAGTGTGAGGGGGTCAGACCTTATAGTGGTGAAGTCATGTTGGCTACTTCTGTGTGAATGTGAGAATGAAGAATAAAACTAGGAAAAAGAGCCAAGTGTCAGGCTAAAATTAAATGTAAGGACAATCATGCAACTGTGCGCTGTGTTGACTGCTGGTTTTTCATTCTTTGTAAATATGCTTGGGTTTCTTTTTTTTTTTTTACTATTATATAAAAAAGAATATTATATATATGTATATGTGTATATATATATATATATATATATATATATATACACAAATACATTCATAACACACACATATTTACAAATACAAATATGAACACACACACATTAATATAACACACACATTTTTTTAGCACACAAAATAACAATTACTTCTGCAACAACCCTCCACACCAAAACTGGTAAAAAAGTTGCTTTTTCATTCTTTGTAAATATGTTTTTGTTTTTTTTTTTTTTGTTTTTTTTTTTTTACAATAAATGTCAGTGTGTTGATCCCTTCCTTCCTGTTGATCCTTTCCACTGCATACAGCTCATAGTCCAGTTTAAGTCTTTATGGCTATGTTCACTGAGGTATTTATCCATCTCAGAATTAAAGCTTGCTCTCAAAAGAACCTCCTGAGCTGTAAGGTGTGTCCCCTCCCCCACACCGGTTCAAGTGGCTCTGGCCGTGTGCCACTAACAGCCACATTTCCATAACAAAATGAGTGTCCACAGGGGGGACTTGGGGCCAATTGGCCCTCTTGTGGGTTTTCTAGGTAAAAAGGCCAAATGGCCCCTCTCTGGGACTTCTAGTGTTAAAGGGTGGCTGTCTGGCATCTGTCTTTTGCCATGAATGTAAAATAAGTTATATTCCATATGAAAGCTAATAAAACACTTCAGTTAAACCTGGTGTGTACTGTCTCCTGGCAAAATCTCTTATATGTACCAACAAAGAAAAGAAAAAAAAGAAAAACATGGCTAGTAAATTTGGCTTACAAATAGACTGGTTGTAAAAGGTATCTGCAGAAGAGCCCCTAGCCCACTATTTTCCTTCAGTTGTCTACCACATTCTGAATTACAGTCCATAAAGGTCCATGCTCATATTTATTGATTGATTTATTGAGTGATTTGTGATTTCCTTTTTCTAATATATGGCATTAAGTGTTATGCTGTACTAATTTGGCTAACAGACTAAATCACAATTCTGTGTCTGGATTGTACAGCTGTGCTGAGCCATTGGCAACAGGTCTGGACTCTGTGCAAGGCGCTTTGGGGCAGACTAAGTGAAGCCGGTGAAGAACCCCATATTGAACAGACTGTTGGCTCTTACAAGCAGCAGCTCAAGCGACGACAGAGTTTCTCTGAGTGGCTGTCATGTGCAGCTGAAACTCGCATTTCCCAGGAGGTGGGTGTGGCGGCCGAGAGCAGCTTAACAGACACTATCTTCAGCTACCTGACAGGATACAAGATCAGCCAAGCGTGCAAGCTAGCACAGCAGAGCGGTTTGTGGATCTTTTTTGTCGGTTTGTCCTAAATAAGCAAATTATAAGTTTTGTAAGCTTGTTCTGTGTTCTGAATTCTGTGATTCTGAATGTTTGCAGGGGACCACCGTCTGGCTTTGCTGCTGTCTCAGGCAGCTGGCTTGCCATTTAACCAGGAGCTTCTGGCACTTCAGCTTGCGGACTGGAACAAAATGCAGACGGATTCTTGTCTGCAGGAAGAGAGACTTCGTATCTACGCTTTATTGGCAGGCAAACCAGTATGGCTTTTTGATTAATTCTTTTTCTGTATTTGTATTAATAATTCAGTTTCTTGTTTAGGGGATCAAGTCTTTAGATTTATTTTCTCTGATTTTTCAATATTTATTTTTTAAATGTAGATATGTCTTAGACATTTTCATTCTGTTTCCCAAAGGTTTGGCAGTCTACAAACAGCTATGTGAATGTGTGTGCTGAGCTGGACTGGCAACGCTGTATTGCAGTGCAGTTATGGTACATGCTGCCTCCTACTGCCTCTGTGTCTGATGCACTCGCCAGATATGAGCAGGCTTTTCAGGTGAGCAGCACTCTTTATCTACTTTTTATCTTACCATCTTATTATTTGCCCACTCTAATCCAAAATGCATCCGTAGTAAGTCCTGATTAATTCTTTCAAACTCGCAATCTGTTCGAGTGCTTCATTTTGTCATTTAAACCCCAAAGAGTCAATATCAAATCTATAGCTACTTAAAAGATCATCTGTAGTCATGGGAGTTGGGGTGAAGTCTTGGCTGGTCCCTTTTACTGCAGTCAGGTTGCAAAGAGAGCATCAGACCTCACAGTGTGTGCACCTAAATCATGAGCTTTGTTTTTTCATTATATGCAATTTAGTTGTAGTTTGAGCTTGAGGTTTAAAAAATCGCAATAGCAAAAGTTGGTCTCAGTAGCGTGGTGAATATGATTCAGGAGGAAACATTTCTTTAAATGAAATACTTTCTTTTCCTCTTTAAAAAACGGCATACTCAGTTGTTGATGTATGTTCTACATGTTGCAGGGTTCTCTTGATGGACTCAAGTACGCTTGTGCTCCCCTTCCTCCCTATCTCGAGACTTCTGACCTGGAGGAAATTGAAGAAAGGGGGGTCAAGAACCCTGTGTATGACATATGCTTCCATTTATTAAAACTGTACTGTAATAGGTAAGTCAACCAGTTTAATCTTTAAATCACCCATTGTCATTTATGTGTTTATTATGAATGTAGGACCATCATGGTTCTCTATTAACTACCAATACCAGGTTTGTGGTGTGTGTTTTTGTGTGTGTAAATTGTAATTTTTTTTGTGCTCATTTCTCAACATAAGCCTTTGCAAATAGTCAATGAAATGTTGTTGGTTGATCTAGGCAAAACAATGAAAACTAAATGTTCTGAAATTGCACTACCGCAGATGTGGCTGGCTGAAGAAGACGGTTAATTGCCATAGACCCCTGTGGTAAAAAGTAGGGTTGGGCAGTATTCAATTTTTGATACCGTTAAACCAGGGGTCTCAAACTCAATATACCTGGGGGCCGCTGGAGGCAGACTGTGGGTGAGGCTGGGCCGCATCAGGTTTTACACAAGAAAAGCTTTGTTTAAAAAAAATCCAATCTTCTCAAATCTCTTTTTATCTTTATTTTTTAACATAAATTAAGATGAAAAAATAAACAAATTAAGAATTAACAAGAAAATAAATACATCAGTAATACATAATAATAATAACAATAATAATAATAATTAATTTCTCTCGTCAGCAACTATGTGGTTTCCTCAGTCTTCTATATCAGCTGTATTCAGATTCAAATGTCTAACAGTTCTTTAACCTTTAATCTTCTTCTGAACATGAATCGTCCTGAACATGAATGTAACATTAAAGAACATGAACTGTTCTTCTGAACATGGCTTCTCTTGCCTACTCCTTGCTGCTAGAGACCTGACAGTGCTTCCTCTCGCATAGCTGAGCCACATTTGGCTTGAGGGAGGAAGCAGTTGAGACCCTCAGTATGGCTTGAAGATGATCATCAGTAAGTCTGGACCTGTACTTGGACTTATTGAAGTTCAAGGTGGAGAAGAGCTTTTCGCACAAGTATGTGCTCCCAAAAAGGCACATGGTCCACTTGAACATACGAGAAAGCTCAGAGAAGGGGGGGGGGCAAGCTTGTCCAAAAATTGCCCAAGCTTGTCTGCTTTTCCACTCACCTCCCTGAACTTCGCTTTGAGTTCAGAGTTGCACTGCAGGTCAATGAGCTCCATTTGAAGCACAGGACGGACATCTTGCACATCAAAGGAGAAGGGGTCCGCAAAAATTTGAAATGTGGCTCTATGCGTCTGCAAATCTGTGATCAAATTCCTCCTGTAGCTTCAGAATGACATCAACATACTTCTCACCACTGAATGGTGTGCCTGCATCCACAAGTGCCTTGCATGCTGGGAAATGGCAAAGGTTTGTCTGAGAGAGCTGGGCTTTCCACAACACCAGTTTTGTGGATAATGTTTTCACTTTGTCATAGGCAGCACTAACAAGTTGCCCCTGGCCTTGTAACTTCTTGTACAGTACATTAAGCTCATGTGTAATATCAACAAGAAAAGCTAAGTCCATGAGCCATTTGGGATCACTTAGCACAGGAGCAGCCACTCCATCCATCTCTATGAAGGCTTTTACTTCTGCTCTCAACTCAAAAAATCTCTTCCATACGTTTCCCCTGCTGAGCCAACGTACCTCGGTGAAGTAGAGCAAATCCCCATATTCTGACTCCATTTCCTTTACAAAAAAAGCACGGAACCTTCAGTGCTTTAAGCCCCTGGATCTGATTTGGTTGATGCATTTCACAACGACAGACATCACATTGTCAAACTTCAGGCATTTGCTGCAAATGGCCTGCTGATGGATAATGCAGTGAAGAGCAATGGCCTCCTCCACACCCTCCTCTTCCAGTTTTTTTTTTAACAAGTGCCACCAGTCCATTTTTACGCCCTGTCATTGATGGCGCTCCATCGGTTGTTATTCCAACAAACCTCTTCCATGGCAAACTGGCATTCTCAAATGGCATCACACAGGTGGTTAAATATTTCCTGAGCAGTGGTCTGGCCATGCATTACAATTACTGTGAGCAACTCCTCCATCACTTCAAAATTGTCATCAACACCACGGACATACATTACAAGCTGGGCAGTGTCAGTGATGTATGTGGTCTCATCAAGAGCAACTGAGTATACCATGAAACATTTGGCTCTCTCACAGTTGGTCATAAATGTCACTTGACCGGTCAGAAATGCGCTCTGCTATGGTGTTGGCAGAAAGGCTGATGTTGCTAAACTGACCTTTCTTTTCCGGACAGACTATACTTGCAGCCTGTAATATGCACTTTTTCACAAATTCACCTTCTGTGAATGGCTTTCCTGCTTTAGCCATCATCTCACTAACCACATGGCTAGCTTTGACTGCTGCATTATGGCCTTTTGTTGCTTTCTTGAAGAAATCTTGTTGCCTCAGCAGACACGTTTTAAGATTGGCAACCCAGTTGGCTCTCTCATCTCCTTGGTATTTGGCATACTCCTCAGCATGTCTTGTTGTGTAATGACGTTTCAATTATATTACTTGTGCACCGCAGTTTTCTCTGTACAAATAAGACACGTCGGGGTGCCCCTGTGCTCAACAAAGAAATGCTGCATTTCCCACTTGTCCTGAAATTCTATGCTCATCACCAACCTTTCTCTTCACTGCAGGCTTTGAAAAAAACGTTTGAGGCTGTGTATCAATCAATCACTGTCAATCACTGCCACTTGAAGTTTCAATCAATCATTTAAAGGGCGCGCAGAGAACGTCTCAACCAATGGAGAACGTCATTTCTTTTTTCTTCCAACTGCAACATTTGTTTTGACTACTTTTACATCATATAAAAATATATCTAATGTTCATTGTATGAGGCAATGCAAATACAATGCAAATACCGTGATGCAAATAAAAAACAATGACGCACAAATAACAGCGACCCTATAACTGGACCCGGTTACCGGTGACTGCACACATTAGGCTGCACTGAGTTCCTTCTTTTATCCCGCTGCGTACGCATCACTAGGGCTGGCCGATTAAAACGATAACAATATGTATTTTGGTAGACACCTAGTCGATATCAATAGAAAATGCGTTCAATAGAATGTTTCAATAGAATTTATTTTTTTTAAAGAAACCGGCGTAAGTTTAGTCAGAGTCCAGTCTGTTTTAGCGCGGCTTTAAATCTTTGTTGCGAAGCAAGCTTGGTTGCATGAGAAAAGGCACTCGTCCTCTGGTACCTAGCAACGTATGGGGAGTGACACGCTAATAGCCAATCATGTAACAGTATCGCGTTTGGTTGCGCCATCTCGTCTCGTAGCCGTGTTTTTTTCCAGAAACAGCGTGGTCAAGAAAGAAAGATGAGTGCCACTGCGATGAGCGAGGAAAATGTGGATAAGAACGGAAAGGTCTGCTAACCAGTATGGGAGCTTTTTTGGATTTTACAAATCTGATCGTAGTCAGACAAATGTTGTTGCAAATTATGATGTAAAAATATATAGCTATATGATGGTTCTTCCCAGGTATCAGGTTTTGCTTTGTTTACATTTAACATTGCACATGTCTTTATGACACTTCAACTTTGTTAAGCACTTTATTAGCTTATTGATAATTGTTCAGTTTTCATTGTGATCGTAACATTGAACGTGTGTTGACAGTCCTTTTGCCTGAATGCTTATTGCCTGTCAGAGGAAGGTTAAGTTTAAAATTAAAATGTTTAAATTTAGACTTTTCCCTCCTGTTACTTATTTTAAATCGGTCACACAATGTTTCAATAATTATCGATATCGACCAATATGAAACACTTACAGTGGTATGAGAAAGTTTGGGCATCCCCTCTGAGGTTGTATAATAATGGACTTCACACAAAATTATCTTGGTGGCATGTCCTTCTTTTGCCCATAAGAGCCAAGTGTTAGCTTGATTTCCAAACACAGATTTGAAGTATTCATAGTATGCAATTGTATGAAATTAAATCAAATGTAAAAAATAGGCTGTGCAAAAATGTGGGAACCCTTGTCATTTTGTTGCTTTGATGGCCTGTAACTAATCATCACAAGATAATTGGACACACAAAGTTGGTTTGGTGAGCTCGTTAAGCCCTGAACTTAATTGACAGGTGCATCCAATAATGACAAAAGGTATTTAAGGTGGCCAAATGCCAGTTCTCATTCTGTTTGATTCTCCTCTGAAGAGCTGCAACATGGGAGCCTCAAAACAACTTTCTGATGACCTCAAAACCAAGATTATCCAGCATTATGGTTTAGGGGAAGGTTACAAAAAACTGTCCAAAAGATTTCAGCTGTCAGTTTCCACTGTCAGGAACATTGTGAGGAAATGGAAGGCCACGGGCACAGTTCTTGTTAAGCCCAGAAGTGGTAGGCCAAGTAAAATTCCAGAGAGGCAAAGACGAAGGATGGTCAGAATGGTTAAAAACAACCCACAGACCACCTCCAAAGACTTGCAAGGATATCTTGCTGCAGACGGTGTCACTGTGCATCAGTCAACAATACAGCGCAATTTGCATGATGCAATGATGCGGAAGAAGCCTTTTTTTTCCACAGTCGCCACAAAGTGAGTCGCTTGAGGTATGCGAAAGAACATTTAGACAAGCCAATATCATTTTGGAATAAGATACTCTGGACTGATGAAACAAAAATTGAATTGTTTGGTCACAATAAGAGGCGATATGCATGGCGGAAAAAGAACACAGAATTCGAAGAAAAAAAACTGCTTCCCACGGTAAAATTTGGTGGACGTTCCATCATGCTGTGGGGCTGTGTGGCCAGTGCTGGTAATGGGAATCTTGTTAAAATTGAGGGTCGCATGGATTCCACTCAGTATCAGAAGATTCTTGAGAATAATGTTCAAGAGTCTGTCACAAAGTTGAAGTTGCGCCGGGGATGGGCATTTCAACAAGACAATGACCCCAAACATTGCTCAAAATCTACCCGAGCATTCGTGCAGAGGAACAAGTACAATGTTTTGGAATGGCCATCCCAGTCCCCAGATTTGGATATCATCGAGAATCTGTGAGATGACTTGAAGCAGGCTGTCCATGCTCGGAATCCTTCAAACATCACTGAATTGTAGAGGTTTTGCCAGGAGGAATGGGCCAAAATACCATCATCCAGGATTCAGACACTCATTGGTGGCTACAGAAAGCATCTACAGGCTGTTATTTTTGCAAAGGGAGGCTCTACTAAATACTAATATGATTTTTCTATTAAGGTGCCCAAATTTATGCACAGGCCTTTTTTTGTTTTGGGGCATATTGCACATTTTCTGTTAACCCAATAAACCTCATTTCACTGCTGAAATATGATTGTGTTCATCAGTTATTTGATATATCAAAATTAAGTTGTGAATTAAAACACCCAATGATTGGTGAATATAAATAATGCCAATTGTCAAGGGTGCCCAAACTTTCTCATACCACTGTGTGATACAGATTTCAGCCATATCGCCCAGCCCTACGCATCACTTTGATTTGTTTTGTCAGAGAGAGAGAGAGAGAGAGACCTCATATTAACTCCATTGACGTGTGTGTATAAATATATAAATATGTATTTCAGTGACATGCGGTGAGGTATGTGGCCGGTGAGGCACTGAGTCAGATGTACAAATATATGCAGCCAATATATTTGCCAACTACCGTTTGATTTTCATATCTCATTTTGGCATTCTTTCCGTACACATAGCAGGTACATATTGGGCCAAGGAAGAATGTAAGATGTATAGCGGTTCAGTATGCCTCCCAAACAACACCAAGGTGGATGCTAAAACACCAAGGTGGATGCTACAGACCTATAACAAACCACACAGCACCATGCCTGGTGCTACAGACAGCTATCACAAGCGACACAGCACCACGGCGGATACTCTCTCTCTCTCTCTCTCTCTCTCTCTCTCTCTCTCTCTCTCTCTCTCTCTCTCTCTCTCTCTCTCTCTCTCTCTCTCTCTCTCTCTCTCTCTCTCACACACACTCACACACACACACACACACACACACACACACACACACACACACACACACACACACACACACACACACACACACACACACACACACACGATTCGCACACTGGTCTTACCTTTACTTGTAAATGAAGTGTCTTGCAAGCCTCATCTTTCTCAACAAAAGCATGCAATAGCTCAACATAATTCCCACAATTAGAAGAGCTTGCACTCTCATCGTTACCGCAAAATGATAATTCTTGTTTGGCTAAGAAGCAGGTTGCATTAATAAGATATTTTAAAATGTCTCAATTTTCATTGATGCTGTTCGCTCAAAGCCAAATCTATTCGCGAAGTTTCAAAAGTTTTTTAAGCAATTTGGCTTTGAATGTGAGTAGTTGCGCTTTCATGCTCGCTGGGAGTTCTTGGTAGATTTTTAAAGTCTCAAAATCCCATGTTTGTCCACACATTGTCAGAGGTTGATAACAAAAGACTAGCAGAAAAGGTGGTTTGTGGTAGCTTCCACACAGCCAGTCTTTTCAGTTTTACCACTCACTTTGAAATGATCGAGTTATCTTCTGTCCCGTTCTTTAAAGCAACCCCATTAGCTCCGGCGTTGGTCGTCCTTTATTTATTACTTCACATTTTGATTGAAAGCCCAATTTTGAGACATTTTTGAGCTGAGATATTACATCCTCCACTTTTGCAGTCAGTCAGAGCAAAACATAAAATAACGGACTGCTATCAAAGTTTACTTAACTACACAGAAGAAGAGCAACCACCGAACAAGAATAAATGTGAGCTCACCTACACCCCCTTTATTGTGGCAGAGCTACTGCCTGTCTCACTTATGTCTTTTCAGTATGGCTTTATGTCAGATGCTAACACTAAACAAGTGATATACATACGTGAAATACTTCACCTATTATATGGAAAGTGATGACCTATAACAGTGGTTCTTAAACTTTTTGTCTGGCGACCCCACAAAAAACCTAATGGGGTCTGGCAGCCCCACGTTTTCCCCAAACCTCTTGTAATTGCATTGGGCAAGCTAGACCTGTCCATGTTTAGGCTGGCTAATAGCACAAGAAATGTGGCGAGTAATGTTGTTTTGTTTTTAACAAAGTGGGAACAAAGTTGAGTGTGCGTTGTGGGAGCAGCACATTACATTGTTTCAGGGCCTTGTGGGGGCCCTCACCCAGACATTTTGCTATAAATTACATGTAATTTCGTGCATTCTGGTGCATTTTTACAGGCTCTTACATGTATAGAAATGGGCAATTGTATCTATAGAAATGTGCTTAGCATTTAATTCAATGACTTAACTGGTCGCCACTTAAAAGCATAGTGATTTGGTGAAACTAAAATCTCAATGCAACACCATTACAAAAACTAGGTAATTTTAACCCCTTCCCCTGCCACTCCACCGCTGAGAGTACGATAACTAGGATGACATGCTACAGACTGAACAACACAACAGCAGTTTTGCTAGCAGTGCTAACTTCAATATGAAGATATAAACAGGTTGTGGATGAATGTTTAACGCAGAAAGACAATGTGAACGACATGAAACGTTTAAAGAAGGGCCATTGGCAACAATAGCTACAAAAAAGTTTCAGTGTTAGCAAATTTAAACGCAACATAAAGTAGTTTAGCAACCCTTATGGAGAAGCAACGTTAGCCAACCAATGCTGCCCTCAACCTGTCAGACAAGTTATGCATATCATACCTGCAGTGTACAAGCGGACAACTTCTTCCACATTCTGCCACTTTCTCTTTCCCTCTTGTCTTTTTTTTTGTGAGTGAGTGTGCCCCAGAACGTTTATTCATGGTTGTTTTCTCCATCGTGGCTATGCGAGAGTCCAGAGTAGACTGTACATAAAACGAGACACTTTGCAGTCAGGGCGCCCAAGCCCACTGTCTCAACATTCCAAAATAGAATGTTGAAAAGTAACAAGACCGCTAACAAAAACTGTAGCCTACAACAAGCCGTGAATCGCTGTCTAAAGTAGTCAAAAAATCATTTCAGTACACACAGATTAATGACAGACATGTTTAACCAATAAACTAAAGGTAATATAAACAAACAGGCATTTATCTTTCATTTGTCAGTCTCTCTCTATGGGCCGCATGTTGCATACCCTTCTTTTGCACCACTGCATTGTTTCTGTCGGTAGTCCAGTCTATAAGCTGAACACTATTAACAGCGCCTATGCGTACGAAAAAAGCAGATTTGAATTTTACTAGCATTTTATTTTGTTCTTAGATTCACCTGGCAAAATAACATGTTATTTTGCGACAGAAAAAAATAATTCAGCGACCCCACCAAAGTTTTTGGTGACCCCTCGTTTAAGAATCATTGATATATGATACAATTTCTACAGTGTATAAAAACATTTTAATAAAGCATTACATTGGTAGCATACACTCGGTAAGCAAAAGGCACACGCTCAACCCAGTTTGCAAGGAATTGCGCAATCTGATGTAAGGCACAGCTCGGTGCCGCCTCACCACGCTGCCCTATTTTATCATTAGTATACATCTCATGATGGCAGGTGAGGATGATGACTCCCCTGACCGCACGTCCCTGATATACTATTATACATTTATGTACGTATATATACGTTTAAAGTCCCACTGGGCAGCAACTTAAAGCCAGAGAAACTAGGCAGCCAGCCAGCCATGGAAGAAAACATTCCATGGCAACGCTGCTGTAACTTTCACTAATTAAGAAATGTTTCTCTGCTTGTTCAAGCCCAGCCGATGTCCCACGCCCGAGAACCATATACCCCACCGTGATTAGTAGGTTCGTTCAGCTCGGCACACAACACCGTAAAGTGCCATATAAAACTCGCGGGCCGCACTAACATTAAACTTTCATATTAGGGCGGGGGCCACAAATTATCATCCCGCCGGCCAATTGCGGCCCGTGAGTTTGAGACCCATGCGTTAAACCTTCTCTACATTTTCCCAGGGTGTACGGTATTACCGTGCCTAATTAAAAGCTAAATGTACCGCATAGCGGTACATGGTATGACCGCCGCAGTGTATTGAAATGTGGGAACTGTTGGTATGATGAGTGTGTGGAAGAGCAGTGTTGTGAGGTGAGAATTTATGTGGAAATGATTTCCTGGAAGTGGGCACGAATGTGGGTTTTGAATGAATGACATTGTGTGTGTTTGTATAGTGTGTAGGAGTGATTTCTGAAAGGAATAGGCAAAATGAGATTTTGTACAATTACAGCGGCTTCTATGGGCCCAATTTTATGGCATGTGCTGTGCTTTTAGAGGTCTTTGTGTTGATCGTGCATGAGATTTTATGCAGTTCCTACCTTCTTAGTCCAAAATATTGGCAATTGAAAATCCCAATTTTTGCATTTACCCATATCACTAGGTGGCACTATGCTTCAAGTGAGTGTTTATGGGCTGGGTCGATACGTCTCTGTAACACCGACATACTAACACAAAATCGTTGTCTTGTGCAAAATTGTTGGCGAATTATTTAACAAAAACTGCTTTTCAACACCTAGCTTCGGCGATAAACATCACCCCCTATGATGAAATGTCACAAAATTTTGTACACATGACAAGAAAGCTGTTTAGAGATGGCATGTCAACTTTGACCAAATTTGAGCAATTAAAAGCCAAGATATGGACATTTGAAGAATTTTAAGCTACGTGTTAAATGTTCATTGACGTGTAACTTCGGAACGGTTTATCTCAAGATAAATCCTTTGATAACTTTTTGTCAGCATTGTCTGTAGATGACATATACCAAATTTGGTGAGATTCACATGAACAGCCTATGACGAGTTCGTTCAGATTCGTTTTTGCAATGTTAAAATTTCATGGAAATTGTTCTCGTTGGAAGTGGGCGTCGACCAGTGTTTTCAATGCGAGAGGGTCAATAGATTTCATGATAAAAAAAAATTAGTTGTAAACGTTAGCATTCTCTAGATAATAGGCAAAATGACATTTTGTACAATTACAGCGCCCCCTATGGACCAAATTTTATGGCATGTGCTGTGATGTTAGAGGTCTTTGTGGTGATCATGCATGACGTATTTTGTGCAGTTCCCACCTTCTCGGTCCAAAATACTAGCAACTCAAAATACCAATTTTTGCATTTACCCTTATCACTAGGTGGCGCTATGCTTCAAGTGAGTGTTTATGGGCTGGACCGATACGCCTCTGTAACACCGACATACTAACACAAAATTGTTGTCTTGGGCAAAATTGTTGACGAATTATTTAACAAAAACAGTTTTTTGACACCTAGCTTCGGCAATAAACATCGCCCCCTATGAGGACATGTCACAAAATTTAGTACACATGAAAAGAAAGCTGTTTAGAGATGGCATGTCAACTTTGACCAAATTTGAGCAATTAAAAGCCAAGATATGGACTTTTGAAGAATTTTAAGCTACGTGTTAAATGTTCATTGACATGTAACTTCGAAACGGTTTATCTCAAGATAAATCCTTTGATAACTTTTTGTCAGCATTGTCTGTAGATGACATATACCAAATTTGGTGAGATTCACATAAACGGCCTATGACGAGTTCGTTCAAATTCATTTTTGTAATTTTAAAATTTCACGGAAATTTTCATTGGAAGTGGGCGTCGACCAGTGCTTTCAATGCGTGAGGGTCAATAGATTTCACAATAAAAAAAAAGTTGTTGTAAACGTTAGCATTCTCTAGATAATAGGCAAAATGACATTTTTTACAATTACAGCGCCCCCTATGGACCAAATTTTATGGCATGTGCTGTGATGTTAGAGGTCTTTGTGGTGATCATGCATGACGTATTTTGTGCAGTTCCCACCTTCTCGGTCCAAGATATTGGCAATTCAAAATCCCAATTTTTGCATTTACCCATATCACTAGGTGGCGCTATGCTTCAAATGAGTGTTTATGGGCTGAGTCGATACGTCTCTGTAACACCGACATATCACAAAAATTTCATGTCATTGGGTGAAACGTTCATTGAGTTATTCAGCAAAAACTTTTGCCGGTCTCCCCCTCTTTCACGGACCCTGGCAAAGCGGGGGGGGTGGCCCTTGGGGACCAAAAGCTACTAGTCGCTCAAAAAGTTCTAGGGCTACATGCCTACAAAGATTCATGTCCCCCGTACTTCCAGTGTCCCGGAAATCGTTGACGGAAAATCGGTGGAAAAAAAGAAAAAAGAAAAAAAAAGGGAAAGTCTCGGCAACACTATAATGACCGCTATCGCTAGCTTCGCTAGCGGCGGTCATAATAACTGAGGGCTCAGAGGCAGTAGCCAAATTTTCAGTTTGCAGCTATACCGATCACAAACACAGTAGCAAGCAATACATAGGCCTACTGCATTTCGAAAACAAAGACTTTTATAAACCTGTTGTTGTGGGATAATTTGTGGTACAATTTGCCTGTAATGTAGGGTGTAATGCAGTTGTTTCTACCTTGTGCCATTGAACTACAGACTGTTTTTTATATCGCTACTAGTTCATATCGTAGTAGCCTGTAATAAAGACTTCTTGTAGGCTATCATTCTCAGATCATCATCTCCTAAAAGGCATATGCTCTCATTCAGAAACAAAATATGTTAACAGGAGACACAAAGCACCATTAGAAGTTTCCTTTTTAGTTGCAAATAGATGTTTATTCAATGGGATTATTTGTAAAATCTGAGTATATCGCTTCACTGGTTAGTTTAAATGGGATTTCCTTGATGGAACTGCATTGGAGGATGTTGTAATTCTCAGCCAGGGCTAACATGTCTGCCACCTAGTGGAGAGGGGTGCTGCACATTCTTAATATTAGAACATCTTGGATAAAATGTATAATAAATGGAGAAAACCCTGCAGAGAGAATACTAGTTGAAAACTTGAGAAAACTATTTAATAAACAATTTTGATAAGGTGCAACAATATTAAGAGTTCTCTGAATTTAGAGGAGAAATTCGATGTAAAATGAAACTTGGCATGTTAAAACATCAAACTGAGTTGGTATGTTTGCTGAGTAGCAAAACTAGATTAGCCCGTTGGGTTACCACTAGGTACCAGCCTTTTAAATAAACGGTATGTACACTTACAAAGTTCTCAATGCCTTGTTTTGAATGCCAGGGCCCTTGTTACATTACCGAGAAAGTGTGGAGCAACGTCAAGCTTTTTTAAAGGTTTAAAAATAGCTGTATCTTCAAGCTGTCATGCCTCCGTGTTTCAGTAGCTGCCATTTGACCAAAGTATGCTAGTAGCTATAAAAACAATGTTTTTAATAAACATTTCCTGCACTTACAAAGTTCTCAATGCCTCGTTTTGAATGCTAGGGCCCTTGCTACCAAGGGGATGTGGAGCAATTTTGAGCTTTGTTAATGGTTTAAGAAAAGCTATATCTTCAAGCTTCCAGCATGCCCTGAATACTACCATTGTGAGTCTGTTCTACGGAAACGGTAAAAACAGCTTAGTTCTGAATGCAGCAGGCTAGTATAGTTTTGCTCCTCAGCAAACATACTAATTCGGTATGCTGTTTTAACATGCCAATTTTTATTTACACCGAATTTCTCCTTTAACAGTTTGTGGAACAGCATAAAGCATCACCTTAAAGATAATTAGTAATGATGAGCCTAATATGAAATATTGCCTATAATAAGAAACATCTATACAAAATGATTTATGTATGAATTGCAAAAAATGATGCAAGGAAAATTCAGAATTCCATGAATATGGCAGCCACTGAAATGTGCCCCTTGTAAACAGTAGCGGTGCTTGAGCATTTTGAATAGGGAAACCCATTGCCGAATTAGCTTCACAGTAACGGAGTGTGTCCTAAATATAATGAATAAGACGTTGAGGTGCGTCTTTATCATCATTCTTTGCGGTAACTCCACTTGAAATCAGCGTTCACAGCATTGCCCTTTGGACATGAGACATAATTATCGACTCCACGGGTAGCTCACAAAAGTTTGCCGTTCTCGGAGCGGAAGTAGCGACGCAAATTAAGAAGAACTAAACTGTAATTCAGTGACTTCTCTCTGTAGATGTACTACTAAGAAGAACTATAAGCAGGAATTGACAAAAACCCACCATTTCTGTTTGCTGTAAGCTCCAAAAAACATGTAATTAAATAACCAATCAAATATGTTGCCGCAATGTATTCTGTAGGCCTAACATAAAAGCAAAGACATCTCTCGATGGTGGTACACGCAGGAGCTTTAAAGCAGGTGATAGCCTATTAAGATTTTACCTGTTGAACATGGGCAGAGCTAGGAACATAGCAACATACACCCTGACAGAACAATCCAAACAATTTTAAAACATGACTAACTATAAATTTGCTTATTTGTAAAGTAAGGGCATACGTCTGATTTTAAGGGATGCAAAATGATCAATCACACGATCATAGAACTGCTTGCTCGATTTCAGCGACTGAATGACTGTCGACTCCATTGAAATTTTGCACAAGTCGGAACACCTCTCCTGAGCGGAAGTGTTGCTCAGATACGTCTTAACCCTTTTCAAAAAAGAAAATGACCTCTCTGCAGAAGTACTGCTAACCGGAATTGTAAGCAGGAGCTGACAAAGTTTTGCCACTTCTGGAAGGGTGCCTAGGAGATCATCTTTGATGAGGAGCTGAAGCAGATCACCTGGTGGCTTGTGATGCGTGCAGTCGTCATAAATGGCCTGGAGCTCATTGCGCAGCCTGAGGTCGTCAAAGAATGGGTATGTCTGGAACAGCTGTCTTAACTCGCTGTCAGGAAACCCGCCCTTTTGCGCAAAACTGCAAAATGAAGTGTGTTCAAGGACACGGAAAAAGGTTAACTTTTTCATATCTGCAAACCTTTCCTTCAAATGAAACACGACACTGTCAAGGATTTCAAAGTAAAGGCGACCATAGGAGTCAATAGGGGTCACCGCATCCCTGCATGTTGCATGTCTCTTGTCACTTGGGGACCCTACCATGTCTTCGGTGTGGCTAAATATTGTCTGAAAGTGCTCCACTGTACGAATCCCAACAAGAGCCGCACCGACAGCCTCTACTCGCTTCACCACATACCCTAGGTCAGTAGACTTCAATTGGAGCACTTTGAAAAGCGGCCCAGTTAAGTTGAAGACATCCCTAAACACAAATTCGAAACTGTTCAGCGATTTACAAAGGGACACATTTTTCCCAGTTGGTTATCTTTTTCCCAACCCGGCTCTGATGTTATCCGCTGGAAAACACTGAGCAGTGATTCACGACCTTCACTGACAGCATGCACCGCACAGCTTTTGAAATTCCATCAGGTTGCTCTCCCAGAAGGAATGCGAAGAGAGCGGTCTGCTTCCTCAAGCAAAGCCGTACGCTTACATGAACGAGTGAAGAAATTGTGGAACCCATCCAGCTTGTCAAAAAATAGCCTAGCGTCCATCCTCTGAGCCAAAACTAGATTTAGTTTGTGTGCATAACAATGTATGAACTGTGCATGGGGGCATTTATCCTTCACCAGGGCCTTCACACCACCCCTCTGTCCACTCATGCAGCTTGCCCCGTCATACGTCTGGCAAATGAGCTTAGCGGGTGGGTTGTATTTCTCAAGTTCTCTGAGAACAACAGATGTGATTGACTGAGCGTCCCGGTTCACGCTGACATCAGTAAAGCCAAGGAACCTCTCACAGACAATACCTTTTTGGTTAACGTGACGGACAATTACGCTAAGCTGACATTTGCGAGAGATGTCAGACGTATCATCAACCTGCACTGCTATGAAGGGTGCTACACTGATGTCAGCGTCCACCTCGCTCTGTATCACATTGGCTATGGACTTGATCAGCTCATTTTGGATCGTGCTTGATGTTCCTGTGAACACTGTGGATGTATCTAATTGAGAAGAAAGCCCCTAATTGATTTCGGCGAGTGCATGAACCAGCTCCATGTAATTTCCCCTGTTCACACTATCCACAGATTCGTCATGCCCACAAAATAATAGTTGTTGTTTAGCTAAGTACACAACCATGATGATTAGCTTCCTCATGATGTCCCTGTTTTTAGCTACCTGACTGTTGTGCTGCTGGACACTAAGCAAAGCTGCTTGACGGAGGGCCTTACCTTACCAAACACCTTCGGTTTCATGGTTGCAACTATGTGTGATTTAGATTTTTCGTGTCTCTCAATTGCCCTTCCCAAATTGATTAAATCAGAATAACCGCATGAAACCCTGGGATTGCCAGCTGCCCTCTCAAACAGCAAGCATGGCCAGCAGAACAGCTTTGCTGTAGTTGTTCTAGCAGTCAACCACGCGGTTTTAACAAAGTGTTGTTTGTTAAACGTTTCACTTTATTTGTCGTTTTTTGAACAATTACAACTTCTGGTGTAGGCTGCCTCTTCTCCTTTACCAGAACTTCGTGAAATCGTTTTCCAAAAAAATTTCTACGTCATTCTCCATCGTGATAACACTCGGCCCAGTCACTGAAAGACTGAAGCCCTGGCCGAGAGCGAGAGCTTTCTCGTCTGAAAAGGATTTGCATATCTGACACTGATTAGTGAACAACAACTTCAGGCGGGTTTATTAGACCCGCCCACTCACGATTTAGAGTGAAGTTTCGTGGAAGCCGGCTTCCACCAGATTCCCTTACATACCCACAAGAGTTTTTTTCGTTTGTTGCATTGTGCAGTATAACAGGCACATCTGATTGGTTGATTCTCCTAACTGTTTTCTCACTAGAAAAAGCAGGCATTAAAGCCAAATGGGCGTTAACTAAACCTGGCTTTCTTCGGCGACGTCATAACAGTAGCCTACCTACGTTCTCTATGGCTATTCTATTCTATTCTCCAAGTTTGTACACGAAACTTTGTACACAGAAAATGCGGCTGAAATGTAACGTTAGAACTGTGATTTTAATCAATCCCTGTTTAAAATACAATGTACATGATACACATATCTATATAGAACCTAGAATGCTTAGCAGTATTGTAAGAATGAATATTGATGTGTTTATTATTGTCACTATTTGTTGAATTCTGAGGAAGCCGGGATTCCCCTGGCTTCAATTACAAGTCGCCCCTGCTTGTAACCAGCATTGAGAGTGTTTGGTAGATACACAAGATGCAGACTCTCAAAGGGTTCATGACTGGGTTGACGCAAAAGCATAGTCAGACCTTAAGAGGAAAGCAAGTTGTACAGCCTAGATCTGTGTGAAACCCAAAGGAAAACGTACAGTATATGTTGATTCCCTGATTTATCTCACTTTGTTGGTGACCTCATTACCTGGTCCCCCGAAGGGGATTGACCAGGTATTGCAATTCCGAGTGTGTGTGTGTGTGTGTCTGTCTGTCTGCCCGCAATGACCCTGTCCGTCCATATGGGGGACCAGGTTGCCATCTCTGACTGCACGTGTTAATCATGTGTTCACAGACATCATAACCTGCAGCAGCTCTTGGATCCCAGCACAGTAACAACCCAACGCCTTGACTACCGTCTCTGTTGGCATTTATGGAATGTCCTTCAAGCACTAAACTACACCCATCTTTCACCCGAGTGCCAGGCTCGGCTCCACACTAGCTATGCTGCCCAGCTGGAGAGTGCTGGCCACTGGGAGTTGGCCATCTTTGTGTTGCTGCATATACCCAACTCAATGTAAGGGCATTTTTGACTTCTGTATCCCTTCAAAATTAGACTTTTGTCCTGCCACTTCCCAGTACTGCATGTGCCATGTGGTTGTCAAAAGGCATATGTGAGATAATTCTAAAGAAAACTATAGACTAACCCTACTGAATGATCACTGTAAGGAAGAGTTGATGTTGGCTCCAGCCCTCAATTTGTACCCTGAATTTGTACCGATCACTTCTTTAACATAATTAGGTGACTTTTGACATATAATGTATTATGTCATTTATGATTATATATGTTGTGTACTGGTGTTGACCTGTTGCATAACAGCTGACAAAGCAATCAAACAAATTCCAGAATAATTGAGTGCTATTTTTGTCCTGGTAGGCAGCGTGAGCGAGCAGTTCGCAAGATGTTGTGCACTTACTGCTCAATATTGGAGACAGAGGAATCTGCTGAAAAGGAGCATTTCCTCAAACAGAGACTGCTGATCCCTGTGCAGTGGATTCATGAGGCTAAGGCTATCCGTGCCCGCCATATCTCAGACAAGCACCAAGAAGCACTGCACCTTTATCATGCCAATAGCTGGAGCCAGTGTCATCGCTTGGTCATCCATCACCTGGCAGCAGGTAAATCTATTATGCACAAACTGGTCTCCCAACAGAACACATGAAAATGGCCACAGTGGGTGACCTGCAACAGGTGTGTCAGAATACAGTTACTTTGACAACTTCAAGGTCAGTCAAATGCAGGTAAGTAAAACTTAAGCTTCTGTGCTGCTGCCATCAGAAAAACGCATTCAGGCAGAGTGGAATCAGAAGTAAATAGCAGCTGATATCAGTGCAGTCTTTCTCAGGCAAGCAAACTCACAAACCCACTTGCACAAATACACACACACATCTTATTACTGTGTTGTGTACACACACTGAGACACACACTCACTCTATTCACACACTCTTAAGCATTGTTACACACACACACACACACACACACGCACACCTACTACACACAAACACGCACGCCTACTACACACAAACACACAATCTCATATGCATTCCTTCACTCAAACATTTCTCTTTTTCTGTCCCTCACACGTAGAGGATATGTGCTGGGTTCCTGTTTGCCTCTACAATCTGCATTTTATGATTAGAAAGCAGTAACTGCAATAAAGAATCCAGGCGCAGAAAAAAGTTCTTTTCTCATGATACAGGACCTTTTAATGAGACTTTGTTGGTTTATTTTAGTTGTTTCTGCTTGTATTTTGTATATGTATATGTATATGTAAAGCACATTACATTGCTCTGTTTGCAACATGCCATAGAATGAAACTCACTTGTTTTCTCTATGGCCTTTGTGTAGATGGCATCATAAATGACAACCATGAATATCTGCTGCATATCCTGGAGGGTCTTGCTGTGCCAGAGCGGCATGCTCAGATACAAGACTGGGACATTTCTGGGAGAGTGTTTCTGGACTACATCCATGTTATCCAAACACTGCAGTCCATCCAGCAGGTACTAAGAATTACTAAGTGTCTGCCATACATAATTGCATAAAATGTGCGAGATGAAAATCTTTATTTATACTTCTGTTTTGGTCTTCACTCACTATTAATTTCGATTTGTGTAATTTTGTAATAATGGAAAACAGAAATTGCAGTAGGAGCCACTGCGTTTAAACACAAACCTGTTTATTGATTTATTTTATGTCTTCTGTGCAGGTGGAGGGTCCAGGCTATCAGCTGGAAAGACTTTACACTGAGGTGACATCACTTTGCAGCAGAATTGAACTTCTCCCGTGTGTTTCAGCAAAGGACAGGCTTGCACAGTCAGGTAAGGACTAGTTAGCATTGCAGTGCTTTAACCACATGATAAGATACATCAACAACACTTTTGATGCTGGGTTTGTAATTAAACGCTAGAGAGACAACATGGGCCTTATTTGTTCGTTATGGGGTCAGATGTTTCATTTGGGACATTACTGACCAGCACTGAGCTACAGCGTTCAAACTGCAATTAAGTCAACTAAGGCTATTAAGGCTACACAGTTGAAGCTTACTGGGCACAGAGCAACACATCACAACAAACAGGCAAACAACAAACATGGTTATTTAGCGCATACGGTAATATGAAGCAGACCTGTACAAAAAATACGCCCTTTTGTTTACCTCTGGAAATGTAAACAAATTGTAAGACTTTTTTGTATTTTCAGTAGCAAATCTTCCACTTGTTCTCATTTCCCCCAGTCAATGTCTGCAAGCAGTGCTGTATTCTGATCGTAGGCACTGAATTGACTAAATGTAATCATTTTTCACTCCATTATGTAGTAATTTACACATTTTGTAATAATTTACGCAATTTGTAATACATTTCTTGAACGCAATATGTAACATTTTTTCCCAATTTGTAATACATTATTACAAATTGCGGAGGCTATTACAAAATGTGGGACCTGATTTTTTTTTTTTTTAATGGAAATGTAAAAACATGGTGCATTATGTAATAACCAACAAAAATGGTTATTTTTTCTGCACTTGGATCTAGTAGGCATATAGCACTACACATAGCTGACTAGTGACATAAAATCTATTTAAAAAAATTATATATACAATACGGAAATCTACAAATTATTTTACACAAATCAATTAACATGGAAATCTATAAAAAAAATTAATTAATTATTGCTATGACTTAGCTCATTGGCTATAAAAGCAAGTCCCTTCTAAAAGCCAACACATTAGTGCATGTTTTTTGTGATTTTGATGAATTGCAATTTTGAAAATATTACTACAGTGAAAGATCAACCTCTTATTACTATTTATATTTTTTTTGCTATTTTTTTTTAATTATTTTAGTACTTGCACACACAAATATGTAGACAGAAAGAGGGAGAGAGGGAGCAATCAGGAATGACTACCATCCCTTTCACAGGAGTGAGTTAGACCACTTCCATTGTCATTACTGAGGCAAAAAAAGGAAACAGTAACTGAACTTTGCAATTGTTTTTAATTATATGCTTTGTTGTGATGTCTACTTTTAGTTGTCTGTGTACATAGACAACAGAATGGATGTGTTTTGTCTGTTTAGAGGTGATGTAGCTGTGGATTGTCCTGTCATTTGTGTTTGTTGTTTTCTTTGAAATGTAACTTTTGGCCGCCTTCTTGGCCAGGACTCCCTGGCAGAAGAGTTATTGTAACTCAATGGGACCACTTCCTGGTTAAAGAAAGGTTAAATAAATTAAAAAAAAATGTGGTGTATGTGCCTATTAGATTAAAGTGCAGAAAAAGATGTCCATTTGTTTTTGGTTATTACATAATGCACCATGTTATTACGTTTCGATCACACACAAAAAATCAGCTCCCGCATTTTGTAATAGCCTCTGCAATCTGTAATAATGTATTACAAAATGCAGAAAAATATATTACATATTACGTAAAAGAAAATTATTACAAAATGTGTAAGTTATCACATAATGGAATGAACATTTTATTACATTTTGTCAGGCTATTACGTAATGCTGTGTTATTACATCATGTGTTGTTACAGAAGTCCCTTACAATTCCACAGATGGCTTAAAAAGTGTCATAAAGGGGCATGCCCATGACGGCCATCAAGGAGTTCATGCAGTGCTGTACTGTATGCAGTGTACACTGTATACAGTGGTGTAAAGAAACTGTATGCTCAAATTTCATGCAGACGTTCCAAATCTGCAGAACATATCATTGCTTAATGCAGCAATAAATTAGTTGATGAACAGTGAGGTAATATAAGCGGACAGTAGTAGTAAAAGTGATTTGAGTGGACTAGTACACAGTGTTGTATCACTGCACAAATCTTCTCCCTCTTTCTTGACCTGTTGACCCCAGTTGAATAAAATAAAATAGTTATCTACAGTGCACTACGCATTGCCATTGTGCAGTCCTTCCGTGGTCACTAATTAAAAAAAATCAGTTATATTAGTTCAGGCCTAGAACACATGAACTTGTTGTAAAATAGTCTTGATACACCTTTGTATATGATTTGTCTTGCTCCACAGAAATGGCAAAACGTGTGGCCAACATCCTCCGTGCAGTCCTGACTTTGCAGCAGGGGGGTGATGCAACGTCAGATGTCCCTTCAATCCCGTTGTGCTGCCTTGCACCTCACATTGGAAGGCTGCCTATGCCTGAAGATTATGCTCTAGAAGAACTTCGCAGTCTTACCCAGTCGTACCTGCGTGAGCTTATTTTGAGCTAGTGAAATAGTGCTGAGATCCACTGGATGTTAAATAGGAGGGTTTGATTTTAGTAGCTTGTGGTCCAAGCAGCACTCCTATGGCCTTTTTCAGAAAATGGTGTGGACTACTGAAAAGGTGTATGTTTCAATTCTACATTCCATTCTGTATCATTGCAGTCACAATTTGTAAGCATAATGAGGTTTTATGTGGTGATAACTGCAGATGTGTTCTACAGTCCTACAAAAAAAATGTTTTGACCACAAAAGGTTTTTACCCTTAATGGAGCAGATCTGGTAGATTGTAACTGCCAAATATGCCTCAGCTTTGCTGGGGACCCTTCTCTTCCCGTTGCGTTGTGTAGTCATGGAAACATCCTAGGGTTCTTGGTACTCTGCTTGACTGTAAGGTGTTGCGCCAATGTGCAGTGTTTTAGAGGGGTTTGTAGCAGGATGTCATTTTCTGTGTATCTTATTAATTTTGTGTACCAAACAATATAGCATTGCAGAATGCAGGCAATATTTCTATTTTTGTAAGTTTTAAAGGTATAAAAGAATTACAAGCATTGGTGTGTAATTGTGCCAAAATGCACAGCTGGAACATTTCCTTCCACCAGTTGAGACTTTTCTATAAGCATACCTTATTTTTGCCCTTCTGCTATTTTTCTGTTTATTTAGTTTGTCTAAAACACCTTATTGATTTTTGAAAGCTGTTCTCCACAATAGCTTAATCATTGCTTCCCTTTTTTGCCCTCATTAAAACCATGAATAAAATATTTTTCGCTCTTGAAATCTACCTGTGTTGCATTCTCTTGGTCAAACAGCTGGCCCAGCAGCAGCTGATCCATAGACTGCTGGCATTATCTAAGTTTCCATCAGGGAAGGCCTGAGAACATTTTTGCAGATGTAAACTTACAGACCAAAACAAAATCTCCATACAGACCAGGTACACGATCCGGTAAGCTACACTATCTGTTCTGCACATATGGAAGAGGGCAGATTTGCCTGCAAGATCTGTACCAGATATATAGCACTGAAATGCTTGATGGCGAAGGAAAACGTCTGTTTATTTCATGGATGTAGTTACTATATATTAGTGGTGTAACGATACTCCATTTCGGATCGGTTATCAGTCTGTGACCAATGCGGTCCGACTGAACCAGTCCGGTCGAGCCCAGATCGGTTCAAATGCACTACGAACGGTCCGACGGCCCCAAATGGGTTTCCAGCACATACATTCAAGGACATTGTTGTATTACAAACACATAAATGTATGCACAATACGGCATCTCGCATTGCAATCATATTTTGTAAGGTATGTTCGGGGTTAATATAAGCCGTGTTTCCATCAGGGAGAGGGAAGATCTCGGGGAATGTTGTTTGCGTGGTCCTCCCACCCCACGTGTCTCCACTACAACAGAGCCCCACGTAAGTAAAGGAAAACGTCTGTGTTTCAGAGCAGTGAACATGACTGATTGCAGGCTTGCATACGTGTTGATTTATGGATTAAACTGGATAAATCCTAAAAGTTTGTGGTTAGTGTTCCTTATTATTGTGAGTTTCCAGCAGTATTAGCCCATGTCTAATATGTTTTCATAAGATAAGATGTTATGAGTGACGTTAGGACAACAGGATTAGCAGGCTAAGATCTTTGGCTAAAGTTAGCGAAGTAAACGTTTTAAGAATGTAATTAATTGTCTGAGGAAATAGTTGTGCATCACATAGCAAGTAGTTAAATGATTTATCGTGGAAACAGCCAAAACAAGCTCTCCTACAGCTCTGAGTTTGACAGACTGTAAGTTTTCCTCTAGCAGGCATATGAAAATACACCATAAAAGTGTATTGGTCTGCTAGCATGCTGAATTAGTTTGCTTATCGGAAGATAATACGAGTCTCTCTTCAAACTAACCTCTACGTTTAGAGAAACTATAGTTCTTTTTCAACATTTCGTGTTCGAGATCCACCTATGGGAGGGACATCCGCACCCGACCCAAGCAAAAGCAACCAATTGCACCAAGTCTGGCTTGACAGACAGCAGCGCAAGTCCTAAGCCACGGAAGCTCCGCCCAGCAGACCGTGGTATAAAGGACGGAGTTGCGCTGCTCCACATCAGATGACACCCGCTTCTTGCAGATTGCAACTTTGGTTAACCACCATTTACTTACAGCTAATCTTGGCTAACTTAGCTAATCGTGGCACTTAACTGGGGGGGAAGATTTCTGTCTGTTGGGGAGCGTTCCCCCCTCCGCGTGAATGCCCTCATGACGGCCACGGCACAGTTCCCCGTGCTGCAGGCCACTGGTGCAGGCGAGACGGGAGACAGAGACTTGCTTTGTGCAGCCCAAGCACACCGTTCGCACCACCACAATCTCCCAGTTCCCTCAATAAAGGCTCCGGCCATTCAATGTATGAACATGATTCAAACATTTCTGATACCAGGTTGTATGAGCGCCCGGCCACCGCAGTACGCGGTCTGGCCACTAGAGGGCAGCATTGCACCGCGTATGGGACCACTGGCCCATCTCACGCGACGCTCCCCCACCCTGGTTCTACCACTAAGTGGCGACGTTGCACACTCCTCACGCACAGCGGTGCCCTTATGCTCCGTTGGAGCCCAAAGGTCTACTCTCTCCCCATCTCTCCGCTTGGAAGGCTGCGTCCACCTCGGAGTGGGTTATCAGGACGATAGAGAGGGGATACAGGCTTCAGTTTGCCGTACCACCCCCTCGTTTCGGCGGCATAGTTTACTCCCAGACAGAAGTCACTTCAGCTCAATTCTTAGTGGAAGAGATGCACTCTCTTTTACGAAAGGGGGCTATTCAGGAAGTATCACGGAGCGAAGCCCAGCAGGGCTTCTACTCCTGTTACTTTTTGGTACCGAGAAAAGACGGTTCTCTCTGTCCTATTCTGGACCTCAGAGTGTTGAACAGACATTTAAGACGTTACTACTTCAAAATGTTAAATTTCTGCACTTTATCTCGCTCAGTACTGAGGAACGATTGGTTTACATCAATCGACCTCAAGGATGCCTTTCACCACATAGGCATATATCCCCCTCACCGCAAATTCCTATGCTTTGCCTATCAGGACAAATGCTACGAATTCACGGTTCTAACTTTTGGGCTCGCCCTGTCCCCAAGGGTTTTCTGCCTATGTGTGGACGTGGGGCTGGCCCCATTATGCCTAATGGGGATCAGAATTTTAACGTATTTGGACGCCTGGCTGGTGCTGGGCAGGTCCAAAGATCAAGTGCTCCGAGACACCCATCGTGTGCACACGCATCTGACTTCCCTGGGCTTCATGGTAAACCATTCCAAGAGCAATTACTCCCCCTCTCAGAACGTCACGTTCATAGGGTTGGAGCTCGATTCGGTTTCCATGCGCGCTCGCCTGTCCCAGGAGCGCATTCATTCGCTCTCGAATTGTCTCGCCCTCTTCAGAGTAGGAGCGAAAGTGAAATTTCGCACATGCCTGAGATTGCAGGGCCTGATTCTGCCATACAGGTCCTGCCCTTGGGGCTTCTGAGAATGAGGGAATTCATGAAATGGATTTCTTCCCTCCGTCTCGACCCCACGCGCGATCTCCGCCGTGAGGTGACAGTCACGGCCGAATGTACAGTGTGCCTTCACCATTGGCGAATGGCGGAGTTTTATTCCCACGGTGCTCCCCTCAGGGCAGTATCCGAGAGGAAAGTTTTAACGACAGGTGCGTCCCTGTCCGGCCGGGGAGCCACCCATGTTGGTCCGCTGCGACAACACTACGGCAGTCGCGTATATAAACCGACAGGGGGGAATGCGCTCCTCGACGCTACATTGCCTGGCACAGGACCTGCTGCTGTGGAGCAATCAGCGTTATCTGTCGTTACGCGCAACACATGTCCCAGGCAAACTGATCATGGGGGCAGATCTTCATCTTCTATCGAGGGGGAATCCACTTTACGGAGAGTGGTGCCTCCACCCTCAGGTAGTGGCATCTTGGCATCAACGCACTTGCCCACCCCTGGCCCAAAGTGCTCCTCTATGCCTGCCCCCCTCTGTGTCTGATTCTCCCTACGTTGGCCCGAGTGAGGGAACAGGGGCTGACTTTGATCCTAATAGCCCCCAAATCGCACAAAGCACCATGGTTGGCGCAGATTTTTCGTCTCCTTTACACCCAGACGATGATGCTCCCGCTGCGTTCGGACCTGCTGTCGCAGGCGAACGGGGAAATTCACCACAACCACCCCGACCGGGTGGCGTTCTGGGCTTGGCCTGTGAGAGGCGCAATCTCTCTGCGTTAGGATTACCTCCTAACATCGTGGCCACCATGCAGAGTGGTGTGATATGCGTCGGGTGGTGCCTTATCAGTGCTCGGTCGCCGACATTCTTGGCTTTCTACAAGACCTTATGGAGAAAGGGAAGTCTTTCTCTACTATTTCTCTACTCTAAGGTCTATTTGGCGGCTATATCCTCCTGTCACTTTGGTTTCAACGATGACACGGTGGGACGACACCCCTTAGTACGCAGATACATGAAAGGGTTGCGCCGCTTGTTGCCAACTTCTAAAAGGCTCATCCCGTCTTGGGACCTCCCCTTGGTTTTGGATGCGCTGTCTGGTGAGCCCTTCGGCCATTGGGAGCATAGGCCTAAAGCAGCTGTCCTTCAAGACAGCCTTATTGCTTGCTTTGACCACTGCGTTAGCGACTTACATGCACACTCTGTGCACACGTCATGCCTTCAGTTCTCGCCTTGTGGTAATAAGGTTTTTCTTTAACCTAACCCGGCGTTTCTACCGAAATGTTGTCCCACATTTGCTTGCGAGGTGGTGGAGCTCACAGCTTTCCACCCACCTCCTTTTTCCTCTGTGGAAGAGCGAAGGCTGAACACGCTATGCCCTGTATGGGCTTTGAGGGCATATGTGGACAGGACTAAGGGTTTTAGACAGAGTGACCAGCTCTTTGTCTCCTGGGCTGCCCCGTATACCGGGAAACCGATCTCGAAGCAGCGCCTGTCTCACTGGCTTGTCGAAGCCATAGCTATGGCGTACGATGCGAAAGGGAAACTGCCTCCTGCGGGATTGAGAGCCCACTCGACTCGCAGCATGGCGGCCTCATGGTCGGTTTTCCAGGGGGTGTCTGTGCAACAGGTGTGCTCCGCAGCCAGTTCCGCCAGCCCGGATACGTTTGTGAGGTTCTACCGTCTTGATGTCACCAAGCCCCCGGTAGCTCATTCAGTACTGAGCATAGGCTCTGTGTGACTCTCACACGAGCGCCTCGTTCATTATTCCCTGTTCACTTCTTTTTGCTGAATTGTTACATTCTCTAAGGCAGATGCTGACTATGTGGTGTACAATTCAACACTTACACACGCCTTTCAGCTACCTGCTTGGGAAAATATGTGTGTGTTTTTCACGTAGGGTGAGTCTGGCACCACTCCGCTGAGGATTCACCTCGGTGGAGGGACCATCCGAGGCTGGCAGACACAGTAGGTCATTGGGCAATCGGGGAGTTGTCCATGTCTCTCCCATAGGTGGATCTCGAACACGAAATGTTGAAAGAGAACTAAAGGTTATTCTATAACCCCGGTTCTCTGAGACATTGAGTGGAGAGATCCACCGACGTTGCCCCGTTTGCTTTGCGATAAGCGAATTTGTCTACTGATGTGGAGCAGCGCGACTCCGTCCTTTATACCACGGTCCACTGGGCGGAGCTTCCGTGGCTTAGGACTTGCGCTGCTGTCTGTCAAGCCAGACTTGGTGCAATTGGTTGCTTCTGCTTGGGTCGGGTGCGGATGTCCCTTCCATAGGTGGATCTCTCCACTCAATGTCTCAGAGAACCGGGGTTATAGAATAACCTTTAGTTACATGGCCAACTGTGTTTGTAATGAACATGGTCAGTCGATTCATTGATGCCTTAACTCCTAATATTTTTCCCTCCAGAGGGTGGAGAGGAAAAAAATAGGAGTGAAGACATCAATGTGTCGTCGTAGTGCTCCCAAGGTGTTACTACGCCTTTCATTGTAGTGCCATTTTCATCTACATACAAAAAAGTGAAGTTTCATTTTGAGTAACTAGCTACACTTGGGATGTGTAGGCAGTCAGGTAAACGTATTTAAATGGGGAAAACAGGGAAGAGCATGGCCACTTCTAACTTCAGCACTGTTTTTTACTCAATGCCATGTTACACTGCGACAATTTGTTGCTGGCGGCATGCATAAAGGGCTGAGAGGTACATATCAACTTGTCTCAGAACAGAGAAGAACAGTTTATTATGGAAACATGGTGGACTCTTCTTTTAAGTTATATGTTGTACTTGTTTTTCAGTTGGTAACACTCCCATGAAAAACGAATAAGTTAGATTTTTGCCAATGAATGGCAATTACTTGTTTAACTAGATGTACCGCATAGCGGTACATGATATGACCGCCGCAGTGTATTGAAATATGGGAACTTTTGTTATGATGAGTGTGTGGTAGAACAGTGTTGTGAGGTGAGAATTTGTGTGGAAATGATTTCCTGGAAGTGGACATGGATGTGGGTTTTGAATGAATGACATTGTGTGTGCGTGTATAGTGTGTAGGAGTGATTTGTGAAAGGAATAGGCAAAATGAGATTTTGTAACTTCAAAACAGTTTATCTCAAGATAAATCCTTTGATAACTTTTTGTCAGCATTGTCTGTAGATGGCATATACCAAATTTGGTGAGATTCACATGAACGGCCTATGACGAGTTCATTTGGATTCTTTTTCGCAATGTTAAAATTTCACGGAAATTGTTCTTGTTGGAAGTGGGCGGCCAGTGTTTTCAATGCGTGAGGGTCAATAGATTTCACAATAAAAAAAATTGGTTGTAAACATTATCATTCCCTAGATAATAGGCAAAATGACATTTTGTACAATTACAGCGCCCCCTATGGACCAAATTGCATGGCATGTGCTGTGGTGTTAGAGGTCTTTGTGCTGATTGTGCATGACGTATTTTGTGCAGTTTCCACCTTCTCGGTCCAAGATATTGGCAACTCAAAATCCCAATTTTTGCATTTACCCATATCACTACGTGGCGCTAAGCTTCAAGTGAGTGTTTATGGGCTGGGTCAATATGCCTCTGTAACACCGATATACTAACACAAAATCGTTGTCTTGGGCATAATTGCTGACGAGTTATTTAACAAAAACAGTTTTTGACGCCTAGCTTCGCCAATAAACATTGCCCCCATGACGAAATATCACAAAATTTAGTACACATGAAAAGAAAGCTGTTTAGAGATGGCATGTCAACTTTGACCAAATTTAAGCAATTAAAAGCCAAGATATGGACTTTTGAAGAATTTTAAGCTACGTTTTAAATGTTCATTGACATGTAACTTCGAAATGGTTAATCTGAAGATAAATCCTTTGATAACTTTTTGTCAGCGTTTTCTGTAGATGACATATACCAAATTTGGTGAGATTCACACGAATGGCCTATGACGAGTTCGTTGCTTGAAAAGTGATTTGCATTTTTCTCCGTAGGCGGGACATTTCCCCTGTTGGTGGTGTCTGCCACAGTATTTACAGTCCTGAATCATGTTTTGCCTGCAGTTTGCAGTTTGTGTATTTGCGTGCAACTCGCCTCTGCAGCGCGACATATACCTTTGGGTAGATTTAAATTCGTCATTCTCAACAACTTGGCTCTTAGTTGGTCATCCCGTACGCCTACGACCATTCAATATTTTATTACACTGTCACAAATGTCCATAATCACATGACCTTGCCTTGGTTCTCAAGTCAGTAACAAAACTGGTCTAAGTTCTCACTGGGGGCCTGAATGCTTGTGTTGAACATATGTCTCTCAAACGTTACATTCCTGTGGGGGGTAAAATGTTCATTACATTTCTCCGTTAGTACCTAGAGCTTTATTTTGTCCTCCTGCTGCGTGAATTCAAAGGTGTTGTAAATTTCAAGAGCTTCGTTCCCGGCGACGTCCAGTAATGTGTTGCTTTGTATTTTTTAAGCTTTTCCTTCAATGCATGTGGCAGTCATGTAAAGTTTGAATATTTAACATTTCTTCCAACCGTCTGCGATGTCTCCTAACCTTAGTGCTTCTTTTTTGGTGAAGATTTGTCCGTTCTGACACTAAGTAATGAGACAGCGGCTTATTCCATTGAGTGCTAGACAGTAGGGCTTTATTGAAACCACAACATCCTGTACAGCAGCTACTAATGTTTGAACATTCATTATGCAACAGTGCCCTCTTGTGTCCTGGAGATCTTTGTCGTATTACACTAACTCGTCTAACTCTGATGAGCTGCCTTGGTAGCAGCTTACCCCTCTTGTAGCTTCACATTCATTTTGTGTAAACTGTTGTATTTACTGACCCAGTAACTGGAATTCCCTACTGTTATATATTTCGACTAATCTTCCACTTTGTACCATTATGGATATTATGTTGGAGACCAAACTCCATCAGCTGCATTTCTGTATTTGAACTCTGACTGCACACACAGGCAACATTTGTGGATACTACAGCTCACCATTAGATGTTTCTGTTTAACCACAAACAAAATAGAAGGGTCCAGCTAACAGTTATAGTGTCAATATACTATACTTGGTACACACATTATTTAGTGTTTCCCTGTACCATAGAAGATGGGTACCACGTCGATAGATTAGTTTGCTTTTATATTCCGCATGACACAACTGGAATATGGAATGTGGGTGGTTTCCTGCTAGAAAACAGCAAAAACAACACAGAGCTTTTGATGGCAAAATAATAATTTAGACATGCAACAAATATGTAACCATGTAAATCATTCATACATGTATATTGTTATTACTGCAGTGTGATGTGCAGAATAGTTTTGTTTTCTTATCTTTCTTCTACGCTAACATGAGTGGGACTGTGAGCTCTGCTGGAAGCATGATCTGTAAATTAAAAATTCCTTCACATCAGTACTAGCAACGTTACAGTATGAGCTGGGACTAAATGGCATTTGTGACCAGAGATGGGTGTAACGCGTTACTAAGTACCGCATTACTGTACTTACATTACATTTGTCGATAATGTAGTAGTGTAACGCGTTACTGTTATAAACTCATTAATCACACTACAGTTACTAATAGTGCATATGCTGATTACTGAACTTCCCCAGTGAACAGTCTCATCACAGATAGGCCTATCTGAGACGGATTCCCGGACCCTCCCCCAAAATCCTCAGGTGAACGAGGATGGCAAACAACCATTAAACTGAAATAGGCCAACTGTAGACTCTGGGGGCAATGGGGAACCCTCTGTTTCTACAGTTTAGGCCAAGTACAGCACAGAACAGTCTACAGTTCTGCCAACCAATGGGCTCTCATGCCAATCAGATCGCCGATCGATCGCCGCGGCAGGTGGGATTGTGCTGAGCCGAGGATTTTTCCCCAGAGACGTCTATACAGTATAACGATTTGAGGTGAGTCATGACCGCTTATTTTCAGATAACGAGAAGTGGCTCGTTGATGCCTGTCGTAACTCGCTAGTTTTGTTTGAACGGCAAGCAGTGCCTAGCGTTAAAGCTCCTATAATGTACCGGTAGCCAGTCAGGAAAATATCAGTCCAGGTAAGTTGTCCTACATATTTTTTTGATGTCTGTGGATAATATTTTCAATCGGCACTATGACTATGTACAATTGTAGTATGTAAAATAATGCCAAGTGGTGTTGACAGCGGGTTTGGTAACTTATCTGTCTTGGTTCGATTTTTTTTTTTTTATTATTCTAAAGAGGGATATGGGAGTTTACACAGACATAAATACAGGTGACTGTATAGCCTAACGATATTTCAATGGATGTCAAGTAGTACTATTTACTTGTATAAACTGTATCTATAGTCAAGCAGAGTTGAAGGCGAATTCAGTAACTTAACTAGTATGTTCTCTATGTTTCATATTAAAAAACTAGTAGGCTACGATGTCATACTTATTCTGACGAGACCGCGCTACAGAGGCAATGTTGTATCAAACAAACTTATGGTCTTTCTCCTCCCAGAAGAGAAATGATCCTTTGATGCCTATATTGTGCCTTCTCGACATAAGTTTGCCCAAAGACGGGCAACAATGCATCCTTAAGGCAAGCAAGCACGCCAAGGCGTACCAGTCCAAGCCTATGAGCTCACAGACTGACAGCAGGCTGCGAGACCCCAAGACAGCTTATGAAGAAGGTAAGAGTTGGTAAGAGTCACAGATGCGCCCATCCTGTGTTTACTACTTTCCAGGCATGATAATCTAACACAAAGCACTGCAAGTGTTTTTCTTACTTTGTCTTCAGCTAAAAAGAAATGCCAGCTACTCACTGCAACCCCAACTGAGGTACAGTGTCTGGGTCAGCTGATTATAACTTTTGCCAAATACAACAGCAAAAGTTTTAAATAGCTGGTGGAAAATGTTGGGTACATCAAATAGTAAGTATGGCACACTAAATATGATCAACATGTGCATAGTTTTGTTTCTGATGAAACAGATGATTAAATGTAAATTAATATTAAATATTTAATGTTAAATGTTAAAATTCAGTCCTAATCGCCACATTAGAGACTCACCACCGAGAGAAAAATCCTCAATGATTAGATGAAGGAGCAGCTCCTGAAATATGTAATATGTGCAGCTGTTCCCTGCAGTCTCCTGTCATCTAGAAATTAATGTGGATTGGGCCATCTATGGACAGGGCCACTTCAGGTCCTTTACCTTTCAAGCGATGTGGCAGTGGTTCAGCCTGCACAAGAGGATCCAGGCTGATCCTCAAGCTGGCACTGACCATGAGCAGATGATGGCTCAGGAGGCTTATACTTCCGTGACGTAGTGGCTCATCATGAAGGAGGACGACATCTCAAGTCCCTGAAGAGATTCAGACAGTATATCCTTGATAAAGTGGTATGTACTGTATGTGTAAGTGTTTATTCAGTAAACATCTCAGCACAATAAGTCAAATATTCTTCAAAGCTGAAATTTAATTATGTGTTACAGAAACCTCAGCAGGATGTAGCCCCTTCAGCAGCAGCTGCCTCCACCAGCAAGGTCCCTGCAGCAGGGGCTGCCTCCACCAGGAAGGCCCGTCCAACAGCGGCTACCACTTTTGCCTCCAGCTTATCCATCCTCCGGTTGGGAGGATGATGGTCTGCTGGTGGAAGCTCTTTTCACCTATGAAAGACAAGGTACGTTAGTTTTAATGAGGTTCTATGTTAATGTCACCACAACTAATAATGCAGAATCTCTATTGGACACACAAAAACTAGAGTTGGTGTCACATATACATGAAATATGAAAGTCATGTAACTGCTTTGACATTGTTTATCTATGTGTATTTAGGAAAGTGTTTGGTGTTCATTAGTAGAGGAGACCAGTGGCAGAGACAGAGGACCAGAAATGGAGAGCCAGTCAGTCACTCCACACGCAGACATCCTTCCACCATTACGGGTAAGTTCTTTAAGAGTCAACACGAACAGAGAACTGAAAGGCAAAACAGTCATGCTCGGCCATTACACGTCCCAGCACCATTAATATTTCAGCTAATGCACTGATCGTTTAAAGGCTCCTGCTGATGTGACCGGTGCAGCACTTCAGCCATGACAGGCCACTGAAACATCTGTGACAGAGGCTGCAGAACTTGAGGGTAATGCATGAGTTTTTTATGCATTAAAATGATTGAACGTCTGAGCACCTCATGGTTATTACATGATGTTTGTTTGCTGTTACAAGGTCACATTTGAAGGGTGGCACAAAGGCTGTCAGTCTGGACCCAACGGGCTGTCCAAGGAGGACATCAAGTGGCTGAAAGAAGATGAAGACAGGGGGCTCTTCCAAAAGGCAGCATCCTATAAGGACAAATACGGCTGGACGAGGTGGACAATAGTCCTGAGGGATGGACAGTCCGAGGTGGACAATAGACTGAACATTGTACAGATTCTTTTGTTTGTCCTGTCATCTACATTTTGTTCCATGTTGATGGCTTATTTTATTAAGGTTATGTAAAACATATGCTGTGCCTATGCTTTACGCCTGTGCCTGTGCGAAATGGTTATAATTAATGCTGTGTATGTGGTATGTCTGAAACTTTCTACAAACAATCTTTTTTGTATGTCCCGTCATTTAGTCTTTGCTCTTGGGAATTGCCTCTGGGTTTTAAAGGAGAACTTCGGTGTAAAATGAAAATTGGCATGTTAAAACATCATACCGAGTTGGTATGTGTACTGAGGAGCAAAATTGATTTAGCCTACAAACAATCTACGCCTACGCCGCCATGATGAAAGTCCAAACAAGTTGATTGTACCACCTCTCTTCCTATTCTTCCTGCTGGTTCGTGTTTGTCAATCGACTGGTGCGGACTTTCATCATGGCGGCGATGAGAAACTACAGCAAGGTACTGCTTGTCAAAACTGTTTTATTAATAAATGTTGTGTACACTTACAAAGTTCTCAGTGCCTCGTTTTTAATGTCAGGGCCTTTGTTGTACTACCAACGGAGTGTGGAGTTTTGATGTTTTAATGGTTTAAAAATAGCGTAGTCATCATGCTTGGTCTATGGCACCTACCACTTCCATTGTTAGCCTTCTGGGAAAAACAATAAAAAATAGTTAAACTCCGAATGCAACAGGCTAAATCAATTTTGTTTGAGTCTTATCTGTCTGTTTCTGCAGTTGAGTGTACTGTGTTCCTCTGGTAAGGATTCTGCATGCTATTCAAGAGTCTCTGTTTCAATCCCGGATGAAGCCTGGCAACTTTATGTAAAGGTTATGTGTCATATGTTGTGTGTGTGCTTTATGTGCGATACTAGGGCTGTGAAAATGGAATGTGGAATGTGCTGATTGATTATAATTAATGCTTTGTATGTGGTATGTCTGAAACATTGTACACATTCTTTTGTTTGTCTTGTCATCTACACTTTGCTTCATGTTGATGGCTTATTTTATTAAGGTTATGTAAAACATGTGCTGTGCATGTGCTTTATGTCTGATATTGGAGATGTGGGAATGGTGCCTTTTTGCCACTAGGGGTCCTCATTTTGTCTTTTCGTGTTGAGTCACTCTAAGCTTTTAACCCTGAGTCATGTTTTTGTTAAGGTCCCACCTGACTCTCGTTTTGGGTTCTTTACAAGCCTCCTCCGTTTCTTGTTCATTGCTCAGTTTTGGAATTGTCTACCTTGTGACCACACACCTTGGTAGGTTTCTGTTTTTGACTCTTACGTTGTATGTTTGACTTGCTTGGACTTGCTTGTGTTTTTTGGGAATTGCCTCTGGAATTTTAAGCCTGCTTGGACTTGGACTTTTTAGATCATTTGTGCTTTTGGATTTAGTTTTTGCTCCATGTTGATGGATTATTGTTGAGGTTTTGGTACTGTTTTGCTACTAGGGGTCCTCATTCTGCCTGTTTTTGTTTTGCTAAGACACACTCAGCTTCTAACTCTGAGATGTTTGTTAAGCACTCATTCAATTATTAGGCCCCATTTTAGGTGTCTTGTAATTGCTCAATCTTGGAATTGTCTCCCTTGTGACCACGCACCTCGGGTAAGTTTGTCTGTTTTTTAACTGTGTCTTTACTTCGTATGTTTGACTTGCTTGGACTTTGATCTCTTGTGTTTTATGTGAATTACCTGTGTTGAATTTTTAAGCTTGCTTATACTTGGACTTTGATCGGTTGTGTTTCTAGTGAGTTGTCTCTGGATTTTTACCCTGCTTGGACTTTGGCTTTTTTGATCTTCTGTGATTTTGGATTTAGTTTTTGCCCTGTGTCTTTTCACCCTGTTTGGACTAAACTTTGCTACTTATCTCAGCGTTTGTAAATATGACTAGTTTTTGCTGAATAACTCAATGAACGTTTCACCCAACAACAGGAAATTTTTGTGATATGTCGGTGTTACAGAGACGTATCAACCCAGCTCACTTGAAGCATAGCGCCACCTAGTGATATGGGTAAATGCAAAAATTGGGATTTTGAGTTGCCAATATCTAGTATAATGAACATTTAAAACGTAGCTTAAAATTCTTCAAAAAAGTCTTAGTACGTATCTTAGAACCCCTCTGGAGTCATTGGACTATGAATGGACCATGTCTGACGGTCGTATTGGCGGGTATGTTTTTGAGAATGCCAATCTATGCGTTTTGCTGTACACAGAGAGTCAACAATATGCTCCTTTTTCGCCAGCAACACCCCGTGTGAGATTCGACGCCAGGGAGTGGGAAACTTTTGCAAATCAGGGATGCGTTTCCCAACACCATAGTTGCTAACCAGTTAGCAACTTAGTTGGTTGGCAATGGGAAATTGCATTGCAACCAATAAAGTAGCTAACTTAGTTAGCAACTACGGTTTTGGGAAACGGACCCCAGATCTGGAGGGCCATGTGTAATGTCAAGAGCCTTGATGGGTTTCAGGCCGGCTTCAATAGCATTACAGGGCCGGGGTGTTTTTATGTTTTTACAGACCAAAGCGCCTATGACATGCCTCATCGTGTGTGTGTGCGCACCAGCGTACACTGTGAACGTTGTTGACCCCAAAGGGACTCCGACTGTATCTGTGAGGCATGCATGTCTCGTACATTTCTTGAGCATGGTTTTTGACAGGGTGGATAGACTGTTTTCATGGGCAAGCCGTTATCATTCTGACATACGGGTCATTAAAAGACATCTCTTTCGCCCCAGGTTTTCCGAAGACCCATCCCACGCAGAAGATTTGGCAGCCAACAGGATTGCTTGAAGAAGGCTGTTACCAGAACCGATCAGCCCCACGGACTTTTTGCGTAAAAAAGCAAAGGGTGTAACTAATGATGGTAAAACACCACTATCGTCAGGAAAGTACCTCATGACCCCGTCAGCATTCGATGACATGCTGAAAAAACGTGCATGCGCACCACCTAGGCTGACTGGTGAGAGTAAACCGGATGCGCAGGCTGTGAAGAGCGGAGGCGCATCCCCGTGCCTGTGTGAGAAAATTGCAAGGATGTCCCTGAATGATACACCGGACAAAGACCCAATCAAGACAGAGAAGGAGGTGGAGCCCTCTCTAGTGCGACGTTTGTTTTAGGCGTGCCTACACGCCTACTTTGAGAAGCGGGTGCTTTAAAAAGGTACGTGACCACTTATCATCTGTTCAACATTGCGAGCAGACGTCTACAAGAGCGTGTGGGTCTGTTTGTGTGTATGCATACACGTGCCTGCTGTTATAGCACAATGTTGTTGTCTAGCGACGTTGAAATAACCAACGTTGAAACAACCACGGGGTCCGAGGGTAGGCTATGCTATGCTGGTCGGGTGTTAGTGTTGAAAATGTTACTATATGTGTGCAGAACCAACAGTAAATTAATAACCTGTTTCTCATCTAACAGACTGTGTTGACAAACCAACCGTGAGCCCCGCCACCACTACCGCACAGCCAGTCATCGTGGATGGGTTACATACGGACGAACTTCCCGTGGACATGGTGAAAGCCTGCATTTGCATTACCTTACAACACATTATTGAGGAAGAATTGAGGAAGAATTGCGCCGGATGCTTTGTGAATCACCCCAGCCAACGACGTCACACCTGTCTGTACGAACCTTCAGCATATTATTATCAGACACATTTTGGGGAAATAACTCAAGAACTTTACAAACCAGCCTTGTTACAGACCATTTATCACCTCTTGGGGTCTCACCAATTGTATCTGTATCCCAACCCTCAAAAGGTCTGGGGCTGTGTAGAATGCATAGCGCACCAGCTGATGGCTGAGCCATATATATGCGAATATTTACAAAAGTACAAACATAATAGCATTAGCGATCGGGACGCTAACATCATTTACGAATCTGACCTCTGGACACTACACCACCACATGATGGGAAACTACTGTGGACATGAGATGCGGATGACTAAAGATCGAGTGAGCCGGGATCTAACAGACTTGCTATGCAATATAATTACTGTTGAATCTAAAGGCGATACAGCAGGAATTACAGTATCCCATGCACGGCTCCATGCATTGAAAAAGGGCATGGTGCAGGTGCGAGGAGTTGGTGAAAATTGGCCTCAGCTCATTCACATGGCTCTACTGACAACAAAACAGGGAGAGGTGCCCCTCCTCGAGATCGCTGAATGCATGAGCCACGATTTACAGCATGTTTTCAAATTGGGTCACATCATGGCCTTGTGTACATATGTTGTCAATGTGTGTGTAATTAAAATGTGTAAAAACGAAGTGATTGATGTTTATGATAAATATGATAGCAGCATGTGTGTGCAATTTTGCATATGCAGAGTCTCAGTTTGGGTAAGGTGGGGGGTGAGAGTCCAATGGTCCAAGGGTGAGGGCGAGGGTGTGGAGGGGAGAGAGTTCAGCAGTCTGGGGCTGAGGGTGAGGGCAAGGGTGAGAGTCCAATGGTCCAAGGGTGAGGGGGAGGGTGAGGAGGGGAGAGAGTTCAGCAGTCTGGGGCTGAGGGTGAGGGTAACGGTGAGGGGGGGAGGGAGTTCAGCAGTCTCCCGGGTGAGGAGGGGAGAGAGTTCAGCAGTCTCACGGCCTGGTGGATGAAGCTGTTCGTGAGTCTGGTGGTGCGGGAGCGGAGACTCCTGTACCTCTTTCTGGAGGGCAGGAGGCTGAACAGACTGTGTGCAGGGTGACTTGTATCGTTGACGATTGTGATGGCTTTGCGGGTGAGGCGGGTGGTGTAAAGGTCTTGCAGGGATGGGAGTGGTACACCAACTATCCTTTCAGCTGTTCTCACGATGCGTTGTAGAGCCTTCCTGTTGTAGTCAGTGCAGCTTCCGCCCCACACGGTGATGCAGCTGGTGAGGATGCTTTCAATGGTTCCTCTGTAAAACGTGGTCATGATGGGTGGTTGAGCACTTGCCCGCTTCAGTTTGCGCAGGAAGTAGAGACGCTGCTGTGCTTTCTTGGCTAGTGATGCAGTGTTGGTGGTCCAGGAGAGGTCATCACTGATGTGCACCCCCAGGAACTTGGTGCTGCTCACCCTCTCCACTGCAGCACCGTCGATGGTCAGTGGAGGGTGTTGGGTGTGGCCTCTCTGGAAGCTGACAACAATCTCTTTGGTCTTGCTGACGTTTAGCAGGAGGTTGTTGTCTTTGCACCATCTGGTCAGAAGCTCCACCTCTTTCCTGAAGTGGGTCTCGTCGCCGTTGGAGATGAGGCCCACCAGTGTCGTGTCATCTGCAAACTTCACGAGGTGGTTGGAGCTGTGGGTTGGTGTGCAGTCATGTGTCAGCAGGGTGAAGAGGAGGGGACTGAGCACACAGCCTTGTGGCGCCCCTGTGCTCAGGGTGATGCTGCTTGAGATGTTGTTGCCAACACGCACCGCTTGGGGCCTCTGGCTGAGGAAATCCAGCAGCCAGTTGCAGAGGGAGGTGCTGAGGCCCAGTTTGTCCAGTTTGCAGATTAGTTGTTGTGGTATTATGGTGTTGAACGCTGAGCTGAAGTCTATGAACAGCATTCTCACATATGAGTCTTTCTTGTCCAGGTGGGTGAGCGCTGGGTGGAGGGCAGAGCAAATTGCATCGTCTGTGGATCGTTTTGCCCTGTATGCGAACTGGTACGGGTCCAGGCTGGGGGGCAGGGTGGATTTTATGTGTGACAGGACTAGTCGTTCAAAGCACTTCATGATAATGGGTGTCAGTGCCACAGGACGGTAGTCGTTAAAACAGGATGGGGATGGTTTCTTTGGCACAGGTATGATGGTGGCAGCTTTGAAGCCTGATGGCACAATGGCTTGCCTCAGGGAGGTATTAAAGATGTCTGTGAAAACGTCTTTCAGCTCCTCTGCACAGTCTTTCAGCACCCTACCAGGGATGTTGTCTGGACCCGCTGCTTTCCGGGTGTTGATGGCGGAGTGTGTCCTCTTCACGCTGGCAGCAGACAGGCACAGAGGCTGGTCGTGCGAAGGTGGTGGTGTTTTCTGTGGGCGGGTGGTGTTCTGTTCCTCGAAACGTGCATAGAATCTGTTTAGGTTGTTGAGCAGAGTGATGTCGCTCTCACAGCTTCGTGATGCAGGTTTGTAGTCTGTGATGGCCTGAATGCCCTGCCAGAAAGAAAACGATAATGCCAAATACTTGCTGACGTGTATAGATGTTTTTTGTAAATATGCATGGGCTCGTGTTCTAAAAAACAAGTCAGGAAGAGCAGTGGCAGCAGCATTTAATTCTATATTGAGTGAAGGACGTATACCTGAAAAGTTGCAGACCGACCGTGGGAAAGAGTTTTTTAATAAAGAATTTAAGGATGTGATGAGTAAAAACCACATCCAGCACTTCGCTACAGGCAGCGAATTAAAAGCATGTGTTGTAGAACGGTTTAATAGAACGCTGAAAACCAGAATGTGGCGTTTTCTAACAGCAGTCAACTCAAAACGCTACTGTGACATAGTGCAAGACCTGATCATACAATAACAGCCATAACCGTAGTATCAAAATGCGTCCCCTGGATGTGACAAAAGAAAACGAAAGCACAGTGTTTAAAAACCTGTACAGAGAAAAGACAGAGACCCAGTTTCATTTCAAAAACAAATACAAGCCCGGTGACTTGGTGTGCGTGTCCAAGGTGCGTGGTTCTTTTACAAAGGGTTATGAGCAAAATTTTACAGAGGAATTTTTCAGCATTGCGGCTTGTATAGATCAAAACCCTCCTGCATACAGATTGAAGGATTATGATGGGGAGATGCTAGACGGTTCATTTTATGAGCAAGAGCTACAGAAAATCCGTGTGAATAAAGATAGTGCTTTTAAAGTAGAGGCTATTATGGGACGTAAAAAAGTAGGGCGTAGAGCCATGGTCTTGGTGAAATGGTTGGGTTGGCCATCCAAGTTTAATTCGTGGGTACCCGCTAAAGATGTCATAGACATTTAACTTTTAAAAGCTTTAAAAGGTTGGCATCGGCTGTAGGGCGACTAGTATTCACATGATATGGATCATGGAGGATGACGGTTTTTACGTCACCCTGCCTAGTAACGCAAGTTACGCCCACTACCCCGATAACAAAATATTGAGTTACCGGACCAAATTAGCTAAACCTCTATCGCTCAGGGGTAATTGGGAAGTGGGATTGTCTGTTTTTCAATACCCCCGGACGTGGGAGACATTTCATGAGAAAGATAGCATATTTAAAATAACAGTTTTGAAAAGTATGCGTACTACAGATTGGACATTGAGACCGGGTTATTATGCTAGTTTAGAAGCCATAGTGGAGGAACTTAACACCCTCATGGGTGCGCCTAATGATTCTTATGTGAAATTTGGATACGACAGTATTCTACACAAAGTTTATGCATCATGCGATATGACTATAGCCCTGTCATTCCAAAGTAAATTAGCGCGCATTCTTGGCTTTGATGACAGCCCACCACTGACCATACACAAACGCTCTGAAAAAAAATCCCAAGTCCCTTTGAGACACAAGATACATCTTCTCTGCGTGTTCCATCGCACCATTCACCGTCTTGAAGTAAACAGACTAGTTAAAAACGGCAAGGCAACGCTGGTAAAATAAAACCCCCGCGCTGTTTAAGCATGTGTCTTTTCCTAGGGATGCTAGTTGATCTATTGGCTATTAACTTTAGTGAAATCTTCTGCCGCCGTAATTTGGTATATTGAGATGGTGTTAGTGGGATAGAGCCTCTCAAAACATTTAAGGCTATCTCACACAAGGTCAAAATGAACTCATCCGAAGAGGTGTGTAAAATGGCTCGTCTTAGAGCGGGTTTGGCCTTAAGTAGACGCTTCAAAAGAGGTAGGTTTCTGTGCAAACGTTCTTACATGGTGCATTGGACTACTTTCTTTTAGAGACATAGACTGTTTGATGGGGTGCAAACAAATCTGATCTGAGACGATATACGTCGGGTGTTCTGGCTTTATAATCCACCAAGAGGTACCCATAAGGACGCTCGGTGGCGTTTTTAAAAGAATCAAGAAAGAATTTTGTGTTACCAGGGTACATTTGTCTGGCTAAAACAGCAATCTGGTGGTTGTCACGGGGGTTTTTGAAAATAATTAAATAATTACTGTTCAGAGCTATCGTCCTACTAGACTTTCTTTGAAAAAACAAATTCTGAACCATGTACACCACACTAAGATTCCGATGATGGACATACTGCGTAAACACCTTTTCAATTTGCACACTATTGCTTGCATCGTTCATCAAATCATCTATAATCAACAAGTTGTTTTTAGAAACTGGCAAAAGGTCATCGTCATCTAACGCATCAGGCAAGCCCTGAACAAAATGGATGGGTTTTATTTTTAACAAATCATCGTATAGTGGCTGCCAACAGGCATAAATAAATACTATGTTTTCAATAGGGGTGCTCACAACATTGTCTATATGGGTCAACAGATCTTTCACAAAGTAGGTTTTACCCGAACAACTTGGTCCTGAAATCATGCACGAGAAAGGATGCTGCAACCGGGCATCAAAAACAGGCGTCTCTCTCAATCTATCCATATCAAGATCAACAATATCAACACCTACAAGAATAGTGCCCTTAGTATAACCGTAAGGCAGTGTTGTATAATCAGGTAGTAATACACGCTTGTTATAGACTACTTTAAATTTCTTTACAGAGGATTTGTTTTTAAGACTGATGTTTAACGCGTACAATGTTATCAGCACGGGCTAAAATATGCCTGGTACTGTCACGATCTTTCACATATTCATGCACGAGTTCCACTAGTGTGTCCAGTCTAATGTGTTTAGCATTTTCAGCGTTTAGAGTAATACCCTTGGCCTTCATGCAAGACTTTCCCTGTGCTGTGAGATAACCATACGTTTTCGGCCTCCCGAACAGAATTCTGTGATGTAATCACCCTCGCCCAGTTCATTTGTCAACTCTCCGAGAAAATTGCCAAGCGGTGGGTTCCAATCACCCTCTCTGGAAACATATATGACACTGTCTGTATCGCTGTAAAGTAATCTGTCGCCTAAGCGATCCATCAATTCATATAGTCTGAGTCGTGCTCGAGCTGTAGTGAACACACCCACAAAAACGTTGATATCCGATGTACGCACGTGTGCCTCAGCATCATGTTTCCACTGCAATAAAGCTACATCCTCTGACACAAAGGAGAAGTGTGTGACCTCATATTGTGATCCAAAAATGAATCGTGAAAATTGTTCAGGGTCTTTTATCACCTCAGTTGTGCATAGATTCTCTCTCATGGAAAAACGCCCCCAGAGAGAATTCAGTAAAAGTTTGTTAATGTTTCGTCTGGCCGTGTTTACACATATCTTGTCAGGGTTCAGACGTATCCCCTCTTTCTGAAAATATTCGTCAATGTACGCCTTTTTCTCACCATCAGTCACTGCATGAGCGGGATAACCACTGGCCTCCTGTTTGTATCGCAAAAAAGTCTTAACATAGTTTACAAACAAATCACCAGACTTGTTGGGGAAATGCCACACCTCGTAAATTTTTGTTATCACATACCCCTTTTCAACAGCCTTCAGCAGTTCGAGACTGACCCAGCAGCCCTTCAAGGATCTCTCAGCATCGCTGTGTACACAGGGCGTGGTCTGATTTAAAGTCTCTGCACAGACACGACATAATGGAAACATTAACCGCAAGGCGGTAACACTGTGGCCTTGATTAAACCAAAGTAATTCTCTATAGGCTGGAAATCTGACAAAATGATTTGGGGATGATGTGTAGGGTAATCATAAAGGCTCTGACATGAGGGGTACAACGATGTGAAATCTACATAATGAATCTGCTCGCCTGGTTTCACCTTGTAATACAACTGATAGGCGTTTGTGCGCCCGCCAAACAATGCGTCACGGGGTTTCAAACGTTCTGGATGCACATAATTAGCCATAAAAGCCATAACATTAGGGTCATGACATTTAGCATGTTGCCATTCGCATTCCCATACAACTTCAACCTGAAAACCCCTGTCATTTGCTAGGTATGCAACTTTGTCATCAAAATGACGTCTCAAAACTCTGTATGGTACTTTAGACAGTGGATGCACGCTGTCTGGCGCGTATCAACATTCATGGCCATGGTGGGTGCACCCATTAAACTCCAAAGCATGAGCAATTCCATTTTGGTTATAATAACCATCTAGGAAATATCTCCCAGCAGCCACCTCACCCCCGTTCAAGGCATGTCTCACATCAACATTTCTGGAGTGTTTCACATATTCTAACCACTGAATGGACACGTTGGAAAAGGCCTTGTGTTGGGTTACATAGGCATTGTTGTGTGTGAGCGCCAAAGTGTTTGGGGATAGAAACATTGTCTTATACACAGCCATACAACAACTGGCTAATGTTGTGACGCTAAAAGGGTCAAAATTAGTACAACTGATAAATTCGTCACGGTACTTCATGCAGGCCTCTCTAAGAAGAGCCACATCGTTCAAAGACATGCTTTGACGCTTCAGCATACCATAAGTCGAAATCAATCTGGGCTTTCCTACTCATGCGCTCATAGCCATAGTACCGCTTATCAGGATATGGGCCTATGTAATATCTGTTAGCAATCGCGTTGAAACCGTGGGAAAAAAAACACAAATTCTCACATGTTTGCAAATTAAATGCAGCAGTGGTTTTGGACAGGGCCATAGGCATGAACGAGAAACTATCAATAAACCGCTGTTTGTACAGAGCATCATACATGAATATGATCCTGCACCCCATCATGTTGATTTTTGGCGTGACACCCATATTACAAAAGTGTTCTAGGATAATCATGTTGTCAAAACCAGCAGCATTGTGGGCCATCCATGTGAAACCCTGAAATCTTGGACGCCTAAAGTGCTCTAGCATTCTAACAACACAATCCACGCCTTCGGCTGCAAATATCTCCCCAGCAAACGTCATAGCACAAGCAAAATTGGCCCTATGCTTACCATCCTCATAGCGGGTCTCGAGATCAAAAAATATGTATTTGTTTTGTAACTTTTTGGGTTTGATGGGCTGTATAAAACACTCATGGACTGTTTCAGGAACCAATTCAGCACGACAGTGTTCACACATCATGGCTGTGCACTTGTGCGGTTTTGGGTTGTTAATAGACACCTGATAGAATCTGTTACATTTCTTGCAATATTTAGACATCTCACATGGGGCCACCAGATGGGTAACCCCGCGCATGGCAACACCCTTTTTGTGTGTAACATAACAAATATGTGATTGACAGTATCGGTTGCAATCTACACAATAAACAGGACCCTCACTGCCGTTTTTACACGCGTCAGTGAGACAAATCTTGCAGCGTCCATCACATATGTGTGTACGCCTACTGTTATAACCGTTACAACAACTTTCCCAATAGTAACTATGGCCTAAAAACCCCGCGGGATTCAAAACGCCAAAATAATGACCTTTGTGCAAATACAGGACCACCGTTTTCGCACCCATTTTTGCTTCAGAGGGCTGGTGTTTTGTAAACACACCCAACTCATCTTTGAAATATACAACTATACGCGCATTATACAGCGCCTCAAAAATAGGCAAGTGTCTGAAACCCACGCTATCCTGCTCCTTGAGCCCCGCACGCATGTGCATCTCTTTAGCCAACATGGGTATCTCGCCCGGGGGTGTGTTGGGATTCAGCGCATTAGCTAAGCAGTAGCTGAAACACATCTGATTGGTTAAGTTGTTTGGACAATACAGGTGCATGCGTTTTCGTTACTTCATCATGTGCGTACAATGCGGCCTTCCGACGAACGCCACCCTTACGCTTGCGTACTATGGTTGTGCTAAGTAGTACCGTGTGATCGGCCATGATACGACTGTTACTCTGCAACACTTGTTCAAGGGCTGACAAGATATTGTCTAAAGGGTTTTTGTCTGATGGGTATAGTACCGCGTTTACAGGGGTTACCAGGCTGTCCCCTCTCAATGATACATTTAACACGCAGTCTGCACCACCTAAAGTTTTGCAAAAATCGAGGACTTCGCTTAGAGCGTCAACGACATGGGCTATGTAATCAGCTATGTCAGTGTCGGGGGCCCCTCTGAAATTAAGTTGTGTATCAACGGTGAGACTGTGAAATCTTGGATGTGGCGTAACTTGGAAACGCCCGACGGTCCCTCCCTGCCTACGTAAACGGTCGATAGTCTGCTCTGAAAGTTGTGTCTACACTTGGCTGTGCACTGAGACCTGTAGACCTATTCACAGGCCCGCATCCCCGTTGTACATCAGCTACATGTGTGTTTATCGGTAACTCATCACCCCCGAGTTCAGCGACACGGTCATATACCGTCTGTATACCATTATTTATCTGACTTACATAATCAGTCAAAACTCTAGACGCCAGCACGTCAGTCACCACCGCATACATGTTGTCAATTTTGTCATTTATGTCTACAACATATTCAGTAGCGCTGCTAACCCGCATACGTTTACAGGGGTTAGCCATGATTGGGTCTCAGTCACTATAATTAGCCACACACACACGCGCACACACACACACACACACCACACCCCCACACACACACACACACCCACCACGCCCACACACACACACACACACACACACACACACACACACACACACACACTCTATAAACCCACAAGAAAAGACTTGAAATAAAACCAGCTATAAACAACCACTCACGACATCCATGAAGAGTAAGTTAATGTCTCTTTGGATTTCAAATTTCTTCTCCACCCACTTCATAAACAAGCCCAGGGGTGTGATATTAGGATCGGCCACACAGTTCTCAGAGCCATTGATGAGCTCCGCTATAGCATCTACCTGTCTCCCCAGCTGCTTGACTTTGCTTTCACAAATAACACTTGGTTTTGCCTGTGTATGTAGTGGGGGGGTGGTCTTTGTTGGTGGTGAAGACTGTGTGACACTGGTGTTATCACGCGGTGATGACAAAGATTTACAGGAAGTCCTTACTAATTTACGGTTGAGGTGTTTAGTGGGTGCCGGTCCACGGATGGGGCCTAGTCTTGATGATCCTGGGCGGTCACTCGGTGCGATCGGCTGGTATGGCGGTCTGCGATTTTCCTTATTGACCACATTGGTCAGCGGCACTGGAATGGCGAGATAGAATCAAATTACTATAAGACATAGATTCTTATTAATATTGAATCACTTATGAAAGACCTACACAACTCTCATATGGTCTAGTGGTTAGGATTCCTGGATTTCACCCAGGCGGCCCGGGTTCGACTCCTGGTATGGGAAATGATTTTTACCTCGGCGTGGAGCGGGTGTCTGTTCACCCCCTGTAAGCTTGGCCCGCTTCTTAGCAACTTGACATCCGGTTACATAACGCCGTTTTCTAGAAGCATTGAGTTTGTGTAGATGATATGCAGCAATTGGGTGTCTCGTCAATTCTGTAACAACAAACACACACACACACACACACACACACACGCACGAAGTCAATTTTTAAGTCTAAATGACTAGGGCTGATTTCATAACAACACATACCTCTCGTCGGCTTTGGGGGTGATACAGGCAGATCCACATGGATAGGGGCTGCTTGTTGAACAATTTCCAGCTCTTCGGCTGAACGCATGAGCTGTGTGTCACTAATTTCACCCTCATGAACGCTCGCGCCAGGTACCGCAGGCAGGGTTTCTGTGCGAGCCGTTTGTGTTACGGTCTGAACGAGTTCGCCCAAATCCCCATTGGTTGGTTGACGACCAGAGATGGGTTGTAGACTGTGAAGTTTGCAACCCGGGTGCTGGAACCTCTTCACAAGCTTGAATTAGTCCGTCGCTAAATAGGTCATCCCCGTCTGTAAAATCCAGACCGCTAAAACATGTTGCCATTTGACTCTGTCAAAATGTATTCAGCTAGGTCTTCAGGTATGGCTGCTGTGTGCGCACACACACACACACACACACACACACACACGCACGCACGCACGCACGCGCGCACACACACGCCGAGACAGAGACATACACACACAATTATTTAAATATTCAAGTACATGGGTCATCTTAAGGGGATGCATGTCATAATATCGTACGCATGCTTTTAAAAACTCACGTGTATTCAATACATCCCCATCCGTTTGCCTGGTCACATGGCCTGTCTGGTCGTTGAAATGGGCTGATACTGTAAATGCATACTTATGTTTCATTATTTCACATATTATCCCAACGCATATACAACCACAAACATCCACACACAAGCGCCCGCGGTAATTATCATTATTTAAAAACACATACCAAAAGAGTTTAAGTCGTCAATCGGGTTTCCACCGTCTGGCTGTAACAGCACGGAGCCGTTTAGCTGCCCACTGGCCAGTAACGCGTCGATACCCACTGTGTTTAAAAGATAAGTTATAATATCACCCTCCCCCACACACACACACACACACACACACACAATAGTAGCTGGATCAAAACCTAATAATTTAAACTTTAGCCGTCACTCACCCAAGGCATCACTGCTGTCGATGGCAAACTCTGGCCTAAAGTCGAAGACAAAGTGCACGTTTAAACCACATATCACACAATTGAATTTCATAGAGAGTATATGTGAGTATATCTGAATACTTACGCACATTGTGTGGTAGCTGGCCATATTGCTAGAATGTCTATTAAGAGATGGTGACGCACGTGTTGATGTGTTGTTTAACAGGCTGACGAGAGGTAGGAAGTGTCCTGTTTAAAGACCCGGCAGCTGTGACTCGTGCCCAATTATTATTATTAAATTACTATCTTTTGATGGGTAATTTTACAACCCCTACAGCTGTGCCGTAGGATTTATGCTTTACATAATCCATACCAATAGGTTGTGCAGTAAAGGCACACACACACACCTCACACACACACACACACACACGCACACACACACAGTTGTCACACACGCATATATGTAGCTGGTAAAGACATAAACATCCTATTGGCAAATATTATTATTTAGAAGCACACACACACACACACACACATACAAACATATCTCTTTAAACCACGCTGTTAAAATTGCTTTAAAACGCCTATAAACATTGCCCTCAGAGTTTCACACTTCTCAAAGACATGGTGGCTACACATTTGCGTGAACCTCACCTGTTGTACCCATCTCAACTCCCCCCTGTTGCTAAAGTGTTGCCCCGTGAGAACTGTTGCTGTGGGGGTGGATGGCCATCAATTTAATCAATGCCATCAATCTGGGGAGGGCTGCGTATTGACAGCCAGAGATTGACATATCAATTTAATATCAATTTAATCAATGCCAACAATCAATCAATCAAAGATTTGACAGCTAGAGATTGACAGCCAGAGAGAGAGAGAGGAGGAGGTGACATATGCGGGCTACGTGAGAACCATAGAGACACAGAGTGACAACTGTTTCAACACACACACAAACACACACGCACACAGCTGTCACCATTTCCATTTAATCAAACCCATAAATCTGGGGTCTGCATATTGACAGCTAGAGATTGAAAGCCAGAGAGATAGAGAGAGAGAGAGGAGGAGGTGACATATGCGGGCTACGTGAGAACCATAGAGACACAGGGTGCCAACTGTTTCAACACACACAGCTGTCACCATGTCAGCCTTGTCATACCAGGCCTTCTGCCTGGCCTGGGCCTCCTCCATGTTTGCCTGCACCATCTCAGCCATCTCCTCCATCTTGTCCCTCATCTGAAGGACGTGGGCCAAGACGCTGCGGGTTTGTAGTGTGGATGGCCCCTCCCAGGTCTCTCTCAGCACGTCCAGAGGGCCCCTCCCCTCACCTGCCTGCCATACAGCAGCTCAAAGGGTGAGAAGCCGGTCGAAGCCTGGGGGACCTCCCTGTAGGCAAAAAGTAAGTAGGGCAGCCAACGGTCCCAGTCCTTACCGTTGACTGCCACAAACTTCCGCAACATGGCCTTGAGCGTCTGGTTGTAGCTCTCGACAAGGCCATCAGTCTGAGGGTGGTATGGGGTGGTCCTGATGCCCTTGATGCCAAGCAGGTTGTACACCTGCTTCATGGTGTTAGACAGGAAGGCTGTGCCCTGGTCAGTCAGCACTTCCTGAGGGATGCCTACTCTAGAAAAGAGATGCAGTAGGGCTTGGGCTATGGGTCGAGCAGCTATTTTACGGAGGGGGAAGGCCTCAGGATAGCGGATGGCATAGTCACAGATGACCAAGATGTATTTATGGCCTGTCTGGGGATCCAGTCCTCCCTAGGCCAGCGGTATGCCGTGGCCAGCCGCTCAAAGGTGGTCAGATATTGCTCGATGTCGTCACCGTCTTCCAGCTTGCGGATGGCGCTTCTGGACCACGCCATCGGTGCTGCCGGTGCCACTGGAAGGACGGGGGCTGGAGCCGCTGGTGCTGGAGCTGGACCGCTGGTGCCGGAGCTGGAACCGCTGGTGCTGGAACTGCAGGCGCTGGTGCTGGAGCTGGAACCACAGGTGCTGGTGCTGGAGCTGGAGCTGGAATCACAGGCGCTGGAGCTGGAACCACAGGCGCTGGAGCTGGAGCTGGAACCACAGGCGCTGGAGCTGGAAATGGTCTGCGCTCAGCCTCCACGTCCTCCCTCAGCTGGTTCAGCTGCAGCTGGACACTCGTCCAGCGCAGCTCCTGCTTGTAGGACTCTTGTTCGTGCGCCTTCAGAGTCCTTTCCAGGAGATGGCGTAGCGCAGCCATCTCTGACTCTGGCTGGGCTGTGGCGCCAACTGGGGTATGCTGCTCCTCATCCAGCAACTCCTCCGCCTCCTCTGTGTCGCCCAGGTCCTCCCGGGTCAGCCTCTGCCCCTCCATCCTTAGCCAGGTGCGGCTACGGCTTTCACTGCCTCCACGATATGCACCCCGCCTTCCCCCTCTCTTGTCCAGTTTCCTCAAAAAGGCATAACACCCAACACTTCTGACACCAAATGTGAGGGGTTGAGCGGTCACCCCGGGTACAGGTGGGGCAAAACTGGACAGTTGAGAGATGAAGGAAGGCAGGCAGGCAGCAAAAATGTCCCCAAAAAGTTGGTTATTTATTAAAACCAAGCAACAATTGCAAAAGGCAATAGAACCAATAGGGCAAAATGGATGTCCAGCAAACAGAGTAAAGCTATTAGCACTGGATAGCAATAGCACTGAATAGCAATAGCACTGGATAGCGATAGCAGCAGACATCCCAGCTAACACAAGACGTATCCGCAACGCCGCTTTAAAGTTGACAATTGGTCATGGCGACATTACCTAATGGCCACTTATACGCAAGGTCGCAGCAACGTTGCTGGTAGGATGTTGCCATAACGTAAACAAAACCCATCGCTGCAACGTTGCGATGTGGTCACCGTTTGACGTTGCCATTTGGTTACCTCGGTGACCTTTCTGTCACGTCGCAACATGGTAATCTGAAAACGTTGCCATTTGATATCAGAAAACTCGATGCCGCAACGGTCTTTTTTGGTCACCTCATAACGTTGCCATTTGGTACCAGGAGTACGATGCCGCGAGATTCAACAACTTGAATGACAACTTTGGTCTGTGTACAGGAAAAGTGTGTAAATCGTAACAGTCTGCGCTTTGTCAGAAGTCATTTTGTAACGTTGGCAGATAGGCATCAATCTCAACTAACTGAACGTGCTGTTTATTCAGTAAAGGGTTGTTGAACACAGTCGAGACAATGAAAAAATGCTGCAACGGGAAAGAACAATGTAACTTTTTAAACCGCCCCTCAGCTACCTCACCAATCGCCGCAGTGCAAGACTACATGCACGCTTCCCAAAGGCAGAATGAGGGCCCTCTTTATAGGGCTACCGTTCCCTCCAAATGGACCCTACCATTTCCAAAATAGGTAAATTCTTTAAACAAAGTATTTACAACACCAATAGCCCATCAAAAATATTGCAAACATAATCATAATAACCCACCACCAACATAATATCATACAACCACCACCAAAATGAAATAAACACTCATATTAAAAAATATCACACACATTACCCCCCACCATGCACAATGCCCGCTACCACAGCTCCGAGGTAAAGGGTAAAACCACTGCTCCCACAGCGGGCGCGTTTCCGCGAAGGGCAGTGGAACCACAGCAAACCGGTGAGTCATGTGTCTTGTACTTGTGTTTGTGTTTGAGGCTAGGCAGGGATTTAACGGAGGAAAAGGGTGTAAATGTGAGACACAGTAGTTGGTACCTCACTACATGTCCGGGATGGTGAAAATGGAGTTTATGGCAGGAGGGAGAAGTGTGTAATGAGTGTGTTTGTGACTGTCGGGAGAACGCTGTAAACGCTGAAGCGCGTTGTCAATGGCGTCGGCCAAACACCACAAACATTTCCCCAGAAATCACCCACACAGTTAATAAAGCAGTCCCCCACTCCCAATGCTTTGCCACCGTTCACACAAACATAGACACAAATCCCAATGTCCAAAAATAACCCCGGTGCAATTTGTGCAGGTGTGTGCGTGTGTGTGCCACGAGTCTCTCTCTCTCTCTCTCGCTCGCTCTCCAACTTGCGCAGGCAACAATGGCGCCTGCCACGAGCAAACGCTACTCAAAAAGAGTTCACCAGCGTAGCGGTGAGAAGGGGGGAGAATCACGTTCTCACAGAACTGCACAAAATATGTCATGCACGATCGGCACAAAGACCTCTAAAACCACAGCACGTGCCATACAATTTGGTCCATAGGGGGCACTGTAATTGTACAAAATCTCATTTTGCCTATTCCTTGCCTTCACAAATCACTCCTACACACTACACAAACACACACAATGTCATTCATTCAAAACCCACATCCATGCCCACTTCCAGGAAATCATTTCCACAGAAATTCTCACCTCACAACACTGCTCTACCACACACTCATCATACCAACAGTTCCCACATTTCAATATACTGCGGCGGTCATACCATGTACCGCTATGCCGTACATCTAGTTCTGAAATCATACAAGCAATATATGTTTTTGAGAATAGTCCAAGGATAACATATCAGTTATTGAAACTGGATGTGTTTGTTGTTGTATGGGATTGATCCTTACTGTAAATAAATGGGAGGCAGAGCAAGAGACGCTCACTCTGCCATCTATGCTACTGAAAATGAATACTAAAATAAAAGAGTTTGTATCTTGCATTTTCCAAGATCTCCTTTATAGGCTAAGCACTAATCTTGCCACTGTTACCTAGGCAACCACCTACATGGAGGACTATGGACTGTATCGTACACCACACTTCCAGTCTGTGTCCAGGCTGCAGACCGCATCTCCAGCGACGCCAACATCCAGCTCACTGGAGGTTAAGCCCATAGAGGATCCTCTCCAGTGTGACAAGAACACAGTCATCACCATTAAGTACACCTTCACTGGGGAGACCTTCCACTAAGACTCTGTGGATGTCATATATATGGTATGTGGATGACCGACAACATGATGGCAAATCAAGGAATCTCTCCTTCCAAAAGTACTCTTTCTAGGTGTACAGGTTAAGGATGCACCGAATATTCAGTAACTGAATATATTCGGCCGAATATTGCAAAAAATCCACATTCGGCCTTCTGTGGTGCGAGTTAAAAGCATAGACAGTAGAAGAGAATGGACTGAGGGATGGCGTCGTTTTCAATGGGAGCCGTTGAAGCACGATTTTGAGATTTTTAACACTAGAAGTCCCAGAGAGGGGCTATTTGGCCTTTTTACCTAGAAAACCCACAAGAGGGCCAATTGGCCCCAAGTCCCCCCTGTGGACACTCATTTTGTTATGGAAATGTGGCTGTTAGTGGCACACGGCCGGAGCCACTTGAACCTGTGTGGGGGAGGGGGCACACCTTACAGCTCAGGAGGTTCTTTTGAGAGCAAGCTTTAGTTCTGAGATGGATAAATACCTCAGTGAACATAGCCATAAAGACTTAAACTGGACTATGAGCTGTATGCAGTGGAAAGGATCAACAGGAAGGAAGGGATCAACACACTGACATTTATTGTTAAAAAAACAAAACAAAACATATTTACAAAGAATGAAAAAGCAACTTTTTTCCCAGTTTTGGTGTGGAGGGTTGTTGCAGAAGTAATTGTTATTTTTGTGTGCTAGACAAATGTGTGTGTGTGTCTAGATGTGTGTGTGTTATATTAATGTGTGTGTGTTCATATTTGTATTTGTAAATGTGTGTGTGTGTGTGTGTGTGTGTGTTATGAATGTATTTGTATATATATTTATGTGTGTGTGTGTGCGTGTGTGTGTAAAAATAGTAAAAAAACAAAAAAAAACAAAAGAAACTCAACCATATTTACAAAGAATGAAAAACCAGCAGTCAACACAGCGCACAGTTGCATGATTGTCCTTACATTTAATTTTAGCCTGACACTTGGCTCTTTTTCCTAGTTGTGGTGTGGAGGGTTTGTTGCTGAAATAATTCTTCCTTTTGGGCTTTTTTCAGACCCACGTTTTAGAATAGAATGTGTTTTTAATTCCTCATTCTCACATTTTACCCAGAAGTAGCCAACATGACTTCACCACTATAAGGTCTGACTCCCTCAGCCCACACACTGCCACTAACAGCGTCATTACCATAACAAAATGAGTGATTAGTGTATTCGGGAAAAGCGGTCGGGCCAAATGGCCCCTATGTGGGTCTTCTAGGTAGACAGAAAAATGCTGGGACTTCTAGTGTTAATTGGTCACCAGGCAACTGCGCAAGGGCGTGGTGACGTACGGTAACGTCGGCCAGTGAACCCAAATACTATAAATTGAGTGGTAGATGCTCAATCACAAATCATACAGCGTACGATAATATTCTTAATAAGTATTCTTCTACCGTTATAGCTGCAATCACTTAGTGGAATGTACGTGGGGACTTGATTCTTCGTCAACTAACTTTGGTTCCAGACAGTCTTGCAAGCCAGCATGTCAAGGGAGCTAGCTAGTTAGCATGTAAACTACAAGCTATAGCGTGTAGCTTAGCTTAGCCATCTTTCTCAATTCACTTGCATTGAATAGTAAAATCCATAAAGATAGCGATTCTGCTTACAAACAAATACCAAGTTCTACGCTTATTTTTCGGGAAATAGTGATGTAAATGTTTCCCCAACATGAATAGAAAACTAATCAAGCATGACTGTGGCTACAGCTTGTTATCCAACCAGTACGGTAAATTTTCTCCTGTGCGACAGAAACTCACTAGCCGTCGCATGATTTATGGCGTCATTTTTAGCATCATTTCAGATAAACGTTTCTTACAAGGCCATAACATGACAGATTTCTGATCGAAGCAAATATGTTTTGCTGTGCCCTCTCCGGTTTACAACAATGCCAATATCAAGGTACGGATGGCTTCTCATGTAAAGTTGATTGATTTCAAAGTGACGCTAAAATGAATGGAAGTCAACGGAATGCTACATGCTATTGGTCCCTTTCCGGGTTGAGATTTCCCCATGGGTGCTTCAACTTCCGGATATATTCCTACCCCCTTGGTTAAAAGCAAGGCTGAATGGTGGCGTGTGACGCAATCAGGCAATCAAACAGCGTACAGTGCAGGGCTCAAAATTAGCACCATTGAAATGCGCAAAGACACCAGGGTCTTGGATCTAAGTAATCGATGTCTTCATTTGTTATATAATCTTCAATATTCATTGCCATTTTTACTCAGTATATGAGAAAAACAAACTTGTAAACACTGTAACTGTCTCGCGGTCTACCTCACTGCCTACCAGTAACAATTCCACGCTTGTGTGTTGACGGAAGGTGGGGGATGGGGGTTTCCAGGTTCTGCGTGGTGTCTTTGCGCTTTTCAGCAGTGCTTTGCCTGTGCTTCACCTGTACGTCCGCGAAATATAGTCCCCCATCTAAATGCCGGTTGGTCAATCCCTCTGTGTTAATTTGCATTGTCATTTGTACTCAATCTGAATGCACAGGTCATGTGAAGTAATTACAAAACAATTCGAGTGAATTTATTCACTTTTGCCAGTGTGCTAGTTGGCAACACTACATTACAGCAACTATGTTAAGCTAAAGTCAGTGCTGCTAAATTCCGACAATGGCTGCGTCTGCTAGAAAATACTTCTGCCCACTTATCCAACTCTAAGGACTGTGAGGACAGACTCAATTTCATCTGGGTGTGGTGTATTCCTTTAATTGTGTAAAATAAGCTTGTATGAATGTGTTAGTGTGTAAAAGTTGTCATGTGGGTAAATTCTGATGCAACCAATAGCCTACATAGGTAGCATTTTGAAGGTCAGCCTGCTACAAACCATCAAATCATAGACAAGCTCTAAAGTGGGTAGATTCTACCCGGTAAAAGGACTGGTGGTTCTGTTGGTCAACTGAAAAACTACAATAATGTGTAGTTTGAATTTCTTTTGACAGAAAGGCAAGCCTTACTCTTACACTGTTTAACTCTGCTTAAACATTTGCATACGATCCAACGTAATTAATCCACTCTGTTTACCGTAGGGGCGTATCAGCCCCTAGCTACCGTGAGTGACGTGATGCTGCTATTATGGATGGACATACATGTGTCTATGGATGAACCATGAACATGTTGGAGTGTGGAAGTTGTCATGTGGGTAAATTAAGATTGATAAAGTATGAATTGTAATGTGTAAATGAAACAAGTGAGTGTTTTTAATTTTAGCTGGTAAAAAAAAATTGCTTGGTCCGTAACTTTTTTTCAACTACCAGCCAAATTGGCAGGTAGGCAGAAAGTTACCCCTGGTATAGTGACACGGTGACCTGTGTTGGAATGTTGTATTATCTACTTTAATGTGCTTTAGTTTTTTTGGAATGCATGTTTTGTTTTAAAGCCTAATACAATTTTTTTGAAAAGCAAAGGCTACTGGAATATTGCAAAAATGTATATTCAATAAACGTTTACTTTCTTTGAAAAACATGTCTAAAAATGACTATGCAATATTAAAAAAATATTGAACAACTTAACAACCGCATTTGATATTCGGTATCGGTATCTGGTACCAAGCATTCAATTTTTTTCGGTTTCAGTTAAAATTTTTCATTTCGGTGCATCCCTAGCACAGGTTTATTGTGTTATCTCTAAACTAATGAAGAGTTTGCTGTGGAGAATGATGTTGAGTGTCCTTGTGTGTTGCAGGTGTTATCCAAAGGACAGATCATTCATCATGGCTTCACTCAGGCATCAGTGGTGGGCTCCCAACAGGTTGTTTCAGGTGAAGTGTCCTTCCAGCTCTCTGTGAGGCCTCAGATGGCTCCTTCAGTGAAGGTCATGGCCTACTGCGTCTTACCCAGTGAGACGATTGTGGCTGAAATCAGAACCTTTCCCACTCAGAGGTGCTTCACAAATAAGGTAGATTACCATAACTTTCTGTACTTCTCAAATATTATAAGTTATTTTTTCCTTTTCTGGTTTTGTTGTTCTTATGCTGTGCTTTGATTGAAAGTATGCCAGGGGTTTAACAGTATTGTGGTCTTCATTAAGACTGCTTCTCAAATAATCCTACCCTTAGTTTGCTGATATTTACAAAACAAGGAATTGTTCTAGACTTGTGTGCTGTACATAACAGCTGTAAGTATATACTAAGGGTTAGTAATCCTAACCCAGTACTGTATATACTAAGTTTATCACTGTATGTCTGCAGTTTATCATGTGTTTATACAGGTGACTGTAGTTGGTCATGTGTATATGCAGATGACTGTAGTTCATCATGCGTGTCTATGCAGGTGACTGTAGTCGATCATGTGTGTCTATGCAGGTAACTGTACATCATACGTGTCTATGCAGGTGACTGTAGTTGATCATGCGTGTCTATGCAGGTGACTGTAGTTGATCATGTGTGTCTATGCAGGTAACTGTACATCATACGTGTCTATGCAGGTGACTGTAGTTGATCATGCGTGTCTATGCAGGTGACTGTAGTTGATCATGTGTGTATGCAGGTGACTGTAGTTGATCTTGCGTGTCTATGCAGATGACTGTAGTTGGTCATATGTGTATGCAGGTGACTGTAGTTGATCATGCATGTCTATGCCGGTGACAGTAGTAGTATCTGATCTTGTGTGTATGCAGATGTCTGTGCAGTTCTCTCCCCCTAAAGCGGTTCCTGGAGAGAAGAACTCCCTGCAGCTCTCAGCTCAGCCTGGCTCTCTCTGTGGCCTCAGTGCTGTGGACCAGAGTATCTTTATTCTGGAACCAGGGAAGCGCCTTGACACAGACAAGGTTATACGCCCACTGACATCCTAACACACCATTATGAAGGTGAAGATTTTATTCCTGTTATAGCACACCTATGATCAAAGTTAAGATTGCCATCCCATTACAACAGCTGATATGGGCATAGCACTAAATTATGAAGAGTAACATCATGACATCAAACTATAAACAGTGAGATCATCTTGACACAGTTGAAACAGGCACCTTAACCCAGTCTGAGCTCACACAGAAGAGAAATGGATGCTACAAGGTCATGATGTCGGACATGATGTCGTCATGAACTAACTGGTCTTTGTGTCCCATGATGCTTTTGGTGTGGCTGCAGATCTTTGGCCTGCTTCCTGCTCTGGAGTCACGTGTGGGCTATGATGTACAGGACCCGTAGGAGTGTCTTTCTCTTCGGCCCCGGAGAGACACAGACCCAGACTACTTAGGACCGGACTCACAGGCTCAGCGCAGTCTTCAAGGTAAGCAGAGACTAGATATAATGGAGTATCACTGTTGTGCTACCTTTAATCACTATCACTGTGCCTGTACTTGGCTCTGCCTGATTATCTGAAAGCACTTTACAAATTAAACCAAACCAATCAAACATTATTCGACAGTACACTGTGTATGTCTAGGGTTATTGTGTATGAATGGTTGTGTAATAGCCCTGAACTATGTTAAATTGCTGTTATCATTGTGCGTTTGTATTTGTCAACATGTGTGTCAGTCTAAAACCATTCCTAAATCCGTTACATTACATTTAGCAGACACTTTTATCCAAAGCAGCTTACAAAAGATGTATATAAACAAATGAACAAATAACAAATCCTTTATAAAATGTGTTCTGCAGTAACTGGGACTGAAGACTATAACTAACCTGGTTGTGAAGAAGCCTGACTGCTTAATCTATAAGGGAGAGAAGAACATTTGGTAAGATAATCCACTTTAGAATGTCATCATATAGCGGTTCTGAGGGGAGTTATACCTGCCCGAGTGGAACATGGTCCAGGAGTGATGAGTCTCTTTTTTTAAAGGTAATGTTATGGGTAAGATTTAGGCCTGTAATGATACACCAACTCACGATTCGGTTTGTATCATGATTTTTGACCCACAGTTCGATACACCCCACGATTTTTTTTTTAAATTGAAAAGGCATTTAGCTTAAACAACATTTATTTAAAAATTGAATAATATGAAGTATAGCGAAATAAATAAATGGAGATTATATAGGTTGATTAACTATTGAACTATAAATGATGTTCTATTGATTTACAGTTAGCTAGCAAACCTATTGCAATTTGTTTTTCAGATGGCTATTCTAACGTTGGGTCCTAGTTTTTAAATAATTACTAATTGAACTATAAACTATGTTCTATTGATTTACAGTTAGTTCGAAAAACTATAACAATTAGTTTTTCAGATGGCTATTCTAAAGTTGGGTCGTAGTCTTTTATGTGTTAATAAACAATTTCTAATAATCTGAAAACCATGTATAAACAGTTAAATGTCTGTTTGTGGCACCCTTACATGGCTACGGCCCTGCGATACCGTTCTCAGCCACTGGTGGTCTTGGCACATTTCACACTTTATAATGGAGCACTCCTGCTACAGACAGGGATGCAATTGCTAAATGATGTATTGCTAAGTGACAACAGTGATCATGACAAAAACACTTAACATATACCGTGTAAGTCCTGATTGCTAAACACACTGCCACACAATTCATTTGGATTAAATATCAAGTTTAGACATTTTATTGACATTTACCATTTCCAACAGAACTTCTGATTGAAGTAAAAGAATAAAAATCAAACAAAAAACACAATAGCTTAAAAGGCTATCAATCCAGTATAATAAAAATTCAGATTGATCAGAGGAGTAGAACAAAAAAATAAAATTCAAACAAAAAATGCAATATCTTAAAAGGCTATCAATCCAGTAGAAACATTTAAGAAGAACATCAGACATGTCATACAGTAAACATCAGACATTTAAACATGAATTAACACTGCTTTAAGAGGGTGGTTGGCAGGGGGCAGTCCACATTATTACACAACTACTTTTGCTCCCTCTTAATGTATGGTATGAGGTTGCCCTCAACCTTGCATTTCGCTATCTTAGCTCTGACCTCTGGATCGTTTAGTATTAGGTCTTCACATTGATGAAGAAAATCTGAAATTTTCCCTCTTTGGGTGTAGCTCGCCAATAGCTCGTCAGATTTTTCAGGTGAAGCTATCGCCAATTCGGGGATTGCTGCTTTCGAACGAACGGTCAGCTCTGTGACACCAGCATCAGCACACGCTTCCCCAAGTTTTTTTCCGCGGTTGTAAGCCCGCAGAACCTTCTTGTATCTTGCAATAATGTCCTTTGGACTGGAAGCTGCATCAGTAAAAAATAAAACAAATTGGACTGAGAAATGAGACAAAATTTCATTGCTATTAACATGCTTCACCAAAAGCACATTTTTGTTTTGAAGATTTTGGGTCAACTTTAATCAAAACTTCTTTTTGTAAATAGGAGCCCTCCCTTGTGACTCACCTCTTTGTCCACATTGAAGTTTTGCGGACTTCTTGTGCGTTCCTTTTGTCCTTCTTTTTATTTTTTTTGTATTTTCTTTTCTTGTGACTTGCATCATCTGAAGACAAGGAAGAATCGGAGGTAGAGGAGGAAGATGATGCAATAGAATTGCTGGTGGAAGACTGGTTGCTGGTGGAAGACTGGCGGCACTCAGATGAGTCAGATGAAGTGGTGTGGTCATAACTGGGATGGCGCATCTTGTCTGAAAAGAAACAATAACAAAGGGAAGAGAAGGTTTAATCAAGTGAAGTTTAAGTGAGAAGCTTCAGTGGCCATAGGTACAAAGTAGCCTGGTATACCTATGGTGGAAATCCCATTCAAGTGAACAGAGCATTCTATTTGAATTGCGAATAGCTGTATAATATGTTTAAATCCAAGTGGTGTTGTTAACTGTCACATTGAGTTAAAGTATTGACTTACCAGCCACTTGCTTGCGAAGAGACATCACCTCTTCCTTCAGTTTTCTATTCTTCCTTCTCAGGACACCCTCTCTCTCTTTAGATTTGTGGAGGAGATGTGATACGGTTGGAGACATAGTGTTTCCTGAAAGATAGAAAGCAAACAAGGATGGCATATGGGCTACAACAACTATGCATGTTTACAGTGTAGGCTACATAGGCTGAAAAAACATTTCTTAAATGTTTGCCCCTCCATAGCTATCTGCATGCTACTGTAACAATGGCTGTTAACGACAGGTGTGTAAGCTGCTCCTGTGAAGATATCCTGTGCTACAAGGAGCATAGGTTATAAGGCTTTTACTGGCTAACTACACCCGCTGTGAGAGGATAGCCATGCGTGCACATTTGAAAAGTTGTTATAAACTTTAGAAAGAAAAAAAACTGCCAACGCTACCTCGTTTTGTTGAGACAACAAGTTGGATACATTAACAAGGCCAATAGAAATGACATACTAAGTAAAGTTAAGAAACTTACCAGCAGTTTGAGTTGATGCAAAGTTTGTCTGGCTTAAAATCCCCTTCTTGTAGCACTACATCATCCCCATCGTCATCGTCGTTGATCCTTGCAACAGGCGATTCATTTTCATTTATTCATGTCCTGTCTAAGTTAAATGTGTAGTTAAATGTTATTCTATGCGTATTTTCTTTTTTCAATTCCGTTTTATTCAGAGATCGTGTCAATTGCTCAACTGCCTTTTTGCTTAACCTGACGAGAAAAGAAAGATTAGCCATCCTCAGCCGGAGTTTCCTGAATTCAATGACTTCAAAATAAGAGTCTAAAATGAGTCTTTTATTCGTATTTTATTCTTGCAACTTGCCATGTCGATTTATAATTTGTAAATGTGGCAATTCATAACATGTTATTGTTATGGTAAATGGAGGCTGATAAAATTATGGCAAAACGCAGTATTATCGGTCAATGCTTATAGTTAGAGCTTAGAGGAAGCTTAGAGGTTTCGCCGCCCCTCATTGCTGCTGGCTTTACAGCTAACAATGCACTTCTGGCGCGTATTTTTGGTGCAATCAGGAACACTGTAGCTTGTTCCCTTATGGAATCAAAATGCCTCGTTTGGCAAGTGAGCTGTGGCAACTAATTGAAGGAAAAAGAGGTAAAACACAATTAAAGAAGCTTATAAAATGGCAGAGAAGAAAACTGATCAGACAAAAGATGAAATGCAACATTTGCCATCATAAAATGGAAATTGAACAGAACAGTCGCGGTGTGGATACATGTGAATGGTAAGTGGCCTTTTTATCCATAGGCTATATTTGTCAGACAAACTTTGAATGAAGTCCATACAGTTTAAAAGGTACTTTTCCCCCTTAATTGATATGTATTACATTATGTGTAATAGCCTAGGCATATAAGCCTAGACTAGATAACTCATGTTTTATTGTCAGGCAAAATACAATATCATCTCTAGACTGCGCCCTGCACTTACCCAGCACTCTGCTGAAGTGCTTGTCAACAGCTTGGTAACATCTCGGATTGACTACTGCAATGCAATTCTGTCAGGCATCCCCAAGAAACTTTCTCACCGTCTTCAACTTGTCCAGAACTCCGCGGCACGCATTATAACCTGCTCAAAGTCATCTGACCATGTTACACCCCTGCTGCTCCAGCTACATTGGCTTCCGATACCCCAGCGGATTACCTTTAAAATCCTATTAATTACATTTAAAGCCATCCATAATCTTGCCCCATCATATATTAAGGACCTGTTGCAGATCTATTCACCCTCACGTTCACTGCGGTCATCTAATGCAGGATTACTGGTCCAACCAGACATCCTACTCAACACAATGGGTGCAAGGGCCTTCTCTTATGCTGCTCCGAAATTATGGAACTCACTCCCCTCATTCATCCGCACACAGGACTCTGTATCACAATTTAAAAGTGCACTGAAAACGCACCTTTTTAAATTAGCATATGAGCTCTAAGCCATAGGAGCTGTTTTTATGCTCCTGATATTGTTTTTTTTTAATGTTGATTCCTTTATGTATTTGTTTTTTTATTTTATTTTTTCTTAAGGTGACCTTGAGTGCTTTGAAAGGCGCCGTGTAACAAATAAAATGTATTATTATTATTATTATTAATTTCAGGGGGAAACATTAGGGTAGGCCTAGGTTACTATTGAAAATGGTGGTCATACAATATATAACTTTAACTTTGATTTCATTCCTTGTGTTTTTGTCCACAGGGTATGTCTACGCCGGGCCAAGCACAGAGGCCGAGGCATTGCCAGAAAATCCATCCGGCACCATACAATCTTCAGCAAATCCAAGATGTGCCTTTTCAGCTGGATGAGGTTCTTATACAGTATAAATAGGCCAGACCTACAGTAAAATTAGGTACATGTACAGTGTACAGTGGCAAGAATAAGTTTGTTCTTTCCTCTTTCTCTCCTCTTGATGAAATTTTATGTCATAATTAGATGTCTGCTGAATGTTCTGCCTACAATTATTTTTTTCATCATTACTATAATATTGTGTATTATCAGGTTTGCACAAGACCTATGGTTAAGACAAGTTGACATGATAACCGACGACATTGCTGCAAGTTCAACAACACTCACAAGAATGGCCAAACATCTCAGAAATGTCTGTGTTGAGGCTGTGGAACGAATGAGAAGGAAGAGAGGACAGAGGCTGGGAGGGCAAAGAGAGTTTGTGGCAATAGACGAAAGCCACTTCAGGCACAAAAGAAAAGTAAATGCAAACACAAAACACATAATTTATTTTTCTTTTTTCCCTCATTCCTTATCATCTTCCTCTTACTCCTATTTTTTTCCAAAGAGTAAAATAATGCTTGAACATAATTTGTAACATACAGGTGTACTTTTTTGACAGTATCAACGTGGCCGAATAGCAGGTGGATGGAAAAAAAAAAAGTGGGTGTTTGGGATGCTTGGTGTCAAGGGCAGAAGACGTCGACCTGTTCTACGTTTAGTGCCAAAAAGGACAAGACAAGAGCTGGTACTTAAGTGAATGGCGACTTAAGTGAATGGCGAGCCAGGTGCTGCCTGCACTAGGATATGATCATTACACAGTCAATCACAGTCAAGAATTTGTCAATGCAAACACAGGTTGCCACACTCAGCACATCTAGAGGGCTTGGCGGTGTTATAAGGAGATCATCTCAAGACAAAGGGGGAAATCGGACTGAGGACTGTTAACAGATCACCTTACACTAATTGAGTGGAATGAATGGCTCAGCAAAAAACATCACAATGGTCCACTGGGTCACCTACTCCATGACATTGCCAAGAAATATAAATCGACATTAACTTTGATATGTTTTCTTATTACTTTCTGGCATTACACACTGCCCTCTGATCAATCAGAAGTTCTGTTGAAAATGGTGAATTTCAATACATTTGAAATAAAACCAAGTAAAAAATGTCAATAACATCTCTAAACTTGATATTTAATCCAATTGAATTGTGTGACAATGTGTTAAGCAATCAGCAATTACACGGTATATGTTAAGTGTTTTTGTCATGATCACTGTTGTCATTTAGCAATAGAAGTGCATCCCTGTCTGTAACAGGAGGGCTTCATTATAAAGTGTGAAACGTGCCAAGACCACCAGTGGCCGAGAACGGTATCGCAGGCCATGCAAGGGTGCCACAAACAGACATTTAACTGTTTATACATGGTTTTTAGATTATTTAGAAATTGTTTATTAACACATAAAAGACTAGGACCCAACTTTAGAATAGCCATCTGAAAAACAAATTGTTATAGTTTTTCTAACTAACTGTAAATCAATAGAACATAGTTTATAGTTCAATTACTAATAATTAAAAAACTAGGACCCAACCTTAGAATAGCCATCTGAAAAACAAATTGCAATAGGTTTTCTATCCAACTGTAAATCAATAGAACATCATTTATAGTTCAATAGTTAGTCAACCTATATAATACATATGGGTATTATGTTAATAGCTTTGTGAAGGCCTACAATAAACTTTATAATCATTAACAAACACTCAAATACATTGTTTACATTTCCATAAGCTAATAATAAAGTATTTGTAAGTAAAATATTTAGTAATCATTGATTGTTATCTACAAATTGTTAATTTATGATTTATAAGTGATTAAATATGTTATTATATTTGCAAAATAAAGCATCAATTAACCATTTATACTGGATGGTTATTATAAGGCTACCAAAATTCTTTTTTCATTTTGTTAATATATTAAATCAAAAAACATTTACAGAGGGGATTATTAATATCTTCTTTTATTATCCAGTAAATCAGAAAATACTGCCAATAGCCTTAAAAAGTGGATTTTCACCCTATTTTTATGCATAAAATGTTATACAAATCAGGCCAAGAATAAGATATCAACAAATCCTTCTGTAAAAACCTTCAAAATATAGTTAGGAATAGGACTGTAAAGTTTGGTGTATGTAGGTGGTACAGAAGTGGAGATTCTTCGCTCGGAGTGTGAGCAAAAACTCATTTTGAGAAAACGGCCTTTAAAGATTTGTATGGCAAAATTCCACATATTGCTATTCAACGCCATGGATTACAGACAAAATATGCTTTTAGGTCCAAGTAATATTTATGTATCACACTGCATAACATCCAAAACCCATTGTTACTTCATCCATTACTGATCATAACCTCCAAAACAACACAATATGGCCTTCAATGGAGACACCTACATCACATTCCTCGATTGGACCTGATAGAATACAATCATTACACTGCCTAGTTCCCCCAAGCTAGTTTACAGTCTACATATCCATGCTAGCAAGGATTTACATACAGTATTACAGTTTATTTTTATTTATTTAGCTGATGCTTTTCATATTTATGACTTGCCATATTATTTTCTGTGTATTATTGTACACAAATATGCAATAATGCCACTTGGAAAGTGAAAGCAAAGAGGCGGATATCCCTGGCTTCAGAAAATACTGCCATGAATTCAGACAAATATGAATGATTGGGTTGTGTTAGAATCAGCTGGCTGATAGAAATAGCCTAAGTGGTGGAGGTGAACAATCTTCTGCAGTAGCCTACTTGTCACCTTCACACACACTGCACTTGAGCAACAAACTACTAAAAAAAACAGTCACTTTGTGTGTCGAGTGTAAATTGCAACCCAGATCCAACAAAAATAGGACAAATAAGCTTACTGATCAATTAATTCAACATGCTATAACCTACGTGCAATATGAACTACGAGCCTCTGCTGAGTGGCACGGTGCCATCTGAACTCGCCCGTTTCCAAAGACAGCTTACATAATGATGCACTTTGAGAAGATGTTTGTCATCTCATTTCCCTAAGACATTTATGCAAGTATCAACTGCATTAGTCTCCTCCTGGAAGCTTTAAAATCCTCACGTTGTTGTAGCCATTTCCATATCGAAGTGTTCCGCGGAAAGCTAGCTAGCAAGTGTGAGAGTATACCACGTGATGCATTTGAACGAGTCCAGCCAATCAGACTTCATTTGTATCTTTAAACCCGCCTGTAAACATTCTCGATTGGTGTTTGATACATCTGAGCTATCCATATTTGGAGTAGGTAACGTTATGCAGCAGACTGAGTGCTTTACAACGGTACCATGGATGGCATATAAGAGAGACCGGTGACTTCGTGTGTAAGAATGCTAACTTTTGGTGAACATCAAAAGGTGTAATTTTGACAATTTCTTTATAGGAGTTTGAAAGATTACATGTTAAGGATGCAAACTAGCCCAAAATCTCAACTTTGACCAAGTCATGAAAAATCGATGTTTTCACCTGCCGTGTCTCGCCTTAAAATAGTGGTTTAAGTCTACATGCTAAAGGTGACATGCTTGGACCTCCTCATAGAGGCAGGACAAGAAGTCAGCAGTGATATTGTCCTTTCCGGCCTTATACCGGATGGTGAAACTGTACGGCTGCAATGAGAGGTACCACCGTGTCACCCGGGCATTACTGTCCCTCATGCGGTTCAGCCACTGAAGTGCACGGTGATCAGTCTCTAGTACAAACTGTTTCCCGAACAAATAATATCTCAGACTGTCCAAGGCCCACTTGATGGCCAAACACTCCTTTTCGACCGTGGAGTACCTGGTCTCCCGGGGAAAGAGTTTACGGCTGATGTACTGCACCGGCCTCCAGTCCTCCCCCTCCCCCTGTAGAAGTAGCCGCTGACACTTGCCAGCATTGACCACCAGGCCTGCCTCCTTAATCCTGCGGAACACATCCGCCAAATGCTCCTCCCATGAGGAACTGAAGATAATGACGTCGTTGATGTAGACGGCGGCATATGTCTCCGCCCCCCTCAGCACTTGGTCCATCAGCCGCTGAAACGTTGCCTCTGCCCCATGCAGACCAAAAGGCATGGTGGTGAAATGGTATAATCCGGAAGGGGCCCGAGAGGCCGTCAGCTCCTGTGCCTCAGGTGTAAGAGGCACCTGCCAGTACCCTTTGCCCTTGGCATGGGGTAGGGGTCAAATGCTGAAATAGCGTTCAGTTTGGAAAAGTCCACACAAAAGCGTAGCCCTCCGTCCTTCTTGGGGACGAGGACCACCGGTTCTACACCATTCACTGTGCGACGGCACAATAACGCCCATGTCCAGCATTGCCTGGACCTCCTGCTTCAACACCGGGACGAGTCTGGCCGGAACACGGTAGGACGTCTGACGGATCGGACCCGGATGTCGTGCTGCATGAGTGTCGTCCACCCTGGCTCCTCCCTGAACAGACCCTCGGGATGATCTGCAGCACGTCCTCCTGTTGTTGACTGGACAAGTGCTGCACTAGAGGGGAAGTGGTCTCACCTCCACTAGTGGGGGAAGTACTGCTCCTTTGACTCCTCCTCTTCTTCCATCACCCGAGCCCAGTTCAGATGGCTGGCAGCGTCAGGCCGCGGCACCCATTCTTTCAGCAGGTTGATATGAAATTTATGCCTAGGCCGGCGTCGGTCAGGCATAGCCAGTTCGTAGGTCACCGGGCCCACCTTTGCCAGCACCTCGAAGGGTCCCTGCCATCTCGCCAGTAAACTGCTGCCTGACGAGGGTAGCAGCAACAGCACCTTCTGGCCGGGGTTGAAGGTGCGGCTCCGGGCGGTCCGGTCGTATGATGCCTTTTGATGCGACTGGGCCTGGGCCAGGTTGTCGTGTGCCAGGCTGCGCAGCTCCTCAAGCTTGGCCCTCATCTTCAGCACGTACTCTGCCACCCCGGTCTGCTGTGCTGGTCCCTCTCCTGTCCACGCTTCCTTGAGAACTTCCAGGGGGACTCTCACTTGCCGACCATAGAGCAGCTCGAAGGGAGAGTAGCCTGTCGATGCTTGGGGGACCTCCCTGTAAGCAAATAGAAGATACAGCAGCCACAGGTCCCAGTCAGCGCCAGAGTCACTCACAAACTTCCTCAACATGGCTTTGAGGGTCTGGTTGAAGCGTTCAATCAGTCCATCAGTCTGTGGGTGGTATGGCGTGGTTCTAATAGGCCTAATGCCCAGCATGGAGTAGATTTGCTTCATAAACCTTGAGTTAAAATTTGTTCCCTGATCAGTAATGATCTCACTGGGGATCCCTACACGTGAGAAGAGTTGTATTAGACAATTGGCCACCTATCTAGACTTAACATTTCGTAGGGGGTAGGCCTCAGGATACCGGGTACCATAATCACAGATTACTAATATGTAACGGTGGCCTCCTCTGCTCTTTTACAAGGGGCCAACTATGTCCATGGCTATCCTGGTGAAGGGTGTGTCAATAATGGGCATGGAAATGAGGGGTGCTTTTGTACTTGTGTGTGTGTGTGATGTGAGCTGAGAAGTGGGGCAAGATTTGCAGTATTGCATAACCTCTTGATACACTTTGGGCCAGTAGAAGCGTTTAGCTACTCTAGCAAGTGTCTTTTGCTGCCCTAAATGTCCTCACCAAGGCACACTATGAGCAAGGTGAAGAACCTTGGCTCTTAGAGACTCAGGGACAACAACCTGCTCACCATCCTCACTCACTCTAATTAACAATCCATCTCACACAACAAAACAGTCCTTCCCACACACTTTAGCCTTTCTTTTAATGTCATATCAGTTTTTTGTAAATCTTTAAACTCAGGACTTTCCACCACACTGCCATCTAGGAGGGGCAACTGCTCCTGCAGTGGAGTACCCAAAACTTTGTCCCTCCTCCTTACGGACCTTGACTTTTTAGATTTACTGTTCGGCTGACTATCCGAAAACGTCAACTCTGCCAACAACTTCTTGTCTGCCTGCTCAGTTTTTGCTTGTGACCTAGTTGTTACATAGGCTGAAGCTACTGGTGACTGGAGCTGTAACAGTTCCGCCAGGACAGGCACATCCTGGCCTAATACTACAGGATATGGACAACTATCCATGATGCCAACAGTTAGCCAATACTTCTGCCCTTCAATTTCAATCACAATGTCCGCTGTTTGACGTTCAGATTCATCTCCATGAATACATCTAACCCTCACCTTGCCAACATTAATGCAGTCAGTTGGATCCAAACACACTCGCCTGATGAAGGTCTGGCTGCTACCTGTATCAACAAGAGCCTGCCAAGTTCGTCCCCTGATGGTTACTGGCACTAATGTATCAGTGGTGCTAGGTGTATGCATGGGTATGTGAGCCATGTTTTCTGGTATGTAGCACAGCTTAGAGTCAATAACAGCGACTATGGGGCACTCGGGTTTAATGTGGCCAGTTTGGCCGCAGTTGTGGCAAACTACCCTGGGCTTAGGCTTAGCAGAAGTGTTGGGATTAACAGAGGTCGCACAGCCTTGCCTGCAGCTCCCTGGCGGTCTCTCCGTCCATCAGAGTCATCGACCTGAATCTGTGGCGGTACGTGTCGTGGTCGATTTCAAATTTATTTAATATGGCGTCTTTCACCTTGGCATAGTCCATGATGTCATGAATGTCCATAGCGACATACGCTGCACGGGCTTTCCCTGTCAGCAGGGGAACGAGGTACACAGCCCAACTGCCTCTTGGCCACTGGTTCGCCAATGCCAGGCGTTCGAACGTGGTTAAGTAGTGCTCTATGTCCTCATCGTCACTGTACGGTGTCATCTTGGGTGGGCTCCACCCATAATAGGCTGTAGGTGTAACGCTCACCGGCCTTGAAGGTTCAGACACGGGGCTAGATGAGCATACACAAGGTTGTTGCTGCCTTGGGCTGTGGTCATCTGACAGTTCAGGCTCTGGCAACCGGCTCATGGCTCCACCTGCCCTGATGCTGGTTGAGTTGTTCTGTGCTGACCAACATCTGGAGCTGCTGGAACTGGTGCTGCATCGACCTCCATCTCAGGTCCTGGTGCTCAGTCTCCCGCTCCCAGCATTCATCTCTGGCCTGCTGTGCTTGGATAAAAGCGCTCAACGTCGCCTCCAACCTGGATGTCCGGTCATCAGGGGGTGCAGAGTGGGACCTGGGAACCATGTCGTCATCATCACTTGTCTCCTTGTCCCAATCTGCTTGCCAGAGTTTATTTACCTTATGTTTGATTAATACCTTGATTTCTGTACGACTAAGTGGATTATTCAGATGGACCTCTTCATTTTTCACAGCTTCCTTTGCTAGCTTGTCTGCTTCTTCATTGCCCTTCACTCCACTGTGGGCGGGAACCCATACAAACTGGATGGTTATTCTGTGTTGTTGAATTAAAAATAAAAGATGATTAATTTCATTCAATATGTCCTGACGACATGACGAATTACCACTCTGTATGGATACAAGGGATGACATGGAGTCTGAACAAATAACTGCTTTAGGGGGCTTAACATCTTCTATCCATTGCAGAGCAATTACTATAGCTGACATTTCAGCTGCTAAGATAGACATGTCATTAGATGTTCTCTTTTTTAATGTTGACTTTATACTCTGGTATGTGTACACCTACACCGGTTTTACCTTCTATGTCTTTTGATGCATCTGTGTAAATTTGAGTAGTGTCACAGTACATAGCTTCTAGATATTGTTCTACGTTCTGATATACCCCACCATTCTTAGCTATTTCTTTTGTTTCCATTATAACCACAGGTGTATTAAACAGCCAAGGAGGAGTTCTAACTAACGGAACAGTTTCACAACATGGGATGTCATCTATTTCAAACTCCTTTGCCATCTTGTTGCCTACCCAACCAAAGCTATAGACAGTTCTGCCATACTCCCAACAGTCTAATAGAACTTGCTTAGTAGGATGTGACTCCTCATGCCCACCCAAAGTAGTCCAGTATGCCATGCTTAACTTAATACGCCTAAGACATAAAGGCATTTCTCCTGTTTCAATTTGTATAGCAGGTATTGAGGAAGTTCTAAACGCCCCACAACATATTCTCAAACATTTAGCCTGGATTCTATCTAGTTCACTTAGTAATGTCTTAGATGCTGACATAAGCACAACACATCCATAGTCCAATACTGATCTAATCGAAGCTATATAAAGCCTTTTCAAGGAGGATCCTGATGCTCCCCAATTATATCCTGAGATACACTTCAGTATATTAACACCTTTCTTGCATTTTCCACTACTTTCTGTATATGCTCCTTAAAAGTTAATTTAGTGTCAAACCACACACCCAGATACCTGATGCCACTTACTCATTCATTTCTGAGCCATTTGGGGTTGGATAGGCCTATGCGGTGTCGTGTCCAAACCAGCTATAACAGTAGATTTCTGTTTATTTTCCTTATCAACTCTTAATGGCTTCAGCAAAAGTGACATTCTCTTTGATATTAACATTTTGTACCTGGACAGCTCTCTTGTGCATCTGGCACCCTTTATAAGCCACACTGTGCTCTCCTCCGCAGTTACAGCATTTAACTTTAGGGCCTTCCTCACATTTACCATATTTGTGATCCCCTCCACATCTAGCACACCTTAGTTTTGACTTGCACGCTGTTGAAATATGTCCGTATATTTGGCATTTATAACACCTAGTTGGTGGGGGAACGTACGGTCTTGTCATGTAGCTAACATAACCTATCATTACCCTTTCAGGCATTTTAACCTCATCCACAGTTAACAAAACAGACAAACTTGGCCCTCTTGTTCCATTCCTGGTTACTGGCAAACGCTTAACTTTGCTGACTCTTACACCTTTTATATTGCTTCTAATATCCTCATCTGACAAATCAGTCGACACTCCTGAGATGACAGCCATTACCTTCCCTCTTTTTTACCAATCCTGAGCCTTAACATTCTTCCCAAGTAAGTTTTTACATTGCACTAAACCCATTCTCTGATCTCTATCCCTACAAACAACTAATAGATTGCCATCTTTCAAAGTTTTGATTGAATAAACGTCACCAACTAGTTTATAAATCGCTTCACTTACTTTCAGTGGATTTAATGTACAAGGGGTTTGAAATCTGAGTATAACTTTGAATTCATTTCTCACTCTCTTTGCCTCATCTGACTTAGTCTTCACTTTACGTTTCACTTGTCTCCTCTGTGTTACTTGCCATTCACCTGATTCTTCTGGACATTCCTCATCAACAGTACTACACTCTTCTTCCTCTTGCTCTAACTCCAGTAAAGTGTTTTCAAAATCAAAGTCACTTTGTCCGGTATCACACCCCAGTCCTCCAAACGCCACTGGATCTGGCGGCTTCGCATTCCCGGAAGCACTCATCGTTCGCCCACTGTTCGTTGGTCGGCGGACACCCCGGCTTCCCTTCTCTTTTTGGTGTCTTAATTTTGTTTTAGTTTAAGGTATTTCTTAAACCCACAGCGTGTAGCTCTCTACAATCTTGAAAACAAGACTCATACGATTCCTCAGCGTCTCACACCGCCGCCTCCAGCTCTCCCTACAACTGAGAAATCTCCCCATTATAAGGGGGACCTGCGCGCACCCTACAGGTGGAACATTGCAACGACAGCGCAAGTGACAGGGGTGTTTCAGGTATTCAGACAGGAACACAGAATAACAACGTTTAAAATGGTACCATTCACATACAAACAATATCAGGCCTTTCACAATATAATATCAAACATGTACATGATCAGTGATCGTCATTTTAAACCCTCAGACAGATAATTAATTTTGCGAGGGTGCAACCAAGCACGCTCGCGAACGTGAACAAGGATATAATCTCCTCGTAGCAGAGGAGCACTTTTTTAGAAGAACGCGGAAGTGCTGCCACAACGGTAAGACAACAGTTTTTAAACAACGCTAGACGAACATTTCTAGAAGGACTTAGACACAAGAATGAAGACATGCTAGTGAGAAGACAAAATGCGTTGTAACACATATTTTAAATAAACGAGTTGTGTGAGCGAACCGAGGTTACGTGTTGTTATTGTTTGTGCGTGAGTGTAGAATGTTTGCATGTAAATATCTGTTCAGCGAGTTAAACATGTGTGCACCCATGAGTTAACAACGACCAGACAAGATATACAGCATAACAGATGGAATATTACACGCGCAAAAGTTTACAGCAGTGCTTGAACAACAGTAGCAGATTGATAAAGGTTTGTATGGGGAGATGGCGTTGCACGTGAGTAATGGCGGCTGTAATTAGGACGCCGTGATGTCGCGCTCACAGGTTGCGGCATGATAAACCAAAGACCATCGTTTAGTATGAAAATGTTCTCCATCTCTAAATAATTCCTCACCTCTTCTTCCAGGCTCACTGCATTTGTATTGAGGTCCTTTGGCAAAGCCAAGTCCTTCATCTATATTGACCCTCAAGTTATTACTGGTACCAACACCTGGCTTGAAGGAAGACTTAGACCAGATGATGCCTATGCTATGCAAGGAAAGCAACAGCAATTGTCAATTGACAATTGTCTTCAACAACAGAAATAAGGTACTCATGCTATTAGTCCCAAAGTAATTAACAGCGGCATTACTTGGTTTTAGGGCTCAGGCTACAGTTTCAGATGTGAGCTTTTTTTTTCCCTTGTTTGTTGTAAGGCGGTGTAAATGATAATGTAACGATAACTGCTTACATTGCTGCCTCCATGCTTGAACTCAACATGACTCTTCAGGTATGTACAACATTACTTAGGTTAACAGATTAAAGCAAACCATCTCAAATGTACCAAAGGGTTTATTTAGGTTATTGTCTGTTGTCTATGTGATGTGAGAATGTATGCCTCTGTATTCATATCCACATTTATAACAGAGAATTTTTACAATGTAAGGCAATGTACTTTTTACTTCAGGAAGTCACCCTGAAGTTTCTAAAGTCCTCTGTCAGTGGCGCCTCCAACACCTACGCCACTGCTCTTCTGGCCTACACCTTCAGTCTTGTTGGAGAAGAGGACATCAGAGCTCAGCTTCTCAAACACTGTGTAGCAACCTCTGATGGTAGGAGACACTTAGATGGTGCAGACACAGATAGACCAGAACCTCAGCATGGTGTATTACAGGCACAGATAGACCAACACCTCAGCATGGTGTATTACAGGCACAGATAGACCAACACCTCAGCACATTTTACATGGTGTATTACAGGCACAGATAGACCAGCACCTCAGCATGGTGCATTACAGGCACAGATAGACCAGCACCTCAGCATGGTGTATTACAGGCACAGATAGACCAACACCTCAGCTGGCTTCCTTTTCCTCATGTGACTCGTACCTTCTCAGGGAGTCTCCTGCACTGGTCAAAGTCAGAGCGAGCTGATTCTCTGGCAGTGGAGACGAGCTCTTACGTGCTGTTAGCTGTTCTCACTGTCCACACTGACTTCTGCTGACTTGGGCTATGCTGCCAGGATTGTCAGCTGGCTGGTGAAGCAGCAAAATCCATATGGAGGCTTCTCTTCCACACAGGTACTCCACACAGCCTTCCTGTTTAGGAGTCATATTTGGCATTGGTGTGTCTGGGCTTTTGTCCAGCGTCTGTAATGTCCCTCCCTTAAGTGTTGAGTGTGTGTACTCTCAGGACACGGTGGTGGCACTGCAGGCTCTGGCTTTGTACGCTACCAGGGTCATCAGCCCACACGGCTCCAGCACAGTCACAGTGCAGTCAGCAGGGGGCACCAAACACCAGCTTGATGTGAACCAGCACAATACACTACTGTACCAGGAGAGGGCGCTGCAGGATGTTCCTGGGAAATGATAGCCTGCGGAAGTTCTGCCAGGAAGACGTCAGCGGCTGGGACGGGCGCAGTCTCCAACCAATCAGTGGCCGCCACCTGCTTTATAATGACTTGTCTAACTTACCTTTTCCGCTGCTTCAGGTGCCGACGTTTCGACGCTCATTTCGCTCGAGTACGCTACCAAAATGTCGCAGGTCCCCCTCGTCGATTTCGCTATCTCGGATTCCGATGAGGATATCGTGCCTCCGTCTCCTGTACCATCGCCGAGACGCAGTTCTCGCCTCTCATCCCGGGCTTCCTGGGCCCACAGGTCTACTGAAGACATCCGTTTGTTCCTTGAGGATCGCAACATCCCAGTCTCGAGCGGTATGTCTAAGGAGGGCTTGATCCAGGTTGCCACTTCCCTGGCGGGTAACGATCCCGTTCCTCCATCCGGGACTGTCCAGTCCGCACCGGACCCCCCTCAGGCTCCCGCTCCTCGTCCGCCTGCAGGACGGAAGAGGGCGCGGAAGTCGTCTCCGTCGCCTCCGGCCAAACGGGGTAGGAAGTCTGCCCCCCCGGGTCCGCCTAGCCCTCCGGGCCTTGCCGGTGATCAGCTCCAGCTCGCCCAGGTCCTCCACGGCCTGACGGATGCGGTGAGGTCCCTATATGCCAGGGTGGAGGCCTTCGAGGATTCGCGGCCTCCCCGGAACGTTTGCCGCCTCGTCCTCTGCATCGGCCGCTCCGTCCCTCCTGCACACCTGCGGAAGCTCCGCCATGGACGGGGATCCGTTTATGGCGCCGGCTCCCACTCCTGCTCCAGTCCACCGTGATGTCAGCGCTGCTCTTACCCCCGCTGCCCCTGGTTTTTCCCTCGGTACTGCAGTGCCCGCTGCAGTTATGGGAAGGCGTTTTTTATCGCCAACTATGTCCGCTCTGCCGCCAAACTGAGGGCAGACATCGTCCAAGGTAAGGACATTAACCTTGCTTCCTTATTGCTGCCGTCGCCCGCCAGCGACCGCCGGATGGTTGAATGTGGGGATGTCTCTGTCTTCCTCAAGGCATCTGATCCCAGGCTGCAGCGCAGCCTTTCCTTCGGGGAATTTGTCATAGCTTTTGGAATTTTCAGGGACGTCTTATGTCACGACTACCCAGATAGGAGGGAGGAACTGGATTTATATCTCGCCATGTTGGCCGATTTTAATCAGCATTACGGGGGCACGCTGTTTTACGAATATCACGAATCCTTCTCTGCCAAATCTGCATCGTTCATCGCCCTTTTTAACACCCGCCTGGACTGGTCAGTTTTAGATATGGAACTTTTAGTCCGCCACTTCGGTGGCCAGTCCGCGCTAACCTGCTCTGTCTGTAGTGCGCATGGGCATTCTGCTGGCTTTTGCCCTAGAACTGCGCTTACGTCCGCTATCCAGGGTCCTGACTCTGTAAGACATTTTTCTGCTAGCCAGGGCCGCTCTTCGACTGCCCCCAATGACCTCCCGTTATGTCTTAATTTTAATCATGGTGTTTGCACATTCGCTAAATGTCGTTTTTTCGTTTTTCTATAAGATGTCATGGACTCTTCCGATTCCCTCCAATTATTTACAGACGCTGCTCCGTCTGTGGGTTTCGGGGGTTATTTTCGGGGTCAGTGGTTCGCCGATGTCTGGCCCGCAGGGCTCGGGGCTTCTGCCCCCGGAACTAATTCCATTGCCCTGTTCGAAATCTACCCAATAGTGGTGGCAAGCGTTTTGTGGGGTAAGGCTTGGTCTCGCAAAAAGATAACCATGTTTTGCGATAATGAGGCGGTCGTAGCCATTATTAATAAAGGTCGTTCGTCTTGTCTATCCATTATGTCGCTACTTAGATGCTTGACTTGGCAGTCAGTAATGTTTAATTTTATGGTGCAGACTCTCTCTCCCGTTTTCGTTTCCAGGAGTTCAGACGCCTCTGCCCTTCCGCCAATCGGGATCCGTCGCCATGCCCGGCCTTACGGGACTTAATGCTGGATTAACTGCGTTTCCACCTGTCCTGCTCAACTCCATCGCCCTTTATATGAGCAAAGGCTTGGCGGCTTCTACCCTTAAAGCTTATAGTTCGTCTTGGTCTCTTTTCACCCTGTTCTGTTTTTCACAAAATGTGTCTGTTTTCCCTGTTCTCATTTCAACCGTCTGTGCTTTTTTGGTTTTTCAATTTGAATCTCGTCACCTCACCATTTCCTCTCTACGTCGGATGCTGGCTGGGATCCAGTTTTATGTCCGCTGCTATGATCCTGGTTTTTCTAGTCTATTTTCTCACCCTTCTATACTCCTCCTTCTGAAGGGGATAGCAAAATCACTCCCTAAACCGTCGGATACTCGTCTTCCCATTACTATTGACATTTTGCATAAGCTCGTTCTTGCACTGCGTGGTGGTTTGTTTTCCCATTACTATAACAGTCTCCTCGAGGCTGCGTTTCTTATGGCTTTTTACGGGTTTCTGCGACCGGGGGAATTTACTTCTGATTCACTGGCTTTCGATTCTTCTAGGGGTTTATGCTTCTCCGACGTGCAGGTTTCTCCCAATTTCTTTTCTATCTTTCTTAGGCACTCAAAAACAGACACTGTCGGTAAGGGAGTTACTATTAGTATTTCCAAGCTCGATTCTCCTTTTTGCCCTCACGCGTCTATGCTTCGTTATCTTGCTATGCGCCCACGTACTTTGCCCTGTTTTCCCTTGTTTCTCTTGTCGAATTATCTGCCTATGTCTAAGGAGTGGTTCAGGGAGCACTTGGGTTTGGTGGTGGAGAAATGTGCCCTGTCTCGTTCGGTGTACACGGGTCAATCCTTTCGCATTGGCGCCGCCACGACCGCTGCAGACCGAGGGCTGCCTGACTCCTCGATTAAGCGGCTGGGTAGATGGACTTCGTCAGCCTTTGAGGCCTACGTCAGGCCTGATTCCAAATCGATTTTGAAGGCGCAACTCTCGCTCTCATGGCAATTAAGGTATTTATATTTTGCAACTACTGGTGGTGGTGTCAGTCTATGCAGACTGAAACGTTCTCATGCTATGCGCTCCGAGAAAGACCTTCTGTTCGAACTGTCTGCAGCGCTCTCTAGTGCATCTTGCCATTGTGTATAAAATGCACTGTACAAATAACTTGCCTCGCCCTGCTTTGCCATATGAACTCGTACTGATTATCGCCCTTAGGATAGCTATCCTGGGGCATCTTGCATGGCATAGTATTTTTTACTCTCCGCGAGAGCTTCATTAAGACTTAAATGTAACTGGGGCTTGTATGTGAGTCTATCGCTGCGCTCTGAGATAGCCGTTCTCCGGAACTTATGTGTGTCCACGTTGCGCCCTGGGATAGCAGTTCTCTGGAGCTTCTAAGTTTGTCCCTGTCGCGCCCTGAGATAGCCGTTCTCTGGAGCCTAGTCACGCTCTGAGATGGCCGTTCTCTGGAGATTCCATGTGTGTCCTCGTCGCGCTCCGGGATGGCAGTTCTCTGGAGCTTTTGTCTGTCCTTGTCGCGCTCTGAGATAGTAGTTCTCTGGAGCTTTTACGTATGTCCATGTCGCGCTGCAAGTTGAGATAGCTGTTCCTGGAGCTTATATGTGTGTCTACGTCGCACTCCGAGATAGCCGTTCTCGGAGCTTATATGAGCATTCAAGCTGCGCTCGGGGATAGCAGTCCTCTGGAGCTTATATGAGCATGCAAGCTGCGCTCGGGGATAGCAGTCCTCTGGAGCTTATATGAGCATTCAAGCTGCGCTCAGGAATAGCAGTCCTCTGGAGCTTATATGAGCATTCAAGCTGCGCTCGGGGATAGCAGTCCTCTGGAGCTTATATGAGCATTCAAGCTGCGCTCGGGGATAGCAGTCCTCTGGAGCTTATATGAGCAATCATGCCGCGCTCTGGGATAGCAGTTCTCTGGAGCTTTTATGTTTGTCCTTGTCGCGCTCCGTGATGAGACAGCTGTTCCCAGAGCTTATATGCGTGTCCATGTCACGCTCCAAGATAGCCGTTCTCGGACCTTATATGTGCGTTCAAGCCGCGCTCGGGGATAGCAGTCCTCCGGAGCTTATGTGAGCATTCAAGCTGCGCTCGGGGATAGCAGTCCTCTGGAGCTTATATGAGCGTTCACGCCGCGCTCTGGGATAGCAGTTCTCTGGTGCTTATATGAGTGTTCACGCCTCGCTGTGGGATGGCAGTTCTCTGGAGCTTTTATGTTTGTCTTTGTCGCGCTCTGAGATAGCCTCTCTGGAGCTTTTATGTATGTCCTTGTCACGCTCCGTGATGAGACAGCTGTTCCCAGAGCTTATATGAGTGTCCATGTCGCGCTCCGAGATAGCCGCTCTTTGGAGCTTCTATGTTTCTCCTCGTCACGCCCCGAGTTAGCCGTTCTCTGGGGCTTGTTTATGTGTGTCCCTGTCTGGCTCTGAGCCTCTATAAGATTTCAAAATAGCTCTTTACAAGGGCTGTTCCATTTGACTTATGTGCCTGTCATGCGTGTTGCCTCAATCGTATCTGTCCTCTGGGGGCGATTCGATGCGCCTTCATTGTGATCTCTGCAGAAAAATGTTGTCGTACGTACCAGTGCTGTTTAGTTCTACGTGTTTTTCTGCTAAATTAGCATTGTTTCTTTTCTTTGCTACAGGTGGGTTCCGGTCATCTCTTCACGGTGGGTCTAGTGTCTTTAATGTTATCATCTTTGGGGGTAAGTTTTAATCCACATGGCGGGTATTAAAACTAATAAATGATTTACCTTGTTTTTGGGGGAAAAGTTCTGAGTTCTGCCAAATAGCAACAGCTGGTTCTGCCGGATCCAACGATGCAAGACCCCGGCCGATGACCGGACCTACGCCAAAGAATATCTACTGTCTAATTAATGTTCAGTTGTTTATTTTATCTATATAAAAATGCTTTAATTGAAAATCTTATTCTCTGTGTCTTTCTGGCCGAAATGATAGCCTGCGGAAGTTCTGCCAGGAAGACGTCAGCGGCTGGGACGGGCGCAGTCTCCAACCTGCTTTAGCGGCCGCCACCTGCTTTATAATGACTTGTCTAACTTACCTTTTCCGCTGCTTCAGGTGCCGACGTTTCGACGCTCCCTCCTCCATCCCCACCACCACCAGTTTGGTCCCGGTCCATTCGCCTGGGGGGGAAAAGTTCTGAGTTCTGCCAAATAGCAACAGCTGGTTCTGTCGGATCCAATGATGCAAGACCCAGGCCGATGAACGGACCTACGCCAAAGAATATCTACTGTCTAATTAATGTTCAGTTGTTTATTTTATCTATAAAAATATTGCTTTAATTGAAAATCTTATTCTCTGAGTCTTTCTGAGTCAACCTGCTTTAGCGGCCGCCACCTGCTTTATAATGACTTGTCTAACTTACCTTTTCCGCTGCTTCAGGTGCCGACGTTTCGACGCTCCCTCCTCCATCCCCACCACCACCAGTTTGGTCCCGGTCCATTCGCCTGGGGGGGAAAAGTTCTGAGTTCTGCCAAATAGCAACAGCTGGTTCTGTCGGATCCAATGATGCAAGACCCAGGCCGATGAACGGACCTACGCCAAAGAATATCTACTGTCTAATTAATGTTCAGTTGTTTATTTTATCTATAAAAATATTGCTTTAATTGAAAATCTTATTCTCTGAGTCTTTCTGGCCGAAGTACAGCATCGAGGTCAAGGGATCTACATGTGCTACTGTCGGGGTCAGTGTGATAGATCACTTCTACCTCGATGCTAAACTCTTAATGATGGCCATTCTGTTAGTGATGTCTGAGCCCTTACCTGTGACAGGTGGCTCTTTTCTACAACATCCCCACTCCCACCGACCACTCCACCTTGAGCATCAAGCCCAGGCCAAGCCTCTGACTGAGGGAGAGTGCAACAAGGACAATGGGCAGGCCTTCAACTTGAACATCAGTGTCAAGTGAGTACTTTGTTTACTGCACCTAGTGGCTATATCTTACACTTTACCATAAACAGAACTAAAGAAGTAAGAAAATCTAAATAATGATAACAGACTCCTAGAGAAATTGACTTCCATTTCACTAATGTTCATTTCATGAAATACATGTTTTCTTCACAGGCAACATTAACGTGTCAAACCCTTACTTGTCCTTGTGCAGGTATAACGGACCTCAAGACAGCAGTCGCAGTATAATGATGTCGCGATGAAATCTGTACCATGATGAACATCACAATATAATGGGCTTATGATGGATATCACGATATAATGTCTACCATGATGGGGTTACAGTGTAATGTGTTCAGGATTGACTTCACATCACAGAGTGTGTACATTTATATTGTTTGTTATAGAGGGACAATTTACATTAATGAACATTAAAAAAATGTAAACATGTCCTGGTGGTAAAAGCAGCAAGCTACAGATATGATGGGAGGAATAGTGTAACATCCACCATGATGACACACCGAAGAGCACATGCAACAGTGCCCTCTGCTGCCGTGATATATCATTACAGGTTATGTAAAACATATACCGTGCATATCAGAGGGACACAGTATGGACTAACTTGTTGCATTTGTGTTCTTTTTGCATTTTCGCTGTACCTATATGTGAGAAGGTGATTGCTTCCCCCCTTCTCACCGCTACGCTACAAACTCTGAGTAGCACACGTGGCAGGCGCCATTGTCTGCCTGCGCAAGTGGAGCGAGCAAGAGAGAGAAAAGAATGTGCGCATGATAGAAGAACAATCTGACTCAGACCTAGAAGAAATGTACGTAGACATGGTAAAAGCAAACAACGGAGGTGTGGGAGGTGGGCTTGGTCATTAACGACAAAAAAGTACGATTCAAGATAGACACGGGCGCACAATGCAACGTTATACCAGAATCTATCCATCGTGAAACAGGCACACAGCTCGGGAAATCCAAAGCGAAATTAGTGACCTACGGGGGACAGTGCCTAAAGCCAGTTGGAAATGCAACCTGCTCACGGAATACAAAGGACAATTCCACCATGTCGAATTCCAGGTGCTGAATCAGAATGCAACACCACTGCTGGGACTAACAACTTGCATCAGCTTATGACTCATAAAGCGCGTCAGGGAGATAACAACAAGCCCCGGTCAAGGGATCCAGTCAGAGTATGCGGACGTCTTCGAAGGTCTGGGATGTTTCGAAGGAGAACAGCGCATCAAGATCAGAGCAGACGCACAGCCCATCATCCATGCCCCGAGGAAAGTTCCTGTCGCCCTGAGAGAGAAAATAAAATCGGAACTGAAAAGGATGGAGCGCCTGGATGTCATCGAAAAGGTAACAGAGCCGAGGCAGTGGGTAAGCATCATGGTCACTGTGTGGAAACCAGAAAAACAAAAAATACGGATATGCATGGACCCCAAGGACCTAAACAACGCCATTGAAAGGGAACACTACCCCATGAGGACTATTGAAGAAGTGATGGCACGGATGCCAGGAGCCAAAGTATTCAGCACACTTGACGCTCAATGTGGCTACTGGCAGGTGAAATTGGACAAAGAAAGCTCAGCGTTGTGCACGTTCAACACCCCCTTCGGACGATATGCATACAAAAGACTACAGCCGGAGAAATATTCCAAAGACTTATGACCGAGATGTTTGACAATTACCTCCACTCCATCCATGTTTTCAATGACATTCTAGTATGGGGGCAAACCAAAGAGCAACATAACCAAAGACTGAAACAAGTGCTGGACCAAGTACGAGAAAAGAACATAAAACTCAACCCAGAAATATGCACATTCGGGGCACATGAAGTGAAATACATGGGACACATCTTGACAGCTGAGGGACCAGACCCTAAAAAAGTGGAGGCAGTAAAGAAAATGCAAAAACCCACAAACAAGACTGAACTGCAGACTTACCTTGGAATGATCACATACCTGGGAAAATTCCTACCGCAGCTATCCACGGTCACCGCTCCACTATGAACGCTACTCGAAAAGACCACGGAATGGAGCTGGATGGAGGAACACGACATGAGCTTCGAGAAACTGCTGGGAATGGTCACAGAGGCTCCAATACTGAAATATTACGATGCATCAAAGCCAATCAAACTGAGCGTAGACTCCTCCAGCTGCGGAATAGGAGCCGTACGCATCAAAGGCCTTCACCGACACGCAAAAAAGGTACGCACAAATAGAAAAAGAATTGGCGTTATTATAGAATTAGTGTTTGGATGTGACAAATTTTACCAATACCTGTTTGGGCGCACATTCGAAGTCGAAGCTGATCACAAACCCTTAGAGGTCATAATGAAAAAACCATTAGCCGAAACTCCGCTGCGACTCCAAAAAATGTTACTCAGGCTCCAGAAGTACAACATGACTGTGAAATACAAAAAAGGAAAAGAATTGTACGTTGCCGATGCCCTGAGCAGAAACTTCTTAAAAGAGACAGACGAAAACAGCGACGATGTGCAACTGTGCGCAGTGATGTGCCTACCCATAGCACCCGAGAGACTACAGGAAATAAGCACAGAAACTGAGAAAGATCCAACCCTCGCAACACTGAAACAAAACATCCTCCATGGCTGGGCCAACAAAAAACACACACCAGACGAGATCAAATTCTACTGGGACTACAGAAGCGAAATGACTATAGAAGACGGACTGATATTCAAGGGCAACAAACTGGTAATACCAAACACACTGAGACGGATGATGCTGAAGAAGGTACACGCCAGCCACCAAGGAATAGAAAAAACAAAAAGATTCGCAAGAGACATCATATTCTGGCCAGGCATGCAAGCACAAATAACAGACACAGTGTCAAGATGCGCCATATGTAACACATATGTAACTCCTGGATACACATTACAGGTTAACCAGCATTACTGATGTAAATACCTTATATGTTTACTGTCAGATGGTCATATAATCAGATGTCACTGTCCTTAAATGTCCCGACTTCTTAAATGAAATGACTATAATGTTCTAAAAAAAAAAAAAAACCTCTGAAAGTTGACACCATTACCACTCTTTAACTCAATCTCATCATTCAGAAAAAGGGAGATGTAAATGATACATCACGGCAGCAGAGGGCACTGTTGCATGTAAGCTCTCATATTAGGCCGAGGAGTACAAATGCGGGTGGCGCGGTATAATAAATCAGTTATTGTTGATGACGCAGGCATTGTGGCAAGTCTCCATTTATTACATAACCTTAATAAAATAAGCCATCAACATGGAGCAAAGTCTAGATGACAGGACAAAAAAAAAGAATGTGTACTATGTTTTAGACATAAAACACATTCACAACAAACAGAAGCGCAGGGCACAAGGCAGACAGTTCCAAGGCTGAGCAATGAACAAGAAACTGAGAAGGCTTGTAAAGGAACCAAAACGAGAGTCAGGAGCATCCTGTCAGGAGCACTACAAAATTGTGAAAAATCTGAGAGGGAGATATAAAAAATAATCAGTCTTTACAGTTTTATTGCAACTACGTGTAAGATATACTTCAATAGGTTAGAGCACTTTTGTAGCAGCTTATTTTCGCACACTATTAACCTTATAATATGCAAACTTTTCTTTGATTTCCTCAATTGTAAATAATTGGCAATAACATACAATAAAATTATAGCAATTAGTAGTTTACTTGCCTTGCTTATCAAAGCCTCTATTGTGTTTGTTTTCTGTTCACTGTTCTCTTGCACTACATGCATATCTTTAGTTTGTGTGCACACTGTACTGTATTTGTCTTGTCTCTACTGCTTTTAACAGTTTGTGTGTTACACAATTTGTTACGGGTGAAATGCTGTTTTGTCTCACTACGAACAGTATATGGCTGTAATGACAATAAAACCAACTTGACTAAATGAACTGAACCAAGATATTCTGAATTCTTTCTACTAACAAAACTTACAGCTTTTTCTCAGCTATGATAACATGTAGTAAACGCTCTGTAGTACTCTTTAGAATATGGTACACAACATATTGCAATACTTGAAATAATCCTTAACTGTATTCATGATCACAGTTTTATTAACAAGACAAAGTTGTGAATTCCTAACAAACACAGTTATTAGAATAGAATAGAATGCCTTTTATTGTCACTATGCATATGTACAATGTACACTATATACATGCACAATGAGACTGAAAGGAACTCACGCTTCAGTGCAGACAAGTACGTAGAATATTTACAACATCAAATAAAAATAAATAGTATTATTAGTGCAAGACAAGATAAGAATAGAAAAGGGGGTGGGGTGAGGTGCACAGTTCTGAGGTGAAAAAGATGAGACGTTCTATGTACAGAAGTTTATCTATGATATGGCAGATTTATCATACACGTTGTTGCACATTGATTAATACTTCACAGTAATTACTGTCTTATGCTATGTCTGGTGGGTAGACCTGATAATACAGTGAAATTGCAGTGGAACAGAGAAAGTGAGCACACACGGAGAGAGATATGCCAAGTATATGTATTGACATATTTACATTTCTTAAATTGTGCTGTGTGTATGTGTAGACTTGTATACAGTAGATAACAAAAAAAGACAGAGTAAAAATGCACTTACTTAATTAAAGTAGGCAAGTCTTTTAGTTCTTTCTATCACATCGTTTGTCTGTGTCCTAGAAAGGAGGCTAAACTCCTTCCAGGATGTCCTGCCCATGGTAATGCAGCAGCAGGCCATCAATGGCATCTTTCAGGGGTGGCATGTCGACAAAGTGAGGATAGCTGTCCTCTTGATCAGAGCCCGGCCCACGCTAAACTCATCGGGCTGCATCATCCTACATGTCCATGGCAGCATCTGAAGACACACACACACACACACCACATCAGCATTCTAGTGTTTTTAACTCTGTGTGTATGGGCACATGTGCACAAACACAACATAAACCATTCATCACTGAGCATATCTGTGGCCTGACACACTGCTGGACCTAGGGCCGAACCGGATCAATGGCTGAGCAGTAAGCGGTGTCCCATTGGCTGCTCAGGAATGAAGAAGAGAGCTGAGGGCACAGAGACACAGTTTGTTGGATGTTCAAATGGCTATTTTATGTCACCTGTTTGTCATGTCAAATGTAACTTTGACCTGCCTTGTCTACAACTTGTAATGTATGTACATATGTGTCCAAGAGAGAGAGAGAGAGAGAGTGTGTGTGTGAGAGAAAGAGTCTCGTCTCACTATGTACTGTGTATATGGCCGAAACGACAATAAAAACCTACTTGACTTCATAGACTTCATTGTCCTCCAGAACTTCATTTCAATGCCTCACACACACATGCATCACGCACAGCCATGCCAAGACTTACGAACAACTCTCTGGATTCCATGCCTCATGTAGGGACTCAAAGAAGTCACTGACCTGTGTCCTGAACCGCAGCAGAGTGCTGCCCAAGCCCCATGCACACTGGGAGCACACACATCCTACGCCTGATGATGACTGCCACCGTCAGAGGAGACAGCATGGAGTAAGGGGAGAGCACAGCATCTTCAAATAAGGTTGCAGGGTGAAACTGGAGGACAAGGCCTATAAACATGTTCAACATCAAAACAAAGGACAGTATGTCAAAAGCACAGCATTCATTACATGACTAAAATACATTGGATTACTCACAGTTGAATGACAATGAATGCTCTGATGGGCTTTGATTAGCAACTAAACATAATAAAACAATATGCATTACCTTCATAGTCTACATTACCTGTGGAGTTATGATGATACATTAATATCATAATGATTTACAGGCGACTGGCATTACAAAGGACCTCATTCATTCAAGAACGACACAGCACCTGACCACCCACAATCATACTTGTTAAAAGCATCTTGTTTGAAGAATTACACAAAGTGCTTATGTGCATTACATCTCCAAGGTTCCATGTAAACCATGTACACTTAATTTTTAAAAGTATTTCTAAACAATCGAAGTGTGATGTTTAACAGGAGCACCAAATCAGCTGGTCTTTTCAAAAGCAGCGCTCAGTATGACCACCCACGCTCAGTATGTAAAAAAAACATTTTGACCACAGAGTTGCATAAAATGCGTACATTACACCCTTAGGGCATTGCAATGTAAACCATGTCCACTTCCTAACATTTAAAAGCAATTCCACATAATCGAAGTACAATAATTAACGCTAACACAAAATTAGCATTCCCATTTGAATGCATAGTGTTAGCGATGCTAACTTTGGCGAGATAACAATATTTCTCATCAGACACGCAGAGAAATGCTTATCTAACGTAGTATCACGAAAACCATACATGTGGAGATATAAATCCATCATTTGTATTCATTGTACATAATATATTTTCACCACAAATCTCATTTGTTTACCTTAGCAGTCGAGTGGTGCTACGCTAGCCGGGTACGCTAGTGGCACAAAACTAATGTCAGCAAGATACTGTCGCACAAAACTATAAAAATAAGACATGCCATCTAAAAATAGGTTGGCCTACAGGACTGCAAGTTCGAATCCAGGGTCGCCTCGCCAGCAGTGCCACTGCGGTACCCTGAGCATGGTACTATCCCCACACACACACACACTGCGGTACCCTGAGCATGGTACCATCCCCCCACACTGATGATTTAAATTCAGAAGTTGTGTACACTGTGTGTTGTGCTGTGCAGTGTGATGACAATGACCAACGGGACTGCCTTTTGGGTCCGTGTATCATCCGATCATTCAAGTATTCCACTCAATCTGGCAAACGGAAAACGAAATTAAGGACTCAATATTTTGTTTTCCCGTTTTTCTGTATGACCAAATAAATTGGAATTGGTGTTTGTTTTCCTTTATTCGACACTAAACAGAACAAACAATAAAGAGGGAAACCAAAACGAAATAATAAATATAATTTATGATTATTGGTTCCTATTTTCCCAATGTGCTTTGCTCGCGCAACTGGAAAAGGCCAACAACGTGGGACGACGACTACTGTCTATGGACGAGGATCGAGCAGCATGGACGCGTCATTTGTGATTTTTAAAGGCTCAAGAAGGGTCACCCTAAGAGAGGGTGACATGACCGTCGAAAAAGTTTCAAGAATTTTTCAGGTAATGTAGTGATGAAACTTTGCATAACGTTAACAAACAATGAGCATTTTCCTAACACAGCCAGCTGATGGTTGCGGTAGTTTCCTTGATGGTCTTCATCCCGTTGATGAACTAACTGACCGCTGCAGGCTCATGGCATGCTAGACTATATTAACATATATATATAAAAAAACAGACTCACAAAAAGTACACGTATTTTATTATGATTATCACTATTAAAAATGGACACCAGTGTGTCTGATTTTGACGATAGCCTTCAGACATGATTTGTAATTTGTAATTTAAAAGTGCTGGTGCAACCTTAGCCGACACGATTTGGCTAGCCCATTTGCAGTGTTAGGACAGCATAATATTAATTTCATTAGGTTACTTGTTGCAGCGCTGTACCTACGTACTGTATGTCTGTAAGAGTTTAGGATGACCTACATTAAATTACATCACTCTGATATTGCCAATTTAAGCAAACTTTCTGCCCTTTAGGTAACCACGCAGAGCGTGTACTTGACGGGGGACGATAATGTGGCCGTCTTCCCCAGACCAGATGGGTTCTTCAGCCCAATAGACCTCAAGGACAATGGGCACTACGAAGTGCACGGGGCTGAAGCAGATGCCGACGTTGCTGCCACGGTGCCCCCTCCTCCTCCTGCTCCTTCTTCAAGCGGCCAATTTCGCTTTTCGAGGTTGGCTGCAAGTGCCTCAGTTCCACCCAGGGCCCAATCCCCAAAATACTTTACGAGGTAAGTTATTGTGTCTTTAAATACCCCTGCCATTAGAAAATACATGTTTTATGCACACATGTTCATCATCATGACCTTACTCAACTCAAGTTTGCACTGAAGAACTGACATGCACTATCACTGCCAATGTCACCACCTCAAAGCACTAACAGCTAGTCACTTGTTCTCAAGTCATGTTTTTTCTGGTTCATTTTGTCTCTCTGTGTAGAACTACTGAAAACTTCATACTTCCACTGTTGGCACAATCTCTCTCTCTCTTCCAGATAGATAGATGGGGTGGTGATGTGTTGTCATGTGCAGCCTATAAAAGATGGGGCTTGAAGGAGAGTGGTGTGTCAACTGTTATGTCTCTACCTCTATTGGGGTTTTTAGTGGAGTACACCTTTTTATGTGTAGTAGTAAGTTACTTAAGTACTAAGTATGTAGTACTGTACTGTATAATGACAGTAAATGCGTTCTATTCTATGAATAATCTTAAATGTATTTCTCTTTAATTCCAGGACTGTAAGCCTGGGAGAGCTGCAGAGTGGAAGGCTTGTGAACAGCAGAATGGTGGTTGTGAGATTCACTGAGCAGGAGGCCAGTGTCCCATGTATTATTGCGAAAGTGAAAGAGGCCATAGGAAGCAACGAACCACTGATCCTGACGGATCACAATGCAGTGGAAATTGTGGATTCTGAAGGAACAAGAGGTGCTTCATTTGAGCAACTTAACTTTTATTTCAGTTAAAACTAAATCCTTTGTATTCATATCAGTCTCAATAACTGGTTCATATTCTTACATTATGATTTATTGCACTCCTTCAGGGTCCTTCTACTGGAAGCAAAATTCCAGGAAGATCATGGCTGTTCTGGTGTCTGATTTTCAAGCTGCCCAGCAAAAGAAGCGGAGAATGTCGTAAGTTGGAATACCAATGATGTGTTACTCCTCATATTTTCCTCCTGACATGCGTCAGCTACTGCTATTGTATGGATCTTGTTTTTAGTGGATTATCTAATAGGCATATTTATTGCAGTACATAATTACCAATTACTAATTAATTTATGTGCATTAGCTGTGGTTTTACCAACTGACGTCTGAGCAGAAAAAACACCATTGACCCATGAATAAATTAGAAGTGCAATCTGAGAGTGCAGACCTCCACCAAGGAAGCTGTTTGATTGAACATTTGACTATGTTACACCCTATTTTTAAGCTTTTTGTGGAGTTAGAAACTCGAATGTCAAAATTTGCCCTGTTTGTAATTCAATTTGCGGTCACTAGGGGCGTCTAGATTTCTAGGCTTGCAATGTTGAAGAATCTTTTTTAAAAATCCTGGTTCCGGTTTGTGAACTGGATTACCACCAGAATTTAATCACTTGTTCCTTGGGTCATTTTCAACAACTCCACAAAGTTTCAGCCAAATCCATTCATACGTTTTTGAGTTATCCTGCTGACAGACAGACAAACAGACAAACCAACGTGACTGAAAACATTCCTTGGCAGAGGTAATAAATTGATATACATGCACATGCAATTTTTTCTGTTTCATAGCCGCAGAGATGATGATGGACTGGATGGTGTCTTCACTAAGATCGAGAAGGTTGTCCTGGCCTCTCAGGGGCTGTCAGAGGTGACGGCAGCAATCCAGGGGCTTTCTGACCTCGCCCGTCGAAACACCAGAACATTGGTTCTGACAGAAGAGCAGTCCGGACATGTAAAGGCCACATTCACCTGTGTGGTTTGCCGAGGTCAGTTTGTTAATAATGTTATTTACATGTAGACAACGCACAACACTGGCAAATGTAGTGTTGATTTTTTAAAAATAATTTTTGTAACAGCGGTCATTTTAAAAGCTTAAATGTGTGTAGGCCCTTGGAGGGTGTGCTTGGGGTGTTTGGAGACAGTCTAATTATTTTCTTTACACTGGCAGGATGTATGGAGGATCCAGTGTTTGCCACATGCTGCGAGAGCCTTGTCGCATGCCGAGCCTGCACCACTGTGTGGCTTCAGGAGTCATCGCACTGTGTCAAGTGTAGGGCTGACAATTTTGCAGCCAAAATTCATCGGGTGACTGGTGTGGCAGGATAGTCGGCGGCGGAGCAGACAGAGAGAGGCCAAACTGTATTCCTCACAAGGAAATATTTATTATTATTTTTCTTTTCAAATTTTTTCTTAAAAACCGTGCAAATATTTACAGTGGAGAAAAACAAAAACTCAAATGCAAAATGCAAACCAAAAACTTGTGAAAATATGAAAATAAATAGGCGTTAGTTTGCCAGGCTACGTCAAAAAGAAAGACCCTGCACAAAACTCTATTCACAGCCAAGTAACACGTACCTTCCACTTCAAGACTCTCCCCCCAACTGAGGCTCTGGGGCCTAATACAGAGCTGTGCTAGCTGCAGCCCCTCCCACAGGATAGCCCAAATGCAAACATAAATTAATTAACTAAATAACAACGTTGTAATTACCAACAAATAACTGAAAGGAACAAAAACAAAATACACAATAAATCAAAATTATTTTCGTTAACCAAAAAGCCTTAAGTGCACAATAAAAGACATATTTCCCCTTCACCATTAAAACACCCCCATCACAATAGCGCAGTCCATGAAACACCCGCGAACTCAGCCATATACACCCTGTGGAACATTCCCTCGGTTTCCCCACGACAACCAGGAAGTTCGGTCAGTTTGCATGACGGTGAGTAACAGAAAACAGTTTGCTTTGTAAATGTTAAATACCAATAAAGTTTGTTGTTTTAAACAGCCAGTGTGTATAATTGTGATTCTTTGTAACCAGATATGCTTAAAACAGATGAGAGATGATTAGGATTGTGAATATGAAGTGTGGATGGTAAACGTGAGTTAAACAAACAATTGTTAAATCAGAATGCCGGTAGGCCTTTCCCTGCATCCTTCTAACAATGTTGCATGAATGAGAAGTTATTGCAAAGGTGGTGTATGACATGCTTTGAAACCAGAATTATGAACAGTGCAAACGGTAATGGGAATGAATTTGAAACTCACAGCAACAGGTCAGCCTAGGTGTTTAAACATTGCCGGCAAATGGCTGCCTATGCGCTGTGCACTTGCGTGCAAGGGTGTCTGCGTGAGCGTCATGGCTTAGTCCGTGACATTACTGGCCTTTCAGAAATCATCAACGCGATTAGCCAACTTGACTTTTAGTGCTAATTTTACTCTTGCCACCAAACCTGTTAAAGCCTGTTAATAGTTATTGTTATCACAGGGTTTTTAAAAAATACTTAAATTTGTGGCAAACTTGTTTTTTTTTTTCCCTGCACACCTCAGCTGGCAGGTGCGTCGGAGATGGCCCATGGGTCACTCAGCAGACAATTTGAAAAATGTCCCGCACACTGACCACTTTGCCGTTTGACGAAATCAGGTAAACCACATGTTCTAGGACCGAAACGTCGTCTATTAAGGACAAACGGCAAAATGTTCAGTGTGTGGCAAGACATTTTATTTAATAATTGTCCTCTTCTTGATGTTTTTGGGAGGCAACACTGTGATTTATGTGTGTATGTTCATTCAGTCCATTCGAGTATTTAGTTTTATTCTCCAAAGTTTTATATTTTCCAAGTTTAATATTTTCAACACATACTTTTTCAAGAAAAATAAATATTTTTTGTGATTATAAAAAAATGACTCTTTGCACTCTTTGAACATTTGGCTCAACATTAATTCTACCCTGTACTGTTTAAAGTTTTGACTGCATAATGGCCATAGTTGCAGTAAGTTTCTACTTCAACAGAACATAACATGAACAGAATATGTTGTCCACGCATTAAAACATGAGCCTTAATAGATTAAATGAAATTAAGAACAGGCGGTTCAACTCTAGAAGTGAAACTATGTCTTCATCAGTCTCAAATGAATTTAAGAGCATCTCTTTGTAACATCAATGAGGTACATCAATGCATCTTTGAAAGGTGTGTAGTGGTAATTGACTGCATTATCAAAAAGAATGGAAAGGTTTGGGTAACGCTCTGTAAAGAGCTGCTCTGCTCTCACTTTGTCTGCCTCCAACATAAAGGGGTCACTTCCAAATGAAGATACTCTTGTGAGGGAAGATCCCATGTCCCTCTCGTACAGGTCAGCTGCTTCAGTGGCATCTGGCACAAGATCTGCTCTGATCCTTCTCATAGTTCCTCTGCTGGCCAGATGATTTGGTATTCCTTTGCCTATAAGCACAGGTTCAAAGGTTGTGAGGTTCAAAACAATTTTATAATCTGTTCAATTGAATAACTTGTATGGGATATGTACACACCTGGGATCCTGTGAGCATTCCAGGAATCCACAAATCTATGTAGGCCAATACCGCATATCTGGCTTGTCAGGTTAGATACGACAAACTTGGTCAGGCTTTCTTCCATATCTATTGCTTCCTGATCTTGCAATTGTACCAGGGCCTCCTTTAGTGGGTAGATCACGTGGTTGTTGACCTCTGGCCACAATCTTTCCACTGAATGATTCTGTGAGGGAAAAGTAGGAAAGAAAGAATATAGCTGGCAAGCTTCTACTTAAAGGTAATACAGTAGGGCCTACTTGACTTAATGCTTTGTCAGTTTTCATGGTGTAATGTAGACTGATAATTTGCAGACAGTTCAGATTACCCTTGTTGACTGAGTTTGGAGGTATGGCTCTCGTTGCTGATTGTGTCTATATTCCGACAGTCTCTCTTGTATGTACAGGCAGAGGTAAAACTCTTTGCCATGATCCACTCGCAGTTGATCCCACATTCCGTAATGTGTTACTGCTGGCCTACATATGAAACATTTAATTATTGGTGGAGGACCCTTTTCACCAAATATTTTTCTGGTCACATGAGGCAGTTTCAACGTGCATTTCATGCAGTGGCTTACAGAGACATTTTGGGGGGCAGGTGCTCGAAGAGGGAGGCGGGGCATGTCAAACTTCCTTACTGGGCTTAAGTCTATGGGCTTAAGTTATATTCTATTACTAGTGCAGAGCCTGTTTGCCTGTGTTGTGTTTTGTAGCCTACTGTAGTAGTACAAAAAACAGAACTGGGATATGTTGGAGGCCTCCCTGCGTCTTCCTAATGTGCTCCTTAAAAGACATGGAAGTTGCCTTAATATAATTTCTACACGTAACCTATAATTTTCTACAATTTAGAGAAGTCACACACAGGTCTATCTCATCCCTATCTGTGCACACCTATGATTCCATGTAAAGTACACATCAGGTAAGTACACATACGACACTGACCTGTACACTTGGTCGTAGATAAGGAGATTGTTTTTAACAGGCATTATTGCATTTGCAACAATTTTCTTGCTGTAGCCATCTACAGCAATCACAAAAGTTGTTCCGAACATGACCATTTTTTCATTCTGGTCCATGTGTATCTTATGTCCCATGTATTCGGCATCATATGGGATTGGGTTCAAGTTTTGACTACCCTACGGGGAAAAAAAGAAAATAATATCACTTTTGGCTGGATGAAGTCTGTGCAATTAATCCGCCCCTGTAGGAAATTGGCATACACAAAGACTCAATAAAAACAAGCATTTAGAACAGCTTTGACATTACTTGATACCGCCGTTTATGATAAGCGACATGCTGCTCTCAGAACTTGTCCAACTCGGCGTTCCCCTACATGTACCCCAACGGAGGAAAGGTAGCCTGTCATCATTTTCCGACCGTACGTAGCTCCAGTCTGTAAAGCGCGCACACACACACACACACACACACAAACACACACAATTAAAATGATTTGTATAGCACATTATCATACATAATTAATATAATTATATATTATTATAATTGTAATTATGATTAATAATAATAGCCTAACAACAAATAGCCTACACAACTTGACACTGACATGAAATGACATGCACCATATTTTGGCCAAGGACAACAGCAAATGGTAGACTTAAAATTGTGCAGGCTCACTTGTGTTATTGCCCGAGATATGGCAATTTCAAGGTCTGTGTCAGACGTTTGTCCTTTTCTTCTCATATTGTGTGTTGCAAGTAGTCTCCGGACGCTGATCTCTGATATCCCGCGCTGGATACCCATTTCTCGCAGGTTCTCTGCAATCTGCCCATATGTTTCTCCCTTCATAAACATGGCATGAATAATGGGGAAATATGGCTCGAGTGAGACCATTATCATAACAGGACTTTAATAGACTATCACGAAAAGAGCGCTAGCTGCTAGGCCATCAGAGAACGACCGAGCTCGATCTGTTACCATGGTAACTATCACTAGTATCATGGGGGCGTGCCATGGGAAACAGAAAAACAATAATCATAAATTACAGGTATTATTTCGTTTTGGTTTCCCTGATTATTATTTTTTCTGTTTTGTGTTAAAAAAGGAAAACAAACACCAAATTCCCATTTATTTGCTCAAATAGAAAAACAGGAAAACAAAATATTACGTCGTTATTTCATTTTCCGTTTGCCAGATTGAATGGAATACTTGAATGATCGGATGATACACGGACCCTTTTGCCTTTCACAACAGGCAGAATGAGGACCCCTAGTGCCAGAAAAGCAAAACACAGTCCCAAAACTTCACAAAAGTAAGATATCAACAAGGGCCAAAGTCTGGATGACAGAGTGGACACTAAAGAACGTAAGTGCATATAACACATATAGCATTATAATAACCAATCAGCATTAGTCAATTCAGTTGGTCAATTATCACTCTTCCACATTGTATATTCCATGTTTGAAATTGACAAAAACTACAAATAAACAACAGGTTCAAAAACTCCAACTCCAAAACTACAGCATTAAAAGAAAGTAAAAATCAAAGTGTATTTTATTGTCAATTCACTATGTAACAATCATTACACAGAGGATTGAAATTGTGTTTCACAAGACCCCAAATGTGCAATTTAAACAAAATACACACACACACACACACATTTTGAATTCTTTATTTGAACCCACCAATCACATTTTTCATAGACAGGATTTAAATATTTTTCAGAGGTGCAATACTGCTTTGACAATCATGGGTACAAAAAACATTGCCTGCCCCACACAGCAAGGCTGCCTATTACTGCTAATACAGAGCAAAACCTTGCCAGCACACACACACAAACACACACACACACAGCTACCACTCATGGACATGAAGTGTATGAAGACATCAACAATAAAGAGAAATAAGACATAAGATATACAGGTAGACATATACACTCCTAACAAGAAGGACGTCAGAGGTAGCTCTTCTTGGTAGCTTGTGAAGGTGAAAAATGAAATATGTATGTAAGGTGCAATAAGTGAAGTTGCAATTTCTAAAGTGCAATAGTGCTAAAAGCAGCATGGACAACAGTAAGACTGTTTTGTTGTGTGTGTAAGAATGGATGTCAGTAACATGTTCATGGGATTTTCTTCAGTGTGTTGATTAGCCTGGCTTGTGGAAAGAAGCTGTTTCTCAGTCTATTTGTGTGGCACCGCCTGCTGTGGTAGCGCTTTCCAGATAGTAGGAGGGAAAATAATTGGTGTGCTGGGTGGCTGGTGTCCTTGATGATATTGGCTCTCTTGGAATATTGTGATATGTATACGTTCTGAATGGCTGGTTGGAGTGATCTGATTATGTTTTCTTTAGTCCTTACCACCATCTGTATGCCTTCTTGTCCGCAACTGAGCAAAACTCAATGAAAGCAAAACAAGAAAGCAAAGTCATGCCTTATGGTTTTAACAGGAAAAATTACATATAATGAATTGGCCATTTAACAGTTTTAACATCTGTATTATAGTAACATCTACAAACCGATTGAATTTCACTGTTTATCAAATTAATTGAAACAAACAAATGACTAGGCCTATAACATTGCCTTGTGTCATTTTAGGCTACTTTTTGCGTAGTTTCGCAGTGCTGAAGTGTGCAGCTGCTGACAAAAAGAAAACTTTTCAGTGTCTCTGCCTTGTGCATCGTAACATTGTTCTCCACGGTGACTTTGCAGATAACTGTTCTAAACCTGTGTGTCACATTAATAGGCCATAAATGCTTGGTTTTCTATTAAATTCATATATATTTCCAATTTCTCACCGTTTGGGCTTAAGTTAGTAGTGCCGTTGGTTTAAAACAAGATGTAGCGAAGGGGAGGAGAAGTCACCCCACCCAGCTTCAAACCGGGTCTCTGGGGTACCAAACAGGGGCTCTGACCACAACACCAAAGAGCCAGACTCATTGGGATGGCAGTCAGAGCACACCAACAACCCTAGTGATGGTCACTGCATCACACTGCCTTCCTCTTCGGGAGGCGCAGCCATGCGCTTCACACACTCAGTTGTCCCTCACGCATCTCACACTGCCTTCCCCTTCGGGAGGTGTACCCATGCGCTTCACACACAATGGTGTCCCTCACGAACTGCTGCTGCTGCTGATATAGAATTCAATTTTGTAACAGGAAAACATCAGCACGAGGAACAAGGTAATGAAGAGAATTTTTTTAAATATTATTTTAGGAATGAAAATGGAAAAATACATTTTTGAAATAAAATCAAACAGTAAATACATGTAGAACTTAATTCAAATATCATAACTTGGGTAAGTTACTGAAAAAGGAACACTGTGCTACTACTTTAAACTGTAAATGAATGACTGAACTGAACTGAAATAAAATCACCTCCCATTACTATGCGTATTAATTGTATCAGCTTAGAGGGTATGGAAATCTAAAAAGCAATTTCTCTCTGTAGTGATGCAGAGGTCCACCATGCATTTCGAGCATCGGGTGCGAACAATTCCATTGCATCCAGGCATTTTGCACCGACTCTTGTCATTGGTATGCAAGGGCCAGTGACCTGTGTTGTCCTTACGGACTGGAGTTGGAGGAATGTAGGTCTTGACACCTCTCTTTTCTTTGGGTGGCACAAGAGTTTGGAGGGGCCTCCTCTTCCTTTTTTTGCTGACCTTGCCTTCCAGGCACAAACAGGAGGCGACTGTTGCCTTGAAATCAAGGAGAGGCATCTGCGCCTTCTGTGGGATTGCATGCAAATTGCAATCCCGCCTGTACAGCAGCCATGCCTGCACGACTCTCAGGTCAAGCATGTGGAAGACTACACGGTGTCACTTCTTGGACCTGATCTTGATGCGGTAGAGGGCCAGTAGGGAATCCAAGAGATCTACACCTCCCATGCTCCTGTTGTAATAGGACACGATGTTGGGGCGTCGGATGTGGACTATCTTCTTCTCTTTCTTATCCCTCTGCACCTCTGCACCTCACAGGTGGGGTTTGCTCCAAGGAATGTGCTTAGTAGGGTAACAGGGCGGTTGTCGTACCACTTTACAGCTTTCAGGTGCACACCGTCATGGTTGGTTGTTTTTTCTTGGTGCGTTCCCCGTCCCTTTGCCTTCATTGTACGATCATCTGTGAATGTGCAGCCTGCGAGACGATTCTGCCGAACAGTCCCCACACTGTGTATTTTTTTCTTCTCCAGGATGACTTGGCAACACCACAGAACCAATTGTCAAAGCAGATCTTGAATGACATATTGGTGGGGATGTTCGACGTCAACGACAGCACAATGTTGCCACTGGCTCCAATGTCAGGATGACCGGGACATGGCTGAATACAACCCGTGTACAACTCAAAGTTGTGGACTATGCCATGCTGGTCTGCCAAGACAAACACTTTATACCTTAGGCTTGTTGGGCATGTACTGCTTCAGGTTACTCTTCCCCTTGAAGGGAATCATTTGCTCATCTACACAGAGCACTTCATCCACAGGTATGTTTCTAAAGCTGTTGAGGAGAGCATTCAGAAAGGGCCTCACCTTGTACAGCTTGTCTTCCCCTGGAATTGCCTGATTATTGTTTGCAAAGTGGAGGAATTGTTTTATGCTCTCCCAGCGAGACATTGTGCTTGCAACACTCTCCACTCTTGTTTTGGCGTTCCAGTACAGCCTTGAATTCGGCAAACTATGAATGGACATATAAAAGCATATTCCTATGAACTGCTCCATCTCTTCAAAGGTCACACACAGTGGTTTTGTAACATCACACTGAAGGGCATACAGATTAGTTTGGTCTACAATGTCCTCCATTGTCTCTCTGGAGAGAAGCTGCCGGAAGTATTCCATGGGCTCTAACACGCCTGTGGATTCAGGAAGAGATCCTTTCCATTGTGGAATAGTTCTGCTCGATGACCAGTCAAGGTGTTTTGCTCTAGCAAATGCAGGTGGATCCTCTTCACCCCCGCCTAGGAAATGAAAATGCATAGTAAATAAATAGGATAAATAACTTCTTCACACACAAACACACACACACACACACACACACATTTTTATTACTCATGTCTCTTACTGTCCCTCCCTCCATCTTTCTCTCGCTCTCTCTCACCCGTCCACATATGCACACACACACACACGCACGCACATACACAAACCTCTACCTGTTTCCTCTGTTTCTGACTCTGACTTTGGCTCTCTCTCTGGATCTGATTCTGAGTCTGAGTCTGAACTATCTGTGTCATTCAAGTTCAGTTGGACCTCCATCTCCTCATCCTCATCACTGTCAACTAGCTCATCCTCACTGGTCTGTTCTGGAAGAGCTAACATCACCCTTTTCTTTCTCTCTCTCCCGTAGAAAAATGATGGATCCATGTCCTACAGATAAAACATATATAAGAGTGCTCTACAAGAAAATATAGAGTATATATGTATAACAGCTTACAGTTTCAATTACCAATATCACATTTTCACACTTTACATGTGCAAATATTTAAAATATCTTTTCAATCTATAAATAATATTGTATTTCATGTGTAATGAAAATTTAAATATTATTGTACCGAATGTAATATGTAAATGCACACTCCAGGATAAATTTACATAATATGTGAATGTACTATAAATGAAATATATAACACATACATAAATACATAAAAATACATACATAAATACATAAATGTAAATATAATGTAGTCTAATCATATACCCCTACTTCATGCTAGTCTATTACATTTCCATTAGGTAAATGGACACACTGCTGTTCCATAACTGCATGTTGTTGCCATACGGCAACAATTAAGTTTTACGATTTTACAAAAAAATCTTTGCATCAAAAGTTGTTCTAATGATGAAAAATAACAGTTTACATATTACAGATAGTGTTTTTATTTTTTTAGAACAACAATTTTGGCTAAACAGTTAGTATTACCTTGTTTTTGACAGCCCTCAAATGGTGACCTACACAGGGCGAAGTAGGTGATGAGAAAGGACGTCCTGTGTTTAATTCCTGGTCATGTGACCTATCCTAGTCATGTGCTTTCAAAATAAAAGCTCTCTTATCACAAATAAGTAAAAATACACAGGTTAAATGGTACCATACATTGAAAAAAAAGGAAAAAGTTAATTGTTTCCATAGGGCAACACCATGCAGTACAGGGATATAGCTCACACAGTGAGCCATCCCACTTCTGACACCATTTGTAGCGAAGGGGAGGTGAAGCCACCCCACCTGGCTTCGAACCTGGGTCTCTGGGGTAACAGAGGGTACACAGGGGCTCTGACTGCAATGCCAAAGAGCCAGGCTCATTGGGATGGCAGTCAGAGCATCTGTTTGGTACCCCGGAGACCCGGGTTCAAAGCCGGGTGGGGTGAATTCTCCTCCTCTTCGCTACACAAGACTTTTCTTCCTTTAGCAACTGTTGCCATCGGTAAACAAAAGTAATGCAATATAGATGACCTAGCTCATATTTGGCTGATAAAAATTGCAATTTACAAACCTTTGGCAGAAACATGCATAGCAGAGATCACAGGACCTGGGTAAAGTCCTGTTTCATTGGTCGTCTGGATAGTGGTACATAAGGTCGTCTGGACAGTGGTATATAAGATCATCTTTCCCACTCACCCAACCTAACCCTAATATGGCCACTCACACAACCTCTGTAAGCATCCAGATATTCCACTGTCTGGAATGACAGTGCGAACCATCTGCAGCAGGGAGTTTACAAGCATAGGCTGGGGCATCCCATCCACCATATCCATGTCATACTCCATATCATGGCAATACCACAAGCATAACCTTTACCCCAGACATGTCCAAAGTCCGGCCCGCGGGCCAAATCAGAAAACAGGTGTTAGTAGCCTTTCTTGCTACAGAGCCATAACTACCCACGCGGAATGCCGGTGATTCTTTTGTTATGCTAAATCGCGTGCATAACTGCGTGGCCACGCAGAGAACAGTTAATAGTGTTAATAGTCTTCACCGCCTTGCCATTTATTGAATTATTCAGCAGTTTATGGCAGTACCAACCCAAAGTATATCGACATTGTAACAGTATTGTTGTTTTTTGACCACAATACAGTTACTAGTTTGCCTATTGGTAGGCATTATTCGCGGTTTTATTTCGCAAAGAAAAATCATACATCTTGCTATTATGTCGTGTGATGTTGCTATTATTAGCTCTCTTAACAGCAAGGTTAGGTTTTTTAATACGGACGTTTATTTGACCAATGAACACTGTAAAAATGGGGGAAATAATATGTAATCACAACATTCACAAGAACACTTCAAAACATGATGACCTCTCGGATATGTAAGTTGCTTCTGCCCCCACAATCGCAATAGCAAGCCAGCCAGGATGAGAATGGACGCGGTTTTCCGTGATGTTCCACTCCGGGAGAAAATGGTATTTGTGAAGCTCACGTATGTTGTGGAAAGAACCGGTTGCAATGCTCGTTAAACTGCAGTGCGACACTGACACAGACTGTCGGAGTCGACACCAGCTGGATAAAGACAGGTTCCAAGACATTCTGACATTTGCCAAGAAAATGCTGAGCTTATTTCGCTCCTGGAATACCTGTGAGAAGACATACTCACTTTTGAACTTAAGAACCGCGTGAGGACAAGACTAAGTGACTCTCACTTGCGTGACATCATCAAAACCACTGCGTTTGAGCCAGACTTAGCATTTTTGCAGCAATCGAAATCTCAGTACCACCCATCACATTAGTGCAGGAGAGTAGCTTGTTTAGTCTTCTGGGGTAGGCTAAATAAATTCTAAAATGTGTGTGTGTAATTGTGATCAAAACTCTCAGTGGTTTGTACTTCTGAATAACATAAATGTTTGTGCTATTTTCTTGTTCACATGGTATAAATTCACGTTTACAGTTTACATGTAACAGTGAATAATAGTATGTTATGTATAACAGTGAATTATGAATAGTGTTTTTTTTTTCACTCAGACTTGTTCTGCATTTTAATACTGGTCTTCAAATATAAAATGCACAGTAATTTTGGTAAACAAACATTTTCATTTGTGTATGAAATGTGAAGACATAAAAACTATGCCATTGCATTGCATTGCAAATCATTAAGTACTTTATTTGCATATTATTAATATTAGTAGTACTATTAATATTATTATTGTAATTCCTATTGTCTTATTATCGTGTCGTTACAATGGTTGGCCCTCACACATGTTCACCTCGCCAAATCTGGCCCCCCTGGCAAAAAGTTTGGACACCCCTGCTTTACCCATAACATTACCTTTAAAAAAAAGACTCATCACTCCTGGACCATGTTCCACTTGGGCAAGTATAACTCCCCTCAGAACCGCTATATGATGACATTCTAAAGTGGATTATCTTACCAAATGTTCTTCTGTATGTCTCTCCCTTATAGATTAAGCAGTCAGGCTTCTTCACAACCAGGTTAGTTATAGTCTTCAGTCCCAGTCTCTGTAGAACACATTTTATAAAGGATTTGTCAATTGTTAATTTGTTTATATACTTCTTTTGTAAGCTGCTTTGGATAAAAGTGTCTGCTAAATGTAATGTAACGGATTTAGGAATGGTTTTAGACACACACACACATGTTGACAAATACAAACGCACAATGATAACAGCAGTTTAACATAGTTCCGGGCTATATTACACAACCATTCATACACAATAACCCTAGACATACACAGTGTACTGTCGAATAAGGTTCACAAACTCAGTTCCGGGAGATGTCTTCTCACACCCCCCCCCGAGGCGATGTAGAACAGCACACCACGGAGCGCACCATCTACCCCCCCCCCCCCGAGGCGACGTAGAACAGCACACAACGCTATATAATATACACATTAATGTCTCGCGTGCAAGCTCTTGCTCGCTTGGTCTGTTTTCCGGGATATTTTATTCCAATTCCGGGCATCCGGGAGCCACTATCAATGTGCGGGAGACTCCCGGAACTTCCGGGAGACTTGGGATGTCTGTGATTGCTTTGGTTTAATTTGTAAAGTTCTTTCAGATAATCAGGCAGAGCCAAGTACAGGCACAGTGATAGTGATTAAAGGTAGCACAACGGAAATACTCCATTATACTGTCGTGTGAGTCCGGTCCTTGTACATCATAGCCCACACGTGACTCCAGAGCAGGAAGCAGGCCAAAGATCTGCAGCCACACCAAAAGCATCATGGGACACAAAGACCAGTTAGTTCATGACGACACCATCATGACCTTATAGCATCCATTTCTCTTCTGTGTGAGTTTAGACTGGGTTAATGTGCCTGTGTCAAGTGTGTCAAGATGATCTAACTGTTTATAGTTTGATGTCATGATGTTACTCTTTATAATTTAATGCTATGCCCATATCAGCTGTTGTAATGGGATGGCAATCTTAACTTTGATCATAGGTGTGCTATAACAGGAATAAAGTTTTTACTTTCATAATGGTGTGTTAGGATGTCAGTGGGCTTCTAACCTTGTCTTTGTCAAGGCGCTTCCCTGGTTCCAGAATGAAGATACTCTGGTCCACCGCACTCAGGCCACAGAGAGAGCCAGGTTGAGCTGAGAGCTGCAGGGAACTCTTCTCTCCAGAAACCGCTTTAGGGGGAGAGAACTGCACAGACACATGCATACACACATGATCAACTACTGTCACCGGCATAGACACGCATGATCAACTACAGTCACCTGCATAGACACACATGATAAACTACAATCATCTGCATCCACACATGACCAACCTGTATAGACACATGAAAAACTGCAGACATACAGTGATAAACTTAGTATATACAGTACTGGGTTAGGATTACTAACCCTTAGTATATACTTACAGCTGTTATGTAGAGCACACAAGTCTAGAACAATTCCTTGTTTTGTAAATATCAGCAAACTAAGGGTAGGATTATTTGAGAAGCAGTCTTAATGAAGACCACAATACTGTTAAACCCCTGGCATACTTTCAATCAGAGCACAGCATAAGAACAACAAAACCAGAAAAGGAAAAAAATAACTTATAATATTTGAGAAGTACAGAAAGTTATGGTAATCTACCTTATTTGTGAAGCACCTCTGAGTGGGAAAGGTTCTGATTTCAGCCACAACCGTCTCACTGGGTAAGACGCAGTAGGCCATGACCTTCACTGAAGGAGCCATCTGAGGCCTCACAGAGAGCTGGAAGGACACTTCACCAGAAACATCCTGTTGGGAGCCCACCACTGATGCCTGAGTGAAGCCATGATGCATTCATCTGTCCCTTGGATAACACCTGCAGCAAACGAGGACACTCGACATCATTTTCCACAGCAAACTCTTCATTAGTTTAGAGAACACAATATACCTGTGCTAGGGATGCACCGAAATGAAAATTTGTAACCGAAACCGAAAAAAATGAAATGCTTGGTACCAGATACCGATACCGAATATCAAATGCGGTTGTTAAGTCGGTCAATATTTTTTTTTTAATATTGCATAGTAATTTTTAGACATGTTTTTCAAAGAAAGTAAATGTTTATTGAATATTCTGTCATTTTTGCAATATTCCAGTATCCTTTGCTTTTCAAAAAAATTGTATTAGGCTTTAAAACAAAACATGCATTCCAAAAAAACTAAAGCACATTAAAGTAGATAAACCCACAACATTCCAACATAGGTCACCGTGTCACTATACCAGGGGTCAAAACTAACTTTCTGCCTACCTGCCATTTTGGCTAGTAGTTGAAATAAAATTACGGACCAAGCAATTTTTTTACCAGCCAAAATTAAAAACACTCTTAAAACTATTTGAAAGTATCAGTGACCTTAACTGTTGCTTCATTTCATTTTATATACACCACATATTGAATATTTACAAAGGCCATTTTTACTTTCCAGCAAAAACCAAACAGTCTGCGTATTCAGCGTGTGCCCGTTTTCTCTCCGTATTCGTTTAGAATACATGCTAACAAATTAGACTATTCACATCGCAAGCGTGATCTGCATATTGTATATGGATATGCACTGTACACGTTCAAGTCGGTGTGAATGAGCCCTTAGACTAACCATTTTCAGTATTTTTACATACTTTGTTTCATTTACACATTACAATTCATACGTTATCAATCTTAATTTAACCACATGACAAGTGTGGACTCCAACATGTTCATGGTTCATCCATAGACACATGTATGTCCATCCATAATGGCAGCGTCACGTCACGCACGGTAGCTAGGGGCTGATACGAGTGGATTAATTACGTTGGATCGTATGCAACTGTTTAAGCAGAGTTAAACAGTGTAAGAGTAAGGCTTGCCTTTCTGTCAAAGGAATTCAAACTACACATTATTGTAGAAGAGAGAGAGAGATGAAAAGTTGCGTCTGTGGGGTAATCGCGTAAAAACTTCAGGTGCTCATCGGTTTCCAGGAGACTTGAAAGCGTAAGAGAGAGAATTGGTCCGAGGCACTCTGGAGTTATGTTAAAAGTCCTTTATTTTAAATCCAGGGACATCAAGCCTACGCGTTTCGGTCACGTTCGACCTTCTTCAGGGCTAATTAAAATAATATTACTACCACAGGTGATTTAAAGGTCTCAAGGTCATGTGATCTAATCACCTGACATAACATGACAACAACTACACCATAGACAATAGCTGCAAGAAGAAAATCATTACTGCAAGAAAAATCATTACTGCAGAAAAAAAGAGAAATACATAGTGAGAGGGATGTAGTTAAGACAGTACCCATGTTCAAAGCACCACTAACTTGTACTAGAGCCGTAGTGTCTAGGACATAAAAACAGTCAGGAAACCATTGTAAGTCCTCCTTAGTGGATCCTTCATAAGCAATACAGCAAGAGTAGCACAAGCAAACATGTACACTTTTTTTTTTTTTTTCCTTCTCCTTCATAAAAAGACAGCATAGTCCAACTCCTCATTAAGTCCAGGAAATTTCACTGCCTGTAGCACATCAATCCAGTAGGATTCACGCTGGGCCAATTGTCTTAGCCTATCTCCACCTCTGATGTCCTTTTCAATCACTTCAATCACCATTACTGTAAGTTCACTGGGATTGCAATGTGTTGATGACTGGAAATGTTTTGCTATGGGGTAGTTCAAGTTTTTTGTTTTAATTGCGTACTTATGTTCCCCAAATCTGTCTCGTAGTCTCCTTTTCGTGAGGCCTATATAGAAACAACCGCACTTGCAGTCAAGGCGGTATATGACATGGGTGGAATTAAAATTGGCAAATTGTTTGCACTGGAAGGATCTTACCCCAGCTGAATCAGAAAAGGAGGTTGATTTTTTTATATGTGGACAATGTCTGCAGGCTCCGCACTGGAAGGTGCCTGCAGGTTTCACCAAGAAAGTTTGCGGTTTTGGAGCAGAGATGTAATTCTTCACCAACTTGTCCTTGAGAGTGGGGGCCCTTTTTACAGCAAATTGAGGGGGTTCAGAAAAGACAGGGGCCAGACTGGTATCGCTTAATAGAATGTCCCAATTGTTCTTTATGATTTGTTTGATTTTGTGAGTTTGATTAGTATATTGTAAAGAGCAAAACATCCTGTTACTCACAGTTTTTTGGGGTTTGGGTTTCAAAAGGTTTACTCTTGCAGTTGATTTTATTTTTAACAATGCAGAGTCCAAAGTTTCATCTTTGTAGCCCCTTTGTTTGAACCTTTTATACATCTCAATAGACTCAACTGCAAAGTCCCTATCGGAGTCGCAGATACGTCGAAGTCTCTGGAATTGACCATATGGAATGTTTGAGATCAGGCTGTTTGGGTGGAAGCTGTCCGCTCTGAGTATAGTGTTCCTATCAGTGGGCTTCCTGTAAATGGTGGTGTGCAGGATACCCTCTGTGTCCACATAAAGTTTCACGTCAAGGAAGTTTATTGAAGTTGTGCTGAAGTCCAGGCTTAATTTTATGTTGTGGTTGATCCCATTGAGGTACACGTGGAAGTCTTTCAACTGTTGGACCGAACCAGAAAAAATAAAGAATAAGTCATCAATGAAACGCCCATAGAATTGGATATGATGCCTGTAAGGGTTATTTGAACTCAGGACGTACCGTTCCTCCCATAGTCCTAGGTACAGGCCGGCATAGTTTGGAGCATATGCCGCTCCCATTGCAGTTCCCATAATTTGCCTGTATAGCTTGTCCTGAAACAAGAAAAAGTTCAGAGTCCAGCGTGTCAGTTCCACAATGAAGTCTGTAGGGGGGTTCTGATTATCAGGTCTTTTTTGGAGGAAATGTTGGAGGGCAAGCAGTCCATCTGAATGATCTATATTCGTATATAGAGCCTCCACATCCATGGTAACCAATATGAAGTTAGAATTATAATTAAATTCCCCCAACTTTTTCAAAACATGTGTTGTGTCCTGGAGGTAAGCTTGTAATGACTGTGTGAGTGGCTTGATGTGGAAGTCTATATATTTAGACACTGGTTCAGTGATGGTGCCAATCCCACTAATAATGGGCCTACCAGGTGGGGTGTGGGGGTCTTTATGTATTTTGGGCAGTAGATAGAAAGTGCCCACTTTTGGGTCCGATGGTAGGAGGAATTTATATTCGTTGGTATTAATCCAGTTCTGTTCCAAAGCATATTCCAAGATGGCGCCGCAGATGGCAGCCTCGGTGCATCGCTCTCTCGTGTTTGTGTTGTTTTTGTTTATTTTCGTTGGATACAGTCATGCAAACCGGATTATATACAGCAGAGAGGAACTACTTTCAATTGGCAACCAATCACAACAAACCAGTTTACCTAACTTCGTCGATCCAGGGAGTTTATTGGAACTTTTGATCGGAGGAGCAGCTGCTGTCTATGGGAGAAAGAAGCGCAGACGTGGGAAACGGGCCGGAGCGCTGGTGAGACTTCGCTAGCGCGGATTCCGTACGCCCCTTCCAGCCATGCACTTGGCGAACGTGCGTTCCCTACCCAACAAAATAGATGAGCTGCTTCTCCTGAATAAGATAAACAAGGACTTCGCCCGTTCTGCTGCCCTCTGCTTCACTGAAACATGGCTCAGTGAACTCATTCCAGACAATGGATTACATCTTCCAGGGTTCGGCTTGCATCGCGCCGATCGGCAGAAAGAGCTATCGGGAAAGACGAAGGGTGGTGGAATATGCTTCTACATTAACGAAGGTTGGTGCACAGATGTTACGGTTCTCAGCAAACACTGCTGCCCAAACCTCGAATCACTTTTTTTGAACTGTAAACCCTTCTACTCACCGCGGGAGTTCTCCTCATTCATTCTAGCTGGTGTTTACATCCCACCTGACGTGAGTGAAGCTCTGCAAACTCTCGCTGACCAGGTTAACTCATCAGAACAAACTTATCCCGACTCACTGCTTATCATTGTAGGGGATTTTAACCAAGCTAACCTAAAAAACGAACTTCCAAAATTCAGACAGCACATCAACTGGGACAACAACATATTGGATCACTGCTACACTTCTCTCAAGGATGCATATCACTCTGTCTCCCGAGCGGCACTAGGCCGCTCAGACCATTGCCTGGTTCATCTTATTCCTACCTACAAACAAAAGTTAAAAACAGCTAAACCTGTGATCAGGTCAACAAAGAAGTGGACGGAGGAGGCAAAGGAAGAACTACAGGACTGTTTTGACTGTACAGACTGGAGTGTCTTCGAGGAGGCCACAGCTGACAGCTGACCTGGACGAATTGACAGATACCGTCACCTCATATATTAGTTTCTGTGAGGAAGTTTGCGTGCCAACAAAAACTTTCCGCATATTTAACAACAACAAACCATGGTTCACCCCGAATCTCCGCCAGCTCCGCCAAGCCAAGGAGGAGGCCTACAGAAATGGGGATAAGCCTCTCTTCAAGGCACTCAGGAACTCACTCACAAAAGAAATAAGAGCAGCTAAAAAGCAATACTCTGAAAAGCTGAAAAACCAGTTTTCAGCTAACGACACCACGGCACTATGGAGAGGGCTTCAGGACATCACGAATTACAAAAGACCACCCCCCCCTGCTGAGGCCAGCAACGGCCTTGCTGATGACCTGAACGCCTTCTACTGCAGATTTGAGAAGGAGACATTCACACCCCTCCCCCCGCCAGATCAACTGCAGACCCCTCCACCCACCTGGCTTCACCCCCCCAATCCACCACCCGCCCCCCAATCCACACTCATCATTTGCGAGGAGGACGTCCGTCGCCTCTTTGAGAGGCAAAATGTCCGGAAGGCTCCAGGTCCAGATGGAGTAACACCCTCCTGTCTCAGGGCCTGTGCCATCCAGCTGGCACCAATCTTTACCCAGATCTTCAACAGATCACTGGAGCTATGCGAAGTTCCCTCATGCTTCAAAAGCTCTACCATCATCCCAGTCCCCAAGAAACCCTCCATCTCTGGACTAAATGACTACAGACCTGTGGCCCTGACCTCAGTTGTCATGAAGTCCTTCGAACGCCTTGTGTTGTCCCACCTCAAAAAGATCACAGGCTCCCGGCTTGACCCCATGCAGTTTGCCTACAGGGCAAATAGGTCAGTGGACGATGCAGTGAACATGGGACTGCACTTCATCCTGCAACACCTTGACCAACCAAGGGCCTACGCCAGGATTCTGTTTGTGGACTTCAGCTCGGCGTTCAACACCATTATCCCAGATATCCTCACCACCAAACTCTCCCAGCTAACTGTGTCTCCTGCCATCTGTCAGTGGATCTCCAGCTTCCTGACCGACAGGAGCCAACATGTGCGGCTCGGAGGTGTCACATCCGGCACACGGACTATCAGCACTGGTGCTCCCCAAGGCTGTGTCCTCTCACCACTGCTCTTCTCTCTGTACACAAACGACTGCACCTCCAATGACCCAGCGGTCAAGCTCCTGAAATTTGCAGACGATACCACTGTCATTGGGCTTATCCAGGATGGTGATGAGTCTGCATACAGACAGGAGGTTGACAAGCTGGTGCTCTGGTGCAGCCAACACAACCTAGAACTCAACGCACTAAAGACTGTCGAGATGGTTGTGGACTTCAGGAAGCACCCATCACTGCTGCACCCCCTCACAATATCCCACAGCCCAGTATCAAAGGTGGACTCTTTCAAGTTTCTGGGATCCATCATCTCTCAGGACCTGAAGTGGGAGTCCAACATCAACGCCATCCTCAAAAAGGCTCAGCAGAGGATGTACTTCCTACGCCAGCTGCGGAAGCATGGCCTACCACAAGAACTGTTGGTGACCTTCTACACAGCTGTAGTAGAATCCATCCTCTGCTCGTCCATCACAGTCTGGTTTGGAGCAGCCACACAACAAGACAAACACAGACTACAGCGCACAATTCGGTCTGCTGAAAAAATCATCGGTGCCCCCCTGCCCTCCCTCCAGGACTTGTACATTGGGAGGTCCAGGAAGCGGGCAGAGAACATAATCAAAGACCCCTCTCACCCTGCACACACCCTCTTCGACCTCCTTCCCTCTGGTAGATGCTACAGATCCCTGCGCACCAAAACTACCAGACACAAAAACAGCTTCTTCCCCACTGCCATCACCCTACTGAACAGCTGAACTACACATGCATACATACATACATGCACATGTGTATATGCTTACTGTTATGCCCTTGTATTTCCCCCCCCCCCCCCCCCCCCCCCAGCGCTTCTCTTGCACATGACACAAGCAAAGACTTACCTAGGTGTCCCCTGCCCAGCAACTCAGGACTCTTTTTGTGCCCCCCCCCCCCTTATTCGCCTTATTGGTATATTGTCATACCGGTTCTTTAACCCACTGTAACACCATGTGCCTACTTGTTCATTATTGCCCATATTGGGTGCCTGTATGTATATTGTATATTGTATATTGTTGTCCCTACTGTATATTGTATATTGTATATTGTTGTCCCTACTGTGCAATACAAGTACACATACTTGTTTAGTCTATTGTATTTATTGTATTGTATTACGTTCTGTGTTATGTGTATAGAGAGCTAACATCTGCCGGAGTCAAATTCCTTGTATATGTAAGTATACTTGGCCAATAAAGCTGATTCTGATTCTGATTCCAACATGGTCTTTAAATCCTGCCTAACCTGTGACATTGGGTTGGTGGACAGAGGGATATAGTAATTACTGTTAGTGAGTTGTCTGAGAGCCTTCTGTGTGTAAGCTTCCCTCCCCCACACTACAGTAGCCACCCCTTTGTCCGCTTGTCTAATGACAATGTTTTCATTTCTCTGGAGCCATTGCAGCGCATCCCATTCTCCACGAGATAGGTTAGGAATAGTTTTAGGTTTAGTACCCAGCAATTAATCCACGTCGTGATTAACTTTTTTCACGAAGGCGTTCAAACATGCATTATTGCTTATAGGGAAAAACTTAGACTTAGGTCTGAAAGTGGTGGATGGAGGTACCTGCACTTTAGAAGAGTCCATTTGGGGGGTGGCCACTGTCCCAGTGTTCTGATTGTGGTACCATGCCTTTAGGTGTAGGTTACGGTAGAAGCGATAGAGGTCCACTTTCATCTGAAATGGGTTGACTTGTTGTGTTGGGGCATACGACAGACCTTTGGAGAGTAGACTGATGCAATCAGGGGAGAGTTCAGTTTCAGACAAGTTTATCACCGTTTTTTCGTTTTCGTGTTGCGTGGAAGAGAAGGTCGAGGTTGTAGATCCCACCCTCGCCCTCTTCCTCGTCCTGCCCCTCCGCGTCTTCCTCTTTGGTCGGTTGCCTCCACTCGAGTCCCTAAAAAATTACCCTGAGTTTGAGTGGATTCATCCTCGTCATTTGTTGCACTGCTAGGCAAATTAAACGACACTGAACGCGTCCGTCTTAAAGGACGCGTGTGCCTTTGCCATGTGTAAACTTGACCGTCAGTGTAATCCTGTTGGTCCCTTTTGAATTTCTTAATCTTAATCTTCGTCAGTGTTTGTGACAGTTCATTAATTTGATCGCGGAGCTGGTTCTCCAATGTTGCAGCATCTTCCCCAGTGGCAACACAATTGCTAAAAACAAACGTCTTGGCTTCCTCTATTTGCTGACGTAGTTCCTCCCACTGTACTTTTGCCTCTTTGATAAGCAATAACATTAAATCAAGGGAGCATTTGTTAAGTATCCGTTCCCATTCATTTCTAAAAGATTTTCTTTGCCAAACGAGGGGAATTTATTGATACGCAGGCCCAATCATTTATTGATACGCAGGCGGAATCATGTTTTTTCGCCAATAGTCCGATAATGTAATGGCATGCAGTTCCAGTCTTTTTTCTTTCTCTAATAGTTTTCGTAAATCATTCTGAGAGGCACTGTTCGTGGTCTGTGGTCGTGGTCTGTCTTTTCTGAACCCCCTCAATTTGCTGTAAAAAGGGCCCCCACTCTCAAGGACAAGTTGGTGAAGAATTACATCTCTGCTCCAAAACCGCAAACTTTCTTGGTGAAACCTGCAGGCACCTTCCAGTGCGGAGCCTGCAGACATTGTCCACATATAAAAAAATCAACCTCCTTTTCTGATTCAGCTGGGGTAAGATCCTTCCAGTGCAAACAATTTGCCAATTTTAATTCCACCCATGTCATATACCGCCTTGACTGCAAGTGCGGTTGTTTCTATATAGGCCTCACGAAAAGGAGACTACGAGACAGATTTGGGGAACATAAGTACGCAATTAAAACAAAAAACTTGAACTACCCCATAGCAAAACATTTCCAGTCATCAACACATTGCAATCCCAGTGAACTTACAGTAATGGTGATTGAAGTGATTGAAAAGGACATCAGAGGTGGAGATAGGCTAAGACAATTGGCCCAGCGTGAATCCTACTGGATTGATGTGCTACAGGCAGTGAAATTTCCTGGACTTAATGAGGAGTTGGACTATGTTGTCTTTTTATGAAGGAGAAGAAAAAAAAAAAAAAAAAGTGTACATGTTTGCTTGTGCTACTCTTGCTGTATTGCTTATGAAGGATCCACTAAGGAGGACTTACAATGGTTTCCTGACTGTTTCTATGTCCTAGACACTACGGCTCTAGTACAAGTTAGTGGTGCTTTGAACATGGGTACTGTCTTAACTACATCCCTCTCACTATGTATTTCTCTTTTTTTCTGCAGTAATGATTTTTCTTGCAGTAATGATTTTCATGACCTTGAGACCTTTAAATCACCTGTGGTAGTAATATTATTTTAATTAGCCCTGAAGAAGGTCGAACGCGACCGAAACGCGTAGGCTTGATGTCCCTGGATTTAAAATAAAGGACTTTTAACATAACTCCAGAGTGCCTCGGACCAATTCTCTCTCTTACACATTATTGTAGTTTTTCAGTTGACCAACAGAATGACCAGTCCTTTTACCGGGTACAATCTACCCACTTTAGAACTTGTCTATGATTTGATGGTTTGTAGCAGGCTGACCTTCAAAATGGCACCTATGTAGGCTATTGGTGACATCAGAATTGTTGTAATTTTGTAATTACTTTAGATGACCTGCGCATTCAGATTGAGTACAAATGACAATGCAAATTAACACGGAGGGATTGACCAACCGGCATTTAGATGGGGGACTATATTTCGCGGAAGTACAGGCAAAGCACCGCTGAAAGGCGCAAAGACACCACGCAGAACCTTAAAACCCCCATCCCCAACCTTCCGTCAACACACAAGCGTGGAGTTGTTACTGGTAGGCATTGAGGTAGGCCGTGAGCCTGTTACAGTGTTTACAAGTTTGTTTTTCTCATATACTGAGTAAAAATGGCAACGAAAATTGAAGATTATTTAACAGATGAAGACATCAATCGCTGAGCATGTGGTCTGCAGCCTGGACACCGTGTTTGACACAGACTGGAATTGTGGTGTACGATACAGTCCATAGTCCTCCATGTAGGTGGTTGCCTAGGTAACAGTGGCAAGATTAGTGCTTAGCCTATAAAGGGGATCTTGGGAAATGCAAGATACAAACTCCAATTTATTTTCAGTAGCATAGATGGCAGAGTGAGCGTCTCTTGCTCTGTCTCCCATTTATTTACAGTAAGAATCAATGATCCATGTTAAGGTGCACTGACAGAGAAGAGGCTCAACTGTTTGTGTTAAATAAGGCTGTAATGGTTTTTTTGTAGTGGACGCATTTGTGTGTACTGATTATAGTGATATAATATAGACTAACCCAGATGAATACAGTGAGTGCTAGTGTGGGTGGTTTTGTACATGTCAACTATAAGATTATGGATACAGATTGGCTGGCAAGTATGAGTAGTACTGATTTAGCTTGGTTGATCTCTTTTTGGCTTTTTAGGACTGAGATACAAAACCAGAAAAATAATCTTCTACCTTCTATCTTCTAACTTTGCCTGCTACAGCCAAAGACAGGTATTTGGGATACAATAACGTGTCCTGTATGCACACTGTTGCCCGCCATCAACCCATCCTCAACTTCACAAGCTGCTTTCACACTGGCAGAATTACCAGTAATTTCAGCCGAAATTAGTGGGTCGTCTGTTGCGTTCCCACTGTTGACATGGGGTGGCGTGTCCAAACGACACACCAATTCGACCCACCTCGGACCCTACACTTTTTTGCGACCTGGGGCGTGTGGGAACACGAGCCGAGGCGAAACGGGGCACAGGGTGTGGTATGGTGACGTTTCACAACTGCCACCACCCACCGTCAGGGCTTTTAAAACAGCTGAGCAGAACTACAAAAACACCAAGGAGTTCAGAGGCAAACTGCAAACTGTCTTTCGAAATATGCTGTTTATTTGGGCTAAATCATATAACTCACCCAATGTGATACCAACGTACCAACCAACGTAATTTGTTTTTAATTTAGATGCTGTACATGTCTGTTGGCCAACATCTTTATCATGTAGCCTAAATGTGCAAGGAATAATATCCCCCATTTCGGTGTTGTTTGAAAGTACATGATTTTGAGTAAAAAAAAATTGCGAGTTCACTTCCTGTTACCCCGGTAGTCGTAGCGTCATTTTAAACTCCGTGGTCGTGGGAAACTTTTTTTTTTAGAAACACAAAACAATGACATGACAATGGAAACGGCAGGGTAAATGCTATGCCGAACATTTTATGTTAAATAAACAGCATATTTTGAGAGACAAATCATTGTGTTGTGTGCCTTTTAACCAGGAGTAAATGTTTAATAACTGTAGAGTAATGTTGATGTTTGATGATAGCGCTACTGTTTTGTTAAGGAAAATATGTCCAGAGCGCATCCATCAATATATCTCCATATATTGTAAATATGCCGAATGTGACTGCAAATATCCCCACAAAGACCACTATCGCCCAGTGCATCACCCTAAGTGTTGTGGGTGAAAATGTGTGGATAGAATAAATTATTTAATGATAGCACTATAGTTCACCTGATGGTGCCGTGTACAAATACCTACAGTAAATCGGCATCAAATGTATTCTTTGCATATATTTGCAATCCCATGTAAGCATCCAGGTGCAGTACAGTACCATGTCATTTGCCCTTGAATGGTTGTGCAAAGAGCCAGCAACAACTCTGTGCGTCTTGCCATGATTGTTTTAAAAAACGGAATGAAAACTTTGCAGACAGGTGTATTTACTACGATGCAAGGGTCATTCGCGTCATTGTGCCTGGCGTAATGTTACAGTAGCACTGGGCTACGCCTTCTCAACCCACCTTTTCAGAGGAGGGTTCAAAAACACGCCGTGCATTCCCACTGCCGTTCTGGGGTAAATTAGCGTGTTGTACCGTGTCGCCACAACGTGTCGTGCAGTGTGAAAACGCCTACAGGCTCTTTGCTCCCCACCCGCTGACCTCCTGCTGATCAGGCCCCACAGAGTCTAGAACACTCCTCCAATCACTTTTCCGATACTCATTGCCGGGCAGGTCTAAGGCCCCAGCAACCTATAGGCTGCTCCCAGCAACCCCTGCGAGGTCAGTGGTGCACCTGGTTGCCGGGCTACCTGATTGTTATCAGCAGGACCCCCGCTGTGCTCAGCTGTTAAAGTCAACGGTTAAACTCTTGCAGTTTCAGAGCAACTCATCAGAGAGATATCAGCCGGATCCAGTTAATTCCTTGGACTTTCATTACATTCACGGACGTTTTAGGATCCCATCGTCCATCTCTCTCCTAATTTTTCCTGGTCTCTTGTCAGCTCTCATTCATCCGTGCGTCCATGAGAGATAAACCATGGTTTTAAACCCATTCAGCTTCACGGGTTCATTTCACGGTTTTCATGACTACATGGTTTCACTGTTCATGAGTGTCTTCACTGAGGGACATTTAATTCTTGTTCTGACCAGACAATCTGTGGCGATTATCGTATACCTCAACTAGCCCCTCTAGTCCTTTCTGGTTTAGTTTTGGTTCCCCCCTTTTTACACTAACAGAAAATATATACCATACATGACAGTCTAAATGTTCAAAAAATGATATAAGTGAAATGTGTAAATATGCTATGTGAAACATGAAAATTGAAATGTGCTATGCTGATGGCACACAGCTGTACCTGTCCAACAGCAAATATTACTAGATAATGAGGTCAAAGTGCATTCTATACAACATTCCAACAGTGTTGCTCTATCTTAAGGGCATCCAGATGCTAAAATGACCGGAGTGATGTCCAGATCTGTCACATTTTAAGCATAATAACAAGGAAAACATAATGAAAAACACACCTACCAGTTGGGCTGCTGAAATCATGTGAAGGGCAAAAAATCATCTATCAGTTAACAGAGGTAACTGTGAAGTGTCCACTGCTGTTTTTTTTTAAGTCTTACTCAACTTTTCCTGCCTTTTATTGACACTGTCCCAACTTTTTTGAGACATGTTGCTGACCATAAATATCCCATACAACAACAAACAAATCCAGTTTCAATAACTGATATGTTATCCTTCATTCATCATTGCTTGTATGATTTCAGAACTAGCGGTACATGGTATGACCGCCGCAGTATATTGAAATGTGGGAACTGTTGGTATGATGAGTGTGTGGTAGAGCAGTGTTGTGAGGTGAGAATTTCTGTGGAAATGATTTCCTGGAAGTGGGCATGATGTGGGTTTTAAATGAATGACATTGTGTGTGTTTGTGTAGTGTGTAGGAGTAATTTGTCAAGGCAAGAAATAGGCAAAATGAGATTTTGTCCATCAACATGGAGCAAAAAATAAATCCAAAAGCACAAATAATCTAAAAAGTCCAAGTTCAAACAGGCTTAAAAATCCACAGGCAATTCCCAGAAAACACAAGCAAAGTCCAAGCAAGTCAAACATACAGTACAATGTAAGAGTCAAAAACAGAAACCTACCAAGGTGTGTGGTCACAAGGTAGACACTTCCAAGACTGAGCAATGAACAAGAAACGGAGGAGACTTGTAAAGAACCCAAAATGAGAGTCAGGTGGGACCTTATGAGCAGTGTTGGGGTCGTTACTCAAAAAAAGTAATCCATTACACATTACTCGCTACTTTAAAAAAATGTAATGCATTACTTTACTTCTTTACTTCTTATGGAAAGTAACTCGTTACTTTACTTTGCGTTACTCATCAACGGCCTTGAGCAACACATAAATTCCTATTGCAATGAGCAAGATGTAAGACAAGTCGTTCTTTCATGCCATTTAACGAAATGGCTACACCACAAAGTTGGTGAAAACCTATAGACCACTGCACAGGTTCGTATCAGTATTGCACTGCTGGCAGGCTTATGTCTTAAATAAACAAGTCTAAAACAGGCTAACTTCATAACAGCGCTCAGTAAAAATAGAATGAATTAAATACCTGTAGCATGCAGACACTGGCATATAGGCTACAGCATAAATCCTTTAACAAACTAAACCATTTAAATGAAACGTGATACTAAATAAAATAACTCTGGACATTTAACCACATTAGATGATGTCAGGGCTAACACAAACGATGATCATACTGCATGAGAAGTCTTTCAAATCTTGCATCGGACAACCGATTTCTATTAGGCTGCAGCACGAGAACGTGCAGTCTGAATAGACTCTTGACTGGCGCGCTAGATGGGGTAGCTGTGTTACTTTTCATATACTATTTATATCAGGGAAACGGTTAAGGACGTCAATGTCCGACTCCGACTTCAAATACTCTGTTGCTTTAGCCTCAAAGTTGAAGGAAGCTGTATATTCCTCATTTTCATCAAAAGCAATTCTCCTTCTCAGCGACAGTGCTATACGGCGGCAGGTTTCTGATTCTGCTGCGCAACCGGTCCCACATCACGGTGCAAAACACGACACAAAAAATCCTCACTGCTTCTCCCTTCTCCTCTTCCCTAACTCATTGCACGTTAACTTCTGCAACGTCTCTCAAAATATCAAAAACAATGAGCTCATCGCTACCACCCGAACGTTATGGTAGACGGCTTAGACATTTCCCCGAATTTAACAATCAAGGACAGCTGCGTGTGGCGACATGTCTCCCGACTTTTGTGCAATCGTGCACCTGAGGATTTTGGGGGAGGGTCCGGGAATCCGTCTCAGATAGGCCTATCTGTGATGACTGTTCACTGGGGAAGTTCAGTAATCAGCATATGCACTATTAGTAACTGTAGTGTGATTAATGAGTTTATAAACAGTAACGCGTTACACTACTACATTATCGACAAATGTAATGTAAGTACAGTAATGCGGTACTTAGTAACGCGTTACACCCATCTCTGCTTATGAGTGCTTAACAAAAACATGACTCAGGGTTAATAAAAGCTTAGAGTGACTCAACAGGAAAAGACAGAATTAGGACCCCTAGTGGCAAAAAGGCACCATTCCCACATCTCCAATATCAGACATAATGCACAGCATATGTTTTACATAACCTTAATAAAATAAACCATCAACATGAAGCAAAGTGTAGATGACAAGACAAACAAACATTCCACATTCCATTTTCACAGCCCTAGTATCGCACATAAAGCACATACACAGCATATAATACATATGATACATAACCTTTACATAAAGTTGCCAGGCTTTATCCAGGGATTGAAACAGAGACTCTTGAATAGCATGCAGAATCCTTACCAGAGGAACACAGTACACTCAACTGCAGAAACTGTCAGGGCAGTGTGGCTGAAAAAGGCTAGGAGACCCAGGAGCAGATCCAGAAACAGAAAGTAACAACAATGTGTGGTTTATTCAGGGCAGAGGTACAGACAGGGCAGAGGCAAAAATCAAGGTCAGGAGGCAGGCAGAGGTCTAAGTACACAGGCAAAAGCACAAGGACGTAGGCAGAAGCGTGGTCAAAAAACAGGCAGAGTTCAGGGCACAGGCAGGCAAGGGACAAGGCAAAAGGCAAACCAAGGAGAAGCACACGTGGCAACAGTATCAAAAACACAAAAACACAGGCAGACTCACGTGGCAAAAGGTTCAAAGCAATTCACAAAAATAGAGAAAACTCACGTGGCAAAAAGTGTCCAGAAGGCAGTATACAAACATAGGCAAGTAACAATGCAGGGAGCACATCCAGAGCAGTGAGCGACAATCCCGTAATGAGCACAGTCCTTGGCCTGGAGTTTAAAGTGGATGCAGATAGACAGCAGGTGTAGCCAGGCCACAGTGGGTGATTGGATACAGGTGGAGAGGTGCCAGTGCAGTCCATTGGCCATCAGAGGGTGTGGCCACCAGGAAACAGTGGGGAGGAGAGTGCAAGGCCACCGAAGCATGTCTGGGTGTAGGGCAGGTTAAGACTGGGGTGCGACAGGACCCCGCCCTCCACGGGCGCCACCCGGCGGCCTAACCAGGACCCCAGGGTGCTGCCGGTGGAAATCAGCAATCAGGGTGTGGTCCATGATGAACCGGGCAGGCACCCAACTGCGCTCGTCCGGACCGTAGCCCTCCCAATCAACAAGGTACTGAAAGCCCCTGCCGCGCCGCCTGGCCTTCAGAAGCCTCCGCACAGAGAACACCTCACCACCAGCAATGACCCTGGGAGGAGGAGGGGGGGCTGGGACAGGAGACAGGGGGCACGAGACAAGGGGCTTAAGGTGGGAGACATGAAACGTAGGGTTAACACGGCGCATGGTCAGAGGTAAACGAAGGCGTACCGAGCATGGGTTGATTACCTTGGAGATGGTGAACGGACCAACGAACCTGGCTGTCAGCTTACGGCAGGTGGTCTTAATGGGAAGATCCCTTGTGGAGAGCATCACCCTCTGGCCCACCTTGTATCTAGGGGCCGGAGACCGATGCCGATCCGCCTGACGCTTCCAGGCGGCCGAGGACCGCAGGAGTTGGACCCTGGCCCGAACCCAGGTCTTCTTGCAGCGACGCACAAAGGCACGGGCTGAGGGAACCGCAACGTCCTCCTCCTGTGAAGGAAAAAGAGGGGGCTGGTAGCCCATACAACAGTGGAAAGGGGAGAGACCCATGGCAGAGGTAGGCAGAGAGTTGTGGGCATATTCAACCCAGGGCAGCATCCTGCTCCACGAAGTGGGGTCCTGAGAGGTCATGCACCTGAGAGCAACCTCCAGCTTCTGATTAGCCCGTTCAGTTTGCCCGTTAGTCTGAGGGTGGAACCCAGAGGACAAGCTGGGAGAGGCACCCACCAGTCTGCAGAAGGCCTTCCAAAACCGGGCGGAAAACTGTGGACCACGATCAGAGACAATGTCAGAGGGAAGACCGTGCAGACGGAATACATGGAGGACCAACAGCTCAGCCGTCTCCCTAGCAGATGGTAGTTTGGGTAGCGGTATGAAGTGAGCCGCCTTAGAGAAGCGATCCACCACTGTCAAAATACAGGTGTTGCCTTCAGATTTGGGAAGGCCAGTGACAAAGTCTACCGCTATGTGGGACCAGGGGCGACGAGGAACAGGAAGGGGCCTCAGAAGGCCAGCAGGGGGCCTGTTACCTGACTTGTTCCTGGAGCAGACATCACAAGCGGCCACAAACGTCTGGACATCTCTTCCCATGGATGGCCACCAGAAGCGCTGCTTGATCGCCGCCAGGGTTCTGCGAGCCCCAGGGTGGCAGGCGATCTTGGAGCTGTGTCCCCATTCAAGCACCTGGGAACGGACTGTGGAGGGTACAAAGAGGCAATTAGACGGTCCATTACCTGGACTGGGTTCTTGATCCTGGGCCTCCTGGACGATGGCCTCAATTCCCTCCAGGGCTGCCCCCACCAGGCATCCAGGAGGGAGGATGGCCTCCGGGCAGCGTGGTGTCATGGTTGAGGAAAATTGTCTGGACAAGGCATCGGGCTTGGCATTCTTGGAACCAGGGCGATAGGAGAGAGAAAAATTAAATCGAGAGAAAAAAAGTGACCACCTGGCTTGTCTGGCATTCAGGCGCTTGGCTGTTCGAAGATATTCAAGATTTTTGTGGTCTGTCCATACAAGAAAAGGAGGGTTTGCCCCCTCCAGCCAATGCCTCCATTCTCCTAAAGCTAACCTGACTGCTAGCAACTCCCGATCTCCAATATTATAGTTCCTCTCGGCGGGAGATAGACGGTGGGAGAAGTAGGCGCACGGATGCAGCTTGTTGTCCGTAGGTGTCCGTTGTGACAGGATAGCTCCCACACCTGACTCCGAGGCATCTACTTCCACAACAAACTGGAGAGAGGGATCAGGGATGGTCAGAATGGGAGCGGAGGTGAACTTACTCTTTAGGTCCGTGAAGGCCCTCTCTGCCTTCTCACTCCAATGGAAGGGGATCTTGGTAGATGTGAGTGCGGTGAGAGGCCCAGCCACGGAACTGTACCCTCTGATGAACCGCTGGTAAAAGTTTGCGAATCCCAAGAACTGCTGGAGTGCTCGCCTTGAAGAGGGCACAGGCCAGTCCATGACTGCCTTTAGTTTCAAGGGGTCCATCTGTATCCTGGAGGGAGAGATGACAAAACCCAAAAAGGATACAGTGTCCTTGTGAAATTCACATTTTTCTGCCTTGACAAAAAGCTTGTTCTCCAGCAACCGCTGGAGAACCTGCCTGACATGGTGTCTATGGGCCTCTAGAGAAGGGGAAAAAATCAGGATATCGTCCAGAAAAACAAACACAAAAACATTCAAAAAATCTCGCAGGACATCATTGACAAGGGCCTGGAAAACGGCTGGGGCGTTAGTCAGACCAAAAGGAACCACCAGATATTCATAATGGCCCGTAGGGGTATTGAAGGCCGTTTTCCATTCGTCCCCCTCCCTAATCCTGACAAGATGATAAGCATTTCTTAAATCAAGCTTAGAAAATATACAGGCTCCCTGGAGCAGTTCAAAGGCCGTGGACATGAGGGGTAGAGGGTACCTGTTCTTAACAGTGATGTCATTTAGCCCCCGATAATCAATGCAAGGACGTAGGGACCCATCCTTTTTCCCCACAAAAAAGAAGCCAGCACCAGCAGGAGATGATGATGGGCGAATGATCCCGGCGGCCAGGGAGTCCGAAATGTATTTCTTCATGGCCTCCCTTTCAGAGGGGGAGAGGGAATACAATCTGCCCTTGGGTGGAAAGGTGCCAGGGAGAAGCTCTATGGCGCAATCATAAGGCCTATGAGGGGGCAGAGACACAGCTCGGGACTTGCTAAACACAGGCTTGAGGTCCAAATACTCATTGGGGACATTAGACAGATCAGGAAACTCCTCGGGAGCTGGGGAGGGAGAAGCAGAGGTGAAGGCAGGACCAAGGCATGAGGACAAGCAAAAGGCGCTCCAACCCAAAATGCTATTGTCTGACAAGTTAACATGGGGGTTATGCACAGACAACCAAGGGAGTCCAAGAACTATTGGGACATGGGGTTCAGTCATGACATGGAAGGATATTATCTCTGAGTGGTTACCAGAGACTCTCAGAGTGACAGGGGCTGTGCTATGGGTGATGGTTCCCAGGCTGCTGCCATTGAGGGTCTGGACCGTGAGGGGGCTCTCTAAAGAGAGTAGGGGAATTCCCAACCTAAGTGCTGTAGCAGAGCACATTAAATTCCTGTCTGCACCTGAATCAATGAGAGCATGGAGGTCGTGACACTGGTCCTTGTAAGAGAGAGAGACAGGGAGGTAGGAGCGCTGGACAGGGGGAAGGTTGATATCTGTGCCCACCAGGCCCCCTATTCTCACTGGCGGGCTCTGTCTTTTAGAGGGCATTCGGCGCAAAAGTGACCCACCTTTCCACAGTAGAAACAGGAACCTGTGTCCCGTCTGCGTTGGCGTTCCTCAGGGGTGACCCGAGCCCGGTCTATCTGCATGGGTTCGGGCGACGGTACCCTAGGCGGTGTGGACCTCATACCTAGTCGGAGAGAGGCTGGGGGGTTCTCCCGGATCCTCTGTCTGATACGGGCATCAATGCGTCCGGCCAGATCCATGAGCTCAGTAAGGCTGGGGGGCAACTCTCTTGAGACGAGTTCGTCTTTGATTGAGTCAGATAAGCCATTCAAGAAGGCATCATACAGGGCATCATCGTTCCAATTGCAAGACGCAGACAGAGTACGGAAATCAATGGCATAATCATAAACTGACCGAGTGCCTTGGCGGAGTGCCATGATCTCTCTTGCTGCCGCCCTGCCTGAGAAGGAGCGGTCGAATACCCTTCTCATCTCCTCTGTGAAGGTCTGGTAGGTTGAACAGCAAGCAGCATTAGCATCCCACACAGCAATCCCCCAATCCCGGGCTTTGCCAGTGAGGAGGGTAATGAGGTAGGCTACCCTGGAACGTTCTGTAGGGAAAGCAAGAGACTGGAGCTTCAGGGACAATGAGCACTGGGAGAGAAAAGAGCGGCAGGTGTCGGGGTTACCGTCATATGGCTGAGGAGCAGGCAGCCTGGGTTCTCTAAATGGGGAAGGAGTGGGAGGAGCGGAACCAGCTGCTGGGTGGGTCGGATGGGCCTGAGGGAGGTTGGCCAAAAGTTGTTGTACCTGTGTGGTGAGGGCGCCAATTTGATCGGCAGCGGCCGCAAGATTGTTGCTAACTTGAGCGAGGCTTTGTTGGTGACTTCCTAACATGGCCCCCTGTTCCTTCACTGCAGCCTTCACCATTTCCAGGTCTGCTGGGTCCATGTTGACGGGATTGTTCTGTCAGGGCAGTGTGGCTGAAAAAGGCTAGGAGACCCAGGAGCAGATCCAGAAACAGAAAGTAACAACAATGTGTGGTTTATTCAGGGCAGAGGTACAGACAGGGCAGAGGCAAAAATCAAGGTCAGGAGGCAGGCAGAGGTCTAAGTACACAGGCAAAAGCACAAGGACGTAGGCAGAAGCGTGGTCAAAAAACAGGCAGAGTTCAGGGCACAGGCAGGCAAGGGACAAGGCAAAAGGCAAACCAAGGAGAAGCACACGTGGCAACAGTATCAAAAACACAAAAACACAGGCAGACTCACGTGGCAAAAGGTTCAAAGCAGTTCACAAAAATAGAGAAAACTCACGTGGCAAAAAGTGTCCAGAAGGCAGTATACAAACATAGGCAAGTAACAATGCAGGGAGCACATCCAGAGCAGTGAGCGACAATCCCGTAATGAGCACAGTCCTTGGCCTGGAGTTTAAAGTGGATGCAGATAGACAGCAGGTGTAGCCAGGCCACAGTGGGTGATTGGATACAGGTGGAGAGGTGCCAGTGCAGTCCATTGGCCATCAGAGGGTGTGGCCACCAGGAAACAGTGGGGAGGAGAGTGCAAGGCCACCGAAGCATGTCTGGGTGTAGGGCAGGTTAAGACTGGGGTGCGACAGAAACAGACAGAAAAGACTCAAAAGGGAAGACAATTCAAAGACTGAGCAATGAACAAGAAACTGAGGAAGCTTGTAAAGAACCCAAAACGAGACAGGTGGGACCTAATGATTGAATGAGTGCTGAACAGAAACATGACTCTGGGTTAGAAGCTGAGAGTGACTTAACACGAAAACAGACAGAATGATAACCCCTAGTGGCAAAAAGGCAAAACGTAGTACCAAAACCTCGCAAAAAAGCCATCAACATTGCTGAGCAAAAACTAAATGAAGGGACATACAAAAAAGATTGTGTGTAGAAAGTTTCAGACATACCACATACACAGCATTAATTTTAACCAATCAGGTATTAGTCAAATCAGTCAACTTTATCCACCAAATTCCACTCATTTCCACATCGCACAGGCACAGGCATAAAGCACAGGCACAGCATATGTTTTGCATAACCTTAACAAAATAAGCCATCAACATGGAACCAAATGTAGATGACAGGACAAACAAAAGAATCTGTACCATGGTCTATTGTCCACCTCGGACTGTCCATCCCTCAGGACTCTTGTCCACCTCGTCCAGCCGTATTTGTCCTTATAGGATGCTGCCTTTTGGAAGAGCCCCCTGTCTTCATCTTCTTTCAGCCACTTGATGTCCTCCTTGGACAGCCCGTTGGGTCCAGACTGACAGCCTTTGTGCCACCCTTCAAATGTGACCTTGTAACAGCAAACAAACATCATGTAATAACCATGAGGTGCTCAGACGTTCAATCATTTTAATGCATAAAAACTCATGCATTACCCTTAAGTTCTGCGGCCTCTGTCACAGATGTTTCAGTGGCCTGGCATGGCTGAAGTGCTGCACCGGTCACATCAGCAGGAGCCTATAAAAGATCAGTGCATTAGATGAAATATTAATGGTGCTGGGACGTGTAATGGCCAAGCATGACTGTTTGCCTTTCAGTGGCCCTGTCCATAGATGGCCCTATCCACATTAATTTCTAGATGGCAGGAGACTGCAGGAAACAGCTGCATATATTTCAGGAGCTTCTCCTTCATCTAATCATCGAGGATTTTTCTCTCGGTGGTGAGTCTTTAATGTGGCGATCAAGTCGGAATTTTAACATTTAACATTAAGGACACTACAATTTATTTTTAACATTAAACACTATTCATCAGAAACAAAACTATGCTCATGTTGATCATATTTAGTGTGCCTTACTTACTATTTGATGTACCCAACATTTTCCACCAGCTATTTAAAACTTTTGCTGTTGTATTTGCCAAAAGTTATCAGCTGACCCAGACACTGTACCTCAGTTGGGGTTGCAGTGAGTAGCTGGTATTTTTTTTAGCTAAAGACAAAGTAAGAAGTGCTTTGTGTTAGATTATCATGCCTGGAAAGTAGTAAACACAGGATGGGCGCATCTGTGACTCTAACCAACTCTTACCTCCTTCATAAGCTGTCTTGGGGTCTCGCAGCCTGCTGTCAGTCTATGAGCTCATAGGCTTGGACAGTCGAACCAAGACAGAGATTACCAAACCCCCGCTGTCAACACCACTTGGCATAGTGCCGATTAAAAATATCATCCACAGACATCAAAAAAATATGTAGGACAACTTACCTGGACTGATATTTTCCTGACTGGCTACCGATACGTTATAGGAGCTATAGCGCTAGGCGATGCTTACCGTTCAAAAAAAACTAGCGAGTAACGACGGTCATTAACAGATCAGTTTAAACCACTTGAAAACTTCTCTTTATCTGAAAATAAGCGGCCATGGCTCACCTCAAATCGTTATATAGACATCTCTGTGGAAAAATCCTCGGCTCAGCTGTTCATAACTTTGCTTGCCGACACAATTCCACCTGCCGCGGGGGGAAGGGGGGTGGCGGCGATCCGATTGGCATGAGGGCCCATTGGTTGGCAGAACTGTAGACTGTTCTGTGCGGTAGTTGGCCTAAACTGTAGAAACAGAGGGCTCCCCATTGCCAGAGCCTATTTCAGTTTAATGGTTGTTTGCAATAAATTGCTTACTCACATTTTTTTCTTGACTCTCTCCAATTTCTCTTTGCATTTCGAAGCACTACCTAGAACCTTCTTAACATCCAACAGTGCAAAATGTTAATTTGTGCAATTTTTAAACTGGTCTTAGGATTTTGATCAGGAATGTATAAGGGTAAACCAACTAACAACATTTCGCAAACGACACCTGTGGGAGAAGTCAGAAGTTTAGGCAGCGAACAGAGTATGTGTTGCAGTTGCAGTAGATTGGGAAGTGTCGCGATCTTGGGAAAACACGGAGATCAACCCAGGCCAAGCAGAGACAGTAGGCCTCACGATGCGTTTCACCACAGCCCAGCTCAATTCCAGGTCAGATGAATTTAGCAAACCTGACTCGTCAGATGAGTGGTTGTCGTCTTTATCAACTGGGAGCAGCAGAGCCTCATCCCCAAATGCTCCAGGAAGACATGAGGGAAGTCGAGCTAATTGTTATCGTTTTGATTGCTATGATTTCTTGATTCATTTCTTCGACTTCCCCCTTTAGTGCATGTCACAAATGCCATTTAGTCCTACATCCAGCAGATCTCACAGTCCCACTTCTGTTAGCGTAGAAGAAAGGTAAGAAAACAAAACTATTCTGCAAATCACACTGCAGAAATAACAATATACATGTATGTTTATGGTAATTGTATACATTTCTATAATTTACAGATTGTGCATCAACCAGAGGTCATGGCCAGGATTCTGGCTGGCATCAAAACACGCACACCTAACAAACATTTCACTATAGCTGCCACAGCATGCATACAGGAGGACAAATGGAGGTACCAATGGAGAAATTCAATGAACATTTTACCCCCCACAGGAATGTAACGTTTGAGAGACATATGTTCAACACAAGCATTCAGGCCCCCAGTGAGAACTTAGACCAGTTTCGTTACTGACTTGAGAACCAAGGCAAGGTCATGTGATTATGGAAATTTGTGACAGTTCAATAAAGTATACATGTATGTTTATGGTAATTGTATACATTTCTATAATTTACAGATTGTGCATCAACCAGAGGTCATGGCCAGGATTCTGGCTGGCATCAAAACACGCACACCTAACAAACATTTCACTATAGCTGCCACAGCATACATACATGCCTGTGAATAATTACAATTTTTACCTTTTCACAATACATGAATGATTTACATGGTTACATATTTGTTGCATGTCTAAATTATTATTTTGCCATCAAAACCTCAGTGTTGTTTTTACTGTTTTATAGCAGGAAACAACTCACATTCTATATTCCATATTCCATGTGTCATGCGGAATATAAGAGCAAACTAATCTATCGACGTGGTACCCATCTTCTATGGTACAGGGGAGCACTAAAAAATGTGTGTACCAAGTATAGTATATTGACACTACAACTGTTAGCTGGACCCTTCTATTTTGTTTGTGGTTAAGGTTAGTAAACATTAAACATGCGCGCATCTCACAACACAGAACTCTAACTGTAAAACCAGGTAGTTCAGCATTTTTTGTATTTGAGAGCACAGTTGTAACATTACATGTATGTCATGTTGTGAATATTAAACACGGGCTCAATTCATCTCCACACACAGAACTCTCAGTGTAGTACCAGGTAGTTCAGCATTTGTTGTATTTGAGAGCACAGTTGTAACATTACATGTATGTCACGTTGTGAATGTTAAACATGCGCACCACTTATCTCAACACACAGAACGCTCAGTGCAATACCAGGTAGTTCAGCAATTTTTGTAATTCAGTGTACAGTTGTAACAATACATGTATGTGATGTTGTGAATATTAAACACGCGCGCCACTCATCTCACCGACACAGAACTCTCAACTACTAGGTAGTTCACCATTTTTTGTATTTGAGTGCAGAGTTGTAACATTGCATGTATGTCATGTTGTGAATAATAAACATGCGCGCCACTCATCTCAACACACAGAACTCTCACTGTAATACCAGGTATTTCAGCATTTTTTGTAATTCAGTGTACAGTTGTAACAATACGTGTATGTGATGTTGTGAACATTAAACACGCGCGCCACTCATCTCACCACACAGAACTCTCAACTACCAGGTAGTTCATCATTTTTTGTATTTGAGTGCACAGTTGTAACATTACACGTATGTCATGTTGTGAATAATAAACATTTGTGCCACTCATCTCAACACACAGAACGCTCAGTGCAATTTCAGTGCAAGTTCAGCAATTTTTGTAATTCAGTGTGGAGTTGTAACAAAACATATATGTGATGTTATAAACATTGAACATGCGCGCAACTCATCTCACAACACAGAACCCTAACTGTAAAACCAGGTAGTTCAGCATTTTTTGTAATTCAGTGTACAGTTGTAACAATACATGTATGTGATGTTGTGAATATTAAACACGCGCGCCACTCATCTCACCACACAGAACTCTCAACTACTAGGTAGTTCACCATTTTTTTGTATTTGAGTGCAGAGTTGTAACATTGCATGTATGTCATGTTGTGAATAATAAACATGCGCGCCACTCATCTCAACACACAGAATGCTCGGTGTAATACCAGGTAGTTCGGCATTTTCTGTATTCGAGTGCACAGTTGTAACATTACATGTATGTCACGTTGTGAATGTTAAACATGTGCACCACTTATCTCAACACACAGAACGCTCAGTGCAATACCAGGTAGTTCAGCAATTTTTGTAATTCAGTGTGGAGTTGTAACAAAACATGTATGTGATGTTATAAACATTGAACTCTCAACTACCAGGTAGTTCATCATTTTTTGTATTTGAGTGAACAGTTGTAACATTACACGTATGTCATGTTGTGAATAATAAACATTCGCGCCACTCATCTCAACACACAGAACGCTCGGTGTAATCCCAGGTAGTTCAGCATTTTCTGTATTTGAGTGCACAGTTGTAACATTGTCATATGTCATATGTCACGTCATATGTCATATGTCATATGTCACGTTGTGAATGTTAAACATGTGCACCACTTATCTCAACACACAGAACGCTCAGTGCAATACCAGGTAGTTCCGCAATTTTTGTAATTCAGTGTGGAGTTGTAACAAAACATGTATGTGATGTTATAAACATTGAACATGCGCGCAACTCATCTCACAACACAGAACTCTAACTGTAAAACCAGGTAGTTCAGCATTTTTTTTAATTCAGTGTACAGTTGTAACAATACATGTATGTGATGTTGTGAATATTAAACACGCGCGCCACTCATCTCACCACACAGAACTCTCAACTACTAGGTAGTTCACCATTTTTTGTATTTGAGTGCAGAGTTGTAACATTGCATGTATGTCATGTTGTGAATAATAAACATGCGCCCCACTCATCTCAACACACAGAACTCTCACTGTAATACCAGGTATTTCAGCATTTTTTGTAATTCAGTGTACAGTTATAACAATACGTGTATGTGATGTTGTGAACATTAAACACGCGCGCCACTCATCTCACCAGACAGAACTCTCAACTACCAGGTAGTTCATCATTTTTTGTATTTGAGTGAACAGTTATAACATTACACGTATGTCATGTTGTGAAAAATAAACATTCGCGCCACTCATCTCAACACAAAGAAACGCTCGGTGTAATCCCAGGTAGTTCAGCATTTTCTGTATTTGAGTGCACAGTTGTAACATTGTCATATGTCATATGTCACGTCATATGTCATATGTCACGTTGTGAATGTTAAACATGCGCACCACTTATCTCAACACACAGAACGCTCAATGCAATACCAGGTAGTTCAGCAATTTTTGTAATTCAGTGTGGAGTTGTAACAAAACATGTATGTGATGTTATAAACATTGAAAATGCGCGCACTTCATCTCACAACACAGAACTCTGACTGTAAAACCAGGTAGTTCAGCATTTTTTGTAATTCAGTGTACAGTTGTAACAATACATGTATGTGATGTTGTGAATATTAAACACGCGCTCCACTCATCTCACCACACAGAACTCTCAACTACTAGGTAGTTCATAATTTTTTGTATTTGAGTGCAGAGTTGTAACATTGCATTTATGTCATGTTGTGAATAATAAACATGCGCGCCACTCATCTCAACACACAGAACTCTCACTGTAATACCAGGTATTTCAGCATTTTTTGTAATTAAGTGTACAGTTGTAACAATACGTGTATGTGATGTTGTGAACATTAAACACGCGCGCCACTCATCTCACTACACAGAACTCTCAACTACCAGGTAGTTCATCATTTTTTGTATTTGAGTGAACAGTTGTAACATTACACCTATGTCATGTTAAGAATAATAAACATTCGCGCCACTCATCTAAACACACAGAACGCTCGGTGTAATACCAGGTAGCTCAGCATTTTCTGTATTTGAGTGCACAGTTGTAACATTACATGTATGTCACGATGTGAATGTTAAACATGCGCACCACTTATCTCAACACACAGAACGCTCAGTACAATACCAGGTAGTTCAGCAATTTTTGTAATTCAGTGCAGAGTTGTAACATTGCATGTATGTCATGTTGTGAATAATAAACATGCGCGCCACTCATCTCAACACACAGAACTCTCACTGTAATACCAGGTATTTCAGCATTTTTTGTAATTCATTGTACAGTTGTAACAATACGTGTATGTGATGTTGTGAACATTAAACACGCGCGCCACTCATCTCACCACACAGAACTCTCAACTACCAGGTAGTTCATCATTTTTTGTATTTGAGTGAACAGTTGTAACATTACACGTATGTCATGTTGTGAATAATAAACATTCGCGCCACTCATCTCAACACACAGAACGCTCGGTGTAATCCCAGGTAGTTCAGCATTTTCTGTATTTGAGTGCACAGCTGTAACATTGTCATATGTCATATGTCACGTCATATGTCATATGTCATATGTCACGTTGTGAATGTTAAACATGCGCAATACTTATCTCAACACACAGAACGCTCAGTGCAATACCAGGTAGTTCAGCAATTTTTGTAATTCAGTGTGGAGTTGTAACAAAATATGTATCTGATGTTATAAACATTAAACATGCGCGAAACTCATCTCACAACACAGAACTCTAACTGTAAAACCAGGTAGTTCAGCATTTTTTGTAATTCAGTGTACAGTTGTAGCAATACATGTATGTGATGTTGTGAATATTAAACACGCGCGCCACTCATCTCACAACACAGAACCCTCAACTACTAGGTAGTTCACCATTTTTTGTATTTGAGTGCAGAGTTGTAACATTGCATGTATGTCATGTTGTGAATAATAAACATGCGCGCCACTCATCTCAACACACAGAACTCTCACTGTAATACCAGATATTTCAGCATTTTTTGTAATTAAGTGTACAGTTGTAACAATACGTGTATGTGATGTTGTGAACATTAAACACGCGCGCCACTCATCTCAACACACAGAACGCTCGGTGTAATACCAGGTAGTTCAGCATTTTCTGTATTTGAGTGCACAGTTGTAACATTACATGTATGTCACGTTGTGAATGTTAAACATGCGCACCACTTATCTCAACACACAGAACGCTCAGTGCAATACCAGGTAGTTCAGCAATTTTTGTAATTCAGTGCAGAGTTGTAACATTGCATGTATGTCATGTTGTGAATAATAAACATGCGCGCCACTCATCTCAACACACAGAACTCTCACTGTAATACCAGGTATTTCAGCATTTTTTGTAATTCAGTGTACAGTTGTAACAATACGTGTATGTGATGTTGTGAACATTAAACACGCGCGCCACTCATCTCACCACACAGAACTCTCAACTACCAGGTAGTTCATCATTTTTTGTATTTGAGTGAACAGTTGTAACATTACACGTATGTCATGTTGTGAATAATAAACATTCGCGCCACTCATCTCAACACAAAGAAACGCTCGGTGTAATCCCAGGTAGTTCAGCATTTTCTGTATTTGAGTGCACAGTTGTAACATTGTCATATGTCATATGTCACGTCATATGTCATATGTCACGTTGTGAATGTTAAACATGCGCACCACTTATCTCAACACACAGAACGCTCAATGCAATACCAGGTAGTTCAGCAATTTTTGTAATTCAGTGTGGAGTTGTAACAAAACATGTATGTGATGTTATAAACATTGAAAATGCGCGCACTTCATCTCACAACACAGAACTCTGACTGTAAAACCAGGTAGTTCAGCATTTTTTGCAATTCAGTGTACAGTTTTAACAATACATGTATGTGATGTTGTGAATATTAAAAACGCGCGCCACTCATCTCACCACACAGAACTCTCATTTACCAGGTAGTTCATAATTTTTTGTATTTGAGTGCAGAGTTGTGACATTGCATGTATGTCATGTTGTGAATAATAAACATGCGCGCCACTCATCTCAACACACAGAACTCTCACTGTAATACCAGGTATTTCAGCATTTTTTGTAATTAAGTGTACAGTTGTAACAATACATGTATGTGATGTGAATATTAAACACGCGCGCCACTCATCTCACCGACACAGAACTCTCAACTACTAGGTAGTTCACCATTTTTTGTATTTGAGTGCAGAGTTGTAACATTGCATGTATGTCATGTTGTGAATAATAAACATGCGCTCCACTCATCTCAACACACAGAACTCTCACTGTAATACCAGGTATTTCAGCATTTTTTGTAATTCAGTGTACAGTTGTAACAATACGTGTATGTGATGTTGTGAACATTAAACACGCGCGCCACTCATCTCACCACACAGAACTCTCAACTACCCGGTAGTTCATCATTTTTTGTATTTGAGTGAACAGTTGTAACATTACACGTATGTCATGTTGTGAATAATAAACATTCGCGCCACTCATCTCAACACAAAGAAACGCTCGGTGTAATCCCAGGTAGTTCAGCATTTTCTGTATTTGAGTGCACAGTTGTAACATTGTCATATGTCATATGTCACGTCATATGTCATATGTCACGTTGTGAATGTTAAACATGCGCACCACTTATCTCAACACACAGAACGCTCAATGCAATACCAGGTAGTTCAGCAATTTTTGTAATTCAGTGTGGAGTTGTAACAAAACATGTATGTGATGTTATAAACATTGAAAATGCGCGCACTTCATCTCACATCACAGAACTCTGACTGTAAAACCAGGTAGTTCAGCATTTTTTGTAATTCAGTGTACAGTTTTAACAATACATGTATGTGATGTTGTGAATATTAAAAACGCGCGCCACTCATCTCACCACACAGAACTCTCATTTACCAGGTAGTTCATAATTTTTTGTATTTGAGTGCAGAGTTGTGACATTGCATGTATGTCATGTTGTGAATAATAAACATGCGCGCCACTCATCTCAACACACAGAACTCTCACTGTAATACCAGGTATTTCAGCATTTTTTGTAATTAAGTGTACAGTTGTAACAATACATGTATGTGATGTTGTGAATATTAAACACGCGCGCCACTCATCTCACCGACACAGAACTCTCAACTACTAGGTAGTTCACCATTTTTTTTATTTGAGTGCAGAGTTGTAACATTGCATGTATGTCATGTTGTGAATAATAAACATGCGCGCCACTCATCTCACCACACAGAACTCTCATTTACCAGGTAGTTCATAATTTTTTGTATTTGAGTGCAGAGTTGTGACATTGCATGTATGTCATGTTGTGAATAATAAACATGCGCGCCACTCATCTCAACACACAGAACTCTCACTGTAATACCAGGTATTTCAGCATTTTTTGTAATTCAGTGTACAGTTGTAACAATACGTGTATGTGATGTTGTGAACATTAAACACGCGCGCCACCCATCTCACCACACAGAACTCTCAACTACCAGGTAGTTCATCATTTTTTGTATTTGAGTGAACAGTTGTAACATTACACGTATGTCATGTTGTGAATAATAAACATTCGCGCCACTCATCTCAACACAAAGAAACGCTCGGTGTAATCCCAGGTAGTTCAGCATTTTCTGTATTTGAGTGCACAGTTGTAACATTGTAATATGTCATATGTCACGTCATATGTCATATGTCACGTTGTGAATGTTAAACATGCGCACCACTTATCTCAACACACAGAACGCTCAGTGCAATACCAGGTAGTTCAGCAATTTTTGTAATTCAGTGTGGAGTTGTAACAAAACATGTATGTGATGTTATAAACATTGAAAATGCGCGCACTTCATCTCACAACACAGAACTCTAAGTGTAAAACCAGGTAGTTCAGCATTTTTTGTAATTCAGTGTACAGTTGTAACAATACATGTATGTGATGTTGTGAATATTAAACACGCGCGCCACTCATCTCACTACACAGAACTCTCAACTACCAGGTAGTTCATCATTTTTTGTATTTGAGTGAACAGTTGTAACATTACACGTATGTCATGTTAAGAATAATAAACATTCGCGCCACTCATCTCAACACACAGAACGCTCGGTGTAATACCAGGTAGTTCAGCATTTTCTGTATTTGAGTGCACAGTTGTAACATTACATGTATGTCACGTTGTGAATGTTAAACATGCGCACCACTTATCTCAACACACAGAACGCTCAGTGCAATACCAGGTAGTTCAGCAATTTTTGTAATTCAGTGCAGAGTTGTAACATTGCATGTATGTCATGTTGTGAATAATAAACATGCGCGCCACTCATCTCAACACACAGAACTCTCACTGTAATACCAGGTATTTCAGCATTTTTTGTAATTCAGTGTACAGTTGTAACAATACGTGTATGTGATGTTGTGAACATTAAACACGCGCGCCACTCATCTCACCACACAGAACTCTCAACTACCAGGTAGTTCATCATTTTTTGTATTTGAGTGAACAGTTGTAACATTACACGTATGTCATGTTGTGAATAATAAACATTCGCGCCACTCATCTCAACACAAAGAAACGCTCGGTGTAATCCCAGGTAGTTCAGCATTTTCTGTATTTGAGTGCACAGTTGTAACATTGTCATATGTCATATGTCACGTCATATGTCATATGTCACGTTGTGAATGTTAAACATGCGCACCACTTATCTCAACACACAGAACGCTCAATGCAATACCAGGTAGTTCAGCAATTTTTGTAATTCAGTGTGGAGTTGTAACAAAACATGTATGTGATGTTATAAACATTGAAAATGCGCGCACTTCATCTCACAACACAGAACTCTGACTGTAAAACCAGGTAGTTCAGCATTTTTTGCAATTCAGTGTACAGTTTTAACAATACATGTATGTGATGTTGTGAATATTAAAAACGCGCGCCACTCATCTCACCACACAGAACTCTCATTTACCAGGTAGTTCATAATTTTTTGTATTTGAGTGCAGAGTTGTGACATTGCATGTATGTCATGTTGTGAATAATAAACATGCGCGCCACTCATCTCAACACACAGAACTCTCACTGTAATACCAGGTATTTCAGCATTTTTTGTAATTAAGTGTACAGTTGTAACAATACATGTATGTGATGTGAATATTAAACACGCGCGCCACTCATCTCACCGACACAGAACTCTCAACTACTAGGTAGTTCACCATTTTTTGTATTTGAGTGCAGAGTTGTAACATTGCATGTATGTCATGTTGTGAATAATAAACATGCGCTCCACTCATCTCAACACACAGAACTCTCACTGTAATACCAGGTATTTCAGCATTTTTTGTAATTCAGTGTACAGTTGTAACAATACGTGTATGTGATGTTGTGAACATTAAACACGCGCGCCACTCATCTCACCACACAGAACTCTCAACTACCCGGTAGTTCATCATTTTTTGTATTTGAGTGAACAGTTGTAACATTACACGTATGTCATGTTGTGAATAATAAACATTCGCGCCACTCATCTCAACACAAAGAAACGCTCGGTGTAATCCCAGGTAGTTCAGCATTTTCTGTATTTGAGTGCACAGTTGTAACATTGTCATATGTCATATGTCACGTCATATGTCATATGTCACGTTGTGAATGTTAAACATGCGCACCACTTATCTCAACACACAGAACGCTCGGTGTAATACCAGGTAGTTCATCATTTTTTGTATTTGAGTGAACAGTTATAACATTACACGTATGTCATGTTGTGAAAAATAAACATTCGCGCCACTCATCTCAACACAAAGAAACGCTCGGTGTAATCCCAGGTAGTTCAGCATTTTCTGTATTTGAGTGCACAGTTGTAACATTGTCATATGTCATATGTCACGTCATATGTCATATGTCACGTTGTGAATGTTAAACATGCGCACCACTTATCTCAACACACAGAACGCTCAATGCAATACCAGGTAGTTCAGCAATTTTTGTAATTCAGTGTGGAGTTGTAACAAAACATGTATGTGATGTTATAAACATTGAAAATGCGCGCACTTCATCTCACAACACAGAACTCTGACTGTAAAACCAGGTAGTTCAGCATTTTTTGTAATTCAGTGTACAGTTGTAACAATACATGTATGTGATGTTGTGAATATTAAACACGCGCTCCACTCATCTCACCACACAGAACTCTCAACTACTAGGTAGTTCATAATTTTTTGTATTTGAGTGCAGAGTTGTAACATTGCATTTATGTCATGTTGTGAATAATAAACATGCGCGCCACTCATCTCAACACACAGAACTCTCACTGTAATACCAGGTATTTCAGCATTTTTTGTAATTAAGTGTACAGTTGTAACAATACGTGTATGTGATGTTGTGAACATTAAACACGCGCGCCACTCATCTCACTACACAGAACTCTCAACTACCAGGTAGTTCATCATTTTTTGTATTTGAGTGAACAGTTGTAACATTACACCTATGTCATGTTAAGAATAATAAACATTCGCGCCACTCATCTAAACACACAGAACGCTCGGTGTAATACCAGGTAGCTCAGCATTTTCTGTATTTGAGTGCACAGTTGTAACATTACATGTATGTCACGATGTGAATGTTAAACATGCGCACCACTTATCTCAACACACAGAACGCTCAGTACAATACCAGGTAGTTCAGCAATTTTTGTAATTCAGTGCAGAGTTGTAACATTGCATGTATGTCATGTTGTGAATAATAAACATGCGCGCCACTCATCTCAACACACAGAACTCTCACTGTAATACCAGGTATTTCAGCATTTTTTGTAATTCATTGTACAGTTGTAACAATACGTGTATGTGATGTTGTGAACATTAAACACGCGCGCCACTCATCTCACCACACAGAACTCTCAACTACCAGGTAGTTCATCATTTTTTGTATTTGAGTGAACAGTTGTAACATTACACGTATGTCATGTTGTGAATAATAAACATTCGCGCCACTCATCTCAACACACAGAACGCTCGGTGTAATCCCAGGTAGTTCAGCATTTTCTGTATTTGAGTGCACAGCTGTAACATTGTCATATGTCATATGTCACGTCATATGTCATATGTCATATGTCACGTTGTGAATGTTAAACATGCGCAATACTTATCTCAACACACAGAACGCTCAGTGCAATACCAGGTAGTTCAGCAATTTTTGTAATTCAGTGTGGAGTTGTAACAAAATATGTATCTGATGTTATAAACATTAAACATGCGCGAAACTCATCTCACAACACAGAACTCTAACTGTAAAACCAGGTAGTTCAGCATTTTTTGTAATTCAGTGTACAGTTGTAGCAATACATGTATGTGATGTTGTGAATATTAAACACGCGCGCCACTCATCTCACAACACAGAACCCTCAACTACTAGGTAGTTCACCATTTTTTGTATTTGAGTGCAGAGTTGTAACATTGCATGTATGTCATGTTGTGAATAATAAACATGCGCGCCACTCATCTCAACACACAGAACTCTCACTGTAATACCAGATATTTCAGCATTTTTTGTAATTAAGTGTACAGTTGTAACAATACGTGTATGTGATGTTGTGAACATTAAACACGCGCGCCACTCATCTCAACACACAGAACGCTCGGTGTAATACCAGGTAGTTCAGCATTTTCTGTATTTGAGTGCACAGTTGTAACATTACATGTATGTCACGTTGTGAATGTTAAACATGCGCACCACTTATCTCAACACACAGAACGCTCAGTGCAATACCAGGTAGTTCAGCAATTTTTGTAATTCAGTGCAGAGTTGTAACATTGCATGTATGTCATGTTGTGAATAATAAACATGCGCGCCACTCATCTCAACACACAGAACTCTCACTGTAATACCAGGTATTTCAGCATTTTTTGTAATTCAGTGTACAGTTGTAACAATACGTGTATGTGATGTTGTGAACATTAAACACGCGCGCCACTCATCTCACCACACAGAACTCTCAACTACCAGGTAGTTCATCATTTTTTGTATTTGAGTGAACAGTTGTAACATTACACGTATGTCATGTTGTGAATAATAAACATTCGCGCCACTCATCTCAACACAAAGAAACGCTCGGTGTAATCCCAGGTAGTTCAGCATTTTCTGTATTTGAGTGCACAGTTGTAACATTGTCATATGTCATATGTCACGTCATATGTCATATGTCACGTTGTGAATGTTAAACATGCGCACCACTTATCTCAACACACAGAACGCTCAATGCAATACCAGGTAGTTCAGCAATTTTTGTAATTCAGTGTGGAGTTGTAACAAAACATGTATGTGATGTTATAAACATTGAAAATGCGCGCACTTCATCTCACAACACAGAACTCTGACTGTAAAACCAGGTAGTTCAGCATTTTTTGCAATTCAGTGTACAGTTTTAACAATACATGTATGTGATGTTGTGAATATTAAAAACGCGCGCCACTCATCTCACCACACAGAACTCTCATTTACCAGGTAGTTCATAATTTTTTGTATTTGAGTGCAGAGTTGTGACATTGCATGTATGTCATGTTGTGAATAATAAACATGCGCGCCACTCATCTCAACACACAGAACTCTCACTGTAATACCAGGTATTTCAGCATTTTTTGTAATTAAGTGTACAGTTGTAACAATACATGTATGTGATGTGAATATTAAACACGCGCGCCACTCATCTCACCGACACAGAACTCTCAACTACTAGGTAGTTCACCATTTTTTGTATTTGAGTGCAGAGTTGTAACATTGCATGTATGTCATGTTGTGAATAATAAACATGCGCTCCACTCATCTCAACACACAGAACTCTCACTGTAATACCAGGTATTTCAGCATTTTTTGTAATTCAGTGTACAGTTGTAACAATACGTGTATGTGATGTTGTGAACATTAAACACGCGCGCCACTCATCTCACCACACAGAACTCTCAACTACCCGGTAGTTCATCATTTTTTGTATTTGAGTGAACAGTTGTAACATTACACGTATGTCATGTTGTGAATAATAAACATTCGCGCCACTCATCTCAACACAAAGAAACGCTCGGTGTAATCCCAGGTAGTTCAGCATTTTCTGTATTTGAGTGCACAGTTGTAACATTGTCATATGTCATATGTCACGTCATATGTCATATGTCACGTTGTGAATGTTAAACATGCGCACCACTTATCTCAACACACAGAACGCTCGGTGTAATACCAGGTAGTTCATCATTTTTTGTATTTGAGTGAACAGTTATAACATTACACGTATGTCATGTTGTGAAAAATAAACATTCGCGCCACTCATCTCAACACAAAGAAACGCTCGGTGTAATCCCAGGTAGTTCAGCATTTTCTGTATTTGAGTGCACAGTTGTAACATTGTCATATGTCATATGTCACGTCATATGTCATATGTCACGTTGTGAATGTTAAACATGCGCACCACTTATCTCAACACACAGAACGCTCAATGCAATACCAGGTAGTTCAGCAATTTTTGTAATTCAGTGTGGAGTTGTAACAAAACATGTATGTGATGTTATAAACATTGAAAATGCGCGCACTTCATCTCACAACACAGAACTCTGACTGTAAAACCAGGTAGTTCAGCATTTTTTGTAATTCAGTGTACAGTTGTAACAATACATGTATGTGATGTTGTGAATATTAAACACGCGCTCCACTCATCTCACCACACAGAACTCTCAACTACTAGGTAGTTCATAATTTTTTGTATTTGAGTGCAGAGTTGTAACATTGCATTTATGTCATGTTGTGAATAATAAACATGCGCGCCACTCATCTCAACACACAGAACTCTCACTGTAATACCAGGTATTTCAGCATTTTTTGTAATTAAGTGTACAGTTGTAACAATACGTGTATGTGATGTTGTGAACATTAAACACGCGCGCCACTCATCTCACTACACAGAACTCTCAACTACCAGGTAGTTCATCATTTTTTGTATTTGAGTGAACAGTTGTAACATTACACCTATGTCATGTTAAGAATAATAAACATTCGCGCCACTCATCTAAACACACAGAACGCTCGGTGTAATACCAGGTAGCTCAGCATTTTCTGTATTTGAGTGCACAGTTGTAACATTACATGTATGTCACGATGTGAATGTTAAACATGCGCACCACTTATCTCAACACACAGAACGCTCAGTACAATACCAGGTAGTTCAGCAATTTTTGTAATTCAGTGCAGAGTTGTAACATTGCATGTATGTCATGTTGTGAATAATAAACATGCGCGCCACTCATCTCAACACACAGAACTCTCACTGTAATACCAGGTATTTCAGCATTTTTTGTAATTCATTGTACAGTTGTAACAATACGTGTATGTGATGTTGTGAACATTAAACACGCGCGCCACTCATCTCACCACACAGAACTCTCAACTACCAGGTAGTTCATCATTTTTTGTATTTGAGTGAACAGTTGTAACATTACACGTATGTCATGTTGTGAATAATAAACATTCGCGCCACTCATCTCAACACACAGAACGCTCGGTGTAATCCCAGGTAGTTCAGCATTTTCTGTATTTGAGTGCACAGCTGTAACATTGTCATATGTCATATGTCACGTCATATGTCATATGTCATATGTCACGTTGTGAATGTTAAACATGCGCAATACTTATCTCAACACACAGAACGCTCAGTGCAATACCAGGTAGTTCAGCAATTTTTGTAATTCAGTGTGGAGTTGTAACAAAATATGTATCTGATGTTATAAACATTAAACATGCGCGAAACTCATCTCACAACACAGAACTCTAACTGTAAAACCAGGTAGTTCAGCATTTTTTGTAATTCAGTGTACAGTTGTAGCAATACATGTATGTGATGTTGTGAATATTAAACACGCGCGCCACTCATCTCACAACACAGAACCCTCAACTACTAGGTAGTTCACCATTTTTTGTATTTGAGTGCAGAGTTGTAACATTGCATGTATGTCATGTTGTGAATAATAAACATGCGCGCCACTCATCTCAACACACAGAACTCTCACTGTAATACCAGATATTTCAGCATTTTTTGTAATTAAGTGTACAGTTGTAACAATACGTGTATGTGATGTTGTGAACATTAAACACGCGCGCCACTCATCTCAACACACAGAACGCTCGGTGTAATACCAGGTAGTTCAGCATTTTCTGTATTTGAGTGCACAGTTGTAACATTACATGTATGTCACGTTGTGAATGTTAAACATGCGCACCACTTATCTCAACACACAGAACGCTCAGTGCAATACCAGGTAGTTCAGCAATTTTTGTAATTCAGTGCAGAGTTGTAACATTGCATGTATGTCATGTTGTGAATAATAAACATGCGCGCCACTCATCTCAACACACAGAACTCTCACTGTAATACCAGGTATTTCAGCATTTTTTGTAATTCAGTGTACAGTTGTAACAATACGTGTATGTGATGTTGTGAACATTAAACACGCGCGCCACTCATCTCACCACACAGAACTCTCAACTACCAGGTAGTTCATCATTTTTTGTATTTGAGTGAACAGTTGTAACATTACACGTATGTCATGTTGTGAATAATAAACATTCGCGCCACTCATCTCAACACAAAGAAACGCTCGGTGTAATCCCAGGTAGTTCAGCATTTTCTGTATTTGAGTGCACAGTTGTAACATTGTCATATGTCATATGTCACGTCATATGTCATATGTCACGTTGTGAATGTTAAACATGCGCACCACTTATCTCAACACACAGAACGCTCAATGCAATACCAGGTAGTTCAGCAATTTTTGTAATTCAGTGTGGAGTTGTAACAAAACATGTATGTGATGTTATAAACATTGAAAATGCGCGCACTTCATCTCACAACACAGAACTCTGACTGTAAAACCAGGTAGTTCAGCATTTTTTGCAATTCAGTGTACAGTTTTAACAATACATGTATGTGATGTTGTGAATATTAAAAACGCGCGCCACTCATCTCACCACACAGAACTCTCATTTACCAGGTAGTTCATAATTTTTTGTATTTGAGTGCAGAGTTGTGACATTGCATGTATGTCATGTTGTGAATAATAAACATGCGCGCCACTCATCTCAACACACAGAACTCTCACTGTAATACCAGGTATTTCAGCATTTTTTGTAATTAAGTGTACAGTTGTAACAATACATGTATGTGATGTGAATATTAAACACGCGCGCCACTCATCTCACCGACACAGAACTCTCAACTACTAGGTAGTTCACCATTTTTTGTATTTGAGTGCAGAGTTGTAACATTGCATGTATGTCATGTTGTGAATAATAAACATGCGCTCCACTCATCTCAACACACAGAACTCTCACTGTAATACCAGGTATTTCAGCATTTTTTGTAATTCAGTGTACAGTTGTAACAATACGTGTATGTGATGTTGTGAACATTAAACACGCGCGCCACTCATCTCACCACACAGAACTCTCAACTACCCGGTAGTTCATCATTTTTTGTATTTGAGTGAACAGTTGTAACATTACACGTATGTCATGTTGTGAATAATAAACATTCGCGCCACTCATCTCAACACAAAGAAACGCTCGGTGTAATCCCAGGTAGTTCAGCATTTTCTGTATTTGAGTGCACAGTTGTAACATTGTCATATGTCATATGTCACGTCATATGTCATATGTCACGTTGTGAATGTTAAACATGCGCACCACTTATCTCAACACACAGAACGCTCAATGCAATACCAGGTAGTTCAGCAATTTTTGTAATTCAGTGTGGAGTTGTAACAAAACATGTATGTGATGTTATAAACATTGAAAATGCGCGCACTTCATCTCACATCACAGAACTCTGACTGTAAAACCAGGTAGTTCAGCATTTTTTGTAATTCAGTGTACAGTTTTAACAATACATGTATGTGATGTTGTGAATATTAAAAACGCGCGCCACTCATCTCACCACACAGAACTCTCATTTACCAGGTAGTTCATAATTTTTTGTATTTGAGTGCAGAGTTGTGACATTGCATGTATGTCATGTTGTGAATAATAAACATGCGCGCCACTCATCTCAACACACAGAACTCTCACTGTAATACCAGGTATTTCAGCATTTTTTGTAATTAAGTGTACAGTTGTAACAATACATGTATGTGATGTTGTGAATATTAAACACGCGCGCCACTCATCTCACCGACACAGAACTCTCAACTACTAGGTAGTTCACCATTTTTTTTATTTGAGTGCAGAGTTGTAACATTGCATGTATGTCATGTTGTGAATAATAAACATGCGCGCCACTCATCTCACCACACAGAACTCTCATTTACCAGGTAGTTCATAATTTTTTGTATTTGAGTGCAGAGTTGTGACATTGCATGTATGTCATGTTGTGAATAATAAACATGCGCGCCACTCATCTCAACACACAGAACTCTCACTGTAATACCAGGTATTTCAGCATTTTTTGTAATTCAGTGTACAGTTGTAACAATACGTGTATGTGATGTTGTGAACATTAAACACGCGCGCCACCCATCTCACCACACAGAACTCTCAACTACCAGGTAGTTCATCATTTTTTGTATTTGAGTGAACAGTTGTAACATTACACGTATGTCATGTTGTGAATAATAAACATTCGCGCCACTCATCTCAACACAAAGAAACGCTCGGTGTAATCCCAGGTAGTTCAGCATTTTCTGTATTTGAGTGCACAGTTGTAACATTGTAATATGTCATATGTCACGTCATATGTCATATGTCACGTTGTGAATGTTAAACATGCGCACCACTTATCTCAACACACAGAACGCTCAGTGCAATACCAGGTAGTTCAGCAATTTTTGTAATTCAGTGTGGAGTTGTAACAAAACATGTATGTGATGTTATAAACATTGAAAATGCGCGCACTTCATCTCACAACACAGAACTCTAAGTGTAAAACCAGGTAGTTCAGCATTTTTTGTAATTCAGTGTACAGTTGTAACAATACATGTATGTGATGTTGTGAATATTAAACACGCGCGCCACTCATCTCACTACACAGAACTCTCAACTACCAGGTAGTTCATCATTTTTTGTATTTGAGTGAACAGTTGTAACATTACACGTATGTCATGTTAAGAATAATAAACATTCGCGCCACTCATCTCAACACACAGAACGCTCGGTGTAATACCAGGTAGTTCAGCATTTTCTGTATTTGAGTGCACAGTTGTAACATTACATGTATGTCACGTTGTGAATGTTAAACATGCGCACCACTTATCTCAACACACAGAACGCTCAGTGCAATACCAGGTAGTTCAGCAATTTTTGTAATTCAGTGCAGAGTTGTAACATTGCATGTATGTCATGTTGTGAATAATAAACATGCGCGCCACTCATCTCAACACACAGAACTCTCACTGTAATACCAGGTATTTCAGCATTTTTTGTAATTCAGTGTACAGTTGTAACAATACGTGTATGTGATGTTGTGAACATTAAACACGCGCGCCACTCATCTCACCACACAGAACTCTCAACTACCAGGTAGTTCATCATTTTTTGTATTTGAGTGAACAGTTGTAACATTACACGTATGTCATGTTGTGAATAATAAACATTCGCGCCACTCATCTCAACACAAAGAAACGCTCGGTGTAATCCCAGGTAGTTCAGCATTTTCTGTATTTGAGTGCACAGTTGTAACATTGTCATATGTCATATGTCACGTCATATGTCATATGTCACGTTGTGAATGTTAAACATGCGCACCACTTATCTCAACACACAGAACGCTCAATGCAATACCAGGTAGTTCAGCAATTTTTGTAATTCAGTGTGGAGTTGTAACAAAACATGTATGTGATGTTATAAACATTGAAAATGCGCGCACTTCATCTCACAACACAGAACTCTGACTGTAAAACCAGGTAGTTCAGCATTTTTTGCAATTCAGTGTACAGTTTTAACAATACATGTATGTGATGTTGTGAATATTAAAAACGCGCGCCACTCATCTCACCACACAGAACTCTCATTTACCAGGTAGTTCATAATTTTTTGTATTTGAGTGCAGAGTTGTGACATTGCATGTATGTCATGTTGTGAATAATAAACATGCGCGCCACTCATCTCAACACACAGAACTCTCACTGTAATACCAGGTATTTCAGCATTTTTTGTAATTAAGTGTACAGTTGTAACAATACATGTATGTGATGTGAATATTAAACACGCGCGCCACTCATCTCACCGACACAGAACTCTCAACTACTAGGTAGTTCACCATTTTTTGTATTTGAGTGCAGAGTTGTAACATTGCATGTATGTCATGTTGTGAATAATAAACATGCGCTCCACTCATCTCAACACACAGAACTCTCACTGTAATACCAGGTATTTCAGCATTTTTTGTAATTCAGTGTACAGTTGTAACAATACGTGTATGTGATGTTGTGAACATTAAACACGCGCGCCACTCATCTCACCACACAGAACTCTCAACTACCCGGTAGTTCATCATTTTTTGTATTTGAGTGAACAGTTGTAACATTACACGTATGTCATGTTGTGAATAATAAACATTCGCGCCACTCATCTCAACACAAAGAAACGCTCGGTGTAATCCCAGGTAGTTCAGCATTTTCTGTATTTGAGTGCACAGTTGTAACATTGTCATATGTCATATGTCACGTCATATGTCATATGTCACGTTGTGAATGTTAAACATGCGCACCACTTATCTCAACACACAGAACGCTCAATGCAATACCAGGTAGTTCAGCAATTTTTGTAATTCAGTGTGGAGTTGTAACAAAACATGTATGTGATGTTATAAACATTGAAAATGCGCGCACTTCATCTCACATCACAGAACTCTGACTGTAAAACCAGGTAGTTCAGCATTTTTTGTAATTCAGTGTACAGTTTTAACAATACATGTATGTGATGTTGTGAATATTAAAAACGCGCGCCACTCATCTCACCACACAGAACTCTCATTTACCAGGTAGTTCATAATTTTTTGTATTTGAGTGCAGAGTTGTGACATTGCATGTATGTCATGTTGTGAATAATAAACATGCGCGCCACTCATCTCAACACACAGAACTCTCACTGTAATACCAGGTATTTCAGCATTTTTTGTAATTAAGTGTACAGTTGTAACAATACATGTATGTGATGTTGTGAATATTAAACACGCGCGCCACTCATCTCACCGACACAGAACTCTCAACTACTAGGTAGTTCACCATTTTTTTTATTTGAGTGCAGAGTTGTAACATTGCATGTATGTCATGTTGTGAATAATAAACATGCGCGCCACTCATCTCACCACACAGAACTCTCATTTACCAGGTAGTTCATAATTTTTTGTATTTGAGTGCAGAGTTGTGACATTGCATGTATGTCATGTTGTGAATAATAAACATGCGCGCCACTCATCTCAACACACAGAACTCTCACTGTAATACCAGGTATTTCAGCATTTTTTGTAATTCAGTGTACAGTTGTAACAATACGTGTATGTGATGTTGTGAACATTAAACACGCGCGCCACCCATCTCACCACACAGAACTCTCAACTACCAGGTAGTTCATCATTTTTTGTATTTGAGTGAACAGTTGTAACATTACACGTATGTCATGTTGTGAATAATAAACATTCGCGCCACTCATCTCAACACAAAGAAACGCTCGGTGTAATCCCAGGTAGTTCAGCATTTTCTGTATTTGAGTGCACAGTTGTAACATTGTAATATGTCATATGTCACGTCATATGTCATATGTCACGTTGTGAATGTTAAACATGCGCACCACTTATCTCAACACACAGAACGCTCAGTGCAATACCAGGTAGTTCAGCAATTTTTGTAATTCAGTGTGGAGTTGTAACAAAACATGTATGTGATGTTATAAACATTGAAAATGCGCGCACTTCATCTCACAACACAGAACTCTAAGTGTAAAACCAGGTAGTTCAGCATTTTTTGTAATTCAGTGTACAGTTGTAACAATACATGTATGTGATGTTGTGAATATTAAACACGCGCGCCACTCATCTCACTACACAGAACTCTCAACTACCAGGTAGTTCATCATTTTTTGTATTTGAGTGAACAGTTGTAACATTACACGTATGTCATGTTAAGAATAATAAACATTCGCGCCACTCATCTCAACACACAGAACGCTCGGTGTAATACCAGGTAGTTCAGCATTTTCTGTATTTGAGTGCACAGTTGTAACATTACATGTATGTCACGTTGTGAATGTTAAACATGCGCACCACTTATCTCAACACACAGAACGCTCAGTGCAATACCAGGTAGTTCAGCAATTTTTGTAATTCAGTGCAGAGTTGTAACATTGCATGTATGTCATGTTGTGAATAATAAACATGCGCGCCACTCATCTCAACACACAGAACTCTCACTGTAATACCAGGTATTTCAGCATTTTTTGTAATTCAGTGTACAGTTGTAACAATACGTGTATGTGATGTTGTGAACATTAAACACGCGCGCCACTCATCTCACCACACAGAACTCTCAACTACCAGGTAGTTCATCATTTTTTGTATTTGAGTGAACAGTTGTAACATTACACGTATGTCATGTTGTGAATAATAAACATTCGCGCCACTCATCTCAACACAAAGAAACGCTCGGTGTAATCCCAGGTAGTTCAGCATTTTCTGTATTTGAGTGCACAGTTGTAACATTGTCATATGTCATATGTCACGTCATATGTCATATGTCACGTTGTGAATGTTAAACATGCGCACCACTTATCTCAACACACAGAACGCTCAATGCAATACCAGGTAGTTCAGCAATTTTTGTAATTCAGTGTGGAGTTGTAACAAAACATGTATGTGATGTTATAAACATTGAAAATGCGCGCACTTCATCTCACAACACAGAACTCTGACTGTAAAACCAGGTAGTTCAGCATTTTTTGCAATTCAGTGTACAGTTTTAACAATACATGTATGTGATGTTGTGAATATTAAAAACGCGCGCCACTCATCTCACCACACAGAACTCTCATTTACCAGGTAGTTCATAATTTTTTGTATTTGAGTGCAGAGTTGTGACATTGCATGTATGTCATGTTGTGAATAATAAACATGCGCGCCACTCATCTCAACACACAGAACTCTCACTGTAATACCAGGTATTTCAGCATTTTTTGTAATTAAGTGTACAGTTGTAACAATACATGTATGTGATGTGAATATTAAACACGCGCGCCACTCATCTCACCGACACAGAACTCTCAACTACTAGGTAGTTCACCATTTTTTGTATTTGAGTGCAGAGTTGTAACATTGCATGTATGTCATGTTGTGAATAATAAACATGCGCTCCACTCATCTCAACACACAGAACTCTCACTGTAATACCAGGTATTTCAGCATTTTTTGTAATTCAGTGTACAGTTGTAACAATACGTGTATGTGATGTTGTGAACATTAAACACGCGCGCCACTCATCTCACCACACAGAACTCTCAACTACCCGGTAGTTCATCATTTTTTGTATTTGAGTGAACAGTTGTAACATTACACGTATGTCATGTTGTGAATAATAAACATTCGCGCCACTCATCTCAACACAAAGAAACGCTCGGTGTAATCCCAGGTAGTTCAGCATTTTCTGTATTTGAGTGCACAGTTGTAACATTGTCATATGTCATATGTCACGTCATATGTCATATGTCACGTTGTGAATGTTAAACATGCGCACCACTTATCTCAACACACAGAACGCTCGGTGTAATACCAGGTAGTTCATCATTTTTTGTATTTGAGTGAACAGTTATAACATTACACGTATGTCATGTTGTGAAAAATAAACATTCGCGCCACTCATCTCAACACAAAGAAACGCTCGGTGTAATCCCAGGTAGTTCAGCATTTTCTGTATTTGAGTGCACAGTTGTAACATTGTCATATGTCATATGTCACGTCATATGTCATATGTCACGTTGTGAATGTTAAACATGCGCACCACTTATCTCAACACACAGAACGCTCAATGCAATACCAGGTAGTTCAGCAATTTTTGTAATTCAGTGTGGAGTTGTAACAAAACATGTATGTGATGTTATAAACATTGAAAATGCGCGCACTTCATCTCACAACACAGAACTCTGACTGTAAAACCAGGTAGTTCAGCATTTTTTGTAATTCAGTGTACAGTTGTAACAATACATGTATGTGATGTTGTGAATATTAAACACGCGCTCCACTCATCTCACCACACAGAACTCTCAACTACTAGGTAGTTCATAATTTTTTGTATTTGAGTGCAGAGTTGTAACATTGCATTTATGTCATGTTGTGAATAATAAACATGCGCGCCACTCATCTCAACACACAGAACTCTCACTGTAATACCAGGTATTTCAGCATTTTTTGTAATTAAGTGTACAGTTGTAACAATACGTGTATGTGATGTTGTGAACATTAAACACGCGCGCCACTCATCTCACTACACAGAACTCTCAACTACCAGGTAGTTCATCATTTTTTGTATTTGAGTGAACAGTTGTAACATTACACCTATGTCATGTTAAGAATAATAAACATTCGCGCCACTCATCTAAACACACAGAACGCTCGGTGTAATACCAGGTAGCTCAGCATTTTCTGTATTTGAGTGCACAGTTGTAACATTACATGTATGTCACGATGTGAATGTTAAACATGCGCACCACTTATCTCAACACACAGAACGCTCAGTACAATACCAGGTAGTTCAGCAATTTTTGTAATTCAGTGCAGAGTTGTAACATTGCATGTATGTCATGTTGTGAATAATAAACATGCGCGCCACTCATCTCAACACACAGAACTCTCACTGTAATACCAGGTATTTCAGCATTTTTTGTAATTCATTGTACAGTTGTAACAATACGTGTATGTGATGTTGTGAACATTAAACACGCGCGCCACTCATCTCACCACACAGAACTCTCAACTACCAGGTAGTTCATCATTTTTTGTATTTGAGTGAACAGTTGTAACATTACACGTATGTCATGTTGTGAATAATAAACATTCGCGCCACTCATCTCAACACACAGAACGCTCGGTGTAATCCCAGGTAGTTCAGCATTTTCTGTATTTGAGTGCACAGCTGTAACATTGTCATATGTCATATGTCACGTCATATGTCATATGTCATATGTCACGTTGTGAATGTTAAACATGCGCAATACTTATCTCAACACACAGAACGCTCAGTGCAATACCAGGTAGTTCAGCAATTTTTGTAATTCAGTGTGGAGTTGTAACAAAATATGTATCTGATGTTATAAACATTAAACATGCGCGAAACTCATCTCACAACACAGAACTCTAACTGTAAAACCAGGTAGTTCAGCATTTTTTGTAATTCAGTGTACAGTTGTAGCAATACATGTATGTGATGTTGTGAATATTAAACACGCGCGCCACTCATCTCACTACACAGAACCCTCAACTACTAGGTAGTTCACCATTTTTTGTATTTGAGTGCAGAGTTGTAACATTGCATGTATGTCATGTTGTGAATAATAAACATGCGCGCCACTCATCTCAACACACAGAACTCTCACTGTAATACCAGATATTTCAGCATTTTTTGTAATTAAGTGTACAGTTGTAACAATACGTGTATGTGATGTTGTGAACATTAAACACGCGCGCCACTCATCTCAACACACAGAACGCTCGGTGTAATACCAGGTAGTTCAGCATTTTCTGTATTTGAGTGCACAGTTGTAACATTACATGTATGTCACGTTGTGAATGTTAAACATGCGCACCACTTATCTCAACACACAGAACGCTCAGTGCAATACCAGGTAGTTCAGCAATTTTTGTAATTCAGTGCAGAGTTGTAACATTGCATGTATGTCATGTTGTGAATAATAAACATGCGCGCCACTCAGGTAGTTCAGCATTTTCTGTATTTGAGTGCACAGTTGTAACATTGTAATATGTCATATGTCACGTCATATGTCATATGTCACGTTGTGAATGTTAAACATGCGCACCACTTATCTCAACACACAGAACGCTCAGTGCAATACCAGGTAGTTCAGCAATTTTTGTAATTCAGTGTGGAGTTGTAACAAAACATGTATGTGATGTTATAAACATTGAAAATGCGCGCACTTCATCTCACAACACAGAACTCTAAGTGTAAAACCAGGTAGTTCAGCATTTTTTGTAATTCAGTGTACAGTTGTAACAATACATGTATGTGATGTTGTGAATATTAAACACGCGCGCCACTCATCTCACTACACAGAACTCTCAACTACCAGGTAGTTCATCATTTTTTGTATTTGAGTGAACAGTTGTAACATTACACGTATGTCATGTTAAGAATAATAAACATTCGCGCCACTCATCTCAACACACAGAACGCTCGGTGTAATACCAGGTAGTTCAGCATTTTCTGTATTTGAGTGCACAGTTGTAACATTACATGTATGTCACGTTGTGAATGTTAAACATGCGCACCACTTATCTAAACACACAGAACGCTCAGTACAATACCAGGTAGTTCAGCAATTTTTGTAATTCAGTGCAGAGTTGTAACATTGCATGTATGTCATGTTGTGAATAATAAACATGCGCGCCACTCATCTCAACACACAGAACTCTCACTGTAATACCAGGTATTTCAGCATTTTTTGTAATTCATTGTACAGTTGTAACAATACGTGTATGTGATGTTGTGAACATTAAACACGCGCGCCACTCATCTCACCACACAGAACTCTCAACTACCAGGTAGTTCATCATTTTTTGTATTTGAGTGAACAGTTGTAACATTACACGTATGTCATGTTGTGAATAATAAACATTCGCGCCACTCATCTCAACACACAGAACGCTCGGTGTAATCCCAGGTAGTTCAGCATTTTCTGTATTTGAGTGCACAGCTGTAACATTGTCATATGTCATATGTCACGTCATATGTCATATGTCATATGTCACGTTGTGAATGTTAAACATGCGCAATACTTATCTCAACACACAGAACGCTCAGTGCAATACCAGGTAGTTCAGCAATTTTTGTAATTCAGTGTGGAGTTGTAACAAAATATGTATCTGATGTTATAAACATTAAACATGCGCGAAACTCATCTCACAACACAGAACTCTAACTGTAAAACCAGGTAGTTCAGCATTTTTTGTAATTCAGTGTACAGTTGTAGCAATACATGTATGTGATGTTGTGAATATTAAACACGCGCGCCACTCATCTCACAACACAGAACCCTCAACTACTAGGTAGTTCACCATTTTTTGTATTTGAGTGCAGAGTTGTAACATTGCATGTATGTCATGTTGTGAATAATAAACATGCGCGCCACTCATCTCAACACACAGAACTCTCACTGTAATACCAGATATTTCAGCATTTTTTGTAATTAAGTGTACAGTTGTAACAATACGTGTATGTGATGTTGTGAACATTAAACACGCGCGCCACTCATCTCAACACACAGAACGCTCGGTGTAATACCAGGTAGTTCAGCATTTTCTGTATTTGAGTGCACAGTTGTAACATTACATGTATGTCACGTTGTGAATGTTAAACATGCGCACCACTTATCTCAACACACAGAACGCTCAGTGCAATACCAGGTAGTTCAGCAATTTTTGTAATTCAGTGCAGAGTTGTAACATTGCATGTATGTCATGTTGTGAATAATAAACATGCGCGCCACTCAGGTAGTTCAGCATTTTCTGTATTTGAGTGCACAGTTGTAACATTGTAATATGTCATATGTCACGTCATATGTCATATGTCACGTTGTGAATGTTAAACATGCGCACCACTTATCTCAACACACAGAACGCTCAGTGCAATACCAGGTAGTTCAGCAATTTTTGTAATTCAGTGTGGAGTTGTAACAAAACATGTATGTGATGTTATAAACATTGAAAATGCGCGCACTTCATCTCACAACACAGAACTCTAAGTGTAAAACCAGGTAGTTCAGCATTTTTTGTAATTCAGTGTACAGTTGTAACAATACATGTATGTGATGTTGTGAATATTAAACACGCGCGCCACTCATCTCACTACACAGAACTCTCAACTACCAGGTAGTTCATCATTTTTTGTATTTGAGTGAACAGTTGTAACATTACACGTATGTCATGTTAAGAATAATAAACATTCGCGCCACTCATCTCAACACACAGAACGCTCGGTGTAATACCAGGTAGTTCAGCATTTTCTGTATTTGAGTGCACAGTTGTAACATTACATGTATGTCACGTTGTGAATGTTAAACATGCGCACCACTTATCTAAACACACAGAACGCTCAGTACAATACCAGGTAGTTCAGCAATTTTTGTAATTCAGTGCAGAGTTGTAACATTGCATGTATGTCATGTTGTGAATAATAAACATGCGCGCCACTCATCTCAACACACAGAACTCTCACTGTAATACCAGGTATTTCAGCATTTTTTGTAATTCATTGTACAGTTGTAACAATACGTGTATGTGATGTTGTGAACATTAAACACGCGCGCCACTCATCTCACCACACAGAACTCTCAACTACCAGGTAGTTCATCATTTTTTGTATTTGAGTGAACAGTTGTAACATTACACGTATGTCATGTTGTGAATAATAAACATTCGCGCCACTCATCTCAACACACAGAACGCTCGGTGTAATCCCAGGTAGTTCAGCATTTTCTGTATTTGAGTGCACAGCTGTAACATTGTCATATGTCATATGTCACGTCATATGTCATATGTCATATGTCACGTTGTGAATGTTAAACATGCGCAATACTTATCTCAACACACAGAACGCTCAGTGCAATACCAGGTAGTTCAGCAATTTTTGTAATTCAGTGTGGAGTTGTAACAAAATATGTATCTGATGTTATAAACATTAAACATGCGCGAAACTCATCTCACAACACAGAACTCTAACTGTAAAACCAGGTAGTTCAGCATTTTTTGTAATTCAGTGTACAGTTGTAGCAATACATGTATGTGATGTTGTGAATATTAAACACGCGCGCCACTCATCTCACAACACAGAACCCTCAACTACTAGGTAGTTCACCATTTTTTGTATTTGAGTGCAGAGTTGTAACATTGCATGTATGTCATGTTGTGAATAATAAACATGCGCGCCACTCATCTCAACACACAGAACTCTCACTGTAATACCAGATATTTCAGCATTTTTTGTAATTAAGTGTACAGTTGTAACAATACGTGTATGTGATGTTGTGAACATTAAACACGCGCGCCACTCATCTCAACACACAGAACGCTCGGTGTAATACCAGGTAGTTCAGCATTTTCTGTATTTGAGTGCACAGTTGTAACATTACATGTATGTCACGTTGTGAATGTTAAACATGCGCACCACTTATCTCAACACACAGAACGCTCAGTGCAATACCAGGTAGTTCAGCAATTTTTGTAATTCAGTGCAGAGTTGTAACATTGCATGTATGTCATGTTGTGAATAATAAACATGCGCGCCACTCATCTCAACACACAGAACTCTCACTGTAATACCAGGTATTTCAGCATTTTTTGTAATTCAGTGTACAGTTGTAACAATACGTGTATGTGATGTTGTGAACATTAAACACGCGCGCCACTCATCTCACCACACAGAACTCTCAACTACCAGGTAGTTCATCATTTTTTGTATTTGAGTGAACAGTTGTAACATTACACGTATGTCATGTTGTGAATAATAAACATTCGCGCCACTCATCTCAACACAAAGAAACGCTCGGTGTAATCCCAGGTAGTTCAGCATTTTCTGTATTTGAGTGCACAGTTGTAACATTGTCATATGTCATATGTCACGTCATATGTCATATGTCACGTTGTGAATGTTAAACATGCGCACCACTTATCTCAACACACAGAACGCTCAATGCAATACCAGGTAGTTCAGCAATTTTTGTAATTCAGTGTGGAGTTGTAACAAAACATGTATGTGATGTTATAAACATTGAAAATGCGCGCACTTCATCTCACAACACAGAACTCTGACTGTAAAACCAGGTAGTTCAGCATTTTTTGCAATTCAGTGTACAGTTTTAACAATACATGTATGTGATGTTGTGAATATTAAAAACGCGCGCCACTCATCTCACCACACAGAACTCTCATTTACCAGGTAGTTCATAATTTTTTGTATTTGAGTGCAGAGTTGTGACATTGCATGTATGTCATGTTGTGAATAATAAACATGCGCGCCACTCATCTCAACACACAGAACTCTCACTGTAATACCAGGTATTTCAGCATTTTTTGTAATTAAGTGTACAGTTGTAACAATACATGTATGTGATGTGAATATTAAACACGCGCGCCACTCATCTCACCGACACAGAACTCTCAACTACTAGGTAGTTCACCATTTTTTGTATTTGAGTGCAGAGTTGTAACATTGCATGTATGTCATGTTGTGAATAATAAACATGCGCTCCACTCATCTCAACACACAGAACTCTCACTGTAATACCAGGTATTTCAGCATTTTTTGTAATTCAGTGTACAGTTGTAACAATACGTGTATGTGATGTTGTGAACATTAAACACGCGCGCCACTCATCTCACCACACAGAACTCTCAACTACCCGGTAGTTCATCATTTTTTGTATTTGAGTGAACAGTTGTAACATTACACGTATGTCATGTTGTGAATAATAAACATTCGCGCCACTCATCTCAACACAAAGAAACGCTCGGTGTAATCCCAGGTAGTTCAGCATTTTCTGTATTTGAGTGCACAGTTGTAACATTGTCATATGTCATATGTCACGTCATATGTCATATGTCACGTTGTGAATGTTAAACATGCGCACCACTTATCTCAACACACAGAACGCTCAATGCAATACCAGGTAGTTCAGCAATTTTTGTAATTCAGTGTGGAGTTGTAACAAAACATGTATGTGATGTTATAAACATTGAAAATGCGCGCACTTCATCTCACATCACAGAACTCTGACTGTAAAACCAGGTAGTTCAGCATTTTTTGTAATTCAGTGTACAGTTTTAACAATACATGTATGTGATGTTGTGAATATTAAAAACGCGCGCCACTCATCTCACCACACAGAACTCTCATTTACCAGGTAGTTCATAATTTTTTGTATTTGAGTGCAGAGTTGTGACATTGCATGTATGTCATGTTGTGAATAATAAACATGCGCGCCACTCATCTCAACACACAGAACTCTCACTGTAATACCAGGTATTTCAGCATTTTTTGTAATTAAGTGTACAGTTGTAACAATACATGTATGTGATGTTGTGAATATTAAACACGCGCGCCACTCATCTCACCGACACAGAACTCTCAACTACTAGGTAGTTCACCATTTTTTTTATTTGAGTGCAGAGTTGTAACATTGCATGTATGTCATGTTGTGAATAATAAACATGCGCGCCACTCATCTCACCACACAGAACTCTCATTTACCAGGTAGTTCATAATTTTTTGTATTTGAGTGCAGAGTTGTGACATTGCATGTATGTCATGTTGTGAATAATAAACATGCGCGCCACTCATCTCAACACACAGAACTCTCACTGTAATACCAGGTATTTCAGCATTTTTTGTAATTCAGTGTACAGTTGTAACAATACGTGTATGTGATGTTGTGAACATTAAACACGCGCGCCACCCATCTCACCACACAGAACTCTCAACTACCAGGTAGTTCATCATTTTTTGTATTTGAGTGAACAGTTGTAACATTACACGTATGTCATGTTGTGAATAATAAACATTCGCGCCACTCATCTCAACACAAAGAAACGCTCGGTGTAATCCCAGGTAGTTCAGCATTTTCTGTATTTGAGTGCACAGTTGTAACATTGTAATATGTCATATGTCACGTCATATGTCATATGTCACGTTGTGAATGTTAAACATGCGCACCACTTATCTCAACACACAGAACGCTCAGTGCAATACCAGGTAGTTCAGCAATTTTTGTAATTCAGTGTGGAGTTGTAACAAAACATGTATGTGATGTTATAAACATTGAAAATGCGCGCACTTCATCTCACAACACAGAACTCTAAGTGTAAAACCAGGTAGTTCAGCATTTTTTGTAATTCAGTGTACAGTTGTAACAATACATGTATGTGATGTTGTGAATATTAAACACGCGCGCCACTCATCTCACTACACAGAACTCTCAACTACCAGGTAGTTCATCATTTTTTGTATTTGAGTGAACAGTTGTAACATTACACGTATGTCATGTTAAGAATAATAAACATTCGCGCCACTCATCTCAACACACAGAACGCTCGGTGTAATACCAGGTAGTTCAGCATTTTCTGTATTTGAGTGCACAGTTGTAACATTACATGTATGTCACGTTGTGAATGTTAAACATGCGCACCACTTATCTAAACACACAGAACGCTCAGTACAATACCAGGTAGTTCAGCAATTTTTGTAATTCAGTGCAGAGTTGTAACATTGCATGTATGTCATGTTGTGAATAATAAACATGCGCGCCACTCATCTCAACACACAGAACTCTCACTGTAATACCAGGTATTTCAGCATTTTTTGTAATTCATTGTACAGTTGTAACAATACGTGTATGTGATGTTGTGAACATTAAACACGCGCGCCACTCATCTCACCACACAGAACTCTCAACTACCAGGTAGTTCATCATTTTTTGTATTTGAGTGAACAGTTGTAACATTACACGTATGTCATGTTGTGAATAATAAACATTCGCGCCACTCATCTCAACACACAGAACGCTCGGTGTAATCCCAGGTAGTTCAGCATTTTCTGTATTTGAGTGCACAGCTGTAACATTGTCATATGTCATATGTCACGTCATATGTCATATGTCATATGTCACGTTGTGAATGTTAAACATGCGCAATACTTATCTCAACACACAGAACGCTCAGTGCAATACCAGGTAGTTCAGCAATTTTTGTAATTCAGTGTGGAGTTGTAACAAAATATGTATCTGATGTTATAAACATTAAACATGCGCGAAACTCATCTCACAACACAGAACTCTAACTGTAAAACCAGGTAGTTCAGCATTTTTTGTAATTCAGTGTACAGTTGTAGCAATACATGTATGTGATGTTGTGAATATTAAACACGCGCGCCACTCATCTCACAACACAGAACCCTCAACTACTAGGTAGTTCACCATTTTTTGTATTTGAGTGCAGAGTTGTAACATTGCATGTATGTCATGTTGTGAATAATAAACATGCGCGCCACTCATCTCAACACACAGAACTCTCACTGTAATACCAGATATTTCAGCATTTTTTGTAATTAAGTGTACAGTTGTAACAATACGTGTATGTGATGTTGTGAACATTAAACACGCGCGCCACTCATCTCAACACACAGAACGCTCGGTGTAATACCAGGTAGTTCAGCATTTTCTGTATTTGAGTGCACAGTTGTAACATTACATGTATGTCACGTTGTGAATGTTAAACATGCGCACCACTTATCTCAACACACAGAACGCTCAGTGCAATACCAGGTAGTTCAGCAATTTTTGTAATTCAGTGCAGAGTTGTAACATTGCATGTATGTCATGTTGTGAATAATAAACATGCGCGCCACTCATCTCAACACACAGAACTCTCACTGTAATACCAGGTATTTCAGCATTTTTTGTAATTCAGTGTACAGTTGTAACAATACGTGTATGTGATGTTGTGAACATTAAACACGCGCGCCACTCATCTCACCACACAGAACTCTCAACTACCAGGTAGTTCATCATTTTTTGTATTTGAGTGAACAGTTGTAACATTACACGTATGTCATGTTGTGAATAATAAACATTCGCGCCACTCATCTCAACACAAAGAAACGCTCGGTGTAATCCCAGGTAGTTCAGCATTTTCTGTATTTGAGTGCACAGTTGTAACATTGTCATATGTCATATGTCACGTCATATGTCATATGTCACGTTGTGAATGTTAAACATGCGCACCACTTATCTCAACACACAGAACGCTCAATGCAATACCAGGTAGTTCAGCAATTTTTGTAATTCAGTGTGGAGTTGTAACAAAACATGTATGTGATGTTATAAACATTGAAAATGCGCGCACTTCATCTCACAACACAGAACTCTGACTGTAAAACCAGGTAGTTCAGCATTTTTTGCAATTCAGTGTACAGTTTTAACAATACATGTATGTGATGTTGTGAATATTAAAAACGCGCGCCACTCATCTCACCACACAGAACTCTCATTTACCAGGTAGTTCATAATTTTTTGTATTTGAGTGCAGAGTTGTGACATTGCATGTATGTCATGTTGTGAATAATAAACATGCGCGCCACTCATCTCAACACACAGAACTCTCACTGTAATACCAGGTATTTCAGCATTTTTTGTAATTAAGTGTACAGTTGTAACAATACATGTATGTGATGTGAATATTAAACACGCGCGCCACTCATCTCACCGACACAGAACTCTCAACTACTAGGTAGTTCACCATTTTTTGTATTTGAGTGCAGAGTTGTAACATTGCATGTATGTCATGTTGTGAATAATAAACATGCGCTCCACTCATCTCAACACACAGAACTCTCACTGTAATACCAGGTATTTCAGCATTTTTTGTAATTCAGTGTACAGTTGTAACAATACGTGTATGTGATGTTGTGAACATTAAACACGCGCGCCACTCATCTCACCACACAGAACTCTCAACTACCCGGTAGTTCATCATTTTTTGTATTTGAGTGAACAGTTGTAACATTACACGTATGTCATGTTGTGAATAATAAACATTCGCGCCACTCATCTCAACACAAAGAAACGCTCGGTGTAATCCCAGGTAGTTCAGCATTTTCTGTATTTGAGTGCACAGTTGTAACATTGTCATATGTCATATGTCACGTCATATGTCATATGTCACGTTGTGAATGTTAAACATGCGCACCACTTATCTCAACACACAGAACGCTCAATGCAATACCAGGTAGTTCAGCAATTTTTGTAATTCAGTGTGGAGTTGTAACAAAACATGTATGTGATGTTATAAACATTGAAAATGCGCGCACTTCATCTCACATCACAGAACTCTGACTGTAAAACCAGGTAGTTCAGCATTTTTTGTAATTCAGTGTACAGTTTTAACAATACATGTATGTGATGTTGTGAATATTAAAAACGCGCGCCACTCATCTCACCACACAGAACTCTCATTTACCAGGTAGTTCATAATTTTTTGTATTTGAGTGCAGAGTTGTGACATTGCATGTATGTCATGTTGTGAATAATAAACATGCGCGCCACTCATCTCAACACACAGAACTCTCACTGTAATACCAGGTATTTCAGCATTTTTTGTAATTAAGTGTACAGTTGTAACAATACATGTATGTGATGTTGTGAATATTAAACACGCGCGCCACTCATCTCACCGACACAGAACTCTCAACTACTAGGTAGTTCACCATTTTTTTTATTTGAGTGCAGAGTTGTAACATTGCATGTATGTCATGTTGTGAATAATAAACATGCGCGCCACTCATCTCACCACACAGAACTCTCATTTACCAGGTAGTTCATAATTTTTTGTATTTGAGTGCAGAGTTGTGACATTGCATGTATGTCATGTTGTGAATAATAAACATGCGCGCCACTCATCTCAACACACAGAACTCTCACTGTAATACCAGGTATTTCAGCATTTTTTGTAATTCAGTGTACAGTTGTAACAATACGTGTATGTGATGTTGTGAACATTAAACACGCGCGCCACCCATCTCACCACACAGAACTCTCAACTACCAGGTAGTTCATCATTTTTTGTATTTGAGTGAACAGTTGTAACATTACACGTATGTCATGTTGTGAATAATAAACATTCGCGCCACTCATCTCAACACAAAGAAACGCTCGGTGTAATCCCAGGTAGTTCAGCATTTTCTGTATTTGAGTGCACAGTTGTAACATTGTAATATGTCATATGTCACGTCATATGTCATATGTCACGTTGTGAATGTTAAACATGCGCACCACTTATCTCAACACACAGAACGCTCAGTGCAATACCAGGTAGTTCAGCAATTTTTGTAATTCAGTGTGGAGTTGTAACAAAACATGTATGTGATGTTATAAACATTGAAAATGCGCGCACTTCATCTCACAACACAGAACTCTAAGTGTAAAACCAGGTAGTTCAGCATTTTTTGTAATTCAGTGTACAGTTGTAACAATACATGTATGTGATGTTGTGAATATTAAACACGCGCGCCACTCATCTCACTACACAGAACTCTCAACTACCAGGTAGTTCATCATTTTTTGTATTTGAGTGAACAGTTGTAACATTACACGTATGTCATGTTAAGAATAATAAACATTCGCGCCACTCATCTCAACACACAGAACGCTCGGTGTAATACCAGGTAGTTCAGCATTTTCTGTATTTGAGTGCACAGTTGTAACATTACATGTATGTCACGTTGTGAATGTTAAACATGCGCACCACTTATCTAAACACACAGAACGCTCAGTACAATACCAGGTAGTTCAGCAATTTTTGTAATTCAGTGCAGAGTTGTAACATTGCATGTATGTCATGTTGTGAATAATAAACATGCGCGCCACTCATCTCAACACACAGAACTCTCACTGTAATACCAGGTATTTCAGCATTTTTTGTAATTCATTGTACAGTTGTAACAATACGTGTATGTGATGTTGTGAACATTAAACACGCGCGCCACTCATCTCACCACACAGAACTCTCAACTACCAGGTAGTTCATCATTTTTTGTATTTGAGTGAACAGTTGTAACATTACACGTATGTCATGTTGTGAATAATAAACATTCGCGCCACTCATCTCAACACACAGAACGCTCGGTGTAATCCCAGGTAGTTCAGCATTTTCTGTATTTGAGTGCACAGCTGTAACATTGTCATATGTCATATGTCACGTCATATGTCATATGTCATATGTCACGTTGTGAATGTTAAACATGCGCAATACTTATCTCAACACACAGAACGCTCAGTGCAATACCAGGTAGTTCAGCAATTTTTGTAATTCAGTTTGGAGTTGTAACAAAATATGTATCTGATGTTATAAACATTAAACATGCGCGAAACTCATCTCACAACACAGAACTCTAACTGTAAAACCAGGTAGTTCAGCATTTTTTGTAATTCAGTGTACAGTTGTAGCAATACATGTATGTGATGTTGTGAATATTAAACACGCGCGCCACTCATCTCACAACACAGAACCCTCAACTACTAGGTAGTTCACCATTTTTTGTATTTGAGTGCAGAGTTGTAACATTGCATGTATGTCATGTTGTGAATAATAAACATGCGCGCCACTCATCTCAACACACAGAACTCTCACTGTAATACCAGATATTTCAGCATTTTTTGTAATTAAGTGTACAGTTGTAACAATACGTGTATGTGATGTTGTGAACATTAAACACGCGCGCCACTCATCTCAACACACAGAACGCTCGGTGTAATACCAGGTAGTTCAGCATTTTCTGTATTTGAGTGCACAGTTGTAACATTACATGTATGTCACGTTGTGAATGTTAAACATGCGCACCACTTATCTCAACACACAGAACGCTCAGTGCAATACCAGGTAGTTCAGCAATTTTTGTAATTCAGTGCAGAGTTGTAACATTGCATGTATGTCATGTTGTGAATAATAAACATGCGCGCCACTCATCTCAACACACAGAACTCTCACTGTAATACCAGGTATTTCAGCATTTTTTGTAATTCAGTGTACAGTTGTAACAATACGTGTATGTGATGTTGTGAACATTAAACACGCGCGCCACTCATCTCACCACACAGAACTCTCAACTACCAGGTAGTTCATCATTTTTTGTATTTGAGTGAACAGTTGTAACATTACACGTATGTCATGTTGTGAATAATAAACATTCGCGCCACTCATCTCAACACAAAGAAACGCTCGGTGTAATCCCAGGTAGTTCAGCATTTTCTGTATTTGAGTGCACAGTTGTAACATTGTCATATGTCATATGTCACGTCATATGTCATATGTCACGTTGTGAATGTTAAACATGCGCACCACTTATCTCAACACACAGAACGCTCAATGCAATACCAGGTAGTTCAGCAATTTTTGTAATTCAGTGTGGAGTTGTAACAAAACATGTATGTGATGTTATAAACATTGAAAATGCGCGCACTTCATCTCACATCACAGAACTCTGACTGTAAAACCAGGTAGTTCAGCATTTTTTGTAATTCAGTGTACAGTTTTAACAATACATGTATGTGATGTTGTGAATATTAAAAACGCGCGCCACTCATCTCACCACACAGAACTCTCATTTACCAGGTAGTTCATAATTTTTTGTATTTGAGTGCAGAGTTGTGACATTGCATGTATGTCATGTTGTGAATAATAAACATGCGCGCCACTCATCTCAACACACAGAACTCTCACTGTAATACCAGGTATTTCAGCATTTTTTGTAATTAAGTGTACAGTTGTAACAATACATGTATGTGATGTTGTGAATATTAAACACGCGCGCCACTCATCTCACCGACACAGAACTCTCAACTACTAGGTAGTTCACCATTTTTTTTATTTGAGTGCAGAGTTGTAACATTGCATGTATGTCATGTTGTGAATAATAAACATGCGCGCCACTCATCTCACCACACAGAACTCTCATTTACCAGGTAGTTCATAATTTTTTGTATTTGAGTGCAGAGTTGTGACATTGCATGTATGTCATGTTGTGAATAATAAACATGCGCGCCACTCATCTCAACACACAGAACTCTCACTGTAATACCAGGTATTTCAGCATTTTTTGTAATTCAGTGTACAGTTGTAACAATACGTGTATGTGATGTTGTGAACATTAAACACGCGCGCCACCCATCTCACCACACAGAACTCTCAACTACCAGGTAGTTCATCATTTTTTGTATTTGAGTGAACAGTTGTAACATTACACGTATGTCATGTTGTGAATAATAAACATTCGCGCCACTCATCTCAACACAAAGAAACGCTCGGTGTAATCCCAGGTAGTTCAGCATTTTCTGTATTTGAGTGCACAGTTGTAACATTGTAATATGTCATATGTCACGTCATATGTCATATGTCACGTTGTGAATGTTAAACATGCGCACCACTTATCTCAACACACAGAACGCTCAGTGCAATACCAGGTAGTTCAGCAATTTTTGTAATTCAGTGTGGAGTTGTAACAAAACATGTATGTGATGTTATAAACATTGAAAATGCGCGCACTTCATCTCACAACACAGAACTCTAAGTGTAAAACCAGGTAGTTCAGCATTTTTTGTAATTCAGTGTACAGTTGTAACAATACATGTATGTGATGTTGTGAATATTAAACACGCGCGCCACTCATCTCACTACACAGAACTCTCAACTACCAGGTAGTTCATCATTTTTTGTATTTGAGTGAACAGTTGTAACATTACACGTATGTCATGTTAAGAATAATAAACATTCGCGCCACTCATCTCAACACACAGAACGCTCGGTGTAATACCAGGTAGTTCAGCATTTTCTGTATTTGAGTGCACAGTTGTAACATTACATGTATGTCACGTTGTGAATGTTAAACATGCGCACCACTTATCTAAACACACAGAACGCTCAGTACAATACCAGGTAGTTCAGCAATTTTTGTAATTCAGTGCAGAGTTGTAACATTGCATGTATGTCATGTTGTGAATAATAAACATGCGCGCCACTCATCTCAACACACAGAACTCTCACTGTAATACCAGGTATTTCAGCATTTTTTGTAATTCATTGTACAGTTGTAACAATACGTGTATGTGATGTTGTGAACATTAAACACGCGCGCCACTCATCTCACCACACAGAACTCTCAACTACCAGGTAGTTCATCATTTTTTGTATTTGAGTGAACAGTTGTAACATTACACGTATGTCATGTTGTGAATAATAAACATTCGCGCCACTCATCTCAACACACAGAACGCTCGGTGTAATCCCAGGTAGTTCAGCATTTTCTGTATTTGAGTGCACAGCTGTAACATTGTCATATGTCATATGTCACGTCATATGTCATATGTCATATGTCACGTTGTGAATGTTAAACATGCGCAATACTTATCTCAACACACAGAACGCTCAGTGCAATACCAGGTAGTTCAGCAATTTTTGTAATTCAGTTTGGAGTTGTAACAAAATATGTATCTGATGTTATAAACATTAAACATGCGCGAAACTCATCTCACAACACAGAACTCTAACTGTAAAACCAGGTAGTTCAGCATTTTTTGTAATTCAGTGTACAGTTGTAGCAATACATGTATGTGATGTTGTGAATATTAAACACGCGCGCCACTCATCTCACAACACAGAACCCTCAACTACTAGGTAGTTCACCATTTTTTGTATTTGAGTGCAGAGTTGTAACATTGCATGTATGTCATGTTGTGAATAATAAACATGCGCGCCACTCATCTCAACACACAGAACTCTCACTGTAATACCAGATATTTCAGCATTTTTTGTAATTAAGTGTACAGTTGTAACAATACGTGTATGTGATGTTGTGAACATTAAACACGCGCGCCACTCATCTCAACACACAGAACGCTCGGTGTAATACCAGGTAGTTCAGCATTTTCTGTATTTGAGTGCACAGTTGTAACATTACATGTATGTCACGTTGTGAATGTTAAACATGCGCACCACTTATCTCAACACACAGAACGCTCAGTGCAATACCAGGTAGTTCAGCAATTTTTGTAATTCAGTGCAGAGTTGTAACATTGCATGTATGTCATGTTGTGAATAATAAACATGCGCGCCACTCATCTCAACACACAGAACTCTCACTGTAATACCAGGTATTTCAGCATTTTTTGTAATTCAGTGTACAGTTGTAACAATACGTGTATGTGATGTTGTGAACATTAAACACGCGCGCCACTCATCTCACCACACAGAACTCTCAACTACCAGGTAGTTCATCATTTTTTGTATTTGAGTGAACAGTTGTAACATTACACGTATGTCATGTTGTGAATAATAAACATTCGCGCCACTCATCTCAACACAAAGAAACGCTCGGTGTAATCCCAGGTAGTTCAGCATTTTCTGTATTTGAGTGCACAGTTGTAACATTGTCATATGTCATATGTCACGTCATATGTCATATGTCACGTTGTGAATGTTAAACATGCGCACCACTTATCTCAACACACAGAACGCTCAATGCAATACCAGGTAGTTCAGCAATTTTTGTAATTCAGTGTGGAGTTGTAACAAAACATGTATGTGATGTTATAAACATTGAAAATGCGCGCACTTCATCTCACAACACAGAACTCTGACTGTAAAACCAGTTAGTTCAGCATTTTTTGCAATTCAGTGTACAGTTTTAACAATACATGTATGTGATGTTGTGAATATTAAAAACGCGCGCCACTCATCTCACCACACAGAACTCTCATTTACCAGGTAGTTCATAATTTTTTGTATTTGAGTGCAGAGTTGTGACATTGCATGTATGTCATGTTGTGAATAATAAACATGCGCGCCACTCATCTCAACACACAGAACTCTCACTGTAATACCAGGTATTTCAGCATTTTTTGTAATTAAGTGTACAGTTGTAACAATACATGTATGTGATGTGAATATTAAACACGCGCGCCACTCATCTCACCGACACAGAACTCTCAACTACTAGGTAGTTCACCATTTTTTGTATTTGAGTGCAGAGTTGTAACATTGCATGTATGTCATGTTGTGAATAATAAACATGCGCTCCACTCATCTCAACACACAGAACTCTCACTGTAATACCAGGTATTTCAGCATTTTTTGTAATTCAGTGTACAGTTGTAACAATACGTGTATGTGATGTTGTGAACATTAAACACGCGCGCCACTCATCTCACCACACAGAACTCTCAACTACCAGGTAGTTCATCATTTTTTGTATTTGAGTGAACAGTTGTAACATTACACGTATGTCATGTTGTGAATAATAAACATTCGCGCCACTCATCTCAACACAAAGAAACGCTCGGTGTAATCCCAGGTAGTTCAGCATTTTCTGTATTTGAGTGCACAGTTGTAACATTGTCATATGTCATATGTCACGTCATATGTCATATGTCACGTTGTGAATGTTAAACATGCGCACCACTTATCTCAACACACAGAACGCTCAATGCAATACCAGGTAGTTCAGCAATTTTTGTAATTCAGTGTGGAGTTGTAACAAAACATGTATGTGATGTTATAAACATTGAAAATGCGCGCACTTCATCTCACATCACAGAACTCTGACTGTAAAACCAGGTAGTTCAGCATTTTTTGTAATTCAGTGTACAGTTTTAACAATACATGTATGTGATGTTGTGAATATTAAAAACGCGCGCCACTCATCTCACCACACAGAACTCTCATTTACCAGGTAGTTCATAATTTTTTGTATTTGAGTGCAGAGTTGTGACATTGCATGTATGTCATGTTGTGAATAATAAACATGCGCGCCACTCATCTCAACACACAGAACTCTCACTGTAATACCAGGTATTTCAGCATTTTTTGTAATTAAGTGTACAGTTGTAACAATACATGTATGTGATGTTGTGAATATTAAACACGCGCGCTACTCATCTCACCGACACAGAACTCTCAACTACTAGGTAGTTCACCATTTTTTGTATTTGAGTGCAGAGTTGTAACATTGCATGTATGTCATGTTGTGAATAATAAATATGCGAGCCACTCATCTCAACACACAGAACTCTCACTGTAATACCAGGTATTTCAGCATTTTTTGTAATTCAGTGTACAGTTGTAACAATACGTGTATGTGATGTTGTGAACATTAAACACGCGCGCCACTCATCTCACCACACAGAACTCTCAACTACCAGGTAGTTCATCATTTTTTGTATTTGAGTGAACAGTTGTAACATTACACGTATGTCATGTTGTGAATAATAAACATTCGCGCCACTCATCTCAACACAAAGAAACGCTCGGTGTAATCCCAGGTAGTTCAGCATTTTCTGTATTTGAGTGCACAGTTGTAACATTGTAATATGTCATATGTCACGTCATATGTCATATGTCACGTTGTGAATGTTAAACATGCGCACCACTTATCTCAACACACAGAACGCTCAGTGCAATACCAGGTAGTTCAGCAATTTTTGTAATTCGGTGTGGAGTTGTAACAAAACATGTATGTGATGTTATAAACATTGAAAATGCGCGCACTTCATCTCACAACACAGAACTCTAACTGTAAAACCAGGTAGTTCAGCATTTTTTGTAATTCAGTGTACAGTTGTAACAATACATGTATGTGATGTTGTGAATATTAAACACGCGCGCCACTCATCTCACTACACAGAACTCTCAACTACCAGGTAGTTCATCATTTTTTGTATTTGAGTGAACAGTTGTAACATTACACGTATGTCATGTTAAGAATAATAAACATTCGCGCCACTCATCTCAACACACAGAACGCTCGGTGTAATACCAGGTAGTTCAGCATTTTCTGTATTTGAGTGCACAGTTGTAACATTACATGTATGTCACGTTGTGAATGTTAAACATGCGCACCACTTATCTAAACACACAGAACGCTCAGTACAATACCAGGTAGTTCAGCAATTTTTGTAATTCAGTGCAGAGTTGTAACATTGCATGTATGTCATGTTGTGAATAATAAACATGCGCGCCACTCATCTCAACACAAAGAACTCTCACTGTAATACCAGGTATTTCAGCATTTTTTTTAATTAAGTGTACAGTTGTAACAATACATGTATGTGATGTGAATATTAAACACGCGCGCCACTCATCTCACCGACACAGAACTCTCAACTACTAGGTAGTTCACCATTTTTTGTATTTGAGTGCAGAGTTGTAACATTGCATGTATGTCATGTTGTGAATAATAAACATGCGCGCCACTCATCTCAACACACAGAACTCTCACTGTAATACCAGGTATTTCAGCATTTTTTGTAATTCAGTGTACAGTTGTAACAATACGTGTATGTGATGTTGTGAACATTAAACACGCGCGCCACTCATCTCACCACACAGAACTCTCAACTACCAGGTAGTTCATCATTTTTTGTATTTGAGTGAACAGTTGTAACATTACACGTATGTCATGTTGTGAATAATAAACATTCGCGCCACTCATCTCAACACAAAGAAACGCTCGGTGTAATCCCAGGTAGTTCAGCATTTTCTGTATTTGAGTGCACAGTTGTAACATTGTCATATGTCATATGTCACGTCATATGTCATATGTCACGTTGTGAATGTTAAACATGCGCACCACTTATCTCAACACACAGAACGCTCAATGCAATACCAGGTAGTTCAGCAATTTTTGTAATTCAGTGTGGAGTTGTAACAAAACATGTATGTGATGTTATAAACATTGAAAATGCGCGCACTTCATCTCACAACACAGAACTCTGACTGTAAAACCAGGTAGTTCAGCATTTTTTGTAATTCAGTGTACAGTTTTAACAATACATGTATGTGATGTTGTGAATATTAAAAACGCGCGCCACTCATCTCACCACACAGAACTCTCATTTACCAGGTAGTTCATAATTTTTTGTATTTGAGTGCAGAGTTGTGACATTGCATGTATGTCATGTTGTGAATAATAAACATGCGCGCCATTCATCTCAACACACAGAACTCTCACTGTAATACCAGGTATTTCAGCATTTTTTGTAATTAAGTGTACAGTTGTAACAATACATGTATGTGATGTTGTGAATATTAAACACGCGCGCCACTCATCTCACCGACACAGAACTCTCAACTACTAGGTAGTTCACCATTTTTTGTATTTGAGTGCAGAGTTGTAACATTGCATGTATGTCATGTTGTGAATAATAAACATGCGAGCCACTCATCTCAACACACAGAACTCTCACTGTAATACCAGGTATTTCAGCATTTTTTGTAATTCAGTGTACAGTTGTAACAATACGTGTATGTGATGTTGTGAACATTAAACACGCGCGCCACTCATCTCACCACACAGAACTCTCAACTACCAGGTAGTTCATCATTTTTTGTATTTGAGTGAACAGTTGTAACATTACACGTATGTCATGTTGTGAATAATAAACATTCGCGCCACTCATCTCAACACAAAGAAACGCTCGGTGTAATCCCAGGTAGTTCAGCATTTTCTGTATTTGAGTGCACAGTTGTAACATTGTAATATGTCATATGTCACGTCATATGTCATATGTCACGTTGTGAATGTTAAACATGCGCACCACTTATCTCAACACACAGAACGCTCAGTGCAATACCAGGTAGTTCAGCAATTTTTGTAATTCGGTGTGGAGTTGTAACAAAACATGTATGTGATGTTATAAACATTGAAAATGCGCGCACTTCATCTCACAACACAGAACTCTAACTGTAAAACCAGGTAGTTCAGCATTTTTTGTAATTCAGTGTACAGTTGTAACAATACATGTATGTGATGTTGTGAATATTAAACACGCGCGCCACTCATCTCACTACACAGAACTCTCAACTACCAGGTAGTTCATCATTTTTTGTATTTGAGTGAACAGTTGTAACATTACACGTATGTCATGTTAAGAATAATAAACATTCGCGCCACTCATCTCAACACACAGAACGCTCGGTGTAATACCAGGTAGTTCAGCATTTTCTGTATTTGAGTGCACAGTTGTAACATTACATGTATGTCACGTTGTGAATGTTAAACATGCGCACCACTTATCTAAACACACAGAACGCTCAGTACAATACCAGGTAGTTCAGCAATTTTTGTAATTCAGTGCAGAGTTGTAACATTGCATGTATGTCATGTTGTGAATAATAAACATGCGCGCCACTCATCTCAACACAAAGAACTCTCACTGTAATACCAGGTATTTCAGCATTTTTTTTAATTAAGTGTACAGTTGTAACAATACATGTATGTGATGTGAATATTAAACACGCGCGCCACTCATCTCACCGACACAGAACTCTCAACTACTAGGTAGTTCACCATTTTTTGTATTTGAGTGCAGAGTTGTAACATTGCATGTATGTCATGTTGTGAATAATAAACATGCGCGCCACTCATCTCAACACACAGAACTCTCACTGTAATACCAGGTATTTCAGCATTTTTTGTAATTCAGTGTACAGTTGTAACAATACGTGTATGTGATGTTGTGAACATTAAACACGCGCGCCACTCATCTCACCACACAGAACTCTCAACTACCAGGTAGTTCATCATTTTTTGTATTTGAGTGAACAGTTGTAACATTACACGTATGTCATGTTGTGAATAATAAACATTCGCGCCACTCATCTCAACACAAAGAAACGCTCGGTGTAATCCCAGGTAGTTCAGCATTTTCTGTATTTGAGTGCACAGTTGTAACATTGTCATATGTCATATGTCACGTCATATGTCATATGTCACGTTGTGAATGTTAAACATGCGCACCACTTATCTCAACACACAGAACGCTCAATGCAATACCAGGTAGTTCAGCAATTTTTGTAATTCAGTGTGGAGTTGTAACAAAACATGTATGTGATGTTATAAACATTGAAAATGCGCGCACTTCATCTCACAACACAGAACTCTGACTGTAAAACCAGGTAGTTCAGCATTTTTTGTAATTCAGTGTACAGTTTTAACAATACATGTATGTGATGTTGTGAATATTAAAAACGCGCGCCACTCATCTCACCACACAGAACTCTCATTTACCAGGTAGTTCATAATTTTTTGTATTTGAGTGCAGAGTTGTGACATTGCATGTATGTCATGTTGTGAATAATAAACATGCGCGCCATTCATCTCAACACACAGAACTCTCACTGTAATACCAGGTATTTCAGCATTTTTTGTAATTAAGTGTACAGTTGTAACAATACATGTATGTGATGTTGTGAATATTAAACACGCGCGCCACTCATCTCACCGACACAGAACTCTCAACTACTAGGTAGTTCACCATTTTTTGTATTTGAGTGCAGAGTTGTAACATTGCATGTATGTCATGTTGTGAATAATAAACATGCGAGCCACTCATCTCAACACACAGAACTCTCACTGTAATACCAGGTATTTCAGCATTTTTTGTAATTCAGTGTACAGTTGTAACAATACGTGTATGTGATGTTGTGAACATTAAACACGCGCGCCACTCATCTCACCACACAGAACTCTCAACTACCAGGTAGTTCATCATTTTTTGTATTTGAGTGAACAGTTGTAACATTACACGTATGTCATGTTGTGAATAATAAACATTCGCGCCACTCATCTCAACACAAAGAAACGCTCGGTGTAATCCCAGGTAGTTCAGCATTTTCTGTATTTGAGTGCACAGTTGTAACATTGTAATATGTCATATGTCACGTCATATGTCATATGTCACGTTGTGAATGTTAAACATGCGCACCACTTATCTCAACACACAGAACGCTCAGTGCAATACCAGGTAGTTCAGCAATTTTTGTAATTCAGTGTGGAGTTGTAACAAAACATGTATGTGATGTTATAAACATTGAAAATGCGCGCACTTCATCTCACAACACAGAACTCTAACTGTAAAACCAGGTAGTTCAGCATTTTTTGTAATTCAGTGTACAGTTGTAACAATACATGTATGTGATGTTGTGAATATTAAACACGCGCGCCACTCATCTCACTACACAGAACTCTCAACTACCAGGTAGTTCATCATTTTTTGTATTTGAGTGAACAGTTGTAACATTACACGTATGTCATGTTAAGAATAATAAACATTCGCGCCACTCATCTCAACACACAGAACGCTCGGTGTAATACCAGGTAGTTCAGCATTTTCTGTATTTGAGTGCACAGTTGTAACATTACATGTATGTCACGTTGTGAATGTTAAACATGCGCACCACTTATCTAAACACACAGAACGCTCAGTACAATACCAGGTAGTTCAGCAATTTTTGTAATTCAGTGCAGAGTTGTAACATTGCATGTATGTCATGTTGTGAATAATAAACATGCGCGCCACTCATCTCAACACACAGAACTCTCACTGTAATACCAGGTATTTCAGCATTTTTTGTAATTCATTGTACAGTTGTAACAATACGTGTATGTGATGTTGTGAACATTAAACACGCGCGCCACTCATCTCACCACACAGAACTCTCAACTACCAGGTAGTTCATCATTTTTTGTATTTGAGTGAACAGTTGTAACATTACACGTATGTCATGTTGTGAATAATAAACATTCGCGCCACTCATCTCAACACACAGAACGCTCGGTGTAATCCCAGGTAGTTCAGCATTTTCTGTATTTGAGTGCACAGCTGTAACATTGTCATATGTCATATGTCACGTCATATGTCATATGTCACGTTGTGAATGTTAAACATGCGCACCACTTATCTCAACACACAGAACGCTCAGTGCAATACCAGGTAGTTCAGCAATTTTTGTAATTCAGTGTGGAGTTGTAACAAAACATGTATGTGATGTTATAAACATTGAAAATGCGCGCACTTCATCTCACAACACAGAACTCTGACTGTAAAACCAGGTAGTTCAGCATTTTTTGCAATTCAGTGTACAGTTTTAACAATACATGTATGTGATGTTGTGAATATTAAAAACGCGCGCCACTCATCTCACCACACAGAACTCTCATTTACCAGGTAGTTCATAATTTTTTGTATTTGAGTGCAGAGTTGTGACATTGCATATATGTCATGTTGTGAATAATAAACATGCGCGCCACTCATCTCAACACACAGAACTCTCACTGTAATACCAGGTATTTCAGCATTTTTTGTAATAAAGTGTACAGTTGTAACAATACATGTATGTGATGTGAATATTAAACACGCGCGCCACTCATCTCACCGACACAGAACTCTCAACTACTAGGTAGTTCACCATTTTTTGTATTTGAGTGCAGAGTTGTAACATTGCATGTATGTCATGTTGTGAATAATAAACATGCGCGCCACTCATCTCAACACACAGAACTCTCACTGTAATACCAGGTATTTCAGCATTTTTTGTAATTCAGTGTACAGTTGTAACAATACGTGTATGTGATGTTGTGAACATTAAACACGCGCGCCACTCATCTCACCACACAGAACTCTCAACTACCAGGTAGTTCATCATTTTTTGTATTTGAGTGAACAGTTGTAACATTACACGTATGTCATGTTGTGAATAATAAACATTCGCGCCACTCATCTCAACACAAAGAAACGCTCGGTGTAATCCCAGGTAGTTCAGCATTTTCTGTATTTGAGTGCACAGTTGTAACATTGTAATATGTCATATGTCACGTCATATGTCATATGTCACGTTGTGAATGTTAAACATGCGCACCACTTATCTCAACACACAGAACGCTCAGTGCAATACCAGGTAGTTCAGCAATTTTTGTAATTCAGTGTGGAGTTGTAACAAAACATGTATGTGATGTTATAAACATTGAAAATGCGCGCACTTCATCTCACAACACAGAACTCTAACTGTAAAACCAGGTAGTTCAGCATTTTTTGTAATTCAGTGTACAGTTGTAACAATACATGTATGTGATGTTGTGAATATTAAACACGCGCGCCACTCATCTCACTACACAGAACTCTCAACTACCAGGTAGTTCATCATTTTTTGTATTTGAGTGAACAGTTGTAACATTACACGTATGTCATGTTAAGAATAATAAACATTCGCGCCACTCATCTCAACACACAGAACGCTCGGTGTAATACCAGGTAGTTCAGCATTTTCTGTATTTGAGTGCACAGTTGTAACATTACATGTATGTCACGTTGTGAATGTTAAACATGCGCACCACTTATCTAAACACACAGAACGCTCAGTACAATACCAGGTAGTTCAGCAATTTTTGTAATTCAGTGCAGAGTTGTAACATTGCATGTATGTCATGTTGTGAATAATAAACATGCGCGCCACTCATCTCAACACACAGAACTCTCACTGTAATACCAGGTATTTCAGCATTTTTTGTAATTCATTGTACAGTTGTAACAATACGTGTATGTGATGTTGTGAACATTAAACACGCGCGCCACTCATCTCACCACACAGAACTCTCAACTACCAGGTAGTTCATCATTTTTTGTATTTGAGTGAACAGTTGTAACATTACACGTATGTCATGTTGTGAATAATAAACATTCGCGCCACTCATCTCAACACACAGAACGCTCGGTGTAATCCCAGGTAGTTCAGCATTTTCTGTATTTGAGTGCACAGCTGTAACATTGTCATATGTCATATGTCACGTCATATGTCATATGTCACGTTGTGAATGTTAAACATGCGCACCACTTATCTCAACACACAGAACGCTCAGTGCAATACCAGGTAGTTCAGCAATTTTTGTAATTCAGTGTGGAGTTGTAACAAAACATGTATGTGATGTTATAAACATTGAAAATGCGCGCACTTCATCTCACAACACAGAACTCTGACTGTAAAACCAGGTAGTTCAGCATTTTTTGCAATTCAGTGTACAGTTTTAACAATACATGTATGTGATGTTGTGAATATTAAAAACGCGCGCCACTCATCTCACCACACAGAACTCTCATTTACCAGGTAGTTCATAATTTTTTGTATTTGAGTGCAGAGTTGTGACATTGCATATATGTCATGTTGTGAATAATAAACATGCGCGCCACTCATCTCAACACACAGAACTCTCACTGTAATACCAGGTATTTCAGCATTTTTTGTAATAAAGTGTACAGTTGTAACAATACATGTATGTGATGTGAATATTAAACACGCGCGCCACTCATCTCACCGACACAGAACTCTCAACTACTAGGTAGTTCACCATTTTTTGTATTTGAGTGCAGAGTTGTAACATTGCATGTATGTCATGTTGTGAATAATAAACATGCGCGCCACTCATCTCAACACACAGAACTCTCACTGTAATACCAGGTATTTCAGCATTTTTTGTAATTCAGTGTACAGTTGTAACAATACGTGTATGTGATGTTGTGAACATTAAACACGCGCGCCACTCATCTCACCACACAGAACTCTCAACTACCAGGTAGTTCATCATTTTTTGTATTTGAGTGAACAGTTGTAACATTACACGTATGTCATGTTGTGAATAATAAACATTCGCGCCACTCATCTCAACACAAAGAAACGCTCGGTGTAATCCCAGGTAGTTCAGCATTTTCTGTATTTGAGTGCACAGTTGTAACATTGTCATATGTCATATGTCACGTCATATGTCATATGTCACGTTGTGAATGTTAAACATGCGCACCACTTATCTCAACACACAGAACGCTCAATGCAATACCAGGTAGTTCAGCAATTTTTGTAATTCAGTGTGGAGTTGTAACAAAACATGTATGTGATGTTATAAACATTGAAAATGCGCGCACTTCATCTCACAACACAGAACTCTGACTGTAAAACCAGGTAGTTCAGCATTTTTTGTAATTCAGTGTACAGTTTTAACAATACATGTATGTGATGTTGTGAATATTAAAAACGCGCGCCACTCATCTCACCACACAGAACTCTCATTTACCAGGTAGTTCATAATTTTTTGTATTTGAGTGCAGAGTTGTGACATTGCATGTATGTCATGTTGTGAATAATAAACATGCGCGCCACTCATCTCAACACACAGAACTCTCACTGTAATACCAGGTATTTCAGCATTTTTTGTAATTAAGTGTACAGTTGTAACAATACATGTATGTGATGTTGTGAATATTAAACACGCGCGCCACTCATCTCACCGACACAGAACTCTCAACTACTAGGTAGTTCACCATTTTTTGTATTTGAGTGCAGAGTTGTAACATTGCATGTATGTCATGTTGTGAATAATAAACATGCGAGCCACTCATCTCAACACACAGAACTCTCACTGTAATACCAGGTATTTCAGCATTTTTTGTAATTCAGTGTACAGTTGTAACAATACGTGTATGTGATGTTGTGAACATTAAACACGCGCGCCACTCATCTCACCACACAGAACTCTCAACTACCAGGTAGTTCATCATTTTTTGTATTTGAGTGAACAGTTGTAACATTACACGTATGTCATGTTGTGAATAATAAACATTCGCGCCACTCATCTCAACACAAAGAAACGCTCGGTGTAATCCCAGGTAGTTCAGCATTTTCTGTATTTGAGTGCACAGTTGTAACATTGTAATATGTCATATGTCACGTCATATGTCATATGTCACGTTGTGAATGTTAAACATGCGCACCACTTATCTCAACACACAGAACGCTCAGTGCAATACCAGGTAGTTCAGCAATTTTTGTAATTCGGTGTGGAGTTGTAACAAAACATGTATGTGATGTTATAAACATTGAAAATGCGCGCACTTCATCTCACAACACAGAACTCTAACTGTAAAACCAGGTAGTTCAGCATTTTTTGTAATTCAGTGTACAGTTGTAACAATACATGTATGTGATGTTGTGAATATTAAACACGCGCGCCACTCATCTCACTACACAGAACTCTCAACTACCAGGTAGTTCATCATTTTTTGTATTTGAGTGAACAGTTGTAACATTACACGTATGTCATGTTAAGAATAATAAACATTCGCGCCACTCATCTCAACACACAGAACGCTCGGTGTAATACCAGGTAGTTCAGCATTTTCTGTATTTGAGTGCACAGTTGTAACATTACATGTATGTCACGTTGTGAATGTTAAACATGCGCACCACTTATCTAAACACACAGAACGCTCAGTACAATACCAGGTAGTTCAGCAATTTTTGTAATTCAGTGCAGAGTTGTAACATTGCATGTATGTCATGTTGTGAATAATAAACATGCGCGCCACTCATCTCAACACACAGAACTCTCACTGTAATACCAGGTATTTCAGCATTTTTTTTAATTAAGTGTACAGTTGTAACAATACATGTATGTGATGTGAATATTAAACACGCGCGCCACTCATCTCACCGACACAGAACTCTCAACTACTAGGTAGTTCACCATTTTTTGTATTTGAGTGCAGAGTTGTAACATTGCATGTATGTCATGTTGTGAATAATAAACATGCGCGCCACTCATCTCAACACACAGAACTCTCACTGTAATACCAGGTATTTCAGCATTTTTTGTAATTCAGTGTACAGTTGTAACAATACGTGTATGTGATGTTGTGAACATTAAACACGCGCGCCACTCATCTCACCACACAGAACTCTCAACTACCAGGTAGTTCATCATTTTTTGTATTTGAGTGAACAGTTGTAACATTACACGTATGTCATGTTGTGAATAATAAACATTCGCGCCACTCATCTCAACACAAAGAAACGCTCGGTGTAATCCCAGGTAGTTCAGCATTTTCTGTATTTGAGTGCACAGTTGTAACATTGTCATATGTCATATGTCACGTCATATGTCATATGTCACGTTGTGAATGTTAAACATGCGCACCACTTATCTCAACACACAGAACGCTCAATGCAATACCAGGTAGTTCAGCAATTTTTGTAATTCAGTGTGGAGTTGTAACAAAACATGTATGTGATGTTATAAACATTGAAAATGCGCGCACTTCATCTCACAACACAGAACTCTGACTGTAAAACCAGGTAGTTCAGCATTTTTTGTAATTCAGTGTACAGTTTTAACAACACATGTATGTGATGTTGTGAATATTAAAAACGCGCGCCACTCATCTCACCACACAGAACTCTCATTTACCAGGTAGTTCATAATTTTTTGTATTTGAGTGCAGAGTTGTGACATTGCATGTATGTCATGTTGTGAATAATAAACATGCGCGCCATTCATCTCAACACACAGAACTCTCACTGTAATACCAGGTATTTCAGCATTTTTTGTAATTAAGTGTACAGTTGTAACAATACATGTATGTGATGTTGTGAATATTAAACACGCGCGCCACTCATCTCACCGACACAGAACTCTCAACTACTAGGTAGTTCACCATTTTTTGTATTTGAGTGCAGAGTTGTAACATTGCATGTATGTCATGTTGTGAATAATAAACATGCGAGCCACTCATCTCAACACACAGAACTCTCACTGTAATACCAGGTATTTCAGCATTTTTTGTAATTCAGTGTACAGTTGTAACAATACGTGTATGTGATGTTGTGAACATTAAACACGCGCGCCACTCATCTCACCACACAGAACTCTCAACTACCAGGTAGTTCATCATTTTTTGTATTTGAGTGAACAGTTGTAACATTACACGTATGTCATGTTGTGAATAATAAACATTCGCGCCACTCATCTCAACACAAAGAAACGCTCGGTGTAATCCCAGGTAGTTCAGCATTTTCTGTATTTGAGTGCACAGTTGTAACATTGTAATATGTCATATGTCACGTCATATGTCATATGTCACGTTGTGAATGTTAAACATGCGCACCACTTATCTCAACACACAGAACGCTCAGTGCAATACCAGGTAGTTCAGCAATTTTTGTAATTCGGTGTGGAGTTGTAACAAAACATGTATGTGATGTTATAAACATTGAAAATGCGCGCACTTCATCTCACAACACAGAACTCTAACTGTAAAACCAGGTAGTTCAGCATTTTTTGTAATTCAGTGTACAGTTGTAACAATACATGTATGTGATGTTGTGAATATTAAACACGCGCGCCACTCATCTCACTACACAGAACTCTCAACTACCAGGTAGTTCATCATTTTTTGTATTTGAGTGAACAGTTGTAACATTACACGTATGTCATGTTAAGAATAATAAACATTCGCGCCACTCATCTCAACACACAGAACGCTCGGTGTAATACCAGGTAGTTCAGCATTTTCTGTATTTGAGTGCACAGTTGTAACATTACATGTATGTCACGTTGTGAATGTTAAACATGCGCACCACTTATCTAAACACACAGAACGCTCAGTACAATACCAGGTAGTTCAGCAATTTTTGTAATTCAGTGCAGAGTTGTAACATTGCATGTATGTCATGTTGTGAATAATAAACATGCGCGCCACTCATCTCAACACACAGAACTCTCACTGTAATACCAGGTATTTCAGCATTTTTTTTAATTAAGTGTACAGTTGTAACAATACATGTATGTGATGTGAATATTAAACACGCGCGCCACTCATCTCACCGACACAGAACTCTCAACTACTAGGTAGTTCACCATTTTTTGTATTTGAGTGCAGAGTTGTAACATTGCATGTATGTCATGTTGTGAATAATAAACATGCGCGCCACTCATCTCAACACACAGAACTCTCACTGTAATACCAGGTATTTCAGCATTTTTTGTAATTCAGTGTACAGTTGTAACAATACGTGTATGTGATGTTGTGAACATTAAACACGCGCGCCACTCATCTCACCACACAGAACTCTCAACTACCAGGTAGTTCATCATTTTTTGTATTTGAGTGAACAGTTGTAACATTACACGTATGTCATGTTGTGAATAATAAACATTCGCGCCACTCATCTCAACACAAAGAAACGCTCGGTGTAATCCCAGGTAGTTCAGCATTTTCTGTATTTGAGTGCACAGTTGTAACATTGTCATATGTCATATGTCACGTCATATGTCATATGTCACGTTGTGAATGTTAAACATGCGCACCACTTATCTCAACACACAGAACGCTCAATGCAATACCAGGTAGTTCAGCAATTTTTGTAATTCAGTGTGGAGTTGTAACAAAACATGTATGTGATGTTATAAACATTGAAAATGCGCGCACTTCATCTCACAACACAGAACTCTGACTGTAAAACCAGGTAGTTCAGCATTTTTTGTAATTCAGTGTACAGTTTTAACAACACATGTATGTGATGTTGTGAATATTAAAAACGCGCGCCACTCATCTCACCACACAGAACTCTCATTTACCAGGTAGTTCATAATTTTTTGTATTTGAGTGCAGAGTTGTGACATTGCATGTATGTCATGTTGTGAATAATAAACATGCGCGCCATTCATCTCAACACACAGAACTCTCACTGTAATACCAGGTATTTCAGCATTTTTTGTAATTAAGTGTACAGTTGTAACAATACATGTATGTGATGTTGTGAATATTAAACACGCGCGCCACTCATCTCACCGACACAGAACTCTCAACTACTAGGTAGTTCACCATTTTTTGTATTTGAGTGCAGAGTTGTAACATTGCATGTATGTCATGTTGTGAATAATAAACATGCGAGCCACTCATCTCAACACACAGAACTCTCACTGTAATACCAGGTATTTCAGCATTTTTTGTAATTCAGTGTACAGTTGTAACAATACGTGTATGTGATGTTGTGAACATTAAACACGCGCGCCACTCATCTCACCACACAGAACTCTCAACTACCAGGTAGTTCATCATTTTTTGTATTTGAGTGAACAGTTGTAACATTACACGTATGTCATGTTGTGAATAATAAACATTCGCGCCACTCATCTCAACACAAAGAAACGCTCGGTGTAATCCCAGGTAGTTCAGCATTTTCTGTATTTGAGTGCACAGTTGTAACATTGTAATATGTCATATGTCACGTCATATGTCATATGTCACGTTGTGAATGTTAAACATGCGCACCACTTATCTCAACACACAGAACGCTCAGTGCAATACCAGGTAGTTCAGCAATTTTTGTAATTCAGTGTGGAGTTGTAACAAAACATGTATGTGATGTTATAAACATTGAAAATGCGCGCACTTCATCTCACAACACAGAACTCTAACTGTAAAACCAGGTAGTTCAGCATTTTTTGTAATTCAGTGTACAGTTGTAACAATACATGTATGTGATGTTGTGAATATTAAACACGCGCGCCACTCATCTCACTACACAGAACTCTCAACTACCAGGTAGTTCATCATTTTTTGTATTTGAGTGAACAGTTGTAACATTACACGTATGTCATGTTAAGAATAATAAACATTCGCGCCACTCATCTCAACACACAGAACGCTCGGTGTAATACCAGGTAGTTCAGCATTTTCTGTATTTGAGTGCACAGTTGTAACATTACATGTATGTCACGTTGTGAATGTTAAACATGCGCACCACTTATCTAAACACACAGAACGCTCAGTACAATACCAGGTAGTTCAGCAATTTTTGTAATTCAGTGCAGAGTTGTAACATTGCATGTATGTCATGTTGTGAATAATAAACATGCGCGCCACTCATCTCAACACACAGAACTCTCACTGTAATACCAGGTATTTCAGCATTTTTTGTAATTCATTGTACAGTTGTAACAATACGTGTATGTGATGTTGTGAACATTAAACACGCGCGCCACTCATCTCACCACACAGAACTCTCAACTACCAGGTAGTTCATCATTTTTTGTATTTGAGTGAACAGTTGTAACATTACACGTATGTCATGTTGTGAATAATAAACATTCGCGCCACTCATCTCAACACACAGAACGCTCGGTGTAATCCCAGGTAGTTCAGCATTTTCTGTATTTGAGTGCACAGCTGTAACATTGTCATATGTCATATGTCACGTCATATGTCATATGTCACGTTGTGAATGTTAAACATGCGCACCACTTATCTCAACACACAGAACGCTCAGTGCAATACCAGGTAGTTCAGCAATTTTTGTAATTCAGTGTGGAGTTGTAACAAAACATGTATGTGATGTTATAAACATTGAAAATGCGCGCACTTCATCTCACAACACAGAACTCTGACTGTAAAACCAGGTAGTTCAGCATTTTTTGCAATTCAGTGTACAGTTTTAACAATACATGTATGTGATGTTGTGAATATTAAAAACGCGCGCCACTCATCTCACCACACAGAACTCTCATTTACCAGGTAGTTCATAATTTTTTGTATTTGAGTGCAGAGTTGTGACATTGCATATATGTCATGTTGTGAATAATAAACATGCGCGCCACTCATCTCAACACACAGAACTCTCACTGTAATACCAGGTATTTCAGCATTTTTTGTAATAAAGTGTACAGTTGTAACAATACATGTATGTGATGTGAATATTAAACACGCGCGCCACTCATCTCACCGACACAGAACTCTCAACTACTAGGTAGTTCACCATTTTTTGTATTTGAGTGCAGAGTTGTAACATTGCATGTATGTCATGTTGTGAATAATAAACATGCGCGCCACTCATCTCAACACACAGAACTCTCACTGTAATACCAGGTATTTCAGCATTTTTTGTAATTCAGTGTACAGTTGTAACAATACGTGTATGTGATGTTGTGAACATTAAACACGCGCGCCACTCATCTCACCACACAGAACTCTCAACTACCAGGTAGTTCATCATTTTTTGTATTTGAGTGAACAGTTGTAACATTACACGTATGTCATGTTGTGAATAATAAACATTCGCGCCACTCATCTCAACACAAAGAAACGCTCGGTGTAATCCCAGGTAGTTCAGCATTTTCTGTATTTGAGTGCACAGTTGTAACATTGTCATATGTCATATGTCACGTCATATGTCATATGTCACGTTGTGAATGTTAAACATGCGCACCACTTATCTCAACACACAGAACGCTCAATGCAATACCAGGTAGTTCAGCAATTTTTGTAATTCAGTGTGGAGTTGTAACAAAACATGTATGTGATGTTATAAACATTGAAAATGCGCGCACTTCATCTCACAACACAGAACTCTGACTGTAAAACCAGGTAGTTCAGCATTTTTTGTAATTCAGTGTACAGTTTTAACAATACATGTATGTGATGTTGTGAATATTAAAAACGCGCGCCACTCATCTCACCACACAGAACTCTCATTTACCAGGTAGTTCATAATTTTTTGTATTTGAGTGCAGAGTTGTGACATTGCATGTATGTCATGTTGTGAATAATAAACATGCGCGCCACTCATCTCAACACACAGAACTCTCACTGTAATACCAGGTATTTCAGCATTTTTTGTAATTAAGTGTACAGTTGTAACAATACATGTATGTGATGTTGTGAATATTAAACACGCGCGCCACTCATCTCACCGACACAGAACTCTCAACTACTAGGTAGTTCACCATTTTTTGTATTTGAGTGCAGAGTTGTAACATTGCATGTATGTCATGTTGTGAATAATAAACATGCGAGCCACTCATCTCAACACACAGAACTCTCACTGTAATACCAGGTATTTCAGCATTTTTTGTAATTCAGTGTACAGTTGTAACAATACGTGTATGTGATGTTGTGAACATTAAACACGCGCGCCACTCATCTCACCACACAGAACTCTCAACTACCAGGTAGTTCATCATTTTTTGTATTTGAGTGAACAGTTGTAACATTACACGTATGTCATGTTGTGAATAATAAACATTCGCGCCACTCATCTCAACACAAAGAAACGCTCGGTGTAATCCCAGGTAGTTCAGCATTTTCTGTATTTGAGTGCACAGTTGTAACATTGTAATATGTCATATGTCACGTCATATGTCATATGTCACGTTGTGAATGTTAAACATGCGCACCACTTATCTCAACACACAGAACGCTCAGTGCAATACCAGGTAGTTCAGCAATTTTTGTAATTCAGTGTGGAGTTGTAACAAAACATGTATGTGATGTTATAAACATTGAAAATGCGCGCACTTCATCTCACAACACAGAACTCTAACTGTAAAACCAGGTAGTTCAGCATTTTTTGTAATTCAGTGTACAGTTGTAACAATACATGTATGTGATGTTGTGAATATTAAACACGCGCGCCACTCATCTCACTACACAGAACTCTCAACTACCAGGTAGTTCATCATTTTTTGTATTTGAGTGAACAGTTGTAACATTACACGTATGTCATGTTAAGAATAATAAACATTCGCGCCACTCATCTCAACACACAGAACGCTCGGTGTAATACCAGGTAGTTCAGCATTTTCTGTATTTGAGTGCACAGTTGTAACATTACATGTATGTCACGTTGTGAATGTTAAACATGCGCACCACTTATCTAAACACACAGAACGCTCAGTACAATACCAGGTAGTTCAGCAATTTTTGTAATTCAGTGCAGAGTTGTAACATTGCATGTATGTCATGTTGTGAATAATAAACATGCGCGCCACTCATCTCAACACACAGAACTCTCACTGTAATACCAGGTATTTCAGCATTTTTTGTAATTCATTGTACAGTTGTAACAATACGTGTATGTGATGTTGTGAACATTAAACACGCGCGCCACTCATCTCACCACACAGAACTCTCAACTACCAGGTAGTTCATCATTTTTTGTATTTGAGTGAACAGTTGTAACATTACACGTATGTCATGTTGTGAATAATAAACATTCGCGCCACTCATCTCAACACACAGAACGCTCGGTGTAATCCCAGGTAGTTCAGCATTTTCTGTATTTGAGTGCACAGCTGTAACATTGTCATATGTCATATGTCACGTCATATGTCATATGTCACGTTGTGAATGTTAAACATGCGCACCACTTATCTCAACACACAGAACGCTCAGTGCAATACCAGGTAGTTCAGCAATTTTTGTAATTCAGTGTGGAGTTGTAACAAAACATGTATGTGATGTTATAAACATTGAAAATGCGCGCACTTCATCTCACAACACAGAACTCTGACTGTAAAACCAGGTAGTTCAGCATTTTTTGCAATTCAGTGTACAGTTTTAACAATACATGTATGTGATGTTGTGAATATTAAAAACGCGCGCCACTCATCTCACCACACAGAACTCTCATTTACCAGGTAGTTCATAATTTTTTGTATTTGAGTGCAGAGTTGTGACATTGCATATATGTCATGTTGTGAATAATAAACATGCGCGCCACTCATCTCAACACACAGAACTCTCACTGTAATACCAGGTATTTCAGCATTTTTTGTAATAAAGTGTACAGTTGTAACAATACATGTATGTGATGTGAATATTAAACACGCGCGCCACTCATCTCACCGACACAGAACTCTCAACTACTAGGTAGTTCACCATTTTTTGTATTTGAGTGCAGAGTTGTAACATTGCATGTATGTCATGTTGTGAATAATAAACATGCGCGCCACTCATCTCAACACACAGAACTCTCACTGTAATACCAGGTATTTCAGCATTTTTTGTAATTCAGTGTACAGTTGTAACAATACGTGTATGTGATGTTGTGAACATTAAACACGCGCGCCACTCATCTCACCACACAGAACTCTCAACTACCAGGTAGTTCATCATTTTTTGTATTTGAGTGAACAGTTGTAACATTACACGTATGTCATGTTGTGAATAATAAACATTCGCGCCACTCATCTCAACACAAAGAAACGCTCGGTGTAATCCCAGGTAGTTCAGCATTTTCTGTATTTGAGTGCACAGTTGTAACATTGTCATATGTCATATGTCACGTCATATGTCATATGTCACGTTGTGAATGTTAAACATGCGCACCACTTATCTCAACACACAGAACGCTCAATGCAATACCAGGTAGTTCAGCAATTTTTGTAATTCAGTGTGGAGTTGTAACAAAACATGTATGTGATGTTATAAACATTGAAAATGCGCGCACTTCATCTCACAACACAGAACTCTGACTGTAAAACCAGGTAGTTCAGCATTTTTTTTAATTCAGTGTACAGTTTTAACAATACATGTATGTGATGTTGTGAATATTAAAAACGCGCGCCACTCATCTCACCACACAGAACTCTCATTTACCAGGTAGTTCATAATTTTTTGTATTTGAGTGCAGAATTGTGACATTGCATGTATGTCATGTTGTGAATAATAAACATGCGCGCCACTCATCTCAACACACAGAACTCTCACTGTAATACCAGGTATTTCAGCATTTTTTGTAATTAAGTGTACAGTTGTAACAATACATGTATGTGATGTTGTGAATATTAAACACGCGCGCCACTCATCTCACCGACACAGAACTCTCAACTACTAGGTAGTTCACCATTTTTTGTATTTGAGTGCAGAGTTGTAACATTGCATGTATGTCATGTTGTGAATAATAAACATGCGAGCCACTCATCTCAACACACAGAACTCTCACTGTAATACCAGGTATTTCAGCATTTTTTGTAATTCAGTGTACAGTTGTAACAATACGTGTATGTGATGTTGTGAACATTAAACACGCGCGCCACTCATCTCACCACACAGAACTCTCAACTACCAGGTAGTTCATCATTTTTTGTATTTGAGTGAACAGTTGTAACATTACACGTATGTCATGTTGTGAATAATAAACATTCGCGCCACTCATCTCAACACAAAGAAACGCTCGGTGTAATCCCAGGTAGTTCAGCATTTTCTGTATTTGAGTGCACAGTTGTAACATTGTAATATGTCATATGTCACGTCATATGTCATATGTCACGTTGTGAATGTTAAACATGCGCACCACTTATCTCAACACACAGAACGCTCAGTGCAATACCAGGTAGTTCAGCAATTTTTGTAATTCAGTGTGGAGTTGTAACAAAACATGTATGTGATGTTATAAACATTGAAAATGCGCGCACTTCATCTCACAACACAGAACTCTAACTGTAAAACCAGGTAGTTCAGCATTTTTTGTAATTCAGTGTACAGTTGTAACAATACATGTATGTGATGTTGTGAATATTAAACACGCGCGCCACTCATCTCACTACACAGAACTCTCAACTACCAGGTAGTTCATCATTTTTTGTATTTGAGTGAACAGTTGTAACATTACACGTATGTCATGTTAAGAATAATAAACATTCGCGCCACTCATCTCAACACACAGAACGCTCGGTGTAATACCAGGTAGTTCAGCATTTTCTGTATTTGAGTGCACAGTTGTAACATTACATGTATGTCACGTTGTGAATGTTAAACATGCGCACCACTTATCTAAACACACAGAACGCTCAGTACAATACCAGGTAGTTCAGCAATTTTTGTAATTCAGTGCAGAGTTGTAACATTGCATGTATGTCATGTTGTGAATAATAAACATTCGCGCCACTCATCTCAACACAAAGAAACGCTCGGTGTAATCCCAGGTAGTTCAGCATTTTCTGTATTTGAGTGCACAGTTGTAACATTGTAATATGTCATATGTCACGTCATATGTCATATGTCACGTTGTGAATGTTAAACATGCGCACCACTTATCTCAACACACAGAACGCTCAGTGCAATACCAGGTAGTTCAGCAATTTTTGTAATTCAGTGTGGAGTTGTAACAAAACATGTATGTGATGTTATAAACATTGAAAATGCGCGCACTTCATCTCACAACACAGAACTCTAACTGTAAAACCAGGTAGTTCAGCATTTTTTGTAATTCAGTGTACAGTTGTAACAATACATGTATGTGATGTTGTGAATATTAAACACGCGCGCCACTCATCTCACTACACAGAACTCTCAACTACCAGGTAGTTCATCATTTTTTGTATTTGAGTGAACAGTTGTAACATTACACGTATGTCATGTTAAGAATAATAAACATTCGCGCCACTCATCTCAACACACAGAACGCTCGGTGTAATACCAGGTAGTTCAGCATTTTCTGTATTTGAGTGCACAGTTGTAACATTACATGTATGTCACGTTGTGAATGTTAAACATGCGCACCACTTATCTAAACACACAGAACGCTCAGTACAATACCAGGTAGTTCAGCAATTTTTGTAATTCAGTGCAGAGTTGTAACATTGCATGTATGTCATGTTGTGAATAATAAACATGCGCGCCACTCATCTCAACACACAGAACTCTCACTGTAATACCAGGTATTTCAGCATTTTTTGTAATTCATTGTACAGTTGTAACAATACGTGTATGTGATGTTGTGAACATTAAACACGCGCGCCACTCATCTCACCACACAGAACTCTCAACTACCAGGTAGTTCATCATTTTTTGTATTTGAGTGAACAGTTGTAACATTACACGTATGTCATGTTGTGAATAATAAACATTCGCGCCACTCATCTCAACACACAGAACGCTCGGTGTAATCCCAGGTAGTTCAGCATTTTCTGTATTTGAGTGCACAGCTGTAACATTGTCATATGTCATATGTCACGTCATATGTCATATGTCACGTTGTGAATGTTAAACATGCGCACCACTTATCTCAACACACAGAACGCTCAGTGCAATACCAGGTAGTTCAGCAATTTTTGTAATTCAGTGTGGAGTTGTAACAAAACATGTATGTGATGTTATAAACATTGAAAATGCGCGCACTTCATCTCACAACACAGAACTCTGACTGTAAAACCAGGTAGTTCAGCATTTTTTGCAATTCAGTGTACAGTTTTAACAATACATGTATGTGATGTTGTGAATATTAAAAACGCGCGCCACTCATCTCACCACACAGAACTCTCATTTACCAGGTAGTTCATAATTTTTTGTATTTGAGTGCAGAGTTGTGACATTGCATATATGTCATGTTGTGAATAATAAACATGCGCGCCACTCATCTCAACACACAGAACTCTCACTGTAATACCAGGTATTTCAGCATTTTTTGTAATTCAGTGTACAGTTGTAACAATACGTGTATGTGATGTTGTGAACATTAAACACGCGCGCCACTCATCTCACCACACAGAACTCTCAACTACCAGGTAGTTCATCATTTTTTGTATTTGAGTGAACAGTTGTAACATTACACGTATGTCATGTTGTGAATAATAAACATTCGCGCCACTCATCTCAACACAAAGAAACGCTCGGTGTAATCCCAGGTAGTTCAGCATTTTCTGTATTTGAGTGCACAGCTGTAACATTGTCATATGTCATATGTCACGTCATATGTCATATGTCACGTTGTGAATGTTAAACATGCGCACCACTTATCTCAACACACAGAACGCTCAGTGCAATACCAGGTAGTTCAGCAATTTTTGTAATTCAGTGTGGAGTTGTAACAAAACATGTATGTGATGTTATAAACATTGAAAATGCGCGCACTTCATCTCACAACACAGAACTCTGACTGTAAAACCAGGTAGTTCAGCATTTTTTGCAATTCAGTGTACAGTTTTAACAATACATGTATGTGATGTTGTGAATATTAAAAACGCGCGCCACTCATCTCACCACACAGAACTCTCATTTACCAGGTAGTTCATAATTTTTTGTATTTGAGTGCAGAGTTGTGACATTGCATATATGTCATGTTGTGAATAATAAACATGCGCGCCACTCATCTCAACACACAGAACTCTCACTGTAATACCAGGTATTTCAGCATTTTTTGTAATTAAGTGTACAGTTGTAACAATACATGTATGTGATGTGAATATTAAACACGCGCGCCACTCATCTCACCGACACAGAACTCTCAACTACTAGTTAGTTCACCATTTTTTGTATTTGAGTGCAGAGTTGTAACATTGCATGTATGTCATGTTGTGAATAATAAACATGCGCGCCACTCATCTCAACACACAGAACTCTCACTGTAATACCAGGTATTTCAGCATTTTTTGTAATTCAGTGTACAGTTGTAACAATACGTGTATGTGATGTTGTGAACATTAAACACGCGCGCCACTCATCTCACCACACAGAACTCTCAACTACCAGGTAGTTCATCATTTTTTGTATTTGAGTGAACAGTTGTAACATTACACGTATGTCATGTTGTGAATAATAAACATTCGCGCCACTCATCTCAACACAAAGAAACGCTCGGTGTAATCCCAGGTAGTTCAGCATTTTCTGTATTTGAGTGCACAGTTGTAACATTGTCATATGTCATATGTCACGTCATATGTCATATGTCACGTTGTGAATGTTAAACATGCGCACCACTTATCTCAACACACAGAACGCTCAATGCAATACCAGGTAGTTCAGCAATTTTTGTAATTCAGTGTGGAGTTGTAACAAAACATGTATGTGATGTTATAAACATTGAAAATGCGCGCACTTCATCTCACAACACAGAACTCTGACTGTAAAACCAGGTAGTTCAGCATTTTTTGCAATTCAGTGTACAGTTTTAACAATACATGTATGTGATGTTGTGAATATTAAAAACGCGCGCCACTCATCTCACCACACAGAACTCTCATTTACCAGGTAGTTCATAATTTTTTGTATTTGAGTGCAGAGTTGTGACATTGCATATATGTCATGTTGTGAATAATAAACATGCGCGCCACTCATCTCAACACACAGAACTCTCACTGTAATACCAGGTATTTCAGCATTTTTTGTAATTAAGTGTACAGTTGTAACAATACATGTATGTGATGTGAATATTAAACACGCGCGCCACTCATCTCACCGACACAGAACTCTCAACTACTAGTTAGTTCACCATTTTTTGTATTTGAGTGCAGAGTTGTAACATTGCATGTATGTCATGTTGTGAATAATAAACATGCGCGCCACTCATCTCAACACACAGAACTCTCACTGTAATACCAGGTATTTCAGCATTTTTTGTAATTCAGTGTACAGTTGTAACAATACGTGTATGTGATGTTGTGAACATTAAACACGCGCGCCACTCATCTCACCACACAGAACTCTCAACTACCAGGTAGTTCATCATTTTTTGTATTTGAGTGCAGAGTTGTAACATTGCATGTATGTCATGTTGTGAATAATAAACATGCGCGCCACTCATCTCAACACACAGAACTCTCACTGTAATACCAGGTATTTCAGCATTTTTTGCAATTCAGTGTACAGTTGTAACATTACACGTATGTCATGTTGTGAATAATAAACATTCGCGCCACTCATCTCAACACAAAGAAACGCTCGGTGTAATCCCAGGTAGTTCAGCATTTTCTGTATTTGAGTGCACAGTTGTAACATTGTCATATGTCATATGTCACGTCATATGTCATATGTCACGTTGTGAATGTTAAACATGCGCACCACTTATCTCAACACACAGAACGCTCAATGCAATACCAGGTAGTTCAGCAATTTTTGTAATTCAGTGTGGAGTTGTAACAAAACATGTATGTGATGTTATAAACATTGAAAATGCGCGCACTTCATCTCACAACACAGAACTCTGACTGTAAAACCAGGTAGTTCAGCATTTTTTGCAATTCAGTGTACAGTTTTAACAATACATGTATGTGATGTTGTGAATATTAAAAACGCGCGCCACTCATCTCACCACACAGAACTCTCATTTACCAGGTAGTTCATAATTTTTTGTATTTGAGTGCAGAGTTGTGACATTGCATGTATGTCATGTTGTGAATAATAAACATGCGCGCCACTCATCTCAACACACAGAACTCTCACTGTAATACCAGGTATTTCAGCATTTTTTGTAATTAAGTGTACAGTTGTAACAATACATGTATGTGATGTGAATATTAAACACGCGCGCCACTCATCTCACCGACACAGAACTCTCAACTACTAGGTAGTTCACCATTTTTTGTATTTGAGTGCAGAGTTGTAACATTGCATGTATGTCATGTTGTGAATAATAAACATGCGCGCCACTCATCTCAACACACAGAACTCTCACTGTAATACCAGGTATTTCAGCATTTTTTGTAATTCAGTGTACAGTTGTAACAATACGTGTATGTGATGTTGTGAACATTAAACACGCGCGCCACTCATCTCACCACACAGAACTCTCAACTACCAGGTAGTTCATCATTTTTTGTATTTGAGTGAACAGTTGTAACATTACACGTATGTCATGTTGTGAATAATAAACATTCGCGCCACTCATCTCAACACAAAGAAACGCTCGGTGTAATCCCAGGTAGTTCAGCATTTTCTGTATTTGAGTGCACAGTTGTAACATTGTCATATGTCATATGTCACGTCATATGTCATATGTCACGTTGTGAATGTTAAACATGCGCACCACTTATCTCAACACACAGAACGCTCAATGCAATACCAGGTAGTTCAGCAATTTTTGTAATTCAGTGTGGAGTTGTAACAAAACATGTATGTGATGTTATAAACATTGAAAATGCGCGCACTTCATCTCACAACACAGAACTCTGACTGTAAAACCAGGTAGTTCAGCATTTTTTGTAATTCAGTGTACAGTTTTAACAATACATGTATGTGATGTTGTGAATATTAAAAACGCGCGCCACTCATCTCACCACACAGAACTCTCATTTACCAGGTAGTTCATAATTTTTTGTATTTGAGTGCAGAGTTGTGACATTGCATGTATGTCATGTTGTGAATAATAAACATGCGCGCCACTCATCTCAACACACAGAACTCTCACTGTAATACCAGGTATTTCAGCATTTTTTGTAATTAAGTGTACAGTTGTAACAATACATGTATGTGATGTGAATATTAAACACGCGCGCCACTCATCTCACCGACACAGAACTCTCAACTACTAGGTAGTTCACCATTTTTTGTATTTGAGTGCAGAGTTGTAACATTGCATGTATGTCATGTTGTGAATAATAAACATGCGAGCCACTCATCTCAACACACAGAACTCTCACTGTAATACCAGGTATTTCAGCATTTTTTGTAATTCAGTGTACAGTTGTAACAATACGTGTATGTGATGTTGTGAACTTTAAACACGCGCGCCACTCATCTCACCACACAGAACTCTCAACTACCAGGTAGTTCATCATTTTTTGTATTTGAGTGAACAGTTGTAACATTACACGTATGTCATGTTGTGAATAATAAACATTCGCGCCACTCATCTCAACACAAAGAAACGCTCGGTGTAATCCCAGGTAGTTCAGCATTTTCTGTATTTGAGTGCACAGTTGTAACATTGTCATATGTCATATGTCACGTCATATGTCATATGTCACGTTGTGAATGTTAAACATGCGCACCACTTATCTCAACACACAGAACGCTCAATGCAATACCAGGTAGTTCAGCAATTTTTGTAATTCAGTGTGGAGTTGTAACAAAACATGTATGTGATGTTATAAACATTGAAAATGCGCGCACTTCATCTCACAACACAGAACTCTGACTGTAAAACCAGGTAGTTCAGCATTTTTTGCAATTCAGTGTACAGTTTTAACAATACATGTATGTGATGTTGTGAATATTAAAAACGCGCGCCACTCATCTCACCACACAGAACTCTCATTTACCAGGTAGTTCATAATTTTTTGTATTTGAGTGCAGAGTTGTGACATTGCATGTATGTCATGTTGTGAATAATAAACATGCGCGCCACTCATCTCAACACACAGAACTCTCACTGTAATACCAGGTATTTCAGCATTTTTTGTAATTAAGTGTACAGTTGTAACAATACATGTATGTGATGTGAATATTAAACACGCGCGCCACTCATCTCACCGACACAGAACTCTCAACTACTAGGTAGTTCACCATTTTTTGTATTTGAGTGCAGAGTTGTAACATTGCATGTATGTCATGTTGTGAATAATAAACATGCGCGCCACTCATCTCAACACACAGAACTCTCACTGTAATACCAGGTATTTCAGCATTTTTTGTAATTCAGTGTACAGTTGTAACAATACGTGTATGTGATGTTGTGAACATTAAACACGCGCGCCACTCATCTCACCACACAGAACTCTCAACTACCAGGTAGTTCATCATTTTTTGTATTTGAGTGAACAGTTGTAACATTACACGTATGTCATGTTGTGAATAATAAACATTCGCGCCACTCATCTCAACACAAAGAAACGCTCGGTGTAATCCCAGGTAGTTCAGCATTTTCTGTATTTGAGTGCACAGTTGTAACATTGTCATATGTCATATGTCACGTCATATGTCATATGTCACGTTGTGAATGTTAAACATGCGCACCACTTATCTCAACACACAGAACGCTCAATGCAATACCAGGTAGTTCAGCAATTTTTGTAATTCAGTGTGGAGTTGTAACAAAACATGTATGTGATGTTATAAACATTGAAAATGCGCGCACTTCATCTCACAACACAGAACTCTGACTGTAAAACCAGGTAGTTCAGCATTTTTTGCAATTCAGTGTACAGTTTTAACAATACATGTATGTGATGTTGTGAATATTAAAAACGCGCTCCACTCATCTCACCACACAGAACTCTCATTTACCAGGTAGTTCATAATTTTTTGTATTTGAGTGCAGAGTTGTGACATTGCATGTATGTCATGTTGTGAATAATAAACATGCGCGCCACTCATCTCAACACACAGAACTCTCACTGTAATACCAGGTATTTCAGCATTTTTTGTAATTAAGTGTACAGTTGTAACAATACATGTATGTGATGTGAATATTAAACACGCGCGCCACTCATCTCACCGACACAGAACTCTCAACTACTAGGTAGTTCACCATTTTTTGTATTTGAGTGCAGAGTTGTAACATTGCATGTATGTCATGTTGTGAATAATAAACATGCGCGCCACTCATCTCAACACACAGAACTCTCACTGTAATACCAGGTATTTCAGCATTTTTTGTAATTCAGTGTACAGTTGTAACAATACGTGTATGTGATGTTGTGAACATTAAACACGCGCGCCACTCATCTCACCACACAGAACTCTCAACTACCAGGTAGTTCATCATTTTTTGTATTTGAGTGAACAGTTGTAACATTACACGTATGTCATGTTGTGAATAATAAACATTCGCGCCACTCATCTCAACACAAAGAAACGCTCGGTGTAATCCCAGGTAGTTCAGCATTTTCTGTATTTGAGTGCACAGTTGTAACATTGTCATATGTCATATGTCACGTCATATGTCATATGTCACGTTGTGAATGTTAAACATGCGCACCACTTATCTCAACACACAGAACGCTCAATGCAATACCAGGTAGTTCAGCAATTTTTGTAATTCAGTGTGGAGTTGTAACAAAACATGTATGTGATGTTATAAACATTGAAAATGCGCGCACTTCATCTCACAACACAGAACTCTGACTGTAAAACCAGGTAGTTCAGCATTTTTTGTAATTCAGTGTACAGTTTTAACAATACATGTATGTGATGTTGTGAATATTAAAAACGCGCGCCACTCATCTCACCACACAGAACTCTCATTTACCAGGTAGTTCATAATTTTTTGTATTTGAGTGCAGAGTTGTGACATTGCATGTATGTCATGTTGTGAATAATAAACATGCGCGCCACTCATCTCAACACACAGAACTCTCACTGTAATACCAGGTATTTCAGCATTTTTTGTAATTAAGTGTACAGTTGTAACAATACATGTATGTGATGTTGTGAATATTAAACACGCGCGCCACTCATCTCAACGACACAGAACTCTCAACTACTAGGTAGTTCACCATTTTTTGTATTTGAGTGCAGAGTTGTAACATTGCATGTATGTCATGTTGTGAATAATAAACATGCGAGCCACTCATCTCAACACACAGAACTCTCACTGTAATACCAGGTATTTCAGCATTTTTTGTAATTCAGTGTACAGTTGTAACAATACGTGTATGTGATGTTGTGAACATTAAACACGCGCGCCACTCATCTCACCACACAGAACTCTCAACTACCAGGTAGTTCATCATTTTTTGTATTTGAGTGAACAGTTGTAACATTACACGTATGTCATGTTGTGAATAATAAACATTCGCGCCACTCATCTCAACACAAAGAAACGCTCGGTGTAATCCCAGGTAGTTCAGCATTTTCTGTATTTGAGTGCACAGTTGTAACATTGTAATATGTCATATGTCACGTCATATGTCATATGTCACGTTGTGAATGTTAAACATGCGCACCACTTATCTCAACACACAGAACGCTCAGTGCAAGACCAGGTAGTTCAGCAATTTTTGTAATTCAGTGTGGAGTTGTAACAAAACATGTATGTGATGTTATAAACATTGAAAATGCGCGCACTTCATCTCACAACACAGAACTCTAACTGTAAAACCAGGTAGTTCAGCATTTTTTGTAATTCAGTGTACAGTTGTAACAATACATGTATGTGATGTTGTGAATATTAAACACGCGCGCCACTCATCTCACTACACAGAACTCTCAACTACCAGGTAGTTCATCATTTTTTGTATTTGAGTGAACAGTTGTAACATTACACGTATGTCATGTTAAGAATAATAAACATTCGCGCCACTCATCTCAACACACAGAACGCTCGGTGTAATACCAGGTAGTTCAGCATTTTCTGTATTTGAGTGCACAGTTGTAACATTACATGTATGTCACGTTGTGAATGTTAAACATGCGCACCACTTATCTAAACACACAGAACGCTCAGTACAATACCAGGTAGTTCAGCAATTTTTGTAATTCAGTGCAGAGTTGTAACATTGCATGTATGTCATGTTGTGAATAATAAACATGCGCGCCACTCATCTCAACACACAGAACTCTCACTGTAATACCAGGTATTTCAGCATTTTTTGTAATTCATTGTACAGTTGTAACAATACGTGTATGTGATGTTGTGAACATTAAACACGCGCGCCACTCATCTCACCACACAGAACTCTCAACTACCAGGTAGTTCATCATTTTTTGTATTTGAGTGAACAGTTGTAACATTACACGTATGTCATGTTGTGAATAATAAACATTCGCGCCACTCATCTCAACACACAGAACGCTCGGTGTAATCCCAGGTAGTTCAGCATTTTCTGTATTTGAGTGCACAGCTGTAACATTGTCATATGTCATATGTCACGTCATATGTCATATGTCACGTTGTGAATGTTAAACATGCGCACCACTTATCTCAACACACAGAACGCTCAGTGCAATACCAGGTAGTTCAGCAATTTTTGTAATTCAGTGTGGAGTTGTAACAAAACATGTATGTGATGTTATAAACATTGAAAATGCGCGCACTTCATCTCACAACACAGAACTCTGACTGTAAAACCAGGTAGTTCAGCATTTTTTGCAATTCAGTGTACAGTTTTAACAATACATGTATGTGATGTTGTGAATATTAAAAACGCGCGCCACTCATCTCACCACACAGAACTCTCATTTACCAGGTAGTTCATAATTTTTTGTATTTGAGTGCAGAGTTGTGACATTGCATATATGTCATGTTGTGAATAATAAACATGCGCGCCACTCATCTCAACACACAGAACTCTCACTGTAATACCAGGTATTTCAACATTTTTTGTAATAAAGTGTACAGTTGTAACAATACATGTATGTGATGTGAATATTAAACACGCGCGCCACTCATCTCACCGACACAGAACTCTCAACTACTAGGTAGTTCACCATTTTTTGTATTTGAGTGCAGAGTTGTAACATTGCATGTATGTCATGTTGTGAATAATAAACATGCGCGCCACTCATCTCAACACACAGAACTCTCACTGTAATACCAGGTATTTCAGCATTTTTTGTAATTCAGTGTACAGTTGTAACAATACGTGTATGTGATGTTATGAACATTAAACACGCGCGCCACTCATCTCACCACACAGAACTCTCAACTACCAGGTAGTTCATCATTTTTTGTATTTGAGTGAACAGTTGTAAAATTACACGTATGTCATGTTGTGAATAATAAACATTCGCGCCACTCATCTCAACACAAAGAAACGCTCGGTGTAATCCCAGGTAGTTCAGCATTTTCTGTATTTGAGTGCACAGTTGTAACATTGTCATATGTCATATGTCACGTCATATGTCATATGTCACGTTGTGAATGTTAAACATGCGCACCACTTATCTCAACACACAGAACGCTCAATGCAATACCAGGTAGTTCAGCAATTTTTGTAATTCAGTGTGGAGTTGTAACAAAACATGTATGTGATGTTATAAACATTGAAAATGCGCGCACTTCATCTCACAACACAGAACTCTGACTGTAAAACCAGGTAGTTCAGCATTTTTTGCAATTCAGTGTACAGTTTTAACAATACATGTATGTGATGTTGTGAATATTAAAAACGCGCGCCACTCATCTCACCACACAGAACTCTCATTTACCAGGTAGTTCATAATTTTTTGTATTTGAGTGCAGAGTTGTGACATTGCATGTATGTCATGTTGTGAATAATAAACATGCGCGCCACTCATCTCAACACACAGAACTCTCACTGTAATACCAGGTATTTCAGCATTTTTTGTAATTAAGTGTACAGTTGTAACAATACATGTATGTGATGTGAATATTAAACACGCGCGCCACTCATCTCACCGACACAGAACTCTCAACTACTAGGTAGTTCACCATTTTTTGTATTTGAGTGCAGAGTTGTAACATTGCATGTATGTCATGTTGTGAATAATAAACATGCGCGCCACTCATCTCAACACACAGAACTCTCACTGTAATACCAGGTATTTCAGCATTTTTTGTAATTCAGTGTACAGTTGTAACAATACGTGTATGTGATGTTGTGAACATTAAACACGCGCGCCACTCATCTCACCACACAGAACTCTCAACTACCAGGTAGTTCATCATTTTTTGTATTTGAGTGAACAGTTGTAACATTACACGTATGTCATGTTGTGAATAATAAACATTCGCGCCACTCATCTCAACACAAAGAAACGCTCGGTGTAATCCCAGGTAGTTCAGCATTTTCTGTATTTGAGTGCACAGCTGTAACATTGTCATATGTCATATGTCACGTCATATGTCATATGTCACGTTGTGAATGTTAAACATGCGCACCACTTATCTCAACACACAGAACGCTCAGTGCAATACCAGGTAGTTCAGCAATTTTTGTAATTCAGTGTGGAGTTGTAACAAAACATGTATGTGATGTTATAAACATTGAAAATGCGCGCACTTCATCTCACAACACAGAACTCTGACTGTAAAACCAGGTAGTTCAGCATTTTTTGCAATTCAGTGTACAGTTTTAACAATACATGTATGTGATGTTGTGAATATTAAAAACGCGCGCCACTCATCTCACCACACAGAACTCTCATTTACCAGGTAGTTCATAATTTTTTGTATTTGAGTGCAGAGTTGTGACATTGCATATATGTCATGTTGTGAATAATAAACATGCGCGCCACTCATCTCAACACACAGAACTCTCACTGTAATACCAGGTATTTCAGCATTTTTTGTAATTAAGTGTACAGTTGTAACAATACATGTATGTGATGTGAATATTAAACACGCGCGCCACTCATCTCACCGACACAGAACTCTCAACTACTAGTTAGTTCACCATTTTTTGTATTTGAGTGCAGAGTTGTAACATTGCATGTATGTCATGTTGTGAATAATAAACATGCGCGCCACTCATCTCAACACACAGAACTCTCACTGTAATACCAGGTATTTCAGCATTTTTTGTAATTCAGTGTACAGTTGTAACAATACGTGTATGTGATGTTGTGAACATTAAACACGCGCGCCACTCATCTCACCACACAGAACTCTCAACTACCAGGTAGTTCATCATTTTTTGTATTTGAGTGAACAGTTGTAACATTACACGTATGTCATGTTGTGAATAATAAACATTCGCGCCACTCATCTCAACACAAAGAAACGCTCGGTGTAATCCCAGGTAGTTCAGCATTTTCTGTATTTGAGTGCACAGTTGTAACATTGTCATATGTCATATGTCACGTCATATGTCATATGTCACGTTGTGAATGTTAAACATGCGCACCACTTATCTCAACACACAGAACGCTCAATGCAATACCAGGTAGTTCAGCAATTTTTGTAATTCAGTGTGGAGTTGTAACAAAACATGTATGTGATGTTATAAACATTGAAAATGCGCGCACTTCATCTCACAACACAGAACTCTGACTGTAAAACCAGGTAGTTCAGCATTTTTTGCAATTCAGTGTACAGTTTTAACAATACATGTATGTGATGTTGTGAATATTAAAAACGCGCGCCACTCATCTCACCACACAGAACTCTCATTTACCAGGTAGTTCATAATTTTTTGTATTTGAGTGCAGAGTTGTGACATTGCATATATGTCATGTTGTGAATAATAAACATGCGCGCCACTCATCTCAACACACAGAACTCTCACTGTAATACCAGGTATTTCAGCATTTTTTGTAATTAAGTGTACAGTTGTAACAATACATGTATGTGATGTGAATATTAAACACGCGCGCCACTCATCTCACCGACACAGAACTCTCAACTACTAGTTAGTTCACCATTTTTTGTATTTGAGTGCAGAGTTGTAACATTGCATGTATGTCATGTTGTGAATAATAAACATGCGCGCCACTCATCTCAACACACAGAACTCTCACTGTAATACCAGGTATTTCAGCATTTTTTGTAATTCAGTGTACAGTTGTAACAATACGTGTATGTGATGTTGTGAACATTAAACACGCGCGCCACTCATCTCACCACACAGAACTCTCAACTACCAGGTAGTTCATCATTTTTTGTATTTGAGTGCAGAGTTGTAACATTGCATGTATGTCATGTTGTGAATAATAAACATGCGCGCCACTCATCTCAACACACAGAACTCTCACTGTAATACCAGGTATTTCAGCATTTTTTGCAATTCAGTGTACAGTTGTAACATTACACGTATGTCATGTTGTGAATAATAAACATTCGCGCCACTCATCTCAACACAAAGAAACGCTCGGTGTAATCCCAGGTAGTTCAGCATTTTCTGTATTTGAGTGCACAGTTGTAACATTGTCATATGTCATATGTCACGTCATATGTCATATGTCACGTTGTGAATGTTAAACATGCGCACCACTTATCTCAACACACAGAACGCTCAATGCAATACCAGGTAGTTCAGCAATTTTTGTAATTCAGTGTGGAGTTGTAACAAAACATGTATGTGATGTTATAAACATTGAAAATGCGCGCACTTCATCTCACAACACAGAACTCTGACTGTAAAACCAGGTAGTTCAGCATTTTTTGCAATTCAGTGTACAGTTTTAACAATACATGTATGTGATGTTGTGAATATTAAAAACGCGCGCCACTCATCTCACCACACAGAACTCTCATTTACCAGGTAGTTCATAATTTTTTGTATTTGAGTGCAGAGTTGTGACATTGCATGTATGTCATGTTGTGAATAATAAACATGCGCGCCACTCATCTCAACACACAGAACTCTCACTGTAATACCAGGTATTTCAGCATTTTTTGTAATTAAGTGTACAGTTGTAACAATACATGTATGTGATGTGAATATTAAACACGCGCGCCACTCATCTCACCGACACAGAACTCTCAACTACTAGGTAGTTCACCATTTTTTGTATTTGAGTGCAGAGTTGTAACATTGCATGTATGTCATGTTGTGAATAATAAACATGCGCGCCACTCATCTCAACACACAGAACTCTCACTGTAATACCAGGTATTTCAGCATTTTTTGTAATTCAGTGTACAGTTGTAACAATACGTGTATGTGATGTTGTGAACATTAAACACGCGCGCCACTCATCTCACCACACAGAACTCTCAACTACCAGGTAGTTCATCATTTTTTGTATTTGAGTGAACAGTTGTAACATTACACGTATGTCATGTTGTGAATAATAAACATTCGCGCCACTCATCTCAACACAAAGAAACGCTCGGTGTAATCCCAGGTAGTTCAGCATTTTCTGTATTTGAGTGCACAGTTGTAACATTGTCATATGTCATATGTCACGTCATATGTCATATGTCACGTTGTGAATGTTAAACATGCGCACCACTTATCTCAACACACAGAACGCTCAATGCAATACCAGGTAGTTCAGCAATTTTTGTAATTCAGTGTGGAGTTGTAACAAAACATGTATGTGATGTTATAAACATTGAAAATGCGCGCACTTCATCTCACAACACAGAACTCTGACTGTAAAACCAGGTAGTTCAGCATTTTTTGTAATTCAGTGTACAGTTTTAACAATACATGTATGTGATGTTGTGAATATTAAAAACGCGCGCCACTCATCTCACCACACAGAACTCTCATTTACCAGGTAGTTCATAATTTTTTGTATTTGAGTGCAGAGTTGTGACATTGCATGTATGTCATGTTGTGAATAATAAACATGCGCGCCACTCATCTCAACACACAGAACTCTCACTGTAATACCAGGTATTTCAGCATTTTTTGTAATTAAGTGTACAGTTGTAACAATACATGTATGTGATGTGAATATTAAACACGCGCGCCACTCATCTCACCGACACAGAACTCTCAACTACTAGGTAGTTCACCATTTTTTGTATTTGAGTGCAGAGTTGTAACATTGCATGTATGTCATGTTGTGAATAATAAACATGCGAGCCACTCATCTCAACACACAGAACTCTCACTGTAATACCAGGTATTTCAGCATTTTTTGTAATTCAGTGTACAGTTGTAACAATACGTGTATGTGATGTTGTGAACATTAAACACGCGCGCCACTCATCTCACCACACAGAACTCTCAACTACCAGGTAGTTCATCATTTTTTGTATTTGAGTGAACAGTTGTAACATTACACGTATGTCATGTTGTGAATAATAAACATTCGCGCCACTCATCTCAACACAAAGAAACGCTCGGTGTAATCCCAGGTAGTTCAGCATTTTCTGTATTTGAGTGCACAGTTGTAACATTGTCATATGTCATATGTCACGTCATATGTCATATGTCACGTTGTGAATGTTAAACATGCGCACCACTTATCTCAACACACAGAACGCTCAATGCAATACCAGGTAGTTCAGCAATTTTTGTAATTCAGTGTGGAGTTGTAACAAAACATGTATGTGATGTTATAAACATTGAAAATGCGCGCACTTCATCTCACAACACAGAACTCTGACTGTAAAACCAGGTAGTTCAGCATTTTTTGCAATTCAGTGTACAGTTTTAACATTACATGTATGTGATGTTGTGAATATTAAAAACGCGCGCCACTCATCTCACCACACAGAACTCTCATTTACCAGGTAGTTCATAATTTTTTGTATTTGAGTGCAGAGTTGTGACATTGCATGTATGTCATGTTGTGAATAATAAACATGCGCGCCACTCATCTCAACACACAGAACTCTCACTGTAATACCAGGTATTTCAGCATTTTTTGTAATTAAGTGTACAGTTGTAACAATACATGTATGTGATGTGAATATTAAACACGCGCGCCACTCATCTCACCGACACAGAACTCTCAACTACTAGGTAGTTCACCATTTTTTGTATTTGAGTGCAGAGTTGTAACATTGCATGTATGTCATGTTGTGAATAATAAACATGCGCGCCACTCATCTCAACACACAGAACTCTCACTGTAATACCAGGTATTTCAGCATTTTTTGTAATTCAGTGTACAGTTGTAACAATACGTGTATGTGATGTTGTGAACATTAAACACGCGCGCCACTCATCTCACCACACAGAACTCTCAACTACCAGGTAGTTCATCATTTTTTGTATTTGAGTGAACAGTTGTAACATTACACGTATGTCATGTTGTGAATAATAAACATTCGCGCCACTCATCTCAACACAAAGAAACGCTCGGTGTAATCCCAGGTAGTTCAGCATTTTCTGTATTTGAGTGCACAGTTGTAACATTGTCATATGTCATATGTCACGTCATATGTCATATGTCACGTTGTGAATGTTAAACATGCGCACCACTTATCTCAACACACAGAACGCTCAATGCAATACCAGGTAGTTCAGCAATTTTTGTAATTCAGTGTGGAGTTGTAACAAAACATGTATGTGATGTTATAAACATTGAAAATGCGCGCACTTCATCTCACAACACAGAACTCTGACTGTAAAACCAGGTAGTTCAGCATTTTTTGCAATTCAGTGTACAGTTTTAACAATACATGTATGTGATGTTGTGAATATTAAAAACGCGCTCCACTCATCTCACCACACAGAACTCTCATTTACCAGGTAGTTCATAATTTTTTGTATTTGAGTGCAGAGTTGTGACATTGCATGTATGTCATGTTGTGAATAATAAACATGCGCGCCACTCATCTCAACACACAGAACTCTCACTGTAATACCAGGTATTTCAGCATTTTTTGTAATTAAGTGTACAGTTGTAACAATACATGTATGTGATGTGAATATTAAACACGCGCGCCACTCATCTCACCGACACAGAACTCTCAACTACTAGGTAGTTCACCATTTTTTGTATTTGAGTGCAGAGTTGTAACATTGCATGTATGTCATGTTGTGAATAATAAACATGCGCGCCACTCATCTCAACACACAGAACTCTCACTGTAATACCAGGTATTTCAGCATTTTTTGTAATTCAGTGTACAGTTGTAACAATACGTGTATGTGATGTTGTGAACATTAAACACGCGCGCCACTCATCTCACCACACAGAACTCTCAACTACCAGGTAGTTCATCATTTTTTGTATTTGAGTGAACAGTTGTAACATTACACGTATGTCATGTTGTGAATAATAAACATTCGCGCCACTCATCTCAACACAAAGAAACGCTCGGTGTAATCCCAGGTAGTTCAGCATTTTCTGTATTTGAGTGCACAGTTGTAACATTGTCATATGTCATATGTCACGTCATATGTCATATGTCACGTTGTGAATGTTAAACATGCGCACCACTTATCTCAACACACAGAACGCTCAATGCAATACCAGGTAGTTCAGCAATTTTTGTAATTCAGTGTGGAGTTGTAACAAAACATGTATGTGATGTTATAAACATTGAAAATGCGCGCACTTCATCTCACAACACAGAACTCTGACTGTAAAACCAGGTAGTTCAGCATTTTTTGTAATTCAGTGTACAGTTTTAACAATACATGTATGTGATGTTGTGAATATTAAAAACGCGCGCCACTCATCTCACCACACAGAACTCTCATTTACCAGGTAGTTCATAATTTTTTGTATTTGAGTGCAGAGTTGTGACATTGCATGTATGTCATGTTGTGAATAATAAACATGCGCGCCACTCATCTCAACACACAGAACTCTCACTGTAATACCAGGTATTTCAGCATTTTTTGTAATTAAGTGTACAGTTGTAACAATACATGTATGTGATGTGAATATTAAACACGCGCGCCACTCATCTCACCGACACAGAACTCTCAACTACTAGGTAGTTCACCATTTTTTGTATTTGAGTGCAGAGTTGTAACATTGCATGTATGTCATGTTGTGAATAATAAACATGCGAGCCACTCATCTCAACACACAGAACTCTCACTGTAATACCAGGTATTTCAGCATTTTTTGTAATTCAGTGTACAGTTGTAACAATACGTGTATGTGATGTTGTGAACATTAAACACGCGCGCCACTCATCTCACCACACAGAACTCTCAACTACCAGGTAGTTCATCATTTTTTGTATTTGAGTGAACAGTTGTAACATTACACGTATGTCATGTTGTGAATAATAAACATTCGCGCCACTCATCTCAACACAAAGAAACGCTCGGTGTAATCCCAGGTAGTTCAGCATTTTCTGTATTTGAGTGCACAGTTGTAACATTGTCATATGTCATATGTCACGTCATATGTCATATGTCACGTTGTGAATGTTAAACATGCGCACCACTTATCTCAACACACAGAACGCTCAATGCAATACCAGGTAGTTCAGCAATTTTTGTAATTCAGTGTGGAGTTGTAACAAAACATGTATGTGATGTTATAAACATTGAAAATGCGCGCACTTCATCTCACAACACAGAACTCTGACTGTAAAACCAGGTAGTTCAGCATTTTTTGCAATTCAGTGTACAGTTTTAACAATACATGTATGTGATGTTGTGAATATTAAAAACGCGCGCCACTCATCTCACCACACAGAACTCTCATTTACCAGGTAGTTCATAATTTTTTGTATTTGAGTGCAGAGTTGTGACATTGCATGTATGTCATGTTGTGAATAATAAACATGCGCGCCACTCATCTCAACACACAGAACTCTCACTGTAATACCAGGTATTTCAGCATTTTTTGTAATTAAGTGTACAGTTGTAACAATACATGTATGTGATGTGAATATTAAACACGCGCGCCACTCATCTCACCGACACAGAACTCTCAACTACTAGGTAGTTCACCATTTTTTGTATTTGAGTGCAGAGTTGTAACATTGCATGTATGTCATGTTGTGAATAATAAACATGCGCGCCACTCATCTCAACACACAGAACTCTCACTGTAATACCAGGTATTTCAGCATTTTTTGTAATTCAGTGTACAGTTGTAACAATACGTGTATGTGATGTTGTGAACATTAAACACGCGCGCCACTCATCTCACCACACAGAACTCTCAACTACCAGGTAGTTCATCATTTTTTGTATTTGAGTGAACAGTTGTAACATTACACGTATGTCATGTTGTGAATAATAAACATTCGCGCCACTCATCTCAACACAAAGAAACGCTCGGTGTAATCCCAGGTAGTTCAGCATTTTCTGTATTTGAGTGCACAGTTGTAACATTGTCATATGTCATATGTCACGTCATATGTCATATGTCACGTTGTGAATGTTAAACATGCGCACCACTTATCTCAACACACAGAACGCTCAATGCAATACCAGGTAGTTCAGCAATTTTTGTAATTCAGTGTGGAGTTGTAACAAAACATGTATGTGATGTTATAAACATTGAAAATGCGCGCACTTCATCTCACAACACAGAACTCTGACTGTAAAACCAGGTAGTTCAGCATTTTTTGCAATTCAGTGTACAGTTTTAACAATACATGTATGTGATGTTGTGAATATTAAAAACGCGCGCCACTCATCTCACCACACAGAACTCTCATTTACCAGGTAGTTCATAATTTTTTGTATTTGAGTGCAGAGTTGTGACATTGCATGTATGTCATGTTGTGAATAATAAACATGCGCGCCACTCATCTCAACACACAGAACTCTCACTGTAATACCAGGTATTTCAGCATTTTTTGTAATTAAGTGTACAGTTGTAACAATACATGTATGTGATGTGAATATTAAACACGCGCGCCACTCATCTCACCGACACAGAACTCTCAACTACTAGGTAGTTCACCATTTTTTGTATTTGAGTGCAGAGTTGTAACATTGCATGTATGTCATGTTGTGAATAATAAACATGCGCGCCACTCATCTCAACACACAGAACTCTCACTGTAATACCAGGTATTTCAGCATTTTTTGTAATTCAGTGTACAGTTGTAACAATACGTGTATGTGATGTTGTGAACATTAAACACGCGCGCCACTCATCTCACCACACAGAACTCTCAACTACCAGGTAGTTCATCATTTTTTGTATTTGAGTGAACAGTTGTAACATTACACGTATGTCATGTTGTGAATAATAAACATTCGCGCCACTCATCTCAACACAAAGAAACGCTCGGTGTAATCCCAGGTAGTTCAGCATTTTCTGTATTTGAGTGCACAGTTGTAACATTGTCATATGTCATATGTCACGTCATATGTCATATGTCACGTTGTGAATGTTAAACATGCGCACCACTTATCTCAACACACAGAACGCTCAATGCAATACCAGGTAGTTCAGCAATTTTTGTAATTCAGTGTGGAGTTGTAACAAAACATGTATGTGATGTTATAAACATTGAAAATGCGCGCACTTCATCTCACAACACAGAACTCTGACTGTAAAACCAGGTAGTTCAGCATTTTTTGCAATTCAGTGTACAGTTTTAACAATACATGTATGTGATGTTGTGAATATTAAAAACGCGCGCCACTCATCTCACCACACAGAACTCTCATTTACCAGGTAGTTCATAATTTTTTGTATTTGAGTGCAGAGTTGTGACATTGCATGTATGTCATGTTGTGAATAATAAACATGCGCGCCACTCATCTCAACACACAGAACTCTCACTGTAATACCAGGTATTTCAGCATTTTTTGTAATTAAGTGTACAGTTGTAACAATACATGTATGTGATGTGAATATTAAACACGCGCGCCACTCATCTCACCGACACAGAACTCTCAACTACTAGGTAGTTCACCATTTTTTGTATTTGAGTGCAGAGTTGTAACATTGCATGTATGTCATGTTGTGAATAATAAACATGCGCGCCACTCATCTCAACACACAGAACTCTCACTGTAATACCAGGTATTTCAGCATTTTTTGTAATTCAGTGTACAGTTGTAACAATACGTGTATGTGATGTTGTGAACATTAAACACGCGCGCCACTCATCTCACCACACAGAACTCTCAACTACCAGGTAGTTCATCATTTTTTGTATTTGAGTGAACAGTTGTAACATTACACGTATGTCATGTTGTGAATAATAAACATTCGCGCCACTCATCTCAACACAAAGAAACGCTCGGTGTAATCCCAGGTAGTTCAGCATTTTCTGTATTTGAGTGCACAGTTGTAACATTGTCATATGTCATATGTCACGTCATATGTCATATGTCACGTTGTGAATGTTAAACATGCGCACCACTTATCTCAACACACAGAACGCTCAATGCAATACCAGGTAGTTCAGCAATTTTTGTAATTCAGTGTGGAGTTGTAACAAAACATGTATGTGATGTTATAAACATTGAAAATGCGCGCACTTCATCTCACAACACAGAACTCTGACTGTAAAACCAGGTAGTTCAGCATTTTTTGTAATTCAGTGTACAGTTTTAACAATACATGTATGTGATGTTGTGAATATTAAAAACGCGCGCCACTCATCTCACCACACAGAACTCTCATTTACCAGGTAGTTCATAATTTTTTGTATTTGAGTGCAGAGTTGTGACATTGCATGTATGTCATGTTGTGAATAATAAACATGCGCGCCACTCATCTCAACACACAGAACTCTCACTGTAATACCAGGTATTTCAGCATTTTTTGTAATTAAGTGTACAGTTGTAACAATACATGTATGTGATGTGAATATTAAACACGCGCGCCACTCATCTCACCGACACAGAACTCTCAACTACTAGGTAGTTCACCATTTTTTGTATTTGAGTGCAGAGTTGTAACATTGCATGTATGTCATGTTGTGAATAATAAACATGCGAGCCACTCATCTCAACACACAGAACTCTCACTGTAATACCAGGTATTTCAGCATTTTTTGTAATTCAGTGTACAGTTGTAACAATACGTGTATGTGATGTTGTGAACATTAAACACGCGCGCCACTCATCTCACCACACAGAACTCTCAACTACCAGGTAGTTCATCATTTTTTGTATTTGAGTGAACAGTTGTAACATTACACGTATGTCATGTTGTGAATAATAAACATTCGCGCCACTCATCTCAACACAAAGAAACGCTCGGTGTAATCCCAGGTAGTTCAGCATTTTCTGTATTTGAGTGCACAGTTGTAACATTGTCATATGTCATATGTCACGTCATATGTCATATGTCACGTTGTGAATGTTAAACATGCGCACCACTTATCTCAACACACAGAACGCTCAATGCAATACCAGGTAGTTCAGCAATTTTTGTAATTCAGTGTGGAGTTGTAACAAAACATGTATGTGATGTTATAAACATTGAAAATGCGCGCACTTCATCTCACAACACAGAACTCTGACTGTAAAACCAGGTAGTTCAGCATTTTTTGCAATTCAGTGTACAGTTTTAACAATACATGTATGTGATGTTGTGAATATTAAAAACGCGCGCCACTCATCTCACCACACAGAACTCTCATTTACCAGGTAGTTCATAATTTTTTGTATTTGAGTGCAGAGTTGTGACATTGCATGTATGTCATGTTGTGAATAATAAACATGCGCGCCACTCATCTCAACACACAGAACTCTCACTGTAATACCAGGTATTTCAGCATTTTTTGTAATTAAGTGTACAGTTGTAACAATACATGTATGTGATGTGAATATTAAACACGCGCGCCACTCATCTCACCGACACAGAACTCTCAACTACTAGGTAGTTCACCATTTTTTGTATTTGAGTGCAGAGTTGTAACATTGCATGTATGTCATGTTGTGAATAATAAACATGCGCGCCACTCATCTCAACACACAGAACTCTCACTGTAATACCAGGTATTTCAGCATTTTTTGTAATTCAGTGTACAGTTGTAACAATACGTGTATGTGATGTTGTGAACATTAAACACGCGCGCCACTCATCTCACCACACAGAACTCTCAACTACCAGGTAGTTCATCATTTTTTGTATTTGAGTGAACAGTTGTAACATTACACGTATGTCATGTTGTGAATAATAAACATTCGCGCCACTCATCTCAACACAAAGAAACGCTCGGTGTAATCCCAGGTAGTTCAGCATTTTCTGTATTTGAGTGCACAGTTGTAACATTGTCATATGTCATATGTCACGTCATATGTCATATGTCACGTTGTGAATGTTAAACATGCGCACCACTTATCTCAACACACAGAACGCTCAATGCAATACCAGGTAGTTCAGCAATTTTTGTAATTCAGTGTGGAGTTGTAACAAAACATGTATGTGATGTTATAAACATTGAAAATGCGCGCACTTCATCTCACAACACAGAACTCTGACTGTAAAACCAGGTAGTTCAGCATTTTTTGCAATTCAGTGTACAGTTTTAACAATACATGTATGTGATGTTGTGAATATTAAAAACGCGCTCCACTCATCTCACCACACAGAACTCTCATTTACCAGGTAGTTCATAATTTTTTGTATTTGAGTGCAGAGTTGTGACATTGCATGTATGTCATGTTGTGAATAATAAACATGCGCGCCACTCATCTCAACACACAGAACTCTCACTGTAATACCAGGTATTTCAGCATTTTTTGTAATTAAGTGTACAGTTGTAACAATACATGTATGTGATGTGAATATTAAACACGCGCGCCACTCATCTCACCGACACAGAACTCTCAACTACTAGGTAGTTCACCATTTTTTGTATTTGAGTGCAGAGTTGTAACATTGCATGTATGTCATGTTGTGAATAATAAACATGCGCGCCACTCATCTCAACACACAGAACTCTCACTGTAATACCAGGTATTTCAGCATTTTTTGTAATTCAGTGTACAGTTGTAACAATACGTGTATGTGATGTTGTGAACATTAAACACGCGCGCCACTCATCTCACCACACAGAACTCTCAACTACCAGGTAGTTCATCATTTTTTGTATTTGAGTGAACAGTTGTAACATTACACGTATGTCATGTTGTGAATAATAAACATTCGCGCCACTCATCTCAACACAAAGAAACGCTCGGTGTAATCCCAGGTAGTTCAGCATTTTCTGTATTTGAGTGCACAGTTGTAACATTGTCATATGTCATATGTCACGTCATATGTCATATGTCACGTTGTGAATGTTAAACATGCGCACCACTTATCTCAACACACAGAACGCTCAATGCAATACCAGGTAGTTCAGCAATTTTTGTAATTCAGTGTGGAGTTGTAACAAAACATGTATGTGATGTTATAAACATTGAAAATGCGCGCACTTCATCTCACAACACAGAACTCTGACTGTAAAACCAGGTAGTTCAGCATTTTTTGTAATTCAGTGTACAGTTTTAACAATACATGTATGTGATGTTGTGAATATTAAAAACGCGCGCCACTCATCTCACCACACAGAACTCTCATTTACCAGGTAGTTCATAATTTTTTGTATTTGAGTGCAGAGTTGTGACATTGCATGTATGTCATGTTGTGAATAATAAACATGCGCGCCACTCATCTCAACACACAGAACTCTCACTGTAATACCAGGTATTTCAGCATTTTTTGTAATTAAGTGTACAGTTGTAACAATACATGTATGTGATGTGAATATTAAACACGCGCGCCACTCATCTCACCGACACAGAACTCTCAACTACTAGGTAGTTCACCATTTTTTGTATTTGAGTGCAGAGTTGTAACATTGCATGTATGTCATGTTGTGAATAATAAACATGCGAGCCACTCATCTCAACACACAGAACTCTCACTGTAATACCAGGTATTTCAGCATTTTTTGTAATTCAGTGTACAGTTGTAACAATACGTGTATGTGATGTTGTGAACATTAAACACGCGCGCCACTCATCTCACCACACAGAACTCTCAACTACCAGGTAGTTCATCATTTTTTGTATTTGAGTGAACAGTTGTAACATTACACGTATGTCATGTTGTGAATAATAAACATTCGCGCCACTCATCTCAACACAAAGAAACGCTCGGTGTAATCCCAGGTAGTTCAGCATTTTCTGTATTTGAGTGCACAGTTGTAACATTGTCATATGTCATATGTCACGTCATATGTCATATGTCACGTTGTGAATGTTAAACATGCGCACCACTTATCTCAACACACAGAACGCTCAATGCAATACCAGGTAGTTCAGCAATTTTTGTAATTCAGTGTGGAGTTGTAACAAAACATGTATGTGATGTTATAAACATTGAAAATGCGCGCACTTCATCTCACAACACAGAACTCTGACTGTAAAACCAGGTAGTTCAGCATTTTTTGCAATTCAGTGTACAGTTTTAACAATACATGTATGTGATGTTGTGAATATTAAAAACGCGCGCCACTCATCTCACCACACAGAACTCTCATTTACCAGGTAGTTCATAATTTTTTGTATTTGAGTGCAGAGTTGTGACATTGCATGTATGTCATGTTGTGAATAATAAACATGCGCGCCACTCATCTCAACACACAGAACTCTCACTGTAATACCAGGTATTTCAGCATTTTTTGTAATTAAGTGTACAGTTGTAACAATACATGTATGTGATGTGAATATTAAACACGCGCGCCACTCATCTCACCGACACAGAACTCTCAACTACTAGGTAGTTCACCATTTTTTGTATTTGAGTGCAGAGTTGTAACATTGCATGTATGTCATGTTGTGAATAATAAACATGCGCGCCACTCATCTCAACACACAGAACTCTCACTGTAATACCAGGTATTTCAGCATTTTTTGTAATTCAGTGTACAGTTGTAACAATACGTGTATGTGATGTTGTGAACATTAAACACGCGCGCCACTCATCTCACCACACAGAACTCTCAACTACCAGGTAGTTCATCATTTTTTGTATTTGAGTGAACAGTTGTAACATTACACGTATGTCATGTTGTGAATAATAAACATTCGCGCCACTCATCTCAACACAAAGAAACGCTCGGTGTAATCCCAGGTAGTTCAGCATTTTCTGTATTTGAGTGCACAGTTGTAACATTGTCATATGTCATATGTCACGTCATATGTCATATGTCACGTTGTGAATGTTAAACATGCGCACCACTTATCTCAACACACAGAACGCTCAATGCAATACCAGGTAGTTCAGCAATTTTTGTAATTCAGTGTGGAGTTGTAACAAAACATGTATGTGATGTTATAAACATTGAAAATGCGCGCACTTCATCTCACAACACAGAACTCTGACTGTAAAACCAGGTAGTTCAGCATTTTTTGCAATTCAGTGTACAGTTTTAACAATACATGTATGTGATGTTGTGAATATTAAAAACGCGCGCCACTCATCTCACCACACAGAACTCTCATTTACCAGGTAGTTCATAATTTTTTGTATTTGAGTGCAGAGTTGTGACATTGCATGTATGTCATGTTGTGAATAATAAACATGCGCGCCACTCATCTCAACACACAGAACTCTCACTGTAATACCAGGTATTTCAGCATTTTTTGTAATTAAGTGTACAGTTGTAACAATACATGTATGTGATGTGAATATTAAACACGCGCGCCACTCATCTCACCGACACAGAACTCTCAACTACTAGGTAGTTCACCATTTTTTGTATTTGAGTGCAGAGTTGTAACATTGCATGTATGTCATGTTGTGAATAATAAACATGCGCGCCACTCATCTCAACACACAGAACTCTCACTGTAATACCAGGTATTTCAGCATTTTTTGTAATTCAGTGTACAGTTGTAACAATACGTGTATGTGATGTTGTGAACATTAAACACGCGCGCCACTCATCTCACCACACAGAACTCTCAACTACCAGGTAGTTCATCATTTTTTGTATTTGAGTGAACAGTTGTAACATTACACGTATGTCATGTTGTGAATAATAAACATTCGCGCCACTCATCTCAACACAAAGAAACGCTCGGTGTAATCCCAGGTAGTTCAGCATTTTCTGTATTTGAGTGCACAGTTGTAACATTGTCATATGTCATATGTCACGTCATATGTCATATGTCACGTTGTGAATGTTAAACATGCGCACCACTTATCTCAACACACAGAACGCTCAATGCAATACCAGGTAGTTCAGCAATTTTTGTAATTCAGTGTGGAGTTGTAACAAAACATGTATGTGATGTTATAAACATTGAAAATGCGCGCACTTCATCTCACAACACAGAACTCTGACTGTAAAACCAGGTAGTTCAGCATTTTTTGCAATTCAGTGTACAGTTTTAACAATACATGTATGTGATGTTGTGAATATTAAAAACGCGCTCCACTCATCTCACCACACAGAACTCTCATTTACCAGGTAGTTCATAATTTTTTGTATTTGAGTGCAGAGTTGTGACATTGCATGTATGTCATGTTGTGAATAATAAACATGCGCGCCACTCATCTCAACACACAGAACTCTCACTGTAATACCAGGTATTTCAGCATTTTTTGTAATTAAGTGTACAGTTGTAACAATACATGTATGTGATGTGAATATTAAACACGCGCGCCACTCATCTCACCGACACAGAACTCTCAACTACTAGGTAGTTCACCATTTTTTGTATTTGAGTGCAGAGTTGTAACATTGCATGTATGTCATGTTGTGAATAATAAACATGCGCGCCACTCATCTCAACACACAGAACTCTCACTGTAATACCAGGTATTTCAGCATTTTTTGTAATTCAGTGTACAGTTGTAACAATACGTGTATGTGATGTTGTGAACATTAAACACGCGCGCCACTCATCTCACCACACAGAACTCTCAACTACCAGGTAGTTCATCATTTTTTGTATTTGAGTGAACAGTTGTAACATTACACGTATGTCATGTTGTGAATAATAAACATTCGCGCCACTCATCTCAACACAAAGAAACGCTCGGTGTAATCCCAGGTAGTTCAGCATTTTCTGTATTTGAGTGCACAGTTGTAACATTGTCATATGTCATATGTCACGTCATATGTCATATGTCACGTTGTGAATGTTAAACATGCGCACCACTTATCTCAACACACAGAACGCTCAATGCAATACCAGGTAGTTCAGCAATTTTTGTAATTCAGTGTGGAGTTGTAACAAAACATGTATGTGATGTTATAAACATTGAAAATGCGCGCACTTCATCTCACAACACAGAACTCTGACTGTAAAACCAGGTAGTTCAGCATTTTTTGTAATTCAGTGTACAGTTTTAACAATACATGTATGTGATGTTGTGAATATTAAAAACGCGCGCCACTCATCTCACCACACAGAACTCTCATTTACCAGGTAGTTCATAATTTTTTGTATTTGAGTGCAGAGTTGTGACATTGCATGTATGTCATGTTGTGAATAATAAACATGCGCGCCACTCATCTCAACACACAGAACTCTCACTGTAATACCAGGTATTTCAGCATTTTTTGTAATTAAGTGTACAGTTGCAACAATACATGTATGTGATGTGAATATTAAACACGCGCGCCACTCATCTCACCGACACAGAACTCTCAACTACTAGGTAGTTCACCATTTTTTGTATTTGAGTGCAGAGTTGTAACATTGCATGTATGTCATGTTGTGAATAATAAACATGCGAGCCACTCATCTCAACACACAGAACTCTCACTGTAATACCAGGTATTTCAGCATTTTTTGTAATTCAGTGTACAGTTGTAACAATACGTGTATGTGATGTTGTGAACATTAAACACGCGCGCCACTCATCTCACCACACAGAACTCTCAACTACCAGGTAGTTCATCATTTTTTGTATTTGAGTGAACAGTTGTAACATTACACGTATGTCATGTTGTGAATAATAAACATTCGCGCCACTCATCTCAACACAAAGAAACGCTCGGTGTAATCCCAGGTAGTTCAGCATTTTCTGTATTTGAGTGCACAGTTGTAACATTGTCATATGTCATATGTCACGTCATATGTCATATGTCACGTTGTGAATGTTAAACATGCGCACCACTTATCTCAACACACAGAACGCTCAATGCAATACCAGGTAGTTCAGCAATTTTTGTAATTCAGTGTGGAGTTGTAACAAAACATGTATGTGATGTTATAAACATTGAAAATGCGCGCACTTCATCTCACAACACAGAACTCTGACTGTAAAACCAGGTAGTTCAGCATTTTTTGTAATTCAGTGTACAGTTTTAACAATACATGTATGTGATGTTGTGAATATTAAAAACGCGCGCCACTCATCTCACCACACAGAACTCTCATTTACCAGGTAGTTCATAATTTTTTGTATTTGAGTGCAGAGTTGTGACATTGCATGTATGTCATGTTGTGAATAATAAACATGCGCGCCACTCATCTCAACACACAGAACTCTCACTGTAATACCAGGTATTTCAGCATTTTTTGTAATTAAGTGTACAGTTGTAACAATACATGTATGTGATGTTGTGAATATTAAACACGCGCGCCACTCATCTCACCGACACAGAACTCTCAACTACTAGGTAGTTCACCATTTTTTGTATTTGAGTGCAGAGTTGTAACATTGCATGTATGTCATGTTGTGAATAATAAACATGCGAGCCACTCATCTCAACACACAGAACTCTCACTGTAATACCAGGTATTTCAGCATTTTTTGTAATTCAGTGTACAGTTGTAACAATACGTGTATGTGATGTTGTGAACATTAAACACGCGCGCCACTCATCTCACCACACAGAACTCTCAACTACCAGGTAGTTCATCATTTTTTGTATTTGAGTGAACAGTTGTAACATTACACGTATGTCATGTTGTGAATAATAAACATTCGCGCCACTCATCTCAACACAAAGAAACGCTCGGTGTAATCCCAGGTAGTTCAGCATTTTCTGTATTTGAGTGCACAGTTGTAACATTGTCATATGTCATATGTCACGTCATATGTCATATGTCACGTTGTGAATGTTAAACATGCGCACCACTTATCTCAACACACAGAACGCTCAGTGCAATACCAGGTAGTTCAGCAATTTTTGTAATTCAGTGTGGAGTTGTAACAAAACATGTATGTGATGTTATAAACATTGAAAATGCGCGCACTTCATCTCACAACACAGAACTCTAACTGTAAAACCAGGTAGTTCAGCATTTTTTGTAATTCAGTGTACAGTTGTAACAATACATGTATGTGATGTTGTGAATATTAAACACGCGCGCCACTCATCTCACTACACAGAACTCTCAACTACCAGGTAGTTCATCATTTTTTGTATTTGAGTGAACAGTTGTAACATTACACGTATGTCATGTTAAGAATAATAAACATTCGCGCCACTCATCTCAACACACAGAACGCTCGGTGTAATACCAGGTAGTTCAGCATTTTCTGTATTTGAGTGCACAGTTGTAACATTACATGTATGTCACGTTGTGAATGTTAAACATGCGCACCACTTATCTAAACACACAGAACGCTCAGTACAATACCAGGTAGTTCAGCAATTTTTGTAATTCAGTGCAGAGTTGTAACATTGCATGTATGTCATGTTGTGAATAATAAACATGCGCGCCACTCATCTCAACACACAGAACTCTCACTGTAATACCAGGTATTTCAGCATTTTTTGTAATTCATTGTACAGTTGTAACAATACGTGTATGTGATGTTGTGAACATTAAACACGCGCGCCACTCATCTCACCACACAGAACTCTCAACTACCAGGTAGTTCATCATTTTTTGTATTTGAGTGAACAGTTGTAACATTACACGTATGTCATGTTGTGAATAATAAACATTCGCGCCACTCATCTCAACACACAGAACGCTCGGTGTAATCCCAGGTAGTTCAGCATTTTCTGTATTTGAGTGCACAGCTGTAACATTGTCATATGTCATATGTCACGTCATATGTCATATGTCACGTTGTGAATGTTAAACATGCGCACCACTTATCTCAACACACAGAACGCTCAGTGCAATACCAGGTAGTTCAGCAATTTTTGTAATTCAGTGTGGAGTTGTAACAAAACATGTATGTGATGTTATAAACATTGAAAATGCGCGCACTTCATCTCACAACACAGAACTCTGACTGTAAAACCAGGTAGTTCAGCATTTTTTGCAATTCAGTGTACAGTTTTAACAATACATGTATGTGATGTTGTGAATATTAAAAACGCGCGCCACTCATCTCACCACACAGAACTCTCATTTACCAGGTAGTTCATAATTTTTTGTATTTGAGTGCAGAGTTGTGACATTGCATATATGTCATGTTGTGAATAATAAACATGCGCGCCACTCATCTCAACACACAGAACTCTCACTGTAATACCAGGTATTTCAGCATTTTTTGTAATTAAGTGTACAGTTGTAACAATACATGTATGTGATGTGAATATTAAACACGCGCGCCACTCATCTCACCGACACAGAACTCTCAACTACTAGGTAGTTCACCATTTTTTGTATTTGAGTGCAGAGTTGTAACATTGCATGTATGTCATGTTGTGAATAATAAACATGCGCGCCACTCATCTCAACACACAGAACTCTCACTGTAATACCAGGTATTTCAGCATTTTTTGTAATTCAGTGTACAGTTGTAACAATACGTGTATGTGATGTTGTGAACATTAAACACGCGCGCCACTCATCTCACCACACAGAACTCTCAACTACCAGGTAGTTCATCATTTTTTGTATTTCAGTGAACAGTTGTAACATTACACGTATGTCATGTTGTGAATAATAAACATTCGCGCCACTCATCTCAACACAAAGAAACGCTCGGTGTAATCCCAGGTAGTTCAGCATTTTCTGTATTTGAGTGCACAGTTGTAACATTGTCATATGTCATATGTCACGTCATATGTCATATGTCACGTTGTGAATGTTAAACATGCGCACCACTTATCTCAACACACAGAACGCTCAGTGCAATACCAGGTAGTTCAGCAATTTTTGTAATTCAGTGTGGAGTTGTAACAAAACATGTATGTGATGTTATAAACATTGAAAATGCGCGCACTTCATCTCACAACACAGAACTCTGACTGTAAAACCAGGTAGTTCAGCATTTTTTGCAATTCAGTGTACAGTTTTAACAATACATGTATGTGATGTTGTGAATATTAAAAACGCGCGCCACTCATCTCACCACACAGAACTCTCATTTACCAGGTAGTTCATAATTTTTTGTATTTGAGTGCAGAGTTGTGACATTGCATATATGTCATGTTGTGAATAATAAACATGCGCGCCACTCATCTCAACACACAGAACTCTCACTGTAATACCAGGTATTTCAGCATTTTTTGTAATTAAGTGTACAGTTGTAACAATACATGTATGTGATGTGAATATTAAACACGCGCGCCACTCATCTCACCGACACAGAACTCTCAACTACTAGGTAGTTCACCATTTTTTGTATTTGAGTGCAGAGTTGTAACATTGCATGTATGTCATGTTGTGAATAATAAACATGCGCGCCACTCATCTCAACACACAGAACTCTCACTGTAATACCAGGTATTTCAGCATTTTTTGTAATTCAGTGTACAGTTGTAACAATACGTGTATGTGATGTTGTGAACATTAAACACGCGCGCCACTCATCTCACCACACAGAACTCTCAACTACCAGGTAGTTCATCATTTTTTGTATTTGAGTGAACAGTTGTAACATTACACGTATGTCATGTTGTGAATAATAAACATTCGCGCCACTCATCTCAACACAAAGAAACGCTCGGTGTAATCCCAGGTAGTTCAGCATTTTCTGTATTTGAGTGCACAGTTGTAACATTGTCATATGTCATATGTCACGTCATATGTCATATGTCACGTTGTGAATGTTAAACATGCGCACCACTTATCTCAACACACAGAACGCTCAATGCAATACCAGGTAGTTCAGCAATTTTTGTAATTCAGTGTGGAGTTGTAACAAAACATGTATGTGATGTTATAAACATTGAAAATGCGCGCACTTCATCTCACAACACAGAACTCTGACTGTAAAACCAGGTAGTTCAGCATTTTTTGCAATTCAGTGTACAGTTTTAACAATACATGTATGTGATGTTGTGAATATTAAAAACGCGCGCCACTCATCTCACCACACAGAACTCTCATTTACCAGGTAGTTCATAATTGTTTGTATTTGAGTGCAGAGTTGTGACATTGCATGTATGTCATGTTGTGAATAATAAACATGCGCGCCACTCATCTCAACACACAGAACTCTCACTGTAATACCAGGTATTTCAGCATTTTTTGTAATTAAGTGTACAGTTGTAACAATACATGTATGTGATGTGAATATTAAACACGCGCGCCACTCATCTCACCGACACAGAACTCTCAACTACTAGGTAGTTCACCATTTTTTGTATTTGAGTGCAGAGTTGTAACATTGCATGTATGTCATGTTGTGAATAATAAACATGCGCGACACTCATCTCAACACACAGAACTCTCACTGTAATACCAGGTATTTCAGCATTTTTTGTAATTCAGTGTACAGTTGTAACAATACGTGTATGTGATGTTGTGAACATTAAACACGCGCGCCACTCATCTCACCACACAGAACTCTCAACTACCAGGTAGTTCATCATTTTTTGTATTTGAGTGAACAGTTGTAACATTACACGTATGTCATGTTGTGAATAATAAACATTCGCGCCACTCATCTCAACACAAAGAAACGCTCGGTGTAATCCCAGGTAGTTCAGCATTTTCTGTATTTGAGTGCACAGTTGTAACATTGTCATATGTCATATGTCACGTCATATGTCATATGTCACGTTGTGAATGTTAAACATGCGCACCACTTATCTCAACACACAGAACGCTCAATGCAATACCAGGTAGTTCAGCAATTTTTGTAATTCAGTGTGGAGTTGTAACAAAACATGTATGTGATGTTATAAACATTGAAAATGCGCGCACTTCATCTCACAACACAGAACTCTGACTGTAAAACCAGGTAGTTCAGCATTTTTTGTAATTCAGTGTACAGTTTTAACAATACATGTATGTGATGTTGTGAATATTAAAAACGCGCGCCACTCATCTCACCACACAGAACTCTCATTTACCAGGTAGTTCATAATTTTTTGTATTTGAGTGCAGAGTTGTGACATTGCATGTATGTCATGTTGTGAATAATAAACATGCGCGCCACTCATCTCAACACACAGAACTCTCACTGTAATACCAGGTATTTCAGCATTTTTTGTAATTAAGTGTACAGTTGTAACAATACATGTATGTGATGTTGTGAATATTAAACACGCGCGCCACTCATCTCACCGACACAGAACTCTCAACTACTAGGTAGTTCACCATTTTTTGTATTTGAGTGCAGAGTTGTAACATTGCATGTATGTCATGTTGTGAATAATAAACATGCGAGCCACTCATCTCAACACACAGAACTCTCACTGTAATACCAGGTATTTCAGCATTTTTTGTAATTCAGTGTACAGTTGTAACAATACGTGTATGTGATGTTGTGAACATTAAACACGCGCGCCACTCATCTCACCACACAGAACTCTCAACTACCAGGTAGTTCATCATTTTTTGTATTTGAGTGAACAGTTGTAACATTACACGTATGTCATGTTGTGAATAATAAACATTCGCGCCACTCATCTCAACACAAAGAAACGCTCGGTGTAATCCCAGGTAGTTCAGCATTTTCTGTATTTGAGTGCACAGTTGTAACATTGTCATATGTCATATGTCACGTCATATGTCATATGTCACGTTGTGAATGTTAAACATGCGCACCACTTATCTCAACACACAGAACGCTCAATGCAATACCAGGTAGTTCAGCAATTTTTGTAATTCAGTGTGGAGTTGTAACAAAACATGTATGTGATGTTATAAACATTGAAAATGCGCGCACTTCATCTCACAACACAGAACTCTGACTGTAAAACCAGGTAGTTCAGCATTTTTTGCAATTCAGTGTACAGTTTTAACAATACATGTATGTGATGTTGTGAATATTAAAAACGCGCGCCACTCATCTCACCACACAGAACTCTCATTTACCAGGTAGTTCATAATTTTTTGTATTTGAGTGCAGAGTTGTGACATTGCATGTATGTCATGTTGTGAATAATAAACATGCACGCCACTCATCTCAACACACAGAACTCTCACTGTAATACCAGGTATTTCAGCATTTTTTGTAATTAAGTGTACAGTTGTAACAATACATGTATGTGATGTGAATATTAAACACGCGCGCCACTCATCTCACCGACACAGAACTCTCAACTACTAGGTAGTTCACCATTTTTTGTATTTGAGTGCAGAGTTGTAACATTGCATGTATGTCATGTTGTGAATAATAAACATGCGCGCCACTCATCTCAACACACAGAACTCTCACTGTAATACCAGGTATTTCAGCATTTTTTGTAATTCAGTGTACAGTTGTAACAATACGTGTATGTGATGTTGTGAACATTAAACACGCGCGCCACTCATCTCACCACACAGAACTCTCAACTACCAGGTAGTTCATCATTTTTTGTATTTGAGTGAACAGTTGTAACATTACACGTATGTCATGTTGTGAATAATAAACATTCGCGCCACTCATCTCAACACAAAGAAACGCTCGGTGTAATCCCAGGTAGTTCAGCATTTTCTGTATTTGAGTGCACAGTTGTAACATTGTCATATGTCATATGTCACGTCATATGTCATATGTCACGTTGTGAATGTTAAACATGCGCACCACTTATCTCAACACACAGAACGCTCAATGCAATACCAGGTAGTTCAGCAATTTTTGTAATTCAGTGTGGAGTTGTAACAAAACATGTATGTGATGTTATAAACATTGAAAATGCGCGCACTTCATCTCACAACACAGAACTCTGACTGTAAAACCAGGTAGTTCAGCATTTTTTGCAATTCAGTGTACAGTTTTAACAATACATGTATGTGATGTTGTGAATATTAAAAACGCGCGCCACTCATCTCACCACACAGAACTCTCATTTACCAGGTAGTTCATAATTTTTTGTATTTGAGTGCAGAGTTGTGACATTGCATGTATGTCATGTTGTGAATAATAAACATGCGCGCCACTCATCTCAACACACAGAACTCTCACTGTAATACCAGGTATTTCAGCATTTTTTGTAATTAAGTGTACAGTTGTAACAATACATGTATGTGATGTGAATATTAAACACGCGCGCCACTCATCTCACCGACACAGAACTCTCAACTACTAGGTAGTTCACCATTTTTTGTATTTGAGTGCAGAGTTGTAACATTGCATGTATGTCATGTTGTGAATAATAAACATGCGCGCCACTCATCTCAACACACAGAACTCTCACTGTAATACCAGGTATTTCAGCATTTTTTGTAATTCAGTGTACAGTTGTAACAATACGTGTATGTGATGTTGTGAACATTAAACACGCGCGCCACTCATCTCACCACACAGAACTCTCAACTACCAGGTAGTTCATCATTTTTTGTATTTGAGTGAACAGTTGTAACATTACACGTATGTCATGTTGTGAATAATAAACATTCGCGCCACTCATCTCAACACAAAGAAACGCTCGGTGTAATCCCAGGTAGTTCAGCATTTTCTGTATTTGAGTGCATAGTTGTAACATTGTCATATGTCATATGTCACGTCATATGTCATATGTCACGTTGTGAATGTTAAACATGCGCACCACTTATCTCAACACACAGAACGCTCAATGCAATACCAGGTAGTTCAGCAATTTTTGTAATTCAGTGTGGAGTTGTAACAAAACATGTATGTGATGTTATAAACATTGAAAATGCGCGCACTTCATCTCACAACACAGAACTCTGACTGTAAAACCAGGTAGTTCAGCATTTTTTGCAATTCAGTGTACAGTTTTAACAATACATGTATGTGATGTTGTGAATATTAAAAACGCGCGCCACTCATCTCACCACACAGAACTCTCATTTACCAGGTAGTTCATAATTTTTTGTATTTGAGTGCAGAGTTGTGACATTGCATGTATGTCATGTTGTGAATAATAAACATGCACGCCACTCATCTCAACACACAGAACTCTCACTGTAATACCAGGTATTTCAGCATTTTTTGTAATTAAGTGTACAGTTGTAACAATACATGTATGTGATGTGAATATTAAACACGCGCGCCACTCATCTCACCGACACAGAACTCTCAACTACTAGGTAGTTCACCATTTTTTGTATTTGAGTGCAGAGTTGTAACATTGCATGTATGTCATGTTGTGAATAATAAACATGCGCGCCACTCATCTCAACACACAGAACTCTCACTGTAATACCAGGTATTTCAGCATTTTTTGTAATTCAGTGTACAGTTGTAACAATACGTGTATGTGATGTTGTGAACATTAAACACGCGCGCCACTCATCTCACCACACAGAACTCTCAACTACCAGGTAGTTCATCATTTTTTGTATTTGAGTGAACAGTTGTAACATTACACGTATGTCATGTTGTGAATAATAAACATTCGCGCCACTCATCTCAACACAAAGAAACGCTCGGTGTAATCCCAGGTAGTTCAGCATTTTCTGTATTTGAGTGCACAGTTGTAACATTGTCATATGTCATATGTCACGTCATATGTCATATGTCACGTTGTGAATGTTAAACATGCGCACCACTTATCTCAACACACAGAACGCTCAATGCAATACCAGGTAGTTCAGCAATTTTTGTAATTCAGTGTGGAGTTGTAACAAAACATGTATGTGATGTTATAAACATTGAAAATGCGCGCACTTCATCTCACAACACAGAACTCTGACTGTAAAACCAGGTAGTTCAGCATTTTTTGCAATTCAGTGTACAGTTTTAACAATACATGTATGTGATGTTGTGAATATTAAAAACGCGCGCCACTCATCTCACCACACAGAACTCTCATTTACCAGGTAGTTCATAATTTTTTGTATTTGAGTGCAGAGTTGTGACATTGCATGTATGTCATGTTGTGAATAATAAACATGCGCGCCACTCATCTCAACACACAGAACTCTCACTGTAATACCAGGTATTTCAGCATTTTTTGTAATTAAGTGTACAGTTGTAACAATACATGTATGTGATGTGAATATTAAACACGCGCGCCACTCATCTCACCGACACAGAACTCTCAACTACTAGGTAGTTCACCATTTTTTGTATTTGAGTGCAGAGTTGTAACATTGCATGTATGTCATGTTGTGAATAATAAACATGCGCGCCACTCATCTCAACACACAGAACTCTCACTGTAATACCAGGTATTTCAGCATTTTTTGTAATTCAGTGTACAGTTGTAACAATACGTGTATGTGATGTTGTGAACATTAAACACGCGCGCCACTCATCTCACCACACAGAACTCTCAACTACCAGGTAGTTCATCATTTTTTGTATTTGAGTGAACAGTTGTAACATTACACGTATGTCATGTTGTGAATAATAAACATTCGCGCCACTCATCTCAACACAAAGAAACGCTCGGTGTAATCCCAGGTAGTTCAGCATTTTCTGTATTTGAGTGCACAGTTGTAACATTGTCATATGTCATATGTCACGTCATATGTCATATGTCACGTTGTGAATGTTAAACATGCGCACCACTTATCTCAACACACAGAACGCTCAATGCAATACCAGGTAGTTCAGCAATTTTTGTAATTCAGTGTGGAGTTGTAACAAAACATGTATGTGATGTTATAAACATTGAAAATGCGCGCACTTCATCTCACAACACAGAACTCTGACTGTAAAACCAGGTAGTTCAGCATTTTTTGTAATTCAGTGTACAGTTTTAACAATACATGTATGTGATGTTGTGAATATTAAAAACGCGCGCCACTCATCTCACCACACAGAACTCTCATTTACCAGGTAGTTCATAATTTTTTGTATTTGAGTGCAGAGTTGTGACATTGCATGTATGTCATGTTGTGAATAATAAACATGCGCGCCACTGATCTCAACACACAGAACTCTCACTGTAATACCAGGTATTTCAGCATTTTTTGTAATTAAGTGTACAGTTGTAACAATACATGTATGTGATGTTGTGAATATTAAACACGCGCGCAACTCATCTCACCGACACAGAACTCTCAACTACTAGGTAGTTCACCATTTTTTGTATTTGAGTGCAGAGTTGTAACATTGCATGTATGTCATGTTGTGAATAATAAACATGCGCGCCACTCATCTCAACACACAGAACTCTCACTGTAATACCAGGTATTTCAGCATTTTTTGTAATTCAGTGTACAGTTGTAACAATACGTGTATGTGATGTTGTGAACATTAAACACGCGCGCCACTCATCTCACCACACAGAACTCTCAACTACCAGGTAGTTCATCATTTTTTGTATTTGAGTGAACAGTTGTAACATTACACGTATGTCATGTTGTGAATAATAAACATTCGCGCCACTCATCTCAACACAAAGAAACGCTCGGTGTAATCCCAGGTAGTTCAGCATTTTCTGTATTTGAGTGCACAGTTGTAACATTGTAATATGTCATATGTCACGTCATATGTCATATGTCACGTTGTGAATGTTAAACATGTGCACCACTTATCTCAACACACAGAACGCTCAGTGCAATACCAGGTAGTTCAGCAATTTTTGTAATTCAGTGTGGAGTTGTAACAAAACATGTATGTGATGTTATAAACATTGAAAATGCGCGCACTTCATCTCACAACACAGAACTCTAACTGTAAAACCAGGTAGTTCAGCATTTTTTGTAATTCAGTGTACAGTTGTAACAATACATGTATGTGATGTTGTGAATATTAAACACGCGCGCCACTCATCTCACTACACAGAACTCTCAACTACCAGGTAGTTCATCATTTTTTGTATTTGAGTGAACAGTTGTAACATTACACGTATGTCATGTTAAGAATAATAAACATTCGCGCCACTCATCTCAACACACAGAACGCTCGGTGTAATACCAGGTAGTTCAGCATTTTCTGTATTTGAGTGCACAGTTGTAACATTACATGTATGTCACGTTGTGAATGTTAAACATGCGCACCACTTATCTAAACACACAGAACGCTCAGTACAATACCAGGTAGTTCAGCAATTTTTGTAATTCAGTGCAGAGTTGTAACATTGCATGTATGTCATGTTGTGAATAATAAACATGCGCGCCACTCATCTCAACACACAGAACTCTCACTGTAATACCAGGTATTTCAGCATTTTTTGTAATTCATTGTACAGTTGTAACAATACGTGTATGTGATGTTGTGAACATTAAACACGCGCGCCACTCATCTCACCACACAGAACTCTCAACTACCAGGTAGTTCATCATTTTTTGTATTTGAGTGAACAGTTGTAACATTACACGTATGTCATGTTGTGAATAATAAACATTCGCGCCACTCATCTCAACACACAGAACGCTCGGTGTAATCCCAGGTAGTTCAGCATTTTCTGTATTTGAGTGCACAGCTGTAACATTGTCATATGTCATATGTCACGTCATATGTCATATGTCATATGTCACGTTGTGAATGTTAAACATGCGCACCACTTATCTCAACACACAGAACGCTCAGTGCAATACCAGGTAGTTCAGCAATTTTTGTAATTCAGTGTGGAGTTGTAACAAAACATGTATGTGATGTTATAAACATTGAAAATGCGCGCACTTCATCTCACAACACAGAACTCTGACTGTAAAACCAGGTAGTTCAGCATTTTTTGCAATTCAGTGTACAGTTTTAACAATACATGTATGTGATGTTGTGAATATTAAAAACGCGCGCCACTCATCTCACCACACAGAACTCTCATTTACCAGGTAGTTCATAATTTTTTGTATTTGAGTGCAGAGTTGTGACATTGCATGTATGTCATGTTGTGAATAATAAACATGCGCGCCACTCATCTCAACACACAGAACTCTCACTGTAATACCAGGTATTTCAGCATTTTTTGTAATTAAGTGTACAGTTGTAACAATACATGTATGTGATGTGAATATTAAACACGCGCGCCACTCATCTCACCGACACAGAACTCTCAACTACTAGGTAGTTCACCATTTTTTGTATTTGAGTGCAGAGTTGTAACATTGCATGTATGTCATGTTGTGAATAATAAACATGCGCGCCACTCATCTCAACACACAGAACTCTCACTGTAATACCAGGTATTTCAGCATTTTTTGTAATTCAGTGTACAGTTGTAACAATACGTGTATGTGATGTTGTGAACATTAAACACGCGCGCCACTCATCTCACCACACAGAACTCTCAACTACCAGGTAGTTCATCATTTTTTGTATTTGAGTGAACAGTTGTAACATTACACGTATGTCATGTTGTGAATAATAAACATTCGCGCCACTCATCTCAACACAAAGAAACGCTCGGTGTAATCCCAGGTAGTTCAGCATTTTCTGTATTTGAGTGCACAGTTGTAACATTGTCATATGTCATATGTCACGTCATATGTCATATGTCACGTTGTGAATGTTAAACATGCGCACCACTTATCTCAACACACAGAACGCTCAATGCAATACCAGGTAGTTCAGCAATTTTTGTAATTCAGTGTGGAGTTGTAACAAAACATGTATGTGATGTTATAAACATTGAAAATGCGCGCACTTCATCTCACAACACAGAACTCTGACTGTAAAACCAGGTAGTTCAGCATTTTTTGTAATTCAGTGTACAGTTTTAACAATACATGTATGTGATGTTGTGAATATTAAAAACGCGCGCCACTCATCTCACCACACAGAACTCTCATTTACCAGGTAGTTCATAATTTTTTGTATTTGAGTGCAGAGTTGTGACATTGCATGTATGTCATTTTGTGAATAATAAACATGCGCGCCACTCATCTCAACACACAGAACTCTCACTGTAATACCAGGTATTTCAGCATTTTTTGTAATTAAGTGTACAGTTGTAACAATACATGTATGTGATGTTGTGAATATTAAACACGCGCGCCACTCATCTCACCGACACAGAACTCTCAACTACTAGGTAGTTCACCATTTTTTGTATTTGAGTGCAGAGTTGTAACATTGCATGTATGTCATGTTGTGAATAATAAACATGCGCGCCACTCATCTCAACACACAGAACTCTCACTGTAATACCAGGTATTTCAGCATTTTTTGTAATTCAGTGTACAGTTGTAACAATACGTGTATGTGATGTTGTGAACATTAAACACGCGCGCCACTCATCTCACCACACAGAACTCTCAACTACCAGGTAGTTCATCATTTTTTGTATTTGAGTGAACAGTTGTAACATTACACGTATGTCATGTTGTGAATAATAAACATTCGCGCCACTCATCTCAACACAAAGAAACGCTCGGTGTAATCCCAGGTAGTTCAGCATTTTCTGTATTTGAGTGCACAGTTGTAACATTGTCATATGTCATATGTCACGTCATATGTCATATGTCACGTTGTGAATGTTAAACATGCGCACCACTTATCTCAACACACAGAACGCTCAATGCAATACCAGGTAGTTCAGCAATTTTTGTAATTCAGTGTGGAGTTGTAACAAAACATGTATGTGATGTTATAAACATTGAAAATGCGCGCACTTCATCTCACAACACAGAACTCTGACTGTAAAACCAGGTAGTTCAGCATTTTTTGTAATTCAGTGTACAGTTTTAACAATACATGTATGTGATGTTGTGAATATTAAAAACGCGCGCCACTCATCTCACCACACAGAACTCTCATTTACCAGGTAGTTCATAATTTTTTGTATTTGAGTGCAGAGTTGTGACATTGCATGTATGTCATTTTGTGAATAATAAACATGCGCGCCACTCATCTCAACACACAGAACTCTCACTGTAATACCAGGTATTTCAGCATTTTTTGTAATTAAGTGTACAGTTGTAACAATACATGTATGTGATGTTGTGAATATTAAACACGCGCGCCACTCATCTCACCGACACAGAACTCTCAACTACTAGGTAGTTCACCATTTTTTGTATTTGAGTGCAGAGTTGTAACATTGCATGTATGTCATGTTGTGAATAATAAACATGCGCGCCACTCATCTCAACACACAGAACTCTCACTGTAATACCAGGTATTTCAGCATTTTTTGTAATTCAGTGTACAGTTGTAACAATACGTGTATGTGATGTTGTGAACATTAAACACGCGCGCCACTCATCTCACCACACAGAACTCTCAACTACCAGGTAGTTCATCATTTTTTGTATTTGAGTGAACAGTTGTAACATTACACGTATGTCATGTTGTGAATAATAAACATTCGCGCCACTCATCTCAACACAAAGAAACGCTCGGTGTAATCCCAGGTAGTTCAGCATTTTCTGTATTTGAGTGCACAGTTGTAACATTGTAATATGTCATATGTCACGTCATATGTCATATGTCACGTTGTGAATGTTAAACATGCGCACCACTTATCTCAACACACAGAACGCTCAGTGCAATACCAGGTAGTTCAGCAATTTTTGTAATTCAGTGTGGAGTTGTAACAAAACATGTATGTGATGTTATAAACATTGAAAATGCGCGCACTTCATCTCACAACACAGAACTCTAACTGTAAAACCAGGTAGTTCAGCATTTTTTGTAATTCAGTGTACAGTTGTAACAATACATGTATGTGATGTTGTGAATATTAAACACGCGCGCCACTCATCTCACTACACAGAACTCTCAACTACCAGGTAGTTCATCATTTTTTGTATTTGAGTGAACAGTTGTAACATTACACGTATGTCATGTTAAGAATAATAAACATTCGCGCCACTCATCTCAACACACAGAACGCTCGGTGTAATACCAGGTAGTTCAGCATTTTCTGTATTTGAGTGCACAGTTGTAACATTACATGTATGTCACGTTGTGAATGTTAAACATGCGCACCACTTATCTAAACACACAGAACGCTCAGTACAATACCAGGTAGTTCAGCAATTTTTGTAATTCAGTGCAGAGTTGTAACATTGCATGTATGTCATGTTGTGAATAATAAACATGCGCGCCACTCATCTCAACACACAGAACTCTCACTGTAATACCAGGTATTTCAGCATTTTTTGTAATTCATTGTACAGTTGTAACAATACGTGTATGTGATGTTGTGAACATTAAACACGCGCGCCACTCATCTCACCACACAGAACTCTCAACTACCAGGTAGTTCATCATTTTTTGTATTTGAGTGAAAAGTTGTAACATTACACGTATGTCATGTTGTGAATAATAAACATTCGCGCCACTCATCTCAACACACAGAACGCTCGGTGTAATCCCAGGTAGTTCAGCATTTTCTGTATTTGAGTGCACAGCTGTAACATTGTCATATGTCATATGTCACGTCATATGTCATATGTCATATGTCACGTTGTGAATGTTAAACATGCGCACCACTTATCTCAACACACAGAACGCTCAGTGCAATACCAGGTAGTTCAGCAATTTTTGTAATTCAGTGTGGAGTTGTAACAAAACATGTATGTGATGTTATAAACATTGAAAATGCGCGCACTTCATCTCACAACACAGAACTCTGACTGTAAAACCAGGTAGTTCAGCATTTTTTGCAATTCAGTGTACAGTTTTAACAATACATGTATGTGATGTTGTGAATATTAAAAACGCGCGCCACTCATCTCACCACACAGAACTCTCATTTACCAGGTAGTTCATAATTTTTTGTATTTGAGTGCAGAGTTGTGACATTGCATGTATGTCATGTTGTGAATAATAAACATGCGCGCCACTCATCTCAACACACAGAACTCTCACTGTAATACCAGGTATTTCAGCATTTTTTGTAATTAAGTGTACAGTTGTAACAATACATGTATGTGATGTGAATATTAAACACGCGCGCCACTCATCTCACCGACACAGAACTCTCAACTACTAGGTAGTTCACCATTTTTTGTATTTGAGTGCAGAGTTGTAACATTGCATGTATGTCATGTTGTGAATAATAAACATGCGCGCCACTCATCTCAACACACAGAACTCTCACTGTAATACCAGGTATTTCAGCATTTTTTGTAATTCAGTGTACAGTTGTAACAATACGTGTATGTGATGTTGTGAACATTAAACACGCGCGCCACTCATCTCACCACACAGAACTCTCAACTACCAGGTAGTTCATCATTTTTTGTATTTGAGTGAACAGTTGTAACATTACACGTATGTCATGTTGTGAATAATAAACATTCGCGCCACTCATCTCAACACAAAGAAACGCTCGGTGTAATCCCAGGTAGTTCAGCATTTTCTGTATTTGAGTGCACAGTTGTAACATTGTAATATGTCATATGTCACGTCATATGTCATATGTCACGTTGTGAATGTTAAACATGCGCACCACTTATCTCAACACACAGAACGCTCAGTGCAATACCAGGTAGTTCAGCAATTTTTGTAATTCAGTGTGGAGTTGTAACAAAACATGTATGTGATGTTATAAACATTGAAAATGCGCGCACTTCATCTCACAACACAGAACTCTAACTGTAAAACCAGGTAGTTCAGCATTTTTTGTAATTCAGTGTACAGTTGTAACAATACATGTATGTGATGTTGTGAATATTAAACACGCGCGCCACTCATCTCACTACACAGAACTCTCAACTACCAGGTAGTTCATCATTTTTTGTATTTGAGTGAACAGTTGTAACATTACACGTATGTCATGTTAAGAATAATAAACATTCGCGCCACTCATCTCAACACACAGAACGCTCGGTGTAATACCAGGTAGTTCAGCATTTTCTGTATTTGAGTGCACAGTTGTAACATTACATGTATGTCACGTTGTGAATGTTAAACATGCGCACCACTTATCTAAACACACAGAACGCTCAGTACAATACCAGGTAGTTCAGCAATTTTTGTAATTCAGTGCAGAGTTGTAACATTGCATGTATGTCATGTTGTGAATAATAAACATGCGCGCCACTCATCTCAACACACAGAACTCTCACTGTAATACCAGGTATTTCAGCATTTTTTGTAATTCATTGTACAGTTGTAACAATACGTGTATGTGATGTTGTGAACATTAAACACGCGCGCCACTCATCTCACCACACAGAACTCTCAACTACTAGGTAGTTCACCATTTTTTGTATTTGAGTGCAGAGTTGTAACATTGCATGTATGTCATGTTGTGAATAATAAACATGCGCGCCACTCATCTCAACACACAGAACTCTCACTGTAATACCAGGTATTTCAGCATTTTTTGTAATTCAGTGTACAGTTGTAACAATACGTGTATGTGATGTTGTGAACATTAAACACGCGCGCCACTCATCTCACCACACAGAACTCTCAACTACCAGGTAGTTCATCATTTTTTGTATATGAGTGAACAGTTGTAACATTACACGTATGTCATGTTGTGAATAATAAACATTCGCGCCACTCATCTCAACACAAAGAAACGCTCGGTGTAATCCCAGGTAGTTCAGCATTTTCTGTATTTGAGTGCACAGTTGTAACATTGTCATATGTCATATGTCACGTCATATGTCACGTTGTGAATGTTAAACATGCGCACCACTTATCTCAACACACAGAACGCTCAATGCAATACCAGGTAGTTCAGCAATTTTTGTAATTCAGTGTGGAGTTGTAACAAAACATGTATGTGATGTTATAAACATTGAAAATGCGCGCACTTCATCTCACAACACAGAACTCTGACTGTAAAACCAGGTAGTTCAGCATTTTTTGCAATTCAGTGTACAGTTTTAACAATACATGTATGTGATGTTGTGAATATTAAAAACGCGCGCCACTCATCTCACCACACAGAACTCTCATTTACCAGGTAGTTCATAATTTTTTGTATTTGAGTGCAGAGTTGTGACATTGCATGTATGTCATGTTGTGAATAATAAACATGCGCGCCACTCATCTCAACACACAGAACTCTCACTGTAATACCAGGTATTTCAGCATTTTTTGTAATTAAGTGTACAGTTGTAACAATACATGTATGTGATGTGAATATTAAACACGCGCGCCACTCATCTCACCGACACAGAACTCTCAACTACTAGGTAGTTCACCATTTTTTGTATTTGAGTGCAGAGTTGTAACATTGCATGTATGTCATGTTGTGAATAATAAACATGCGCGCCACTCATCTCAACACACAGAACTCTCACTGTAATACCAGGTATTTCAGCATTTTTTGTAATTCAGTGTACAGTTGTAACAATACGTGTATGTGATGTTGTGAACATTAAACACGCGCGCCACTCATCTCACCACACAGAACTCTCAACTACCAGGTAGTTCATCATTTTTTGTATTTGAGTGAACAGTTGTAACATTACACGTATGTCATGTTGTGAATAATAAACATTCGCGCCACTCATCTCAACACAAAGAAACGCTCGGTGTAATCCCAGGTAGTTCAGCATTTTCTGTATTTGAGTGCACAGTTGTAACATTGTCATATGTCATATGTCACGTCATATGTCATATGTCACGTTGTGAATGTTAAACATGCGCACCACTTATCTCAACACACAGAACGCTCAATGCAATACCAGGTAGTTCAGCAATTTTTGTAATTCAGTGTGGAGTTGTAACAAAACATGTATGTGATGTTATAAACATTGAAAATGCGCGCACTTCATCTCACAACACAGAACTCTGACTGTAAAACCAGGTAGTTCAGCATTTTTTGTAATTCAGTGTACAGTTTTAACAATACATGTATGTGATGTTGTGAATATTAAAAACGCGCGCCACTCATCTCACCACACAGAACTCTCATTTACCAGGTAGTTCATAATTTTTTGTATTTGAGTGCAGAGTTGTGACATTGCATGTATGTCATGTTGTGAATAATAAACATGCGCGCCACTCATCTCAACACACAGAACTCTCACTGTAATACCAGGTATTTCAGCATTTTTTGTAATTAAGTGTACAGTTGTAACAATACATGTATGTGATGTTGTGAATATTAAACACGCGCGCAACTCATCTCACCGACACAGAACTCTCAACTACTAGGTAGTTCACCATTTTTTGTATTTGAGTGCAGAGTTGTAACATTGCATGTATGTCATGTTGTGAATAATAAACATGCGCGCCACTCATCTCAACACACAGAACTCTCACTGTAATACCAGGTATTTCAGCATTTTTTGTAATTCAGTGTACAGTTGTAACAATACGTGTATGTGATGTTGTGAACATTAAACACGCGCGCCACTCATCTCACCACACAGAACTCTCAACTACCAGGTAGTTCATCATTTTTTGTATTTGAGTGAACAGTTGTAACATTACACGTATGTCATGTTGTGAATAATAAACATTCGCGCCACTCATCTCAACACAAAGAAACGCTCGGTGTAATCCCAGGTAGTTCAGCATTTTCTGTATTTGAGTGCACAGTTGTAACATTGTAATATGTCATATGTCACGTCATATGTCATATGTCACGTTGTGAATGTTAAACATGCGCACCACTTATCTCAACACACAGAACGCTCAGTGCAATACCAGGTAGTTCAGCAATTTTTGTAATTCAGTGTGGAGTTGTAACAAAACATGTATGTGATGTTATAAACATTGAAAATGCGCGCACTTCATCTCACAACACAGAACTCTAACTGTAAAACCAGGTAGTTCAGCATTTTTTGTAATTCAGTGTACAGTTGTAACAATACATGTATGTGATGTTGTGAATATTAAACACGCGCGCCACTCATCTCACTACACAGAACTCTCAACTACCAGGTAGTTCATCATTTTTTGTATTTGAGTGAACAGTTGTAACATTACACGTATGTCATGTTAAGAATAATAAACATTCGCGCCACTCATCTCAACACACAGAACGCTCGGTGTAATACCAGGTAGTTCAGCATTTTCTGTATTTGAGTGCACAGTTGTAACATTACATGTATGTCACGTTGTGAATGTTAAACATGCGCACCACTTATCTAAACACACAGAACGCTCAGTACAATACCAGGTAGTTCAGCAATTTTTGTAATTCAGTGCAGAGTTGTAACATTGCATGTATGTCATGTTGTGAATAATAAACATGCGCGCCACTCATCTCAACACACAGAACTCTCACTGTAATACCAGGTATTTCAGCATTTTTTGTAATTCATTGTACAGTTGTAACAATACGTGTATGTGATGTTGTGAACATTAAACACGCGCGCCACTCATCTCACCACACAGAACTCTCAACTACCAGGTAGTTCATCATTTTTTGTATTTGAGTGAACAGTTGTAACATTACACGTATGTCATGTTGTGAATAATAAACATTCGCGCCACTCATCTCAACACACAGAACGCTCGGTGTAATCCCAGGTAGTTCAGCATTTTCTGTATTTGAGTGCACAGCTGTAACATTGTCATATGTCATATGTCACGTCATATGTCATATGTCATATGTCACGTTGTGAATGTTAAACATGCGCACCACTTATCTCAACACACAGAACGCTCAGTGCAATACCAGGTAGTTCAGCAATTTTTGTAATTCAGTGTGGAGTTGTAACAAAACATGTATGTGATGTTATAAACATTGAAAATGCGCGCACTTCATCTCACAACACAGAACTCTGACTGTAAAACCAGGTAGTTCAGCATTTTTTGCAATTCAGTGTACAGTTTTAACAATACATGTATGTGATGTTGTGAATATTAAAAACGCGCGCCACTCATCTCACCACACAGAACTCTCATTTACCAGGTAGTTCATAATTTTTTGTATTTGAGTGCAGAGTTGTGACATTGCATGTATGTCATGTTGTGAATAATAAACATGCGCGCCACTCATCTCAACACACAGAACTCTCACTGTAATACCAGGTATTTCAGCATTTTTTGTAATTAAGTGTACAGTTGTAACAATACATGTATGTGATGTGAATATTAAACACGCGCGCCACTCATCTCACCGACACAGAACTCTCAACTACTAGGTAGTTCACCATTTTTTGTATTTGAGTGCAGAGTTGTAACATTGCATGTATGTCATGTTGTGAATAATAAACATGCGCGCCACTCATCTCAACACACAGAACTCTCACTGTAATACCAGGTATTTCAGCATTTTTTGTAATTCAGTGTACAGTTGTAACAATACGTGTATGTGATGTTGTGAACATTAAACACGCGCGCCACTCATCTCACCACACAGAACTCTCAACTACCAGGTAGTTCATCATTTTTTGTATTTGAGTGAACAGTTGTAACATTACACGTATGTCATGTTGTGAATAATAAACATTCGCGCCACTCATCTCAACACAAAGAAACGCTCGGTGTAATCCCAGGTAGTTCAGCATTTTCTGTATTTGAGTGCACAGTTGTAACATTGTCATATGTCATATGTCACGTCATATGTCATATGTCACGTTGTGAATGTTAAACATGCGCACCACTTATCTCAACACACTGAACGCTCAATGCAATACCAGGTAGTTCAGCAATTTTTGTAATTCAGTGTGGAGTTGTAACAAAACATGTATGTGATGTTATAAACATTGAAAATGCGCGCACTTCATCTCACAACACAGAACTCTGACTGTAAAACCAGGTAGTTCAGCATTTTTTGTAATTCAGTGTACAGTTTTAACAATACATGTATGTGATGTTGTGAATATTAAAAACGCGCGCCACTCATCTCACCACACAGAACTCTCATTTACCAGGTAGTTCATAATTTTTTGTATTTGAGTGCAGAGTTGTGACATTGCATGTATGTCATTTTGTGAATAATAAACATGCGCGCCACTCATCTCAACACACAGAACTCTCACTGTAATACCAGGTATTTCAGCATTTTTTGTAATTAAGTGTACAGTTGTAACAATACATGTATGTGATGTTGTGAATATTAAACACGCGCGCCACTCATCTCACCGACACAGAACTCTCAACTACTAGGTAGTTCACCATTTTTTGTATTTGAGTGCAGAGTTGTAACATTGCATGTATGTCATGTTGTGAATAATAAACATGCGCGCCACTCATCTCAACACACAGAACTCTCACTGTAATACCAGGTATTTTAGCATTTTTTGTAATTCAGTGTACAGTTGTAACAATACGTGTATGTGATGTTGTGAACATTAAACACGCGCGCCACTCATCTCACCACACAGAACTCTCAACTACCAGGTAGTTCATCATTTTTTGTATTTGAGTGAACAGTTGTAACATTACACGTATGTCATGTTGTGAATAATAAACATTCGCGCCACTCATCTCAACACAAAGAAACGCTCGGTGTAATCCCAGGTAGTTCAGCATTTTCTGTATTTGAGTGCACAGTTGTAACATTGTAATATGTCATAAGTCACGTCATATGTCATATGTCACGTTGTGAATGTTAAACATGCGCACCACTTATCTCAACACACAGAACGCTCAGTGCAATACCAGGTAGTTCAGCAATTTTTGTAATTCAGTGTGGAGTTGTAACAAAACATGTATGTGATGTTATAAACATTGAAAATGCGCGCACTTCATCTCACAACACAGAACTCTAACTGTAAAACCAGGTAGTTCAGCATTTTTTGTAATTCAGTGTACAGTTGTAACAATACATGTATGTGATGTTGTGAATATTAAACACGCGCGCCACTCATCTCACTACACAGAACTCTCAACTACCAGGTAGTTCATCATTTTTTGTATTTGAGTGAACAGTTGTAACATTACACGTATGTCATGTTAAGAATAATAAACATTCGCGCCACTCATCTCAACACACAGAACGCTCGGTGTAATACCAGGTAGTTCAGCATTTTCTGTATTTGAGTGCACAGTTGTAACATTACATGTATGTCACGTTGTGAATGTTAAACATGCGCACCACTTATCTAAACACACAGAACGCTCAGTACAATACCAGGTAGTTCAGCAATTTTTGTAATTCAGTGCAGAGTTGTAACATTGCATGTATGTCATGTTGTGAATAATAAACATGCGCGCCACTCATCTCAACACACAGAACTCTCACTGTAATACCAGGTATTTCAGCATTTTTTGTAATTCATTGTACAGTTGTAACAATACGTGTATGTGATGTTGTGAACATTAAACACGCGCGCCACTCATCTCACCACACAGAACTCTCAACTACCAGGTAGTTCATCATTTTTTGTATTTGAGTGAACAGTTGTAACATTACACGTATGTCATGTTGTGAATAATAAACATTCGCGCCACTCATCTCAACACACAGAACGCTCGGTGTAATCCCAGGTAGTTCAGCATTTTCTGTATTTGAGTGCACAGCTGTAACATTGTCATATGTCATATGTCACGTCATATGTCATATGTCATATGTCACGTTGTGAATGTTAAACATGCGCACCACTTATCTCAACACACAGAACGCTCAGTGCAATACCAGGTAGTTCAGCAATTTTTGTAATTCAGTGTGGAGTTGTAACAAAACATGTATGTGATGTTATAAACATTGAAAATGCGCGCACTTCATCTCACAACACAGAACTCTGACTGTAAAACCAGGTAGTTCAGCATTTTTTGCAATTCAGTGTACAGTTTTAACAATACATGTATGTGATGTTGTGAATATTAAAAACGCGCGCCACTCATCTCACCACACAGAACTCTCATTTACCAGGTAGTTCATAATTTTTTGTATTTGAGTGCAGAGTTGTGACATTGCATGTATGTCATGTTGTGAATAATAAACATGCGCGCCACTCATCTCAACACACAGAACTCTCACTGTAATACCAGGTATTTCAGCATTTTTTGTAATTAAGTGTACAGTTGTAACAATACATGTATGTGATGTGAATATTAAACACGCGCGCCACTCATCTCACCGACACAGAACTCTCAACTACTAGGTAGTTCACCATTTTTTGTATTTGAGTGCAGAGTTGTAACATTGCATGTATGTCATGTTGTGAATAATAAACATGCGCGCCACTCATCTCAACACACAGAACTCTCACTGTAATACCAGGTATTTCAGCATTTTTTGTAATTCAGTGTACAGTTGTAACAATACGTGTATGTGATGTTGTGAACATTAAACACGCGCGCCACTCATCTCACCACACAGAACTCTCAACTACCAGGTAGTTCATCATTTTTTGTATTTGAGTGAACAGTTGTAACATTACACGTATGTCATGTTGTGAATAATAAACATTCGCGCCACTCATCTCAACACAAAGAAACGCTCGGTGTAATCCCAGGTAGTTCAGCATTTTCTGTATTTGAGTGCACAGTTGTAACATTGTAATATGTCATATGTCACGTCATATGTCATATGTCACGTTGTGAATGTTAAACATGCGCACCACTTATCTCAACACACAGAACGCTCAGTGCAATACCAGGTAGTTCAGCAATTTTTGTAATTCAGTGTGGAGTTGTAACAAAACATGTATGTGATGTTATAAACATTGAAAATGCGCGCACTTCATCTCACAACACAGAACTCTAACTGTAAAACCAGGTAGTTCAGCATTTTTTGTAATTCAGTGTACAGTTGTAACAATACATGTATGTGATGTTGTGAATATTAAACACGCGCGCCACTCATCTCACTACACAGAACTCTCAACTACCAGGTAGTTCATCATTTTTTGTATTTGAGTGAACAGTTGTAACATTACACGTATGTCATGTTAAGAATAATAAACATTCGCGCCACTCATCTCAACACACAGAACGCTCGGTGTAATACCAGGTAGTTCAGCATTTTCTGTATTTGAGTGCACAGTTGTAACATTACATGTATGTCACGTTGTGAATGTTAAACATGCGCACCACTTATCTAAACACACAGAACGCTCAGTACAATACCAGGTAGTTCAGCAATTTTTGTAATTCAGTGCAGAGTTGTAACATTGCATGTATGTCATGTTGTGAATAATAAACATGCGCGCCACTCATCTCAACACACAGAACTCTCACTGTAATACCAGGTATTTCAGCATTTTTTGTAATTCATTGTACAGTTGTAACAATACGTGTATGTGATGTTGTGAACATTAAACACGCGCGCCACTCATCTCACCACACAGAACTCTCAACTACCAGGTAGTTCATCATTTTTTGTATTTGAGTGAACAGTTGTAACATTACACGTATGTCATGTTGTGAATAATAAACATTCGCGCCACTCATCTCAACACACAGAACGCTCGGTGTAATCCCAGGTAGTTCAGCATTTTCTGTATTTGAGTGCACAGCTGTAACATTGTCATATGTCATATGTCACGTCATATGTCATATGTCATATGTCACGTTGTGAATGTTAAACATGCGCACCACTTATCTCAACACACAGAACGCTCAGTGCAATACCAGGTAGTTCAGCAATTTTTGTAATTCAGTGTGGAGTTGTAACAAAACATGTATGTGATGTTATAAACATTGAAAATGCGCGCACTTCATCTCACAACACAGAACTCTGACTGTAAAACCAGGTAGTTCAGCATTTTTTGCAATTCAGTGTACAGTTTTAACAATACATGTATGTGATGTTGTGAATATTAAAAACGCGCGCCACTCATCTCACCACACAGAACTCTCATTTACCAGGTAGTTCATAATTTTTTGTATTTGAGTGCAGAGTTGTGACATTGCATGTATGTCATGTTGTGAATAATAAACATGCGCGCCACTCATCTCAACACACAGAACTCTCACTGTAATACCAGGTATTTCAGCATTTTTTGTAATTAAGTGTACAGTTGTAACAATACATGTATGTGATGTGAATATTAAACACGCGCGCCACTCATCTCACCGACACAGAACTCTCAACTACTAGGTAGTTCACCATTTTTTGTATTTGAGTGCAGAGTTGTAACATTGCATGTATGTCATGTTGTGAATAATAAACATGCGCGCCACTCATCTCAACACACAGAACTCTCACTGTAATACCAGGTATTTCAGCATTTTTTGTAATTCAGTGTACAGTTGTAACAATACGTGTATGTGATGTTGTGAACATTAAACACGCGCGCCACTCATCTCACCACACAGAACTCTCAACTACCAGGTAGTTCATCATTTTTTGTATTTGAGTGAACAGTTGTAACATTACACGTATGTCATGTTGTGAATAATAAACATTCGCGCCACTCATCTCAACACAAAGAAACGCTCGGTGTAATCCCAGGTAGTTCAGCATTTTCTGTATTTGAGTGCACAGTTGTAACATTGTAATATGTCATATGTCACGTCATATGTCATATGTCACGTTGTGAATGTTAAACATGCGCACCACTTATCTCAACACACAGAACGCTCAGTGCAATACCAGGTAGTTCAGCAATTTTTGTAATTCAGTGTGGAGTTGTAACAAAACATGTATGTGATGTTATAAACATTGAAAATGCGCGCACTTCATCTCACAACACAGAACTCTAACTGTAAAACCAGGTAGTTCAGCATTTTTTGTAATTCAGTGTACAGTTGTAACAATACATGTATGTGATGTTGTGAATATTAAACACGCGCGCCACTCATCTCACTACACAGAACTCTCAACTACCAGGTAGTTCATCATTTTTTGTATTTGAGTGAACAGTTGTAACATTACACGTATGTCATGTTAAGAATAATAAACATTCGCGCCACTCATCTCAACACACAGAACGCTCGGTGTAATACCAGGTAGTTCAGCATTTTCTGTATTTGAGTGCACAGTTGTAACATTACATGTATGTCACGTTGTGAATGTTAAACATGCGCACCACTTATCTAAACACACAGAACGCTCAGTACAATACCAGGTAGTTCAGCAATTTTTGTAATTCAGTGCAGAGTTGTAACATTGCATGTATGTCATGTTGTGAATAATAAACATGCGCGCCACTCATCTCAACACACAGAACTCTCACTGTAATACCAGGTATTTCAGCATTTTTTGTAATTCATTGTACAGTTGTAACAATACGTGTATGTGATGTTGTGAACATTAAACACGCGCGCCACTCATCTCACCACACAGAACTCTCAACTACCAGGTAGTTCATCATTTTTTGTATTTGAGTGAACAGTTGTAACATTACACGTATGTCATGTTGTGAATAATAAACATTCGCGCCACTCATCTCAACACACAGAACGCTCGGTGTAATCCCAGGTAGTTCAGCATTTTCTGTATTTGAGTGCACAGCTGTAACATTGTCATATGTCATATGTCACGTCATATGTCATATGTCATATGTCACGTTGTGAATGTTATACATGCGCACCACTTATCTCAACACACAGAACGCTCAGTGCAATACCAGGTAGTTCAGCAATTTTTGTAATTCAGTGTGGAGTTGTAACAAAACATGTATGTGATGTTATAAACATTGAACATGCGCGCACTTCATCTCACAACACAGAACTCTAACTGTAAAACCAGGTAGTTCAGAATTTTTTGTAATTCAGTGTACAGTTGTAACAATACGTGTATGTGATGTTGTGAACATTAAACACGCGCGCCACTCATCTCACCACACAGAACTCTCAACTACCAGGTAGTTCATAATTTTTTGTATTTGAGTGCAGAGTTGTAACATTGCATGTATGTCATGTTGTGAATAATAAACATGCGCGCCACTCATCTCAACACACAGAACTCTCACTGTAATACCAGGTATTTCAGCATTTTTTGTAATTCAGTGTACAGTTGTAACAATACGTGTATGTGATGTTGTGAACATTAAACACGCGCGCCACTCATCTCACTACACAGAACTCTCAACTACCAGGTAGTTCATCATTTTTTGTATTTGAGTGAACAGTTGTAACATTACACGTATGTCATGTTGTGAATAATAAACATTCGCGCCACTCATCTCAACACACAGAACTCTCACTGTAATACCAGGTATTTCAGCATTTTTTGTAATTAAGTGTACAGTTGTAACATTACATGTATGTCACGTTGTGAATGTTAAACATGTGCACCACTTATCTCAACACACAGAACGCTCAGTGCAATACCAGGTAGTTCAGCAATTTTTGTAATTCAGTGTGGAGTTGTAACAAAACATGTATGTGATGTTATAAACATTGAACATGCGCGCAACTCACAACACAGAACTCTTACTGTAAAACCAGGTAGTTCAGCATTTTTTGTAAATCAGTGTACAGTTGTAACAATACATGTATGTGATGTGAATATTAAACACGCGCGCCACTCATCTCACCACACAGAACTCTCAACTACTAGGTAGTTCACCATTTTTTGTATTTGAGTGCAGAGTTGTAACATTGCATGTATGTCATGTTGTGAATAATAAACATGCGCGCCACTCATCTCAAAACACAGAATGCTCGGTGTAATACCAGGTAGTTCAGCATTTTCTGTATTTGAGTGCACAGTTGTAACATTACATGTATGTCACGTTGTGAATGTTAAACATGTGCACCACTTATCTCAACACACAGAACGCTGAGTGCAATACCAGGTAGTTCAGCAATTTTTGTAATTCAGTGTGGAGTTGTAACAAAACATGTATGTGATGTTATAAACATTGAACATGCGCGCACTTCATCTCACAACACAGAACTCTAACTGTAAAACCAGGTAGTTCAGCATTTTTTGTAATTCAGTGTACAGTTGTAACAATACATGTATGTGATGTTGTGAATATTAAACACGCGCGCCACTCATCTCACCACACAGAACTCTCAACTACTAGGTAGTTCACCATTTTTTGTATTTGAGTGCAGAGTTGTAACATTGCATGTATGTCATGTTGTGAATAATAAACATGCGCGCCACTCATCTCAACACACAGAACTCTCACTGTAATACCAGGTATTTCAGCATTTTTTGTAATTAAGTGTACAGTTGTAACAAAACATGTATGTGATGTTGTGAATATTAAACACGCGCGCCACTCACCTCACCACACAGAACTCTCAACTACTAGTACCTCTTTTCCACCAGGGCCGTGCCGGTGCTGGTGCCGGTGCTGGAGAGGAACTGGTGCCAGTTCAGCACCAGCACCGGCACGCATTTCCACAACTTTCAGCACCAAAGCTTGTAGCAAAATGTTACCACGGTTACGTTCACGAAGCGTTCTCGAATATTTGGTTATCAGTAGCCTACAGTTCACGAGACACACGATAAAGCTTAGTTTATGTTTCTGTTTACGTTATTCGGGGAAAGATGGCGGACAGAAGAGTACTTATTTTGATTTTTATAAACTTGCTTATTAAGCTTTTACAGCTTCAGTTCGAAGGGTGGTTGCATGTAGCAACAATGAACAGCATACATACCAGAAGGAGATTATATTCCAGACGACGGGTATGCTGTTTTCAAGAATAGTTTTATGGTCTAGGTCCAGAGATCGGCAACATTTTAGGCTACATAATTCAAGAGCATTCTTTCATTTTGATGATCTAATTCTTATCACAAATGACATGGCCTGGCAGAGGGCCTAATCATTCTAACACCAGGATATAACGTGATTAAAAACGTAGGATGAACAGACAAACATGACCAGAAACATAACTTCCTTGGCGGAGGTAGCTATGCTATGCAGTTGTGTTGTTTTGGATTTCATTCGTGGTGCGTGTGCTCCATCTACTGGTCATGATAATATTTGCACAGTATTCACTTAGTTTTTTCATTAAAGTTTTATTGACAGTAACTGTGGTCCGTCTCATTCAACCGTTCTCTATCTTTTTAAGCATTGTCAGGACACATGGCTTGGGCAGAATAAATAATAACAATAATAGTAATAATAATAACTAGAGGTGTGCCTCTGGTTGCCGATCCCTGCCTAAGCCTATAAATTTAATCTATGTTGCACTCTCCTGGATTAGGTTTAATTGACTTCTTTACTTTCTATTACTTAGATGTTGAGATTCTCCAGACAAAGAGCATCTCCTGTAATTTGGACACACCCAAGAACAACTCATTGGTGGGATGTATTAGTGCCAACGTTCAACCGGAGTCAATTTGTAAAGAATTTCAGAGTCTCTCCAGAGACATTTGACTACATGTGCCGTCGTCTCGGACCCACAATTGGCAGGAGGGACACAAATTATAGGCTGTGTATTCCTGTGCATAAAAGAGTAGGAATGGCATTGTGGAAGCTGGCCACCAATAACGAATATCGTACCATCAGCCATCTATTCGGAGTGGGAGTAAGCACAGTACTTAACTCTGTCAGGGACTTTTGTGAGGCAGTCATACAAGTTCTTCTGCCACTTCACTTACCCGTGCCAGATGGCAATAAATTTATAGAAATGGCTGCCTTTTTTAAAGAAAGATGGGGTGTCCCACAATGTGTGGGCGCTATTGATGGGAGCCACATACCAATAATAGCACCAGAGGATTATGCCAGTGACTACTTTAACAGAAAAGGGTGGCACTCCATAGTGTTGCAGGGTGTGGTGAATGGGAAAGGGCAGTTTTGGGATGTGTGTGTGGGGTTTCCGGGGAGCGTGCATGATGCGAAGGTACTCAAACAGTCAGAGTTATGGAAAAGATTAGGGGATGGACAAATTTTAAACATGCAAAAACAAAACATTGCTGGACATGAAATAGGACATTTTCTAATTGGGGACCCAGCGTATCCTTTGCAGACATGGCTGATGAAGCCATTTTCTGACACGGGTAGGCTGACACAGGAGCAGCAAAGATTCAACTACAAAATAAGTAGTGCACGCTCAGTTGTGGAAACGGCCTTTGGACGACTGAAAGGAAGATGGAGATGTTTAATGAAAAGAAATGACTGTAAATTGGAAATGGTGAAAAAAATGGTTTTGACTTGCTGTGTGTTGCACAACATGTGTGAGGACAATGGGGACAGATGTCCTGAAGACATTGTAGACACACTCACACACATGCAACCTCCACTTACAGCATTACCTGAGCGTGGCCAGCAAGAGGGAGCAGATGTAAGAGCTGCATTAATGCGCCATTTCAATGCCAATGACTGAGATAATGACATGACACAAACACACAGAAACTACATGAATCTCTTTTATCAGTATTTATCAGTATTTGTTATCAATCAATAAGTAAATAAATAAACATGAATATATTAATAAATAAATACAAAAAAATAAATAATAAATATATTAAATACATTAATAATAAATTAAATGTCTATTCTTTTTCTATTGCGGTTACAATACGTCCCAAGAGAGCCACCAAAGCAGCGTTGGTGCTGTCCATTCTCCTTAGGAATGCGTCATTTAACTGCTGGGTCTGCTCCAGAAACCGCCTGTCCCTCTGCTCCTCCATCCTCTCCATACATTCCAGGAGATCTTGCTGTGACTTCCTCTTTGCTAGGGGAAAAAAATCATCCATTTCAGTTTGCTGCTCATCATCAGTTTTCTTTTATACATATGTTTGATACATGTTCTTGTACAACATCCATGAGTTGGATCTGGATATGCTACAGCCATGTAGGCTACTGAATGCAGGCTTGGCAAGACAGACCAGTATTTCAGTTTTTGGGAGGTACATGGCCTACATTTCTTTAGATTGTAGGCCAAATGAGCAAAATATACAACTGTCTGTGTTATTTGTTGTGACTTACGACCAGTGTGACTAAACAAAAACATCAGGTAGTCAGGTGGTCCCTTATCCTTCCTAGATCCACTGGTTGTTGGTGTTGGTGTTGATGTACATTGAGGAGATATTGTGGAGATATCAAATTCGTTTGTATCTTCTAATACAGAAAAATACAGAAAAAATATTACAATGCAACGTTAATTGTGCGAGCAATTCAGACAATTCAGTTTAGGATTACATCGTTGGCTAGCACCATAATTTAAATCTAGTCACTTCGGCATCTTATTCTGACACATTACAGTATCCTATAATTTATCTGTTGTGCACCCCTCGTACATGAATTGTTTGTATTTTAGTTCAATGATTCGGGTAAACCACTAGCCACCAGAGGTTGGTATAGAAAATAGTTTAAGTCCTGCTCACAACAGCGTTATAAAACCATAGCAACAGAAGCAAGGTAACACCTGGCAATACAAACTTGTTTGCTAATCAAAACGTAGGCAATAACATGATTACAGCCTTTCACGACTACATCCATCAGCTAAAGGTTTAGATCTTAAACGAAAAGCATTTCACATAAACATAGATAACTCGTACCATATCCAGATGGGTCGCTCTCGCACATCGCCTCCAGTATCTCCGTAGCAGTTTGACTCTGCCCAGAAGTGCTAGCGGTAGCGGCAACAGCTGAGTTGAGGGCTCCCTCCGTCTGGTTTGCCGGTCTTGTCCCCAACACATTATCCAGGAGCGTTATGTTGATCCCGCTTTTAAATTTGTTCCTCCCAACACCGCTTCTGGCCAAGTTTGCCTTGTAGTCTCTGTAGTCCTTTTTTATTTTCTTTAATTTGTTTGTAATTTGGTCCACGGTTCTGTGGTAGCCCACCCCAGCCAATTCGTCGCTAATTTGCCCATAGACTTTCCCCTTTCTCACAGCTCCCAAAAGTTTCTCCTGTATCTCCACTGACGACCATATGGCTATCAACGCGTTTACTTCGTCCACTGTCCATGGGACGACACTTTTATCTTCAGTGCTGGCACTGCTAGTCATTTTTCCTGCTTTCTGTTCCTAAAAACAAGGATTGATTTTTCCCGCTGTAGCTAAAAAACAAGCGTTGCTGTAGCAACAACCTGTGACGTTTGTGGTGCCCAACTCTGGGCCCAGGAACTTCCCGGAGCCGGCGGTGCCGTGTTTTTTGGGCACCGGCACCAGTCCCATATTGGTCGAAATGCGTGGAACCGGTGCTAGATACGGCACCGGCACGGCACCGGCACCGCCCTGGTGGAAATGAGCTATAGGTAGTTCACCATTTTTTGTATTTGAGTGCAGAGTTGTAACATTGCATGTATGTCATGTTGTGAATAATAAACATGCGCGCCACTCATCTCAAAACACAGAATGCTCGGTGTAATACCAGGTAGTTCAGCATTTTCTGTATTTGAGTGCACAGTTGTAACATTACATGTATGTCACGTTGTGAATGTTAAACATGTGCACCACTTATCTCAACACACAGAACGCCCAGTGCCATACCAGGTAGTTCAGCAATTTTTGTAATTCAGTGTGGAGTTGTAACAAAACATGTATGTGATGTTATAAACATTGAACATGCGCGCACTTCATCTCACAACACAGAACTCTAACTGTAAAACCAGGTAGTTCAGCATTTTTTGTAATTCAGTGTACAGTTGTAACAATACATGTATGTGATGTTGTGAATATTAAAAACGCGCGCCACTTATCTCACCACACAGAACTCTCAACTACTAGGTAGTTCACCATTTTTTGTATTTGAGTGCAGAGTTGTAACATTGCATATATGTCATGTTGTGAATAATAAACATGCGCGCCACTCATCTCAACACACAGAACTCTCCAACTGTAATACCAGGTATTTCAGCATTTTTTGTAATTAAGTTTACAGTTGTAACAATACGTGTATGTGATGTTGTGAACATTAAACACGCGCGCCACTCATCTCACCACACAGAACTCTCAACTACCAGGTAGTTCATAATTTTTTGTATTTGAGTGCAGAGTTGTAACATTGCATGTATGTTATGTTGTGAATAATAAACCTGCGCGCCACTCATCTCAACACACAGAACTCTCACTGTAATACCAGGTATTTCAGCATTTTTTGTAATTCAGTGTACAGTTGTAACAATACGTGTATGTGATGTTGTGAACATTAAACACGCGCGCCACTCATCTCACCACACAGAACTCTCAACTACCAGGTAGTTCATCATTTTTTGTATTTGAGTGAACAGTTGTAACATTACACGTATGTCATGTTGTGAATAATAAACATTCGCGCCACTCATCTCAACACACAGAACTCTCACTGTAATACCAGGTATTTCAGCATTTTTTGTAATTAAGTGTACAGTTGTAACATTACATGTATGTCACGTTGTGAATGTTAAACATGTGCACCACTTATCTCAACACACAGAACGCTCAGTGCAATACCAGGTAGTTCAGCAATTTTTGTAATTCAGTGTGGAGTTGTAACAAAACATGTATGTGATGTTATAAACATTGAACATGCGCGCAACTCATCTCACAACACAGAACTCTTACTGTAAAACCAGGTAGTTCAGCATTTTTTGTAATTCAGTGTACAGTTGTAACAATACATGTATGTAATGTGAATATTAAACACGCGCGCCACTCATCTCACCACACAGAACTCTCAACTACTAGGTAGTTCACCATTTTTTGTATTTGAGTGCAGAGTTGTAACATTGAATGTATGTCATGTTGTGAATAATAAACATGCGCGCCACTCATCTCAAAACACAGAATGCTCGGTGTAATACCAGGTAGTTCAGCATTTTCTGTATTTGATTGCACAGTTGTAACATTACATGTATGTCACGTTGTGAATGTTAAACATGTGCACCACTTATCTCAACACACAGAACGCTCAGTGCAATACCAGGTAGTTCAGCAATTTTTGTAATTCAGTGTGGAGTTGTAACAAAATATGTATGTGATGTTATAAACATTGAACATGCGCGCAACTCATCTCACAACACAGAACTCTAACTGTAAAACCGGGTAGTTCAGCATTTTTTGTAATTCAGTGTACAGTTGTAACAATACATGTATGTGATGTTGTGAATATTAAACACGCGCTCCACTCATCTCACCACACTGAACTCTCAACTACTAGGTAGTTCATAATTTTTTGTATTTGAGTGCAGAGTTGTAACATTGCATTTATGTCATGTTGTGAATAATAAACATGTGCGCCACTCATCTCAACACACAGAACTCTCACTGTAATACCAGGTATTTCAGCATTTTTTGTAATTAAGTGTACAGTTGTAACAATACGTGTATGTGATGTTGTGAACATTAAACACGCGCGCCACTCATCTCACTACACAGAACTCTCAACTACCAGGTAGTTCATCATTTTTTGTATTTGAGTGAACAGTTGTAACATTACACCTATGTCATGTTAAGAATAATAAACATTCGCGCCACTCATCTAAACACACAGAACGCTCGGTGTAATACCAGGTAGCTCAGCATTTTCTGTATTTGAGTGCACAGTTGTAACATTACATGTATGTCACGTTGTGAATGTTAAACATGCGCGCCACTCATCTCAACACACAGAACTCTCACTGTAATACCAGGTATTTCAGCATTTTTTGTAATTCAGTGTACAGTTGTAACAATACGTGTATGTGATGTTGTGAACATTAAACACGCGCGCCACTCATCTCACCACACAGAACTCTAAACTACCAGGTAGTTCATCATTTTTTGTATTTGAGTGAACAGTTGTAACATTACACGTATGTCATGTTGTGAATAATAAACATTCGCGCCACTCATCTCAACACACAGAACTCTCACTGTAATACCAGGTATTTCAGCATTTTTTGTAATTAAGTGTACAGTTGTAACATTACATGTATGTCACGTTGTGAATGTTAAACATGTGCACCACTTATCTCAACACACAGAACGCTCAGTGCAATACCAGGTAGTTCAGCAATTTTTGTAATTCAGTGTGGAGTTGTAACAAAACATGTATGTGATGTTATAAACATTGAACATGCGCGCAACTCATCTCACAACACAGAACTCTTACTGTAAAACCAGGTAGTTCAGCATTTTTTGTAATTCAGTGTACAGTTGTAACAATACATGTATGTAATGTGAATATTAAACACGCGCGCCACTCATCTCACCACACAGAACTCTCAACTACTAGGTAGTTCACCATTTTTTGTATTTGAGTGCAGAGTTGTAACATTGAATGTATGTCATGTTGTGAATAATAAACATGCGCGCCACTCATCTCAAAACACAGAATGCTCGGTGTAATACCAGGTAGTTCAGCATTTTCTGTATTTGATTGCACAGTTGTAACATTACATGTATGTCACGTTGTGAATGTTAAACATGTGCACCACTTATCTCAACACACAGAACGCTCAGTGCAATACCAGGTAGTTCAGCAATTTTTGTAATTCAGTGTGGAGTTGTAACAAAACATGTATGTGATGTTATAAACATTGAACATGCGCGCAACTCATCTCACAACACAGAACTCTTACTGTAAAACCAGGTAGTTCAGCATTTTTTGTAATTCAGTGTACAGTTGTAACAATACATGTATGTAATGTGAATATTAAACACGCGCGCCACTCATCTCACCACACAGAACTCTCAACTACTAGGTAGTTCACCATTTTTTGTATTTGAGTGCAGAGTTGTAACATTGAATGTATGTCATGTTGTGAATAATAAACATGCGCGCCACTCATCTCAAAACACAGAATGCTCGGTGTAATACCAGGTAGTTCAGCATTTTCTGTATTTGATTGCACAGTTGTAACATTACATGTATGTCACGTTGTGAATGTTAAACATGTGCACCACTTATCTCAACACACAGAACGCTCAGTGCAATACCAGGTAGTTCAGCAATTTTTGTAATTCAGTGTGGAGTTGTAACAAAATATGTATGTGATGTTATAAACATTGAACATGCGCGCAACTCATCTCACAACACAGAACTCTAACTGTAAAACCAGGTAGTTCAGCATTTTTTGTAATTCAGTGTACAGTTGTAACAATACATGTATGTGATGTTGTGAATATTAAACACGCGCTCCACTCATCTCACCACACAGAACTCTCAACTACTAGGTAGTTCATAATTTTTTGTATTTGAGTGCAGAGTTGTAACATTGAATGTATGTCATGTTGTGAATAATAAACATGCGCGCCACTCATCTCAAAACACAGAATGCTCGGTGTAATACCAGGTAGTTCAGCATTTTCTGTATTTGATTGCACAGTTGTAACATTACATGTATGTCACGTTGTGAATGTTAAACATGTGCACCACTTATCTCAACACACAGAACGCTCAGTGCAATACCAGGTAGTTCAGCAATTTTTGTAATTCAGTGTGGAGTTGTAACAAAATATGTATGTGATGTTATAAACATTGAACATGCGCGCAACTCATCTCACAACACAGAACTCTAACTGTAAAACCAGGTAGTTCAGCATTTTTTGTAATTCAGTGTACAGTTGTAACAATACATGTATGTGATGTTGTGAATATTAAACACGCGCTCCACTCATCTCACCACACAGAACTCTCAACTACTAGGTAGTTCATAATTTTTTGTATTTGAGTGCAGAGTTGTAACATTGCATTTATGTCATGTTGTGAATAATAAACATGCGCGCCACTCATCTCAACACACAGAACTCTCACTGTAATACCAGGTATTTCAGCATTTTTTGTAATTAAGTGTACAGTTGTAACAATACGTGTATGTGATGTTGTGAACATTAAACACGCGCGCCACTCATCTCACTACACAGAACTCTCAACTACCAGGTAGTTCATCATTTTTTGTATTTGAGTGAACAGTTGTAACATTACACCTATGTCATGTTAAGAATAATAAACATTCGCGCCACTCATCTAAACACACAGAACGCTCGGTGTAATACCAGGTAGCTCAGCATTTTCTGTATTTGAGTGCACAGTTGTAACATTACATGTATGTCACGTTGTGAATGTTAAACATGCGCGCCACTCATCTCAACACACAGAACTCTCACTGTAATACCAGGTATTTCAGCATTTTTTGTAATTCAGTGTACAGTTGTAACAATACGTGTATGTGATGTTGTGAACATTAAACACGCGCGCCACTCATCTCACCACACAGAACTCTCAACTACCAGGTAGTTCATCATTTTTTGTATTTGAGTGAACAGTTGTAACATTACACGTATGTCATGTTGTGAATAATAAACATTCGCGCCACTCATCTCAACACACAGAACTCTCACTGTAATACCAGGTATTTCAGCATTTTTTGTAATTAAGTGTACAGTTGTAACATTACATGTATGTCACGTTGTGAATGTTAAACATGTGCACCACTTATCTCAACACACAGAACGCTCAGTGCAATACCAGGTAGTTCAGCAATTTTTGTAATTCAGTGTGGAGTTGTAACAAAACATGTATGTGATGTTATAAACATTGAACATGCGCGCAACTCATCTCACAACACAGAACTCTTACTGTAAAACCAGGTAGTTCAGCATTTTTTGTAATTCAGTGTACAGTTGTAACAATACATGTATGTAATGTGAATATTAAACACGCGCGCCACTCATCTCACCACACAGAACTCTCAACTACTAGGTAGTTCACCATTTTTTGTATTTGAGTGCAGAGTTGTAACATTGAATGTATGTCATGTTGTGAATAATAAACATGCGCGCCACTCATCTCAAAACACAGAATGCTCGGTGTAATACCAGGTAGTTCAGCATTTTCTGTATTTGATTGCACAGTTGTAACATTACATGTATGTCACGTTGTGAATGTTAAACATGTGCACCACTTATCTCAACACACAGAACGCTCAGTGCAATACCAGGTAGTTCAGCAATTTTTGTAATTCAGTGTGGAGTTGTAACAAAATATGTATGTGATGTTATAAACATTGAACATGCGCGCAACTCATCTCACAACACAGAACTCTAACTGTAAAACCAGGTAGTTCAGCATTTTTTGTAATTCAGTGTACAGTTGTAACAATACATGTATGTGATGTTGTGAATATTAAACACGCGCTCCACTCATCTCACCACACAGAACTCTCAACTACTAGGTAGTTCATAATTTTTTGTATTTGAGTGCAGAGTTGTAACATTGAATGTATGTCATGTTGTGAATAATAAACATGCGCGCCACTCATCTCAAAACACAGAATGCTCGGTGTAATACCAGGTAGTTCAGCATTTTCTGTATTTGAGTGCACAGTTGTAACATTACATGTATGTCACGTTGTGAATGTTAAACATGTGCACCACTTATCTCAACACACAGAACGCTCAGTGCAATACCAGGTAGTTCAGCAATTTTTGTAATTCAGTGTGGAGTTGTAACAAAACATGTATGTGATGTTATAAACATTGAACATTCGCGCAACTCATCTCACAACACAGAACTCTAACTGTAAAACCAGGTAGTTCAGCATTTTTTGTAATTCAGTGTACAGTTGTAACAATACATGTATGCGATGTTGTGAATATTAAACACGCGCGCCACTCATCTCAACACACAGAACTTTCACTGTAATACCAGGTATTTCAGCATTTTTTGTAATTCAGTGTACAGTTGTAACAATACATGTATGTGATGTTTTGAATATTAAACACGCGCGCCACTCATCTCACCACACAGAACTCTCAACTACTAGGTAGTTCACCATTTTTTGTATTTGAGTTCAGAGTTGTAACATTGCATGTATGTCATGTTGTGAATAATAAACATGCGCGCCACTCATCTCAACACAGAACGCTCGGTGTAATACCAGGTAGTTCAGCATTTTCTGTATTTGAGTGCACAGTTGTAACATTACATGTATGTCACGTTGTGAATGTTAAACATGCGCACCACTTATCTCAACACATAGAACGCTCAGTGCAATACCAGGTAGTTCAGCAATTTTTGTAATTCAGTGTGGAGTTGTAACAAAACATGTATGTGATGTTATAAACATTGAACATGTGCGCAACTCATCTCACAACACAGAACTCTAACTGTAAAACCAGGTAGTTCAGCATTTTTTGTAATTCAGTGTACAGTTGTAACAATACATGTATTTGATGTTGTGAATATTACACACGCGCGCCACTCATCTCACCACACAGAACTCTCAACAACTAGGTAGTTCACCATTTTTTGTATTTGAGTGCAGAGTTGTAACATTGCATGTATGTCATGTTGTGAATAATAAACATGCGCGCCACTCATCTCAAAACACAGAATGCTCGGTGTAATACCAGGTAGTTCAGCATTTTCTGTATTTGAGTGCACAGTTGTAACATTACATGTATGTCACGTTGTGAATGTTAAACATGTGCACCACTTATCTCAACACACAGAACGCTCAGTGCAATACCAGGTAGTTCAGCAATTTTTGTAATTCAGTGTGGAGTTGTAACAAAACATGTATGTGATGTTATAAACATTGAACATTCGCGCAACTCATCTCACAACACAGAACTCTAACTGTAAAACCAGGTAGTTCAGCATTTTTTGTAATTCAGTGTACAGTTGTAACAATACATGTATGCGATGTTGTGAATATTAAACACGCGCGCCACTCATCTCACCACTCAGAACTCTCAACTACTAGGTAGTTCACCATTTTTTGTATTTGAGTGCAGAGTTGTAACATTGCATGTATGTCATGTTGTGAATAATAAACATGCGCGCCACTCATCTCAACACACAGAACTCTCACTGTAATACCAGGTATTTCACCATTTTTTGTGATTCAGTGTACAGTTGTAACAATACATGTATGCGATGTTGTGAATATTAAACACGCGCGCCACTCATCTCACCACACAGAACTCTCAACTACCAGGTAGTTCATCATTTTTTGTATTTGAGTGCACAGTTGAAACGTTGCATGTATGTCATGTTGTGAATAATAAACATGCGCGCCACTCATCTCAAAACACAGAATGCTCGGTGTAATACCAGGTAGTTCAGCATTTTCTGTATTTGAGTTGTAACATTACATGTATGTCACGTTGTGAATGTTAAACATGTGCACCACTTATCTCAACACACAGAACGCTCAGTGCAATACCAGGTAGTTCAGCAATTTTTGTAATTCAGTGTGGAGTTGTATCAAAACATGTATGTGATGTTATAAACATTGAACATGCGCGCAACTCATCTCACAACACAGAACTCTAACTGTAAAACCAGGTAGTTCAGCATTTTTTGTAATTCAGTGTACAGTTGTAATAATACATGTATGTGATGTTGTGAATATTAAACACGCGCGCCACTCATCTCACCACACAGAACTCTCAACTACTAGGTAGTTCACCATTTTTTGTATTTGAGTTCAGAGTTGTAACATTGCATGTATGTCATGTTGTGAATAATAAACATGCGCGCCACTCATCTCAACACACAGAACGCTCGGTGTAATACCAGGTAGTTCAGCATTTTCTGTATTTGAGTGCACAGTTGTAACATTACATGTATGTCACGTTGTGAATGTTAAACATGCGCACCACTTATCTCAACACACAGAACGCTCAGTGCAATACCAGGTAGTTCAGCAATTTTTGTAATTCAGTGTGGAGTTGTAACAAAACATGTATGTGATGTTATAAACATTGAACATGTGCGCAACTCATGTCACAACACAGAACTCTAACTGTAATACCAGGTAGTTCAGCATTTTTTGTAATTCAGTGTACAGTTGTAACAATACATGTATTTGATGTTGTGAATATTAAACACGCGCGCCACTCATCTCACCACACAGAACTCTCAACAACTAGGTAGTTCACCATTTTTTGTATTTGAGTGCAGAGTTGTAACATTGCATGTATGTCATGTTGTGAATAATAAACATGCGCGCCACTCATCTCAAAACACAGAATGCTCGGTGTAATACCAGGTAGTTCAGCACTTTCTGTATTTGAGTGCACAGTTGTAACATTACATGTATCTCACGTTGTGAATGTTAAACATGTGCACCACTTATCTCAACACACAGAACGCTCAGTGCAATACCAGGTAGTTCAGCAATTTTTGTAATTCAGTGTGGATTTGTAACAAAACATGTATGTGATGTTATAAACATTGAACATTCGCGCAACTCATCTCACAACACAGAACTCTAACTGTAAAACCAGGTAGTTCAGCATTTTTTGTAATTCAGTGTACAGTTGTAACAATACATGTATGCGATGTTGTGAATATTAAACACGCGCGCCACTCATCTCAACACACAGAACTTTCACTGTAATACCAGGTATTTAAGCATTTTTTGTAATTCAGTGTACAGTTGTAACAATACATGTATGTGATGTTTTGAATATTAAACACGCACGCCACTCATCTCACCACACAGAACTCTCAACTACTAGGTAGTTCACCATTTTTTGTATTTGAGTGCAGAGTTGTAACATTGCATGTATGTCATGTTGTGAATAATAAACATGCGCGCCACTCATCTCAACACACAGAACTCTCAATGTAATACCAGGTATTTCAGCATTTTTTGTGATTCAGTGTACAGTTGTAACAATACGTGTATGTGATGTTGTGAACATTAAACACGCGCGCCACTTATCTCACCACACAGAACTCTCAACTACCAGGTAGTTCATCATTTTTTGTATTTGAGTGCACAGTTGTAACATTACACGTATGTCATGTTGTGAATAATGAACATTCGCGCCACTCATCTCAACACACAGAACGCTCGGTGTAATACCAGGTAGTTCAACATTTTCTGTATTTGAGTGCACAGTTGTAACATTACATGTATGTCACGTTGTGAATGTTAAACATGCGCACCACTTATCTCAACACACAGAACGCTCAGTGCAATACCAGGTAGTTCAGCAATTTTTGTAATTCAGTGTACAGTTGAAACAATACGTGTATGTGATGTTGTGAACATTAAACACGCGCGCCACTCATCTCACCACATAGAACTCTCAACTACCAGGTAGTTCATCATTTTTTGTATTTGAGTGCACAGTTGTAACATTACATGTATGTCACGTTGTGAATGTTAAACATGCGCACCACTTATCTCAACACACAGAACGCTCAGTGCAATACCAGGTAGTTCAGCACTTTTTGTAATTCAGTGTGGAGTTGTAACAATACATGTATGTGATGTTGTGAATATTAAACACGCGCGCCACTCATCTCACCACACAGAACTCTCAACTACTAGGTAGTTCACCATTTTTTGTATTTGAGTGTGTATTTGAGTGTGTCATCTCAACACACAGAACTCTCACTGTAATACCAGGTATTTCAGCATTTTTTGTGATTCAGTGTACAGTTGTAACAATACGTGTATGTGATGTTGTGAACATTAAACACGCGCGCCACTCATCTCACCACACAGAACTCTCAACTACCAGGTAGTTCATCATTTTTTGTATTTGAGTGCACAGTTGTAACATTACACGTATGTCATGTTGTGAATAATGAACATTCGCGCCACTCATCTCAACACACAGAACGCTCGGTGTAATACCAGGTAGTTCAGCATTTTCTGTATTTGAGTGCACAGTTGTAACATTACATGTATGTCACGTTGTGAATGTTAAACATGCGCACCACTTATCTCAACACACAGAACGCTCAGTGCAATACCAGGTAGTTCAGCAATTTTTGTAATTCAGTGTGGAGTTGTAACAAAACATGTATGTGATGTTATAAACATTGAACATGTGCGCAACTCATCTCACAACACAGAACTCTAACTGTAAAACCAGGTAGTTCAGCATTTTTTGTAATTCAGTGTACAGTTGTAACAATACATGTATTTGATGTTGTGAATATTACACACGCGCGCCACTCATCTCACCACACAGAACTCTCAACAACTAGGTAGTTCACCATTTTTTGTATTTGAGTGCAGAGTTGTAACATTGCATGTATGTCATGTTGTGAATAATAAACATGCGCGCCACTCACCTCAAAACACAGAATGCTCGGTGTAATACCAGGTAGTTCAGCATTTTCTGTATTTGAGTGCACAGTTGTAACATTACATGTATGTCACGTTGTGAATGTTAAACATGTGCACCACTTATCTCAACACACAGAACGCTCAGTGCAATACCAGGTAGTTCAGCAATTTTTGTAATTCAGTGTGGAGTTGTAACAAAACATGTATGTGATGTTATAAACATTGAACATTCGCGCAACTCATCTCACAACACAGAACTCTAACTGTAAAACCAGGTAGTTCAGCATTTTTTGTAATTCAGTGTACAGTTGTAACAATACATGTATGCGATGTTGTGAATATTAAACACGCGCGCCACTCATCTCAACACACAGAACTTTCACTGTAATACCAGGTATTTCAGCATTTTTTGTAATTCAGTGTACAGTTGTAACAATACATGTATGTGATGTTTTGAATATTAAACACGCGCGCCACTCATCTCACCACACAGAACTCTCAACTACTAGGTAGTTCACCATTTTTTGTATTTGAGTTCAGAGTTGTAACATTGCATGTATGTCATGTTGTGAATAATAAACATGCGCGCCACTCATCTCAACACAGAACGCTCGGTGTAATACCAGGTAGTTCAGCATTTTCTGTATTTGAGTGCACAGTTGTAACATTACATGTATGTCACGTTGTGAATGTTAAACATGCGCACCACTTATCTCAACACATAGAACGCTCAGTGCAATACCAGGTAGTTCAGCAATTTTTGTAATTCAGTGTGGAGTTGTAACAAAACATGTATGTGATGTTATAAACATTGAACATGTGCGCAACTCATCTCACAACACAGAACTCTAACTGTAAAACCAGGTAGTTCAGCATTTTTTGTAATTCAGTGTACAGTTGTAACAATACATGTATTTGATGTTGTGAATATTACACACGCGCGCCACTCATCTCACCACACAGAACTCTCAACAACTAGGTAGTTCACCATTTTTTGTATTTGAGTGCAGAGTTGTAACATTGCATGTATGTCATGTTGTGAATAATAAACATGCGCGCCACTCATCTCAAAACACAGAATGCTCGGTGTAATACCAGGTAGTTCAGCATTTTCTGTATTTGAGTGCACAGTTGTAACATTACATGTATGTCACGTTGTGAATGTTAAACATGTGCACCACTTATCTCAACACACAGAACGCTCAGTGCAATACCAGGTAGTTCAGCAATTTTTGTAATTCAGTGTGGAGTTGTAACAAAACATGTATGTGATGTTATAAACATTGAACATTCGCGCAACTCATCTCACAACACAGAACTCTAACTGTAAAACCAGGTAGTTCAGCATTTTTTGTAATTCAGTGTACAGTTGTAACAATACATGTATGCGATGTTGTGAATATTAAACACGCGCGCCACTCATCTCACCACTCAGAACTCTCAACTACTAGGTAGTTCACCATTTTTTGTATTTGAGTGCAGAGTTGTAACATTGCATGTATGTCATGTTGTGAATAATAAACATGCGCGCCACTCATCTCAACACACAGAACTCTCACTGTAATACCAGGTATTTCAGCATTTTTTGTGATTCAGTGTACAGTTGTAACAATACGTGTATGTGATGTTGTGAACATTAAACACGCGCGCCACTCATCTCACCACACAGAACTCTCAACTACCAGGTAGTTCATCATTTTTTGTATTTGAGTGCACAGTTGAAACGTTGCATGTATGTCATGTTGTGAATAATAAACATGCGCGCCACTCATCTCAAAACACAGAATGCTCGGTGTAATACCAGGTAGTTCAGCATTTTCTGTATTTGATTGCACAGTTGTAACATTACATGTATGTCACGTTGTGAATGTTAAACATGTGCACCACTTATCTCAACACACAGAACGCTCAGTGCAATACCAGGTAGTTCAGCAATTTTTGTAATTCAGTGTGGATTTGTAACAAAACATGTATGTGATGTTATAAACATTGAACATTCGCGCAACTCATCTCACAACACAGAACTGTAACTGTAAAACCAGGTAGTTCAGCATTTTTTGTAATTCAGTGTACAGTTGTAACAATACATGTATGCGATGTTGTGAATATTAAACACGCGCGCCACTCATCTCAACACACAGAACTTTCACTGTAATACCAGGTATTTAAGCATTTTTTGTAATTCAGTGTACAGTTGTAACAATACATGTATGTGATGTTTTGAATATTAAACACGCACGCCACTCATCTCACCACACAGAACTCTCAACTACTAGGTAGTTCACCATTTTTTGTATTTGAGTGCAGAGTTGTAACATTGCATGTATGTCATGTTGTGAATAATAAACATGCGCGCCACTCATCTCAACACACAGAACTCTCACTGTAATACCAGGTATTTCAGCATTTTTTGTGATTCAGTGTACAGTTGTAACAATACGTGTATGTGATGTTGTGAACATTAAACACGCGCGCCACTCATCTCACCACACAGAACTCTCAACTACCAGGTAGTTCATCATTTTTTGTATTTGAGTGCACAGTTGTAACATTACACGTATGTCATGTTGTGAATAATGAACATTCGCGCCACTCATCTCAACACACAGAACGCTCGGTGTAATACCAGGTAGTTCAGCATTTTCTGTATTTGAGTGCACAGTTGTAACATTACATGTATGTCACGTTGTGAATGTTAAACATGCGCACCACTTATCTCAACACACAGAACGCTCAGTGCAATACCAGGTAGTTCAGCAATTTTTGTAATTCAGTGTGGAGTTGTAACAAAACATGTATGTGATGTTATAAACATTGAACATGTGCGCAACTCATGTCACAACACAGAACTCTAACTGTAATACCAGGTAGTTCAGCATTTTTTGTAATTCAGTGTACAGTTGTAACAATACATGTATTTGATGTTGTGAATATTAAACACGCGCGCCACTCATCTCACCACACAGAACTCTCAACAACTAGGTAGTTCACCATTTTTTGTATTTGAGTGCAGAGTTGTAACATTGCATGTATGTCATGTTGTGAATAATAAACATGCGCGCCACTCATCTCAAAACACAGAATGCTCGGTGTAATACCAGGTAGTTCAGCACTTTCTGTATTTGAGTGCACAGTTGTAACATTACATGTATGTCACGTTGTGAATGTTAAACATGTGCACCACTTATCTCAACACACAGAACGCTCAGTGCAATACCAGGTAGTTCAGCAATTTTTGTAATTCAGTGTGGATTTGTAACAAAACATGTATGTGATGTTATAAACATTGAACATTCGCGCAACTCATCTCACAACACAGAACTGTAACTGTAAAACCAGGTAGTTCAGCATTTTTTGTAATTCAGTGTACAGTTGTAACAATACATGTATGCGATTTTGTGAATATTAAACACGCGCGCCACTCATCTCAACACACAGAACTTTCACTGTAATACCAGGTATTTAAGCATTTTTTGTAATTCAGTGTACAGTTGTAACAATACATGTATGTGATGTTTTGAATATTAAACACGCACGCCACTCATCTCACCACACAGAACTCTCAACTACTAGGTAGTTCACCATTTTTTGTATTTGAGTGCAGAGTTGTAACATTGCATGTATGTCATGTTGTGAATAATAAACATGCGCGCCACTCATCTCAACACACAGAACTCTCACTGTAATACCAGGTATTTCAGCATTTTTTGTGATTCAGTGTACAGTTGTAACAATACGTGTATGTGATGTTGTGAACATTAAACACGCGCGCCACTCATCTCACCACACAGAACTCTCAACTACCAGGTAGTTCATCATTTTTTGTATTTGAGTGCACAGTTGTAACATTACACGTATGTCATGTTGTGAATAATGAACATTCGCGCCACTCATCTCAACACACAGAACGCTCGGTGTAATACCAGGTAGTTCAGCATTTTCTGTATTTGAGTGCACAGTTGTAACATTACATGTATGTCACGTTGTGAATGTTAAACATGCGCACCACTTATCTCAACACACAGAACGCTCAGTGCAATACCAGGTAGTTCAGCAATTTTTGTAATTCAGTGTACAGTTGAAACAATACGTGTATGTGATGTTGTGAACATTAAACACGCGCGCCACTCATCTCACCACACAGAACTCTCAACTACCAGGTAGTTCATCATTTTTTGTATTTGAGTGCACAGTTGTAACATTACATGTATGTCACGTTGTGAATGTTAAACATGCGCACCACTTATCTCAACACACAGAACGCTCAGTGCAATACCAGGTAGTTCAGCAATTTTTGTAATTCAGTGTGGAGTTGTAACAATACATGTATGTGATGTTGTGAATATTAAACACGCGCGCCACTCATCTCACCACACAGAACTCTCAACTACTAGGTAGTTCACCATTTTTTGTATTTGAGTGTGTATTTGAGTGTGTCATCTCAACACACAGAACTCTCACTGTAATACCAGGTATTTCAGCATTTTTTGTGATTCAGTGTACAGTTGTAACAATACGTGTATGTGATGTTGTGAACATTAAACACGCGCGCCACTCATCTCACCACACAGAACTCTCAACTACCAGGTAGTTCATCATTTTTTGTATTTGAGTGCACAGTTGTAACATTACACGTATGTCATGTTGTGAATAATGAACATTCGCGCCACTCATCTCAACACACAGAACGCTCGGTGTAATACCAGGTAGTTCAGCATTTTCTGTATTTGAGTGCACAGTTGTAACATTACATGTATGTCACGTTGTGAATGTTAAACATGCGCACCACTTATCTCAACACACAGAACGCTCAGTGCAATACCAGGTAGTTCAGCAATTTTTGTAATTCAGTGTGGAGTTGTAACAAAACATGTATGTGATGTTATAAACATTGAACATGCGCGCAACTCATCTCACAACACAGAACTCTAACTGTAAAACCAGGTAGTTCAGCATTTTTTGTAATTCAGTGTACAGTTGTAACAATACATGTATGTGATGTTGTGAATATTAAACACGCGTGCCACTCATCTCACCACACAGAACTCTCAACAACTAGGTAGTTCACCATTTTTTGTATTTGAGTGCAGAGTTGTAACATTGCATGTATGTCATGTTGTGAATAATAAACATGCGCGCCACTCATCTCAACACACAGAATGCTCGGTGTAATACCAGGTAGTTCAGCATTTTCTGTATTTGAGTGCACAGTTGTAACATTACATGTATATCACGTTGTGAATGTTAAACATGTGCACCACTTATCTCAACACACAGAACGCTCAGTGCAATACCAGGTAGTTCAGCAATTTTTGTAATTCAGTGTGGAGTTGTAACAAAACATGTATGTGATGTTATAAACATTGAACATTCGCGCAACTCATCTCACAACACAGAACTCTAACTGTAATACCAGGTATTTCAGCATTTTTTGTAATTAAGTGTACAGATGTAACAATACGTGTATGTGATGTTGTGAACATTAAACACGCGCGCCACTCATCTCACCACACAGAACTCTCAACTACCAGGTAGTTCATCATTTTTTGTATTTGAGTGCACAGTTGTAACATTACACGTATGTCATGTTGTGAATAATAAACATTCGCGCCACTCATCTCAACACACAGAACGCTCGGTGTAATACCAGGTAGTTCAGCATTTTCTGTATTTGAGTGCACAGTTGTAACATTACATGTATGTCACGTTGTGAATGTTAAACATGCGCACCACTTATCTCAACACACAGAACGCTCAGTGCAATACCAGGTAGTTCAGCAATTTTTGTAATTCAGTGTGGAGTTGTAACAAAACATTTATGTGATGTTATAAACATTGAACATGCGCGCAACTCATCTCACAACACAGAACTAGGGTTAGGGTTAGGGTTAGGTGTTAGAAAAGTTACAACAGCTCTCCCCTTACAGTCTTAAACTGCAAGGTTTGGAGTAGAGAGTCTGAGGAAGTGCACGCGCCGGCGCCTATTAGTAGCAACGTCAGCAAGCATCTTGGGCTGTGTTTCCATTTTGTTAGGGAGTACCAATGTGGGTATTTCTTGCTATCTGGGAGGGTTTATTTTGTGTGTCTTGAACCTAAACCTGTACTTTGTAGTGGTCTGATTATTATTGTAACTGCCAGACAGTTGTAAGCATTTATTTATGTTTATCACTGAGTGATTTTATTTGCTTATATTTTTGTATGTTCACATTTGTATAAATAGTGTTTTCCAATCAGCCCTGTGTATGTATAGTGGGAGCAGCTATTTGTTGCCGGGGGGAATTTATTAGTGTGACACCTAGCAAGGAGATGGCAAGTCATGCCACTCGTGAGTTCGTTCAAATTTAAGATTTCAAGCTCAAAGGTTAAAAATACATTTGGTTTAACTCCCTTTGGTCAAGCGGCCAATGAGGTATGTGTATTTGTCATTCATGTTTCTATATTTTGTATATGTCAATTTGAATAGCATGTCATTTGAGTTTTGTCTTCTTTTTAGTTCTCACGGTATGTGAGGTATGTTTGTGCATATTAAACAGCCAGTAAAAAGAACTTCGCTGTCGTTATTCACCGGAGGGAGCTACAGTGAGAACTCAGAGCTTACTGAGTGAAAGCTCAGTCGAAAGAAGAAAGAGGGCTCAAAAAGACGAAGTCCACGGCAAGAAAGAGAGGCAACGCACACCATGCAGTTCATCGGCTAGCAGTGTTAGAGGTGAGAGCCTAGCCTGCTCTTGATCACGACTGCTCTGTGTGGCCATTGTTCGAGAGAAAGGAAGCCTTGTCGTCGTTAGTAGAGGACGTCCATCAGCGTACTCTTGGAAGAATTCTGCCTGCTAATCGCAAGTGGAAGATGACGACCTCACCAACCTAGCTTCAAGCAAGATTACCCCAACCAGTCCTCAAGTCGACACTTCGTAGCTTCGATGAAGACTCCTTGAAGTTAAATCATCATTTCATCTATCAGATAAGACTGTGCATACACCATTAATTTAGTAGTAAATGGCAACAAAGTTTATTAGCATTGAAAGGGTTACAGCCAAACAAGTTGACTTAGCCACAACTGCTAGTAAAAGGACACTTTAACATTCAATAGCATTGCTAGGTAATCCAACAAGTGGAATAAGCCTGTCAACTGCTACTAAGTGAAACGTTAGGTGCAAAAGCCTGCTCATTTACCTAAGTTATTGTGGTGTTTTGTACATGTTGTAGTTTCGTACTTCATACAGTTAAATTTAAATAAGTGTACTCTTAAAGGTTTAAAGAGCAAGTCTTTGCTAAGTATTTTATTGACATTTTGGTTTTAAAAAGCAAGCTTTGTGGGTATTGGTAATTCATATGGTAAAGTTCATTGAAAGTGATGTTGATTTAAAAGGTGGTAAATACACCAAAGGGTTTTCATGCAAAGAACAAATGAAGACATTTAAGTTCAATTTTGAGTAATATTTTCAGTTATAAGTTACTGTACAGGATATAAACATAAAAGAACAAATCAGCTTATTTTCAGTTTATTAGTAAGATCATTAAACAAAAACAGCATTAAAATGGCAGATGTAGAAGATGTAGATCAGTTAATGCACGATGTGAAGACCCAGGTGGGTGTAGAGACACAAGTAGCTTCAGCAGAAGGAGAAGCCAGTGTTGGTGTTGATGATGCAGTCCTAGAACCAAGAAAGGGTGAAAGAGTCCGTACACTTACTGAGAAAGGAAAAGAGCTTCTTGAAGAAAAAATAAAAAAGCTCAAGAAACAGTTCCAATCTGTGTACGAGAAATGGAAATCTCATGCTAAAACGGCCAAGAAATCACTAGCAGGAGAGCTATCTAATGAAATGCTGCAAGATCTCATAGAGAAGATTAACAGTGCATCATCTGATGTAAGACTAGTTTATGAAGAGTTGCGGAAATACATTATCCCAGATAGTGACACCCGACGGAGAACAGATACTTGTGAAGCAGTCACGAAGGTTGTTGTAGATTCTGCATTGAGTCGTATACAAGTTGGAGAAGCTGACCAACAACCTCAAGAAGAAAATTATTCTCAATCTGACCTCCGTGCCATGCCTTCTCTTGCCTCATCCTGTAAGTCAAGGTCAAGCTACCATTCAAGGCCTATCTCTCAGCTTCAAAGCAGTGCAAGCTCAAAAAGATCAAGCCAGTGCTCTCGCAGAAAGGAAGCTGCTGCAGAGGTAGCTGCTACACAGGCAGCCTTGGAAATCATGAAAGAGCAAGAGCGCCATCTGCAGGAGCTTGAAAATCTTGAAGCAGAGGATAGGAAGAGAATGGCACAGCAAGAAGCAGAAAATGCTGCTAGACGAAAGGCATTGCAACAGAAACGTAGGGAGTTAGAACGTTTAGAGACAATTAAGCAGCTAAATTCTGCTAAGGCACGTATGGAGGTATATGAGCAAGACGCAGACTCTGATATAAAGGAACTGCTTCAAGCCTTTGATTCTAAGTTGGAAAGACCTCCACCCAGTGCAAAGAAGTCCTTGTCACAGTGTTCATCTTGTGTGCATTCTGAAGCTCCAGTTCAGGCTGCAGCAAGTGTAAGTCATGATGACAATACCATGCTTCTCATAAAAACTTTAGCTGAGTCAATCAGTGCAAGCCGGCTCCCTATACCTGAGCCAGTGGTGTTCAGTGGAGACCCACTCAGATTCAAGGACTGGAAAATGTCCTTCCAAACATTAATTGATAGAAAGGCCATACAAGTTAATGAGAAAATCTACTATCTCCGCAAGTATGTAGGAGGTCCAGCAAAGACTGCCATTGAGAGTTACTTCCTGTTAGGGACAGAGTCAGCTTACCATGCAGCTTGGGAAATCCTCGAAGAAAGGTATGGAAGCCCTTTTGTCATAGCTAAAGCCTTCAGGGACAAGTTAAACTCATGGCCTAAGATAGGACCTAAAGATAGCTGTGAACTACGAGAATTCACAGACTTTCTTAGAAGTTGTGAAGCTGCTACACCACATATTAGGAGTTTAGAAATTCTCAGTGATTGCAATGAAAATCAAAGGATTCTTTCTAAGCTTCCTGACTGGTTAACTTCTAGATGGAATCGGCGAGTTGTGGAAATAGAAGAAGTGACAGGAACATTTCCTACTTTCAAACAATTTGTGGATTTTGTCACAAGAGAAGCCAAGATAGCTTGCAATCCAGTGACATCCCTTCACGCTCTCAAGACAACCGAAGGTCATTTATCAAAGACACCAAGGACCAGAAACACTGGTGCAAAGGTGCTGGCAAGCAGTGTCAATGAGAAACCAGAGGTTATGAAATGTGTCTTCTGTGAAAAATCAGGCCATAGTATCCATGTTTGTCGAAAATTCATGGGAAAGGTTGTGGCAGAAAGAATAAAGTTTTTACAGACAAAGGGGATGTGTTTTGGATGTTTAACACCAGGCCATGTCTCAAAGACCTGTGAAAGTAGAAGCGTCTGTGAGAAATGTAAAAAGAAACATCCAACATGTCTACATGAGGACCGACCTAAAGATAGTGAAAGGGAAGGAAGCCATAAAGGAGGAAAAGGAAGTAAGAAATTAGTACAGCCATCAAATGAAGAGCAAAAACCAGAAGGGATCAGAAAGGAGCCCACTCAGGTTAAGGAGGCTTTAACTGAAGCTACATCCAACAAGGTTATACAGAATGTACAAAACGATACTCACACCTCTACTATCATTCCAGTGTGGTTGTCTACAACAAGTAAACCAGATCGTGAAGTATTAATATATGCACTGTTGGACACTCAGAGTGATACAACCTTTGTGCTTCAAGAGGTAGCGGACACTCTGGTTACAGACAAAACATCAGTGCAGTTGAAACTCTCCACAATGGCTTCTAGAAACACAGTTGTACAATGTCAAAGGTTGACTGGTCTGCAGGTGAGGGGCTTCTATTCGGCTAAGAAAATCACACTCCCTGTAACCTATACCAGAGACTTTGTTCCAGCAAACAAGACACACATCCCTACACCTGAGACAGCTAAAGCATGGCCTCATTTGGAGCACATTGCAGAAGAAATTGCACCTCAACAGACATGTGATATAGGTCTCCTCATAGGTTACAATTGTCCTCAGGCACTTTTGCCAAGAGAAGTAGTGTCTGGCAAGGACAACCAGCCATTTGCTCAGAGAACAGACCTTGGCTGGAGCATAGTAGGCTGTGGAAATCCCTGTCTTGACTATGGAGATGTGTTTGGACTAAGTCATAGGATTGTTGTCAGACAAGTGACACCAAGTACTAATTCTTGTCACAATCTTACAAGTGAAGTTAGATATGTCTGTCAAAGAAAAATCAAGGAACTGTCTACACCACCTGACGTACTGAAAGTGCTTGAATCTGATTTCAATGAAAGATCTGTAGAGGATAGTCACATCTCTCAAGATGATCTCAGATTTTTGTCAATAATGGAGAATGGCATCAGGCTCAAGGATGATGGCCATTATGAGATGCCTTTACCATTTAAGGAAGCCAAGCCAGAATTGCCAGACAATAAGAGATATGCCATGCATCGTCTGAAATCTTTGGAAAGGAAACTTAGAAAGGATAGGTCATACTACAATGACTATGTAGCATTTATGACTGAGACAATATCACGGGGAGATGCTGAAAGGGTCCCTGTTGAAGAACTGAATCAACGACCCGTTTGGTACATCCCTCACCACGGGGTGTACCACCCCCAGAAACCAGGAAAGATACGCATTGTTTTCGACTGCTCAGCCAAGTGTGAGAATGTGTCCCTGAACGACTATTTGCTGACTGGTCCGGAATTAACCAATGGCCTAGTTGGAGTCCTCTGTCGATTTCGGAAGGCTCCAGTAGCTATAATGTGTGATATTGAACGCATGTTCCACCAGTTTCATGTAAGGGCAGAGGATCAAGATTATTTCAGGTTTCTTTGGTGGGATGATGGAAATCTTGAAGCCCACCCTGCAGTGTATCGAATGAGGGTACATCTGTTTGGAGCAGCCTCGTCACCTGGCTGTGCCAATTTTGGACTAAAACATCTTGCTGCCCAGGGCCAAGGTCGTTTCAGTGAGTCTGCTATTAAATTCATAGAAAGAAATTTCTATGTTGATGATGGCCTGACAAGTGTATTGACTGTGGATGAAGCCATCCATCTGGTTCAAGAAGCAAGGCAGTTGTGTAGCACTGGGAAATTACGGTTGCACAAGTTCATTTCGAACCATCAGGAAGTCATGGCATCAATACCACAGGAAGAGTGTGCTGACAGAGTCAAGGATTTGGACATGAACTTTGATGAATCTCACATCGAGAGAGCTCTTGGAGTTCAGTGGTGTGTTACTTCAGATGAATTTCAGTTCAGAATAATTGTCAAAGAGCGACCACTCTCCAGAAGAGGGATCTTATCAACGGTTGCGTCTATCTATGACCCACTCGGCTTTGTGGCACCGTTTGTTCTAATTGGCAAAAGAATACTTCAACAGATGTGTCGTGAAAGGGTTGGCTGGGATGAACCCCTATCGGAGGACCTGCGACCACAGTGGGAATCCTGGCTCTTGGACCTATCCAATCTAACGAATATAAGAATCTCACGATGCCATGTGCCAGCTACATTTCAGGAAGTTCAACAGTATGAGCTCCATCACTTCTGTGACGCAAGCACGTCAGGGTATGGACAATGTACTTACCTCCGAGCAGTGAGCGCATCTGGTGAAGTTCACTGCTCATTAGTCATGGGCAAGGCCAGAGTCACACCTACAAAGGTTACCACAATTCCGAGACTCGAATTGACTGCGGCTGTTGTAGCTGCTCGTGCAAGTGATCTACTCCGAAAGGAAATGGAGATAGAAAATTTACAAGAACATTTTTGGACAGATTCCAAGGTCGTACTAGGGTACATTAACAACGAGGCCAGGCGGTTTCATGTATTCGTGGCAAACCGCATACAGCGTATTAAGCAAAGTACAGATCCGAAGCAGTGGCATCATGTGAGTTCGGAAGACAATCCTGCTGATCACGCTTCTCGGGGTCTCGCAGTAAAAGAGCTCATTGTGTCAAACTGGTTTACTGGTCCTGGCTTTATTTGGCAGTATGAAATCCCCATTGGAGAAGTCATGGTGGGAGAAGTAGTAACTGATGATCCAGAGCTTAAGAAAGCCCAGGTACTTAACACCCACTCTAGTGAAAATTGGTCATTGCTTGATCGTCTTCAAAGGTTCTCTGACTGGGGAAGAGTTGTTAAGGCTATAGCCAGGCTTAAGAGGCATGCCAAGGTAGTCAAAGGATTGGAGTCAAAAACCTGTGAAAACACAAGCCTGGAAGAGAGGAAGGAGGCTGAACTTACCATCATCCGAATGGTGCAGGAATCTGCCTTCTCAGATGACATTCAAAGACTGAAAGGTGGAAAACAAATTGGTAGGGATAAGACCAGCAGGCTGTGTAGGCTGTGCCCATTCTTAGATGAATGTGGTGTCCTTAGAGTGGGTGGCCGCATAGTGCATGCTTCATTGCATCCTGAAGTAAAACATCCAGCTGTTCTGCCAAGGGAAGGTCATGTGTCTAGATTATTAATTAAACACCATCATGAAAAATTACAACACCAAGGCCGAGGTATGACCATGAATGCCTTGAGATCAAATGGCATTTGGATTATAGGTTGTAGTAGTGCTGTCTCTTCATACATCTATAGGTGTACCAAGTGCAGGAAGTTCAGAAGGTGTACTGAAGTGCAAAGGATGGGCAACTTGCCCCCAGAACGACTGGAAACTATGCCACCATTTGTTTATTGTGGAATGGATTGTTTCGGTCCATTCATTATTAAGGAAGGTAGGAAGGATGTGAAGCGGTATGGTCTGTTACTCACCTGTATGTCTTCCCGTGCTGTGCACATAGAGATGTTAGACGATTTAAGCACTGATGCTTTCATTAACGCTCTTCGTGCCTTTATTGCGATTAGAGGTCCAGTGCGTCAGCTTCGGTCTGATCAAGGCACTAATTTTGTGGGTGCCAGGCGTGAGTTTACAGAGGCATTGAAGGATATGGATCAGGAATACCTAAAGCAATTAGGTTGTGAGTTCGTAATGAACACCCCTGCAGCAAGTCACATGGGTGGGGCCTGGGAAAGGCAGATCAGGACAATACGAAGTGTATTGACATCCATTTTGGATCAGTCTTCTCAAAGACTTGATGGCTCAGCCTTACGAACATACCTTTATGAGGTCATGGCCATTGTAAATAGCAGGCCTTTGACTGTTGAATTTCTAAATGATCCATCAGGACCACAGCCTCTCACACCAAACCATATTCTTACTATGAAGTCGTCAGTGGTCTTGCCACCTCCGGGACAGTTTCCCAAAGAGGACCTTTATCTTCGTAAGAGATGGCGTAGGGTGCAGTATTTGGCTAATGAGTTCTGGTCACGGTGGAAGAAAGAATATCTGCTAAATTTACAGCACAGACAGAAATGGCATAAAACATATAGAAATGCAAAGATTGGGGATATTGTTATATTGAAGGAAGAAACCACTCCCCGCAACCAGTGGAAATTGGCAAAGGTGACGGAAGTCTATCCTGGGCAAGATGGATGTGTGAGGAAAGTAAAGTTGTTGATTGGAGATTCAATGCTGGATGTAAAGGGCAGGAGAACAATTTCAAAGCCAGTCTACCTAGAAAGGCCTATCCACAAGACGGTAACACTAGTTGAAGCAGACTGATAAAGGTTACTGTGTCTCCGCCTTACCGTGGTCTAGCCTAGTAGTAAATTAGGATATTCATGCTTAAGAGATAGTTTAATAATGAAGGTAATTAGAGTCAATAAGGGTTAACAGAAATCACAAGTGATTTGGTGGGAGTGTAACTGCCAGACAGTTGTAAGCATTTATTTATGTTTATCACTGAGTGATTTTATTTGCTTATATTTTTGTATGTTCACATTTGTATAAATAGTGTTTTCCAATCAGCCCTGTGTATGTATAGTGGGAGCAGCTATTTGTTGCCGGGGGGAATTTATTAGTGTGACACCTAGCAAGGAGATGGCAAGTCATGCCACTCGTGAGTTCGTTCAAATTTAAGATTTCAAGCTCAAAGGTTAAAAATACATTTGGTTTAACTCCCTTTGGTCAAGCGGCCAATGAGGTATGTGTATTTGTCATTCATGTTTCTATATTTTGTATATGTCAATTTGAATAGCATGTAATTTGAGTTTTGTCTTCTTTTTAGTTCTCACGGTATGTGAGGTATGTTTGTGCATATTAAACAGCCAGTAAAAAGAACTTCGCTGTCGTTATTCACCGGAGGGAGCTACAATTATCTATGGAAGAATAGAGTTAGTTCCGTTGTGTGTTGTCAATAATGTTGGCCTTAGAGAACAAATAAACTAATATTCAGGGATATTTTGAGTCTTTCTTTCTTTTTCTCCGTCAACGATCTGGTCTCTTCCTGTTCCGCTAAAATAGTGTAATAGGCACATGATCATGTCACGTGTATTGTCCCCGACTCATGTATATTCTTTCTGTGTAGAAAATTTCACATGTATCAAATTGAAGGGTGGGTCTAGTCACATGACTAACAGGTTGGTCTCTCATAAGAAGTTCATTTCACTTCCGATAATCAAAATGGATGGCTATCTTCCGCCATGTGCGCCTCCGCTAGCTGTGCCTGGTAAGAGCTAATATTATCATATAATTAGAGCTAATAAGTAAAAAATGAATGTTTTTGTATCTGAATTGCGTGTATTCTTAGATAAGGAGTTGTTTTAATGTTATTTTTAATAGTAATGGAGATGACCGAAGGCTTCCTCCCCACCCCGGGGAGGTTACCCGCTGTGCCCACCATAACGGGGGCTGTCGTCAGTCCCCGTGGAGGGGGGGACTTTTCTGTTCTCTATGTCCCTGGGGCTCGGAGGCCCCTTGTCCGACAACCTAGCGTACTTTTTTATCCTCAAAGAGCGTACGTATCCTTCCTTTATTGTTTTTATCATAGTTTTAGTCATATTTTTAACCAGATATTTCGTATTGGTGTGATTATTCTCAATTCATTGGGTATCTTGCTTTTACAGGAGACGATGTGTGTGTACCCGTTGGACTCTGGCCTTCGTCGTAATTGGGGTGTTGTCCCTCGCCCTCCTTTATTACATTACTGTTTTTGTTCTTTATGTTTTTGGTGTTATACGTTAGGGATCGTTTTACTTTTCCATTTTTTCTGTGTTGGCTTTTTCTGTTTCTTTTATTGTTTTTCTTTAATAACGTCCTTCAGCCTCTTTTTCACGCATACACTCATCCACACTGAAATACACTCACACACCCATACACACAGAGGCGGTTTTTGGTATAGGCAAACCTAGGCATTTGCCTAGGGCCCCACCAAATTTGCCTTCTTTATGGGGCCCCAAATATGAGCAGCCAAGCCACGGTAAATAAATTGAAAAAAAATATTATTCCTGTAAATATCAGAATAATACTGAATTAATGTTTAAACAATATTTGTCCCAGGACACATACCCCCCTTCACTGTTGTGCATTGGATTAGTCCATATGTAGCAATGCGTGACACAACGTGACTCAAACCAAAGCGGGAACTGTAAACATGAAGCGGAATTATGAGTGGCTATGCTAAAAGAAAAAAAATGGGCAGAAAACAAAAGGAATACAGACACACTGGCAAAACTAACTTCATTTTTTACACCTGCTGCCACACACACACACCACTCAATCTTTACTAATCAATCTTTTTTGAGAACTTTACTAACTGCTACCCTAAACACACACACACACTCTCTGTATCTCTGTGTCTCTCTCTCCCTCTCTCTCTCTCTCTCTCTCTCCCTCCTCACACACACACATTGTTATTCCTGTTCACATACACACAAAAAATATTTTCATCAGTCCTGTTGAAATGTAAATAGCAGTTTCCATTGGCTCCATCTCCATTTTGTATTCTAGTTCTTATAAGCACAAGATCAGGTTTTGTCTCTGGCAGTTTTCAAACATGATTTCAAACATGGAGCATAATAGTGCTCTCTCTCTCTCTATCTCTCTCATTTGATCTGAGCAATAAACAAATCATTTTAGCAAATGCTGGAGTAATCTGAAACTGATTTGCTGTGGAGAGTTAAGATCATTGTAATAAGACCATTGTTGGTGGTACTGCAGTCTTGGTTCATTGCGATAAGCCAAGAGGTATAGGGATGGTTATTTGACTTAGGTGTGTGTTTCAAATATGAGGGCCCCACATCTATATTTTGCCTAGGGCCCCCACGTGGCTAAATCCGCCTCTGCATACACACACTGATACCTGTAATCCTGGAGACTAATTATTAAAAAAAAGGGGGGGGGGGGAAGAAATTGTAAATAATAAATAACTAAAAAGAATAAAATGCTATATTGAAGGTTCATCTTATTTTTGTCTTATTATTTGGGTTGTTGTATTAACCAGTTCAAAGAAGTAGGTGTACTCGAGTTAAGATTAGGATTGAGGTTGAGGTAAGGCCTCAGTTTTTTTTTTTTTTTGGGGGGGGGGGTTAGGTTGAGTTAAGGTTTGAGGTTTGATTCAGGTTTGATTATAGGGGCTGGGGTTAGAGGTTAAGATATGGGGTTAAGTTTAGATGAAGTGTGTCAAGGTTAAGATTAGGTTTGGGATTGAGGTTAGGTCTTATTATGGTTGTCGGGAGGTTAAGTTTAGGTTTGGAGTTAAGGTTATGTTTGCTTTCTTCTGTGTTAAGATTGGGTGTAAGGCTTTAATGAGCTTTTGATACAGTTTATGTATAGTTGTTTTAGGATTTCTTGTTGGTGGTGGTTCTGGTGTGTCAATAGGCTGAAAAGCTGTTTGGTGTGCCTTGTTGATGTCTTAGAGAATTGAGTGAAGAATTTAAATATACACATCCCCTTTGCCTTTTATCCAATAACCTGGTCCGAAGGCTCTGGCATTTTTTTTGGGAAAAGACACCGTGTCAACTCCCCCCCTCCCCATGTCAGCCTTTCACTGACATGGTTTGGTTAGGGAGCCTTGAGGTCCAATACAACAGCTCCCACCGTGGTGATGTCCGAGTGTCACGGTGGTGAGACTGAGGAGACGCACGCGCCGGCGCCTGTTAGGTTATATTGGAAGTGCAGTGGGTTGAACCTCCGGTTTGGAGGATAAGTCCTGTGTGGGAGTGTTTGTGTTTTAGTATTGTTTTTTAATTAAGAGTCCATTTGTTAGTAGTATTATTTGTCCCTGTTTTATCTCAGGTGTAGATAATATGAGAATGTTTGTGACCGGTTTGTTTTCCATGTTGATTTTGCCTACTCCACAGGGTCCTGGACTTGCGTCCTATTGGTCTGTTGGAGAATATTTAGGACACATCATCAGTAGTGTTACCTCAGGATCATCGGGTGTTTCAGGCCTTTTAACACTAGACACCCTCCTCTGAGGCGGCTCCGCCTTGAGATGATCAGTCCCCGGCGTGTGTCCTATGGCCAAATGCTAATCCAAGGGTCTTCAGAGCTATGGTGTTAGTCTGAAGAGAGACTGAGGTTTGCTGTTTTATTGTTGTAATGAACGTGTGTGGTGGGGTGGTGTGTGTACTTTTTGTTGCTTTTGATGTTCAAAGGGTTTATTTGCCTTAAAATCCTTCTGAGGTTGATTAATAGACTCTGTGTTTATTCTTGTTTAAAAGGTGTCCAGGATTTATTTGGTTACAGGATATTATAATATTATGAAAAGGTTTGCTTTGAATCCTTTGTATTAGTACAGAGCGGTTTCTTGACCTTTTGACCTTTAATGTCTAAATCGGTTTCTATTGAATGTTGATCGGTCTATTTGGAACATTGTATCTGCTGGTTCTGCGTTAGAGCTGTTGTATTAGTTAGGGAGGCAAGATAGTATGTTATAGATTGTATACAGAGCTGTGTTTTATATTTGAACTTAGTTCCAGGTGTAGGAGAGTTTATATTATGATAAGCGTTTAAAGGAGAAGCTGTTGGTAAATGTGAATTCCTCCAAGAATTTTTTCAGGGATTATGGATATTTGTATGGTTTTAAGAGGTGAGATGGAATCTCAGGAGTCATGTTAGACAGGTTGTCCTGATATTTCTTATGGAGTTTGTTTAAGAAGCCTTTCCATTTAAGCCAGTGCTATTTAGGCCTAACCGCTTCTATAAGAAGTAAATGGTTAAAAATAAAAATAAAAAGATGCCCGTATTGATTTTGTGTAAGATCCTTTCTAATACTTAGAAGGATCAGGAAACATGTGAAAAAATGTTGATGGAATTTTTTTCTTCTATTGCAATTGGTTTCAGATGTCTGTGAGTTTATATTGTAATACGCTATTCAGTAGCGGGTGTATCTTTGATCGTGAGTTACACTAAGCATTTTAGAGGGATTATAGAAATTTGTACGGGTCTATGAGATGGATTGGAATCTCTGGGGTCATGTTAGACAGGTTTAATAGGTATTTCTTATGGAGTTTGTTTGAGAAACTTCTCCCATTATGTCCCAGTCGTATTTGGGCCTACCTATTTCTATAAGCAGTAAATGGTTGATTTGAAAGGATGCCTATATTGATTTTGTGTAAAAACCTTTCTAATACTTAGAGGGGTAAAGGAGTATGTGGAATATGCTAATTGAAGCTATTTCTGTCTATTGAAATTTGTTGTAGATGCCTAAGAGTTTATATCATCATAACCGATTAATGGAGCATCTATTGGTAGTTGTGAGTTCATCTAAGTTTTTTAGAGGGATTATAGAGATTTGTATGTTTTTAGGAGGTGAAATGGTATCTCTGGAGTTGTTTTAAACAGGTTCTCCTGATATTTCTTATGGAGTTTCTTTAAGAAATCCTTATATTAGGTCTCAGTGCTGTTTAGGCCTAATCGCTTCTATAAGAAGTGAATGGTTAAAATAACCAGCTGCTTGTATTGATTTTGTATAAGACTCTTTCTCATACTTAGAAGGGTAAGGGAACATGTGAAAAATGTTAATTGGAAGTATTTCTATCTATTGAGATTTGTTTCAGATGTCTGAGAGTTTTTGTTGTAATGCGCTTTCAATAGAGGGTCTGTTATTGATTGTGAGTTCCCATAAGTATTTTAGAGGAATTATAAATATTTGTACAGTTTTATGAGGTGGACTGGAGTCTCTGGGATCATGTTAGATAGGTTAAGCTGATGTTTGTTATAAGGTTTTGTTTGAGAAACCCTGCTATTAAGTTCCAGTAGTATTTGGGCCTACCTATTTCTATAGGCAGTAAATGGTTGATTTAACAGGATGCCTGTATTGATTTTGTGTAAAAACCTTTTCAAATACTTGGAAGGGTTAGGGAGTATGTGGAAGATGCTAATTGGAGTTATTTCTATCTATTGAAATCTGTTGTAGGTGCCTAAGAGTTTGTATTACAATAAGCGTTTAATGGAAAATCTATTGGTAATTGTTAGTTCATCTAAGTTTTTTAGAGGGATTATAGGTATTTGTATGGTTTTAGAAGGTGAAATGGATTCTCCGGAGTCCTGTTTAAACAGGTTTTCCTAATATTTCTTATGAAATGTGTTTAAGAGGCCCTACTATTAGGCCCAGCAGTATTTGGGCCTAACCGTTTCTATAAGAAATGAATGGTTAAAGTAAGAAAATGCCTATATTGATTTTAAACGAGATTCTTTCTGATACATAGCTGGGTAAGAAAACTTGTGAAAAATGTTAATTGGAATTATTTCTATCTATTGAAATTCGTTCCAAATGCCTGAGAGTTTATATTGTACTGCGCTTTCAATGGAGAGTCTGTTATTTGTTGTGAGTTCACATAAGTGTTTTTCAGGGGGATAATAGGTAATTGTAAGATTTGGCAAGATTAAAATAGAGTCCTCTGAGTCCTGTTCTCCTGTTACTTATATAGAGTTAATTTGTTTTAGAAAAACTTCTGTGTTAGGTTGTAGTATTGATTGCGTCTCACTATTTATATGAAAAGTCAATGGTCAGATTGAAGGGATGTGGGTATTAGTTTTGTTGTATAAGATTGCTCTAATGGTAAAGTTTGATGAAAATGTTATTCGGAATTGTTTTTGCCTATTAAAAGTTTGTTAAAGGCTTCGGAGAGTTTACACTGTAACAAGTATTAGACCGGGCCTATGTTTGACCATTCTAACTTTTTAGATAGATTATACTAAGTTTTTAGATAGATTATACGTAATTCTGAGTCTTATACCCACTTACATCTTCAGGTTCCTCTTCTTTTCTTGCAGGTGTGGTGCATAGTGTGCTGGTGTGTGGGGCGGTGCTATTCACCAATAGAAGACTGGGCGCCTATTTAAGGTCTGTTTGCCCCAGACCACCATCCTGCGAGTGCTGTCCAAGTGGACCACAGGCGGCTAGATACTTACCACCTGGTCAGGACCGAAGTCCCGGCCAGGCCCTGCGATTGAAGTCTCATCTTGGGGCATACTCCGTTGACCCCTCTGATGAGGGGCAACAGAGCGGGGTGTCCGGTAGGATCAGGAAGCGGGAGGCAAGCCCCCCAGCATCCCTACCCGCCAAAACACCCTGCCCAAAACCGGCCGGGTCCCCGAAGGGGCCCAGGGGACGGGGCCAGCCGCGGTCAGACCGCTGCCTCCCAACGTCCCCCTGCCAGTTTTGTCTTTCCCCAGGGGCCCTTCGTTAACACCGCTAGGTATCCAGGCCCCCAGAGTCCGACCCCTAAACTAAGACGGCTGGACCCTCAAGAGGGTCCAGGGGACAGGGCCAGCCGCGGACGGACCGCTGCCTCCCAGTGTCCCCCTGCCGCCTATCAGAGGGCACGTCTGCGCGAACGGCCGCCAGAGCCCCCAGAGACCACTGCCCCAGGTGAGGAGAGTCAGGGGCGGCCCAAGGCCCGGGATTTCTCCCAGGCTCGGCCTCCCCCTATCCCCCCACCTGCTAACCAAATCTAAATCTGAGTCTAGGCTATCACCCCAGGACAGAAGCGGGTGGCCCAAGACCGGTGTCAGGGTTAAAGGTAACCCCGTGTACACACCGGCCAGACCACCACTTCGACTCCCGCCTGTTCCTAGGCTATGGTCTAAGCTACATACATACCGATCCTCGGGATGCGTCCCTCCTTGCTTCTTGGCAGTGGGTTTTGTAGCAGTCTCCAGGAACCTCTAGGATTCTTGTCCGACCAATATACTCCTTGCTATATTTTCCCAGGCGGGTCACTCCCAGACTTATCTTACACACCTGTGGTGTTTTAGTACATTGAACTAAGTGTTTTATATCATTTTAAAGGGTCTGAGGAGGTCTTTAAGTCTTTATATGTTTAAACTTTGTGTTATTCTTTATTTTAACCCTTAGAACTCTGAGCGTTTTTTTGGATTTTTTGCATATCGGTCTTTGAATACATGTACAAGAGCTTCAGGGAGGTGCACTATTAAGTGTCTTATATCATTTTTCTCAGCAGAACCTAGGCAACATGATAAAATGGAGATGATTTTATTTTAACCTACTATGGAAACATGACAGAGCAATAATTATGAAAAAAATGTAAAATCCGATTCAGATTTTTTTAAATAAATAAGTGTAAACAAGGTCAAACATAGAGATTAAAGCTTTTTTATTGGCTAAAACTGTAAACACAATTGTTCTTAAACAAATTCAGTCACAGTTCTTGAAATAAATCTCACAAAAAAATATACATTGTCATATAGCAGCAATCTGTTACAGGCGTTTTTATAATGGGTCACCAGTAACCCATGAGGTATGATGGCTGTCACACACCCTAACACATAAGTTCAAGGTTATTTACAGACTTAAAAGATAAATAAACACTTATTTGAACAAATCTCATTGAAATGTGCAATATAATCTTCAAAAACAAACAAATACTGTCATATAGCAGCAATCTGTTACAGGCGTTTTTATAATGGGTCACCAGTAACCCATGAGGTATGATGGCTGTCACACACCCTAACACATAAGTTCAAGGTTATTTACAGACTTAAAAGATAAATAAACACTTATTTGAGCAAATCTCATTGAAATGTGCAATATAATCTTCAAAAACAAACAAATACTGTCATATAGCACCAATCTGTTACAGGCGTTTTTATAATGGGTCACCAGTAACCCATGAGGTATGGTTGCTGAACAAAGTTTAAAGTTATTTACAGATTGAAAATAAAGTTAAATGAAACTAATCACATTAAAAAAGATTCAAGTTAAAGCTAATCACATTAAAATGTACAATATGAACTTCATCAACAAACAGATATGGTCATGGAACAGCAATTGATACTAGAACTAATATTGTCATGAACAGGAGTATATAGCAAATATAACAAGTAACATTTTGGAACTGCAATTTAGAACAAAACACATCGAAGAACAGAAGATTTTTTGCCAACACTGGATATGTGTGTGTGTGTGTGTGTGTGTGTGTGTTTGTGTTTGTGTGTGTGTGTCTACGCATGCCACTCAGCAAAACAATTGCGGTCCAGCTGCAGGCAAAGAGGCACGTCACAGGCCTGACATTTCCATGGTGTGCAGTTACGAATGCCTTTTGCAGAGCAATGCTGGCATCTCCTGCATCCGGCCGTGGCTTTGTTGGATCTGTTCCCCACCTCTTCAGCACATCCAACAGGAAGATGGGTGGTCTGCCTGTGCACTGGCACTCCTGATGGCTCCACCTCGCACAGCTCTCCCGCCAGCTGTAAGAGGAAGGCCTTGTGACTCAGGGGCTTCTGCTGGCTGGCCTGAGCCAGCTCCAGATGGAGGATGTAGGCATTGGTGCTTGCAATGTCAAAGAAGTGCAGGAACAGGGTGCGGTAGGAGCGGCTCACCCTCCTGTGTGCAGAGTAGTACTGGATGAGTTGATCAGAGCGATCAACTCCACCCATGTACTTGTTGTACTGCACCACAGGAACGGGACAAGGGATCTCCATGGTGCTGTATCTCCCATCTCTGCTCTTCACCTTCCTCCTGACAGTGTCGCCTGCATGCGCTGCATGGATTGTTGAACAGACTGACACCTCCCTTGTGTCCATCCATTTTACAAAGACCATGGGATCTTGCCTCAACCAGCGCATCGTGCCACGTGGTGTTTTCCTTGTCATGACACCTTGGCTGGGAGGACACCCCTTCCTCCCTTTCCTGTAGGTGCCACAGGCTCCCATTTTGAGGTTGGACAGGTCAGTGAAAAGTGTGGGACTCGTATAAAAATTGTCCACATACACATGGTACCCAGTACCCAAAAAGGCTGGCTGCACAAGGTCCATCACAGCATCATACGAAAGCCCTTTTTCTGAGCTGTCGAATGTTTTGCCGACGTACACTGAGAAGTCCACGGTGTAGCCATTGCTGGAGTCGGCCATCACAAACAGCTTGATGCCCCACCTGGTCGGCTTATTTTTTATGTACTGCGTGAAACCCGTCTTGGCCTTGGTGGCGACCATCCTTTCATCCACTGCCAGCTCCCTCCTTGGATGGTAGGATGACTTGCAGGCCACTCGCATGTGGTCCAGCAGGGGCTGTACACGGAACAGGCGGTTGTGGTCGAGTGTGCCCTTCTGCAAGTCGTTCTGCTGGTCCCCCTCCAGGTCACTCAAGTGGATGTTCCACAGCAAGGACTGGAACCGAGCCCGGGTCATTACTGACGCTGCAAAGGTGACACCCAGCACAGGGTTCCTCGACCAGTAATCTTCCACACTTGGGAGCTTCATAATGGCAGTGTGCTGGAGCAGCCCCAAGAAGAGGTAAAACTCCTGGACATCCACATCCACCCACGCATAACTCTTACCAGCTGCATTCACGGCGGCATATGTGTTGGTGTAGTTGCACAACTCGCGAACAACAGCTGGTGAAAAAAAAAGCCGAAACAGGTTGGCAGGAGAGTGTCTGACAGTGGTGTCCACCTGTACACCTGGGGTTCTTAGTGGCCTGAATCGTAGAGCTGGTGGCGCCATGTCCACATCCTTCTCCGTCTTCCACTCCACTGGAGAGAGAGTAGCCCTTCTTGCCCTCTTCAATGGTTGGTGGGGTTGGTGGTCACCTCTACAATATAAAAAATACACACTTAGTAATTTCTCATACATCTAAACCAACAAAATTGGCTGTGCGCTTTGAACATTGCACAGGGGGCTCCCCAGCACTGTTCATAAGCATAGAGATTATACCACTTTAGGTGTGTCATCAAATACATATTACAAACAAACGTATCAAACCGTGCAGTGACAAAGTGTTACATTACATTACATTGCATGACATTTAGCTGACGTCTTTTTCTAAAGTAATTTACAAACGAGGACATAATCACCACAATCAGTTCAAGCATTATACATACAACAACAAAGCTGTACTATCTGTATCTGTAGTATCAAAAAAACATTTTATTTACAATTTAGCCTTCATTCGGATCAGTAAAATTAGTGCTAGCTTTCACATGACATAAGACATTTCAACCTACAGAAATTACTTCAGACCGCCCACAAAATAATATAACCCCCAACACCAAATGAAGTAAAAGTGAGTAACCAAAATAGTTTATCAAAACCTTATTAGGGACACACCATCATCTAGTACGTCTGCAAAACTATTACACGACTGTCACCACTTTTTCTCACTCCGTGTGTCTCCCTGTCACGCTTTGAATCTGTCACTTCTACTTCGCAAAAAAGTGACTTGCGGGACATAATACTATATCCCTTAGGCGGCGGGGATTAGCTTTTCCAATGAGGACGACAATCGGATGTCACTGTATATTTACAATAAAGTGAATGTCAAAACATTATTTCGCTGTCAAACTTATAAACAACTTACTTTGGTTCAGATGCAGATGCAGCAGCAGAAGAAGTAGGTGGGATGTTCTCCTCGTCGTCACTGCCTTCACTGAAACTCGACTCCGTGTCAAATTCGCCACCGTCAACCTCGATGTCATCCCACATCGACAACACCTCATTCACACTGAAACCTCTCAAAGGACGGCTCATATTTTTCTTCTAATTGTGTAATTTTAATAAATGAGCTGAGTGAGTACGAATGACAAGACACTGCACAACACCTGAGAGACTGATTTGACAACACTACGCTAACTACGCCCACTTTACCGCTCACTTTACCGCCCACTTTACTCCAGTCAGGACACTCACTGATCACAAAACTGTTTCCGGTGGATTGACCACTTTCTGGGCAATGTACATGTTGTATCCTGCAGTATATAGATCAGTGATATCCTACATGTGAATGAATGACGTTTGTTTTGTTTCGTGTGTGCTGTTTCATATGATAATAAATGGACATTCGTAGCTTTTCTTTGCCGCGACTATCATGTCACAACATTCTAACAACATTTCGGTTGTGGTATTATTTACATCTTGTTAAAATAATGACAGTTTTATTTCTACAACATGTAACCACACATATATAGTATCAAAATGATGTCTGAAGTGTACCGTTTTGAAACACACAGGAAGGACTTCGTCATAAGGCGTTGCTTTTTTTAAAATCGTGTCAGTGTGCTGTGTGACACAACCGGCACGCCGGCGTGCCGCTCGAGTTCTAAGGGTTAAAGAAATTAATGATTTTTGGGTGTTATATTATAGTTTGATCTTCTGGGGGATTTCAGTAGGACCAATGGGTGGTCTTTTCTCTTAAAAAAAAGGAGAAAGGGGGGAGAAGGGCAGGAGAGCTACTGCGGGAAACTAGACAAGAACCTAGAAAATTGCAACATTATTATCTTTTGCTGTTCCTAGGAGGTGTTGCTGGCCAGTGGGGAAATGTCTCCCTCTGGTGTGGGCTTTATGGAGCTGCAAGTAGTTTTCAATGTTCTGTATGGAAAGTTATTATTCTAAGTTTGTCCTTCATTTTCAAATTAAGCCTTTATATGACAATGCGTCTTGAGTGGGTTGCAAAAAAGGCCATTTTGTAAGTAAGTAGCATCTTTTATAGGAAGATATGGGTAAGTTTTCCAATTCTCTGTGACCAAAAGGTCAGGTCATATGGATAGTTTTATTGTCTATTACCAACCTATTAGTTAAAGTACCGGTTAGTGTCAAATATAGCTTTTTATCATATCCAAGTTTCCCAAGTTGTACTATCTATGTTTATAAAATTTAAAAAAAAGGTGGGGGGGAAATATTCAGAACATTCAAGAGAGAGGTTCAGGACAGGGATGATACCGAGCAAGGTTGCTCTGGTAATGACACCCTTTTGTTCATCATTAACTCTCTCCTTTTTTTTTTTTTTTTTTAATATTAATTTTTAATGTATATTTTCAATGGTAGTGCTAAACCACTACGGATGCAATATATTTTTGGCCTCTACGCAGTTTTGGCGCTGTTCCGAGTTTTGATAAGGAGGCGCGCTCTTTCAAATGTCCATTACTCGGACTGCATCTGGAGACGCGACAGCAACTCTCTTCGCTGCTAAGACGATTTGTACGCTGTGTTCTTTGATTTGAGGTAAGATTTCAATTTTAAATTGTAAACCACGGGAAAACAAAGTCATGTCGCCTGATCTTCTTAAGCGTTTTTCTTTTTATGTTGCTTTGACTTTGCCGTTCGCTGCTAATCTAGTAATTCAGTGTTACAAAGTCGACCGGCTTTTCGCTGTGAGATAACTTTTGTGTTATAACGTGAACATTTATGAATGAACACAAACAAGTTTATTGATAATGTGTACAGTTTTCGTGTTGTAGAGTGATAATACCTTGTCAGGGAGAGAGATGCTGATACAGATGTTTTGTGTTCGTTGGCTAGCTTCTTAAAGCTAACTGCCTTTTGGTGAAATAATGTATACGGTGATAAATAAACATGACTGTATTTTATGTTGAGCTATGTAGTTTTAATTTCTCGATCGGCTGAAATCTTGTCATTACGTTTCTGATGTGGTCGTTAGTTGGTAACGTGTTGCTTGGTAAAGTGATGCTCCAGATAGCCTGTGGAAAATGCTGTAGGTTTCTGTAAGCTCTGAATTGTGAAAGAACATGTTGGAGTTATAAGTTTATGCATGTAGTTTTGAAATCGTAAAGTTAAATAAAGTAGTCAGTTCCTAGTGTTGTGCTGCAGTGTACGTGACCTCAGTTTACCTCAGCATCGCTTGCTTTGTATCCAAGTCCAAAGTACTTAACAAGTCGGTGCTGTATTCTTTCTGACAATGATTGTGTTGTGTTCATAAATCTATATCTAAATCCAATGTATGTAATTATATGTATGTATCTAAATCTGTAACATCTGTCATTACATAGACAGATAGAACATACATTTATTTCTACATGCCCATTCACCTCTCTCTCTCTCTCACACACACACAGACACACACACCGTGTTTTTCCACTCTTCCAGTGCCCCACCTCCTCCTCCATTCTCACACCTAGGCAGGCAGACAGATAAGAATCTTGAGAGTGTGAAAAACTATTGTCTTTTTCTGCATTTCATTTCTCTGACTAAAATTTAGATACTTTTGTATCCAAGTCCAAAGTACTTAACAAGTTGGTGCTGTATTCTTTCTGACAATGATTGTGTCGTGTCCATAAATCTATATCTAAATCCAATGTATGTAATTATATGTATGTATCTAAATCTGTAATATCTGTCATTACATAGACAGATAGAACATACATTTATTTCTACATGCCCCTTCACCTCTCTCTCTCTCACACACAGACACACACACACACACACACACACACACACACACACACACACACACACACACACAGTGTTTTTCCACTCTTCCAGTGCCCCACCTCCCCCTCCATTCTCACACCTAGGCAGGGAGACATTCGGCACCATTTCTAATTGCCCTCTCAGCAGGCGCACAGATAAGAATCTTAAGAGTGTGAAAAACTATTGTCTTTTTCTGCCCCTTATGTCTGTGACTAAAGTTTAGAAATCTGAGCATAGCTGTAAAACTTCAGCAATGCCAGAAAAATCAGTATTTCTTTGACAATCATTTGAATTTGTATTTTTTTTTACCTCTTTTGGTAGATTAATATGGAAAAGAAGGTGGTGTTCTTTCCTGGTAGAATGACTGTGGTGTTCCGCAAGGGGCCACGGGGATTTCTACTCCAGGACCCGTCTGCTGAGGCCAGGCGCATAAAGGACAACCCCGCACTGCAGGACCGGTCTGCACCGATGAGGGAGGACCGTGTACACCAGAATGCTCTGGCTGAGGTTCGCCGGCGAGGAGGAGATGCCTCAGATAGAATGGAGGTGCGGGGAGACTATGCCCTGCAGTTCGGAAAATACAAAGGGAAGGTATTTAGGTGGCTCTTGCAAAATGATGTTGGGTACACCTTGTATCTTATCAAGAGCCTTGACAAGGAGGAGGCTGCAGGTATTTGTATGGGTGAGGGCCATGCTAAGGACAGCCTCCAGTCCTTTGTCAAGTACGCCCAAAGTTTCCCAGAGATTCAGGCTGTCCTAGCCTATGAGGCTAGTCGAGTGGGAGCTGCTGTGGCCTCGTCGGAATCCGACCAACTGGTTGGCTTTGGGTCCCGGGCCAAAAGCACCTGGAAGGAAATTTGGGACAGTAGAGCTGATGGCTACGCGGCCTTCATCATTCGGCAGAACTGCACCCCAGGGACTCGGATGTTCAAGCTGCAGCAGTACCTGCGAAAGAGACAGCAGGAAGAGGATGCCTCAGGGGCTGCAGGTAAAGCCCCAGGTAAGTTGCTGCGTTTGTACTCAATTGTATGTAAGTGTTATCATATACACATAACCAAAAGAGGCATGAGACATGCCCATTCACCTCTCTCTCTCTCTCTCTCTCTCACACACACACACACACACACACACACACACACACACACAGTGTTTTTCCACTCTTCCAGTGCCCCACCTCCTCCTTTTTGTTTGTACTCAATTGTATGTAAGTTTGTTTGTACTCAATTGTATGTAAGTGTTATCATATACACATAACCAAAAGAGGCATGAGACATGCCCATTCACCTCTCTCTCTCTCTCTCTCTCTCTCACACACACACACACACACACACACACACACAGTGTTTTTCCACTCTTCCAGTGCCCCACCTCCTCCTTTTTGTTTGTACTCAATTGTATGTAAGTTTGTTTGTACTCAATTGTATGTAAGTGTTATCATATACACATAACCAAAAGAGGCATGATTTCTTAAACATTTATGTGACCATTCATATGATGTGATAGATATTTAATTTATTGTAATCTTGTTTGTGCCACAGTGATGGACGAGGATGAGGAGCTGGAGAGGGCGATGCTGAGCATGTCACCTTCTAAACAGCAAATGCAGAGTGGTAGGTACACTGTTGTTACACAGAATAGAAAATTATTTATGACAATGTTCTGTTTAAATTGCTGTCTTGTTTTTGACATGTCCCCTGTTTGTCTTTCTCTGTTTTTGGGTAACCAGGTATGGTGCCAGTAGCAGGACCTGCAGCAGCACCTGCCGTGCCAGTGGTGTCACCAGGAGTGTCATCCGGGGCAAAGACAGGTTTTAAAATGAAAAGGGTCTCAGGGCTGGATGCAATTCTTTACATGATGAATTGCCCTCCAAACTGGACCTTAACTCTTGTTCTTCTGCTGTTCTGAGTTCTTGTTCTGTGTTCGGGGACCATGACCCTATCCTGATGAATTGTCTCAAAGGGACCCATGAATCCCTGCCATGATGAACTGACTCTCAAAGGGACCATGAATCCCTGCCATGATGAACTAACTCTCAAAGGGACCATGAATCCCTGCCATGATGAACTAACTCTCAAAGGGACCATGAATCCCTGCCATGATGAACTGATTCCACGATGAGGGTGAGTATGTATTTTATATTCTACGTACCCATTTCATAACAAACGAGGCAGTGCTGGGTACTAACGCTTGTTTGATGAGTCATATTGCTCCTCCTCCTTATCACAGTCCAGCAAAGTATATTAAATAATGTGGTAGTAAATCTGGAAGGTGGGTAAAACACAGACAATTTTTACATTTGTGAGAGGATGTCTTACACTGTACTTATTTGTGGGGTTGTGACAATAAGGAGGTGTAAGATTATGACTGTTGTTCAGTTCTTAACAAAGTAGAGATTCTAGCTTCAGAAAGGACTAAAAAAACCTGCCATGTTTTCCTTTTGCCTGTGCACTTACCTGGCTGAAGATATGTGTACTTGTATCTGGTTCAGAAATTTGTAGGATAAAACATGTGGCAGGGTTTTTACTTCCATAAGTCAGGATCTCTACCTATGGTTTCTACTAACACGAATGCATGCGTGAATTGTGAACCCTGAAATGACTGAAGATTTTGTCTGTCGTAGTTCCATCGGCGGCACTGTCCAGACCCGACACTGCTTCCACGATGCAGGCATCACCAGTTGATGGTAGGAACCCCGTCATCACATATTGTATTGTTTGTTGTTTAATTTTCCGTTCAGTATTATAAATAATGATTGACATAAATTGGTTTATTTGCTTGACTGTACAGTTCCAGCCCCACCAAGTGTGAGGAAGAAGACACCTGTGCCCCTACCTCCAGAGCTGGCATTCTTGGCGAAGGAGACCACGGGTCCAACAGCCACTCAGAGGCCTGAGTCAGCCCAAGGTATGTGTGTATTTACATGTAGCCCATCTTCTTGGTGCATAGCTGACTCATTCATTTTTTATTTTTTCATGCCATGTTTAAAGTACAAATGTATAAGATTGGGACTGCACTTCTTTTCAGGACCCAGCATAAGTGCTGCACTTCCCTCCGCACGCAAAACACTTGGGCCCAGTGCCCAGCATAGTGGTGGAGATGGTATGTAGAACATGTACATGTGTATGTAGAAAATATTCCAATATTTATTTCACTAATGACACTGACCTGCTTTAATCATTATATTTATTCCAGTAACCGATTTACAAGTATCGGTGCAGTAACTGCTTGTTTGTTGTATTATTTGTTCTTTATCTCAGCTCCCTCAGCTCAGCCACCTGCTCCTGTACCTCTGCCTGGGCGTGACTATGACATCAGCAACTGGGGTTGCTCTCATGCCCAGAAGGAATGGATGAAGACAGAGCTTGAGAGTCTTGGGCTGTGGCCTGGCTCACGTCCAGTGCGAAATCCAGGGAACGTCATTTCACTGTGGCGTCATCCTCCGCAACCCGAGCTCATTGACACTGTGGCAGAGCTCCCCTCCCCCAACTTCTTCCAGCTCCACCCCTTCTTTATCTGGAAGCCAGAAAACAACATCATGGCCAGGCTGAGGAACAACTACGTCCTGCCGTGTCTCCATGGCTGTCTGCGTCCACAGGTGAAGACTCCTTTAAATGTTAATTTTAAAATGGGTAGTTATAGTACACTGTAAATCAAGGATAGGAGCAGGCTTCACTTGACGTGTAATATTAAAGATTAGAGTGCTGGCCTAAATCTAAAATCGAATGAAAAAACAGAAGAGGTCGCACTTTGCATAACTTCGACTTTTAATAAATTATATATAATACATTAAAAGTCGAAGTTATGCACAGTGCGGCCTCTTCTGTTTTTTCATTAGTTATAGTACACTGAAATGTGTGTATGTATTACATCTGTAGTGTAAACTGTGTTATAGTAACTTACCTTACTGTGCCTTTTCAGGTGGTCTCTTCTGGTGTTGGGAGGCCTCGTGTCATTGTTGGCACTGGTGGCCAGTATTATATATTGTCTTCACGACTCACCTGCAAGGTCTGTCGGAAGACCTGGTTCGCCGACAATCCGCAGTGGCTGGAGAAGCTGCCCAAGAGGTTCACCCATCTCCTGCCCGCGTTCCTGACCTACAAGAAGGCCATCTGTAAGACCGTGATGGACGAGCTGAGGCGCAGCGGCAAGTCACCCACAGACATGGCCAACCAGGTGAATGAACTTATGCACCTCAAGTATGAGAGAGCTCACCTGGCATACCTGCTGGCCATCAAAAACGTCAGGGATGCTGAGGCTGGCGTGTACGGGCAGAGAACCTTGGGGCAGTTTCTAGAAAAAGAGAGGATGGCGCCACGTGAGTTCGGGAGCTATGACGACGCGGATGGGTGGTGTGGTGTCTCTGTGTCAGCCCATTACTTGACGGACTGCCTGCTGGACGAGTACCGCCGGCAAGAGTCAAGCATCTCCACTCTCCTCCAGGGCACTTTTGGGAGAGTGTTCCGGTCTGACCACACCAGGAAGGTAGCCAGGAAGGTCACGTTGGCATCTGGTGTCATGTCCAGTTATGCCATCATGAATGAGAACTGGATGGTTGTCTCCTGGGTGATGGTGCAGTCGGAGACGGAGAAGTCCCTGGGGCCGATGTACAGTGGAATGGCCAAGCGGTACGAAGACGCTGGAGTGGAGAAGGCTTGCTTCCATTGGATGGACAGGTCAGAGCAACCATCTTCTCCTTTCTGATAGACAGATAAATAGACAGATAGATAGATTAATAGATAGATAGATAGATAGATAGATAGATGGATAGATGGATGGATGTACTCTATTGCTCCCAAGCTGGGCAATGGAAGTGTAGTAGCAGCATGACATACAGGGACAAACAGACAATAACAACACAAAGAAGAAAAAGAGCACAACCCACACATAATAAGCAATATACTATATAAAATGCAATAAAAAGTATAAAAAGTACATATTAAAACTGCCACCATTATGTCTTCACTGCCATTTCTAACAGCCAATGCTATTTTAACTACATATTATATCATTAAGTTGTAAAATTTTATTTTTGTTTTCATCTTTGTGTCTTCAGGGATTGCTGCGCACCATTTAGGATACCTGACACCATCCGTGGTGAGCACATGCACTGGGATGCCTGGAAAACCACCCCTGCCATAGTCGCTTGGGCCACCTCTGGGCAATTGGAGAACTCCTGTGCCTCTCGCTTGCAGTACAATCCAGCCATTGGTGTAAAGCTGGATTTGTTTCACTGCATGAGGCGATTTTCACGGGAGTGCACCTCAGAGCATCACCCTCTCTACGCCACTTTCTGCCAGATGCTCTCTGCTGCCTTCACGGTCGTGGACCAGGAGGACTTTAAAAACCTGCAGGATGCCTATGTGTTCTGTGGGATCCATCCACCAAATCCCACCAAAAAACACACAAGAGAGCACTGCAGGACCAAAGTTCCACAACCTGAAGAGCTTCTTGACAGAGTAGAGAAGGTGTTCAAACACTTTCACTTGGCCACAGACCCTGACAATGTCCCACTCTTCAAACCGTCAATGTTGAAGATGTGGCGCATACAGAGGGTGCACATCCTTCGTGGCTGTCTCAGTGATCCTGAGCTTGGACAGGGTATCATGTACAGGCACGGTGGAACTCTTCAGCTCAATCACGTGCCTGGTGAAGGAGCCAAAGTTCCCGTGTGGATCCCTGTAAGAGGTACCTCACAGCAGGAAGGGTACCACTTTCACCAGGCTCAGTGGGTCACTGGGACCCAGGTCTCCCCCGAACTTTTCCAGGCCCAGGGCATGACAGGGGTGGCTCGCTGGAACTTTCAGCGGCTCGTGTCCTTGAAGCTGCCAGACATCGTGCTTCCGGCTGTCTTTGATCCAGCATTAATGGTGGGACAAACACAGAACCCAGAGGAGAGACGAGCCAGCTCCTCCAGCGCCTCCATCCCCTGTGCGAGCATCGTCACCTGTTCTATTTCCAGAGCGCACACCGTCACCTGTGCCCACACCTGTGCACACACCGGCTCCTCCTGCAGATGTGACGCCCTCCTACTCCTCTGCCTCTGCCGCTGGACCTGCACCGTCCGCTGGCCATCCTGCTGTCGCACTGCTGAAGCGGGAGATCTTCACAGAAGAGGAACAAGTACCTGGGACAGCAATGGGTATATATAAGTTGTAATATTTGTAAAATCATTATTACACATCTGAAATATTTTACCACAATATGTAACAACATGCTATTGTTTTGTTGTTTTCCAGGTGTCTCACGTGCTCTGCCCCTCCCGCAGAGATCCTCTCCGAGGAGTGCCCGCACTGGACCCGTCAAAACAGGTGGACGGGTGTTTGTGTTGGACCACTCGCGCTGGACGCCTCCAATGAAGGATGCTATTGACAGCTTGCTGCAGAAGCACCGTGGCGAGAAGGACCTCTTAAAGCTGGTGGATCAGGAGTATGCGGACATGGTCCGCCTGTCTGCTACTGATCCAAACAGTTTGCTGCACCCCACAACCAGGCTGCACATATCACGATATGTGAAACACGTGGCTAAGCAGCTGAACACCAGCTCGTCCTTAAACACCAGCCAGGAGAGGGTGCTTGAAACTCAGCAGCTGTGGCATTCCTTAACAGAGGGCAGTGACACAACCACTGTTCCTGTGGTGACCTTGGAGCCTTCCCTTGTGAGCCCTCCTCCTCCTCCTCCTCCTCCTCCTCCTGCTCTGTCCACACCTCTGACACAGGAGACGATAGAAAGTATGGTGAGGGGCATTGTGGAACAGCAACAGCGTCAGCAGCAGCCTGAGCAGAAGAAAAAACAGACTAAGACCTGTCTTGCCTGTGGACAGCCTAAGTCTCGTTATCAGACTGATGGCTCTACTGTCCACTTTTTCTACCAACAGGGCAGTGTGCGCTACTTCTACTGCTCAAAGAGGGTGCATGACACTTATGCTGCTGAGGGGCTCTCTGACCCTTTAATGTCCTTTGAAGATTTCGCAAGGACAGAGTTCTTCAGTAGGGAGGTTGACGCCACAAAGCAACGTGTGGCGGAAAAGGCGGAGAAGAGGAAAAGGCCAGCACCTCAGCAAGGGCCAGTGGGGCGCCTTTGTAGATTTTGCCGCATGGAACTGAAACAGGGGCCGAACAGCCCTCATGTGCACACAGCCTTCCCTGGGGTGGCAGGCAAATATATTTACTGCCCCTCTAAAGTATTCAGTGTGTACAGAGACAAGGGCATGACAAAAGAGATGAACTGGAAAGAGTTTCAGCAGTCTCCTTTTTATGAGGCAGAACGAAAAAGATGGGTGGAGGAAAGAAAGTGATTCATGTAAATATGTATATATGTACATATGATTAATGTATATAGTGTATATGAAATGTAGATGTGTGTGCACATGACGATGTGTGTTTGTTATTAGTCAAGTCAAGGGTTTTTTATTGTAATTTCAGCCATATATACATAGCACACAGTAAACATACACATAGTGATACACATGATGCCATTTTTAAAACTATACTCTGTACATTGTTTGCCCTGTTTGCCCTTGTATATATTTTTAAATATATTCATACATATCACCTTTTATTACTACTACAGACAACACTGTGTTTATACTTTTTTATACTTTTTATACATTTTAATTCTCTTTTTTGCTCATTGTGTTTTATTGTAATTTCAGCCATATATACATAGCACACAGTAAACATACACATAGTGATACACATGCTGCCATTTTTAAAACTATACTCTGTACATTGTTTGCCCTGTTTGCCCTTGTATATATTTTTAAATATATTCGTACATATCACCGTTTATTACTACTACAGACAACACTGTGTTTATACTTTTTTTATACATTTTCATTCTCTTTTTTGCTCATTGTGTTTGTTATTGTCATTTATCTATACTTTCTGTGTGTACTTTATATGTTCTTTAATAAAATCAATCTTTGTTTGAAAATTTTCGCACTGCCTTTTCTCTGGTTATTATATGATAATTAATTCATGAATTTTCAACTTCATTATACTACTATAACATACAACAGTACACATTTAGTGCTGGGGACAAAGTTTATTATGCTGTAAATCTTCACAGATCATTCAAAACATTTTAAACATTAATGCCTTATTTTACAATGCAAACTAAGTTGCCACAAACATTTTACACATACAGTTGCAATAAAACTGTAAAGACCGATTATTTCCAATGTTTACCTCTTATATTTTCTCCATTTCTGTAGTGCTACTGACGGGATTCGAACCCGCGCAGTTGCGGGGAAAGTGCGACATGTAATGATATGCAAAACCGAAGGTAAAGCTTCAATTTGATTGGCTGTCACTCCGTTACACCTATCCGCGGCTGGCCGAACCGGGAAGTCTAGAACTAACTGAACTAAACAAACAAAATGGAACAATTAAACATATATCCTATTAATTTATTACTTTAAACCACTGTCCTATACTAGAATTATTTGAACACCAGGGGGCATCGTGGCCGGATGTCTACCCCACCCAGCATGTTGTACTGGATTAAATTGAACACGGGGAAACGTCAGGGTCCGACGGTCCCCTCTTTTTATATATCCTGCCCCTTGTAATTAGTCTCTCCTTTCATTTAGGCCTAGAGGGAACTTTGTTTGAAGTCTGCGGATCCATTCTCTCTCTTTCTGTAATCTCTGGGTCAATGTCCATTCGGTCTTGTGTTCCAACACTTGCATGTGGATGCTGTTTGTCCCGTGTTTTTTGAAGTGTCTGACCAGGTGCGTCTTGTTTTTTCTACCGGTCCTGATGTTGTAGCTATGGTTATGTAGTCTGGATCTGGCCGAGTTTTTTGTCTGTCCCACGTATTGTTTCTTACATTTCCGGCAGGTGATCAGATAAACGCAATTGTTTTGATTGAGTGTCGCCTTTTCCAGAAAAAAGCCCTCCGCCTTGGTGTAGTTATTGGCTATTCTTCGTTCCGTGATAACTTTTTCACCTTTTTCGTGTTTTCGGAGGGTGCTGGATACTAGTATATCTCGTAAGTTCTTGTTCCTACGGAAGGAAGTTACGACTCGCACGACTGGGAAGTTTCCCAGTATTTTTAAGAAATTTCGTTTGAGTAGATGTGCGAGTTGGGGGGCCCCCGGTGAGAACGGTATCGTGAGCGGGATGATTCTATTCACTGTGCTTCTCTGTGAAGGCGCGTCTATCGCACCTCGGTCTTCTTCCCATTCCTTAAACGTTGTTTTGAGAAAGGATTTTCCATAGCCTCTGGACCTCAGCGCTTTGAAAAGCGTGTGTTTTGCCTGGGAAAAGTGTTCGCGGAGGGTGCATATCCTTTGAAACCGTGTAAGTTGTGATTTAATGATTCCTCCGAACGTGTGCTCCGGATGGAAGCTGTGTTTGTGCAGAAGCGCATGAGTGTCCGTTTCCTTGAAGTAGACGCGCACGTCTAAGGTGCCCTTGGTTGGGAAGTTTGGTCCTTTAAAGGTGGTGGTGTCTAGAAAATCCACTGACCATCGGTCTAGCGTGTATTTTACTTTGATCCAGGGGTGGTGGGAGTTTAAAGTAAGGATAAATTCTTTGAATTCTTTTTCCGTATATGGCCAGGTTCCCCAAATGTCGTCCAAAAATCTATAGTAGTGGGTAGGTGTTTTTTTACATTTAGGAAAGACTGATTCCTCCCATTCCGCCATGTAAATGTTGGCATACGCCGGAGCGAATTTTTTGCCCATGGCCGTGCCCCTTATCTGGAGGTAATAGTCATCATTAAATTCAAAATCGTTATGCGTCAGGTTTAATTCCAATAGTTCCAGGATGAGTTTATTTGGCCTGTCAGCTTGTGGGTAGCGTCTAAACCATTCCTTAATCGCCTTCAAACCCAGGGCCGTGTCTATATTGGTATACAGGCTATCTACGTCTATGGTGAAAAGGAGCGTGTCTGACGACATTCGTGCGTCTCTGACTTTATCTAGGAAGTGGTACGTGTCTCTGAGATAGCTGCCGTGCTTAGTGGAAAGGGGGGTAAGAAAGTGGTCGATGTATTCCGCTATTCTGTAGCTTTCGCTTCCGCAGTCCGACACTATCGGACGTCCCGGAGGCATGTAGGATGTGGGCCATTTGCTTCTCTCTTTATGGATTTTGGGTAGAATATAGAATCTCCTGCTTCTGAAAGGTTCCGTACCCCTGAGATAAAGGGCCTGTTTTTTGTTAATATATTTGTGTTTGAGAAGTTCTTGTATTTTTAGTGCGTAGGTTCGAGCCGTCTCCGTGAATATGGGTTTGCGCAGACGTCGGTATAGGTTTGGGTCTTCTAGTTGTCTGCGCGCCTCCTGTACATACTGTGTTTTGTCCATGAGGACCGTGGCGTTACCCTTGTCAGCGGGTTTTATTACGATGTGTTTTAATTCCTTTATGGATGTCAGCGCCCGTCGTTCCGATTCGGTTAGGTTGAGGGATGTCATTCTGTTATTATTTGCCCATTGGAGTAACGTTTCCTTGTCTTGTCCAATTAATTCGTGTAGGTCTGTGGGTATTGAACCGTCGTCCGGCTCCCATCGGGACGGTGGAAGAAAGGGGGTTATTTCGCCATCCATCACTTCGTTTTGGTCAAAGAAAGAGGCCAGTTTTAGTCTCCTGTGGTATCTGGTGATTTCCGCCAACGTTTGTCGTCTGTCCGTGTTTTTTACGAGATGGGAGGGTATAAATGGTAAGCCTTTGCTGAGCAGTCGTACTTGGGGCTCCGTGAGTTTGGTTGTTTGGGATAAATTGACTATTGTTTTGTCGGGGGAAATCCATATGTCTTGGTCTATGGCTCGGTTTAGTTTAAATGCGCCAGCCAATGTGCCAGCATGGACTTTGCAGTCACCGGTGTCCAATGCGTTTTGTCCACGGTGCATCTGAATTGGCGGCTGGGCAGGGCTGGGATTGCTTGGCCCGTTTGCGCTATGAGTGTGTTGATGTGCGCTATGTTGCGTTTTATATGGGGCGGTAGGCTCGTGTCAAAATTGAGGATGGGTATGTAAACCACCGCGTTGGGGAAGGCTGTTCGGGCTGCCCCTACCATCCTAGAAATAGCTTTCTCAAGCAACGTAGGGTTCACCTGGTCCCGATTGTTAAGGCCAAAGGAGAGTATTATTTGTTGTACCCTTTCCGACTTGGGTGTCTTGTGACGCAGTATATTATATGCATGCGCAAACTTCGCTCCGTGATACGCGTCGATTTGAATTCTTTTGTCTGCGAGGGGGGGTAGGTGGCTGAGGTTGGAGTCCCCCATGATAATGATAGGTCTGAGTGGCGTGAGCGTCCAGTTTTTGTATTTGTCTCCATCATGTTCGTGTTTAGTAAAACCGTTTTCTACCTCACCGGGGGCCCCTGTCTGGGGGTTAGAAAGAACAGCTGCTTGCTGAGTGGAGGGACCGGCCTTTTCTGTCATCGTATTGTGCTCCTCGTCATTTTTTCTGTATTTCTTCGGAGTTGGTTCTATAGGGATGGGTATGTTAAATTCTGTGTCTGAGAATTCTAGGTCGAGTTCAAAATCCGCAGACCATTCCCCTGTGGGTCTAGATGGGGAAGTCACCTGCTGCCCGTGCAGTTTACGGCGTAGGTGTATCATACGTTCAGGTTGTTTGGTTTGGATATGGGTCCGGCGGACTGGTGCCCGTGTTACAGACCCATCGTCGGTCCAGCGGGGTGGCGTGGGCACCGGGATGACCGGGCTGAGGAGAGCGTTAGCGGTGGAGTCCGAGGGGGGAGGGAGGGGAGGGCGGGGGGAAGTCGAGCGGGGAGGAGAGGGCTGTTTAGTTGGGTTAGGAGTGGTCGGTGAGTGGGTACGCACTGTCTTGTTTTTGGGAGGGAGGCCCTCCTTATTGGTCAAAAGTGTGGTTATTGGGGTCTGAGTTATTGTATCTATCTCCATGGCCCGCGTGTTCGGGGGTTCTATCTCAGTTGGTCTCTCCTGGCTGCGGTGCGCAACCGACCTTAATTGGGGTGTGTTTACCCTTGCGGCTTCTGCTAAATGGGATATTTCAGTTTTTGCCTTTTCGATCGTCTCCTCCGAGATGCGTTTTAGGTTTTTACGGCTCCATCTGATGGCTACCGTTAGAGCATCGTCCCATCGTTCATGAGGTAGTTCCCTAATTCGTTTTGCGCTGTCTTTTAAGGCTTCTCCAGTATCTGAATGCCTGTATGTAACCAGTTTCGTGCGTTCCCGTATATGAAGAGAGATGTTTCGTCTCGTGGGAACGCTGGCTTAATGCTATCTTGTAATTCTCGTGCCAATCTTTCTAGGCGTATTGGTGGTTTTAGGTCATTTCTGTTTCCATCCACGAAATTGAGGTGGTGCAGTGCCTTAATGTGTTTGTACATTAGGCGGATAAGTGCCTTAAAGATATCCTCGTTGTCCATTGTTTAGGGTTGAAGTTGTATCTATATTGGATGGGGAAAAGAGAAAGAAAGAAAGAAAGAAAGAGAAGGAAAAGTGTTATGACCTGTTTATTTATTTAAAAATAATTTTGTTATGTCTTAGGTGCTATTCTAAATAAAAGATATTTTATGTTCAGCTTGTTGGTCTATTTATTTATTTATTTTTTATATTGTTAGATGTTGGATCAGAAGTGTTCGTGTTATTTATAGGTCTTTATGGAGTTTCCTACTTCTTTAGTAAATGTCACTTGTTAATACCGGAAAAACGTCATGTAAAAAGTAATTAAGTGGTTATTTGTAAGTTTCGTCTGTTTATTGAGCGGTAAAAAAGCTGGTCCGGTTAATTACGGATTTTTATTGTATACCTCGACGATTGGGTACATAAGACACTCATTTCTTTTGGTTATTTAGAACATGTAGCGGGTGTATAGTATGGAATAATCGTACTAATTTTTTAATGTGAAGAAAGTCCATCCAGGTGCTAAGACGACTATACAATCAGCTAACTTCCTCGTAAAGGCGTTGGAGTCTACTGTCCAAGAAGAATCTCCTTCATCTTCAGATCCTATGATGTACTGTCAGGGTATGTTGTTTTAAGATATCATTCGGTGTTCCGACTTAATTTTTTTTAAGTTTGTAGATTTACGTGAAAGTAGAGGGGGTTGGGAGAGAGCAATAGAGAAAGAGAGAGGGAGAGAGAGAGAGAGAGAGAGAGAGAGGGAAGGGTCAAGGGGGATTCTTGTGGAGCGAGAGGTGTCGGCCTTTCTGGGCGAGACAGTCCTCTTAAACCGGCTTGGCTTAACTCCATCCACCCTCACCCAGTCCATCCCCAAGCATCTCAGGGAAGAAGGGAGAGGGGGATGGAAAGGTATAAGAAGGTACAAATATTTTTTGTGGAGTTTCACGGAAAAAGAGTTACCTTTTACCTGTTAATTTCTATGTATTAATGGATTTCATCTTAATAACATTTAATTGTAAGAAGTGGTTCACCAGGGTCGCGAACCCCGGACGTCCGTATGGTAGGTAGCCTACCTAACCGCTACACTATGTCTCATATATTTTTTTGTCTTTTGTTGGCCTACTAGGTGAAGTTGCGACCAATGTCCGGTATCGTTTTTTTCTACCGAAGTCTGGCGAGTTGCTATTTAAATTTTATAACTCCAAAATTGCCGAGAGGAAAGAATAAAAAAAAATATATATATGGGGGGTCAAAGGAAGCGTTTTTAGGCGAGAGAGGGGTTCTCCCAGGATCATTTAGTTTGTCTCCGTCCCTCTCCATTTTATCTAATTCTTTCGTCCCGGGGAGGGCTGGAGAGACAGAGCGTTTTTGTTTATATTATTATTTAAGTATATTTTTACTTTAAAGAACGGTTATCTATGGTAGTTTTGATGGCTTGGTTAAAAGGATATTCATATTCTTAGAGGGGGTGTTCGTTTTGTTTACTTGAATTTTGGTAGCGTACTCTTCCTCGTATGTTGTGCATACCATTTGGGTTGAACCATTGTATGGTGTACATTGGTGCTGCTCTCTTGTGGCGTTTTTTGGTATTGCTTCAAGCTAATATTTATTCAGTGGGAGTACCACCTATGACAGGGTACTCTTATTCATTATACAGTCTCATGCTGCCATCTTGTGGACTTTTTTTGTTACTGTTGGGTTCTTGTTAATTTTCGGGTGAATATTATTGATGACTCTGTTGTTTTGTTCTTCTATTTATTTGTCTACTTTTCTATTAAACTTTTTGCTTATTTATTTAGTCATTTGTGATTTTGACGTCAATTGATATAGTATTATAAGTGTATATGTTTATTTGTTAGTATCAATGTTCGTCATTCAGTTGTTTATTCATTGGGGGGTAGTAATTAGGTTTGTTTAATGGTAGGTTTCCATTTTATGGTTTATGGTTAGTGTGTAGATTGTAATTTTTTTGTATCTTTTTAGTATTGAGGAATTGCGGGTGTATAGTATGGAAAAATCGTCTAATTTTTTCATGTGAAGAAAGTCCATCCAGGTGCTAAGACGACTATACAATCAGCTAACTTCCTCCTAAAGGCGTCGGAATCTACTGTCCAAAAAGAACCTCCTTCGTCCTCAGATCCTATGATGTACCGTCAGGGTATGTTGTTTTAAGGTATCATTCGGTGTTCCGACTTAATTTTTTAAGTTTGTAGATTTACGTGAAAGTAGAGGGGGTTGGGAGAGAGCAAGAGAGAAAGAGAGAGGGAGAGAGAGGGAAGGGTCAAGGGGGATTCTTGTGGAGCGAGAGGTGTCGGCCTTTCTGGGCGAGACAGTCCTCTTAAACCGGCTTGGCTTAACTCCATCCACCCTCACCCAGTCCATCCCCAAGCATCTCAGGGAAGAAGGGAGAGGGGGATGAAAAGGTATAAAAAGGTACAAATATTTTTGTGGAGTTTCACGAAAAAAGAGTTACCCTTTACCTATTAATTTCTATGTATTAATGGATTTCATCTTAATTAACATATTTAATTGTAAGAAGTGGTTCACCAGGGTCGCGAACCCCGGTCGTCCGTATGGTAGGTAGCCTACCTAACCGCTACACTATGTCTCATATATTTTTTTGTCTTTTGTTGGCCTACTGGGTTAAGTTGCGACCAATGTCCGGTATCGTTTTTTTTTTTTTCCACCGAAGTCTGGCGGGTTGCTATTTAAAATTTATAACTCCAAAATTGCCGAGGGGAAAGAATAAAGAAATATATGGGGGGTCAAAGGAAGCGTTTTTAGGCGAGAGAGGGATTCTCCCAGGATCATTTAGTTTGTCTCCGTCCCTCTCCATTTTATCTAATTCTTTCGTCTCGGGGCGGGCTAGAGAGACGGAGCGTTTTTATTTATATTATTATTTAAGTATATTTTACTTTACAGAACGGTTATCTATGGTAGTTTTGATGGCTTGGTTAAAAGGATATTCATATTCTTAGAGGGGGTGTTCGTTTTGTTTACTTGAATTTTGGTAGCGTACTCTTCCTCGTATGTTGTGCATACCATTTGGGTTGAACCATTGTATGGTGTAAATTGGTGCTGCTCTCTTGTGGCGTTTTTAGGTATTGCTCCAAGTTAATATTTATTCAGTGGGATTACCACCTATGACAGGGTATTCTTATTCATTATACAGTCTCATGCTGCCATCTTGTGGACTTTTTTTGCTATTGTTGAATTCTGTTAAATTTCGGGTGAGTATTATTGATGGCTCTGTGGTTATGTTTTCCCATTTATTTCTTTATTCATCTCTTTGCTTATTTATTTAGTCATTTATGTTTTTAATGTCTACTGATCTAGTATTATAAATGTATAAGTTTGTTTGTTAGTACCAATGTTCCTCATTCATTTGTTTATTCATTGGGGGGTAGTAGTTGGGATTGTTTAATGGTATGGTTTCAATTTATGGTTTTTAAGTGTGGATTATAATTTCTTTTGTATCCTTTTAGTATTGGGAGAGCAAGAATAAAGTTGTCCCTATTTTTTGCATGTTACTGACAGCTCAGGTCCGAAGGCTCTGGCAAGGTTAGGTGTTAGAAAAGTTACAACAGCTCTCCCCTTACAGTCTTAAACTGCAAGGTTTGGAGTAGAGAGTCTGAGGAAGTGCACGCGCCGGCGCCTATTAGTAGCAACGTCAGCAAGCATCTTGGGCTGTGTTTCCATTTTGTTAGGGAGTACCAATGTGGGTATTTCTTGCTATCTGGGAGGGTTTATTTTGTGTGTCTTGAACCTAAACCTGTACTTTGTAGTGGTCTGATTATTATCTATGGATGAATAGAGTTAGTTCCGTTGTGTGTTGTCAATAATGTTGGCCTTAGAGAACAAATAAACTAATATTCAGGGATATTTTGAGTCTTTCTTTCTTTTTCTCCGTCAACGATCTGGTCTCTTCCTGTTCCGCTAAAATAGTGTAATAGGCACATGATCATGTCACGTGTATTGTCCCCGACTCATGTATATTCTTTCTGTGTAGAAAATTTCACATGTATCAAATTGAAGGGTGGGTCTAGTCACATGACTAACAGGTTGGTCTCTCATAAGAAGTTCATTTCACTTCCGATAATCAAAATGGATGGCTATCTTCCGCCATGTGCGCCTCCGCTAGCTGTGCCTGGTAAGAGCTAATATTATCATATAATTAGAGCTAATAAGTAAAAAATGAATGTTTTTGTATCTGAATTGCGTGTATTCTTAGATAAGGAGTTGTTTTAATGTTATTTTTAATAGTAATGGAGATGACCGAAGGCTTCCTCCCCCCCCGGGGAGGTTACCCGCTGTGCCCACCATAACGGGGGCTGTCGTCAGTCCCCGTGGAGGGGGGGACTTTTCTGTTCTCTATGTCCCTGGGGCTCGGAGGCCCCTTGTCCGACAACCTAGCGTACTTTTTTATCCTCAAAGAGCGTACGTATCCTTCCTTTATTGTTTTTATCATAGTTTTAGTCATATTTTTTAACCAGATATTTCGTATTGGTGTGATTATTCTCAATTCATTGGGTATCTTGCTTTTACAGGAGACGATGTGTGTGTACCCGTTGGACTCTGGCCTTCGTCGTAATTGGGGTGTTGTCCCTCGCCCTCCTTTATTACATAATAAAATAATAATAAAACTTTACTTGTATAGCACAGTTCATACATGCAATATGCAACTCAAAGTGCTTTACAGTTTGGCAGGGTTGTTGCAAGACAACATTTCTTGCGGTTCAGTGATGTCAGAGCACATAAATACAGAAGCAGACTGACTCTTGCATGAACACAGGTAGGCAGTCCTTGTAGGCCCTAGTCAGCAATCTTTGTAGTCCAGTGGCGTTAGAGCTATGCAACGCTCTGTTAATGTGGGCTCTTATGTGAACATAGGTCGGCAGTCTTTGCGGGCCAGGGGCACTACACGAGGAAAGTTCATTTAGGCGCAGTCGGTTGTTAGTGTCCCCAGGGAGCAACAGGGGTGAGGAAAAACTCCCTGTTTGTTTGATTTGCGTGATTTCAGGAAGAAACCTCAGGAATCAGTGAGTAAAACTCCCTGTTTTTCTAGGAAGAAACCTCAGGCAGAACCACGTCTCCCAGGGTAGCCCATCTGCCGGGGCTGGTAACGGGAAGTCGGTGACTGAGTAGTTAGGTGTAGGCTTGGTTGAATAGGTAGGTCTTTAGTTGTCGCTTGAAGATGTCGATGGATTCTGCTTTTCTGATGTGCTGTGGTAGGGCATTCCATCTCTTTGGGGCGTAGTATGAAAAGGCAGATTCCCCGATCCTTTTGGGTGGTGCGTCTGGAATCCTCAGGAGACCGGCATCAGCGGATCTAAGGGCTCGTGCAGGGGTATAAGAGGATAATGCGTCAACAATATAGCATGGGGCAAGGCCATTTACAGCTTTAAATACCAGTAGTAGTACTTTGAAGTCAATTCTATAGGATACAGGTAGCCAGTGTAGTTCAGCCAGTACAGGAGTAATATGTTCCCTCTTTCTTGTTTTTGTTAGTAATCTTGCAGCCGAGTTTTGAATAAGCTGTAGTTTTTCAATTGATTTTTTTGGGAGGCCTGTGAACAAGGCATTGCAGTAGTCTAATCTACTTGTAATAAATGCGTGAACAAGTTTTTCAGCGTCTGGCTTGGTCAAGAAGGGGCGAACTTTTGCTATATTTCTTAGATGGAAGTATGCTGTTTTAGTCACTTTGTTGATGTGTGGTTTAAGGCTTAGGTCAGAGTCAAGGATGACACCTAGGCTAGTTACCTGTTCTCTGACATATTGGTTTAGGTTGCCTAGACTGGGGAGGAGAGTTTCCCGTTTGTCTTTAGGGCCGATAAGTAGCAGTTCAGTTTTGTTTTCGTTTAACTTTAGAAAGTTATTGCTCATCCAATGCGTGACAGCTGACAAACAGGAGGTTAAAGACTGTAGAGCTGTGGTTTTGTTTGGCTCAACTGAGATATAAAGTTGTGTATCATCGGCATAACTATGAAAGTCTATATTATGTTTTTTGATAATGTTGCCCAGCGGTAGCATGTATAATGAGAAAAGCAGGGGGCCAAGGCAGCTGCCTTGAGCAACACCGAAGGGTACGTCGTGATTTTTAGATATATGATCTCCTAAACTAATATAGAATTGTCTTCTGGTGATGTATGACTCAAGCCATTTTAGTACATGGCCTGAGAGGCCCACCCAAGTTTTGAGACGATGTAGTAGTATGTTGTGATCAATTGTGTCAAAGGCGGCACTTAGGTCCAAGAGGACTAGGGCAGAGACTTTGTTTGTGGCTGTACTGAGTCTGAGGTCGTTTACTATTTTGGTTAGAGCAGTCTCTGTGCTATGATTTGCTCTAAAGCCTGATTGGAATTTTTCTAGGATGTCGTTTTCATTAAGGAATTGGTTGAGCTGTAAGAAGACAGCCTTTTCGAGTATTTTGCTTATAAATGGGAGGTTGGAGATTGGTCTATAGTTGTTTAGTGTGTTATAGTCCAAATTTGGTTTCTTTAGCAATGGCTTCACTACAGCAGTTTTAAAGGCGCTTGGGAAAATACCTGTGAGAATGGAGGTGTTAATGATCTGTAATAGGGGTGTGGAGATATAATTAAAATTATTTTTCATGAGAAAAGTGGGAATAGGGTCAAGGCTGCATGTTGACCGCTTGCTATGTTTAATAAGTTTATAGAGATCGTCTTCCGTAATGGCGCTAAAAGTCTGTAGGGTCGGTGGTTCCTTAATAGGGGCATCTTGTAGGTAGTTAGGGTCTCGAATGATTTCTGCTCTAATAGCGAGTATTTTGTTTGTGAAGAATTCTGCAAACTCTTCGCATTTTGGAGTGGTGGCTAGACTAAGCATATCACAGACTGGCCCAGGATTTAGTACTTTAGTACATTACTGTTTTTGTTCTTTATGTTTTTGGTGTTATACGTTAGGGATCGTTTTACTTTTCCATTTTTTCTGTGTTGGCTTTTTCTGTTTCTTTTATTGTTTTTCTTTAATAACGTCCTTCAGCCTCTTTTTCACGCATACACTCATCCACACTGAAATACACTCACACACCCATACACACACTGATACCTGTAATCCTGGAGACTAATTATTAAAAAAAAGGGGGGGGGGAAAGAAATTGTAAATAATAATAACTAAAAAGAATAAAATGCTATATTGAAGGTTCATCTTATTTTTGTCTTATTATTTGGGTTGTTGTATTAACCAGTTCAAAGAAGTAGGTGTACTCGAGTTAAGATTAGGATTGAGGTTGAGGTAAGGCCTCAGTTTTTTTTTTTTTTTGGGGGGGAAAGTTGAGTTTAGGTTTGGGGTTAGGTTTAGGCTTGATTATTGGGGTTGGGGTTAGGTTTAGGTTAGACGTTTCAGGGTTAAGGTTAGGATTGAAGTTGAGGTAAGGCCTCAGTTTTTTTTTTTTTTGGGGGGGGGGTTAGGTTGAGTTAGGGTTAGGGTTAGGGTTAGGGTTTTTCTAATTACAACGGCTCCCCCCCCTCTGCCATACAGCACAAGGAGTTTGGAATAGGGAGACCGAGGACATGGCACTCTCACCTGCACATAACCAATTAAGCCTGATGTCTCGCAGTGGTTAAGACTCCTGTATAGGAGGAACTGTTCTGAGTTTATGGAATAGGTTCCCGGAAACATTATGAGGTTATGGTAAGGGTATAGGTATGGGCTAGGTAGCCTCACCCTTAACCTAGTAGCCTCTGGATAGGTATATTTACTTGGTATTAAGTATAGATTTTGTCAGTTTTGTGTGGAAATGATTCTTATAGTCCTGGTATTCCATCCGTGTGTATCCAAACCGATTTATGGTCTCTTGGAGTTGTATCAAATATCTTTTGTCAGAGTATTAGTTTGCGTTTCCCTAGGAGCAACTATTCCTGTGTCCCAGTGCTTAAGACATCCAACCTGGTAGTAGGACCTGGCCGGGTTAGGATTTTTCAAATTACAACGGCTCCCCCCCCTCTGCCATACAGCACAAGGAGTTTGGAATAGGGAGACCGAGGACATGGCACTCTCACCTGCACATAACCAATTAAGCCTGATGTCTTGCAGTGGTTAAAACTCCTGTGTAGGAGGAACTGTTCTGAGTTTATGGAATAGACTCCCGGAAACGTTAAAGGTTATGGTTAGAGTATGTGTATGGGTTAGGTAGCCTCACTATTAACTTCGTAGCCCATGGATAGGTTTATTCACTTGGGATTAAGTATAGGTCTTTTTTGTATGTCCCCAGGTTATGGTTAGGATATAGATCTGGGCTAGGTAGCCTTACAATTAAGTTGGTAGGTTTGTTCCATTGGAATTAAGTATGGATTTAAGTGATTGCAAATCCCTGGGTTATGGTTAGGGTATGGGTAGGGGCTAGATAGCCTCGTTCTAGAGTAGTAGCCTTTGGTTAGGTTTTAGTCACTTGGGGTTAAGTATATGGTTGAGGTCCATGTTTTATAAGTCACCAAGGTTATGGTTAGAGTATAGATGTAGGTTAGGTCATCACACTTTAGAGTATTGGCTTGTAGTTTAGGTTTTGAAATGAAGAATCCTTAGAAGGAGTTGGTGTACTGGTACCAGTATCTAGGGTTAGGTTTATTTTATTTAACTGAAACCACAATAAAGCTAGCCTGCGTGTTAGGCACTGCCAGCATGGTGTGGCCCAGAGGAAGTGCACGGTCCTTCTCCCGACCACCCTACCATACCGTCATCCCAAACCCGGTGTCATATGTTTGTTTGTAGCCCCTTAAATCTTGTTATTATGAGTTTATGTTAGTTGTATTTGTTGTTTGCGTGTCCAGCTTCTTGTGTTTGGTTGTCTGTTAGTTCGTGCTGTTGTGTTTTGTGATGGGACTGATTTCAAAGGTGTAGTCTGAGATGGTGATGTTTGTCCGAATGGCTCGTGTGTCAGTTGTGGTATATCTGGGTTAAGTGTTGTGGGTTGCTCTGAGATGTTGTTGATATGGTGAAGTAGGGTAATGATCTTGTGTATTCTGTCAATGTTTTCTCTGTCTTGTGTATCAGTTATTGATGTAAGGTTGTCCAGATAATGTTGTGTTTGTTTCTTGTGGTTTCTGGGGGTTTGTTGTTGCATGTAGGTCCGTAGATTCGGCATGTGTTGTTGGTAGGAGTAATGCTGGTGTTGTTGAAGTCCATTGTACGTTTGTGTATAGTATGGCAAATCTTGTGGGTATGGTCTGTCATATTTGTTGTATTGCATTTTGTAGTGAGGAGTTCGTGTTGGTGTTGGTTGTGTAGGATTTGTGTGATGTAAAGTAGGTGATGTGTATGTGTAATTCGGTTTTGTTTTGTATCCATGTGTAGGTGCTCTCTGATGGTATATTGTCATCTTGAATGTGTTATGGTAAGTATGTTTCAAATGCAGTGTGTGGAGTCGATGAGGTAAGTATATGTTATAAGTTGTGTGTAGTGTGTCTTATTTTCTTGTAGGTATGTGTTATGGTAAGTATGTTTAAAATGTAAGGTGTAGTGTCGATAAGGTAAGTAAATGTTATAAGTTGTGTGTAGTGTGTCTTATTTTTTTGCAGGGTTTTTTGTTTTGTTTTTTTTTTTTTTTTTTTTTTTTTTTTTTTTTTGTGTGTAAATATGTTGTTTTGTTCTGTATGATGTGTGACAATGTAAATTTGTTGCTTAGGTGATGCACAAAGCAATTGTGTTGCTTTCACCAAAGCACAAAAGCAAGCCGTTTGCGACGCGTTTCGATCCTCTGTAGGGATCTTCTTCAGGCAGGCTTGCTGTATGCGCGCAAAGAGATGTGTGCTGTTCTGTGTCCAAAGAGCGAGTGAGTGCTGCTTTGGAGGAGCTCCCTTATTTATAGGGTTGGCCCCTCCCCTCAGGTATTCTAGTCGAGAATCGGTTTCTCGATTTCGCCGAAATAGGCGGAGTGTGTGTTTGTGTGTAGGATAGAGTGGTTGCTTATGTTGAAATGGGTAATTATGTTAGTAAGAGATGTTTTTGTATGTTTAATTTCTTTCTCTATGTAAAATATGTTTTTATTGTGAGTCATAAAGAAGTTTGATTGTTTAAACGATTTTCTCCTTCCAGTCGGTTTGTTGAGGTTTGTATGTCTAATAGTCCAGGTTTGTGTGTAGATGCAATGTTGTCTGAGATGTGTTTGAATGTAGATGTTTTATTTGTTGTAGTGATCTTGTGTGTTTGGTTTATCTTTTCAGCATTGGCCAATTTCGCCGAAGTGCTGCTGCAACTGAACAAAGATGGTTCACATGCAAAAACGAATTTGTGTGTAAATATAAAGATGGTTTATGTGTAAAAATGAATTTGTGTGTAAATAAAATTGTCTTCTTTGTGTGTTTTGTGTTGTATCTTTCAAAATAAGACCAAGTTTTAATGTGTGATGACTCTTTATGTTTAGAAAAGGGGGCAAACTGCAGGGTTAAGTTTAGGATTGGGGTTAGGGTGAGGTTAGGGTTAGGGGTTGCGGTTGGGGTTGAGGTTAGGTTTAGAGTTGGGGTTAGGTATGGGGGTTGGTTAGAGAGGTATCTGGCTGGTTAGGTTTATTTTATTTAACTGAAACCACAATAAAGCTAGCCTGCGTGTTAGGCACTGCCAGCATGGTGTGGCCCAGAGGAAGTGCACGGTCCTTCTCCCGACCACCCTACCATACCGTCATCCCAAACCCGGTGTCATATGTTTGTTTGTAGCCCCTTAAATCTTGTTATTATGAGTTTATGTTAGTTGTATTTGTTGTTTGCGTGTCCAGCTTCTTGTGTTTGGTTGTCTGTTAGTTCGTGCTGTTGTGTTTTGTGATGGGACTGATTTCAAAGGTGTAGTCTGAGATGGTGATGTTTGTCCGAATGGCACGTGTGTCAGTTGTGGTATATCTGGGTTAAGTGTTGTGGGTTGCTCTGAGATGTTGTTGATATGGTGAAGTAGGGTAATGATCTTGTGTATTCTGTCAATGTTTTCTCTGTCTTGTGTATCAGTTATTGATGTAAGGTTGTCCAGATAATGTTGTGTTTGTTTCTTGTGGTTTCTGGGGGTTTGTTGTTGCATGTAGGTCCGTAGATTCGGCATGTGTTGTTGGTAGGAGTAATGCTGGTGTTGTTGAAGTCCATTGTACGTTTGTGTATAGTATGGCAAATCTTGTGGGTATGGTCTGTCATATTTGTTGTATTGCATTTTGTAGTGAGGAGTTCGTGTTGGTGTTGGTTGTGTAGGATTTGTGTGATGTAAAGTAGGTGATGTGTATGTGTAATTCGGTTTTGTTTTGTATCCATGTGTAGGTGCTCTCTGATGGTATATTGTCATCTTGAATGTGTTATGGTAAGTATGTTTCAAATGCAGTGTGTGGAGTCGATGAGGTAAGTATATGTTATAAGTTGTGTGTAGTGTGTCTTATTTTCTTGTAGGTATGTGTTATGGTAAGTATGTTTAAAATGTAAGGTGTAGTGTCGATAAGGTAAGTAAATGTTATAAGTTGTGTGTAGTGTGTCTTATTTTTTTGCAGGGTTTTTTTTTTTTTTTTTTTTTTGTGTGTAAATATGTTGTTTTGTTCTGTATGATGTGTGACAATGTAAATTTGTTGCTTAGGTGATGCACAAAGCAATTGTGTTGCTTTCACCAAAGCACAAAAGCAAGCCGTTTGCGACGCGTTTCGATCCTCTGTAGGGATCTTCTTCAGGCAGGCTTGCTGTATGCGCGCAAAGAGATGTGTGCTGTTCTGTGTCCAAAGAGCGAGTGAGTGCTGCTTTGGAGGAGCTCCCTTATTTATAGGGTTGGCCCCTCCCCTCAGGTATTCTAGTCGAGAATCGGTTTCTCGATTTCGCCGAAATAGGCGGAGTGTGTGTTTGTGTGTAGGATAGAGTGGTTGCTTATGTTGAAATGGGTAATTATGTTAGTAAGAGATGTTTTTGTATGTTTAATTTCTTTCTCTATGTAAAATATGTTTTTATTGTGAGTCATAAAGAAGTTTGATTGTTTAAACGATTTTCTCCTTCCAGTCGGTTTGTTGAGGTTTGTATGTCTAATAGTCCAGGTTTGTGTGTAGATGCAATGTTGTCTGAGATGTGTTTGAATGTAGATGTTTTATTTGTTGTAGTGATCTTGTGTGTTTGGTTTATCTTTTCAGCATTGGCCAATTTCGCCGAAGTGCTGCTGCAACTGAACAAAGATGGTTCACATGCAAAAACGAATTTGTGTGTAAATATAAAGATGGTTTATGTGTAAAAATGAATTTGTGTGTAAATAAAATTGTCTTCTTTGTGTGTTTTGTGTTGTATCTTTCAAAATAAGACCAAGTTTTAATGTGTGATGACTCTTTATGTTTAGAAAAGGGGGCAAACTGCAGGGTTAAGTTTAGGATTGGGGTTAGGGTGAGGTTAGGGTTAGGGGTTGCGGTTGGGGTTGAGGTTAGGTTTAGAGTTGGGGTTAGGTATGGGGGTTGGTTAGAGAGGTATCTGGCTGGTTAGGTTTATTTTATTTAACTGAAACCACAATAAAGCTAGCCTGCGTGTTAGGCACTGCCAGCATGGTGTGGCCCAGAGGAAGTGCACGGTCCTTCTCCCGACCACCCTACCATACCGTCATCCCAAACCCGGTGTCATATGTTTGTTTGTAGCCCCTTAAATCTTGTTATTATGAGTTTATGTTAGTTGTATTTGTTGTTTGCGTGTCCAGCTTCTTGTGTTTGGTTGTCTGTTAGTTCGTGCTGTTGTGTTTTGTGATGGGACTGATTTCAAAGGTGTAGTCTGAGATGGTGATGTTTGTCCGAATGGCTCGTGTGTCAGTTGTGGTATATCTGGGTTAAGTGTTGTGGGTTGCTCTGAGATGTTGTTGATATGGTGAAGTAGGGTAATGATCTTGTGTATTCTGTCAATGTTTTCTCTGTCTTGTGTATCAGTTATTGATGTAAGGTTGTCCAGATAATGTTGTGTTTGTTTCTTGTGGTTTCTGGGGGTTTGTTGTTGCATGTAGGTCCGTAGATTCGGCATGTGTTGTTGGTAGGAGTAATGCTGGTGTTGTTGAAGTCCATTGTACGTTTGTGTATAGTATGGCAAATCTTGTGGGTATGGTCTGTCATATTTGTTGTATTGCATTTTGTAGTGAGGAGTTCGTGTTGGTGTTGGTTGTGTAGGATTTGTGTGATGTAAAGTAGGTGATGTGTATGTGTAATTCGGTTTTGTTTTGTATCCATGTGTAGGTGCTCTCTGATGGTATATTGTCATCTTGAATGTGTTATGGTAAGTATGTTTCAAATGCAGTGTGTGGAGTCGATGAGGTAAGTATATGTTATAAGTTGTGTGTAGTGTGTCTTATTTTCTTGTAGGTATGTGTTATGGTAAGTATGTTTAAAATGTAAGGTGTAGTGTCGATAAGGTAAGTAAATGTTATAAGTTGTGTGTAGTGTGTCTTATTTTTTTGCAGGGTTTTTTTTTTTTTTTTTTTTTTTTGTTTTGTTTTTTTTTTTTTTTTTTTTTGTGTGTAAATATGTTGTTTTGTTCTGTATGATGTGTGACAATGTAAATTTGTTGCTTAGGTGATGCACAAAGCAATTGTGTTGCTTTCACCAAAGCACAAAAGCAAGCCGTTTGCGACGCGTTTCGATCCTCTGTAGGGATCTTCTTCAGGCAGGCTTGCTGTATGCGCGCAAAGAGATGTGTGCTGTTCTGTGTCCAAAGAGCGAGTGAGTGCTGCTTTGGAGGAGCTCCCTTATTTATAGGGTTGGCCCCTCCCCTCAGGTATTCTAGTCGAGAATCGGTTTCTCGATTTCGCCGAAATAGGCGGAGTGTGTGTTTGTGTGTAGGATAGAGTGGTTGCTTATGTTGAAATGGGTAATTATGTTAGTAAGAGATGTTTTTGTATGTTTAATTTCTTTCTCTATGTAAAATATGTTTTTATTGTGAGTCATAAAGAAGTTTGATTGTTTAAACGATTTTCTCCTTCCAGTCGGTTTGTTGAGGTTTGTATGTCTAATAGTCCAGGTTTGTGTGTAGATGCAATGTTGTCTGAGATGTGTTTGAATGTAGATGTTTTATTTGTTGTAGTGATCTTGTGTGTTTGGTTTATCTTTTCAGCATTGGCCAATTTCGCCGAAGTGCTGCTGCAACTGAACAAAGATGGTTCACATGCAAAAACGAATTTGTGTGTAAATATAAAGATGGTTTATGTGTAAAAATGAATTTGTGTGTAAATAAAATTGTCTTCTTTGTGTGTTTTGTGTTGTATCTTTCAAAATAAGACCAAGTTTTAATGTGTGATGACTCTTTATGTTTAGAAAAGGGGGCAAACTGCAGGGTTAAGTTTAGGATTGGGGTTAGGGTGAGGTTAGGGTTAGGGGTTGCGGTTGGGGTTGAGGTTAGGTTTAGAGTTGGGGTTAGGTATGGGGGTTGGTTAGAGAGGTATCTGGCTGGTTAGGTTTATTTTATTTAACTGAAACCACAATAAAGCTAGCCTGCGTGTTAGGCACTGCCAGCATGGTGTGGCCCAGAGGAAGTGCACGGTCCTTCTCCCGACCACCCTACCATACCGTCATCCCAAACCCGGTGTCATATGTTTGTTTGTAGCCCCTTAAATCTTGTTATTATGAGTTTATGTTAGTTGTATTTGTTGTTTGCGTGTCCAGCTTCTTGTGTTTGGTTGTCTGTTAGTTCGTGCTGTTGTGTTTTGTGATGGGACTGATTTCAAAGGTGTAGTCTGAGATGGTGATGTTTGTCCGAATGGCTCGTGTGTCAGTTGTGGTATATCTGGGTTAAGTGTTGTGGGTTGCTCTGAGATGTTGTTGATATGGTGAAGTAGGGTAATGATCTTGTGTATTCTGTCAATGTTTTCTCTGTCTTGTGTATCAGTTATTGATGTAAGGTTGTCCAGATAATGTTGTGTTTGTTTCTTGTGGTTTCTGGGGGTTTGTTGTTGCATGTAGGTCCGTAGATTCGGCATGTGTTGTTGGTAGGAGTAATGCTGGTGTTGTTGAAGTCCATTGTACGTTTGTGTATAGTATGGCAAATCTTGTGGGTATGGTCTGTCATATTTGTTGTATTGCATTTTGTAGTGAGGAGTTCGTGTTGGTGTTGGTTGTGTAGGATTTGTGTGATGTAAAGTAGGTGATGTGTATGTGTAATTCGGTTTTGTTTTGTATCCATGTGTAGGTGCTCTCTGATGGTATATTGTCATCTTGAATGTGTTATGGTAAGTATGTTTCAAATGCAGTGTGTGGAGTCGATGAGGTAAGTATATGTTATAAGTTGTGTGTAGTGTGTCTTATTTTCTTGTAGGTATGTGTTATGGTAAGTATGTTTAAAATGTAAGGTGTAGTGTCGATAAGGTAAGTAAATGTTATAAGTTGTGTGTAGTGTGTCTTATTTTTTTGCAGGGTTTTTTGTTTTGTTTTTTTTTTTTTGTTTTTTTTTTTTTTTTTTTTTTGTGTGTAAATATGTTGTTTTGTTCTGTATGATGTGTGACAATGTAAATTTGTTGCTTAGGTGATGCACAAAGCAATTGTGTTGCTTTCACCAAAGCACAAAAGCAAGCCGTTTGCGACGCGTTTCGATCCTCTGTAGGGATCTTCTTCAGGCAGGCTTGCTGTATGCGCGCAAAGAGATGTGTGCTGTTCTGTGTCCAAAGAGCGAGTGAGTGCTGCTTTGGAGGAGCTCCCTTATTTATAGGGTTGGCCCCTCCCCTCAGGTATTCTAGTCGAGAATCGGTTTCTCGATTTCGCCGAAATAGGCGGAGTGTGTGTTTGTGTGTAGGATAGAGTGGTTGCTTATGTTGAAATGGGTAATTATGTTAGTAAGAGATGTTTTTGTATGTTTAATTTCTTTCTCTATGTAAAATATGTTTTTATTGTGAGTCATAAAGAAGTTTGATTGTTTAAACGATTTTCTCCTTCCAGTCGGTTTGTTGAGGTTTGTATGTCTAATAGTCCAGGTTTGTGTGTAGATGCAATGTTGTCTGAGATGTGTTTGAATGTAGATGTTTTATTTGTTGTAGTGATCTTGTGTGTTTGGTTTATCTTTTCAGCATTGGCCAATTTCGCCGAAGTGCTGCTGCAACTGAACAAAGATGGTTCACATGCAAAAACGAATTTGTGTGTAAATATAAAGATGGTTTATGTGTAAAAATGAATTTGTGTGTAAATAAAATTGTCTTCTTTGTGTGTTTTGTGTTGTATCTTTCAAAATAAGACCAAGTTTTAATGTGTGATGACTCTTTATGTTTAGAAAAGGGGGCAAACTGCAGGGTTAAGTTTAGGATTGGGGTTAGGGTGAGGTTAGGGTTAGGGGTTGCGGTTGGGGTTAGGGTTAGGGTTAGGGTTAGGGTTAGGGTTAGGTTTTGTAAATATTCTAGTTTTTTAAGTCTGTACATGCAGATATAGTGTACTGGCCACATGTCTTCTCATGATCTGTTTTTTAATCTCCTAGGTCCCGTATCTCTGGAGAAAAGAAAACACGAAGAGAGGTTAGCCTGATCAGGAGCATCCCCGCCAAACCCATCCATATACACCTTATTAGAGACGTTTTTTTTTTTTTTTTTTTTTTTTTTTTTGTATAGAAATGTCTATATAGGACATCACATCCCAGTAAGTATGAACCCGGAGACAGGCAGTCATCATCTACAGGAAAACTGGAAAAAAAACCATAAGTGCTATCCAAAATTAAATTATTTATCCATATTATGAACCCTAGATCACATATGTGTATGTGTGTGCATATGTATTATGGATGTGCTTCAGACCTTTCGTTCAAGCCCCACGGATTGATGGTATTCAAGTCTTTTATCCATTTCCACTCCACCTGCTTCCTTGTTTTTGTATCCCATGATATGTCTGATTGTAGTCCCATTACTGTAAGATGTTCCAATGTGTGTGTATGAAAATGTGTGTATGCCCTAGCTTTGTTAATCCGTTTGTGTATATGGTATAAATGTTGTCTAACCCTGATATCTATGGAATGCCTAGTTTCCCCAATGTATGTGGCACCACAACATTTGCATTGGATCGCATACACTACATTGGTAGTATGTACCTCTATCTTTTGTGTAATGGGGCGTCCCCTACCTGAAACTGTATTATAAATAAAATTCGCATGAACAAAAAATTCCAAAGGTTTCTCCTTCTTCTCCAGACTAGCCCGTACTAAGAAATCTCTCACATTTCTATTTTTCCGGTATGCTCCAATAAGTCTGCAAGCTTGAAACTCTGGAACCCTTTGACCTAAGCGAGTAAAATTGGATCTGACTATACTATTAAAACTTCCTAGTGCTTTCGAATAGGTCTGAACAAATGGAATCAGTGTCATGTCATCTACTGTATTGTCTTGTGTGGCCCGTGCGCCGTGTGTGTGTCCTTGAGACCTATTGTCCCCCCCTAAAACCTGTCCCTTTGAAGTCAGTGTATTGTTCACTACTGTACTGTCCTGTATGGCTCGTGCGCCCTGTGTGTGTAATCGAGACCTCTCCTCCCCTGCTAATCCCTGAGCAATTAAAGTCAGTGTATTGTTAACTAGTGTACTGTCCTGTATGGCTCGTGCGCCCTGTGTGCATTGTCGAGACCTACCGCCCCCTCCTAATCCCTGAACAGTTGAAGTCAGTGTATTGTTAATTAGTGTACTGTCCTGTATGACCCGTGCGCCCTGTGTGTGTTGTCGAGACCTATCGTCCCCCCCTAAACCCTGAGCAATTGAAGTCAGTGTATTGTTAACCAGTGTATTGTCCTGTCTGGCCCGTGCGCCGTGTGTGTGTTGTTGTGACCTATTGTCCCCTATTGTTAGAGTCCGTGCAATGGTCCCTGTCTTCCTGTGCTGTGTGTCCTGTCTGTCACCCTCATGCGCCTGACTCAAAAAAGAGCGCCTTACCGTAGCCTTAATATGTCTGAGTAACCTTCTCGGGTATCCCCGTGACCGTAGAGCCCTAAATAAGATACCTGTGGCCTTGTCAACATCCTCTTCAAAAGTACAAATTCTCCAAAATCGGATAATCTGCGATTTAACAATACCTTTGAATGTGTGACGTGGATGGTACGACCGCCTGTGTAGGAGGGCGTGCGTGTCAGTGGACTTGAAGTGGACTTTCGTGGCTAACCTCCTCCCCCCACTCTCTGACTCACTTCCTGTAACAAAAACCACAGTGTCCAAAAACTCTACACTTTCCCTACTCACCGTGCTGGTAACCTTAATGCTCTGATGGTGTGTGTTCAAGGTCTGTACAAACTCCCGGAAGTGCTCCTCTCCATGTTCAAAGATCCCAAATATGTCGTCCAAGAACCTCAGATAAAGTGTTGGCCTAAATTGACATTTCCTTAAGGCTGTCTGCTCCCACTCTGCCATATACAGGTTTGCGTAAGAGGGAGCAAAGGTTTTACCCATTGCCGTTCCATGTGTCTGTAAATAAAACTCTCCATTAAACAGGAAATCATTCCTAGTCAAGTTTATATGCAAGAGTTCCAGAATCGCCTCATCAGGGCGCGCCGCATCTGGAAACCGCCGGAATGCTCCCTCTACTGCCCTCATACCCAAATCTATATCTATATTTGTGTATAGAGAGGAAACATCCATTGTAAAAATTAAGGTATCTTTCGAAACCTCTCGTCCTCTCACCTTTGCAATGAAATCATAGGTGTCCTTAACATAACTATCATGCCTCTGAGACAGGGGGTTTAGGTAACAATCTATGAACTTGGCCACCTGGTATGACTCCGAATCACAGTCGCTGACAATTGGCCTCCCCGCGGGGATAGTATGAGGAACCGGCCAAGATTCTGGGTCCTTATGAATCTTGGGTAAGATGTAAAAATACCGTGGTCTCGGTTGATCAGGGCCCCCCAGGAAGGCCAACTGTCGCTTGTTAATGTAGCCCTCTTCACAGATGCGCTGGAGGATGCGCCGCTGCAACAGCTGTGTGTCATATTGTAGTGTATGCGTCAGTTTAATGTAATGTTTGCTGTTATTTAATTGCCTATTACATTCTTGTATATATTGTGTTCTGTCCATAATAACGATCATAGATCCTTTATCCGCCGGTTTGATTATTATCCGTTCATTTTGTTGCAGGCGCTTTAACGCTCTCTGCTCACCAATTGATAAGTTATCTGTTGCGTCTGTATGTGTGTGATGATATGTCTGTACATGTTGGTCTGTAATGCTAGTTGCAGCGGCCCAATCCCTCGCCATACACCCCTGTAACTCTGGACAGATGTTTGAGTCCGGCGGCTCCCAGCTCGACGCCCCCTGGAAAGGAGCACACTCACCTCCCCGATCAAAGTCAAAATGAGCCAACAACTTCAACCGTCTATGATAGTCATGCAAGTCCCTGAATAGCAAGTCCCTCTTAAACAACTTTGGAGTTGGTATGAATGATAGGCCCTTCTCCAGCAAGGCGGTCTCAAAAGAGTCAAGCACATATGTTTTTGACAGGTTAAGGACAACCGACTCTGATATATTGTGAAGTGGTGTAATGTTGTGTGTGTTCTGAGTGTTGTGTTTACCTACTGATAACACTGGAGCAGCACAAGTGTTTACAAGAGGGGGTGGAAAGCCCCTTCCCCCCCCAAAGAGTTTAACTGCGCCATCCAATGGTCCAGCAGTTTCAGACCTGTCTCCTTTGTCCAATGGATAGGGTCCCTACTACCCACCCTAAATTCTGACTCCGGGAGAGGGCTGAAGGAGCGACACTTTCTCACCACCCTTTTATTAAATTCTTCAATTTTATTTTGTACCTGAATGGTGAGGCGGTTGGAGAAGTTCAGCTGGGGAACATACACTACAGCATTGGGAAATGCCCTCTCACATGAATGTAAAGCCCGCAAGAATTCCTTCCAGATAGTTAAAATTTCTTTCTGGCGTGTAAGATCATTTATCCCCGCTGCAAGAATGACTAACTGTACCTCTCCATTAGGTTTCACTTTATCAAATATTTCACGGAGGTGATCAAATCTTGCCCCCGGGAAACTATCAATCTGCAAATTTGGATTAATGAAAAAGGAAATGTGACGTAAATTTGAATCCCCCACAATTAGCATTGGCTTCTCCACTACCAAGTGCCAATCTCGCGTCTTGCGTGTAGTGTGCATGTGCGATGTAGGGGCGAATAACGGTGGCGTGGGGTCCCGTGCCGCACCACCCAGACCTTCGGTTTCGTCCACCCTGTAGGAGGAAGGGGAGGAGGAGGAGGACTCAGATGCGCCCCCATTGCCTACATTTAAACAGGCTGCTATAGGGGAACACATCATCCCTGTGCTCTCTGCCTCCCTAGTTGTCTGCCGTGGCTCAGCGCCCGGACCCCCCGTCGCCGTCTCCCCTTGTATTTCTAATGACGAAGAATCAGAAAAAGAAATATCCAAATCAAAATTTACTGATAAATGTGTGGGCACAGAAGTCCCAATCAGACCCAGTTGATTCTGCATCTGTCCCTCTGTCCGTGTCTGTGTATGTACTGGTGTGCACGGTGATGTATGTGGTGTGTGTGGTGTGGTGAGCAAGGGCCACTCCTCCTCAGATATTTCCCTATGTACCATCACCCTAACCTCCCTTACTCCAGATCCCCCTCCTCCCTCCCCCGGGGCCAAATCCAGACTTCCACCTGTTACACCCCCTCCATCCTTCCGTATCACTGGACTCCGTCTCACCACCTCTGAAAAACTAAGCCCCTTCCTCTCCGGTGTTGTAATTCGTTCCCCTAGTGTCTGTCTAGGTGTAATCACTGTCCTCCCCTGTCCTACCAATGTCCTGCTGGAACCCACCTGCATGTCACTAGGTCTCACCGGTGTATCACTGAATGTCCTCAGTCTACTTTCCTCTACCCCCGATGTATTCCTAGGTCCTACTGGTGTATCCTCACATCCCATTCCATCCCCCCTACAATCCTCCCCCCTCTCCAACAGATGTCTCGCCAAAGAAACCGAGCTATCCGTGAGTTTCTTTTTATATCTATTCCTTGCCCAATGGGTTGCCTTATTAAAGGCTTCTAAATTCCAATCCGGCTTATCAACCAGTAGGGTTGACTTTTGCATCTCATAGTGCTCCAACAATGTCATCAGTATCTGTGCTATCCAATCCTTAGTAATGCTCCATACCTTATTGGAAATATTCTCTGTCGGACAAGCAGGCTTAATAAAGCCAGACAATTTGATTAGTTGTCTCTGCATGCCTGGTGGCAAAGTACCATTCTGTTTTCCAACACTAAGAATCTCCATATGATGTAATACCTGTATCAGTTTAAAGTAGAGCTTAACTATAATTGCAAAACCACTATCCATGTTATGTGTGACTGCCTGCCCCCGTGACCCACACTCACCATTACGCCGATGTCCCAAAGCGCTCCGCCAACCAGCTGTCGGTCCTGGCATTTTAATGCTCCAGAAGTAACCACAGGGTAAAAAAATATGTGTATATCTAAAAAATATATATAATGAAACTAAGTGCTTTATCTCACAAATAAACAATAAAGAAAGTATAAGCTGCTTATAAGGATTTCTAGATATGATCCACACAAATAAAACAAACTATCATTAATTACAAATTAAAATCAAACAATGGCTATCCAATATTATAAGCCCAATAATAAGCTTGACTTGCTCACCTAAAAGAGTCCTCCTCTGTGCTAAAAAAAGCGGGGGAATAAATTGTTTGTTATAGCCCTTAAAAGGGCTTTTTAAGGTGCAATACAAGCTTCCCAATCACTGTAAGGACGTTCAGTGAACTCCAAACTACTACTATGAATGCTAATTATAGTTATTTGACAATGGACACACTAGGCTCCAAAAAGGACAATTAAAAAGGTCTTCTCACATCCACTGCAACTCAATATCACACATATGGTTCAATCACTGCAAACAGTTCATTTTACACTCAGGCCAAAGGCGTTTCTCTGTAGAAAATCCCAATGTGCACACCAAAGCTTTTTAAATTAGGAGAGTTACTGTTCTCAGAAAGGGAAAACCAAAAAAAGAGTCCTTTTTACCGTCCATCCTCGGAATTCCTTGTCCTCCACGTCAATCTTCCATTAGCATTCCATTCGCATCCATTGGCATCCATTAGCCTCCATTAGCATGCCATTAGCATGTTGGTAGCCAACCGCTAGCCAACGTGTGCTCCTTTGTTTGTACTATAGTAGCAGTTCTTATAGTTCACTTTTTGAAGTCCACAAACGTATCCAAACCACAATCAGGGCTTTTGTTAAGGTAGTTAGAGAGTCTTACCACCATCAAGTCACTCAACGTTTCGGGAAAACTTCCCTTCATCAGGAGTGTGTGACAAACTACTCTCACTGTAGCTCTATAAGCTTTCTAAACAGGAACTAGAAGTGCTCTCAGTACCCAGTAAGGACGCCATGTTTTTTTCAAAATAAAAGTGGATCAATACCTAGGAAATACATCAAAATGCAGCAAACCCATTATAAATCATCACAAAAAAGGAAAGAGAAAAAAAGGAAGGGAAAAAAAGAAAACTATTACATGCAGTTATATAGTTAGATAAATAAATATAAAAATGAGGAAATTAAACCCTTAATGGTTCCATCTTTTAGTTATTATAGAACCTCATTAAAGTAGCGAAGAAGGGACAGGCTCAATATCTCCCATATCCTACGACCATATCATACTAGTTGTTCCAATATGTCACCTCTATACCATATTATTTTTATTACTAAGAAAAGTTATATATTACCATTACTAAAATTAGCAATGACAATAATAGTAGGCAGTCTCCTCAGGTGTATTACATACCCTTGCCATATAATGTGTATCGGCCCCAAACCAATCAATATACCCAACCACATCCGTCATTCCCACTAAAATTAGGGTCAAGATTATGGATGGGGTATCGGTTAAGGTTAGGGTTAAGATTTTGATTCGGGTCATATTAACATTCCCCCCGTTAATATCTTATCTCCACTCACCCTGTTTAAAAAATAAGGGTTATGAGTACAGATAACTACAACCTCATCATTCCATGGGCCATACACTCCTCCGTACCCTTGCCATATAATGTGTATCGGCCCCAAAACAATCACTATACCCAACCACATCCGTCATTCCCACTAAAATTAGGGTCAAGATTATGGATGGGGTATCGGTTAAGGTTAGGGTTAAGATTTTGATTAGGGATATATTAACATTCCCCCCGTTAATATCTTATCTCCACTCACCCTGTCTAAAAAATAAGGGTTATGAGTACAGATAATTACAACCTCATCATTCCATGGGCCATACACTCCTCCGTAACATTCTAGTATGGCGGTGATGCTCCCGAGTCCTCAACCCCCCTAAATAAAAGGAAAATACTAAATTATTGCTCCAACATGATCTCTACTGTGACCTAGAGTAACTGAAAAGACATGGCACTGACAAGGTTAGGTTTTGTAAATATTCTAGTTTTTTAAGTCTGTACATGCAGATATAGTGTACTGGCCACATGTCTTCTCATGATCTGTTTTTTAATCTCCTAGGTCCCGTATCTCTGGAGAAAAGAAAACACGAAGAGAGGTTAGCCTGATCAGGAGCATCCCCGCCAAACCCATCCATATACACCTTATTAGAGACGTTTTTTTTTTTTTTTTTTTTTTTTTTTTTTTTTTTTTTTTTGTATAGAAATGTCTATATAGGACATCACATCCCAGTAAGTATGAACCCGGAGACAGGCAGTCATCATCTACAGGAAAACTGGAAAAAAAACCATAAGTGCTATCCAAAATTAAATTATTTATCCATATTATGAACCCTAGATCACATATGTGTATGTGTGCATGTGTGTGCATATGTATTATGGATGTGCTTCAGACCTTTCGTTCAAGCCCCACGGATTGATGGTATTCAAGTCTTTTATCCATTTCCACTCCACCTGCTTCCTTGTTTTTGTATCCCATGATATGTCTGATTGTAGTCCCATTACTGTAAGATGTTCCAATGTGTGTGTATGAAAATGTGTGTATGCCCTAGCTTTGTTAATCCGTTTGTGTATATGGTATAAATGTTGTCTAACCCTGATATCTATGGAATGCCTAGTTTCCCCAATGTATGTGGCACCACAACATTTGCATTGGATCGCATACACTACATTGGTAGTATGTACCTCTATCTTTTGTGTAATGGGGCGTCCCCTACCTGAAACTGTATTATAAATAAAATTCGCATGAACAAAAAATTCCAAAGGTTTCTCCTTCTTCTCCAGACTAGCCCGTACTAAGAAATCTCTCACATTTCTATTTTTCCGGTATGCTCCAATAAGTCTGCAAGCTTGAAACTCTGGAACCCTTTGACCTAAGCGAGTAAAATTGGATCTGACTATACTATTAAAACTTCCTAGTGCTTTCGAATAGGTCTGAACAAATGGAATCAGTGTCATGTCATCTACTGTATTGTCTTGTGTGGCCCGTGCGCCGTGTGTGTGTCCTTGAGACCTATTGTCCCCCCCTAAAACCTGTCCCTTTGAAGTCAGTGTATTGTTCACTACTGTACTGTCCTGTATGGCTCGTGCGCCCTGTGTGTGTAATCGAGACCTCTCCTCCCCTGCTAATCCCTGAGCAATTAAAGTCAGTGTATTGTTAACTAGTGTACTGTCCTGTATGGCTCGTGCGCCCTGTGTGCATTGTCGAGACCTACCGCCCCCTCCTAATCCCTGAACAGTTGAAGTCAGTGTATTGTTAATTAGTGTACTGTCCTGTATGACCCGTGCGCCCTGTGTGTGTTGTCGAGACCTATCGTCCCCCCCTAAACCCTGAGCAATTGAAGTCAGTGTATTGTTAACCAGTGTATTGTCCTGTCTGGCCCGTGCGCCGTGTGTGTGTTGTTGTGACCTATTGTCCCCTATTGTTAGAGTCCGTGCAATGGTCCCTGTCTTCCTGTGCTGTGTGTCCTGTCTGTCACCCTCATGCGCCTGACTCAAAAAAGAGCGCCTTACCGTAGCCTTAATATGTCTGAGTAACCTTCTCGGGTATCCCCGTGACCGTAGAGCCCTAAATAAGATACCTGTGGCCTTGTCAACATCCTCTTCAAAAGTACAAATTCTCCAAAATCGGATAATCTGCGATTTAACAATACCTTTGAATGTGTGACGTGGATGGTACGACCGCCTGTGTAGGAGGGCGTGCGTGTCAGTGGACTTGAAGTGGACTTTCGTGGCTAACCTCCTCCCCCCACTCTCTGACTCACTTCCTGTAACAAAAACCACAGTGTCCAAAAACTCTACACTTTCCCTACTCACCGTGCTGGTAACCTTAATGCTCTGATGGTGTGTGTTCAAGGTCTGTACAAACTCCCGGAAGTGCTCCTCTCCATGTTCAAAGATCCCAAATATGTCGTCCAAGAACCTCAGATAAAGTGTTGGCCTAAATTGACATTTCCTTAAGGCTGTCTGCTCCCACTCTGCCATATACAGGTTTGCGTAAGAGGGAGCAAAGGTTTTACCCATTGCCGTTCCATGTGTCTGTAAATAAAACTCTCCATTAAACAGGAAATCATTCCTAGTCAAGTTTATATGCAAGAGTTCCAGAATCGCCTCATCAGGGCGCGCCGCATCTGGAAACCGCCGGAATGCTCCCTCTACTGCCCTCATACCCAAATCTATATCTATATTTGTGTATAGAGAGGAAACATCCATTGTAAAAATTAAGGTATCTTTCGAAACCTCTCGTCCTCTCACCTTTGCAATGAAATCATAGGTGTCCTTAACATAACTATCATGCCTCTGAGACAGGGGGTTTAGGTAACAATCTATGAACTTGGCCACCTGGTATGACTCCGAATCACAGTCGCTGACAATTGGCCTCCCCGCGGGGATAGTATGAGGAACCGGCCAAGATTCTGGGTCCTTATGAATCTTGGGTAAGATGTAAAAATACCGTGGTCTCGGTTGATCAGGGCCCCCCAGGAAGGCCAACTGTCGCTTGTTAATGTAGCCCTCTTCACAGATGCGCTGGAGGATGCGCCGCTGCAACAGCTGTGTGTCATATTGTAGTGTATGCGTCAGTTTAATGTAATGTTTGCTGTTATTTAATTGCCTATTACATTCTTGTATATATTGTGTTCTGTCCATAATAACGATCATAGATCCTTTATCCGCCGGTTTGATTATTATCCGTTCATTTTGTTGCAGGCGCTTTAACGCTCTCTGCTCACCAATTGATAAGTTATCTGTTGCGTCTGTATGTGTGTGATGATATGTCTGTACATGTTGGTCTGTAATGCTAGTTGCAGCGGCCCAATCCCTCGCCATACACCCCTGTAACTCTGGACAGATGTTTGAGTCCGGCGGCTCCCAGCTCGACGCCCCCTGGAAAGGAGCACACTCACCTCCCCGATCAAAGTCAAAATGAGCCAACAACTTCAACCGTCTATGATAGTCATGCAAGTCCCTGAATAGCAAGTCCCTCTTAAACAACTTTGGAGTTGGTATGAATGATAGGCCCTTCTCCAGCAAGGCGGTCTCAAAAGAGTCAAGCACATATGTTTTTGACAGGTTAAGGACAACCGACTCTGATATATTGTGAAGTGGTGTAATGTTGTGTGTGTTCTGAGTGTTGTGTTTACCTACTGATAACACTGGAGCAGCACAAGTGTTTACAAGAGGGGGTGGAAAGCCCCTTCCCCCCCCAAAGAGTTTAACTGCGCCATCCAATGGTCCAGCAGTTTCAGACCTGTCTCCTTTGTCCAATGGATAGGGTCCCTACTACCCACCCTAAATTCTGACTCCGGGAGAGGGCTGAAGGAGCGACACTTTCTCACCACCCTTTTATTAAATTCTTCAATTTTATTTTGTACCTGAATGGTGAGGCGGTTGGAGAAGTTCAGCTGGGGAACATACACTACAGCATTGGGAAATGCCCTCTCACATGAATGTAAAGCCCGCAAGAATTCCTTCCAGATAGTTAAAATTTCTTTCTGGCGTGTAAGATCATTTATCCCCGCTGCAAGAATGACTAACTGTACCTCTCCATTAGGTTTCACTTTATCAAATATTTCACGGAGGTGATCAAATCTTGCCCCCGGGAAACTATCAATCTGCAAATTTGGATTAATGAAAAAGGAAATGTGACGTAAATTTGAATCCCCCACAATTAGCATTGGCTTCTCCACTACCAAGTGCCAATCTCGCGTCTTGCGTGTAGTGTGCATGTGCGATGTAGGGGCGAATAACGGTGGCGTGGGGTCCCGTGCCGCACCACCCAGACCTTCGGTTTCGTCCACCCTGTAGGAGGAAGGGGAGGAGGAGGAGGACTCAGATGCGCCCCCATTGCCTACATTTAAACAGGCTGCTATAGGGGAACACATCATCCCTGTGCTCTCTGCCTCCCTAGTTGTCTGCCGTGGCTCAGCGCCCGGACCCCCCGTCGCCGTCTCCCCTTGTATTTCTAATGACGAAGAATCAGAAAAAGAAATATCCAAATCAAAATTTACTGATAAATGTGTGGGCACAGAAGTCCCAATCAGACCCAGTTGATTCTGCATCTGTCCCTCTGTCCGTGTCTGTGTATGTACTGGTGTGCACGGTGATGTATGTGGTGTGTGTGGTGTGGTGAGCAAGGGCCACTCCTCCTCAGATATTTCCCTATGTACCATCACCCTAACCTCCCTTACTCCAGATCCCCCTCCTCCCTCCCCCGGGGCCAAATCCAGACTTCCACCTGTTACACCCCCTCCATCCTTCCGTATCACTGGACTCCGTCTCACCACCTCTGAAAAACTAAGCCCCTTCCTCTCCGGTGTTGTAATTCGTTCCCCTAGTGTCTGTCTAGGTGTAATCACTGTCCTCCCCTGTCCTACCAATGTCCTGCTGGAACCCACCTGCATGTCACTAGGTCTCACCGGTGTATCACTGAATGTCCTCAGTCTACTTTCCTCTACCCCCGATGTATTCCTAGGTCCTACTGGTGTATCCTCACATCCCATTCCATCCCCCCTACAATCCTCCCCCCTCTCCAACAGATGTCTCGCCAAAGAAACCGAGCTATCCGTGAGTTTCTTTTTATATCTATTCCTTGCCCAATGGGTTGCCTTATTAAAGGCTTCTAAATTCCAATCCGGCTTATCAACCAGTAGGGTTGACTTTTGCATCTCATAGTGCTCCAACAATGTCATCAGTATCTGTGCTATCCAATCCTTAGTAATGCTCCATACCTTATTGGAAATATTCTCTGTCGGACAAGCAGGCTTAATAAAGCCAGACAATTTGATTAGTTGTCTCTGCATGCCTGGTGGCAAAGTACCATTCTGTTTTCCAACACTAAGAATCTCCATATGATGTAATACCTGTATCAGTTTAAAGTAGAGCTTAACTATAATTGCAAAACCACTATCCATGTTATGTGTGACTGCCTGCCCCCGTGACCCACACTCACCATTACGCCGATGTCCCAAAGCGCTCCGCCAACCAGCTGTCGGTCCTGGCATTTTAATGCTCCAGAAGTAACCACAGGGTAAAAAAATATGTGTATATCTAAAAAATATATATAATGAAACTAAGTGCTTTATCTCACAAATAAACAATAAAGAAAGTATAAGCTGCTTATAAGGATTTCTAGATATGATCCACACAAATAAAACAAACTATCATTAATTACAAATTAAAATCAAACAATGGCTATCCAATATTATAAGCCCAATAATAAGCTTGACTTGCTCACCTAAAAGAGTCCTCCTCTGTGCTAAAAAAAGCGGGGGAATAAATTGTTTGTTATAGCCCTTAAAAGGGCTTTTTAAGGTGCAATACAAGCTTCCCAATCACTGTAAGGACGTTCAGTGAACTCCAAACTACTACTATGAATGCTAATTATAGTTATTTGACAATGGACACACTAGGCTCCAAAAAGGACAATTAAAAAGGTCTTCTCACATCCACTGCAACTCAATATCACACATATGGTTCAATCACTGCAAACAGTTCATTTTACACTCAGGCCAAAGGCGTTTCTCTGTAGAAAATCCCAATGTGCACACCAAAGCTTTTTAAATTAGGAGAGTTACTGTTCTCAGAAAGGGAAAACCAAAAAAAGAGTCCTTTTTACCGTCCATCCTCGGAATTCCTTGTCCTCCACGTCAATCTTCCATTAGCATTCCATTCGCATCCATTGGCATCCATTAGCCTCCATTAGCATGCCATTAGCATGTTGGTAGCCAACCGCTAGCCAACGTGTGCTCCTTTGTTTGTACTATAGTAGCAGTTCTTATAGTTCACTTTTTGAAGTCCACAAACGTATCCAAACCACAATCAGGGCTTTTGTTAAGGTAGTTAGAGAGTCTTACCACCATCAAGTCACTCAACGTTTCGGGAAAACTTCCCTTCATCAGGAGTGTGTGACAAACTACTCTCACTGTAGCTCTATAAGCTTTCTAAACAGGAACTAGAAGTGCTCTCAGTACCCAGTAAGGACGCCATGTTTTTTTCAAAATAAAAGTGGATCAATACCTAGGAAATACATCAAAATGCAGCAAACCCATTATAAATCATCACAAAAAAGGAAAGAGAAAAAAAGGAAGGGAAAAAAAGAAAACTATTACATGCAGTTATATAGTTAGATAAATAAATATAAAAATGAGGAAATTAAACCCTTAATGGTTCCATCTTTTAGTTATTATAGAACCTCATTAAAGTAGCGAAGAAGGGACAGGCTCAATATCTCCCATATCCTACGACCATATCATACTAGTTGTTCCAATATGTCACCTCTATACCATATTATTTTTATTACTAAGAAAAGTTATATATTACCATTACTAAAATTAGCAATGACAATAATAGTAGGCAGTCTCCTCAGGTGTATTACATACCCTTGCCATATAATGTGTATCGGCCCCAAACCAATCAATATACCCAACCACATCCGTCATTCCCACTAAAATTAGGGTCAAGATTATGGATGGGGTATCGGTTAAGGTTAGGGTTAAGATTTTGATTCGGGTCATATTAACATTCCCCCCGTTAATATCTTATCTCCACTCACCCTGTTTAAAAAATAAGGGTTATGAGTACAGATAACTACAACCTCATCATTCCATGGGCCATACACTCCTCCGTACCCTTGCCATATAATGTGTATCGGCCCCAAAACAATCACTATACCCAACCACATCCGTCATTCCCACTAAAATTAGGGTCAAGATTATGGATGGGGTATCGGTTAAGGTTAGGGTTAAGATTTTGATTAGGGATATATTAACATTCCCCCCGTTAATATCTTATCTCCACTCACCCTGTCTAAAAAATAAGGGTTATGAGTACAGATAATTACAACCTCATCATTCCATGGGCCATACACTCCTCCGTAACATTCTAGTATGGCGGTGATGCTCCCGAGTCCTCAACCCCCCTAAATAAAAGGAAAATACTAAATTATTGCTCCAACATGATCTCTACTGTGACCTAGAGTAACTGAAAAGACATGGCACTGACAAGGTTAGGTTTTGTAAATATTCTAGTTTTTTAAGTCTGTACATGCAGATATAGTGTACTGGCCACATGTCTTCTCATGATCTGTTTTTTAATCTCCTAGGTCCCGTATCTCTGGAGAAAAGAAAACACGAAGAGAGGTTAGCCTGATCAGGAGCATCCCCGCCAAACCCATCCATATACACCTTATTAGAGAGGTTTTTTTTTTTTTTTTTTTTTTTTTTTTTTTTTTTTTTTTTGTATAGAAATGTCTATATAGGACATCACATCCCAGTAAGTATGAACCCGGAGACAGGCAGTCATCATCTACAGGAAAACTGGAAAAAAAACCATAAGTGCTATCCAAAATTAAATTATTTATCCATATTATGAACCCTAGATCACATATGTGTATGTGTGCATGTGTGTGCATATGTATTATGGATGTGCTTCAGACCTTTCGTTCAAGCCCCACGGATTGATGGTATTCAAGTCTTTTATCCATTTCCACTCCACCTGCTTCCTTGTTTTTGTATCCCATGATATGTCTGATTGTAGTCCCATTACTGTAAGATGTTCCAATGTGTGTGTATGAAAATGTGTGTATGCCCTAGCTTTGTTAATCCGTTTGTGTATATGGTATAAATGTTGTCTAACCCTGATATCTATGGAATGCCTAGTTTCCCCAATGTATGTGGCACCACAACATTTGCATTGGATCGCATACACTACATTGGTAGTATGTACCTCTATCTTTTGTGTAATGGGGCGTCCCCTACCTGAAACTGTATTATAAATAAAATTCGCATGAACAAAAAATTCCAAAGGTTTCTCCTTCTTCTCCAGACTAGCCCGTACTAAGAAATCTCTCACATTTCTATTTTTCCGGTATGCTCCAATAAGTCTGCAAGCTTGAAACTCTGGAACCCTTTGACCTAAGCGAGTAAAATTGGATCTGACTATACTATTAAAACTTCCTAGTGCTTTCGAATAGGTCTGAACAAATGGAATCAGTGTCATGTCATCTACTGTATTGTCTTGTGTGGCCCGTGCGCCGTGTGTGTGTCCTTGAGACCTATTGTCCCCCCCTAAAACCTGTCCCTTTGAAGTCAGTGTATTGTTCACTACTGTACTGTCCTGTATGGCTCGTGCGCCCTGTGTGTGTAATCGAGACCTCTCCTCCCCTGCTAATCCCTGAGCAATTAAAGTCAGTGTATTGTTAACTAGTGTACTGTCCTGTATGGCTCGTGCGCCCTGTGTGCATTGTCGAGACCTACCGCCCCCTCCTAATCCCTGAACAGTTGAAGTCAGTGTATTGTTAATTAGTGTACTGTCCTGTATGACCCGTGCGCCCTGTGTGTGTTGTCGAGACCTATCGTCCCCCCCTAAACCCTGAGCAATTGAAGTCAGTGTATTGTTAACCAGTGTATTGTCCTGTCTGGCCCGTGCGCCGTGTGTGTGTTGTTGTGACCTATTGTCCCCTATTGTTAGAGTCCGTGCAATGGTCCCTGTCTTCCTGTGCTGTGTGTCCTGTCTGTCACCCTCATGCGCCTGACTCAAAAAAGAGCGCCTTACCGTAGCCTTAATATGTCTGAGTAACCTTCTCGGGTATCCCCGTGACCGTAGAGCCCTAAATAAGATACCTGTGGCCTTGTCAACATCCTCTTCAAAAGTACAAATTCTCCAAAATCGGATAATCTGCGATTTAACAATACCTTTGAATGTGTGACGTGGATGGTACGACCGCCTGTGTAGGAGGGCGTGCGTGTCAGTGGACTTGAAGTGGACTTTCGTGGCTAACCTCCTCCCCCCACTCTCTGACTCACTTCCTGTAACAAAAACCACAGTGTCCAAAAACTCTACACTTTCCCTACTCACCGTGCTGGTAACCTTAATGCTCTGATGGTGTGTGTTCAAGGTCTGTACAAACTCCCGGAAGTGCTCCTCTCCATGTTCAAAGATCCCAAATATGTCGTCCAAGAACCTCAGATAAAGTGTTGGCCTAAATTGACATTTCCTTAAGGCTGTCTGCTCCCACTCTGCCATATACAGGTTTGCGTAAGAGGGAGCAAAGGTTTTACCCATTGCCGTTCCATGTGTCTGTAAATAAAACTCTCCATTAAACAGGAAATCATTCCTAGTCAAGTTTATATGCAAGAGTTCCAGAATCGCCTCATCAGGGCGCGCCGCATCTGGAAACCGCCGGAATGCTCCCTCTACTGCCCTCATACCCAAATCTATATCTATATTTGTGTATAGAGAGGAAACATCCATTGTAAAAATTAAGGTATCTTTCGAAACCTCTCGTCCTCTCACCTTTGCAATGAAATCATAGGTGTCCTTAACATAACTATCATGCCTCTGAGACAGGGGGTTTAGGTAACAATCTATGAACTTGGCCACCTGGTATGACTCCGAATCACAGTCGCTGACAATTGGCCTCCCCGCGGGGATAGTATGAGGAACCGGCCAAGATTCTGGGTCCTTATGAATCTTGGGTAAGATGTAAAAATACCGTGGTCTCGGTTGATCAGGGCCCCCCAGGAAGGCCAACTGTCGCTTGTTAATGTAGCCCTCTTCACAGATGCGCTGGAGGATGCGCCGCTGCAACAGCTGTGTGTCATATTGTAGTGTATGCGTCAGTTTAATGTAATGTTTGCTGTTATTTAATTGCCTATTACATTCTTGTATATATTGTGTTCTGTCCATAATAACGATCATAGATCCTTTATCCGCCGGTTTGATTATTATCCGTTCATTTTGTTGCAGGCGCTTTAACGCTCTCTGCTCACCAATTGATAAGTTATCTGTTGCGTCTGTATGTGTGTGATGATATGTCTGTACATGTTGGTCTGTAATGCTAGTTGCAGCGGCCCAATCCCTCGCCATACACCCCTGTAACTCTGGACAGATGTTTGAGTCCGGCGGCTCCCAGCTCGACGCCCCCTGGAAAGGAGCACACTCACCTCCCCGATCAAAGTCAAAATGAGCCAACAACTTCAACCGTCTATGATAGTCATGCAAGTCCCTGAATAGCAAGTCCCTCTTAAACAACTTTGGAGTTGGTATGAATGATAGGCCCTTCTCCAGCAAGGCGGTCTCAAAAGAGTCAAGCACATATGTTTTTGACAGGTTAAGGACAACCGACTCTGATATATTGTGAAGTGGTGTAATGTTGTGTGTGTTCTGAGTGTTGTGTTTACCTACTGATAACACTGGAGCAGCACAAGTGTTTACAAGAGGGGGTGGAAAGCCCCTTCCCCCCCCAAAGAGTTTAACTGCGCCATCCAATGGTCCAGCAGTTTCAGACCTGTCTCCTTTGTCCAATGGATAGGGTCCCTACTACCCACCCTAAATTCTGACTCCGGGAGAGGGCTGAAGGAGCGACACTTTCTCACCACCCTTTTATTAAATTCTTCAATTTTATTTTGTACCTGAATGGTGAGGCGGTTGGAGAAGTTCAGCTGGGGAACATACACTACAGCATTGGGAAATGCCCTCTCACATGAATGTAAAGCCCGCAAGAATTCCTTCCAGATAGTTAAAATTTCTTTCTGGCGTGTAAGATCATTTATCCCCGCTGCAAGAATGACTAACTGTACCTCTCCATTAGGTTTCACTTTATCAAATATTTCACGGAGGTGATCAAATCTTGCCCCCGGGAAACTATCAATCTGCAAATTTGGATTAATGAAAAAGGAAATGTGACGTAAATTTGAATCCCCCACAATTAGCATTGGCTTCTCCACTACCAAGTGCCAATCTCGCGTCTTGCGTGTAGTGTGCATGTGCGATGTAGGGGCGAATAACGGTGGCGTGGGGTCCCGTGCCGCACCACCCAGACCTTCGGTTTCGTCCACCCTGTAGGAGGAAGGGGAGGAGGAGGAGGACTCAGATGCGCCCCCATTGCCTACATTTAAACAGGCTGCTATAGGGGAACACATCATCCCTGTGCTCTCTGCCTCCCTAGTTGTCTGCCGTGGCTCAGCGCCCGGACCCCCCGTCGCCGTCTCCCCTTGTATTTCTAATGACGAAGAATCAGAAAAAGAAATATCCAAATCAAAATTTACTGATAAATGTGTGGGCACAGAAGTCCCAATCAGACCCAGTTGATTCTGCATCTGTCCCTCTGTCCGTGTCTGTGTATGTACTGGTGTGCACGGTGATGTATGTGGTGTGTGTGGTGTGGTGAGCAAGGGCCACTCCTCCTCAGATATTTCCCTATGTACCATCACCCTAACCTCCCTTACTCCAGATCCCCCTCCTCCCTCCCCCGGGGCCAAATCCAGACTTCCACCTGTTACACCCCCTCCATCCTTCCGTATCACTGGACTCCGTCTCACCACCTCTGAAAAACTAAGCCCCTTCCTCTCCGGTGTTGTAATTCGTTCCCCTAGTGTCTGTCTAGGTGTAATCACTGTCCTCCCCTGTCCTACCAATGTCCTGCTGGAACCCACCTGCATGTCACTAGGTCTCACCGGTGTATCACTGAATGTCCTCAGTCTACTTTCCTCTACCCCCGATGTATTCCTAGGTCCTACTGGTGTATCCTCACATCCCATTCCATCCCCCCTACAATCCTCCCCCCTCTCCAACAGATGTCTCGCCAAAGAAACCGAGCTATCCGTGAGTTTCTTTTTATATCTATTCCTTGCCCAATGGGTTGCCTTATTAAAGGCTTCTAAATTCCAATCCGGCTTATCAACCAGTAGGGTTGACTTTTGCATCTCATAGTGCTCCAACAATGTCATCAGTATCTGTGCTATCCAATCCTTAGTAATGCTCCATACCTTATTGGAAATATTCTCTGTCGGACAAGCAGGCTTAATAAAGCCAGACAATTTGATTAGTTGTCTCTGCATGCCTGGTGGCAAAGTACCATTCTGTTTTCCAACACTAAGAATCTCCATATGATGTAATACCTGTATCAGTTTAAAGTAGAGCTTAACTATAATTGCAAAACCACTATCCATGTTATGTGTGACTGCCTGCCCCCGTGACCCACACTCACCATTACGCCGATGTCCCAAAGCGCTCCGCCAACCAGCTGTCGGTCCTGGCATTTTAATGCTCCAGAAGTAACCACAGGGTAAAAAAATATGTGTATATCTAAAAAATATATATAATGAAACTAAGTGCTTTATCTCACAAATAAACAATAAAGAAAGTATAAGCTGCTTATAAGGATTTCTAGATATGATCCACACAAATAAAACAAACTATCATTAATTACAAATTAAAATCAAACAATGGCTATCCAATATTATAAGCCCAATAATAAGCTTGACTTGCTCACCTAAAAGAGTCCTCCTCTGTGCTAAAAAAAGCGGGGGAATAAATTGTTTGTTATAGCCCTTAAAAGGGCTTTTTAAGGTGCAATACAAGCTTCCCAATCACTGTAAGGACGTTCAGTGAACTCCAAACTACTACTATGAATGCTAATTATAGTTATTTGACAATGGACACACTAGGCTCCAAAAAGGACAATTAAAAAGGTCTTCTCACATCCACTGCAACTCAATATCACACATATGGTTCAATCACTGCAAACAGTTCATTTTACACTCAGGCCAAAGGCGTTTCTCTGTAGAAAATCCCAATGTGCACACCAAAGCTTTTTAAATTAGGAGAGTTACTGTTCTCAGAAAGGGAAAACCAAAAAAAGAGTCCTTTTTACCGTCCATCCTCGGAATTCCTTGTCCTCCACGTCAATCTTCCATTAGCATTCCATTCGCATCCATTGGCATCCATTAGCCTCCATTAGCATGCCATTAGCATGTTGGTAGCCAACCGCTAGCCAACGTGTGCTCCTTTGTTTGTACTATAGTAGCAGTTCTTATAGTTCACTTTTTGAAGTCCACAAACGTATCCAAACCACAATCAGGGCTTTTGTTAAGGTAGTTAGAGAGTCTTACCACCATCAAGTCACTCAACGTTTCGGGAAAACTTCCCTTCATCAGGAGTGTGTGACAAACTACTCTCACTGTAGCTCTATAAGCTTTCTAAACAGGAACTAGAAGTGCTCTCAGTACCCAGTAAGGACGCCATGTTTTTTTCAAAATAAAAGTGGATCAATACCTAGGAAATACATCAAAATGCAGCAAACCCATTATAAATCATCACAAAAAAGGAAAGAGAAAAAAAGGAAGGGAAAAAAAGAAAACTATTACATGCAGTTATATAGTTAGATAAATAAATATAAAAATGAGGAAATTAAACCCTTAATGGTTCCATCTTTTAGTTATTATAGAACCTCATTAAAGTAGCGAAGAAGGGACAGGCTCAATATCTCCCATATCCTACGACCATATCATACTAGTTGTTCCAATATGTCACCTCTATACCATATTATTTTTATTACTAAGAAAAGTTATATATTACCATTACTAAAATTAGCAATGACAATAATAGTAGGCAGTCTCCTCAGGTGTATTACATACCCTTGCCATATAATGTGTATCGGCCCCAAACCAATCAATATACCCAACCACATCCGTCATTCCCACTAAAATTAGGGTCAAGATTATGGATGGGGTATCGGTTAAGGTTAGGGTTAAGATTTTGATTCGGGTCATATTAACATTCCCCCCGTTAATATCTTATCTCCACTCACCCTGTTTAAAAAATAAGGGTTATGAGTACAGATAACTACAACCTCATCATTCCATGGGCCATACACTCCTCCGTACCCTTGCCATATAATGTGTATCGGCCCCAAAACAATCACTATACCCAACCACATCCGTCATTCCCACTAAAATTAGGGTCAAGATTATGGATGGGGTATCGGTTAAGGTTAGGGTTAAGATTTTGATTAGGGATATATTAACATTCCCCCCGTTAATATCTTATCTCCACTCACCCTGTCTAAAAAATAAGGGTTATGAGTACAGATAATTACAACCTCATCATTCCATGGGCCATACACTCCTCCGTAACATTCTAGTATGGCGGTGATGCTCCCGAGTCCTCAACCCCCCTAAATAAAAGGAAAATACTAAATTATTGCTCCAACATGATCTCTACTGTGACCTAGAGTAACTGAAAAGACATGGCACTGACAAGGTTAGGTTTTGTAAATATTCTAGTTTTTTAAGTCTGTACATGCAGATATAGTGTACTGGCCACATGTCTTCTCATGATCTGTTTTTTAATCTCCTAGGTCCCGTATCTCTGGAGAAAAGAAAACACGAAGAGAGGTTAGCCTGATCAGGAGCATCCCCGCCAAACCCATCCATATACACCTTATTAGAGACGTTTTTTTTTTTTTTTTTTTTTTTTTTTTTTTTTTTTTTTTTGTATAGAAATGTCTATATAGGACATCACATCCCAGTAAGTATGAACCCGGAGACAGGCAGTCATCATCTACAGGAAAACTGGAAAAAAAACCATAAGTGCTATCCAAAATTAAATTATTTATCCATATTATGAACCCTAGATCACATATGTGTATGTGTGCATGTGTGTGCATATGTATTATGGATGTGCTTCAGACCTTTCGTTCAAGCCCCACGGATTGATGGTATTCAAGTCTTTTATCCATTTCCACTCCACCTGCTTCCTTGTTTTTGTATCCCATGATATGTCTGATTGTAGTCCCATTACTGTAAGATGTTCCAATGTGTGTGTATGAAAATGTGTGTATGCCCTAGCTTTGTTAATCCGTTTGTGTATATGGTATAAATGTTGTCTAACCCTGATATCTATGGAATGCCTAGTTTCCCCAATGTATGTGGCACCACAACATTTGCATTGGATCGCATACACTACATTGGTAGTATGTACCTCTATCTTTTGTGTAATGGGGCGTCCCCTACCTGAAACTGTATTATAAATAAAATTCGCATGAACAAAAAATTCCAAAGGTTTCTCCTTCTTCTCCAGACTAGCCCGTACTAAGAAATCTCTCACATTTCTATTTTTCCGGTATGCTCCAATAAGTCTGCAAGCTTGAAACTCTGGAACCCTTTGACCTAAGCGAGTAAAATTGGATCTGACTATACTATTAAAACTTCCTAGTGCTTTCGAATAGGTCTGAACAAATGGAATCAGTGTCATGTCATCTACTGTATTGTCTTGTGTGGCCCGTGCGCCGTGTGTGTGTCCTTGAGACCTATTGTCCCCCCCTAAAACCTGTCCCTTTGAAGTCAGTGTATTGTTCACTACTGTACTGTCCTGTATGGCTCGTGCGCCCTGTGTGTGTAATCGAGACCTCTCCTCCCCTGCTAATCCCTGAGCAATTAAAGTCAGTGTATTGTTAACTAGTGTACTGTCCTGTATGGCTCGTGCGCCCTGTGTGCATTGTCGAGACCTACCGCCCCCTCCTAATCCCTGAACAGTTGAAGTCAGTGTATTGTTAATTAGTGTACTGTCCTGTATGACCCGTGCGCCCTGTGTGTGTTGTCGAGACCTATCGTCCCCCCCTAAACCCTGAGCAATTGAAGTCAGTGTATTGTTAACCAGTGTATTGTCCTGTCTGGCCCGTGCGCCGTGTGTGTGTTGTTGTGACCTATTGTCCCCTATTGTTAGAGTCCGTGCAATGGTCCCTGTCTTCCTGTGCTGTGTGTCCTGTCTGTCACCCTCATGCGCCTGACTCAAAAAAGAGCGCCTTACCGTAGCCTTAATATGTCTGAGTAACCTTCTCGGGTATCCCCGTGACCGTAGAGCCCTAAATAAGATACCTGTGGCCTTGTCAACATCCTCTTCAAAAGTACAAATTCTCCAAAATCGGATAATCTGCGATTTAACAATACCTTTGAATGTGTGACGTGGATGGTACGACCGCCTGTGTAGGAGGGCGTGCGTGTCAGTGGACTTGAAGTGGACTTTCGTGGCTAACCTCCTCCCCCCACTCTCTGACTCACTTCCTGTAACAAAAACCACAGTGTCCAAAAACTCTACACTTTCCCTACTCACCGTGCTGGTAACCTTAATGCTCTGATGGTGTGTGTTCAAGGTCTGTACAAACTCCCGGAAGTGCTCCTCTCCATGTTCAAAGATCCCAAATATGTCGTCCAAGAACCTCAGATAAAGTGTTGGCCTAAATTGACATTTCCTTAAGGCTGTCTGCTCCCACTCTGCCATATACAGGTTTGCGTAAGAGGGAGCAAAGGTTTTACCCATTGCCGTTCCATGTGTCTGTAAATAAAACTCTCCATTAAACAGGAAATCATTCCTAGTCAAGTTTATATGCAAGAGTTCCAGAATCGCCTCATCAGGGCGCGCCGCATCTGGAAACCGCCGGAATGCTCCCTCTACTGCCCTCATACCCAAATCTATATCTATATTTGTGTATAGAGAGGAAACATCCATTGTAAAAATTAAGGTATCTTTCGAAACCTCTCGTCCTCTCACCTTTGCAATGAAATCATAGGTGTCCTTAACATAACTATCATGCCTCTGAGACAGGGGGTTTAGGTAACAATCTATGAACTTGGCCACCTGGTATGACTCCGAATCACAGTCGCTGACAATTGGCCTCCCCGCGGGGATAGTATGAGGAACCGGCCAAGATTCTGGGTCCTTATGAATCTTGGGTAAGATGTAAAAATACCGTGGTCTCGGTTGATCAGGGCCCCCCAGGAAGGCCAACTGTCGCTTGTTAATGTAGCCCTCTTCACAGATGCGCTGGAGGATGCGCCGCTGCAACAGCTGTGTGTCATATTGTAGTGTATGCGTCAGTTTAATGTAATGTTTGCTGTTATTTAATTGCCTATTACATTCTTGTATATATTGTGTTCTGTCCATAATAACGATCATAGATCCTTTATCCGCCGGTTTGATTATTATCCGTTCATTTTGTTGCAGGCGCTTTAACGCTCTCTGCTCACCAATTGATAAGTTATCTGTTGCGTCTGTATGTGTGTGATGATATGTCTGTACATGTTGGTCTGTAATGCTAGTTGCAGCGGCCCAATCCCTCGCCATACACCCCTGTAACTCTGGACAGATGTTTGAGTCCGGCGGCTCCCAGCTCGACGCCCCCTGGAAAGGAGCACACTCACCTCCCCGATCAAAGTCAAAATGAGCCAACAACTTCAACCGTCTATGATAGTCATGCAAGTCCCTGAATAGCAAGTCCCTCTTAAACAACTTTGGAGTTGGTATGAATGATAGGCCCTTCTCCAGCAAGGCGGTCTCAAAAGAGTCAAGCACATATGTTTTTGACAGGTTAAGGACAACCGACTCTGATATATTGTGAAGTGGTGTAATGTTGTGTGTGTTCTGAGTGTTGTGTTTACCTACTGATAACACTGGAGCAGCACAAGTGTTTACAAGAGGGGGTGGAAAGCCCCTTCCCCCCCCAAAGAGTTTAACTGCGCCATCCAATGGTCCAGCAGTTTCAGACCTGTCTCCTTTGTCCAATGGATAGGGTCCCTACTACCCACCCTAAATTCTGACTCCGGGAGAGGGCTGAAGGAGCGACACTTTCTCACCACCCTTTTATTAAATTCTTCAATTTTATTTTGTACCTGAATGGTGAGGCGGTTGGAGAAGTTCAGCTGGGGAACATACACTACAGCATTGGGAAATGCCCTCTCACATGAATGTAAAGCCCGCAAGAATTCCTTCCAGATAGTTAAAATTTCTTTCTGGCGTGTAAGATCATTTATCCCCGCTGCAAGAATGACTAACTGTACCTCTCCATTAGGTTTCACTTTATCAAATATTTCACGGAGGTGATCAAATCTTGCCCCCGGGAAACTATCAATCTGCAAATTTGGATTAATGAAAAAGGAAATGTGACGTAAATTTGAATCCCCCACAATTAGCATTGGCTTCTCCACTACCAAGTGCCAATCTCGCGTCTTGCGTGTAGTGTGCATGTGCGATGTAGGGGCGAATAACGGTGGCGTGGGGTCCCGTGCCGCACCACCCAGACCTTCGGTTTCGTCCACCCTGTAGGAGGAAGGGGAGGAGGAGGAGGACTCAGATGCGCCCCCATTGCCTACATTTAAACAGGCTGCTATAGGGGAACACATCATCCCTGTGCTCTCTGCCTCCCTAGTTGTCTGCCGTGGCTCAGCGCCCGGACCCCCCGTCGCCGTCTCCCCTTGTATTTCTAATGACGAAGAATCAGAAAAAGAAATATCCAAATCAAAATTTACTGATAAATGTGTGGGCACAGAAGTCCCAATCAGACCCAGTTGATTCTGCATCTGTCCCTCTGTCCGTGTCTGTGTATGTACTGGTGTGCACGGTGATGTATGTGGTGTGTGTGGTGTGGTGAGCAAGGGCCACTCCTCCTCAGATATTTCCCTATGTACCATCACCCTAACCTCCCTTACTCCAGATCCCCCTCCTCCCTCCCCCGGGGCCAAATCCAGACTTCCACCTGTTACACCCCCTCCATCCTTCCGTATCACTGGACTCCGTCTCACCACCTCTGAAAAACTAAGCCCCTTCCTCTCCGGTGTTGTAATTCGTTCCCCTAGTGTCTGTCTAGGTGTAATCACTGTCCTCCCCTGTCCTACCAATGTCCTGCTGGAACCCACCTGCATGTCACTAGGTCTCACCGGTGTATCACTGAATGTCCTCAGTCTACTTTCCTCTACCCCCGATGTATTCCTAGGTCCTACTGGTGTATCCTCACATCCCATTCCATCCCCCCTACAATCCTCCCCCCTCTCCAACAGATGTCTCGCCAAAGAAACCGAGCTATCCGTGAGTTTCTTTTTATATCTATTCCTTGCCCAATGGGTTGCCTTATTAAAGGCTTCTAAATTCCAATCCGGCTTATCAACCAGTAGGGTTGACTTTTGCATCTCATAGTGCTCCAACAATGTCATCAGTATCTGTGCTATCCAATCCTTAGTAATGCTCCATACCTTATTGGAAATATTCTCTGTCGGACAAGCAGGCTTAATAAAGCCAGACAATTTGATTAGTTGTCTCTGCATGCCTGGTGGCAAAGTACCATTCTGTTTTCCAACACTAAGAATCTCCATATGATGTAATACCTGTATCAGTTTAAAGTAGAGCTTAACTATAATTGCAAAACCACTATCCATGTTATGTGTGACTGCCTGCCCCCGTGACCCACACTCACCATTACGCCGATGTCCCAAAGCGCTCCGCCAACCAGCTGTCGGTCCTGGCATTTTAATGCTCCAGAAGTAACCACAGGGTAAAAAAATATGTGTATATCTAAAAAATATATATAATGAAACTAAGTGCTTTATCTCACAAATAAACAATAAAGAAAGTATAAGCTGCTTATAAGGATTTCTAGATATGATCCACACAAATAAAACAAACTATCATTAATTACAAATTAAAATCAAACAATGGCTATCCAATATTATAAGCCCAATAATAAGCTTGACTTGCTCACCTAAAAGAGTCCTCCTCTGTGCTAAAAAAAGCGGGGGAATAAATTGTTTGTTATAGCCCTTAAAAGGGCTTTTTAAGGTGCAATACAAGCTTCCCAATCACTGTAAGGACGTTCAGTGAACTCCAAACTACTACTATGAATGCTAATTATAGTTATTTGACAATGGACACACTAGGCTCCAAAAAGGACAATTAAAAAGGTCTTCTCACATCCACTGCAACTCAATATCACACATATGGTTCAATCACTGCAAACAGTTCATTTTACACTCAGGCCAAAGGCGTTTCTCTGTAGAAAATCCCAATGTGCACACCAAAGCTTTTTAAATTAGGAGAGTTACTGTTCTCAGAAAGGGAAAACCAAAAAAAGAGTCCTTTTTACCGTCCATCCTCGGAATTCCTTGTCCTCCACGTCAATCTTCCATTAGCATTCCATTCGCATCCATTGGCATCCATTAGCCTCCATTAGCATGCCATTAGCATGTTGGTAGCCAACCGCTAGCCAACGTGTGCTCCTTTGTTTGTACTATAGTAGCAGTTCTTATAGTTCACTTTTTGAAGTCCACAAACGTATCCAAACCACAATCAGGGCTTTTGTTAAGGTAGTTAGAGAGTCTTACCACCATCAAGTCACTCAACGTTTCGGGAAAACTTCCCTTCATCAGGAGTGTGTGACAAACTACTCTCACTGTAGCTCTATAAGCTTTCTAAACAGGAACTAGAAGTGCTCTCAGTACCCAGTAAGGACGCCATGTTTTTTTCAAAATAAAAGTGGATCAATACCTAGGAAATACATCAAAATGCAGCAAACCCATTATAAATCATCACAAAAAAGGAAAGAGAAAAAAAGGAAGGGAAAAAAAGAAAACTATTACATGCAGTTATATAGTTAGATAAATAAATATAAAAATGAGGAAATTAAACCCTTAATGGTTCCATCTTTTAGTTATTATAGAACCTCATTAAAGTAGCGAAGAAGGGACAGGCTCAATATCTCCCATATCCTACGACCATATCATACTAGTTGTTCCAATATGTCACCTCTATACCATATTATTTTTATTACTAAGAAAAGTTATATATTACCATTACTAAAATTAGCAATGACAATAATAGTAGGCAGTCTCCTCAGGTGTATTACATACCCTTGCCATATAATGTGTATCGGCCCCAAACCAATCAATATACCCAACCACATCCGTCATTCCCACTAAAATTAGGGTCAAGATTATGGATGGGGTATCGGTTAAGGTTAGGGTTAAGATTTTGATTCGGGTCATATTAACATTCCCCCCGTTAATATCTTATCTCCACTCACCCTGTTTAAAAAATAAGGGTTATGAGTACAGATAACTACAACCTCATCATTCCATGGGCCATACACTCCTCCGTACCCTTGCCATATAATGTGTATCGGCCCCAAAACAATCACTATACCCAACCACATCCGTCATTCCCACTAAAATTAGGGTCAAGATTATGGATGGGGTATCGGTTAAGGTTAGGGTTAAGATTTTGATTAGGGATATATTAACATTCCCCCCGTTAATATCTTATCTCCACTCACCCTGTCTAAAAAATAAGGGTTATGAGTACAGATAATTACAACCTCATCATTCCATGGGCCATACACTCCTCCGTAACATTCTAGTATGGCGGTGATGCTCCCGAGTCCTCAACCCCCCTAAATAAAAGGAAAATACTAAATTATTGCTCCAACATGATCTCTACTGTGACCTAGAGTAACTGAAAAGACATGGCACTGACAAGGTTAGGTTTTGTAAATATTCTAGTTTTTTAAGTCTGTACATGCAGATATAGTGTACTGGCCACATGTCTTCTCATGATCTGTTTTTTAATCTCCTAGGTCCCGTATCTCTGGAGAAAAGAAAACACGAAGAGAGGTTAGCCTGATCAGGAGCATCCCCGCCAAACCCATCCATATACACCTTATTAGAGACGTTTTTTTTTTTTTTTTTTTTTTTTTTTTTTTTTTTTTTTTGTATAGAAATGTCTATATAGGACATCACATCCCAGTAAGTATGAACCCGGAGACAGGCAGTCATCATCTACAGGAAAACTGGAAAAAAAACCATAAGTGCTATCCAAAATTAAATTATTTATCCATATTATGAACCCTAGATCACATATGTGTATGTGTGCATGTGTGTGCATATGTATTATGGATGTGCTTCAGACCTTTCGTTCAAGCCCCACGGATTGATGGTATTCAAGTCTTTTATCCATTTCCACTCCACCTGCTTCCTTGTTTTTGTATCCCATGATATGTCTGATTGTAGTCCCATTACTGTAAGATGTTCCAATGTGTGTGTATGAAAATGTGTGTATGCCCTAGCTTTGTTAATCCGTTTGTGTATATGGTATAAATGTTGTCTAACCCTGATATCTATGGAATGCCTAGTTTCCCCAATGTATGTGGCACCACAACATTTGCATTGGATCGCATACACTACATTGGTAGTATGTACCTCTATCTTTTGTGTAATGGGGCGTCCCCTACCTGAAACTGTATTATAAATAAAATTCGCATGAACAAAAAATTCCAAAGGTTTCTCCTTCTTCTCCAGACTAGCCCGTACTAAGAAATCTCTCACATTTCTATTTTTCCGGTATGCTCCAATAAGTCTGCAAGCTTGAAACTCTGGAACCCTTTGACCTAAGCGAGTAAAATTGGATCTGACTATACTATTAAAACTTCCTAGTGCTTTCGAATAGGTCTGAACAAATGGAATCAGTGTCATGTCATCTACTGTATTGTCTTGTGTGGCCCGTGCGCCGTGTGTGTGTCCTTGAGACCTATTGTCCCCCCCTAAAACCTGTCCCTTTGAAGTCAGTGTATTGTTCACTACTGTACTGTCCTGTATGGCTCGTGCGCCCTGTGTGTGTAATCGAGACCTCTCCTCCCCTGCTAATCCCTGAGCAATTAAAGTCAGTGTATTGTTAACTAGTGTACTGTCCTGTATGGCTCGTGCGCCCTGTGTGCATTGTCGAGACCTACCGCCCCCTCCTAATCCCTGAACAGTTGAAGTCAGTGTATTGTTAATTAGTGTACTGTCCTGTATGACCCGTGCGCCCTGTGTGTGTTGTCGAGACCTATCGTCCCCCCCTAAACCCTGAGCAATTGAAGTCAGTGTATTGTTAACCAGTGTATTGTCCTGTCTGGCCCGTGCGCCGTGTGTGTGTTGTTGTGACCTATTGTCCCCTATTGTTAGAGTCCGTGCAATGGTCCCTGTCTTCCTGTGCTGTGTGTCCTGTCTGTCACCCTCATGCGCCTGACTCAAAAAAGAGCGCCTTACCGTAGCCTTAATATGTCTGAGTAACCTTCTCGGGTATCCCCGTGACCGTAGAGCCCTAAATAAGATACCTGTGGCCTTGTCAACATCCTCTTCAAAAGTACAAATTCTCCAAAATCGGATAATCTGCGATTTAACAATACCTTTGAATGTGTGACGTGGATGGTACGACCGCCTGTGTAGGAGGGCGTGCGTGTCAGTGGACTTGAAGTGGACTTTCGTGGCTAACCTCCTCCCCCCACTCTCTGACTCACTTCCTGTAACAAAAACCACAGTGTCCAAAAACTCTACACTTTCCCTACTCACCGTGCTGGTAACCTTAATGCTCTGATGGTGTGTGTTCAAGGTCTGTACAAACTCCCGGAAGTGCTCCTCTCCATGTTCAAAGATCCCAAATATGTCGTCCAAGAACCTCAGATAAAGTGTTGGCCTAAATTGACATTTCCTTAAGGCTGTCTGCTCCCACTCTGCCATATACAGGTTTGCGTAAGAGGGAGCAAAGGTTTTACCCATTGCCGTTCCATGTGTCTGTAAATAAAACTCTCCATTAAACAGGAAATCATTCCTAGTCAAGTTTATATGCAAGAGTTCCAGAATCGCCTCATCAGGGCGCGCCGCATCTGGAAACCGCCGGAATGCTCCCTCTACTGCCCTCATACCCAAATCTATATCTATATTTGTGTATAGAGAGGAAACATCCATTGTAAAAATTAAGGTATCTTTCGAAACCTCTCGTCCTCTCACCTTTGCAATGAAATCATAGGTGTCCTTAACATAACTATCATGCCTCTGAGACAGGGGGTTTAGGTAACAATCTATGAACTTGGCCACCTGGTATGACTCCGAATCACAGTCGCTGACAATTGGCCTCCCCGCGGGGATAGTATGAGGAACCGGCCAAGATTCTGGGTCCTTATGAATCTTGGGTAAGATGTAAAAATACCGTGGTCTCGGTTGATCAGGGCCCCCCAGGAAGGCCAACTGTCGCTTGTTAATGTAGCCCTCTTCACAGATGCGCTGGAGGATGCGCCGCTGCAACAGCTGTGTGTCATATTGTAGTGTATGCGTCAGTTTAATGTAATGTTTGCTGTTATTTAATTGCCTATTACATTCTTGTATATATTGTGTTCTGTCCATAATAACGATCATAGATCCTTTATCCGCCGGTTTGATTATTATCCGTTCATTTTGTTGCAGGCGCTTTAACGCTCTCTGCTCACCAATTGATAAGTTATCTGTTGCGTCTGTATGTGTGTGATGATATGTCTGTACATGTTGGTCTGTAATGCTAGTTGCAGCGGCCCAATCCCTCGCCATACACCCCTGTAACTCTGGACAGATGTTTGAGTCCGGCGGCTCCCAGCTCGACGCCCCCTGGAAAGGAGCACACTCACCTCCCCGATCAAAGTCAAAATGAGCCAACAACTTCAACCGTCTATGATAGTCATGCAAGTCCCTGAATAGCAAGTCCCTCTTAAACAACTTTGGAGTTGGTATGAATGATAGGCCCTTCTCCAGCAAGGCGGTCTCAAAAGAGTCAAGCACATATGTTTTTGACAGGTTAAGGACAACCGACTCTGATATATTGTGAAGTGGTGTAATGTTGTGTGTGTTCTGAGTGTTGTGTTTACCTACTGATAACACTGGAGCAGCACAAGTGTTTACAAGAGGGGGTGGAAAGCCCCTTCCCCCCCCAAAGAGTTTAACTGCGCCATCCAATGGTCCAGCAGTTTCAGACCTGTCTCCTTTGTCCAATGGATAGGGTCCCTACTACCCACCCTAAATTCTGACTCCGGGAGAGGGCTGAAGGAGCGACACTTTCTCACCACCCTTTTATTAAATTCTTCAATTTTATTTTGTACCTGAATGGTGAGGCGGTTGGAGAAGTTCAGCTGGGGAACATACACTACAGCATTGGGAAATGCCCTCTCACATGAATGTAAAGCCCGCAAGAATTCCTTCCAGATAGTTAAAATTTCTTTCTGGCGTGTAAGATCATTTATCCCCGCTGCAAGAATGACTAACTGTACCTCTCCATTAGGTTTCACTTTATCAAATATTTCACGGAGGTGATCAAATCTTGCCCCCGGGAAACTATCAATCTGCAAATTTGGATTAATGAAAAAGGAAATGTGACGTAAATTTGAATCCCCCACAATTAGCATTGGCTTCTCCACTACCAAGTGCCAATCTCGCGTCTTGCGTGTAGTGTGCATGTGCGATGTAGGGGCGAATAACGGTGGCGTGGGGTCCCGTGCCGCACCACCCAGACCTTCGGTTTCGTCCACCCTGTAGGAGGAAGGGGAGGAGGAGGAGGACTCAGATGCGCCCCCATTGCCTACATTTAAACAGGCTGCTATAGGGGAACACATCATCCCTGTGCTCTCTGCCTCCCTAGTTGTCTGCCGTGGCTCAGCGCCCGGACCCCCCGTCGCCGTCTCCCCTTGTATTTCTAATGACGAAGAATCAGAAAAAGAAATATCCAAATCAAAATTTACTGATAAATGTGTGGGCACAGAAGTCCCAATCAGACCCAGTTGATTCTGCATCTGTCCCTCTGTCCGTGTCTGTGTATGTACTGGTGTGCACGGTGATGTATGTGGTGTGTGTGGTGTGGTGAGCAAGGGCCACTCCTCCTCAGATATTTCCCTATGTACCATCACCCTAACCTCCCTTACTCCAGATCCCCCTCCTCCCTCCCCCGGGGCCAAATCCAGACTTCCACCTGTTACACCCCCTCCATCCTTCCGTATCACTGGACTCCGTCTCACCACCTCTGAAAAACTAAGCCCCTTCCTCTCCGGTGTTGTAATTCGTTCCCCTAGTGTCTGTCTAGGTGTAATCACTGTCCTCCCCTGTCCTACCAATGTCCTGCTGGAACCCACCTGCATGTCACTAGGTCTCACCGGTGTATCACTGAATGTCCTCAGTCTACTTTCCTCTACCCCCGATGTATTCCTAGGTCCTACTGGTGTATCCTCACATCCCATTCCATCCCCCCTACAATCCTCCCCCCTCTCCAACAGATGTCTCGCCAAAGAAACCGAGCTATCCGTGAGTTTCTTTTTATATCTATTCCTTGCCCAATGGGTTGCCTTATTAAAGGCTTCTAAATTCCAATCCGGCTTATCAACCAGTAGGGTTGACTTTTGCATCTCATAGTGCTCCAACAATGTCATCAGTATCTGTGCTATCCAATCCTTAGTAATGCTCCATACCTTATTGGAAATATTCTCTGTCGGACAAGCAGGCTTAATAAAGCCAGACAATTTGATTAGTTGTCTCTGCATGCCTGGTGGCAAAGTACCATTCTGTTTTCCAACACTAAGAATCTCCATATGATGTAATACCTGTATCAGTTTAAAGTAGAGCTTAACTATAATTGCAAAACCACTATCCATGTTATGTGTGACTGCCTGCCCCCGTGACCCACACTCACCATTACGCCGATGTCCCAAAGCGCTCCGCCAACCAGCTGTCGGTCCTGGCATTTTAATGCTCCAGAAGTAACCACAGGGTAAAAAAATATGTGTATATCTAAAAAATATATATAATGAAACTAAGTGCTTTATCTCACAAATAAACAATAAAGAAAGTATAAGCTGCTTATAAGGATTTCTAGATATGATCCACACAAATAAAACAAACTATCATTAATTACAAATTAAAATCAAACAATGGCTATCCAATATTATAAGCCCAATAATAAGCTTGACTTGCTCACCTAAAAGAGTCCTCCTCTGTGCTAAAAAAAGCGGGGGAATAAATTGTTTGTTATAGCCCTTAAAAGGGCTTTTTAAGGTGCAATACAAGCTTCCCAATCACTGTAAGGACGTTCAGTGAACTCCAAACTACTACTATGAATGCTAATTATAGTTATTTGACAATGGACACACTAGGCTCCAAAAAGGACAATTAAAAAGGTCTTCTCACATCCACTGCAACTCAATATCACACATATGGTTCAATCACTGCAAACAGTTCATTTTACACTCAGGCCAAAGGCGTTTCTCTGTAGAAAATCCCAATGTGCACACCAAAGCTTTTTAAATTAGGAGAGTTACTGTTCTCAGAAAGGGAAAACCAAAAAAAGAGTCCTTTTTACCGTCCATCCTCGGAATTCCTTGTCCTCCACGTCAATCTTCCATTAGCATTCCATTCGCATCCATTGGCATCCATTAGCCTCCATTAGCATGCCATTAGCATGTTGGTAGCCAACCGCTAGCCAACGTGTGCTCCTTTGTTTGTACTATAGTAGCAGTTCTTATAGTTCACTTTTTGAAGTCCACAAACGTATCCAAACCACAATCAGGGCTTTTGTTAAGGTAGTTAGAGAGTCTTACCACCATCAAGTCACTCAACGTTTCGGGAAAACTTCCCTTCATCAGGAGTGTGTGACAAACTACTCTCACTGTAGCTCTATAAGCTTTCTAAACAGGAACTAGAAGTGCTCTCAGTACCCAGTAAGGACGCCATGTTTTTTTCAAAATAAAAGTGGATCAATACCTAGGAAATACATCAAAATGCAGCAAACCCATTATAAATCATCACAAAAAAGGAAAGAGAAAAAAAGGAAGGGAAAAAAAGAAAACTATTACATGCAGTTATATAGTTAGATAAATAAATATAAAAATGAGGAAATTAAACCCTTAATGGTTCCATCTTTTAGTTATTATAGAACCTCATTAAAGTAGCGAAGAAGGGACAGGCTCAATATCTCCCATATCCTACGACCATATCATACTAGTTGTTCCAATATGTCACCTCTATACCATATTATTTTTATTACTAAGAAAAGTTATATATTACCATTACTAAAATTAGCAATGACAATAATAGTAGGCAGTCTCCTCAGGTGTATTACATACCCTTGCCATATAATGTGTATCGGCCCCAAACCAATCAATATACCCAACCACATCCGTCATTCCCACTAAAATTAGGGTCAAGATTATGGATGGGGTATCGGTTAAGGTTAGGGTTAAGATTTTGATTCGGGTCATATTAACATTCCCCCCGTTAATATCTTATCTCCACTCACCCTGTTTAAAAAATAAGGGTTATGAGTACAGATAACTACAACCTCATCATTCCATGGGCCATACACTCCTCCGTACCCTTGCCATATAATGTGTATCGGCCCCAAAACAATCACTATACCCAACCACATCCGTCATTCCCACTAAAATTAGGGTCAAGATTATGGATGGGGTATCGGTTAAGGTTAGGGTTAAGATTTTGATTAGGGATATATTAACATTCCCCCCGTTAATATCTTATCTCCACTCACCCTGTCTAAAAAATAAGGGTTATGAGTACAGATAATTACAACCTCATCATTCCATGGGCCATACACTCCTCCGTAACATTCTAGTATGGCGGTGATGCTCCCGAGTCCTCAACCCCCCTAAATAAAAGGAAAATACTAAATTATTGCTCCAACATGATCTCTACTGTGACCTAGAGTAACTGAAAAGACATGGCACTGACAAGGTTAGGTTTTGTAAATATTCTAGTTTTTTAAGTCTGTACATGCAGATATAGTGTACTGGCCACATGTCTTCTCATGATCTGTTTTTTAATCTCCTAGGTCCCGTATCTCTGGAGAAAAGAAAACACGAAGAGAGGTTAGCCTGATCAGGAGCATCCCCGCCAAACCCATCCATATACACCTTATTAGAGACGTTTTTTTTTTTTTTTTTTTTTTTTTTTTTTTTTTTTTTTTGTATAGAAATGTCTATATAGGACATCACATCCCAGTAAGTATGAACCCGGAGACAGGCAGTCATCATCTACAGGAAAACTGGAAAAAAAACCATAAGTGCTATCCAAAATTAAATTATTTATCCATATTATGAACCCTAGATCACATATGTGTATGTGTGCATGTGTGTGCATATGTATTATGGATGTGCTTCAGACCTTTCGTTCAAGCCCCACGGATTGATGGTATTCAAGTCTTTTATCCATTTCCACTCCACCTGCTTCCTTGTTTTTGTATCCCATGATATGTCTGATTGTAGTCCCATTACTGTAAGATGTTCCAATGTGTGTGTATGAAAATGTGTGTATGCCCTAGCTTTGTTAATCCGTTTGTGTATATGGTATAAATGTTGTCTAACCCTGATATCTATGGAATGCCTAGTTTCCCCAATGTATGTGGCACCACAACATTTGCATTGGATCGCATACACTACATTGGTAGTATGTACCTCTATCTTTTGTGTAATGGGGCGTCCCCTACCTGAAACTGTATTATAAATAAAATTCGCATGAACAAAAAATTCCAAAGGTTTCTCCTTCTTCTCCAGACTAGCCCGTACTAAGAAATCTCTCACATTTCTATTTTTCCGGTATGCTCCAATAAGTCTGCAAGCTTGAAACTCTGGAACCCTTTGACCTAAGCGAGTAAAATTGGATCTGACTATACTATTAAAACTTCCTAGTGCTTTCGAATAGGTCTGAACAAATGGAATCAGTGTCATGTCATCTACTGTATTGTCTTGTGTGGCCCGTGCGCCGTGTGTGTGTCCTTGAGACCTATTGTCCCCCCCTAAAACCTGTCCCTTTGAAGTCAGTGTATTGTTCACTACTGTACTGTCCTGTATGGCTCGTGCGCCCTGTGTGTGTAATCGAGACCTCTCCTCCCCTGCTAATCCCTGAGCAATTAAAGTCAGTGTATTGTTAACTAGTGTACTGTCCTGTATGGCTCGTGCGCCCTGTGTGCATTGTCGAGACCTACCGCCCCCTCCTAATCCCTGAACAGTTGAAGTCAGTGTATTGTTAATTAGTGTACTGTCCTGTATGACCCGTGCGCCCTGTGTGTGTTGTCGAGACCTATCGTCCCCCCCTAAACCCTGAGCAATTGAAGTCAGTGTATTGTTAACCAGTGTATTGTCCTGTCTGGCCCGTGCGCCGTGTGTGTGTTGTTGTGACCTATTGTCCCCTATTGTTAGAGTCCGTGCAATGGTCCCTGTCTTCCTGTGCTGTGTGTCCTGTCTGTCACCCTCATGCGCCTGACTCAAAAAAGAGCGCCTTACCGTAGCCTTAATATGTCTGAGTAACCTTCTCGGGTATCCCCGTGACCGTAGAGCCCTAAATAAGATACCTGTGGCCTTGTCAACATCCTCTTCAAAAGTACAAATTCTCCAAAATCGGATAATCTGCGATTTAACAATACCTTTGAATGTGTGACGTGGATGGTACGACCGCCTGTGTAGGAGGGCGTGCGTGTCAGTGGACTTGAAGTGGACTTTCGTGGCTAACCTCCTCCCCCCACTCTCTGACTCACTTCCTGTAACAAAAACCACAGTGTCCAAAAACTCTACACTTTCCCTACTCACCGTGCTGGTAACCTTAATGCTCTGATGGTGTGTGTTCAAGGTCTGTACAAACTCCCGGAAGTGCTCCTCTCCATGTTCAAAGATCCCAAATATGTCGTCCAAGAACCTCAGATAAAGTGTTGGCCTAAATTGACATTTCCTTAAGGCTGTCTGCTCCCACTCTGCCATATACAGGTTTGCGTAAGAGGGAGCAAAGGTTTTACCCATTGCCGTTCCATGTGTCTGTAAATAAAACTCTCCATTAAACAGGAAATCATTCCTAGTCAAGTTTATATGCAAGAGTTCCAGAATCGCCTCATCAGGGCGCGCCGCATCTGGAAACCGCCGGAATGCTCCCTCTACTGCCCTCATACCCAAATCTATATCTATATTTGTGTATAGAGAGGAAACATCCATTGTAAAAATTAAGGTATCTTTCGAAACCTCTCGTCCTCTCACCTTTGCAATGAAATCATAGGTGTCCTTAACATAACTATCATGCCTCTGAGACAGGGGGTTTAGGTAACAATCTATGAACTTGGCCACCTGGTATGACTCCGAATCACAGTCGCTGACAATTGGCCTCCCCGCGGGGATAGTATGAGGAACCGGCCAAGATTCTGGGTCCTTATGAATCTTGGGTAAGATGTAAAAATACCGTGGTCTCGGTTGATCAGGGCCCCCCAGGAAGGCCAACTGTCGCTTGTTAATGTAGCCCTCTTCACAGATGCGCTGGAGGATGCGCCGCTGCAACAGCTGTGTGTCATATTGTAGTGTATGCGTCAGTTTAATGTAATGTTTGCTGTTATTTAATTGCCTATTACATTCTTGTATATATTGTGTTCTGTCCATAATAACGATCATAGATCCTTTATCCGCCGGTTTGATTATTATCCGTTCATTTTGTTGCAGGCGCTTTAACGCTCTCTGCTCACCAATTGATAAGTTATCTGTTGCGTCTGTATGTGTGTGATGATATGTCTGTACATGTTGGTCTGTAATGCTAGTTGCAGCGGCCCAATCCCTCGCCATACACCCCTGTAACTCTGGACAGATGTTTGAGTCCGGCGGCTCCCAGCTCGACGCCCCCTGGAAAGGAGCACACTCACCTCCCCGATCAAAGTCAAAATGAGCCAACAACTTCAACCGTCTATGATAGTCATGCAAGTCCCTGAATAGCAAGTCCCTCTTAAACAACTTTGGAGTTGGTATGAATGATAGGCCCTTCTCCAGCAAGGCGGTCTCAAAAGAGTCAAGCACATATGTTTTTGACAGGTTAAGGACAACCGACTCTGATATATTGTGAAGTGGTGTAATGTTGTGTGTGTTCTGAGTGTTGTGTTTACCTACTGATAACACTGGAGCAGCACAAGTGTTTACAAGAGGGGGTGGAAAGCCCCTTCCCCCCCCAAAGAGTTTAACTGCGCCATCCAATGGTCCAGCAGTTTCAGACCTGTCTCCTTTGTCCAATGGATAGGGTCCCTACTACCCACCCTAAATTCTGACTCCGGGAGAGGGCTGAAGGAGCGACACTTTCTCACCACCCTTTTATTAAATTCTTCAATTTTATTTTGTACCTGAATGGTGAGGCGGTTGGAGAAGTTCAGCTGGGGAACATACACTACAGCATTGGGAAATGCCCTCTCACATGAATGTAAAGCCCGCAAGAATTCCTTCCAGATAGTTAAAATTTCTTTCTGGCGTGTAAGATCATTTATCCCCGCTGCAAGAATGACTAACTGTACCTCTCCATTAGGTTTCACTTTATCAAATATTTCACGGAGGTGATCAAATCTTGCCCCCGGGAAACTATCAATCTGCAAATTTGGATTAATGAAAAAGGAAATGTGACGTAAATTTGAATCCCCCACAATTAGCATTGGCTTCTCCACTACCAAGTGCCAATCTCGCGTCTTGCGTGTAGTGTGCATGTGCGATGTAGGGGCGAATAACGGTGGCGTGGGGTCCCGTGCCGCACCACCCAGACCTTCGGTTTCGTCCACCCTGTAGGAGGAAGGGGAGGAGGAGGAGGACTCAGATGCGCCCCCATTGCCTACATTTAAACAGGCTGCTATAGGGGAACACATCATCCCTGTGCTCTCTGCCTCCCTAGTTGTCTGCCGTGGCTCAGCGCCCGGACCCCCCGTCGCCGTCTCCCCTTGTATTTCTAATGACGAAGAATCAGAAAAAGAAATATCCAAATCAAAATTTACTGATAAATGTGTGGGCACAGAAGTCCCAATCAGACCCAGTTGATTCTGCATCTGTCCCTCTGTCCGTGTCTGTGTATGTACTGGTGTGCACGGTGATGTATGTGGTGTGTGTGGTGTGGTGAGCAAGGGCCACTCCTCCTCAGATATTTCCCTATGTACCATCACCCTAACCTCCCTTACTCCAGATCCCCCTCCTCCCTCCCCCGGGGCCAAATCCAGACTTCCACCTGTTACACCCCCTCCATCCTTCCGTATCACTGGACTCCGTCTCACCACCTCTGAAAAACTAAGCCCCTTCCTCTCCGGTGTTGTAATTCGTTCCCCTAGTGTCTGTCTAGGTGTAATCACTGTCCTCCCCTGTCCTACCAATGTCCTGCTGGAACCCACCTGCATGTCACTAGGTCTCACCGGTGTATCACTGAATGTCCTCAGTCTACTTTCCTCTACCCCCGATGTATTCCTAGGTCCTACTGGTGTATCCTCACATCCCATTCCATCCCCCCTACAATCCTCCCCCCTCTCCAACAGATGTCTCGCCAAAGAAACCGAGCTATCCGTGAGTTTCTTTTTATATCTATTCCTTGCCCAATGGGTTGCCTTATTAAAGGCTTCTAAATTCCAATCCGGCTTATCAACCAGTAGGGTTGACTTTTGCATCTCATAGTGCTCCAACAATGTCATCAGTATCTGTGCTATCCAATCCTTAGTAATGCTCCATACCTTATTGGAAATATTCTCTGTCGGACAAGCAGGCTTAATAAAGCCAGACAATTTGATTAGTTGTCTCTGCATGCCTGGTGGCAAAGTACCATTCTGTTTTCCAACACTAAGAATCTCCATATGATGTAATACCTGTATCAGTTTAAAGTAGAGCTTAACTATAATTGCAAAACCACTATCCATGTTATGTGTGACTGCCTGCCCCCGTGACCCACACTCACCATTACGCCGATGTCCCAAAGCGCTCCGCCAACCAGCTGTCGGTCCTGGCATTTTAATGCTCCAGAAGTAACCACAGGGTAAAAAAATATGTGTATATCTAAAAAATATATATAATGAAACTAAGTGCTTTATCTCACAAATAAACAATAAAGAAAGTATAAGCTGCTTATAAGGATTTCTAGATATGATCCACACAAATAAAACAAACTATCATTAATTACAAATTAAAATCAAACAATGGCTATCCAATATTATAAGCCCAATAATAAGCTTGACTTGCTCACCTAAAAGAGTCCTCCTCTGTGCTAAAAAAAGCGGGGGAATAAATTGTTTGTTATAGCCCTTAAAAGGGCTTTTTAAGGTGCAATACAAGCTTCCCAATCACTGTAAGGACGTTCAGTGAACTCCAAACTACTACTATGAATGCTAATTATAGTTATTTGACAATGGACACACTAGGCTCCAAAAAGGACAATTAAAAAGGTCTTCTCACATCCACTGCAACTCAATATCACACATATGGTTCAATCACTGCAAACAGTTCATTTTACACTCAGGCCAAAGGCGTTTCTCTGTAGAAAATCCCAATGTGCACACCAAAGCTTTTTAAATTAGGAGAGTTACTGTTCTCAGAAAGGGAAAACCAAAAAAAGAGTCCTTTTTACCGTCCATCCTCGGAATTCCTTGTCCTCCACGTCAATCTTCCATTAGCATTCCATTCGCATCCATTGGCATCCATTAGCCTCCATTAGCATGCCATTAGCATGTTGGTAGCCAACCGCTAGCCAACGTGTGCTCCTTTGTTTGTACTATAGTAGCAGTTCTTATAGTTCACTTTTTGAAGTCCACAAACGTATCCAAACCACAATCAGGGCTTTTGTTAAGGTAGTTAGAGAGTCTTACCACCATCAAGTCACTCAACGTTTCGGGAAAACTTCCCTTCATCAGGAGTGTGTGACAAACTACTCTCACTGTAGCTCTATAAGCTTTCTAAACAGGAACTAGAAGTGCTCTCAGTACCCAGTAAGGACGCCATGTTTTTTTCAAAATAAAAGTGGATCAATACCTAGGAAATACATCAAAATGCAGCAAACCCATTATAAATCATCACAAAAAAGGAAAGAGAAAAAAAGGAAGGGAAAAAAAGAAAACTATTACATGCAGTTATATAGTTAGATAAATAAATATAAAAATGAGGAAATTAAACCCTTAATGGTTCCATCTTTTAGTTATTATAGAACCTCATTAAAGTAGCGAAGAAGGGACAGGCTCAATATCTCCCATATCCTACGACCATATCATACTAGTTGTTCCAATATGTCACCTCTATACCATATTATTTTTATTACTAAGAAAAGTTATATATTACCATTACTAAAATTAGCAATGACAATAATAGTAGGCAGTCTCCTCAGGTGTATTACATACCCTTGCCATATAATGTGTATCGGCCCCAAACCAATCAATATACCCAACCACATCCGTCATTCCCACTAAAATTAGGGTCAAGATTATGGATGGGGTATCGGTTAAGGTTAGGGTTAAGATTTTGATTCGGGTCATATTAACATTCCCCCCGTTAATATCTTATCTCCACTCACCCTGTTTAAAAAATAAGGGTTATGAGTACAGATAACTACAACCTCATCATTCCATGGGCCATACACTCCTCCGTACCCTTGCCATATAATGTGTATCGGCCCCAAAACAATCACTATACCCAACCACATCCGTCATTCCCACTAAAATTAGGGTCAAGATTATGGATGGGGTATCGGTTAAGGTTAGGGTTAAGATTTTGATTAGGGATATATTAACATTCCCCCCGTTAATATCTTATCTCCACTCACCCTGTCTAAAAAATAAGGGTTATGAGTACAGATAATTACAACCTCATCATTCCATGGGCCATACACTCCTCCGTAACATTCTAGTATGGCGGTGATGCTCCCGAGTCCTCAACCCCCCTAAATAAAAGGAAAATACTAAATTATTGCTCCAACATGATCTCTACTGTGACCTAGAGTAACTGAAAAGACATGGCACTGACAAGGTTAGGTTTTGTAAATATTCTAGTTTTTTAAGTCTGTACATGCAGATATAGTGTACTGGCCACATGTCTTCTCATGATCTGTTTTTTAATCTCCTAGGTCCCGTATCTCTGGAGAAAAGAAAACACGAAGAGAGGTTAGCCTGATCAGGAGCATCCCCGCCAAACCCATCCATATACACCTTATTAGAGAGGTTTTTTTTTTTTTTTTTTTTTTTTTTTTTTTTTTTTTTTTTGTATAGAAATGTCTATATAGGACATCACATCCCAGTAAGTATGAACCCGGAGACAGGCAGTCATCATCTACAGGAAAACTGGAAAAAAAACCATAAGTGCTATCCAAAATTAAATTATTTATCCATATTATGAACCCTAGATCACATATGTGTATGTGTGCATGTGTGTGCATATGTATTATGGATGTGCTTCAGACCTTTCGTTCAAGCCCCACGGATTGATGGTATTCAAGTCTTTTATCCATTTCCACTCCACCTGCTTCCTTGTTTTTGTATCCCATGATATGTCTGATTGTAGTCCCATTACTGTAAGATGTTCCAATGTGTGTGTATGAAAATGTGTGTATGCCCTAGCTTTGTTAATCCGTTTGTGTATATGGTATAAATGTTGTCTAACCCTGATATCTATGGAATGCCTAGTTTCCCCAATGTATGTGGCACCACAACATTTGCATTGGATCGCATACACTACATTGGTAGTATGTACCTCTATCTTTTGTGTAATGGGGCGTCCCCTACCTGAAACTGTATTATAAATAAAATTCGCATGAACAAAAAATTCCAAAGGTTTCTCCTTCTTCTCCAGACTAGCCCGTACTAAGAAATCTCTCACATTTCTATTTTTCCGGTATGCTCCAATAAGTCTGCAAGCTTGAAACTCTGGAACCCTTTGACCTAAGCGAGTAAAATTGGATCTGACTATACTATTAAAACTTCCTAGTGCTTTCGAATAGGTCTGAACAAATGGAATCAGTGTCATGTCATCTACTGTATTGTCTTGTGTGGCCCGTGCGCCGTGTGTGTGTCCTTGAGACCTATTGTCCCCCCCTAAAACCTGTCCCTTTGAAGTCAGTGTATTGTTCACTACTGTACTGTCCTGTATGGCTCGTGCGCCCTGTGTGTGTAATCGAGACCTCTCCTCCCCTGCTAATCCCTGAGCAATTAAAGTCAGTGTATTGTTAACTAGTGTACTGTCCTGTATGGCTCGTGCGCCCTGTGTGCATTGTCGAGACCTACCGCCCCCTCCTAATCCCTGAACAGTTGAAGTCAGTGTATTGTTAATTAGTGTAGGGTTAGGGTTAGGGTTAGGGTTAGGGTTAGGGTTAGGGTTAGGGTTAGGGTTAGGGTTAGGGTTAGGTTAGGATTTGCAAGGACCCACCGAGGTGGGCCCAAGTTGTGCACGGGCCTTGCATGGGTTCACCTCCCCCTCTGGGCACATTCCTTCCTTAGGATACCTTTCCTCCACAGCTCACCTCCTCCTGAGACGCTCCGACATCACAACAGTTCACTTATACGTTCCCCCTTTCGCCTCACAATCCCCCTTTCCCCAAAATCCTTGAGTTTCCAAATTAGGATTAGTCTTCCACATCTTGGGGTTCAATTTTAGACATCATATGGGTCTTGGGGTTATTCGCCAATTGAGGGTTAAATTTAGACTTGGGGTTAAACATATTGGGGTTAAATTAAATCACCGCATCTGGGGTTATGTTTAGAGTTGGGGTTAGGTGTAGTTGTTAATTATTTCCAGTAATTCAATTTAGAATTTAACATGAAAATCAGCTCAAGTGATTAGCTTAGCCCAGGCTAATGTTTAGCTTTGGGGGTGTTCAAAAAATTAGTCTGTTAGACTTACGGAAGATGCATTCTGGCTGTATGGCCTTCAGTGGTTGACTCCTTTTGGTCATTTAGCTGTTCTCCCAACATTTCGTGGGGTGTGTGTTGCCTCCTCGAAGTCCGGGGCAGAAATGAGGGCTCTGTGTGTTGCTCCTCCTGGCTGTATGGCCTTAAGTAGTTGACTCCTTTTGGTCATTTAACTTCCCAACATTTCGTGGGGTATGTTGCCTCCTCGAAGTCCGGGGCAGAAATGAGGGCTTTGTGTGTTGTCTCCTCTTTATATAGGTTCCATCTTTCCAGGTCCAACAGGTAAGTATTTATTTTTGTTGTAATCACTTTTACTAACTTCTGTTATTTTTCTTTGCAGGTTTGTTTGTCCTCCATCCGGGTTATCAGGTAAGTATCCTTTAATTTATTTTCCAGGTATGTACGTATTTATTTTTGTTATAATCACTTTTACTAACTTCTGCTGTTTTTCTTTGCAGGTTTGTTTGTCCTCCATTCGGGTTATCAGGTAAGTATTTTTCAATTTATTTTCCAGGTTTTTATACATGCATGTTAATTTCAGCTCCATTTCTGCAACGCGTTTCTGGGCTCCGTCGCCCTCATCAGGCATGGTAGGAGCTATGACCAATTAGTAATATATATTAATTTATTCCTTCCCGTAATTTTGTTCTTTCCTTAATTTTGTTCCTCTGTTTGCAGGTTCCGGATTCCGATGTCCAAGAGATGGCTTTGGGTACCAGGGTGGCAGATCTGTTGAGACTCTTTGCCATCAGGCGGCAGATCTGTGGGGGTCCGATACCCCCTAGAAAGGCAGATCGCCATACAGGCACTGGCCGGTTAGGTTAGGATTTGCAAGGACCCACCGAGGTGGGCCCAAGTTGTGCACGGGCCTTGCATGGGTTCACCTCCCCCTCTGGGCACATTCCTTCCTTAGGATACCTTTCCTCCACAGCTCACCTCCTCCTGAGACGCTCCGACATCACAACAGTTCACTTATACGTTCCCCCTTTCGCCTCACAATCCCCCTTTCCCCAAAATCCTTGAGTTTCCAAATTAGGATTAGTCTTCCACATCTTGGGGTTCAATTTTAGACATCATATGGGTCTTGGGGTTATTCGCCAATTGAGGGTTAAATTTAGACTTGGGGTTAAACATATTGGGGTTAAATTAAATCACCGCATCTGGGGTTATGTTTAGAGTTGGGGTTAGGTGTAGTTGTTAATTATTTCCAGTAATTCAATTTAGAATTTAACATGAAAATCAGCTCAAGTGATTAGCTTAGCCCAGGCTAATGTTTAGCTTTGGGGGTGTTCAAAAAATTAGTCTGTTAGACTTACGGAAGATGCATTCTGGCTGTATGGCCTTCAGTGGTTGACTCCTTTTGGTCATTTAGCTGTTCTCCCAACATTTCGTGGGGTGTGTGTTGCCTCCTCGAAGTCCGGGGCAGAAATGAGGGCTCTGTGTGTTGCTCCTCCTGGCTGTATGGCCTTAAGTAGTTGACTCCTTTTGGTCATTTAACTTCCCAACATTTCGTGGGGTATGTTGCCTCCTCGAAGTCCGGGGCAGAAATGAGGGCTTTGTGTGTTGTCTCCTCTTTATATAGGTTCCATCTTTCCAGGTCCAACAGGTAAGTATTTATTTTTGTTGTAATCACTTTTACTAACTTCTGTTATTTTTCTTTGCAGGTTTGTTTGTCCTCCATCCGGGTTATCAGGTAAGTATCCTTTAATTTATTTTCCAGGTATGTACGTATTTATTTTTGTTATAATCACTTTTACTAACTTCTGCTGTTTTTCTTTGCAGGTTTGTTTGTCCTCCATTCGGGTTATCAGGTAAGTATTTTTCAATTTATTTTCCAGGTTTTTATACATGCATGTTAATTTCAGCTCCATTTCTGCAACGCGTTTCTGGGCTCCGTCGCCCTCATCAGGCATGGTAGGAGCTATGACCAATTAGTAATATATATTAATTTATTCCTTCCCGTAATTTTGTTCTTTCCTTAATTTTGTTCCTCTGTTTGCAGGTTCCGGATTCCGATGTCCAAGAGATGGCTTTGGGTACCAGGGTGGCAGATCTGTTGAGACTCTTTGCCATCAGGCGGCAGATCTGTGGGGGTCCGATACCCCCTAGAAAGGCAGATCGCCATACAGGCACTGGCCGGTTAGGTTAGGATTTGCAAGGACCCACCGAGGTGGGCCCAAGTTGTGCACGGGCCTTGCATGGGTTCACCTCCCCCTCTGGGCACATTCCTTCCTTAGGATACCTTTCCTCCACAGCTCACCTCCTCCTGAGACGCTCCGACATCACAACAGTTCACTTATACGTTCCCCCTTTCGCCTCACAATCCCCCTTTCCCCAAAATCCTTGAGTTTCCAAATTAGGATTAGTCTTCCACATCTTGGGGTTCAATTTTAGACATCATATGGGTCTTGGGGTTATTCGCCAATTGAGGGTTAAATTTAGACTTGGGGTTAAACATATTGGGGTTAAATTAAATCACCGCATCTGGGGTTATGTTTAGAGTTGGGGTTAGGTGTAGTTGTTAATTATTTCCAGTAATTCAATTTAGAATTTAACATGAAAATCAGCTCAAGTGATTAGCTTAGCCCAGGCTAATGTTTAGCTTTGGGGGTGTTCAAAAAATTAGTCTGTTAGACTTACGGAAGATGCATTCTGGCTGTATGGCCTTCAGTGGTTGACTCCTTTTGGTCATTTAGCTGTTCTCCCAACATTTCGTGGGGTGTGTGTTGCCTCCTCGAAGTCCGGGGCAGAAATGAGGGCTCTGTGTGTTGCTCCTCCTGGCTGTATGGCCTTAAGTAGTTGACTCCTTTTGGTCATTTAACTTCCCAACATTTCGTGGGGTATGTTGCCTCCTCGAAGTCCGGGGCAGAAATGAGGGCTTTGTGTGTTGTCTCCTCTTTATATAGGTTCCATCTTTCCAGGTCCAACAGGTAAGTATTTATTTTTGTTGTAATCACTTTTACTAACTTCTGTTATTTTTCTTTGCAGGTTTGTTTGTCCTCCATCCGGGTTATCAGGTAAGTATCCTTTAATTTATTTTCCAGGTATGTACGTATTTATTTTTGTTATAATCACTTTTACTAACTTCTGCTGTTTTTCTTTGCAGGTTTGTTTGTCCTCCATTCGGGTTATCAGGTAAGTATTTTTCAATTTATTTTCCAGGTTTTTATACATGCATGTTAATTTCAGCTCCATTTCTGCAACGCGTTTCTGGGCTCCGTCGCCCTCATCAGGCATGGTAGGAGCTATGACCAATTAGTAATATATATTAATTTATTCCTTCCCGTAATTTTGTTCTTTCCTTAATTTTGTTCCTCTGTTTGCAGGTTCCGGATTCCGATGTCCAAGAGATGGCTTTGGGTACCAGGGTGGCAGATCTGTTGAGACTCTTTGCCATCAGGCGGCAGATCTGTGGGGGTCCGATACCCCCTAGAAAGGCAGATCGCCATACAGGCACTGGCCGGTTAGGTTAGGATTTGCAAGGACCCACCGAGGTGGGCCCAAGTTGTGCACGGGCCTTGCATGGGTTCACCTCCCCCTCTGGGCACATTCCTTCCTTAGGATACCTTTCCTCCACAGCTCACCTCCTCCTGAGACGCTCCGACATCACAACAGTTCACTTATACGTTCCCCCTTTCGCCTCACAATCCCCCTTTCCCCAAAATCCTTGAGTTTCCAAATTAGGATTAGTCTTCCACATCTTGGGGTTCAATTTTAGACATCATATGGGTCTTGGGGTTATTCGCCAATTGAGGGTTAAATTTAGACTTGGGGTTAAACATATTGGGGTTAAATTAAATCACCGCATCTGGGGTTATGTTTAGAGTTGGGGTTAGGTGTAGTTGTTAATTATTTCCAGTAATTCAATTTAGAATTTAACATGAAAATCAGCTCAAGTGATTAGCTTAGCCCAGGCTAATGTTTAGCTTTGGGGGTGTTCAAAAAATTAGTCTGTTAGACTTACGGAAGATGCATTCTGGCTGTATGGCCTTCAGTGGTTGACTCCTTTTGGTCATTTAGCTGTTCTCCCAACATTTCGTGGGGTGTGTGTTGCCTCCTCGAAGTCCGGGGCAGAAATGAGGGCTCTGTGTGTTGCTCCTCCTGGCTGTATGGCCTTAAGTAGTTGACTCCTTTTGGTCATTTAACTTCCCAACATTTCGTGGGGTATGTTGCCTCCTCGAAGTCCGGGGCAGAAATGAGGGCTTTGTGTGTTGTCTCCTCTTTATATAGGTTCCATCTTTCCAGGTCCAACAGGTAAGTATTTATTTTTGTTGTAATCACTTTTACTAACTTCTGTTATTTTTCTTTGCAGGTTTGTTTGTCCTCCATCCGGGTTATCAGGTAAGTATCCTTTAATTTATTTTCCAGGTATGTACGTATTTATTTTTGTTATAATCACTTTTACTAACTTCTGCTGTTTTTCTTTGCAGGTTTGTTTGTCCTCCATTCGGGTTATCAGGTAAGTATTTTTCAATTTATTTTCCAGGTTTTTATACATGCATGTTAATTTCAGCTCCATTTCTGCAACGCGTTTCTGGGCTCCGTCGCCCTCATCAGGCATGGTAGGAGCTATGACCAATTAGTAATATATATTAATTTATTCCTTCCCGTAATTTTGTTCTTTCCTTAATTTTGTTCCTCTGTTTGCAGGTTCCGGATTCCGATGTCCAAGAGATGGCTTTGGGTACCAGGGTGGCAGATCTGTTGAGACTCTTTGCCATCAGGCGGCAGATCTGTGGGGGTCCGATACCCCCTAGAAAGGCAGATCGCCATACAGGCACTGGCCGGTTAGGTTAGGATTTGCAAGGACCCACCGAGGTGGGCCCAAGTTGTGCACGGGCCTTGCATGGGTTCACCTCCCCCTCTGGGCACATTCCTTCCTTAGGATACCTTTCCTCCACAGCTCACCTCCTCCTGAGACGCTCCGACATCACAACAGTTCACTTATACGTTCCCCCTTTCGCCTCACAATCCCCCTTTCCCCAAAATCCTTGAGTTTCCAAATTAGGATTAGTCTTCCACATCTTGGGGTTCAATTTTAGACATCATATGGGTCTTGGGGTTATTCGCCAATTGAGGGTTAAATTTAGACTTGGGGTTAAACATATTGGGGTTAAATTAAATCACCGCATCTGGGGTTATGTTTAGAGTTGGGGTTAGGTGTAGTTGTTAATTATTTCCAGTAATTCAATTTAGAATTTAACATGAAAATCAGCTCAAGTGATTAGCTTAGCCCAGGCTAATGTTTAGCTTTGGGGGTGTTCAAAAAATTAGTCTGTTAGACTTACGGAAGATGCATTCTGGCTGTATGGCCTTCAGTGGTTGACTCCTTTTGGTCATTTAGCTGTTCTCCCAACATTTCGTGGGGTGTGTGTTGCCTCCTCGAAGTCCGGGGCAGAAATGAGGGCTCTGTGTGTTGCTCCTCCTGGCTGTATGGCCTTAAGTAGTTGACTCCTTTTGGTCATTTAACTTCCCAACATTTCGTGGGGTATGTTGCCTCCTCGAAGTCCGGGGCAGAAATGAGGGCTTTGTGTGTTGTCTCCTCTTTATATAGGTTCCATCTTTCCAGGTCCAACAGGTAAGTATTTATTTTTGTTGTAATCACTTTTACTAACTTCTGTTATTTTTCTTTGCAGGTTTGTTTGTCCTCCATCCGGGTTATCAGGTAAGTATCCTTTAATTTATTTTCCAGGTATGTACGTATTTATTTTTGTTATAATCACTTTTACTAACTTCTGCTGTTTTTCTTTGCAGGTTTGTTTGTCCTCCATTCGGGTTATCAGGTAAGTATTTTTCAATTTATTTTCCAGGTTTTTATACATGCATGTTAATTTCAGCTCCATTTCTGCAACGCGTTTCTGGGCTCCGTCGCCCTCATCAGGCATGGTAGGAGCTATGACCAATTAGTAATATATATTAATTTATTCCTTCCCGTAATTTTGTTCTTTCCTTAATTTTGTTCCTCTGTTTGCAGGTTCCGGATTCCGATGTCCAAGAGATGGCTTTGGGTACCAGGGTGGCAGATCTGTTGAGACTCTTTGCCATCAGGCGGCAGATCTGTGGGGGTCCGATACCCCCTAGAAAGGCAGATCGCCATACAGGCACTGGCCGGTTAGGTTAGGATTTGCAAGGACCCACCGAGGTGGGCCCAAGTTGTGCACGGGCCTTGCATGGGTTCACCTCCCCCTCTGGGCACATTCCTTCCTTAGGATACCTTTCCTCCACAGCTCACCTCCTCCTGAGACGCTCCGACATCACAACAGTTCACTTATACGTTCCCCCTTTCGCCTCACAATCCCCCTTTCCCCAAAATCCTTGAGTTTCCAAATTAGGATTAGTCTTCCACATCTTGGGGTTCAATTTTAGACATCATATGGGTCTTGGGGTTATTCGCCAATTGAGGGTTAAATTTAGACTTGGGGTTAAACATATTGGGGTTAAATTAAATCACCGCATCTGGGGTTATGTTTAGAGTTGGGGTTAGGTGTAGTTGTTAATTATTTCCAGTAATTCAATTTAGAATTTAACATGAAAATCAGCTCAAGTGATTAGCTTAGCCCAGGCTAATGTTTAGCTTTGGGGGTGTTCAAAAAATTAGTCTGTTAGACTTACGGAAGATGCATTCTGGCTGTATGGCCTTCAGTGGTTGACTCCTTTTGGTCATTTAGCTGTTCTCCCAACATTTCGTGGGGTGTGTGTTGCCTCCTCGAAGTCCGGGGCAGAAATGAGGGCTCTGTGTGTTGCTCCTCCTGGCTGTATGGCCTTAAGTAGTTGACTCCTTTTGGTCATTTAACTTCCCAACATTTCGTGGGGTATGTTGCCTCCTCGAAGTCCGGGGCAGAAATGAGGGCTTTGTGTGTTGTCTCCTCTTTATATAGGTTCCATCTTTCCAGGTCCAACAGGTAAGTATTTATTTTTGTTGTAATCACTTTTACTAACTTCTGTTATTTTTCTTTGCAGGTTTGTTTGTCCTCCATCCGGGTTATCAGGTAAGTATCCTTTAATTTATTTTCCAGGTATGTACGTATTTATTTTTGTTATAATCACTTTTACTAACTTCTGCTGTTTTTCTTTGCAGGTTTGTTTGTCCTCCATTCGGGTTATCAGGTAAGTATTTTTCAATTTATTTTCCAGGTTTTTATACATGCATGTTAATTTCAGCTCCATTTCTGCAACGCGTTTCTGGGCTCCGTCGCCCTCATCAGGCATGGTAGGAGCTATGACCAATTAGTAATATATATTAATTTATTCCTTCCCGTAATTTTGTTCTTTCCTTAATTTTGTTCCTCTGTTTGCAGGTTCCGGATTCCGATGTCCAAGAGATGGCTTTGGGTACCAGGGTGGCAGATCTGTTGAGACTCTTTGCCATCAGGCGGCAGATCTGTGGGGGTCCGATACCCCCTAGAAAGGCAGATCGCCATACAGGCACTGGCCGGTTAGGTTAGGATTTGCAAGGACCCACCGAGGTGGGCCCAAGTTGTGCACGGGCCTTGCATGGGTTCACCTCCCCCTCTGGGCACATTCCTTCCTTAGGATACCTTTCCTCCACAGCTCACCTCCTCCTGAGACGCTCCGACATCACAACAGTTCACTTATACGTTCCCCCTTTCGCCTCACAATCCCCCTTTCCCCAAAATCCTTGAGTTTCCAAATTAGGATTAGTCTTCCACATCTTGGGGTTCAATTTTAGACATCATATGGGTCTTGGGGTTATTCGCCAATTGAGGGTTAAATTTAGACTTGGGGTTAAACATATTGGGGTTAAATTAAATCACCGCATCTGGGGTTATGTTTAGAGTTGGGGTTAGGTGTAGTTGTTAATTATTTCCAGTAATTCAATTTAGAATTTAACATGAAAATCAGCTCAAGTGATTAGCTTAGCCCAGGCTAATGTTTAGCTTTGGGGGTGTTCAAAAAATTAGTCTGTTAGACTTACGGAAGATGCATTCTGGCTGTATGGCCTTCAGTGGTTGACTCCTTTTGGTCATTTAGCTGTTCTCCCAACATTTCGTGGGGTGTGTGTTGCCTCCTCGAAGTCCGGGGCAGAAATGAGGGCTCTGTGTGTTGCTCCTCCTGGCTGTATGGCCTTAAGTAGTTGACTCCTTTTGGTCATTTAACTTCCCAACATTTCGTGGGGTATGTTGCCTCCTCGAAGTCCGGGGCAGAAATGAGGGCTTTGTGTGTTGTCTCCTCTTTATATAGGTTCCATCTTTCCAGGTCCAACAGGTAAGTATTTATTTTTGTTGTAATCACTTTTACTAACTTCTGTTATTTTTCTTTGCAGGTTTGTTTGTCCTCCATCCGGGTTATCAGGTAAGTATCCTTTAATTTATTTTCCAGGTATGTACGTATTTATTTTTGTTATAATCACTTTTACTAACTTCTGCTGTTTTTCTTTGCAGGTTTGTTTGTCCTCCATTCGGGTTATCAGGTAAGTATTTTTCAATTTATTTTCCAGGTTTTTATACATGCATGTTAATTTCAGCTCCATTTCTGCAACGCGTTTCTGGGCTCCGTCGCCCTCATCAGGCATGGTAGGAGCTATGACCAATTAGTAATATATATTAATTTATTCCTTCCCGTAATTTTGTTCTTTCCTTAATTTTGTTCCTCTGTTTGCAGGTTCCGGATTCCGATGTCCAAGAGATGGCTTTGGGTACCAGGGTGGCAGATCTGTTGAGACTCTTTGCCATCAGGCGGCAGATCTGTGGGGGTCCGATACCCCCTAGAAAGGCAGATCGCCATACAGGCACTGGCCGGTTAGGTTAGGATTTGCAAGGACCCACCGAGGTGGGCCCAAGTTGTGCACGGGCCTTGCATGGGTTCACCTCCCCCTCTGGGCACATTCCTTCCTTAGGATACCTTTCCTCCACAGCTCACCTCCTCCTGAGACGCTCCGACATCACAACAGTTCACTTATACGTTCCCCCTTTCGCCTCACAATCCCCCTTTCCCCAAAATCCTTGAGTTTCCAAATTAGGATTAGTCTTCCACATCTTGGGGTTCAATTTTAGACATCATATGGGTCTTGGGGTTATTCGCCAATTGAGGGTTAAATTTAGACTTGGGGTTAAACATATTGGGGTTAAATTAAATCACCGCATCTGGGGTTATGTTTAGAGTTGGGGTTAGGTGTAGTTGTTAATTATTTCCAGTAATTCAATTTAGAATTTAACATGAAAATCAGCTCAAGTGATTAGCTTAGCCCAGGCTAATGTTTAGCTTTGGGGGTGTTCAAAAAATTAGTCTGTTAGACTTACGGAAGATGCATTCTGGCTGTATGGCCTTCAGTGGTTGACTCCTTTTGGTCATTTAGCTGTTCTCCCAACATTTCGTGGGGTGTGTGTTGCCTCCTCGAAGTCCGGGGCAGAAATGAGGGCTCTGTGTGTTGCTCCTCCTGGCTGTATGGCCTTAAGTAGTTGACTCCTTTTGGTCATTTAACTTCCCAACATTTCGTGGGGTATGTTGCCTCCTCGAAGTCCGGGGCAGAAATGAGGGCTTTGTGTGTTGTCTCCTCTTTATATAGGTTCCATCTTTCCAGGTCCAACAGGTAAGTATTTATTTTTGTTGTAATCACTTTTACTAACTTCTGTTATTTTTCTTTGCAGGTTTGTTTGTCCTCCATCCGGGTTATCAGGTAAGTATCCTTTAATTTATTTTCCAGGTATGTACGTATTTATTTTTGTTATAATCACTTTTACTAACTTCTGCTGTTTTTCTTTGCAGGTTTGTTTGTCCTCCATTCGGGTTATCAGGTAAGTATTTTTCAATTTATTTTCCAGGTTTTTATACATGCATGTTAATTTCAGCTCCATTTCTGCAACGCGTTTCTGGGCTCCGTCGCCCTCATCAGGCATGGTAGGAGCTATGACCAATTAGTAATATATATTAATTTATTCCTTCCCGTAATTTTGTTCTTTCCTTAATTTTGTTCCTCTGTTTGCAGGTTCCGGATTCCGATGTCCAAGAGATGGCTTTGGGTACCAGGGTGGCAGATCTGTTGAGACTCTTTGCCATCAGGCGGCAGATCTGTGGGGGTCCGATACCCCCTAGAAAGGCAGATCGCCATACAGGCACTGGCCGGTTAGGTTAGGATTTGCAAGGACCCACCGAGGTGGGCCCAAGTTGTGCACGGGCCTTGCATGGGTTCACCTCCCCCTCTGGGCACATTCCTTCCTTAGGATACCTTTCCTCCACAGCTCACCTCCTCCTGAGACGCTCCGACATCACAACAGTTCACTTATACGTTCCCCCTTTCGCCTCACAATCCCCCTTTCCCCAAAATCCTTGAGTTTCCAAATTAGGATTAGTCTTCCACATCTTGGGGTTCAATTTTAGACATCATATGGGTCTTGGGGTTATTCGCCAATTGAGGGTTAAATTTAGACTTGGGGTTAAACATATTGGGGTTAAATTAAATCACCGCATCTGGGGTTATGTTTAGAGTTGGGGTTAGGTGTAGTTGTTAATTATTTCCAGTAATTCAATTTAGAATTTAACATGAAAATCAGCTCAAGTGATTAGCTTAGCCCAGGCTAATGTTTAGCTTTGGGGGTGTTCAAAAAATTAGTCTGTTAGACTTACGGAAGATGCATTCTGGCTGTATGGCCTTCAGTGGTTGACTCCTTTTGGTCATTTAGCTGTTCTCCCAACATTTCGTGGGGTGTGTGTTGCCTCCTCGAAGTCCGGGGCAGAAATGAGGGCTCTGTGTGTTGCTCCTCCTGGCTGTATGGCCTTAAGTAGTTGACTCCTTTTGGTCATTTAACTTCCCAACATTTCGTGGGGTATGTTGCCTCCTCGAAGTCCGGGGCAGAAATGAGGGCTTTGTGTGTTGTCTCCTCTTTATATAGGTTCCATCTTTCCAGGTCCAACAGGTAAGTATTTATTTTTGTTGTAATCACTTTTACTAACTTCTGTTATTTTTCTTTGCAGGTTTGTTTGTCCTCCATCCGGGTTATCAGGTAAGTATCCTTTAATTTATTTTCCAGGTATGTACGTATTTATTTTTGTTATAATCACTTTTACTAACTTCTGCTGTTTTTCTTTGCAGGTTTGTTTGTCCTCCATTCGGGTTATCAGGTAAGTATTTTTCAATTTATTTTCCAGGTTTTTATACATGCATGTTAATTTCAGCTCCATTTCTGCAACGCGTTTCTGGGCTCCGTCGCCCTCATCAGGCATGGTAGGAGCTATGACCAATTAGTAATATATATTAATTTATTCCTTCCCGTAATTTTGTTCTTTCCTTAATTTTGTTCCTCTGTTTGCAGGTTCCGGATTCCGATGTCCAAGAGATGGCTTTGGGTACCAGGGTGGCAGATCTGTTGAGACTCTTTGCCATCAGGCGGCAGATCTGTGGGGGTCCGATACCCCCTAGAAAGGCAGATCGCCATACAGGCACTGGCCGGTTAGGTTAGGATTTGCAAGGACCCACCGAGGTGGGCCCAAGTTGTGCACGGGCCTTGCATGGGTTCACCTCCCCCTCTGGGCACATTCCTTCCTTAGGATACCTTTCCTCCACAGCTCACCTCCTCCTGAGACGCTCCGACATCACAACAGTTCACTTATACGTTCCCCCTTTCGCCTCACAATCCCCCTTTCCCCAAAATCCTTGAGTTTCCAAATTAGGATTAGTCTTCCACATCTTGGGGTTCAATTTTAGACATCATATGGGTCTTGGGGTTATTCGCCAATTGAGGGTTAAATTTAGACTTGGGGTTAAACATATTGGGGTTAAATTAAATCACCGCATCTGGGGTTATGTTTAGAGTTGGGGTTAGGTGTAGTTGTTAATTATTTCCAGTAATTCAATTTAGAATTTAACATGAAAATCAGCTCAAGTGATTAGCTTAGCCCAGGCTAATGTTTAGCTTTGGGGGTGTTCAAAAAATTAGTCTGTTAGACTTACGGAAGATGCATTCTGGCTGTATGGCCTTCAGTGGTTGACTCCTTTTGGTCATTTAGCTGTTCTCCCAACATTTCGTGGGGTGTGTGTTGCCTCCTCGAAGTCCGGGGCAGAAATGAGGGCTCTGTGTGTTGCTCCTCCTGGCTGTATGGCCTTAAGTAGTTGACTCCTTTTGGTCATTTAACTTCCCAACATTTCGTGGGGTATGTTGCCTCCTCGAAGTCCGGGGCAGAAATGAGGGCTTTGTGTGTTGTCTCCTCTTTATATAGGTTCCATCTTTCCAGGTCCAACAGGTAAGTATTTATTTTTGTTGTAATCACTTTTACTAACTTCTGTTATTTTTCTTTGCAGGTTTGTTTGTCCTCCATCCGGGTTATCAGGTAAGTATCCTTTAATTTATTTTCCAGGTATGTACGTATTTATTTTTGTTATAATCACTTTTACTAACTTCTGCTGTTTTTCTTTGCAGGTTTGTTTGTCCTCCATTCGGGTTATCAGGTAAGTATTTTTCAATTTATTTTCCAGGTTTTTATACATGCATGTTAATTTCAGCTCCATTTCTGCAACGCGTTTCTGGGCTCCGTCGCCCTCATCAGGCATGGTAGGAGCTATGACCAATTAGTAATATATATTAATTTATTCCTTCCCGTAATTTTGTTCTTTCCTTAATTTTGTTCCTCTGTTTGCAGGTTCCGGATTCCGATGTCCAAGAGATGGCTTTGGGTACCAGGGTGGCAGATCTGTTGAGACTCTTTGCCATCAGGCGGCAGATCTGTGGGGGTCCGATACCCCCTAGAAAGGCAGATCGCCATACAGGCACTGGCCGGTTAGGTTAGGATTTGCAAGGACCCACCGAGGTGGGCCCAAGTTGTGCACGGGCCTTGCATGGGTTCACCTCCCCCTCTGGGCACATTCCTTCCTTAGGATACCTTTCCTCCACAGCTCACCTCCTCCTGAGACGCTCCGACATCACAACAGTTCACTTATACGTTCCCCCTTTCGCCTCACAATCCCCCTTTCCCCAAAATCCTTGAGTTTCCAAATTAGGATTAGTCTTCCACATCTTGGGGTTCAATTTTAGACATCATATGGGTCTTGGGGTTATTCGCCAATTGAGGGTTAAATTTAGACTTGGGGTTAAACATATTGGGGTTAAATTAAATCACCGCATCTGGGGTTATGTTTAGAGTTGGGGTTAGGTGTAGTTGTTAATTATTTCCAGTAATTCAATTTAGAATTTAACATGAAAATCAGCTCAAGTGATTAGCTTAGCCCAGGCTAATGTTTAGCTTTGGGGGTGTTCAAAAAATTAGTCTGTTAGACTTACGGAAGATGCATTCTGGCTGTATGGCCTTCAGTGGTTGACTCCTTTTGGTCATTTAGCTGTTCTCCCAACATTTCGTGGGGTGTGTGTTGCCTCCTCGAAGTCCGGGGCAGAAATGAGGGCTCTGTGTGTTGCTCCTCCTGGCTGTATGGCCTTAAGTAGTTGACTCCTTTTGGTCATTTAACTTCCCAACATTTCGTGGGGTATGTTGCCTCCTCGAAGTCCGGGGCAGAAATGAGGGCTTTGTGTGTTGTCTCCTCTTTATATAGGTTCCATCTTTCCAGGTCCAACAGGTAAGTATTTATTTTTGTTGTAATCACTTTTACTAACTTCTGTTATTTTTCTTTGCAGGTTTGTTTGTCCTCCATCCGGGTTATCAGGTAAGTATCCTTTAATTTATTTTCCAGGTATGTACGTATTTATTTTTGTTATAATCACTTTTACTAACTTCTGCTGTTTTTCTTTGCAGGTTTGTTTGTCCTCCATTCGGGTTATCAGGTAAGTATTTTTCAATTTATTTTCCAGGTTTTTATACATGCATGTTAATTTCAGCTCCATTTCTGCAACGCGTTTCTGGGCTCCGTCGCCCTCATCAGGCATGGTAGGAGCTATGACCAATTAGTAATATATATTAATTTATTCCTTCCCGTAATTTTGTTCTTTCCTTAATTTTGTTCCTCTGTTTGCAGGTTCCGGATTCCGATGTCCAAGAGATGGCTTTGGGTACCAGGGTGGCAGATCTGTTGAGACTCTTTGCCATCAGGCGGCAGATCTGTGGGGGTCCGATACCCCCTAGAAAGGCAGATCGCCATACAGGCACTGGCCGGTTAGGTTAGGATTTGCAAGGACCCACCGAGGTGGGCCCAAGTTGTGCACGGGCCTTGCATGGGTTCACCTCCCCCTCTGGGCACATTCCTTCCTTAGGATACCTTTCCTCCACAGCTCACCTCCTCCTGAGACGCTCCGACATCACAACAGTTCACTTATACGTTCCCCCTTTCGCCTCACAATCCCCCTTTCCCCAAAATCCTTGAGTTTCCAAATTAGGATTAGTCTTCCACATCTTGGGGTTCAATTTTAGACATCATATGGGTCTTGGGGTTATTCGCCAATTGAGGGTTAAATTTAGACTTGGGGTTAAACATATTGGGGTTAAATTAAATCACCGCATCTGGGGTTATGTTTAGAGTTGGGGTTAGGTGTAGTTGTTAATTATTTCCAGTAATTCAATTTAGGGTTAGGGTTAGGGTTAGGGTTAGGGTTAGGGTTAGGGTTAGGGTTAGGGTTAGGGTTAGGGTTAGGGTTAGGGTTAGGGTTAGGGTTAGGGTTAGGGTTAGGGTTAGGGTTAGGGTTAGGTAAGTATATTTCCGGGCCCCCCAACAGTTGCAGGGGCGACCACGTTATGCACTGGCCATGCCCACGGCCAAGTCCCCCCGGCCCCCCACACCGTACACCCACACACTCTGTTTCCCTCTACTCACCCTTCATCTCCTTTCAGGCCAAATAAGTAGCTGGGCAATCCCAGCTATGGTTCAAAAAATTAGGCATAGATTACCTTTGACTCACAATAACTCAAATTGAGTGTAATTAAACATGGCTAGCATAATTTTTAGGTCCAATTGTTAGAGTTAGCTAGCATTTGTAGAGTGTCGATACTCTACAGCCCCTCGTTGCAACGTTTCGAGCGGAATGGCTCTTCATCAGGCTGGGGCTTACTGTAGTGAGTCAGGATGCAGAATGGCCAGGAGAGCCCTGTGTTCGCCCTTTTATACTGTGCCAGCCACATCGGTTAAAATGATCCTTTTTTCTTTTTCAGGTTTTTTCTTTTTCAGGTTTGCGGATCCTCCCAAGGTAAGTATAGGTAGCATAGACTATAGCTTAATTTAGGCCAAATTAACTTAATTAGTCGAGGGTAGATAGGGCCTGTATGGGCTCCTAAATCGACTAAGCGAACAGCTAGAATAAGCTGTAATTTAGATAAGGCCAATTAGAGCATCACTTGGTGGTTAGCTTGCATTAGCTGACTCCCATCCAAGGTAAGTATTAGGGCCAAATTATCTTAGATAGCCGAAGACAGATAGGGCCTGTATGGGCGCCTAAATCGACTAGACAGAAAGCTAGGATTAGCTGTAGTTTAGATAAGGCCAATTAGAGTATCACTTGGGGTTAGCTTAGATTAGCTGATGTAGATTTTCGTGGCGGTTAAGGTTAGAGTAGATGGTAGGGCTAGGTGTTAAATGGCGTGTAGGCTAGGTGTTAAATGGGGTTTAGATGAGGTTTAGAGCTAGGTTTAGGCATGGAGGGCAGGGACCCAAGGCCCAGGCGGCACGGGCGTGTAAGGTAAGTATATTTCCGGGCCCCCCAACAGTTGCAGGGGCGACCACGTTATGCACTGGCCATGCCCACGGCCAAGTCCCCCCGGCCCCCCACACCGTACACCCACACACTCTGTTTCCCTCTACTCACCCTTCATCTCCTTTCAGGCCAAATAAGTAGCTGGGCAATCCCAGCTATGGTTCAAAAAATTAGGCATAGATTACCTTTGACTCACAATAACTCAAATTGAGTGTAATTAAACATGGCTAGCATAATTTTTAGGTCCAATTGTTAGAGTTAGCTAGCATTTGTAGAGTGTCGATACTCTACAGCCCCTCGTTGCAACGTTTCGAGCGGAATGGCTCTTCATCAGGCTGGGGCTTACTGTAGTGAGTCAGGATGCAGAATGGCCAGGAGAGCCCTGTGTTCGCCCTTTTATACTGTGCCAGCCACATCGGTTAAAATGATCCTTTTTTCTTTTTCAGGTTTTTTCTTTTTCAGGTTTGCGGATCCTCCCAAGGTAAGTATAGGTAGCATAGACTATAGCTTAATTTAGGCCAAATTAACTTAATTAGTCGAGGGTAGATAGGGCCTGTATGGGCTCCTAAATCGACTAAGCGAACAGCTAGAATAAGCTGTAATTTAGATAAGGCCAATTAGAGCATCACTTGGTGGTTAGCTTGCATTAGCTGACTCCCATCCAAGGTAAGTATTAGGGCCAAATTATCTTAGATAGCCGAAGACAGATAGGGCCTGTATGGGCGCCTAAATCGACTAGACAGAAAGCTAGGATTAGCTGTAGTTTAGATAAGGCCAATTAGAGTATCACTTGGGGTTAGCTTAGATTAGCTGATGTAGATTTTCGTGGCGGTTAAGGTTAGAGTAGATGGTAGGGCTAGGTGTTAAATGGCGTGTAGGCTAGGTGTTAAATGGGGTTTAGATGAGGTTTAGAGCTAGGTTTAGGCATGGAGGGCAGGGACCCAAGGCCCAGGCGGCACGGGCGTGTAAGGTAAGTATATTTCCGGGCCCCCCAACAGTTGCAGGGGCGACCACGTTATGCACTGGCCATGCCCACGGCCAAGTCCCCCCGGCCCCCCACACCGTACACCCACACACTCTGTTTCCCTCTACTCACCCTTCATCTCCTTTCAGGCCAAATAAGTAGCTGGGCAATCCCAGCTATGGTTCAAAAAATTAGGCATAGATTACCTTTGACTCACAATAACTCAAATTGAGTGTAATTAAACATGGCTAGCATAATTTTTAGGTCCAATTGTTAGAGTTAGCTAGCATTTGTAGAGTGTCGATACTCTACAGCCCCTCGTTGCAACGTTTCGAGCGGAATGGCTCTTCATCAGGCTGGGGCTTACTGTAGTGAGTCAGGATGCAGAATGGCCAGGAGAGCCCTGTGTTCGCCCTTTTATACTGTGCCAGCCACATCGGTTAAAATGATCCTTTTTTCTTTTTCAGGTTTTTTCTTTTTCAGGTTTGCGGATCCTCCCAAGGTAAGTATAGGTAGCATAGACTATAGCTTAATTTAGGCCAAATTAACTTAATTAGTCGAGGGTAGATAGGGCCTGTATGGGCTCCTAAATCGACTAAGCGAACAGCTAGAATAAGCTGTAATTTAGATAAGGCCAATTAGAGCATCACTTGGTGGTTAGCTTGCATTAGCTGACTCCCATCCAAGGTAAGTATTAGGGCCAAATTATCTTAGATAGCCGAAGACAGATAGGGCCTGTATGGGCGCCTAAATCGACTAGACAGAAAGCTAGGATTAGCTGTAGTTTAGATAAGGCCAATTAGAGTATCACTTGGGGTTAGCTTAGATTAGCTGATGTAGATTTTCGTGGCGGTTAAGGTTAGAGTAGATGGTAGGGCTAGGTGTTAAATGGCGTGTAGGCTAGGTGTTAAATGGGGTTTAGATGAGGTTTAGAGCTAGGTTTAGGCATGGAGGGCAGGGACCCAAGGCCCAGGCGGCACGGGCGTGTAAGGTAAGTATATTTCCGGGCCCCCCAACAGTTGCAGGGGCGACCACGTTATGCACTGGCCATGCCCACGGCCAAGTCCCCCCGGCCCCCCACACCGTACACCCACACACTCTGTTTCCCTCTACTCACCCTTCATCTCCTTTCAGGCCAAATAAGTAGCTGGGCAATCCCAGCTATGGTTCAAAAAATTAGGCATAGATTACCTTTGACTCACAATAACTCAAATTGAGTGTAATTAAACATGGCTAGCATAATTTTTAGGTCCAATTGTTAGAGTTAGCTAGCATTTGTAGAGTGTCGATACTCTACAGCCCCTCGTTGCAACGTTTCGAGCGGAATGGCTCTTCATCAGGCTGGGGCTTACTGTAGTGAGTCAGGATGCAGAATGGCCAGGAGAGCCCTGTGTTCGCCCTTTTATACTGTGCCAGCCACATCGGTTAAAATGATCCTTTTTTCTTTTTCAGGTTTTTTCTTTTTCAGGTTTGCGGATCCTCCCAAGGTAAGTATAGGTAGCATAGACTATAGCTTAATTTAGGCCAAATTAACTTAATTAGTCGAGGGTAGATAGGGCCTGTATGGGCTCCTAAATCGACTAAGCGAACAGCTAGAATAAGCTGTAATTTAGATAAGGCCAATTAGAGCATCACTTGGTGGTTAGCTTGCATTAGCTGACTCCCATCCAAGGTAAGTATTAGGGCCAAATTATCTTAGATAGCCGAAGACAGATAGGGCCTGTATGGGCGCCTAAATCGACTAGACAGAAAGCTAGGATTAGCTGTAGTTTAGATAAGGCCAATTAGAGTATCACTTGGGGTTAGCTTAGATTAGCTGATGTAGATTTTCGTGGCGGTTAAGGTTAGAGTAGATGGTAGGGCTAGGTGTTAAATGGCGTGTAGGCTAGGTGTTAAATGGGGTTTAGATGAGGTTTAGAGCTAGGTTTAGGCATGGAGGGCAGGGACCCAAGGCCCAGGCGGCACGGGCGTGTAAGGTAAGTATATTTCCGGGCCCCCCAACAGTTGCAGGGGCGACCACGTTATGCACTGGCCATGCCCACGGCCAAGTCCCCCCGGCCCCCCACACCGTACACCCACACACTCTGTTTCCCTCTACTCACCCTTCATCTCCTTTCAGGCCAAATAAGTAGCTGGGCAATCCCAGCTATGGTTCAAAAAATTAGGCATAGATTACCTTTGACTCACAATAACTCAAATTGAGTGTAATTAAACATGGCTAGCATAATTTTTAGGTCCAATTGTTAGAGTTAGCTAGCATTTGTAGAGTGTCGATACTCTACAGCCCCTCGTTGCAACGTTTCGAGCGGAATGGCTCTTCATCAGGCTGGGGCTTACTGTAGTGAGTCAGGATGCAGAATGGCCAGGAGAGCCCTGTGTTCGCCCTTTTATACTGTGCCAGCCACATCGGTTAAAATGATCCTTTTTTCTTTTTCAGGTTTTTTCTTTTTCAGGTTTGCGGATCCTCCCAAGGTAAGTATAGGTAGCATAGACTATAGCTTAATTTAGGCCAAATTAACTTAATTAGTCGAGGGTAGATAGGGCCTGTATGGGCTCCTAAATCGACTAAGCGAACAGCTAGAATAAGCTGTAATTTAGATAAGGCCAATTAGAGCATCACTTGGTGGTTAGCTTGCATTAGCTGACTCCCATCCAAGGTAAGTATTAGGGCCAAATTATCTTAGATAGCCGAAGACAGATAGGGCCTGTATGGGCGCCTAAATCGACTAGACAGAAAGCTAGGATTAGCTGTAGTTTAGATAAGGCCAATTAGAGTATCACTTGGGGTTAGCTTAGATTAGCTGATGTAGATTTTCGTGGCGGTTAAGGTTAGAGTAGATGGTAGGGCTAGGTGTTAAATGGCGTGTAGGCTAGGTGTTAAATGGGGTTTAGATGAGGTTTAGAGCTAGGTTTAGGCATGGAGGGCAGGGACCCAAGGCCCAGGCGGCACGGGCGTGTAAGGTAAGTATATTTCCGGGCCCCCCAACAGTTGCAGGGGCGACCACGTTATGCACTGGCCATGCCCACGGCCAAGTCCCCCCGGCCCCCCACACCGTACACCCACACACTCTGTTTCCCTCTACTCACCCTTCATCTCCTTTCAGGCCAAATAAGTAGCTGGGCAATCCCAGCTATGGTTCAAAAAATTAGGCATAGATTACCTTTGACTCACAATAACTCAAATTGAGTGTAATTAAACATGGCTAGCATAATTTTTAGGTCCAATTGTTAGAGTTAGCTAGCATTTGTAGAGTGTCGATACTCTACAGCCCCTCGTTGCAACGTTTCGAGCGGAATGGCTCTTCATCAGGCTGGGGCTTACTGTAGTGAGTCAGGATGCAGAATGGCCAGGAGAGCCCTGTGTTCGCCCTTTTATACTGTGCCAGCCACATCGGTTAAAATGATCCTTTTTTCTTTTTCAGGTTTTTTCTTTTTCAGGTTTGCGGATCCTCCCAAGGTAAGTATAGGTAGCATAGACTATAGCTTAATTTAGGCCAAATTAACTTAATTAGTCGAGGGTAGATAGGGCCTGTATGGGCTCCTAAATCGACTAAGCGAACAGCTAGAATAAGCTGTAATTTAGATAAGGCCAATTAGAGCATCACTTGGTGGTTAGCTTGCATTAGCTGACTCCCATCCAAGGTAAGTATTAGGGCCAAATTATCTTAGATAGCCGAAGACAGATAGGGCCTGTATGGGCGCCTAAATCGACTAGACAGAAAGCTAGGATTAGCTGTAGTTTAGATAAGGCCAATTAGAGTATCACTTGGGGTTAGCTTAGATTAGCTGATGTAGATTTTCGTGGCGGTTAAGGTTAGAGTAGATGGTAGGGCTAGGTGTTAAATGGCGTGTAGGCTAGGTGTTAAATGGGGTTTAGATGAGGTTTAGAGCTAGGTTTAGGCATGGAGGGCAGGGACCCAAGGCCCAGGCGGCACGGGCGTGTAAGGTAAGTATATTTCCGGGCCCCCCAACAGTTGCAGGGGCGACCACGTTATGCACTGGCCATGCCCACGGCCAAGTCCCCCCGGCCCCCCACACCGTACACCCACACACTCTGTTTCCCTCTACTCACCCTTCATCTCCTTTCAGGCCAAATAAGTAGCTGGGCAATCCCAGCTATGGTTCAAAAAATTAGGCATAGATTACCTTTGACTCACAATAACTCAAATTGAGTGTAATTAAACATGGCTAGCATAATTTTTAGGTCCAATTGTTAGAGTTAGCTAGCATTTGTAGAGTGTCGATACTCTACAGCCCCTCGTTGCAACGTTTCGAGCGGAATGGCTCTTCATCAGGCTGGGGCTTACTGTAGTGAGTCAGGATGCAGAATGGCCAGGAGAGCCCTGTGTTCGCCCTTTTATACTGTGCCAGCCACATCGGTTAAAATGATCCTTTTTTCTTTTTCAGGTTTTTTCTTTTTCAGGTTTGCGGATCCTCCCAAGGTAAGTATAGGTAGCATAGACTATAGCTTAATTTAGGCCAAATTAACTTAATTAGTCGAGGGTAGATAGGGCCTGTATGGGCTCCTAAATCGACTAAGCGAACAGCTAGAATAAGCTGTAATTTAGATAAGGCCAATTAGAGCATCACTTGGTGGTTAGCTTGCATTAGCTGACTCCCATCCAAGGTAAGTATTAGGGCCAAATTATCTTAGATAGCCGAAGACAGATAGGGCCTGTATGGGCGCCTAAATCGACTAGACAGAAAGCTAGGATTAGCTGTAGTTTAGATAAGGCCAATTAGAGTATCACTTGGGGTTAGCTTAGATTAGCTGATGTAGATTTTCGTGGCGGTTAAGGTTAGAGTAGATGGTAGGGCTAGGTGTTAAATGGCGTGTAGGCTAGGTGTTAAATGGGGTTTAGATGAGGTTTAGAGCTAGGTTTAGGCATGGAGGGCAGGGACCCAAGGCCCAGGCGGCACGGGCGTGTAAGGTAAGTATATTTCCGGGCCCCCCAACAGTTGCAGGGGCGACCACGTTATGCACTGGCCATGCCCACGGCCAAGTCCCCCCGGCCCCCCACACCGTACACCCACACACTCTGTTTCCCTCTACTCACCCTTCATCTCCTTTCAGGCCAAATAAGTAGCTGGGCAATCCCAGCTATGGTTCAAAAAATTAGGCATAGATTACCTTTGACTCACAATAACTCAAATTGAGTGTAATTAAACATGGCTAGCATAATTTTTAGGTCCAATTGTTAGAGTTAGCTAGCATTTGTAGAGTGTCGATACTCTACAGCCCCTCGTTGCAACGTTTCGAGCGGAATGGCTCTTCATCAGGCTGGGGCTTACTGTAGTGAGTCAGGATGCAGAATGGCCAGGAGAGCCCTGTGTTCGCCCTTTTATACTGTGCCAGCCACATCGGTTAAAATGATCCTTTTTTCTTTTTCAGGTTTTTTCTTTTTCAGGTTTGCGGATCCTCCCAAGGTAAGTATAGGTAGCATAGACTATAGCTTAATTTAGGCCAAATTAACTTAATTAGTCGAGGGTAGATAGGGCCTGTATGGGCTCCTAAATCGACTAAGCGAACAGCTAGAATAAGCTGTAATTTAGATAAGGCCAATTAGAGCATCACTTGGTGGTTAGCTTGCATTAGCTGACTCCCATCCAAGGTAAGTATTAGGGCCAAATTATCTTAGATAGCCGAAGACAGATAGGGCCTGTATGGGCGCCTAAATCGACTAGACAGAAAGCTAGGATTAGCTGTAGTTTAGATAAGGCCAATTAGAGTATCACTTGGGGTTAGCTTAGATTAGCTGATGTAGATTTTCGTGGCGGTTAAGGTTAGAGTAGATGGTAGGGCTAGGTGTTAAATGGCGTGTAGGCTAGGTGTTAAATGGGGTTTAGATGAGGTTTAGAGCTAGGTTTAGGCATGGAGGGCAGGGACCCAAGGCCCAGGCGGCACGGGCGTGTAAGGTAAGTATATTTCCGGGCCCCCCAACAGTTGCAGGGGCGACCACGTTATGCACTGGCCATGCCCACGGCCAAGTCCCCCCGGCCCCCCACACCGTACACCCACACACTCTGTTTCCCTCTACTCACCCTTCATCTCCTTTCAGGCCAAATAAGTAGCTGGGCAATCCCAGCTATGGTTCAAAAAATTAGGCATAGATTACCTTTGACTCACAATAACTCAAATTGAGTGTAATTAAACATGGCTAGCATAATTTTTAGGTCCAATTGTTAGAGTTAGCTAGCATTTGTAGAGTGTCGATACTCTACAGCCCCTCGTTGCAACGTTTCGAGCGGAATGGCTCTTCATCAGGCTGGGGCTTACTGTAGTGAGTCAGGATGCAGAATGGCCAGGAGAGCCCTGTGTTCGCCCTTTTATACTGTGCCAGCCACATCGGTTAAAATGATCCTTTTTTCTTTTTCAGGTTTTTTCTTTTTCAGGTTTGCGGATCCTCCCAAGGTAAGTATAGGTAGCATAGACTATAGCTTAATTTAGGCCAAATTAACTTAATTAGTCGAGGGTAGATAGGGCCTGTATGGGCTCCTAAATCGACTAAGCGAACAGCTAGAATAAGCTGTAATTTAGATAAGGCCAATTAGAGCATCACTTGGTGGTTAGCTTGCATTAGCTGACTCCCATCCAAGGTAAGTATTAGGGCCAAATTATCTTAGATAGCCGAAGACAGATAGGGCCTGTATGGGCGCCTAAATCGACTAGACAGAAAGCTAGGATTAGCTGTAGTTTAGATAAGGCCAATTAGAGTATCACTTGGGGTTAGCTTAGATTAGCTGATGTAGATTTTCGTGGCGGTTAAGGTTAGAGTAGATGGTAGGGCTAGGTGTTAAATGGCGTGTAGGCTAGGTGTTAAATGGGGTTTAGATGAGGTTTAGAGCTAGGTTTAGGCATGGAGGGCAGGGACCCAAGGCCCAGGCGGCACGGGCGTGTAAGGTAAGTATATTTCCGGGCCCCCCAACAGTTGCAGGGGCGACCACGTTATGCACTGGCCATGCCCACGGCCAAGTCCCCCCGGCCCCCCACACCGTACACCCACACACCCTGTTTCCCTCTACTCACCCTTCATCTCCTTTCAGGCCAAATAAGTAGCTGGGCAATCCCAGCTATGGTTCAAAAAATTAGGCATAGATTACCTTTGACTCACAATAACTCAAATTGAGTGTAATTAAACATGGCTAGCATAATTTTTAGGTCCAATTGTTAGAGTTAGCTAGCATTTGTAGAGTGTCGATACTCTACAGCCCCTCGTTGCAACGTTTCGAGCGGAATGGCTCTTCATCAGGCTGGGGCTTACTGTAGTGAGTCAGGATGCAGAATGGCCAGGAGAGCCCTGTGTTCGCCCTTTTATACTGTGCCAGCCACATCGGTTAAAATGATCCTTTTTTCTTTTTCAGGTTTTTTCTTTTTCAGGTTTGCGGATCCTCCCAAGGTAAGTATAGGTAGCATAGACTATAGCTTAATTTAGGCCAAATTAACTTAATTAGTCGAGGGTAGATAGGGCCTGTATGGGCTCCTAAATCGACTAAGCGAACAGCTAGAATAAGCTGTAATTTAGATAAGGCCAATTAGAGCATCACTTGGTGGTTAGCTTGCATTAGCTGACTCCCATCCAAGGTAAGTATTAGGGCCAAATTATCTTAGATAGCCGAAGACAGATAGGGCCTGTATGGGCGCCTAAATCGACTAGACAGAAAGCTAGGATTAGCTGTAGTTTAGATAAGGCCAATTAGAGTATCACTTGGGGTTAGCTTAGATTAGCTGATGTAGATTTTCGTGGCGGTTAAGGTTAGAGTAGATGGTAGGGCTAGGTGTTAAATGGCGTGTAGGCTAGGTGTTAAATGGGGTTTAGATGAGGTTTAGAGCTAGGTTTAGGCATGGAGGGCAGGGACCCAAGGCCCAGGCGGCACGGGCGTGTAAGGTAAGTATATTTCCGGGCCCCCCAACAGTTGCAGGGGCGACCACGTTATGCACTGGCCATGCCCACGGCCAAGTCCCCCCGGCCCCCCACACCGTACACCCACACACTCTGTTTCCCTCTACTCACCCTTCATCTCCTTTCAGGCCAAATAAGTAGCTGGGCAATCCCAGCTATGGTTCAAAAAATTAGGCATAGATTACCTTTGACTCACAATAACTCAAATTGAGTGTAATTAAACATGGCTAGCATAATTTTTAGGTCCAATTGTTAGAGTTAGCTAGCATTTGTAGAGTGTCGATACTCTACAGCCCCTCGTTGCAACGTTTCGAGCGGAATGGCTCTTCATCAGGCTGGGGCTTACTGTAGTGAGTCAGGATGCAGAATGGCCAGGAGAGCCCTGTGTTCGCCCTTTTATACTGTGCCAGCCACATCGGTTAAAATGATCCTTTTTTCTTTTTCAGGTTTTTTCTTTTTCAGGTTTGCGGATCCTCCCAAGGTAAGTATAGGTAGCATAGACTATAGCTTAATTTAGGCCAAATTAACTTAATTAGTCGAGGGTAGATAGGGCCTGTATGGGCTCCTAAATCGACTAAGCGAACAGCTAGAATAAGCTGTAATTTAGATAAGGCCAATTAGAGCATCACTTGGTGGTTAGCTTGCATTAGCTGACTCCCATCCAAGGTAAGTATTAGGGCCAAATTATCTTAGATAGCCGAAGACAGATAGGGCCTGTATGGGCGCCTAAATCGACTAGACAGAAAGCTAGGATTAGCTGTAGTTTAGATAAGGCCAATTAGAGTATCACTTGGGGTTAGCTTAGATTAGCTGATGTAGATTTTCGTGGCGGTTAAGGTTAGAGTAGATGGTAGGGCTAGGTGTTAAATGGCGTGTAGGCTAGGTGTTAAATGGGGTTTAGATGAGGTTTAGAGCTAGGTTTAGGCATGGAGGGCAGGGACCCAAGGCCCAGGCGGCACGGGCGTGTAAGGTAAGTATATTTCCGGGCCCCCCAACAGTTGCAGGGGCGACCACGTTATGCACTGGCCATGCCCACGGCCAAGTCCCCCCGGCCCCCCACACCGTACACCCACACACTCTGTTTCCCTCTACTCACCCTTCATCTCCTTTCAGGCCAAATAAGTAGCTGGGCAATCCCAGCTATGGTTCAAAAAATTAGGCATAGATTACCTTTGACTCACAATAACTCAAATTGAGTGTAATTAAACATGGCTAGCATAATTTTTAGGTCCAATTGTTAGAGTTAGCTAGCATTTGTAGAGTGTCGATACTCTACAGCCCCTCGTTGCAACGTTTCGAGCGGAATGGCTCTTCATCAGGCTGGGGCTTACTGTAGTGAGTCAGGATGCAGAATGGCCAGGAGAGCCCTGTGTTCGCCCTTTTATACTGTGCCAGCCACATCGGTTAAAATGATCCTTTTTTCTTTTTCAGGTTTTTTCTTTTTCAGGTTTGCGGATCCTCCCAAGGTAAGTATAGGTAGCATAGACTATAGCTTAATTTAGGCCAAATTAACTTAATTAGTCGAGGGTAGATAGGGCCTGTATGGGCTCCTAAATCGACTAAGCGAACAGCTAGAATAAGCTGTAATTTAGATAAGGCCAATTAGAGCATCACTTGGTGGTTAGCTTGCATTAGCTGACTCCCATCCAAGGTAAGTATTAGGGCCAAATTATCTTAGATAGCCGAAGACAGATAGGGCCTGTATGGGCGCCTAAATCGACTAGACAGAAAGCTAGGATTAGCTGTAGTTTAGATAAGGCCAATTAGAGTATCACTTGGGGTTAGCTTAGATTAGCTGATGTAGATTTTCGTGGCGGTTAAGGTTAGAGTAGATGGTAGGGCTAGGTGTTAAATGGCGTGTAGGCTAGGTGTTAAATGGGGTTTAGATGAGGTTTAGAGCTAGGTTTAGGCATGGAGGGCAGGGACCCAAGGCCCAGGCGGCACGGGCGTGTAAGGTAAGTATATTTCCGGGCCCCCCAACAGTTGCAGGGGCGACCACGTTATGCACTGGCCATGCCCACGGCCAAGTCCCCCCGGCCCCCCACACCGTACACCCACACACTCTGTTTCCCTCTACTCACCCTTCATCTCCTTTCAGGCCAAATAAGTAGCTGGGCAATCCCAGCTATGGTTCAAAAAATTAGGCATAGATTACCTTTGACTCACAATAACTCAAATTGAGTGTAATTAAACATGGCTAGCATAATTTTTAGGTCCAATTGTTAGAGTTAGCTAGCATTTGTAGAGTGTCGATACTCTACAGCCCCTCGTTGCAACGTTTCGAGCGGAATGGCTCTTCATCAGGCTGGGGCTTACTGTAGTGAGTCAGGATGCAGAATGGCCAGGAGAGCCCTGTGTTCGCCCTTTTATACTGTGCCAGCCACATCGGTTAAAATGATCCTTTTTTCTTTTTCAGGTTTTTTCTTTTTCAGGTTTGCGGATCCTCCCAAGGTAAGTATAGGTAGCATAGACTATAGCTTAATTTAGGCCAAATTAACTTAATTAGTCGAGGGTAGATAGGGCCTGTATGGGCTCCTAAATCGACTAAGCGAACAGCTAGAATAAGCTGTAATTTAGATAAGGCCAATTAGAGCATCACTTGGTGGTTAGCTTGCATTAGCTGACTCCCATCCAAGGTAAGTATTAGGGCCAAATTATCTTAGATAGCCGAAGACAGATAGGGCCTGTATGGGCGCCTAAATCGACTAGACAGAAAGCTAGGATTAGCTGTAGTTTAGATAAGGCCAATTAGAGTATCACTTGGGGTTAGCTTAGATTAGCTGATGTAGATTTTCGTGGCGGTTAAGGTTAGAGTAGATGGTAGGGCTAGGTGTTAAATGGCGTGTAGGCTAGGTGTTAAATGGGGTTTAGATGAGGTTTAGAGCTAGGTTTAGGCATGGAGGGCAGGGACCCAAGGCCCAGGCGGCACGGGCGTGTAAGGTAAGTATATTTCCGGGCCCCCCAACAGTTGCAGGGGCGACCACGTTATGCACTGGCCATGCCCACGGCCAAGTCCCCCCGGCCCCCCACACCGTACACCCACACACTCTGTTTCCCTCTACTCACCCTTCATCTCCTTTCAGGCCAAATAAGTAGCTGGGCAATCCCAGCTATGGTTCAAAAAATTAGGCATAGATTACCTTTGACTCACAATAACTCAAATTGAGTGTAATTAAACATGGCTAGCATAATTTTTAGGTCCAATTGTTAGAGTTAGCTAGCATTTGTAGAGTGTCGATACTCTACAGCCCCTCGTTGCAACGTTTCGAGCGGAATGGCTCTTCATCAGGCTGGGGCTTACTGTAGTGAGTCAGGATGCAGAATGGCCAGGAGAGCCCTGTGTTCGCCCTTTTATACTGTGCCAGCCACATCGGTTAAAATGATCCTTTTTTCTTTTTCAGGTTTTTTCTTTTTCAGGTTTGCGGATCCTCCCAAGGTAAGTATAGGTAGCATAGACTATAGCTTAATTTAGGCCAAATTAACTTAATTAGTCGAGGGTAGATAGGGCCTGTATGGGCTCCTAAATCGACTAAGCGAACAGCTAGAATAAGCTGTAATTTAGATAAGGCCAATTAGAGCATCACTTGGTGGTTAGCTTGCATTAGCTGACTCCCATCCAAGGTAAGTATTAGGGCCAAATTATCTTAGATAGCCGAAGACAGATAGGGCCTGTATGGGCGCCTAAATCGACTAGACAGAAAGCTAGGATTAGCTGTAGTTTAGATAAGGCCAATTAGAGTATCACTTGGGGTTAGCTTAGATTAGCTGATGTAGATTTTCGTGGCGGTTAAGGTTAGAGTAGATGGTAGGGCTAGGTGTTAAATGGCGTGTAGGCTAGGTGTTAAATGGGGTTTAGATGAGGTTTAGAGCTAGGTTTAGGCATGGAGGGCAGGGACCCAAGGCCCAGGCGGCACGGGCGTGTAAGGTAAGTATATTTCCGGGCCCCCCAACAGTTGCAGGGGCGACCACGTTATGCACTGGCCATGCCCACGGCCAAGTCCCCCCGGCCCCCCACACCGTACACCCACACACTCTGTTTCCCTCTACTCACCCTTCATCTCCTTTCAGGCCAAATAAGTAGCTGGGCAATCCCAGCTATGGTTCAAAAAATTAGGCATAGATTACCTTTGACTCACAATAACTCAAATTGAGTGTAATTAAACATGGCTAGCATAATTTTTAGGTCCAATTGTTAGAGTTAGCTAGCATTTGTAGAGTGTCGATACTCTACAGCCCCTCGTTGCAACGTTTCGAGCGGAATGGCTCTTCATCAGGCTGGGGCTTACTGTAGTGAGTCAGGATGCAGAATGGCCAGGAGAGCCCTGTGTTCGCCCTTTTATACTGTGCCAGCCACATCGGTTAAAATGATCCTTTTTTCTTTTTCAGGTTTTTTCTTTTTCAGGTTTGCGGATCCTCCCAAGGTAAGTATAGGTAGCATAGACTATAGCTTAATTTAGGCCAAATTAACTTAATTAGTCGAGGGTAGATAGGGCCTGTATGGGCTCCTAAATCGACTAAGCGAACAGCTAGAATAAGCTGTAATTTAGATAAGGCCAATTAGAGCATCACTTGGTGGTTAGCTTGCATTAGCTGACTCCCATCCAAGGTAAGTATTAGGGCCAAATTATCTTAGATAGCCGAAGACAGATAGGGCCTGTATGGGCGCCTAAATCGACTAGACAGAAAGCTAGGATTAGCTGTAGTTTAGATAAGGCCAATTAGAGTATCACTTGGGGTTAGCTTAGATTAGCTGATGTAGATTTTCGTGGCGGTTAAGGTTAGAGTAGATGGTAGGGCTAGGTGTTAAATGGCGTGTAGGCTAGGTGTTAAATGGGGTTTAGATGAGGTTTAGAGCTAGGTTTAGGCATGGAGGGCAGGGACCCAAGGCCCAGGCGGCACGGGCGTGTAAGGTAAGTATATTTCCGGGCCCCCCAACAGTTGCAGGGGCGACCACGTTATGCACTGGCCATGCCCACGGCCAAGTCCCCCCGGCCCCCCACACCGTACACCCACACACTCTGTTTCCCTCTACTCACCCTTCATCTCCTTTCAGGCCAAATAAGTAGCTGGGCAATCCCAGCTATGGTTCAAAAAATTAGGCATAGATTACCTTTGACTCACAATAACTCAAATTGAGTGTAATTAAACATGGCTAGCATAATTTTTAGGTCCAATTGTTAGAGTTAGCTAGCATTTGTAGAGTGTCGATACTCTACAGCCCCTCGTTGCAACGTTTCGAGCGGAATGGCTCTTCATCAGGCTGGGGCTTACTGTAGTGAGTCAGGATGCAGAATGGCCAGGAGAGCCCTGTGTTCGCCCTTTTATACTGTGCCAGCCACATCGGTTAAAATGATCCTTTTTTCTTTTTCAGGTTTTTTCTTTTTCAGGTTTGCGGATCCTCCCAAGGTAAGTATAGGTAGCATAGACTATAGCTTAATTTAGGCCAAATTAACTTAATTAGTCGAGGGTAGATAGGGCCTGTATGGGCTCCTAAATCGACTAAGCGAACAGCTAGAATAAGCTGTAATTTAGATAAGGCCAATTAGAGCATCACTTGGTGGTTAGCTTGCATTAGCTGACTCCCATCCAAGGTAAGTATTAGGGCCAAATTATCTTAGATAGCCGAAGACAGATAGGGCCTGTATGGGCGCCTAAATCGACTAGACAGAAAGCTAGGATTAGCTGTAGTTTAGATAAGGCCAATTAGAGTATCACTTGGGGTTAGCTTAGATTAGCTGATGTAGATTTTCGTGGCGGTTAAGGTTAGAGTAGATGGTAGGGCTAGGTGTTAAATGGCGTGTAGGCTAGGTGTTAAATGGGGTTTAGATGAGGTTTAGAGCTAGGTTTAGGCATGGAGGGCAGGGACCCAAGGCCCAGGCGGCACGGGCGTGTAAGGTAAGTATATTTCCGGGCCCCCCAACAGTTGCAGGGGCGACCACGTTATGCACTGGCCATGCCCACGGCCAAGTCCCCCCGGCCCCCCACACCGTACACCCACACACTCTGTTTCCCTCTACTCACCCTTCATCTCCTTTCAGGCCAAATAAGTAGCTGGGCAATCCCAGCTATGGTTCAAAAAATTAGGCATAGATTACCTTTGACTCACAATAACTCAAATTGAGTGTAATTAAACATGGCTAGCATAATTTTTAGGTCCAATTGTTAGAGTTAGCTAGCATTTGTAGAGTGTCGATACTCTACAGCCCCTCGTTGCAACGTTTCGAGCGGAATGGCTCTTCATCAGGCTGGGGCTTACTGTAGTGAGTCAGGATGCAGAATGGCCAGGAGAGCCCTGTGTTCGCCCTTTTATACTGTGCCAGCCACATCGGTTAAAATGATCCTTTTTTCTTTTTCAGGTTTTTTCTTTTTCAGGTTTGCGGATCCTCCCAAGGTAAGTATAGGTAGCATAGACTATAGCTTAATTTAGGCCAAATTAACTTAATTAGTCGAGGGTAGATAGGGCCTGTATGGGCTCCTAAATCGACTAAGCGAACAGCTAGAATAAGCTGTAATTTAGATAAGGCCAATTAGAGCATCACTTGGTGGTTAGCTTGCATTAGCTGACTCCCATCCAAGGTAAGTATTAGGGCCAAATTATCTTAGATAGCCGAAGACAGATAGGGCCTGTATGGGCGCCTAAATCGACTAGACAGAAAGCTAGGATTAGCTGTAGTTTAGATAAGGCCAATTAGAGTATCACTTGGGGTTAGCTTAGATTAGCTGATGTAGATTTTCGTGGCGGTTAAGGTTAGAGTAGATGGTAGGGCTAGGTGTTAAATGGCGTGTAGGCTAGGTGTTAAATGGGGTTTAGATGAGGTTTAGAGCTAGGTTTAGGCATGGAGGGCAGGGACCCAAGGCCCAGGCGGCACGGGCGTGTAAGGTAAGTATATTTCCGGGCCCCCCAACAGTTGCAGGGGCGACCACGTTATGCACTGGCCATGCCCACGGCCAAGTCCCCCCGGCCCCCCACACCGTACACCCACACACTCTGTTTCCCTCTACTCACCCTTCATCTCCTTTCAGGCCAAATAAGTAGCTGGGCAATCCCAGCTATGGTTCAAAAAATTAGGCATAGATTACCTTTGACTCACAATAACTCAAATTGAGTGTAATTAAACATGGCTAGCATAATTTTTAGGTCCAATTGTTAGAGTTAGCTAGCATTTGTAGAGTGTCGATACTCTACAGCCCCTCGTTGCAACGTTTCGAGCGGAATGGCTCTTCATCAGGCTGGGGCTTACTGTAGTGAGTCAGGATGCAGAATGGCCAGGAGAGCCCTGTGTTCGCCCTTTTATACTGTGCCAGCCACATCGGTTAAAATGATCCTTTTTTCTTTTTCAGGTTTTTTCTTTTTCAGGTTTGCGGATCCTCCCAAGGTAAGTATAGGTAGCATAGACTATAGCTTAATTTAGGCCAAATTAACTTAATTAGTCGAGGGTAGATAGGGCCTGTATGGGCTCCTAAATCGACTAAGCGAACAGCTAGAATAAGCTGTAATTTAGATAAGGCCAATTAGAGCATCACTTGGTGGTTAGCTTGCATTAGCTGACTCCCATCCAAGGTAAGTATTAGGGCCAAATTATCTTAGATAGCCGAAGACAGATAGGGCCTGTATGGGCGCCTAAATCGACTAGACAGAAAGCTAGGATTAGCTGTAGTTTAGATAAGGCCAATTAGAGTATCACTTGGGGTTAGCTTAGATTAGCTGATGTAGATTTTCGTGGCGGTTAAGGTTAGAGTAGATGGTAGGGCTAGGTGTTAAATGGCGTGTAGGCTAGGTGTTAAATGGGGTTTAGATGAGGTTTAGAGCTAGGTTTAGGCATGGAGGGCAGGGACCCAAGGCCCAGGCGGCACGGGCGTGTAAGGTAAGTATATTTCCGGGCCCCCCAACAGTTGCAGGGGCGACCACGTTATGCACTGGCCATGCCCACGGCCAAGTCCCCCCGGCCCCCCACACCGTACACCCACACACTCTGTTTCCCTCTACTCACCCTTCATCTCCTTTCAGGCCAAATAAGTAGCTGGGCAATCCCAGCTATGGTTCAAAAAATTAGGCATAGATTACCTTTGACTCACAATAACTCAAATTGAGTGTAATTAAACATGGCTAGCATAATTTTTAGGTCCAATTGTTAGAGTTAGCTAGCATTTGTAGAGTGTCGATACTCTACAGCCCCTCGTTGCAACGTTTCGAGCGGAATGGCTCTTCATCAGGCTGGGGCTTACTGTAGTGAGTCAGGATGCAGAATGGCCAGGAGAGCCCTGTGTTCGCCCTTTTATACTGTGCCAGCCACATCGGTTAAAATGATCCTTTTTTCTTTTTCAGGTTTTTTCTTTTTCAGGTTTGCGGATCCTCCCAAGGTAAGTATAGGTAGCATAGACTATAGCTTAATTTAGGCCAAATTAACTTAATTAGTCGAGGGTAGATAGGGCCTGTATGGGCTCCTAAATCGACTAAGCGAACAGCTAGAATAAGCTGTAATTTAGATAAGGCCAATTAGAGCATCACTTGGTGGTTAGCTTGCATTAGCTGACTCCCATCCAAGGTAAGTATTAGGGCCAAATTATCTTAGATAGCCGAAGACAGATAGGGCCTGTATGGGCGCCTAAATCGACTAGACAGAAAGCTAGGATTAGCTGTAGTTTAGATAAGGCCAATTAGAGTATCACTTGGGGTTAGCTTAGATTAGCTGATGTAGATTTTCGTGGCGGTTAAGGTTAGAGTAGATGGTAGGGCTAGGTGTTAAATGGCGTGTAGGCTAGGTGTTAAATGGGGTTTAGATGAGGTTTAGAGCTAGGTTTAGGCATGGAGGGCAGGGACCCAAGGCCCAGGCGGCACGGGCGTGTAAGGTAAGTATATTTCCGGGCCCCCCAACAGTTGCAGGGGCGACCACGTTATGCACTGGCCATGCCCACGGCCAAGTCCCCCCGGCCCCCCACACCGTACACCCACACACTCTGTTTCCCTCTACTCACCCTTCATCTCCTTTCAGGCCAAATAAGTAGCTGGGCAATCCCAGCTATGGTTCAAAAAATTAGGCATAGATTACCTTTGACTCACAATAACTCAAATTGAGTGTAATTAAACATGGCTAGCATAATTTTTAGGTCCAATTGTTAGAGTTAGCTAGCATTTGTAGAGTGTCGATACTCTACAGCCCCTCGTTGCAACGTTTCGAGCGGAATGGCTCTTCATCAGGCTGGGGCTTACTGTAGTGAGTCAGGATGCAGAATGGCCAGGAGAGCCCTGTGTTCGCCCTTTTATACTGTGCCAGCCACATCGGTTAAAATGATCCTTTTTTCTTTTTCAGGTTTTTTCTTTTTCAGGTTTGCGGATCCTCCCAAGGTAAGTATAGGTAGCATAGACTATAGCTTAATTTAGGCCAAATTAACTTAATTAGTCGAGGGTAGATAGGGCCTGTATGGGCTCCTAAATCGACTAAGCGAACAGCTAGAATAAGCTGTAATTTAGATAAGGCCAATTAGAGCATCACTTGGTGGTTAGCTTGCATTAGCTGACTCCCATCCAAGGTAAGTATTAGGGCCAAATTATCTTAGATAGCCGAAGACAGATAGGGCCTGTATGGGCGCCTAAATCGACTAGACAGAAAGCTAGGATTAGCTGTAGTTTAGATAAGGCCAATTAGAGTATCACTTGGGGTTAGCTTAGATTAGCTGATGTAGATTTTCGTGGCGGTTAAGGTTAGAGTAGATGGTAGGGCTAGGTGTTAAATGGCGTGTAGGCTAGGTGTTAAATGGGGTTTAGATGAGGTTTAGAGCTAGGTTTAGGCATGGAGGGCAGGGACCCAAGGCCCAGGCGGCACGGGCGTGTAAGGTAAGTATATTTCCGGGCCCCCCAACAGTTGCAGGGGCGACCACGTTATGCACTGGCCATGCCCACGGCCAAGTCCCCCCGGCCCCCCACACCGTACACCCACACACTCTGTTTCCCTCTACTCACCCTTCATCTCCTTTCAGGCCAAATAAGTAGCTGGGCAATCCCAGCTATGGTTCAAAAAATTAGGCATAGATTACCTTTGACTCACAATAACTCAAATTGAGTGTAATTAAACATGGCTAGCATAATTTTTAGGTCCAATTGTTAGAGTTAGCTAGCATTTGTAGAGTGTCGATACTCTACAGCCCCTCGTTGCAACGTTTCGAGCGGAATGGCTCTTCATCAGGCTGGGGCTTACTGTAGTGAGTCAGGATGCAGAATGGCCAGGAGAGCCCTGTGTTCGCCCTTTTATACTGTGCCAGCCACATCGGTTAAAATGATCCTTTTTTCTTTTTCAGGTTTTTTCTTTTTCAGGTTTGCGGATCCTCCCAAGGTAAGTATAGGTAGCATAGACTATAGCTTAATTTAGGCCAAATTAACTTAATTAGTCGAGGGTAGATAGGGCCTGTATGGGCTCCTAAATCGACTAAGCGAACAGCTAGAATAAGCTGTAATTTAGATAAGGCCAATTAGAGCATCACTTGGTGGTTAGCTTGCATTAGCTGACTCCCATCCAAGGTAAGTATTAGGGCCAAATTATCTTAGATAGCCGAAGACAGATAGGGCCTGTATGGGCGCCTAAATCGACTAGACAGAAAGCTAGGATTAGCTGTAGTTTAGATAAGGCCAATTAGAGTATCACTTGGGGTTAGCTTAGATTAGCTGATGTAGATTTTCGTGGCGGTTAAGGTTAGAGTAGATGGTAGGGCTAGGTGTTAAATGGCGTGTAGGCTAGGTGTTAAATGGGGTTTAGATGAGGTTTAGAGCTAGGTTTAGGCATGGAGGGCAGGGACCCAAGGCCCAGGCGGCACGGGCGTGTAAGGTAAGTATATTTCCGGGCCCCCCAACAGTTGCAGGGGCGACCACGTTATGCACTGGCCATGCCCACGGCCAAGTCCCCCCGGCCCCCCACACCGTACACCCACACACTCTGTTTCCCTCTACTCACCCTTCATCTCCTTTCAGGCCAAATAAGTAGCTGGGCAATCCCAGCTATGGTTCAAAAAATTAGGCATAGATTACCTTTGACTCACAATAACTCAAATTGAGTGTAATTAAACATGGCTAGCATAATTTTTAGGTCCAATTGTTAGAGTTAGCTAGCATTTGTAGAGTGTCGATACTCTACAGCCCCTCGTTGCAACGTTTCGAGCGGAATGGCTCTTCATCAGGCTGGGGCTTACTGTAGTGAGTCAGGATGCAGAATGGCCAGGAGAGCCCTGTGTTCGCCCTTTTATACTGTGCCAGCCACATCGGTTAAAATGATCCTTTTTTCTTTTTCAGGTTTTTTCTTTTTCAGGTTTGCGGATCCTCCCAAGGTAAGTATAGGTAGCATAGACTATAGCTTAATTTAGGCCAAATTAACTTAATTAGTCGAGGGTAGATAGGGCCTGTATGGGCTCCTAAATCGACTAAGCGAACAGCTAGAATAAGCTGTAATTTAGATAAGGCCAATTAGAGCATCACTTGGTGGTTAGCTTGCATTAGCTGACTCCCATCCAAGGTAAGTATTAGGGCCAAATTATCTTAGATAGCCGAAGACAGATAGGGCCTGTATGGGCGCCTAAATCGACTAGACAGAAAGCTAGGATTAGCTGTAGTTTAGATAAGGCCAATTAGAGTATCACTTGGGGTTAGCTTAGATTAGCTGATGTAGATTTTCGTGGCGGTTAAGGTTAGAGTAGATGGTAGGGCTAGGTGTTAAATGGCGTGTAGGCTAGGTGTTAAATGGGGTTTAGATGAGGTTTAGAGCTAGGTTTAGGCATGGAGGGCAGGGACCCAAGGCCCAGGCGGCACGGGCGTGTAAGGTAAGTATATTTCCGGGCCCCCCAACAGTTGCAGGGGCGACCACGTTATGCACTGGCCATGCCCACGGCCAAGTCCCCCCGGCCCCCCACACCGTACACCCACACACTCTGTTTCCCTCTACTCACCCTTCATCTCCTTTCAGGCCAAATAAGTAGCTGGGCAATCCCAGCTATGGTTCAAAAAATTAGGCATAGATTACCTTTGACTCACAATAACTCAAATTGAGTGTAATTAAACATGGCTAGCATAATTTTTAGGTCCAATTGTTAGAGTTAGCTAGCATTTGTAGAGTGTCGATACTCTACAGCCCCTCGTTGCAACGTTTCGAGCGGAATGGCTCTTCATCAGGCTGGGGCTTACTGTAGTGAGTCAGGATGCAGAATGGCCAGGAGAGCCCTGTGTTCGCCCTTTTATACTGTGCCAGCCACATCGGTTAAAATGATCCTTTTTTCTTTTTCAGGTTTTTTCTTTTTCAGGTTTGCGGATCCTCCCAAGGTAAGTATAGGTAGCATAGACTATAGCTTAATTTAGGCCAAATTAACTTAATTAGTCGAGGGTAGATAGGGCCTGTATGGGCTCCTAAATCGACTAAGCGAACAGCTAGAATAAGCTGTAATTTAGATAAGGCCAATTAGAGCATCACTTGGTGGTTAGCTTGCATTAGCTGACTCCCATCCAAGGTAAGTATTAGGGCCAAATTATCTTAGATAGCCGAAGACAGATAGGGCCTGTATGGGCGCCTAAATCGACTAGACAGAAAGCTAGGATTAGCTGTAGTTTAGATAAGGCCAATTAGAGTATCACTTGGGGTTAGCTTAGATTAGCTGATGTAGATTTTCGTGGCGGTTAAGGTTAGAGTAGATGGTAGGGCTAGGTGTTAAATGGCGTGTAGGCTAGGTGTTAAATGGGGTTTAGATGAGGTTTAGAGCTAGGTTTAGGCATGGAGGGCAGGGACCCAAGGCCCAGGCGGCACGGGCGTGTAAGGTAAGTATATTTCCGGGCCCCCCAACAGTTGCAGGGGCGACCACGTTATGCACTGGCCATGCCCACGGCCAAGTCTAGGGTTAGGGTTAGGGTTAGGTAAGTATATTTCCGGGCCCCCCAACAGTTGCAGGGGCGACCACGTTATGCACTGGCCATGCCCACGGCCAAGTCCCCCCGGCCCCCCACACCGTACACCCACACACTCTGTTTCCCTCTACTCACCCTTCATCTCCTTTCAGGCCAAATAAGTAGCTGGGCAATCCCAGCTATGGTTCAAAAAATTAGGCATAGATTACCTTTGACTCACAATAACTCAAATTGAGTGTAATTAAACATGGCTAGCATAATTTTTAGGTCCAATTGTTAGAGTTAGCTAGCATTTGTAGAGTGTCGATACTCTACAGCCCCTCGTTGCAACGTTTCGAGCGGAATGGCTCTTCATCAGGCTGGGGCTTACTGTAGTGAGTCAGGATGCAGAATGGCCAGGAGAGCCCTGTGTTCGCCCTTTTATACTGTGCCAGCCACATCGGTTAAAATGATCCTTTTTTCTTTTTCAGGTTTTTTCTTTTTCAGGTTTGCGGATCCTCCCAAGGTAAGTATAGGTAGCATAGACTATAGCTTAATTTATGCCAAATTAACTTAATTAGTCGAGGGTAGATAGGGCCTGTATGGGCTCCTAAATCGACTAAGCGAACAGCTAGAATAAGCTGTAATTTAGATAAGGCCAATTAGAGCATCACTTGGTGGTTAGCTTGCATTAGCTGACTCCCATCCAAGGTAAGTATTAGGGCCAAATTATCTTAGATAGCCGAAGACAGATAGGGCCTGTATGGGCGCCTAAATCGACTAGACAGAAAGCTAGGATTAGCTGTAGTTTAGATAAGGCCAATTAGAGTATCACTTGGGGTTAGCTTAGATTAGCTGATGTAGATTTTCGTGGCGGTTAAGGTTAGAGTAGATGGTAGGGCTAGGTGTTAAATGGCGTGTAGGCTAGGTGTTAAATGGGGTTTAGATGAGGTTTAGAGCTAGGTTTAGGCATGGAGGGCAGGGACCCAAGGCCCAGGCGGCACGGGCGTGTAAGGTAAGTATATTTCCGGGCCCCCCAACAGTTGCAGGGGCGACCACGTTATGCACTGGCCATGCCCACGGCCAAGTCCCCCCGGCCCCCCACACCGTACACCCACACACTCTGTTTCCCTCTACTCACCCTTCATCTCCTTTCAGGCCAAATAAGTAGCTGGGCAATCCCAGCTATGGTTCAAAAAATTAGGCATAGATTACCTTTGACTCACAATAACTCAAATTGAGTGTAATTAAACATGGCTAGCATAATTTTTAGGTCCAATTGTTAGAGTTAGCTAGCATTTGTAGAGTGTCGATACTCTACAGCCCCTCGTTGCAACGTTTCGAGCGGAATGGCTCTTCATCAGGCTGGGGCTTACTGTAGTGAGTCAGGATGCAGAATGGCCAGGAGAGCCCTGTGTTCGCCCTTTTATACTGTGCCAGCCACATCGGTTAAAATGATCCTTTTTTCTTTTTCAGGTTTTTTCTTTTTCAGGTTTGCGGATCCTCCCAAGGTAAGTATAGGTAGCATAGACTATAGCTTAATTTATGCCAAATTAACTTAATTAGTCGAGGGTAGATAGGGCCTGTATGGGCTCCTAAATCGACTAAGCGAACAGCTAGAATAAGCTGTAATTTAGATAAGGCCAATTAGAGCATCACTTGGTGGTTAGCTTGCATTAGCTGACTCCCATCCAAGGTAAGTATTAGGGCCAAATTATCTTAGATAGCCGAAGACAGATAGGGCCTGTATGGGCGCCTAAATCGACTAGACAGAAAGCTAGGATTAGCTGTAGTTTAGATAAGGCCAATTAGAGTATCACTTGGGGTTAGCTTAGATTAGCTGATGTAGATTTTCGTGGCGGTTAAGGTTAGAGTAGATGGTAGGGCTAGGTGTTAAATGGCGTGTAGGCTAGGTGTTAAATGGGGTTTAGATGAGGTTTAGAGCTAGGTTTAGGCATGGAGGGCAGGGACCCAAGGCCCAGGCGGCACGGGCGTGTAAGGTAAGTATATTTCCGGGCCCCCCAACAGTTGCAGGGGCGACCACGTTATGCACTGGCCATGCCCACGGCCAAGTCCCCCCGGCCCCCCACACCGTACACCCACACACTCTGTTTCCCTCTACTCACCCTTCATCTCCTTTCAGGCCAAATAAGTAGCTGGGCAATCCCAGCTATGGTTCAAAAAATTAGGCATAGATTACCTTTGACTCACAATAACTCAAATTGAGTGTAATTAAACATGGCTAGCATAATTTTTAGGTCCAATTGTTAGAGTTAGCTAGCATTTGTAGAGTGTCGATACTCTACAGCCCCTCGTTGCAACGTTTCGAGCGGAATGGCTCTTCATCAGGCTGGGGCTTACTGTAGTGAGTCAGGATGCAGAATGGCCAGGAGAGCCCTGTGTTCGCCCTTTTATACTGTGCCAGCCACATCGGTTAAAATGATCCTTTTTTCTTTTTCAGGTTTTTTCTTTTTCAGGTTTGCGGATCCTCCCAAGGTAAGTATAGGTAGCATAGACTATAGCTTAATTTATGCCAAATTAACTTAATTAGTCGAGGGTAGATAGGGCCTGTATGGGCTCCTAAATCGACTAAGCGAACAGCTAGAATAAGCTGTAATTTAGATAAGGCCAATTAGAGCATCACTTGGTGGTTAGCTTGCATTAGCTGACTCCCATCCAAGGTAAGTATTAGGGCCAAATTATCTTAGATAGCCGAAGACAGATAGGGCCTGTATGGGCGCCTAAATCGACTAGACAGAAAGCTAGGATTAGCTGTAGTTTAGATAAGGCCAATTAGAGTATCACTTGGGGTTAGCTTAGATTAGCTGATGTAGATTTTCGTGGCGGTTAAGGTTAGAGTAGATGGTAGGGCTAGGTGTTAAATGGCGTGTAGGCTAGGTGTTAAATGGGGTTTAGATGAGGTTTAGAGCTAGGTTTAGGCATGGAGGGCAGGGACCCAAGGCCCAGGCGGCACGGGCGTGTAAGGTAAGTATATTTCCGGGCCCCCCAACAGTTGCAGGGGCGACCACGTTATGCACTGGCCATGCCCACGGCCAAGTCCCCCCGGCCCCCCACACCGTACACCCACACACTCTGTTTCCCTCTACTCACCCTTCATCTCCTTTCAGGCCAAATAAGTAGCTGGGCAATCCCAGCTATGGTTCAAAAAATTAGGCATAGATTACCTTTGACTCACAATAACTCAAATTGAGTGTAATTAAACATGGCTAGCATAATTTTTAGGTCCAATTGTTAGAGTTAGCTAGCATTTGTAGAGTGTCGATACTCTACAGCCCCTCGTTGCAACGTTTCGAGCGGAATGGCTCTTCATCAGGCTGGGGCTTACTGTAGTGAGTCAGGATGCAGAATGGCCAGGAGAGCCCTGTGTTCGCCCTTTTATACTGTGCCAGCCACATCGGTTAAAATGATCCTTTTTTCTTTTTCAGGTTTTTTCTTTTTCAGGTTTGCGGATCCTCCCAAGGTAAGTATAGGTAGCATAGACTATAGCTTAATTTATGCCAAATTAACTTAATTAGTCGAGGGTAGATAGGGCCTGTATGGGCTCCTAAATCGACTAAGCGAACAGCTAGAATAAGCTGTAATTTAGATAAGGCCAATTAGAGCATCACTTGGTGGTTAGCTTGCATTAGCTGACTCCCATCCAAGGTAAGTATTAGGGCCAAATTATCTTAGATAGCCGAAGACAGATAGGGCCTGTATGGGCGCCTAAATCGACTAGACAGAAAGCTAGGATTAGCTGTAGTTTAGATAAGGCCAATTAGAGTATCACTTGGGGTTAGCTTAGATTAGCTGATGTAGATTTTCGTGGCGGTTAAGGTTAGAGTAGATGGTAGGGCTAGGTGTTAAATGGCGTGTAGGCTAGGTGTTAAATGGGGTTTAGATGAGGTTTAGAGCTAGGTTTAGGCATGGAGGGCAGGGACCCAAGGCCCAGGCGGCACGGGCGTGTAAGGTAAGTATATTTCCGGGCCCCCCAACAGTTGCAGGGGCGACCACGTTATGCACTGGCCATGCCCACGGCCAAGTCCCCCCGGCCCCCCACACCGTACACCCACACACTCTGTTTCCCTCTACTCACCCTTCATCTCCTTTCAGGCCAAATAAGTAGCTGGGCAATCCCAGCTATGGTTCAAAAAATTAGGCATAGATTACCTTTGACTCACAATAACTCAAATTGAGTGTAATTAAACATGGCTAGCATAATTTTTAGGTCCAATTGTTAGAGTTAGCTAGCATTTGTAGAGTGTCGATACTCTACAGCCCCTCGTTGCAACGTTTCGAGCGGAATGGCTCTTCATCAGGCTGGGGCTTACTGTAGTGAGTCAGGATGCAGAATGGCCAGGAGAGCCCTGTGTTCGCCCTTTTATACTGTGCCAGCCACATCGGTTAAAATGATCCTTTTTTCTTTTTCAGGTTTTTTCTTTTTCAGGTTTGCGGATCCTCCCAAGGTAAGTATAGGTAGCATAGACTATAGCTTAATTTATGCCAAATTAACTTAATTAGTCGAGGGTAGATAGGGCCTGTATGGGCTCCTAAATCGACTAAGCGAACAGCTAGAATAAGCTGTAATTTAGATAAGGCCAATTAGAGCATCACTTGGTGGTTAGCTTGCATTAGCTGACTCCCATCCAAGGTAAGTATTAGGGCCAAATTATCTTAGATAGCCGAAGACAGATAGGGCCTGTATGGGCGCCTAAATCGACTAGACAGAAAGCTAGGATTAGCTGTAGTTTAGATAAGGCCAATTAGAGTATCACTTGGGGTTAGCTTAGATTAGCTGATGTAGATTTTCGTGGCGGTTAAGGTTAGAGTAGATGGTAGGGCTAGGTGTTAAATGGCGTGTAGGCTAGGTGTTAAATGGGGTTTAGATGAGGTTTAGAGCTAGGTTTAGGCATGGAGGGCAGGGACCCAAGGCCCAGGCGGCACGGGCGTGTAAGGTAAGTATATTTCCGGGCCCCCCAACAGTTGCAGGGGCGACCACGTTATGCACTGGCCATGCCCACGGCCAAGTCCCCCCGGCCCCCCACACCGTACACCCACACACTCTGTTTCCCTCTACTCACCCTTCATCTCCTTTCAGGCCAAATAAGTAGCTGGGCAATCCCAGCTATGGTTCAAAAAATTAGGCATAGATTACCTTTGACTCACAATAACTCAAATTGAGTGTAATTAAACATGGCTAGCATAATTTTTAGGTCCAATTGTTAGAGTTAGCTAGCATTTGTAGAGTGTCGATACTCTACAGCCCCTCGTTGCAACGTTTCGAGCGGAATGGCTCTTCATCAGGCTGGGGCTTACTGTAGTGAGTCAGGATGCAGAATGGCCAGGAGAGCCCTGTGTTCGCCCTTTTATACTGTGCCAGCCACATCGGTTAAAATGATCCTTTTTTCTTTTTCAGGTTTTTTCTTTTTCAGGTTTGCGGATCCTCCCAAGGTAAGTATAGGTAGCATAGACTATAGCTTAATTTATGCCAAATTAACTTAATTAGTCGAGGGTAGATAGGGCCTGTATGGGCTCCTAAATCGACTAAGCGAACAGCTAGAATAAGCTGTAATTTAGATAAGGCCAATTAGAGCATCACTTGGTGGTTAGCTTGCATTAGCTGACTCCCATCCAAGGTAAGTATTAGGGCCAAATTATCTTAGATAGCCGAAGACAGATAGGGCCTGTATGGGCGCCTAAATCGACTAGACAGAAAGCTAGGATTAGCTGTAGTTTAGATAAGGCCAATTAGAGTATCACTTGGGGTTAGCTTAGATTAGCTGATGTAGATTTTCGTGGCGGTTAAGGTTAGAGTAGATGGTAGGGCTAGGTGTTAAATGGCGTGTAGGCTAGGTGTTAAATGGGGTTTAGATGAGGTTTAGAGCTAGGTTTAGGCATGGAGGGCAGGGACCCAAGGCCCAGGCGGCACGGGCGTGTAAGGTAAGTATATTTCCGGGCCCCCCAACAGTTGCAGGGGCGACCACGTTATGCACTGGCCATGCCCACGGCCAAGTCCCCCCGGCCCCCCACACCGTACACCCACACACTCTGTTTCCCTCTACTCACCCTTCATCTCCTTTCAGGCCAAATAAGTAGCTGGGCAATCCCAGCTATGGTTCAAAAAATTAGGCATAGATTACCTTTGACTCACAATAACTCAAATTGAGTGTAATTAAACATGGCTAGCATAATTTTTAGGTCCAATTGTTAGAGTTAGCTAGCATTTGTAGAGTGTCGATACTCTACAGCCCCTCGTTGCAACGTTTCGAGCGGAATGGCTCTTCATCAGGCTGGGGCTTACTGTAGTGAGTCAGGATGCAGAATGGCCAGGAGAGCCCTGTGTTCGCCCTTTTATACTGTGCCAGCCACATCGGTTAAAATGATCCTTTTTTCTTTTTCAGGTTTTTTCTTTTTCAGGTTTGCGGATCCTCCCAAGGTAAGTATAGGTAGCATAGACTATAGCTTAATTTATGCCAAATTAACTTAATTAGTCGAGGGTAGATAGGGCCTGTATGGGCTCCTAAATCGACTAAGCGAACAGCTAGAATAAGCTGTAATTTAGATAAGGCCAATTAGAGCATCACTTGGTGGTTAGCTTGCATTAGCTGACTCCCATCCAAGGTAAGTATTAGGGCCAAATTATCTTAGATAGCCGAAGACAGATAGGGCCTGTATGGGCGCCTAAATCGACTAGACAGAAAGCTAGGATTAGCTGTAGTTTAGATAAGGCCAATTAGAGTATCACTTGGGGTTAGCTTAGATTAGCTGATGTAGATTTTCGTGGCGGTTAAGGTTAGAGTAGATGGTAGGGCTAGGTGTTAAATGGCGTGTAGGCTAGGTGTTAAATGGGGTTTAGATGAGGTTTAGAGCTAGGTTTAGGCATGGAGGGCAGGGACCCAAGGCCCAGGCGGCACGGGCGTGTAAGGTAAGTATATTTCCGGGCCCCCCAACAGTTGCAGGGGCGACCACGTTATGCACTGGCCATGCCCACGGCCAAGTCCCCCCGGCCCCCCACACCGTACACCCACACACTCTGTTTCCCTCTACTCACCCTTCATCTCCTTTCAGGCCAAATAAGTAGCTGGGCAATCCCAGCTATGGTTCAAAAAATTAGGCATAGATTACCTTTGACTCACAATAACTCAAATTGAGTGTAATTAAACATGGCTAGCATAATTTTTAGGTCCAATTGTTAGAGTTAGCTAGCATTTGTAGAGTGTCGATACTCTACAGCCCCTCGTTGCAACGTTTCGAGCGGAATGGCTCTTCATCAGGCTGGGGCTTACTGTAGTGAGTCAGGATGCAGAATGGCCAGGAGAGCCCTGTGTTCGCCCTTTTATACTGTGCCAGCCACATCGGTTAAAATGATCCTTTTTTCTTTTTCAGGTTTTTTCTTTTTCAGGTTTGCGGATCCTCCCAAGGTAAGTATAGGTAGCATAGACTATAGCTTAATTTATGCCAAATTAACTTAATTAGTCGAGGGTAGATAGGGCCTGTATGGGCTCCTAAATCGACTAAGCGAACAGCTAGAATAAGCTGTAATTTAGATAAGGCCAATTAGAGCATCACTTGGTGGTTAGCTTGCATTAGCTGACTCCCATCCAAGGTAAGTATTAGGGCCAAATTATCTTAGATAGCCGAAGACAGATAGGGCCTGTATGGGCGCCTAAATCGACTAGACAGAAAGCTAGGATTAGCTGTAGTTTAGATAAGGCCAATTAGAGTATCACTTGGGGTTAGCTTAGATTAGCTGATGTAGATTTTCGTGGCGGTTAAGGTTAGAGTAGATGGTAGGGCTAGGTGTTAAATGGCGTGTAGGCTAGGTGTTAAATGGGGTTTAGATGAGGTTTAGAGCTAGGTTTAGGCATGGAGGGCAGGGACCCAAGGCCCAGGCGGCACGGGCGTGTAAGGTAAGTATATTTCCGGGCCCCCCAACAGTTGCAGGGGCGACCACGTTATGCACTGGCCATGCCCACGGCCAAGTCCCCCCGGCCCCCCACACCGTACACCCACACACTCTGTTTCCCTCTACTCACCCTTCATCTCCTTTCAGGCCAAATAAGTAGCTGGGCAATCCCAGCTATGGTTCAAAAAATTAGGCATAGATTACCTTTGACTCACAATAACTCAAATTGAGTGTAATTAAACATGGCTAGCATAATTTTTAGGTCCAATTGTTAGAGTTAGCTAGCATTTGTAGAGTGTCGATACTCTACAGCCCCTCGTTGCAACGTTTCGAGCGGAATGGCTCTTCATCAGGCTGGGGCTTACTGTAGTGAGTCAGGATGCAGAATGGCCAGGAGAGCCCTGTGTTCGCCCTTTTATACTGTGCCAGCCACATCGGTTAAAATGATCCTTTTTTCTTTTTCAGGTTTTTTCTTTTTCAGGTTTGCGGATCCTCCCAAGGTAAGTATAGGTAGCATAGACTATAGCTTAATTTATGCCAAATTAACTTAATTAGTCGAGGGTAGATAGGGCCTGTATGGGCTCCTAAATCGACTAAGCGAACAGCTAGAATAAGCTGTAATTTAGATAAGGCCAATTAGAGCATCACTTGGTGGTTAGCTTGCATTAGCTGACTCCCATCCAAGGTAAGTATTAGGGCCAAATTATCTTAGATAGCCGAAGACAGATAGGGCCTGTATGGGCGCCTAAATCGACTAGACAGAAAGCTAGGATTAGCTGTAGTTTAGATAAGGCCAATTAGAGTATCACTTGGGGTTAGCTTAGATTAGCTGATGTAGATTTTCGTGGCGGTTAAGGTTAGAGTAGATGGTAGGGCTAGGTGTTAAATGGCGTGTAGGCTAGGTGTTAAATGGGGTTTAGATGAGGTTTAGAGCTAGGTTTAGGCATGGAGGGCAGGGACCCAAGGCCCAGGCGGCACGGGCGTGTAAGGTAAGTATATTTCCGGGCCCCCCAACAGTTGCAGGGGCGACCACGTTATGCACTGGCCATGCCCACGGCCAAGTCCCCCCGGCCCCCCACACCGTACACCCACACACTCTGTTTCCCTCTACTCACCCTTCATCTCCTTTCAGGCCAAATAAGTAGCTGGGCAATCCCAGCTATGGTTCAAAAAATTAGGCATAGATTACCTTTGACTCACAATAACTCAAATTGAGTGTAATTAAACATGGCTAGCATAATTTTTAGGTCCAATTGTTAGAGTTAGCTAGCATTTGTAGAGTGTCGATACTCTACAGCCCCTCGTTGCAACGTTTCGAGCGGAATGGCTCTTCATCAGGCTGGGGCTTACTGTAGTGAGTCAGGATGCAGAATGGCCAGGAGAGCCCTGTGTTCGCCCTTTTATACTGTGCCAGCCACATCGGTTAAAATGATCCTTTTTTCTTTTTCAGGTTTTTTCTTTTTCAGGTTTGCGGATCCTCCCAAGGTAAGTATAGGTAGCATAGACTATAGCTTAATTTATGCCAAATTAACTTAATTAGTCGAGGGTAGATAGGGCCTGTATGGGCTCCTAAATCGACTAAGCGAACAGCTAGAATAAGCTGTAATTTAGATAAGGCCAATTAGAGCATCACTTGGTGGTTAGCTTGCATTAGCTGACTCCCATCCAAGGTAAGTATTAGGGCCAAATTATCTTAGATAGCCGAAGACAGATAGGGCCTGTATGGGCGCCTAAATCGACTAGACAGAAAGCTAGGATTAGCTGTAGTTTAGATAAGGCCAATTAGAGTATCACTTGGGGTTAGCTTAGATTAGCTGATGTAGATTTTCGTGGCGGTTAAGGTTAGAGTAGATGGTAGGGCTAGGTGTTAAATGGCGTGTAGGCTAGGTGTTAAATGGGGTTTAGATGAGGTTTAGAGCTAGGTTTAGGCATGGAGGGCAGGGACCCAAGGCCCAGGCGGCACGGGCGTGTAAGGTAAGTATATTTCCGGGCCCCCCAACAGTTGCAGGGGCGACCACGTTATGCACTGGCCATGCCCACGGCCAAGTCCCCCCGGCCCCCCACACCGTACACCCACACACTCTGTTTCCCTCTACTCACCCTTCATCTCCTTTCAGGCCAAATAAGTAGCTGGGCAATCCCAGCTATGGTTCAAAAAATTAGGCATAGATTACCTTTGACTCACAATAACTCAAATTGAGTGTAATTAAACATGGCTAGCATAATTTTTAGGTCCAATTGTTAGAGTTAGCTAGCATTTGTAGAGTGTCGATACTCTACAGCCCCTCGTTGCAACGTTTCGAGCGGAATGGCTCTTCATCAGGCTGGGGCTTACTGTAGTGAGTCAGGATGCAGAATGGCCAGGAGAGCCCTGTGTTCGCCCTTTTATACTGTGCCAGCCACATCGGTTAAAATGATCCTTTTTTCTTTTTCAGGTTTTTTCTTTTTCAGGTTTGCGGATCCTCCCAAGGTAAGTATAGGTAGCATAGACTATAGCTTAATTTATGCCAAATTAACTTAATTAGTCGAGGGTAGATAGGGCCTGTATGGGCTCCTAAATCGACTAAGCGAACAGCTAGAATAAGCTGTAATTTAGATAAGGCCAATTAGAGCATCACTTGGTGGTTAGCTTGCATTAGCTGACTCCCATCCAAGGTAAGTATTAGGGCCAAATTATCTTAGATAGCCGAAGACAGATAGGGCCTGTATGGGCGCCTAAATCGACTAGACAGAAAGCTAGGATTAGCTGTAGTTTAGATAAGGCCAATTAGAGTATCACTTGGGGTTAGCTTAGATTAGCTGATGTAGATTTTCGTGGCGGTTAAGGTTAGAGTAGATGGTAGGGCTAGGTGTTAAATGGCGTGTAGGCTAGGTGTTAAATGGGGTTTAGATGAGGTTTAGAGCTAGGTTTAGGCATGGAGGGCAGGGACCCAAGGCCCAGGCGGCACGGGCGTGTAAGGTAAGTATATTTCCGGGCCCCCCAACAGTTGCAGGGGCGACCACGTTATGCACTGGCCATGCCCACGGCCAAGTCCCCCCGGCCCCCCACACCGTACACCCACACACTCTGTTTCCCTCTACTCACCCTTCATCTCCTTTCAGGCCAAATAAGTAGCTGGGCAATCCCAGCTATGGTTCAAAAAATTAGGCATAGATTACCTTTGACTCACAATAACTCAAATTGAGTGTAATTAAACATGGCTAGCATAATTTTTAGGTCCAATTGTTAGAGTTAGCTAGCATTTGTAGAGTGTCGATACTCTACAGCCCCTCGTTGCAACGTTTCGAGCGGAATGGCTCTTCATCAGGCTGGGGCTTACTGTAGTGAGTCAGGATGCAGAATGGCCAGGAGAGCCCTGTGTTCGCCCTTTTATACTGTGCCAGCCACATCGGTTAAAATGATCCTTTTTTCTTTTTCAGGTTTTTTCTTTTTCAGGTTTGCGGATCCTCCCAAGGTAAGTATAGGTAGCATAGACTATAGCTTAATTTATGCCAAATTAACTTAATTAGTCGAGGGTAGATAGGGCCTGTATGGGCTCCTAAATCGACTAAGCGAACAGCTAGAATAAGCTGTAATTTAGATAAGGCCAATTAGAGCATCACTTGGTGGTTAGCTTGCATTAGCTGACTCCCATCCAAGGTAAGTATTAGGGCCAAATTATCTTAGATAGCCGAAGACAGATAGGGCCTGTATGGGCGCCTAAATCGACTAGACAGAAAGCTAGGATTAGCTGTAGTTTAGATAAGGCCAATTAGAGTATCACTTGGGGTTAGCTTAGATTAGCTGATGTAGATTTTCGTGGCGGTTAAGGTTAGAGTAGATGGTAGGGCTAGGTGTTAAATGGCGTGTAGGCTAGGTGTTAAATGGGGTTTAGATGAGGTTTAGAGCTAGGTTTAGGCATGGAGGGCAGGGACCCAAGGCCCAGGCGGCACGGGCGTGTAAGGTAAGTATATTTCCGGGCCCCCCAACAGTTGCAGGGGCGACCACGTTATGCACTGGCCATGCCCACGGCCAAGTCCCCCCGGCCCCCCACACCGTACACCCACACACTCTGTTTCCCTCTACTCACCCTTCATCTCCTTTCAGGCCAAATAAGTAGCTGGGCAATCCCAGCTATGGTTCAAAAAATTAGGCATAGATTACCTTTGACTCACAATAACTCAAATTGAGTGTAATTAAACATGGCTAGCATAATTTTTAGGTCCAATTGTTAGAGTTAGCTAGCATTTGTAGAGTGTCGATACTCTACAGCCCCTCGTTGCAACGTTTCGAGCGGAATGGCTCTTCATCAGGCTGGGGCTTACTGTAGTGAGTCAGGATGCAGAATGGCCAGGAGAGCCCTGTGTTCGCCCTTTTATACTGTGCCAGCCACATCGGTTAAAATGATCCTTTTTTCTTTTTCAGGTTTTTTCTTTTTCAGGTTTGCGGATCCTCCCAAGGTAAGTATAGGTAGCATAGACTATAGCTTAATTTATGCCAAATTAACTTAATTAGTCGAGGGTAGATAGGGCCTGTATGGGCTCCTAAATCGACTAAGCGAACAGCTAGAATAAGCTGTAATTTAGATAAGGCCAATTAGAGCATCACTTGGTGGTTAGCTTGCATTAGCTGACTCCCATCCAAGGTAAGTATTAGGGCCAAATTATCTTAGATAGCCGAAGACAGATAGGGCCTGTATGGGCGCCTAAATCGACTAGACAGAAAGCTAGGATTAGCTGTAGTTTAGATAAGGCCAATTAGAGTATCACTTGGGGTTAGCTTAGATTAGCTGATGTAGATTTTCGTGGCGGTTAAGGTTAGAGTAGATGGTAGGGCTAGGTGTTAAATGGCGTGTAGGCTAGGTGTTAAATGGGGTTTAGATGAGGTTTAGAGCTAGGTTTAGGCATGGAGGGCAGGGACCCAAGGCCCAGGCGGCACGGGCGTGTAAGGTAAGTATATTTCCGGGCCCCCCAACAGTTGCAGGGGCGACCACGTTATGCACTGGCCATGCCCACGGCCAAGTCCCCCCGGCCCCCCACACCGTACACCCACACACTCTGTTTCCCTCTACTCACCCTTCATCTCCTTTCAGGCCAAATAAGTAGCTGGGCAATCCCAGCTATGGTTCAAAAAATTAGGCATAGATTACCTTTGACTCACAATAACTCAAATTGAGTGTAATTAAACATGGCTAGCATAATTTTTAGGTCCAATTGTTAGAGTTAGCTAGCATTTGTAGAGTGTCGATACTCTACAGCCCCTCGTTGCAACGTTTCGAGCGGAATGGCTCTTCATCAGGCTGGGGCTTACTGTAGTGAGTCAGGATGCAGAATGGCCAGGAGAGCCCTGTGTTCGCCCTTTTATACTGTGCCAGCCACATCGGTTAAAATGATCCTTTTTTCTTTTTCAGGTTTTTTCTTTTTCAGGTTTGCGGATCCTCCCAAGGTAAGTATAGGTAGCATAGACTATAGCTTAATTTATGCCAAATTAACTTAATTAGTCGAGGGTAGATAGGGCCTGTATGGGCTCCTAAATCGACTAAGCGAACAGCTAGAATAAGCTGTAATTTAGATAAGGCCAATTAGAGCATCACTTGGTGGTTAGCTTGCATTAGCTGACTCCCATCCAAGGTAAGTATTAGGGCCAAATTATCTTAGATAGCCGAAGACAGATAGGGCCTGTATGGGCGCCTAAATCGACTAGACAGAAAGCTAGGATTAGCTGTAGTTTAGATAAGGCCAATTAGAGTATCACTTGGGGTTAGCTTAGATTAGCTGATGTAGATTTTCGTGGCGGTTAAGGTTAGAGTAGATGGTAGGGCTAGGTGTTAAATGGCGTGTAGGCTAGGTGTTAAATGGGGTTTAGATGAGGTTTAGAGCTAGGTTTAGGCATGGAGGGCAGGGACCCAAGGCCCAGGCGGCACGGGCGTGTAAGGTAAGTATATTTCCGGGCCCCCCAACAGTTGCAGGGGCGACCACGTTATGCACTGGCCATGCCCACGGCCAAGTCCCCCCGGCCCCCCACACCGTACACCCACACACTCTGTTTCCCTCTACTCACCCTTCATCTCCTTTCAGGCCAAATAAGTAGCTGGGCAATCCCAGCTATGGTTCAAAAAATTAGGCATAGATTACCTTTGACTCACAATAACTCAAATTGAGTGTAATTAAACATGGCTAGCATAATTTTTAGGTCCAATTGTTAGAGTTAGCTAGCATTTGTAGAGTGTCGATACTCTACAGCCCCTCGTTGCAACGTTTCGAGCGGAATGGCTCTTCATCAGGCTGGGGCTTACTGTAGTGAGTCAGGATGCAGAATGGCCAGGAGAGCCCTGTGTTCGCCCTTTTATACTGTGCCAGCCACATCGGTTAAAATGATCCTTTTTTCTTTTTCAGGTTTTTTCTTTTTCAGGTTTGCGGATCCTCCCAAGGTAAGTATAGGTAGCATAGACTATAGCTTAATTTATGCATCACTATGTAAATTAGTCGAGGGTAGATAGGGCCTGTATGGGCTCCTAAATCGACTAAGCGAACAGCTAGAATAAGCTGTAATTTAGATAAGGCCAATTAGAGCATCACTTGGTGGTTAGCTTGCATTAGCTGACTCCCATCCAAGGTAAGTATTAGGGCCAAATTATCTTAGATAGCCGAAGACAGATAGGGCCTGTATGGGCGCCTAAATCGACTAGACAGAAAGCTAGGATTAGCTGTAGTTTAGATAAGGCCAATTAGAGTATCACTTGGGGTTAGCTTAGATTAGCTGATGTAGATTTTCGTGGCGGTTAAGGTTAGAGTAGATGGTAGGGCTAGGTGTTAAATGGCGTGTAGGCTAGGTGTTAAATGGGGTTTAGATGAGGTTTAGAGCTAGGTTTAGGCATGGAGGGCAGGGACCCAAGGCCCAGGCGGCACGGGCGTGTAAGGTAAGTATATTTCCGGGCCCCCCAACAGTTGCAGGGGCGACCACGTTATGCACTGGCCATGCCCACGGCCAAGTCCCCCCGGCCCCCCACACCGTACACCCACACACTCTGTTTCCCTCTACTCACCCTTCATCTCCTTTCAGGCCAAATAAGTAGCTGGGCAATCCCAGCTATGGTTCAAAAAATTAGGCATAGATTACCTTTGACTCACAATAACTCAAATTGAGTGTAATTAAACATGGCTAGCATAATTTTTAGGTCCAATTGTTAGAGTTAGCTAGCATTTGTAGAGTGTCGATACTCTACAGCCCCTCGTTGCAACGTTTCGAGCGGAATGGCTCTTCATCAGGCTGGGGCTTACTGTAGTGAGTCAGGATGCAGAATGGCCAGGAGAGCCCTGTGTTCGCCCTTTTATACTGTGCCAGCCACATCGGTTAAAATGATCCTTTTTTCTTTTTCAACATCACTATGTAT